>OW052109.1:10002500-12402500 GCA_932526535.1 Caradrina clavipalpis | reverse complement strand
CAAGAAATTTACTTCAAAAGTTACAAAGTCAAAGCCAAAGCATTTATTTCAATTAAGCCATATACAGGCACTTTTGAATTGTCATGGAGTCGATCAGTTAGTCAGAAGGTTAAATGTCTTTGCTAGTTCCAAAACATAGGAAGGTAGGCATGAAAGGGCACACGAAGGAACATGAGTGGGTTTTAGTCAGTAAAAGTCTGACACTCTCTCCTGCCCGTCCCAGGGCGGGAGAAGTAATTTAATGATTTCCCATCGGGAAAAAAAATGTTAGGCATTAGGACACGGATAATTTATTGTTAGTCAGTAAGATTCTTATAATCCCTTCCACAGTGCCAGTAAAAAAAGAGGTCTCTATGGCAAAGAACGAGCAAGAAACTTTTAAACGCCGTAATTCATTATATACTTACTTCGATTTTCAATTCAGGATTCGATTTCATCACATAAATGAAGAACGTGACATAACATAAACTACGTTGAAATGCGCAAAATACGCGATACAATACCTGAAAATATAAATTTTAAAGTCGTCAGTCCGATATTTATCATCATCATCATTATATCGGCCCATAGATTTACAAAAAGACCAGTTGCCGGCCTGCATTCAGCATCTTCCTGAGGTTTTAAACAGGTCTTCTGCCCACCTTGTGGGTCCTACGCTCATCATCATCACCATCTGCCTAGCCTTTTCCCAACTATGTTGGGGTCGGCTTCCAGTCGAACCGGATGCAGCTGAATATCAGTATTTTACATGGAGCGACTGCCTATCAGACCTCCACAACCCAGTAATGGGTAATACGATACTCTTGGTAAGACTGGTTGTCAGACTTTCTGGCTTCTGACTAACAGTAACGACTGTCAAAGATCTACAAATGACAGCCGGGACCAACGCTTGTGGGTCCTACGCTGCGCTTATAAAATTCAATTAATAGTGATTAATAACCCTATTATTGTCCCACTGCAGGGCAGAGGTATCTTCTTTAACAGAGCTCAAGGCGGATTGACAATTTTAGACTTAAATTAATTATAAGACCAAGTTTACTCTCGATGTTTTCTTTCACTGAAGTCAGAGATGTCCACGATAAGCTTAGAAAGTGAAATGACTAAGTACCTATCAAGATTAGAGATTGAGAAACATTATTAATTCGGGTAAGTAATAAGCAAGAAGAAGAAGAAGTCTCCAACTTACATATACCTGGAAAATTGTATTGTACAGATTGTAAGCTTTCAAAATGTTTTTGTATATCCCAAGCAATTTTAGACATTGTTCATCATTGTCGTGTTCATCATTAGGGCATTCAACATTATGGAATTCATCACTTTGATGTTCATCATCTTCATTTTCATAATTGTGGTGTCCATTATTTATCATCAGAACTTCATTGGTAAAATTCTCCAGATACTCCTTTAACAATATTATAATGCGGATCGCAATTACATAATTGATATCTGTTGCAATGCACATGAAGTCGAGACATACGTCAACAACACATTCGACGTTCAAAATTATCCAAGGTCCAAAGTAGAGCGCACTCAGTAAAATGTGAATAACAATGTTTGCCGTTGCTGAGACCCAGTTCCAAATAACATAGCTTCTGGTACTTTTACAAAAACCGATGCTTCTATGTATGGTTTGAAGCTTTAAAATAAGTAAGACGTTATTTTCCTTATGCACAAAGTCCAAAATAATCGTAACCATGAACCCGATTGAGAATGTAAAATAGTTGATAGCATTTGAAATCGAAAAGACATTATATTTGAATTGTCCCTTTTTCACTATTGTCTCTTCGGCAGTAATCATTTGGTAGAAACACATCAAACTCAAGACAACCATTAAACAGAACGAAAATACCCGATATTTTTGTCCAAAGACATAAAGACGACCATTTTGGAGATGGTACTTGGAAATTAAACATATATAAAGTGGAATATTAAAAGAATGCACTATTCTTTGTAAATCTTGATCTAGAACATTATTGAGAACCTCCGGAACAATTCCTTGTGTTTGGGACATTCTATTTAGTATCGTTTTCCACTGTTTGTCACGTTATAAGTTCTTACATTCTGAAATAATTATTATAATAGGACAATTTGATGGTGGAAATAAAATTGTGTTTTCTTAAACAATTTTCAGGACAAGGCTGTGACGTATTCATTGTCTGAAATGCTTTGGATATAGAATTAATATTATAAAAGTGTTTGACAGTATATTGACCACAAGAATAATTACGATAATCGGTCTTGATGGCCCAGTGGTTAAGACGTCCGCCTCTCATAAATTTGGTTGCGGTTTCGATACCAGGCCCACATGTGGCTTTTTCAATTTAAATACACTTTCTAAGTTTATCTTGGACATTGCTGACATCGGAGCACGAAAACATTCTGAGAAAACCAGGGTCTTTTAAATAAATAATATTAATATAAGTCAGATATCACCAATCTGCCATGAGCAAGCGAGATGAGAAAAGTAATAAATTAAGTACTTAGGTTCAATTAGCAACCAGTTTAATTTTGTCTAGACTGCAGGAACTATGGAACAGGACCAGTATGTTGCCGAGCATTCTTATTTTGATTATAATCTTTTAATTTATGCATGTTTCACGCTCTTGCACAAGCCATATTTTCCTGGCTAAAATTTTCGAGTCAGCGCGTGCGCTCCTACCGCGCGGTCGTGTCATTGACCTCTGTAGTCAAAAATGTCGTCTCAAGTAATAAAGTGTAATAACTGCAATATAGTGATATGTGAACTGCTAGCATTCATCCAAAACAAGATGCAAGTGATGGATGAGGAAGGTTTAGTGAGATTGTGTATTACAACTTTCTCAGCCGAAGATATCGAAGCCGCGAAAAGTCTGCTGTTTGAGTCCATTACTACGTCGAAGCGTAAAATTTCACGTAAAAGGGACGGCAAATCGAAGAGAGAGCTACATGATGTCATAACATTGCTAAAAGAGATCGATCCAGAAGAAGTGCCCATATTCGTCGCACGAGAACTGCACAAGCTACCACCGGTCACTTTTGACCACATAGATGTGACTAGACTCTTAAAAGACCTCATAATATTGCAAAATGATCTCCTTTCAGTGAAAGAAAGTTGTGTGACTAAGGATCAGTTCGAAGATTTCAAAAAAGAATTTGAAAAAGAACTATCAAATAACGAACATCTACCGCGGAATATTCCACAAAATATAAATTGCAATAGAGGAGGTAGAAGTAAAACGAGTATATGTTTGGACAGCGGGCCAATGGGCCTACCTCACTTTTTTGAGAAGGCGGACCGTACAATATCAGATGATAATGAAATAATTATTACGCAAGACTTGTTGTCGTCCGCTGCCGAAATAAATGAATCAAGCCCTGCCGCGCAACAGTTACCTGTGCGTATCGAGACTCCCTCCATAGTAGTATCGGGGCACACTGATAAGAAACCGGTCGAGCGGAGTGCTCCGGCTCGGTCTGTGCCACAAGCGCATAGCGGGCGCGATAAGACATCGCAAGAGATTGTAAATGATAACGAATGGTCGTTAGTACAAAGAAAGAAAATAAAATCACGTTTTCTAGGTAGCACAGGAAAAGCCAGGCTGGAACCTAGCAATAATTTCCGGGCAGCTGATATCCAAATCCCACTCTTTATTACGAATGTGGATAAACAAACATCAGAAAAAGATATAGGTGAATACATCTTATCTAAGACGCAAACATCAGTTGTTCTTAAGAAAATAAAGATGAGAAAAGAGAAAAACTACAATGCATACAAAATCCTTGTACCACACTACAAGCTTGCGTTGTTTTTAAACGACAACCTATGGCCAGAAGGAGTGTCATTTCGCCGTTTTGTTTATTTTAACAAACCAAATAGTAGTATTATTAACCAGAATAGTGACACTATGCAACAATAACAATGGATGTACAAGTAAATACAAACACATCAACGTTTATTACTTTTAACTGCAAGTCAGTTAAAAGATCTATTGACTGCGTGAGAGGATTGTGTGGGACAGCGGACATCGTAGCATTACAGGAGACCTGGTTGCTACCACATGACTTACCAATACTCGGCACAATAGATGCAGACTTTGCATACACCGGCTCATCGGCGGTTGATACTTCTGCGGGCCTCCTAAGAGGAAGGCCTTACGGCGGAGTGGCTTTATTGTGGAGAAAAGGTAGATTCAGTGAAGTGTCAGTGATTGAGTGCAAAAATCCTCGTATTAGCGCGATAAAAGCTATTGCGGGTGACCGAGGTATTTTAGTATTTAGTGTGTACATGCCGACAGACGCGATGGAGCATTTACCCGAATTCACGGATTGTTTTAGTGAGGTATGTGCCATAGTTGAAAATAATTCTGTAGAAGCTGTCTATATGTTAGGTGACTTTAACGCGCACCCGGGGGAACTATTCGGTAAAGAGCTAGATAACCTATGTGCGGATCAACAATGGATATGCGCTGATATTAGTATACTGGGCAACGTAACAAATAATTATACATTTATAAGTGATGTGCATGGATGTACTCGATGGCTTGATCATTGTGTTGTGAGTCATTCCGCTTGGCAAACAATAAATAATGTTACCATAAAATACGACACGTACTGGTCAGATCACTTGCCGCTTGTTATTCAGTGTGATTTAAACTTAATTATTAGTAAAACTAGTTTAAGAAAAGATAGTAGTTGCTGTAAAAACGTTATTTGGGGCAATAGAACTGACGAACAAATAGATAAATATAGGGAATATTGTAACGCTAAACTTAAATTAATAGATTTTCCTGAAGAATTTAGGCAATGTAGTTTTAATATATGTAATAATGTGGAGCACAAGAAATTATTAAATGCGATGTATAATAAGATGATAGCTACTCTAAAAGACGCATTGATCAGCAGTAGTTGTAATTATACAACTAAATCAGAGAAAAAACGGCCTTTGATAGGGTGGAATAAGTATGTACGTGAGTCACATCGGGATGCCAGACTTAAATTTCTTAATTGGGTATGGTATAATAGACCGAAGGCGGGACGTGTGTATGAAGAAATGTGTGAAAGTAGAAGAATATTTAAAAACAAATTGAAATGGTGTCAAGATAATGCTGAACAAATTAAAATGAACATTATTGCTGACCATCACTCGGCAAAAAATTTTGGCGAATTTTGGAAGGCAACGAATAAGTTAAATATTAAGCCTGGCATCCCCGTGAGTGTGGGAGGTGTGAATGACAGTAAGAGCATAGCCGACCTATTTAGGGAGCACTTTGGGGTGAGTTCTTCACTTGGTCCTTCAAAGATGGTACCGGATGCTGAGCCTATCGTGACTGGTGACGTATTTAATGTGTCCGTTAAACAAGTATCGGGGATAATAGGAAAGATGACCAGGGGTAAGTCGCCTGGTCATGATGGGCTCAGTATTGAACATCTGAAATATGCCGGAGTCCATTTACCACGCGTTCTTGCTATGTTTTATTCCATGTGCCTGAGTCATTCTTATTTACCCGCTGACCTCATGCGAACTATAGTAGTACCAATTGTAAAGAATAAAACGGGTGACTTATCCGATAAAGGCAATTATAGGCCTATATCATTGGCTACAGTGGTGGCTAAAGTGCTGGACACTGTGCTTGATTCAGAGCTGGAAAAACATCTCAATATTCATGACGCCCAGTTCGGGTTCCGGCCCGGACTTTCTACTGAAAGCGCCATCCTGAGTCTTAAGCATACCGTCCAGTACTATACTCAGAGGAGTACACCTGTATATGCATGTTTCCTCGACCTGTCAAAAGCGTTTGACCTGGTGTCTTATGACTTGCTATGGGAAAAGCTTAAAAAAACGGAAGTGCATACGCAGGTGCAACGTCTCTTTCACTACTGGTACGCTAATCAGACTAATAATGTTAGATGGGCAGGCAGTCTCTCTGACATGTACAGGTTGGAGTGCGGGACGAGGCAAGGTGGGTTGACTTCTCCCAAACTCTTCAACCTGTATATGAACGAGCTGATGGTTGAGCTCAGCAGCACGCATGTTGGCTGCTCGGTTGACAATGTCTGCATCAATAATATCAGTTATGCTGACGACATGGTGCTGCTGAGCCCAGCTATTAGTTCGTTGAGACAGCTTATACATGTTTGTGAGAATTATGCCCAGAAACATGGTCTCATGTACAACTGCGCAAAAAGTGAGTATTTGGTTTTTAAGGCTTCTGGTAAATGCCCATCTAGTGTGCCCAAAATAAAGTTAAATAACGTTGAATTAAAGAGGGTAAACCATTTCAAATACTTGGGACACTATGTTACCGAAGACCTTGATGACCAAATGGACATTGAAAGGGAGCGCAGGGCACTGGCGATTAAAAATAACATGCTGGCACGCAGGTTTGCTCGTTGCAGCGAGCATGTTAAAATCTCACTTTTTAAAGCATACTGCCAAACTTTTTACACGAGCAGCCTGTGGACTTGTTATACGCAGAGATCGCTCAGTGCCTTGCGCGTCCAATATAATAATGGTTTCAGGATGTTGCTGGGGCTGCCCGGCTTCTGTAGTGCATCTGGCATGTTTGCGGAAGCTCGCGTGGATGGCTTTCACGCCATCATACGCAAAAGAACCGCCTCCTTACTGCGCAGAGTGCGGGGCAGCACTAACAGCATCCTGAACGTAGTCGCAGACAAAGCTGACTCGAAATTGATGCAGGCTTTCATGCGGGTTTTAGTCAGACAGTGTTAAGTGTCTCACTACATTGCGCTGTATAAATATAGATAGCTGTGTACATTTCATGTTACTAACATAGGCTAAGTACTTTGTTACTAATCAATATGGACGTCGTCTGAAATAAATGCTATTATTATTATTATTTCCATTTATTTATTTATCCTTACATATTAATTACATTTTTAAATATTACTATAAAAAAATAAAAACATTTAAAAATATAAAAAATAGTAGCCCACCGGCATCGGGAACAGGGTCCAAGCCACCGATGGTCAGGGCTCCTGAGAAAGGAATCTCCTAACAATACGCGCCGTGTCTAGGAGTACCGCTTTCTGAATCAAGCCCTTGATCCAACCGCCCAACGAGAGCCTCCTTAGGTGTTGGTCGAGGCTCTTGGCTATTATGCCATTGGCCGTCACGACTATCGGCACAATGATTGCCGTATTCACATCCCACATGTCGACAACCTCGCGAGCCAGATCAAGATACTTAATTTGTTTATCTTTCTCAGCTTTCACGAGGTTCTCGTCATGCGGGACAGTAATATCAACGATCACTGCGCGACGCTCTAATCGATCTACCACCACTATGTCAGGCTTATTGGCAACAACTTATTATTATTATTATTATAATTATGTGCTGCAATATATTGCCTGCAATGTTGAACACTAATGCAAAAATTTTATGTATGGAGTCGTTTATTTGTAAAATTAGGCATGCAAGTTGAGAGTATTGTCATACTCACTCCACGTTTCACGGTTCGGTTCCCTTAAAAATGGTTGACCTAAATGGTGCTGACCCACGCGTCATTTTCATGAACGGGCGCTGTCAGTTGAGATCGGTCATCTGTTAACTGTCATAGCTTGCTAAACACTTCTACAAGCGGTCTTCGGAATTTTTATTTCTAATTAATAGTGTAACCAGTCAGACTAATAATAGTAATTGTCTATCGATTCTGTCCGTTATCATAAGCACTTTCTCTTAATTACATTTATCATCGATTAGTTCAACATCGTGGTAAGGAGCTGCTACTGTTAATGTTTGTCTAAGTATGAAGACATTCCGAAATACTCGTATAGATCGAAATTTTCCTGTGAATTTTGTTTTAGACAATGTGGTGGACGATGATTTGCAGTCCCTACTCTTGCCTTTAAATCTGATGCAGTATCTAATGTTTTGCCCTAAATATCGTATCAAGGACGGTTTTATAACTCCTAATAGTTTGATCTCTAATTTGTTTTCAACTGTCGGGACGCTTATCTTAACATTTTTGTTCTTGTATCGCAACTATACCCTTTACTTTTTCAAAGATTTTATGGGTTACACTACTTTTACTTATTTCGTCTCCTATTTCGACTGTGTCTTCTATACTACTGGGTTCGCTATTAGTTACGTCGTTGGAATCATTCGAACAAGAAAATGTATTAAGTTTGTATTAACTTTTCAAAAAGTGCACAGATTTCTCAACAATGAATCCAGTACGAGACACTTCATTATCTGGAATTGGATCGTGGTGATTCTGTACACTTGTACTTATATAGCCGTTTTCACTTCTTTTTGCGTTTTACTCGATACACCTTTCCACTACATACTAGTTACATGTTTTTTTATCTTTTTCGATTTCAACATAATTTATCCCATTAGAATTTTTAAAATTTTGGAACATAAAGTTATTTTGTGGAATAAACAAGCTTTCAATACTACGGAAACTGACGAAATACGTCGAGAAAAGTATTTGAAAAAAATGTTTGAAACTTTCGTAAATATATTAGAGTGTTATCATATTCAGCAAGTTTGTACACAGCAATTCGTAAGTACTTTGTTAATCATTCACTTATAGATGACAGAAAAAAAAGAAAAACATAAATAAAGGCCACAAAACAAAAAATAACAATATGTAAATATTTGATTTTTCAGATACTTTTTTACTTTATAGAAACATTCATTCACAGTCTGATTTATATTCAAGTGACCATCGAAATATTGAAAGTAGGCGCTTTGATTGAGGACTATGTAAGTTATACTTAATAAATATAAATTTAACAAAACATGGCTGGAAATAATTGAGCTTAGCAACAACTTTGATAGATAGATTTAATAATTACTATATAGGATATCAAACACAACTATATATGTCACAATACTGACTGTCCCATCACTGATACTGGAATCTACGAGAAAACCTTTAGATAGATAGAAAAAACTAAAGAAGACTTCGTTTTGACTGCCATTCTCAGCGGAGACAGTTATCAACGCGGAAGATTTTACAGTGTACATGCAAGAACTGCACACTCTTTTTCATATAACCATAGGGTCAGCAATCCGATATACAGAGAGATTAGGCCCCAGACGGACCTCCGCAAGTACAGGACTATCGACAAATTCCCAATTCTAGGAAAAAAACAATAATAGTTTAACCGAACTGTTTTTCTCGTGGGGAAATCCTCATAGATAGCCTCCGTCTAAGAAGGACCAGAGGGTTGTATCGGCCTCTTACTGGCATTGATCATGGCCCCTTTACCATGTGCGGCCTATCTTGCGACTGCTCCAAGATAGGCGCCCTCAGGCCCCTCTTTACTGTGGCCGGAGATCATTAAGAGTCCTCCGGCGCCCGGCTGCCCGTCAGCTGCGGGCAGAGTGCGGGCCACCCCTTTTCCCTCCCTGCTGCTTCCTACTATGCCCAACCTGTAAATCGACACTAAGACCCCTCGCTCAGCAGTCGCGCATACGACCACGAGATAAATCGAGATTTGAAGCATGATCTGTTTATTTTTTTACAGAGTGCAGCATCCATAGCATCGCTTTCAATATATTTTTGGATGATAAAAGATTTATGTTGGCAGGCAATGTTAAGCCTGCAATGCGAGAGGCTCTACTTCGCCCTTCAAAATATTCAAGACACGTGCTCACTCAAGTTGAAGTCAAATTGTTTAGGTAATATATTCTTTATCATCTACATGATTAAGAAATATTCATTGTTTTAAGACACATAGTTTCTTGCGAAGTTATGCAATAGCTGACTGCGGGATCATTCTGGTAACTTTTAGGTACGTCATTTTAATCTCGAATCAATCTATCAGGCGTGGTGCAATGTGAAAAAACCTCTGAAATTGCGTATCTGCCTTGAGCAATCGTGGTGATCCCTGCTCGTGCCTTCTATGTATGTATGTGAAGGGCTTTTGTCCTGCAGTGCAACTTTAACAAGCTGGTATTATTATTATTCTCATTTTTCATTAAATACAATCATATTATGTTTAAGAGTATTCTTTTTTTAATAAGCCTGTTCTATCCCACATCATGGTAAAGGCCTTCCTCTACTCCATCCATCTTGACGAGCAGGATGAATGGTAGTCAGACAGGTCTGACTATTATTATTTTATTCCTTTTAAACTTTACGTTGACATCAGGAAGTGGAATGACAATAATTCACCGAGGGAGATTTTCACAGAATAGCATTGTTTTGACTCCAAATCAGGCTTGTGTATCGGATTTTAATTCTACAATTTCTTTCTCAACAGACGATGAGAAAAGACTATACAAGAACGTACGGCGTGTGCACCAAACTTCATTCATGAAGATACGTGCCTGTGGACTTTTCTACGTAGATATTGTAATACAATTAAGTCTAATTGGCTTTTTTACCAGGTACACTATTGTATTGCTACAGTTTGCATTTTTGTAATTTAAAAATGGCTTCATTAAACTAATGTATTTTCTAGTTGGTTTTTATTTTTTTAGCTATCCTTGAGCCTTTTCGTGTGTATCATCTAATTAGATTCTGTTGTTTGTGCTGTCTAATGAAAAAACAGCTCTGAACATTGCATGGCGTTGCCATCCCAGAGACAAAGTTGAAATGTAACATTTTCCTGCAATTAAACCTGCACCCATATCCTTCAAACCGACCCAGCAACGTTGCTTTGGGGCAGAAATACGTATGGTGGTAGTACTTTCCCGGACGAGCTCCTTCACAGAGAACTCTACTACTACATTCTACAGTTAAACGACTGATCGCAATCACTATACCGAAGCCGGGGTGGACAGCTAGTTATTTTATAAATGACACAATTAATTATTCGACACTGTCTAAGTACTAGGTCTTCAGTCAAATTCATTAATTACAGTAATTCATTATTGTTCACTCGTTTTATCACATTTATGTTATTAGTTGAACACTTCAGTACCTGGCTATAGATTATCAGTAATTATAAGGAAATACTTAGTTGTAGTTCAGTAGATGCTACTAATAAGTTAATGTTTGACACTAAGCTAACAATTATTGTTAGTAATTCTCAAAATTGGATGAACTCTTGAAGAAGAATAATGTGGAATTTGGAAATGAAGTTTTTGAAGAGGAAGATACGTTGCAAGACCACAAGGAATTGTGAGATTTTATTTGACAACGTCGTTCCCAAAGATGTGCAGTCGATGCTTCTACCTTTGAACCTAATACAACATTTTCACTTTTGCCCCAAATACAGAATCAGGGAGAATTTTATTTTCCCGAACAGTTTTCTACAGTGTTTAGTGTCTTTGTGTGGCACTATCGTATTTATTTTAGTTCTTTTCTATCGTTTCCTCTGCCGGATGTTCATGAAAGATAAGAGTGAATATTATAAGATTGACATTCCCGGACTCACTGTCTTTGATTTCATCTTTAACTCTATTGGAATTCTGGTAAATTTTTTGACCGTAATTTTCCAAAGTAATAGAAATGTCTTATTTGTTTTAAAGTTCGTGTGTATTCACAGTTTTCTTAATAATAAGACTAAATTTGAACGATTCATACTTGGTAACTGGTTAAGTGTCATCGTAATGTTCGGTTGTGGCATTTCCATCATTGCCATCATTTGCTTAACCCTTCAAATGCCAAGCCACAATTTCTATTGCGGTATAATTTTGATGAGTTTTGACTCCAATATCGTGTATACCATCAGAATGATTAAGTTGTTAAAAGATAAAGTCGATATGTGGAATATTCAAACTTGGCATTTTCAAAGTTTGGGTCATAAGAGTGGGCAGGATTATTGTAAAAGATTATATGAAGTTTATATTTATATATTGGAATGCTATGATATCTACAAGGTTTCTTTTCAACAATTGGTAAGTAATAAACATTTTATCTACTGACTATTCGCCCATATGTCACATATTCTCAAAAAATCAAGATTTCTGTAAATTTTGCCTGTGCGTTGCCCGCAGGTATATTTCAACAAAAATAAAATTCATTATCTCATAGGAACGTTCTACCAGGATTATATAAGTCCTATATTCTATTTCAGTAAAGCTTTTCACATCAAAGCATCTATAGGGTCTGTACAATTTTGTTTTATTTCTTTGGATGGCATACAAGCCGACGGCCAACCTGATGTTAAGTGGTCATCGCTACTTATAGACATCTACAATACCAGATGCCTTGCAAAACCGATGCCATCCCAGAGACAAAGTTGAAATGTCTCATGTGCATATTAATAAGAAAATTGAACAACAAGTTTTAAACACTTTGCATTTTGCATTGGTGTATTTTTTACTGGCCCGTCGAGTCCTGGGTTCGATTTCCAAGTCGCACAAAGTTATTGAGTTTTTCCCTTACGAACTTTAAAGTTCGTGGAGATAGAAGAAGTATAGTCTAAGAATTCTTATCATTCACAATGATTACAGATCGTGTTTCACTGTATGAGCTCCTTCTGCAACACTTTGATTCACATTCAAATTATACTTGACAATTCGAAATATGAGGTGAGTGTTCAATATAATTATGTATCATCATCTTCCTGCCCTTATCCCAAGTGACTTGGAGTCGGCGCAACACGTTTTCTTCTTCCATGCCGTCCTGTTGACCGTCATACTATCACTGACTGCCTTCTCTTTCATATCATTCTTCACACGATCCATCCATCTTTTCTTTGGACTCCCTCTTCCTTTCCATCTATCCACAATTATGTTCAAAATTCTTTTGGTCACATGTGTATCATCCCTCCTCTTCACATGCTCATACCAGGATGAACGGCTTTGCAAATTCATTAAAACATTTTAATGAATTTGCAAAGCCGTTGCAAACGCGGGCTGCGGGTTGTTCGAAAGAGATACCGCGCCCCCGGAACGCAAAGCGCACAAGAAGGAACATGGATGGGTTTTAGTCAGTACAAGTCTGACACTAAGCGCGGGGGAAGTCATTTGATGATTTCCCATCTTTCAAAAAAAAGTGCCTGTAAATGGTTTTACTAAAGATAATGTATTTATTTCAGAATTTTGAAAGTACATCTATGATATCGCTACTTAATATTTGGGTAGTGAAGACTTTGATGCTAGAAATCATATTAAGCTTGGAGTTTGAAAGATTCTACATGGCTGTGAACCAAGTCCGGGATACCTGCGTACTTCTGTTGAATTCAAATAGTACAGGTATTTGTGACCCAGCAATAATACTTAATATTGTCTATTATATAACAGATACTTCGCGAATCAGAGCTAGGCTAAAAAAGTGTAAAGGTAAACACTACATGATTAGAACATTTACTTCTAACATAAAATTGAACTTACCTTAAATTGCCTCGTTAGCCTAGTGGTCTTAAGCGCGACTGCTACGCTAGAGGTCTTAGGTTCGATTCCCAGATCGAGCAAAAGTATTATTGGGTTTTTCTATTAAATTCTCAGTAGCAGCTCGGAGTTAGGATTTGTTCCCGGCTAATTGCAATAGGCTCGCCCCCTATTACATGGGAGCTAAACATACCGGTGAACTGTGGGTATACATTGGTACATCTCTGCCTAACTTCGGGGATTAGAGACGTGATGGTGATGATTATGTGAAATAATGGTTTATAAAAAACATTGCAGATGAAGAAAAAAGATTATACAAGAATATTAAACGATTGAATGAAGCGGCGTTTGACAAAATGGATGCCTGTGGAATGTTCTACGTGGATGCTAACCTACCGCTTGAAATGATGGTGCTAATAACTAACTATGCTATTGTATTGCTGCAGTTTGCTCTTTTGTAATCTTGAGATCATTAAATTCTTTGAAACTTGTGTGAATTTCATTGTGTTTCAGTTCAGATTTGTGCTTAAAACCTACCTTTGTTTTGTTTGTTTTTTTAGGCTCGCCCCCTATTACTGTGGACCTATATATACCGGCAAACTGTGGGTGTATATTGGTACACCTCTGCCTAACCCTTCGGGGAATACAGGCGTGATGGTTGTTTTACTGCATGGCTCTGAATGATCGATTAATTTACCAGGAGATTTTATTCAAGTTACTATACTATTATGAAGTATGAAAAGTATGTGTGTGAGTTTGTTACTCAATTACTCCAAAAGGGCTGAACGGATCAGGATGAAATGTCGAACAAGAAAGATTTATAGTGTGTGTGTTTATAGGACACAAGCTACTTTTTATCCTCGAAAATGTAAGATTCTCGTGGAATAAATATTAACTTAGACGCGGGCGAAGTCGCGGGCGAAAGCTATCATCATAAATCATCAATCAATTTTATCATTGTACATATTAAAATTGACATAAGGATTCACTATATTCGACTTTCTAGATGGTTTTTAAGTGCGTACAAACAGCAATTAAATCCTAATAATTTAAATTCAGTATCTTTTTTTTTTAAAGCTGGTAAATCGTCAAATGACTTCCCGCGAACTGGGCGGGGCGGGAGGGAGTGTCGAACTTTTACTGACTAAATCCCATTCATGTTCCTTCATGTGCCCTGTGCGTTCCGGGGGCGCGGTATCTCTCTTGAATAACCCGCAGCCCCGACAGGCATCGGCCCTTAGTGGCCCCTCCGAATGTTTGCTGACATCTCTTTGAGGCGCGCGTGGAACACGAACGCGCCGTCGGCACGGTCTGTCGTTGGTTAACGTACGGACAGACCCGCGTCTACGGTGGCTGGGAGTCATCTCGCGAAATTCAATATCCTTACTATCTTCTCCTCTCCTACCTGCTCTATATACATCAAGGTTAGGGGTACTACAGCAAGGTATATAATGGCACCAACTTCTATGAAGAGAGATGAGACTATACTCGAAGTTGTCGCACATATTTTCACTGGTTACTCGATCAAAAATCAACGTAAAATGAATATAAGCTTAAGGTAAGCTGTCCTCCCATCTGATGCTAGAGATCAAAACAGGAACATTTCACCTAAATATAATACACATACATACATACATAAACTCACGACTTTTTCCCATGGGGGTAGGCAGAAACCACAGAACGCCACCTGCTACGATCCTTACATACTACCTTCGCCTCGTTCACGTTCATACATCTGGTCATACAAGCACGCCGGTTACGAGTACTGCACTCCCGACCTTTCTGAAGAACCTCACCAATAAGGTCAGGGTAGGTCTTTCTAGGGCGTCCCCTCCCGGCGTTGCCACTCACATCTGCCACATAAATACCTTTTGTTACTCTCCTTTCACTCATCCTCTCAATATGACCGAACCATCTAAGCCAGGGTTTCTTAAACTTTTTGTAGCCACGGACCACTTTCACAATTTAAAAAAAATCCACGGACCCCTGTCAAAAAAAAATTTGGAAATGAAAAAAAAAAATTGGTACTTAAGTACTACTAAAACTAATGAAATAATACCAATGAGATGGGTGTTGCTGTTTGGCTTCAATCAGAATATTAAATTGTCTGTGATTACGTATTGAATCCGCCACTCAACAACGACAATGCGTCTCGTCGAGTTTACTATACAATTTCTTAATATGTTTACACTCTACAAACTGACCTACTGCGGACCCCTGATACACATGCTACGGACCCCTAAGGGGTCCGTGGACCCCACTTTAAGAAACCCTGATCTAAGCATACCCTTTTGAACCACCACCACCTAAATATAATGTTACAGGAATAATGAAAGGCTTCCCGGAAGGTAAAGTGCAAATGTGAATTTACATTTCCCAGCAATAATTGCTTGATGTTGTTTAGTTTAATGGCTTCTACGCCCTAAATACAGGGCGTAGAAGTAATAAAACAAAAAAGAAAATATTTTCCATAGAATTTAATAAAGTTTGAATTACAAATAAGCAAACTGCAGCAACACAATAGTGTAGTTAGTGAGAAGACTCATCAGACTCAATTGTAACGCAGCGTCTAAGTAGAACAGACCACACACACGTATCTTGCTGAACGATGCGCGGTGCAAACGTCGGACGTTCTTGCAGAGTTTTTTCTCCTCATCTGTCAATAGCAACAACAATCAAATTAAAGGGGAAACAAATATAGTACTCATTGACAGTTGACCTCGAATTTTAGTTGCTTATTTCTACAAGAGAGAAATTATTGATGGAAAAATCTCAATAACACTTGCCCGACCTAAGAATCAATCAAGTGCTACACGCTCACCGGTCCACAAGACGATCAGGTCCTCTAGCCAAGCCGCAAACAGCCGTAGGTACCAATAGATTTTTAACTTTATACCCCAAAGCCTTAAGTTAAAAATCTATTAAAGATTTCTAAGCGTTAGCGACTCGAAAGAACGAAAACGCTATGCAATCTTCACTAGATCTTCAACTTAAAACCAAGCACATAAAGTTGAAGATCTATTAAAGCCTACTCAGCGTTTGTGTTTATCGTGTGTTACATGGCTACAGGCCCAGGGCAGTCAGTATATTATAGTGAGTGTTAAAAAAAATACCGGTGCAAGTAGTCTTCAAAAGTATTGCGCATGTATCTTGAACACTTTGTATACGTTTATAGAATTTCTCACTTTGTTGGCTCATCAATGTTTGCAGTATCAGTTCCTTTGCCATCCAACATACTATGGAAAGCGACGCCGTAGGCGCTGCATTCTAAAACAAAAGTACGTTTAACAACACGAGACTTGTCGGAGACATAGTTTTTTTTTATATCTATCAATAGATAGGCTGATTCAAAAGGAAGGTTTTTGAACGTCACGCTATGATCAACGGGAGCAGAACAGTAACCAAATATGTAATGGGTAAAAGCTGGTATTAAATAATACTTACTTCGTCATCCACCATTATACCGAATTTCAATACATCAATGGCTACTTGAATGTACACTAGAGAGTGGATGAATACTTCTACTATATAATACAGTGCCTGAAAAGTGTTCAAATAAATTTTAGTAATTACTTCTCCAGCCCAACTGACGATAAAGACACCTTTAATATCGTCTACTTATACTTAAATATTAAGATCTAGTTGTAGTGGTACTTCTATAGTAGTTTTACTAGTAAAACCTTCGTCTTCTGTAGTTGCAGTACTAGTAAAATCAACTAGCTTTTCCATGTCACTGTGTTTGTGTTAATAGCACAGCGTGTGCGGAGCAAAATACTGCTTAAAAAGTAGCTTATTTCCTCATCCAGATTCTAAGCTAACTCTTTACTAAATTGTATTAAGATCAGTTTAGTAATTCTGTCTTGATGTAACAAACAGGCACACATTCATTTTGCAGATACGCCAAGTTACCGTTCAAACCGTTTTTTTTTTTAGTAATTTTGACCTAACTCAATGTTGCAAGAAATTGAATAAACCTAATAATAGTATAAAGAAGTAGAAATGGTACCTACAAAATGTTGTATACAGACTTTGTGAATTTCATAACACTCCAATATATTAACGTAAGTCTGAAACATTTTGCTGCCATAACTCGGATCGTTCGTCCGTTCAATATCTTGACAACATAAAACTTGAATATTCCAAAGAATGACTTTATTTTCCAGCATGTTTAAAACTCGAATGGCGCAAATTATATTTAAATCGAAGAAAACTAAAAAGTAACCGATAAACGTTTGTTCGAAGTTCAAGTGTATGCAAAAATACGTGAAAAAAAGAACGTAGCCTCCAAAACTCAACGTCATAATAATCCAGTTTAAAACGATGAAGTGTTTAAACTCTTTATCATTAAAGAGAACCCTGTGTACTTTCTGAAAAGTCAAGACGAATTTAACATTGCTTTTCGAATAAATAATCCCGACCATGAAATTGATGACGAAACCTAAACAATAATAGGTGCAGTCATAGTAAGAAACGATATACATAAAGGTAGTGAATCCAAGAAAATCTTTGAACAAGGTAATCTGAATGGAGCGGTATACGAATATCGCTACAATTGACAATGTTCCAACCAAAGATACAAAGTTGGAGAAGAAGCTATTTGAAGAAATAACATTGTTACTGATACGATACTTTGGACATATCATGATATTTTGTATCACGTTCAAAGGTAAAACTACCGATTGCACATCTTTGTCCACCATATTGGTGGCAATTTCATTCACAGGGTATTTTTTGAAATTGCTACGGAAAAACTCCATTGTTAAAAGATCACTAACAGTAATACCACAGTTTTTGAACAAACGTGCGATGCGATCGACAAACGGTGATAAATGTTTTAACTGACACAGCAAATTCATTTTTATAATAGGCATAAAATCAATATGGTAACAGTTTTTACATTTAGTAAATTGAACCCAACATGTCTAATAGATTGGTTGTGTTTAGTTCAAACTAGTATGTTGGTCGTTCAAAGTGAATTAGTATCTATTTCACTTAACTACTGTTAGGAACGAGTAATTAGTTATCCAGTTTAAATTTCACATCATCATTTGCCTTCCCTTGCCTAGGTATCCACTTCAACGGGATGCAACTTAATGCTAGTATTTTACATCAAGAGACTGCCGATTTAATTTCTATAACCTAGTTATTAGGTTACACAATACATCTTGCTAAGCCTGGTGTCAGATTGTCGGGGTTACTTGTACGACACGACTGTCAAAGATCTACATTATGACAGTAGAGACTAATGGATTAACTTGCTTTTCGGGGTATGAAGGAACCTCGATATAAAATGGACCCTCACCCATCCCCAGACAGACCTTGGCCAGTGTTGCTTTACCTTGATCGATCCTCCCGTGTGTACTCAAGTCTACGTCTGTTTACATGATATAAAAATAACTTTAAATAAATGACATTATTCACCTGTTTATTGTGACCACCACATGTTGAAGTTTTGTTGAAAAAGCGATACATTCAATTACATAAGTTCTTCACTAAAGTCTAATTAGATGAATGATGTTTTACTAGTCTAGACGAGGTCCTACAGAAAATAAAACATGTTTTCGTCTTTTAAAAACATGCAGTTGCGAAGAAACGCAGTTAGAGTCGCAAATATACCTATCCTACCATCCAAAGAAGTAGGGAAAAGTAATGTTATTGAAACAGATTTGCAATCAGTGCTAAGACCATTAAATTTAATGCAAGCTCCATTTCTTTGCTCAAAGTACACAATCCGCGATAGCCGTATCAAGCCTAATAGTTGTTTCTACAACTTGTTAGGACTCGTTTGTATGTTAACATTGAGAATAGTTAATGTGTATATAATAATTATGAGAACATTTTCCACCGTTTGGACGGAATTTTCCACATTCCTCTACTTGAGTAACGTTTGTGATAGCCTATTCCATTCCGCCATCCACATTATAAACTGCTATATCAATATCGTTGAGAGTCATAACAATATATTGTTGGTGCTAAAAATCCAGTACGAGCATAGATTTCTTAGAATTAATCGCAACAACCTCAGCAGTTTGATCACATGTAACTGGATTTCCGTCATTTCCTTGTACAGTTTCTATGTGTGTTTTATCATCTACGTGTGTATGGAGTATAAAGTCGTTACTATTTTTGGTGTCATATCCACATTTGCCACCTTATCCTTTGATATGAATATTGTGTACGCCCTCCACCTCATGAGATTACTAGAAGCAACGCTGAGAATATGGATTCTGGAAGTCAAAGAATCAAAAAACGTGAAAGCTTTTCTGGACAGAGAATCTTACTGGTATATAATGTTTGATGTGTACCAGAGTATTTTGGAGGCTTATAAGATTATAGAGAAGTTATTTAAATTAATGGTAAGTTCAAAAAAGCGTCTTTTTTATGTTATTGAATGGCAAATAAGTCGACGACGGCCCACCTAATGTTAAGTGGTCATCGCTGCCTATAGAAATCTGCAATACCAGAGACCTTGCAAATGTGTTGAAATCTCAGAGAAAAAATTGAAATGTCTAATTGTACCTGTAATTACACCGGCTCCATACCCTTCAAACCGGAACACAGCGAGGCTGCTTTGCGATAGGTATGGTGGTAGTACTTCCGCGGACGTGCTCCTTCACAAAGAGCTCTACTACTAATGATTGTGTATGTACGTTTGTTTCAGATTGTATTCTATGTGATCAACACGGCTTTTCACAGCTTGATAAATATAAAGGGAATATTATCAATCAAGCATTTTGTAGCAAGGGGTGGTATAAGAGTAAGTGTTTCACTAAATATAATCTTAACTGATATTATAAAGCTGGAGAGTTTGTTTGTTTGAACGCCCTTTCTCATTCAGGAACTACAGGTCCAATTAAAAAAAAATATACCGGTAACGTAATTGCAAGCAGCAGCTAATAATATTGTAAATACCCTTAATGCAAATTGTATTCTATCCTTTTTTGTCATTGGATGGCAAACAAGCACGGCCTATCTGATGCTAAGTGGTCGCCGCTGCTTATAGACATCTGAAACAACAGAAACCTTTCAAATGCGTTGCTATCACAGAGATAAAGTTGAAATGTCTTATGTGTCTGTAACTACCCCGGCATCCATACCCTTCAAACCGGAACACAGCAACGCTGCTTTGCGGCAGAAATTGGTATGGTGATAGTACTACTCCGGACGAGCTCCTTCACAAAGACCCCTACTACTAATACTCTAATTACATTTCTTCTTTCATTAGCTTATCGTGCAAGCAGTAATTTCTCAGTTTTGGATATTAAAGAACATATTCTTACTAATATGTTTGAGTCTGCAGTGTGAAAGATTCTATACAGCAATGGAAGACGTTCGTAGTACTTGTGTACTATTGCTGAATTCAGAAAATTGTACTCAATCACGTAGGTATTGGTGAAAAGTAATCTGTTATCCTCCTGTTTTTTTTCCCTTTCAATTTATTTGGAATTTGTGGTTTCTTCACAAAATTCATCTTTTATGTCTTTAATTAAAACTCTGTTGGGATTGCATACTTTCGTATTTGTTGTTTACCAGAAACCGTAAGAGGAATCTTTGACTTTGACTTTGAACATCTTTTTATTATGGGACCTACCCTGAAATAGTGAAAACAAAATCAGCTAGTCCTTACATGTTAGCGTAACTTGACAAAATGATTAGCTGATTTGAAAAAAAATTAAACGTTGTTCATAATTATGAGTACAGCAATCCCTTATTTGGTTTACTGCCGAAAAAAATCAACTGATGCATATATTTTGTCGAGTTTTGCTAAATGTATTATACCAAATTGACTTCTTCGACTTGATTTTTTTTTGCAAATTCAGCATTGATCCTTTAAAGATAAAGATCAATTTAAAAGTAGAAGTAAAAGATAGCTAGTCTAGATCTTTTATCTTTTTCTTTGGTTTCTGGAACAAAAAGTAATGTTATATAGATAATTGTTCCCAGGTTTTCGAAGACGGGTCTGTAGAAACATCCAGCGTTTACAAGGAGCGGCGTTCAGGAAAATGAGTGGATGTGGCTTCTTCCACATAGATGCGAAGCTACCTCTGCAATTATCGTGTTTTATCATTACTTATACCATTGTGTTTTTACAGTTTGCATTTTTGTGATTGTAATACTTCTAACTTTACTTTGACGGGTCTCTTAATAAAAGCTTTAATAACCAACAACACATTATTAATTTGATGTGGGTTTTAACATAACATACCACGCCTGTATTCCTCGAAGGGTGAAGCAGAGGTGTACCAATGTACACCCAAGGGCACAAGTCCTAAATCCGGGCTGTTACTGAGAATTTCGTAAAAAAACCCAATAACACCTTTTTTGCTCGACCTGGGGATCGAATTTATGACCTTTAACGTAGCAGTCGCGATTAGAACCACCAAGCTACCGCGACAGGCAATGGCGCCGATTCCCTTGTTCACAAACTAAACTAAAATGAGAGAATTGACATCTCTTACTAACATACAGCGAAAGAAAAGGACGGTAATACCTTACAACTAAGTTAGAGATGTCAAATTAGTTTTGCCTTGAACTTTTTCGTGTTTTTAATCAATGCCTTCTGACATGTCAACTATAATTGTATAGAGGTTTTAGATCAACTACAGTAACTACAGTCTTATTCATGTCCCGTCTCTTTCTTGTTTTATTGGAGAGAAAAAGATAGAAATAGTCTAAATTAAGTTTAGCTTGTGCATCACAGAATCGACACCAATAATCCTTACTAATATTATAAATGCGAAAGTAACTCTGTCTGTCTGTCTCTTCTTCACGCTTAAACCACTGAACCGATTTCAATGAAATTTGGTACAGATATAGTCTGGGACCCGAGAAAGGACATAGGATAGTTTTCATCCCGGAAATCCCCCGGGAACGGGAACTATTAATCCACGCAGACGAAGTCGCGGGCAAAAGCTAGTATTAAAAATAAGTTGAACTTAATTAAAAATAGCCGAGACAGCAAAAATTCCATGCTTATAGCCTAACCCCAACTGATGGCGCCGATTCACAAATCACTTTTTTTCTTAGCTGATTCTTTCCCACTTCTGGACAGCCAGCTCTCACCTTTCGTTCCATCGTTCACGTTTCCCTGCCTCATCCATTTCCTACTAATCACTAATCACTAATAACTGCCTCGTTAGCCTAGTGGTCCTAAGCACGACTGCTACGCTAGAGGTCCTGGGTTCGATTCCCAGGTCGAGCAAAAAGTGTTATTGGGTTTTTCTATGAAATTCTCAGTAGCAGCTCGGAGTTTCCACCATACTGGCGGAGGCGGAAGCCAGTTTTGCGGGGGAGGTCCCGCAGCTCCGGGCGGAGGTGGCTCGCCTGTCGGCCGACATGGAGCTCCTGATGGTGGAGAACAGGAGGCTCCAGGCGGACCTGGCCGAGCTCCGCGGGACCGGCTCCCGCCAGGCGCCCAAGGCGCCCAAATCGCCCGTGCCCATACCGGTGGAGAACCAGGTTTTGACCCTGGTTCAGAGGGAGTTGGCGGCCTTCCAGGCACGGTTTTCCGTCCTGGAGGGCATTGTGCTGCGCCCCCCTCTGGCGGCGAGCGGGACGGCCACGGGCGGCAAGCGGGCCTCCTATGCGGCCGCCGCCTCTACGCCGAGGCCAGGCAACCAGCCCCCCAGCAGGGCTGTGGCGGCCACCGCGAAACCGGCTCCGGCGACACCGGCGCCAAATACGGTGCCCCCGAGGAGGGGCAAGGCGGCGGCGTCCCAGCCACCTCCACCCACTCCGCCCCCAAATCCCAATCCTCCAGCAGAAGCCGAATGGCAGGTAGCTGGAGCGAAGGAAAAGGGGCGGAAGGCGGCCAGAGCGGCCAGGGCGGCCAATAGGAAGACGGAGGAACGGCGGCGGCGCAGACAGCGAGCCACCGCGGCTAAGCTCCGCGCCCCGAAATCCGCGGCTGTAGTAATTACGCTACAGCCGGAGGCGGTAGAAAGGGGCGTGACCTACGCGGCGGTTCTCACCAGGGCCAAGGCGGCCATAAATCTTGGCGAGCTGGGGATCACGGGCCTCCAGCTCAGGGTGACGGCAACGGGGGCCAGGATGTTGGAGGTCCCCGGTGCCACCAGCGGCCCGTCTGCAGACGCTCTAGCAGAGAGGCTCAGAGCGTCCCTGGATGCGGACGTGGCCCGAGTGTCCAGGCCCGTCAGATGCGCAGACTTGCGCATCCTGGGTCTGGACGACTCCGTCACCCCGGAGGAGGTGGTAGCCGCCGTCGCCAGGACGGGTGGATGCCTTGCCGAGGAGGTGAGGGCAGGCACCATCCGCCCGGATCGCTTGGGTATGCAGACCATTACGGTCAGCTGCCCAGTGGCGGCGGCTAAAGCCATCGTTGGGGCGGGGCGTTTACTGGTGGGCTGGGTATCGGCGCGGGTTAGACTGCTCGAGCCCAGGCCCCTGAGGTGCTACCGTTGCCACGTGGGGAAGCACGTGGCATGTCGGTGCGCCTCGGAGGTGGACCGCAGCGCCCTATGCTTCCGCTGCGGTCAGCCCGGTCACAAGGCCGCGGCTTGTGATGCCCCGCCGCACTGCGACGCATGTGCGGGGGCTAACAAGCCGGCCGATCACCGGGCTGGGGGCAAGGCCTGCGCCGTGCCCGCCGGGGCCGGGGGAAGGCCCCGCACTGCCGCCGCCGCCGCCGCCGCCGCCGCCGCCGCCGCCGCCGCCGCCGCCGCTGCCGCCGCCACCGTTGCCGTGGCCGCACCCGCAGCCGCCGCTGACGCCGCGTCCGCCGGCGCAATGGATTGCCAATAACGGCACCATTGCGCCTCCCGCAGGCGGATACCGTGGACGCGGTCTGTGGACGGTGAGCAATGGGTAGCTCACCGTCCGTACGTTATTAACTAGCGACAGACCGTGTCGACGGCGCGTTCATGTTCCGCGCACAGAGGTGTCAGCCATCAGAAGGGGCCACTAAGGGCCAAATGCCTGCCGGGGCTGCGGGTTGTTCGAAAGAGACACCGCGCCCCCGGAACGCAAAGGGCACACGAAGGAACATAGATGGTTTTTAGTCAGTAAAAGTCTGACACTCCCTCCCGCCCCGCCCAGGACGGGAGGGGTCATTTGATGATTTTACCATCTCTAAAAAAAAAAAAAAAAAAAAGCTCGGAGTTTGGATTTGTGCCCGGTTAATGGCAATAGGCTCGCCCCCTATTACATGGGACCTAAATATACCGGTGAACTGTGGGTGTACATTGGTACACCTCTGCCTAACCCTTCGGGGAATACAGGCGTGATGGTATATTTTTTTTTACTAATGTAAAAATATTAACTAAATATGTTACATCAATTTAATCAGTACATTACTTTATAAGTGATGTAGTATGTTCGTTTATTCCGTAGTCACTTACATTTACTTAGCGACGGCTCACTGTTTATATTAAAAATAATGCCCCGACACCAAGACCACATTTCCGGAAAATCATTTCAAGTATTACCAAATAATAAACTGGAGGAACCAGTTCAGAGAATATTGCGTTCTTTTAACTTTGGACTGTACCTGTTTTTGTCGTCAAAGTATAATGTACGCAATAATCATCTTTATCCAAGAGGATATAAGATGCATGTGTTTGCGTTTGTCTGGACGTTTTTCTCCAGTGCGTTGTGTCTCTATAGGATGTTTCATCCAGATATTAATGATCAAAATATGACAACTTGGGAATCCTATATTTTCGCTCTCTTCTCCATTATTTATAACGGTTACTTCTTAATCGGGTTCATTATGCAGTTTGTTTGCGACTTATTATATAATAACGATAATGTCTTGCTTATATTAAGGATCCAGAATATTTATAGAAACATCGATGTTAGTAAAGATATCCAACATTACATTATTTGGAACTGGATATCAAGTGCAGTATCAATATGTGTAAATATTTGTATTTCTGCTGTGTACTATATGACATTTGATAAATACGATATTGGTCTTCTTTGTGACAATGTTTGTGATGTCATGTGGATTGCTTTGGACATAAATTTTACTATAGCTATCCGAATTATAGTGTTGTTAAAGAAATACCTTGATAAGTGGATTGAAAATGTATTAATTATGATTAATGAGGGTGGTACTGACCACCAATGTTTAAAAATGCTTTGGATGTACCAAGAAATACTAAAAGCTTATAATTTGTACAAGAAAATTTTCCAAATATTGGTAAGTTTAACATACATAACATCACGCCTGTATTCCTCGAAGGGTTAGGCAGAGGTGTACCAATGTACACCCACAGTTCGCTGGTAAGTTTTAGGTCCCATGTAATAGGAGATCAGCCTATTGCCATTAGTAAGTTGAAGTATTTTTGTAAAGTGGAGCTTTTAAATTAATACTTTGGCGAAGAGAATCTAGTCATAAAACGGTGGGATGTTATATTGAAAAGCTCCATAAGGCAAATATTAAACTAGACTAGAAAAACCAATTGAAGGCAGCCTGGGAATTTAATATTTTAAAGGATTCTATACCCAAAGGGTGACGAAAAAGATGAATCCACGGGCACATCACAGGACTGTACCATCTTTTGTACCGAATACGTAGATACTAAAAATTTCACAAAGTAAGCTTGTAATGTAATGTAATCCTCCAGACCGATTCCGGCCATGGCGGCTAATCTTAATGCAGACTAGCCACTTACGCAGGAGATATTATAGTGCATAAGTGTGTGCGCAAACTTTTATTGTTAACAGATCGTTTTGACATTAGCATATTTTATTATGGAATAAAAGAGTATGTATGTCAAAGTCAAAGTCAAAGTCAAATCATTTATTTCAAATAGACCATTAAAAGGCACTTTTGAACGTCAAAAAAAAATTAAAACTAATGAATCTAGTTGCCCATTCCAAAAGGTAGTTTCGTATGGAGAAGAACGGGCAAGAAACTCCATACATACTCTTTTAAAAAAACGTATTACATTATATTGTACAATTACATGCATTCCATAATAAAATATGCTAATGTCAAAACGATCTGTTAACAATAAAAGTCACTCAAAGTACTACAATACGTACTAAGTGCCACGAATTAAGAAATGAAAGCTAAACCAATTGTAATAGGTACTTAACACCAATATTGACATCGAAGATGATCACTTCTAACATTTGAAAGGCAACGAATCAGTGTGTGAGCCATAGTAATCACCAAAAGTAACATTATTGTCTAAGAGAAAAAAAGAAATAGTAATAATAGTCAAAAATAAATTACTTATAAAATTTAATTAGCAACCAGTTGATTTTGTCAAGACTAAATTGTCCAGTGGAGCAGGACCAGCATGTTTCCAAGCATTTTTATCTTGGATATAATCCTCTAATTTGTAATATGCTTGTTTACAAAGTGTACTCTTAATCATTTTTTTAAATTTTGTCTCGTTTAGTTTTAGTATATCGCAAGGTATTTTATTGTAACATTTAACACAGTACCCCATGAAAGATGTGTGCACTTTTGATAATCTAAAAAATGGTTGTGCTATTTTGTCCTTATTTCTGGTATTATAATTGTGTCTATCACTTATTTTATCAAAAAGATGTAGATTTTTTCTTACATACATAATATTTTCATAAATGAATTGACAGGGCACTGTCATAATATTAATCTTTTTAAATAGTTCCCTAAGAGATTCGCAGCGACGGAGATTATAAATGGCTCTGACAGCTCTCTTTTGTAAAATAAAAATGGATTCAATGTCAGCTGCCCGACCCCACAGTAAAATGCCATATGACATAATGCTATGAAAGTAGCTAAAATAGACCAAACGCGCAGTTTCGACATCAGTTAACTGTCTAATCTTCCTAACAGCAAAAGCTGCTGAGCTTAGCCGCCCTGCAAGAGATGTTATATGTGGTCCCCATTGTAATTTCTCGTCTAGCGTGATTCCTAAGAAAATAGTTTGATTAACAAAAGCCAGTTTTTCGCCATTCAATATAAGGTCACATACATTACTTCTAACATTTGGTAAAGAAAATCTAATACATTTGGTTTTCTTTTCATTTAGTACCAAATTGTTTTCCGTGAACCAATTTTGAACCTGAAGAATTGAGCTATTTACGTCGTCAAGATTATTGGAACGTCTGTCTATTTTAAAAATTAATGACGTATCATCTGCAAATAACACCATCTTAGGTTGATTTTGCAGTAATTGTGGCAAATCATTTATATAAGCTAGAAATAGGAATGGACCTAAAATCGACCCTTGAGGAACTCCCATTGTCATTTCAGACCCCAATGAGTTTACGCCGTTCACCTGAACTTTAACCTGTCTATTTTCCAGGTATGATCTCATTAAATCAAGAGATGTGTTTCTAATGCCATAGTGCTCCAGTTTCAATAATAGTGTCTCATGGTGTACACAATCGAACGCTTTTGAGAGGTCGCAAAAGATTCCAATGGCATCCTGTGCTTCCTCCCAGGCAGTAAAAACGTTTTTTATTAAGGAGACACCGGCGTCAGTTGTACAACGCCCTTTGGTGAAACCGTACTGTTAGAACTTGAAGATAGAATTTTTATTAAAGTGACGCAACATTTGACTGAGTAATAACTTTTCAAACACTTTACTGAGAACTGGCAGAATTGACACCGGCCTATAGTTGTTGAGTTCCTTACTATCACCGGACTTGAATAATGGAACCACTTTACTGTGTTTCATAAGATCCGGAAACACTCCCTGATCTACGCTTGTATTAAATATGAAAGCTAAATAGGGCGCAATAGTTTCTATGATAGATGTGCAGACTTTTACTGACATTCCCCAAAGATCTTCTGTTGATTTCATTTTAAGATCTTTAAAAGTTTTTATTATAGCCTGGGGATTCGTATGCTGAAATCTAAACTCCAAAGGGCACGCATTTACATTATTTCTAAGTAGTGCAACAGAAAGCGCGGGTGAGGAATTTAAAGATTCTGTTGTTTTCAGAGGAATTTTAACAAAAAAGTTTTCAAATTCCTGAGCTACTTCTATATCTGAGCTTACTGCCCCATGCGGAGTCTCCAAATTATATTTAGTACTACGCTGTGTCTTCCTACCTGTCTCATTATTTATTATTTTCCAGGTAGTTTTAATCTTATCATCAGCGGATTTAATTTTGTTGCTAATGTAAAGTGATTTAGCTATTTTGCAAACACTTTTAAAAGTTTTTGAGTAATTTGCAACATACTGATGAAAACTTTTATTAATTGTGTGCTGCTTTAGTCCATAGAGTTCAAATAATTTCCCTCTGCTTTTACGTATGCCTGGAGTCGCCTAATCACTAAATAAGAACTTTGTGTTAATACTTTTAGTCTTAATTGGAAAAGTGTTACTAAATTGAGTATCTAATATCGAAAAAAACTCGGCATATAACTCATTTGGGTCACAAATATTATGGAGTTTCTTGCCCGTTCTTCTCCATACAAAACTACCTTTTGGAATGGGCAACTAGATTCATTAGTTTTAATTTTTTGTGACGTTCAAAATTGCCTTTTAATGGTCTAATTGAAATAAATGATTTGACTTTGACTTTGTATGAAAACATTAAGAGTGAGAAAAGGGAAGGGACTGCAATAATGGGAAAATTACATAACTTTTAGCGTCGTTAAGTGTATGTTAACTTTTCGTTTGCTTTTCACAGGTTTTATATTTTACATTTGGCGCATTTCTTCGCACAATGTGTAATGTCAATTACATGTTTTATTTACTAAGAGGAGATGCAGAAATGTCCAAAGATGTCTTAGTAAGTTTCATATTTTTTACAAGCCTATTTGTCTCTCTCCTAGCCGACTGCCCCGTTGGTCTCGTGGTCGCAAGCGCGACTGGTGAGCGTGGGGTCCCGGGCTCGATTCCCAGGTCGGGCAAAAAGTGTTAATGAGTTTTTCCATTGCGGAATTTCTCAGTAACAGCCCGGAGTTTGGAAGTTGGTGGTGTGCACCCCCGTGCCTCGGAAAGCACGTAAAGCTGTTGGTCTCGGCTATCATTCGTAGATCTTTAACAGTCGTTACGGATAGTCAGAAGCCAAAGAAGTCTGACAACCAGTCTAACCAAGGGGTACCGTGTTGCCCAGTTACTGGGTTGTGGAGGTCTGATAGGCAGTCGCTCCATGTAAAACACTGGAATTCAGCTGCATCCGGTTAGACTGGAAGCCGACCCCAACATAGTTGGGAAAAGGTTAAGCAGATGATGATTTGTCTCTCTCCTAGGTCTCGCTCCAGTCCATCCATTTTGCACGATTCATACCTCAGATATCCGGAACAACTACCTGCAGACTATATGCAGTTATTTATTTGGCATCTAACTCGTGACACGCGGTACAGCAGCCAATTGTTTAACCACTAAGCCAATCTTGCCATCAATTTTTTCTAACCAATGGTGTATTCATCTAGACACTTCGAATTGGGTAGTAGACACCATTAAATAGAAGCTGTTGATTTGCATCCTCGTCAAATTTTAGGAGCTTGTCATAGCCGATACCTGGCCAATATTTAATAAATGCTTTTTTTAGTGGCAACTATCAAAAAACAGTATTCCAGAATACTCCTCTTGCAAAAATCAGCATCGCCCAGTTGCGTATGCGGTAGGCAGAGTTGTCGCGCGGCTATATCAATGCGTGCATAGCGCTTAAACCCTCTGGCGAGATGGCTAGTTTGAATTGGAAAATCGTTAACTCCTTTAATTTGACGAGAATGCAAATCAACAGCTTGTATAAATTCCAAGACACACCTTCCCTAAAAAAACACTTTATGTTAGCCTTGAAAACCCGAATAATTTTTAAATGACTATGAAATTAGAACTTCAGTTGCTTTGAAATCAATAAATAGTAAATTGAAATAACAAAAACGTGACGTCATAGTTTAGTATTGTCATACAAAATCTATGGGAAAATCGCGTTTTGACAGCTCATCAACAGACGTCAATTGATTAATGGTGGTCACCTACCCAATTATGTTTGTAATGAGATTCATTTACTTGTAAATGCCGTTTTTATTTTGTTTCCATTACAAATGTACTTATTTTTTCAGCTTATACTTCAGTGTTTTTCAGTTATTTTTTGGGCAATACAGAATATAATACTAGTCATTATACTTGGTATGAACTGTGAGAAGTTCTATATATCTGTTGAGGAAGCTGAGACGGCGTGCATACAGCTTATGAAGAAAATGAACTGTCCAAGTAAGAATTTAAAAATACCTTAATTTACCTTATACATGCAATAAATCTCTAATTTGAAAATCGATGCGATGCGATCTTTGGCGACTAATACTTAAGGCTACAGCCCCTGTAGCCATGTAAAAAACGATAAACGCAAACGCTGAGTAGGCTTTAATAGATCTATAACTTTATGTGCTTGGTTTTAAGTTGCAGATGTAACGAAGATTGCATAGCGTTTTCGTTCTTTTCAGTCGCTAACGCTTAGAAATCTTTAATAGATTTTCAACTTAAGGCTCTGAAGTATTAAGTTGAAAGTCTATTGGTACCTACCGAGCGTTTACGATTATTGTTTGTGACTTGGCTAGAGGGCCAGGGGACCATACGCCACGGGCGTCGATAGTCGCAGAGTTATTCCCGGTCACCGCAGGCGCGGGTCTGCGAATGGCGAGCGTTGGGCGGCTCGCCGTCCGATCAGAACCAGTCCCAGGTCGGTGGAGCATTGTGTTCCACGCGTACCTCGTAGAAGTCTCAATACAATAGACGGGGCCCGCCAGGGCCAGTGCCTGCCAAGGTGTCAGAATTTGTTAGAAAGTGTCGCTTAATCACTGCGTAGGCGGATGGTATTGTCGTAGCTGAATACTGGGTCAAACAAAAAATGTAACAAAAAATGTACTATTAAGTATCTATATTTGTCATCGATAGTGACTGCTATTGAGTGGAGCTCGTGGCTAAATAATTACAGCCACATAGACCGATCTTCCGGGTTAACGCTTGCCGAGGTTGGTCTGTGGATGGGTGACCATTTACCATAACGAGTTTCCTCCGTGCCTCGGAAAGCACGTAAAGCCGTTGGTCCCGGCTGTCATTTGTAGATCTTTGACAGTCGTTGCTGTTAGTCAGAAGCCAGAAAGTCTGACAACCAGAACCAAGAATATCGTATTACCCATTACTGGGTTGTGGAGGTCTGATAGGCAGTCGCTCCATGTAAAATACTGATATTCAGCTGCATCCGGTTCGACTGGAAGCCGACCCCAACATAGTTGGGAAAAGGTTAGGCAGATGATGGTGAGTGACTGCTATTGACCGAATAAAAAAGTGTCATTTCTTTTCAGAGAATCAAAGACGTCTTTACAAGAATGTGCTACAGACAAATCGTTCGTTCACTAAGATGAGTGCGTGTGGACTATTCTGTGTGGATGCTACGCTACAGACGTGTTTGGTCGGAGTTATCCTCCAGTACGTTATTATAGAGCTGCAATTTAATGTATTGTGAAACTTTTGCTTTCAAGGACTAATACTCAAAATAAAGTGCCTTGTAAAACTTGAACACATGACATAAATAAGAATATAATATGTTTTTTTAATATTTATTTTAATGTTTGTGACCTCGACTTGACTAGAATATTAACACACTATCACTATCACGCCTGTATTCCCCGAAGTGTTGGGCAGAGTTGTATCAATGTACACCCACAGTTCGCCGGTATATTTAGGTTCCATGAAATAGGGAGCGAGCCTTGAAAATTAAGTTCTAAATTAATACAAAAGGGATAAAAATTATCATAAGTGATAGGTTTTTTTGAGCATTACTTACGTCATTTGATGTTTTCTTTGATATCTTGAAAATATTTCCTATATTTAGTTAGGTATATGGAAAGCAAGATTTGGAATGGAGAGGCCTTTGCCCAGCAGTGGGAAGGCATAGGCTACTGAAAAATTATGCATTTCATCTGCGTGTTAAATAGAACTTTTTAAGTTTATCTCGGATATCACTGACATCGGTCAAGAAAAACATCGTGTGGAAACCTGGACAAATAAATTAATAAATACAATAACGATTGTATTCCCCGAAGGGTTAGGCAGAGGTGTACCAATTTACACCCACCGTAACGTATGGTATGTTTTAGGTTCCATGTAATAGGGGGCGAGCCTATTGCCATTAACCGGGCACAAACCCTGACTCCAAGCTGCTACTGAGAATTTCATAGAAAAACGCAATAACACTTTTTACTCGACCTGGGAATCGAACCCAAGACCTCTAGTGTAGTTGTCGCGCTTAGGACCACTAGGCTACCGAGGCAGTCAAATAAATTAATATAAGTCCGATATTGCCAAGCCGCCTTAAGGATGCGTGTTGGCTAATGCTCGTGCCTTCTCTGTATGAGAAGAGGCCTTTGCCTTATACGGGGAAAATAACAGGCTGGTAATATTGTTAAAATTATAAGATAAATACTTTTATGTTATTATATTTTTCTTAAATACCTATATCATTATTACTTCTAGGTATATCAATATTAAATGCGTCCTTGACGTGTCAATATACTAACAAGCAATAGTTGATGTCTCGGTCAAAGTCTAGTCTCATTACAATAATTATATTACACAGCCGGGTATTACCGGACATCTATAGGTATTACCCATACCGTGACGAACAACGTGACTTGGAAAGAATGTTCCAAAATCGAAGAAATGTTCCAAAGTTTCTTAACAACCGACTAGAAAAAGATATACAAAAAATAGTGTATTCATTTAATTTACCACTTAATATTTTCTTCACCTCCAAATATAGAATACAAAATAACCGTATTTACCCAAACGGTAAAAAGTATCAAATGGCCGCGTTTTTTGTAATGTTATCCATTAACGCGTTGTGTATTTTCAGAATGTTTACAATAGAGTTTATAAAGGATTCAAAAGTGGATAGTTTCGCACTTTTTATCGTTATTTATTACATCGTCACTTTCATCGGATTCACGATAATGTTTATTCTTGATACTGTATTCAAAGACAAGAATGTGTCGATCATTTTAATGATACAAGATATACATAAAAACATCGATTTTGGTAAAGATATTCAGAATTATGTTGTGTGGAACTGGATTTCAATTGCATTGATAATTTTTGCTAATATTGGTATAAACGTAATGTATTATATTACTTTTAAATACTTGAACATTGCGCTTATTCTTGATTGTATTTGTGATATTGTGAGTATCGTTTTCGATATTAATCTTTTGATTGTGACTCGGATTGTAATATCGTTGAAGAAATATGTCGATAAATGGATTCAGGAAATTTTGGTTATGAATAATGAGAGTTGTGTCAATTTTCTTGAGATTTATCAAAACATTTTCAGAGCTTATGACTTGTTTAAGGAAATTTGTCCCTTATTGGAAGGTCTTAAAGATATTATCATTTCTTCTTTATAGAATTACTTATCTACTTACAGAGAACACGTAATTTTAGAGAATTCTGTGATATTAATAAATCTGCGAGTTAATTGTAGCGACATCTATCGCGCAACAAGCGAACTACAATTGACATTTCCTACATCGCGCTAACAAAAGCTCTCGACGTTACTATGTACCTATACAAAATTTCGACAACAGCTTCTTACCGAAGGATTCTCCCTTTAGTTGATCGTCATGCACAACCACTTGCATCATTCAAGACCTAAACGAGGCTAATGGTAGAGCTATACAGGTTGCTCAATACTGGTTGCACAAAATTTTATTAGTCAATTGACACAAAAAGAAGAGTAATGGCGGATGAGAAACTGTTCATGCGTCCATACATATTGTTATAATTATATTATACTTTTATTAGCTCGTGCTGTCCTCCAAAATCTCCCTTCTTGGGGGTCAATCGCCTCGAGGGAAGCCAGTATTCAACAAGTTGGTCTCAATTGGCGATCATTCAAATGTATCTAACTTGGCTCATCATATATCATACCTCCCTTCTTTTCGTCCATCACTCGCGCCTTGATGCCATCTTGCCAAGCCTCAAGGAAGATAACCTAGATGTCCCGCTGTCTACTTCGTGGTCCACCGCGTCCACGTCTCACCACTTGCAGGCACCAATCTTGAGTATTATGGGCCCATAGGTCGCATGCGAAAGACATGATTATCTAACTTAGAGCCATTTTGAACTTTTATTCTTTTTTTTTCAGACTCTATTTTACACATTAAACGCATTTTATCGCGTTTACGTTAATATCAACGTAATAATTTACGTGGACTTATCGGCAGATGTGATGACTGATGTAAGGGTATACAATTTTTCTTACACATTATTTAATTCGGATGGATGATGTGACCATAAATGTCCAATTTCCTGTAGTGCCATTATGCAATAAAAGGAGAAGGTGAATTAGTAGTAGTAGAGATCTTTGTGAGGAGCTCGTTGAGAAGTTCTACTACTATACCTATTTCTGCCGCAAAGCAGGTTTGCTGTATTCCGTTATGGTTGCCGGTGTAAGTTTTTTTTTTTTGTTTTTTTTTTTATACTACTGAAGGTGGCAAACTAGCTAACGGCCCGCCAGATGTTAAGCGGTTACCGCGCATGGTACCCGTCGCGCAATTGCTAACAATGTAGGTAAAGTGCCCCAAACGTCGAGCTATTTTGAATGAATTTTTGATTTTGGTTAGACCTTCGGAAAAACGATGATTTCATAGTTATATCGATAATTATATATAACGAAGTATATGTTCTCGACTAGTGCACAGATTGTGGGTTGTTTAGTTCGTCCAAATGTCTAAAATATGAAAACCACTCACAGCGGTTCAAACTTTGCACCCGTGGGTAAATACGACATTTGTGGCACAAGTAAGACTTTGCACCCGGCGTGACACTTTGTCGTGCATACACACATGAGACATTTCCATTTCGTCTCTGGGATGGCAGGGTGGCAACGCATTTGCAAGGCCTCTGGTATTGTAGATGTCTGCGGGCAGCAGTGACCACTTAACATGAGGCCGCAGGCTAATATGCCAATCAATTATATAAAAAAAAGTGAAGTGAGTTAGAGTTGAGTAGTCATTCCAAGCTAGAAATTAACAGCTCATCAGAAGATGACTTTTAAAAATTATTTTTTTTTAAAAAATACTGAGAAATACTGAGATTTTTACAGAATAACACTGCAGATGTCCTTGGTTACTCAAATTTTGTTTGGATGTGTGTAATGGTGGGTCCACACGATACAGACTTAACACAGACTTCTATTGAATTTTGTCTATACATATCTGTACGATAGTCGGAGCAAAACTCATGATTATTAAATTACTTAATTAATTAATTCATTGAAAATTTAAGTCTGAACTGATGAAAAGTCTGCACAGACATTTGGTAAAGACCTCTGAGTAAACATTTTTACTCAGACTTTATAGTCTGTGCAGATATCTGTACATACAAAAGTCTGTATCGTGTGGACCCACCATAACTTTAGCTAGATTTTGCCAAAAAACTTAACTATGTTTTTAATTTTCCAGCCTTCTTTTGCGATGCAAGTGCTAGGTTTATGGTTCACAAAGGATGTATCAATGGTTATTATATACAGTGTTTGCTGTGAAAGGTTCTACATATCAGTTGAGGAATCTAAGATGGCGTGCATACAGCTGATGAAGAATGAAAACTATCCAAGTAAGAATGGGTTTATTCCCATCTGCCCCCTTTGAGTTTACCACCGGGGTGGTGGTTGGCACTAATAGGTGGCGTTTACCACCCCGGTGGTCAATGGTACCTATTTAGTTTCATTTGCCCCCTTCGTAGTTATAGTACAGGGGTTTATTCGCATTTCGTATTGGACATTAACAATTAAAAAAAATCGTCACTGGATATCATGATTCAAGAGCAATGAAAATGAATTTTAGTGGATAATATATGGATCTTTTATTTTAATTACTAATTCTAATTCAAAAAATAAAATGAAAGTTTGTATATTATATTTTATATATTTTATACACAGTTGGTAAAACATAACACAAAACAATTTTAAAAAGCTATGTAAGTATAACATTAACATACATCTTGTTAAAAATAGATCTAAAATAAACCCCTTTACTATAACTACGAAGGGGGCAAATGAAACTAAATAGGTACCATTGACCACCGGGGTGGTAAACGCCACCTATTAGTGCCAACCACCACCCAGGTGGCAAACTCAAAGGGGGCAGATGGGAATAAAGGGAGCTAAGCTACCTACAGGTTTGTTATTATTAACCTAATCTATTCCTTTTTGTTACAGAGCAAAGGCATGTTTGCAAGAAAGTGTTACAAGTAAACAAATCATTTAGTAAGATGACCGCGTGTGGTCTATTCTACGTGGACGCTATGCTGCCTATATGTTTTGTGGGAATCATCGGACACCACGTTATTATACAGCTGCAATTCTATTTTCTGTAAATTAAATTTATTTTTATGGTTAATAACAATAGGCTCGCCCCCTATTTCATGGGACCTAAAAATATACCAGCGAATTTTGGGTGTACATTGGTACACTTCTGCCTAACCCTTCTAAGAATACAGGTGTGATGGTAAATAAAATGTTTTTATAAAATAGGCCTCTTTTTTTTAAGGATAGGAAATCATCAAATGTCTTCTTTCGCTCTGGATGGAGCGGAAGGGAGTGTCAGACTCTTACTGACTAAAACGCACCCCTGTTCCTCCTAGTGCCTTTTGCGTTCCAGGGCCTCAATAACTCTTTTAAACAAATTCCGCAACTATGGACTTGGGATTTTTATCACCATACTTGTATCTACATTGTTGGAAAATAAATAAAAATGTGAATCTACCACGACCGAGATCAGGCACGGTTAACATTGTTTTTATTCCAAAGCTTTAAAACATAAATCCGTGAAGATAACACAAAAAGAACATAGATTTGGATATTTGTCTAATGCATAAGCAGTAAAAATAAAACACAAATGCTAAATAGCTTTGACATTTATTATTTTATTTTTACTACTATACCATTTTTCTGAGGATAAAAAAGTATAAAACGATGAAAAATCACACACAAACAACACAATATCCATTTTAATATTAACGATTTACTCGTTTTATCATATCATTTAGTGCAGAGTCTAATATTAATTTAAAAACAAAAATAAAGTTCTCAAAAGCTCCTCAACACTTTTGAACTCAGCAAAGTAAACTTAACAGTTTTCAGTTTAAAACCTGTATTACATGATGATAATAAATGAATTAAAACCTGTATTACATGATGATAATAAATGAATTAAAACCTGTATTACAAAACTGCGAACTGTAGCAAAACAACAATGTAGTTAGTGAGAAGACTCATCAGACTCAATTGTAACGCAGCGTCTAAGTAGAACAGACCACACACACGTATCTTGCTGAACGATGCTCGGTGCAAGCGCAGGACGTTCTTGTAGAGTTTTTTCTGATAATCTGAAAAATAATAATGATTGGGTATAGAGAATATTGTAAGGTAGAATGTACATTAATTGAGTGCAAAAGGCCGAAAGAAAAATGTTTTTTTTACATTATAGAGCTTTTTGTGACTTTTTAAATAAAATTTACAATTTTATTTTTATTACAAGGTAAGTGTCTAAAATCCCTACCGCAGTTAACAAACAAAAGAGTTGGTAACATAGAAATGGCTAAACTGATTTTGATAGAATATATATCTAAGAACCATTGCTAGGAACCGTGCTTTCAAACCGCATTCAAATCGGTTCACCCGTTTAAGAGGTACGGTGCCACAGACACGTCAACCTTATAACACCCCTCTTTTTGAGTCGGGGGTTAAAAAGTGTTTATAAGACATTACATCATAAAAACAAGAACTGATTTTACCACAAATTACCTGAACAATTCGACAGTAAAATCAGTGCACAGGAATCCTGGGCTCTTTCAATAGATAAGTAGAATTTCTCGCATTGCTTGCTCAACATCGTTATATACATCAAATCTTTTATAAACCAACTCACTACTGCCACAGATGCCCAGAACGATACATTCTGAAAAAAAGGCAATTTATGGAATACACATATTGAGACAAAAGTCCGAAATCGTCAATCTATCTTGAGCAAGCGTCACGTCATTTTTTTCGTTGGATGGAAAACAAGCCGATTGCCCACCTGATGTTTGGTGGTCACCTCTTCCTATAGACATCTGCAATACCAGAAGCTGTGCTAATGCGTTTCTATCCCAGGGACCAAGTTGGAATGTCTCATGTGCCTGTAATTACACCGGCACCCATGCTCTGTACCCATACCCTTCAAACCGGAATACAGCAACGCTGCATTGCGGCAGAAATATGTATTTCCCCAGATGAGTTCAGATACAGTTATATTGTAGTAGTGTGAGAGTACGAGAGGTACTCTCTCGTCATTACGAAAAACTTATTTTATTAACGTTAAAAGAAATTACTTCAATAGGACTTACTATTTCTTCAATTACCACGCCAATTTTTAATGAATCGATTGATGCTCTTAGGTAAATCAGAGCGTGAGTGAATATTTCTATCAAGTAGTAAAGTATCTGGAAATAGTAAAAGATGAAAAAGACAAAGCTGAAACTTTATTTAATTTTATTTTTACATAACATACCAGCACGCCTGTATTCCCCAAAGGGTTAGGCGGTGGAGCACAAATGTACACCCACAGTTCACCGGTATGTTTAGGCCCCATGTAATAGGGGGTGAGTTTATTGCCATTAACCGGGCACAAAGTAGTACTTACAAAGTTTTCACAACAATCTTTATGTATGTCATAACACTCCAATAAATCGGCGTAAGCTTTAAACACTTTTCTACTACGATGCTCTCCGTCGATGCCTTCAGCATTTAAAACGTAAGTACTCCAGAGCATAACTTCGTTTTCCAACAATTTTATTATTCGAATGGCATAAAGAATATTTACATCAAAAATAAGCATAGGGTAACAAACAAATAAACTTATAGGTGGTATTCCAGTCACTATACTAAAACTAATTAATCCTAAGAAATGACCACCCACAGCCACGGTAACAATAATCCAATTCCAAATAATGACATTTCTTAAACTGTTTTCGCGGTTCAAAACTCTGTGCACCTTTTGGAATGTAAGGACGAACTTAATAGATTTTTTAGTTTGAACCATCCCAGTTACAAGATTCAAAATGAACCCAAAGGAATAGTACACAAGGTCATAGAAACCAGTTGCGTACATTAAAGGGGTTGTTGCTGAGTTTTTGGTAAAATATACAACGTAAGTGAGGCAAATGAATGAAATAAATAATAGTATTGTCGCCATTATGGAAGCAAAATTGGAGATGAAACTATTAGGAGTTATAACATTATGCTTAATGCGATATTTAGGATGGAATATAATATGTTGCATCAGATTCAAAGGTAAAAGCACTGATTGCACATCTTTATCTACCACCGTATTATCCAAAATAGTTATCACACGACGTTTTTGTCTCACATTTCCAAATGTCTTCATATTTGATAGGTTAACGTTGGTGGCTCGTTTGCTCACAAATGATAAAATAATCGATTGGAAGCAATTAATTTATTTCATTTATTGTGTCGTGATGGCCCAGTGGTTAAGGCGCCCGCCTCCCATGCACGAGGTTGTGGGTTCGCAACCGGGCACGGGCAAGTACCAATGTGACTTTTCCTAATTCATATGTACTTTCTAAGTTTATCTTGGACATCACTGACATCAGAAACCATGTCAGAGGCCCTTGAGGCGGTTTAGAAACTCTGACACTAGTGTGTGTGGGGTCGTTAGACCTTACTGCCCACACGATAAGAAGAAGAATTTATTTCATTAGTAAATGCTTAGCAATTATTACTTTATCGATAAGTTACCAAAAGGCGCTATGTGGGAAAGCCCCTACGAGGCAGATCCATGACCTAGTAAGTAAAAGTGTGGGCTGATTGCCGGTTGTGCAGAATCGGACATTGTGGTTATCTCTAGTGGAGGCCTATGTCCAGCAGTGGACGTCATTTGGCTAATATGATATGATGATGATTTTGAAATTTTATTGAAGATATAATATAACATGGTGATTACTTAGTATTGCCACAATGAAGACCTGTCATTTATTCCTTTCGAATTGTACATCTAAAAACTAGGTTGGAAGGCCAATTTAGAAAAAAAGCACGTTTAGGATCCAGTTAGCTTTATTATGAATAAGTATGTCGATTTAAAATGTTGTCTTGTCTAATCTAAACTACTTTTTCGGAAGAAACAACTAGGTTCAATTGGTGTTTAGGTGCCTTCTAATAAACTAAATGCATTTTTTTTTTACTTTGTTTGTGATACAATGGATAAGATTGATACAAGTAACAGCCCGAAAAAAACACCAGAACAATATACTCAGGATTTTAAAAATGCAAACTGCAACAATACAAAAGTGTAGCTTGTTACTAAAGCCATCATTTTTAAAGGAAAAGTAGCATCAATGTAGAACATTCCACAGACATTCATCTTGTCGAATGTCGCTCTATGTAGACGTCGGACATTCTTGCACAACTTCCTCTCAGCATCTGTAATGACAACATTATTGTTATTTATAACTATGTCACATTATAGGAGTTTATGGAGAAATGCGTTTAAAAACATAATCTCACATACTCTAACAGCCAGACCTGGAACAACTGTCTCTAGGCCATACAAATATTTGTCCCTTGCGGGAATCGAATCCACAACACCACGCGGCACAGCAGCCTATCCCTCATCTACTACACCAACCGTGTCATCAACTACCTTCGTTTTCTGTGTTTGTCTCTTTAAAATTGTTTTACTTTACTTTACTCTTTCCATCTTTCGCAATTCTGTGCTTTGTCTTTCCAGTTCTGCTGGGATTCATACAATTCCATTCCTTGCCATCTCTTTCGTGGTCTACCTTGACTACGTCTCACTGTTTCAGGGCACCAGTTCTGTGCTACTTAAAGCCACAGTTTGTTCGGCATGCGGCAGACGTGTGTTATATAGTCCCGTTTAAGTTGTGCAAATATTGCGTACGTAAACTTGCGTACGTATACGTAAACTCACGTTTTTTTCATATGGGGGTAGGCAGAAACCACAGAAATTCACCCGCTACGATCCTTACATTCTTTTTTCACCATCGTTTATTGTTATTACATCTAGTTATACAAGCACACCGGTTACGAATACTGTGCACCCGACCTTTCTGAAGAACCTCACCAATAAGGTCAGTGTAAGCCTTTCTAGGGCGTCCCCTCCCGGCATTGCCATTCACATCTGCCATATAAATTCCTTTTGTTAATTGCCTTTCACTCATCCTCTTAACATAAGCTATACAAATATTGATTACAAAATATCAATGAAATTACCTGTACAACTGGTTTTCAAAATGAGTGCACATGTATTTTGAACTTCAATAAACGCTGAGTAGAACTTTTCACTGGACAAGCTCAACATCATTTCAAATATAAAACTTTTTATCACCCAGACGTACAAAAATAGAATAGAAAACAATAATGCAAGCTGTAAAACACAAAAAAAGAACTATTATTGTAATTGACTCTCCTTAAAGAATTTTGCATGTAAACAATAAAAAGATATAATATTATTTATTAATAGCAATGGAAATCTAAATGGAAGCCTTGTCACAAGGCTCTAATAAATGGATGAAATAAAAAAAACATAAAAATTTAAATACGTATTTCGCGCTTGTATGACCAGATCTTTGAACATGGACGTGAATAGTGTGTAAAGGTCGTAGCAGGTGGCCTTCTGTGGTGTCTGTATAATAATGAGAAAAAGGCGTTAGTTTATGGATATATGTAATTCATACTCACATATTTATATTCGCTAGTACCAGTTAACTTCAGAAAGTCAAGTGTCATTTGGAATTTTAATAAAACGTGACAAAAAAACTCCACTGTGTGGTAAACAATCTGAAAAGCATTAAAAGAATCTTAAATCATGTATACTTTTCACTTGATTTTTTGCCTTTGCTTGTACTTACCATATGCTGAAAAGTAGCCTTGCAGATGTTATAGCAATCCAAAATATTTGCGTAAGCTCGAAACATTTTACTGCAGCAAATTTTATTATCACTCCATCCCATTTGTTCCAAATGCTGAGCTTGAATGTTCCATAATTCAACTTTACTACGTAACAGCATGAGAAGTCTGTTAATGTAGATAATGTTCACGTCAAAACACATGACGATGAACCAACAAAAATAAGTGTTACTGGAAAGGTCAAATTTTATGCAAGTATAAATGATAGTTAAAATATAAAAGAAGAAGATAATGATAACACTGATCCAATTCCTAATGATCAGGCGCTTGAATTTGGACTTATCGTTTAGAAATCTGTGGACATCTTGAATTTTCAAGACAAACGCTACATTTGTTTTAGTTTGGGATACACAGATGACATTATTGATGATAAATCCGATGGAGTACAAGAACAAGTCGATGTAAGAGAAGATGTACATGATATTTAAATATTCTCTTATAGGTTTGTTGAAATGCAACTCAAACACGCGATAAGAGAAAATAATAATAGTTACTATCGTGCCACACAGTGACATGAAGTTTGACGTCAAGCTGTTTGTATATATGAAGTTATTCTGAATACGATACTTTGGACAGAAGAATATGTTTTACATGAAGTTTAAAGGCAAAAGTATTAATTGAATGTCTTTGTCAATCATGTCTGACGCAATTGTCTCACGATATTTTTTTCTTTTCATATTCGATTTTGTTTCTTTTAAGAACGCTATTTATTTATCACAAGTAAAATTGTACAGTATTTGGACAGTTTCAAAGAATTGCACAGTCAAATAAGTTATGTCATGAAGACTATGTGAACCCCGATGAGTAATTGTATCCAACATTGTTTTCAACGTTAAAATTATTAATTGGAATTTGATGAATTAAATAAAGGCAACAATCCATTTAGAAAATTATTCTATGTTTTCCACTAATGGAATACTAATGAAATGAATTTAAAAACAGAACAACACATAGTGTTGGACTTGAAAACAATGACACGACTGATAAAAACTTACGACACGACACGAAAAATAACAAAAGATGGAATAGTATTTTTATATAATTAGTTAAATAATAATTGATTAATATAAGTATCAGCACCTTTATGTGTAGAATTACAACTTTAAACTACTTTGAAAAGAGAAAAATATTAATCTCTACATACAAGAGAAAAATGGTATGCGACGGAATTTAATGTGTTTTTCATCAATGAATAGAGTGATTAAAGGAAAAGATTTATAGGTATAAAACGTCACGCTACGACCAATGAGAGTCGAGAAGTAACCAAAGACATAACAAAACGCAGGGTTTACAGCTAGTTTACACTAAAATAATAAACGACCTCTTCACACCAAAGGAGCCAAAAAAATTGCATCCCGACTACGTGTCACAACCCTAAAACACTGACGCATTACATTGTTTTTATATATTTCAAATGACCATGTTAAACTAATATTCTTAATGGAGTTTACCGGTTCTCACTAACACTAGTTGGATTGTCAACTCTCAGTCCAGGACCGAGAGTTAAAAATTAAATAGAGCGCTTTTATTTAGATAAGGCAAAGGTAAGGTGAGGTAAGAATAATAAACTGTGAAAACATACGAGTAGTATAACTTTAATAAACTATTTTATGGCTATTATGACATTAAATTCGTTTAAAATATTGATTAGATAGATTCGATCATTCATTTCTGTTCTTTTACCCTTAAAATGAAGTCTACAACAAAAGAAAAGCATATAAATAAAATAAACCGATATCGTGTGACATTACCGTTGAATAACTTAATTGACAAAGATGTACAATCAATGCTTTTACCATTGAATCTCATGCAAATAATTTTATTTTGTCCCAAGTACCGTATAAAGAAAAACTTCATCTACCCAAACAGCAACGCTTCGAATTTAATGACATTATTGGGCACAGGAATGTCAATCTTAGTACTCTGCAATCGTATTTACGAGTTCTACCATTCCGATAATATTAGAAAATATTTTAATATAGCATACATTAGCGCTTACATTGACTTGTTCTTGTACTGCATTGGAAGCGTCGTTAACTACATCGTCAATGTATGGCAAACGAAAAGAAACATATCGTTTATCTTAAGAATTCAAGACGTTCACAGATGTTTGAACAATGAGTCCTACTTCAAGACTTTCATTATATGGAACTGGATTAGTTCCATCACAATCTCTGCATTTTACATTTTCGTGTTTTTCTATATTTGCGTGATATTTAACCTTTCCATCATCGATTTTTTCTGTTGGTTGGTCATCTTATGCTTTGACATCAACATTATTTATGCTACAAGACTTCTCAAGCTATTAATCAATAAAGTTGAATTATGGATCACTCATGTTCAACGTTTGCAACAAATAGATTATAGAGATAAAGAATCTTATTGCAAAATAATGTTTGAAGCTTATGTTAATATTTTGGAGTGTTATAAGATGTACAGGACTTGTTTTCAGCATATGGTTTGTATGCTTTTTGTAGTTTGTTATTAAAAAGCTATTATTCGTCATCTTCTTGCCTTCATCCCATGTTACTTAGTAGGGTTTTCTTCTTCAAATCCATCTTTCTTTTCTTGGACTTCTGTCTTCCTCTCCATCCATATTAAAAAGATATAATTCTCTGATATAAATAAAACTGTTTTAACAGTTTCTTAATTAATATAAATCTTTTGTTTTTCAGATCGTCTTTCACACAATGGCGTTCTTTTTTCTTACAATAGTCAAAGTTCAAATGACAATTGACATTACAAGATCGAATTCACATTTTCGAATATTTGTGAGTATTTTTTGTTTATAAACTACGAGCTTGTGTTGTATCGAACCCGCAACTGCATGTGTGAGAGGCAGGTGCTTTTACTACGAGGACACCATGACATTTTAAGAAGTATTTTTTTTTATTCTTCCAGACGGAAGCTTGGTTCATCATCCTATTCCTGTACGTCTGGGTGATAAAGAGCTTTATATTAGAAATTATCTTGAGCTTGTGCTGTGAAAAGTTCTACTTAGCAATCAATCGAGTTCAAGATAGATGCACGCTCATTTTAAAATCGAATTGCACAGGTAACTTTATAGAAATAAAGTATATAATAATTACTTACATACATACACAAACTCACTCTTTTTTCCGTGGGGGTAGGCAGAAACCCCAGAACGCCACCTGTTACGACCCTTTCATATTCCTTTCACCTCGTACAAGCACACCGGTTGTCAGTATTGCGCATCCCACCTTTTTATTTTCATTTATATAAGAATGGTTATGGTAATTCAATTTTATTATAAAAAAACCTTGTGAAAGCAAAGCATCTAAAGGTTACCAGCGTCTGGAAAACGAATTTATCAGTGATTGTAGCCACTAGTCATATCAATAAATGGTTTGATAGCAAAAAGCTGATCAGCACCTAAAAAATCTATTTAAATACTCAACGGCTGGGCCAAGAGTCAGATGCCAGAAGGCGGTCGTTTTGGACACGCCACGCATAGTGAGGAGGTTGATTACTCTTGATCTCAACTTTCTAAATGTGAAGCACTATTTCAATACATTTTCGTTTATTTGTTTTCTTTAAAAAAATAAAGTAAAGAATACTGAGAGAGAAAAAAACTTTTTAGAAATATTAATAAGTCTGTATTTTAAAATTACAGATGCCGAGGAAAAATTATTCAAGAATATCCGACGTCTACATCGAGCGACATTCGACAAGATGAATGTCTGTGGAATGTTCTACGTCGATGCTACTTTTCCTCTAAAAATGATGGCCTTAGTAACTCACTATACTATTGTACTGGTGCAGTTCGCGTTGCTATAATTATGATTAGATACTTTTATTGACAATTTTCAAAATTCTCCCCTGCAGGACAAAAGCCTTTCTACTTTACTTCTATTTTTATCTTCTTAGGGCTAATGGGGACCTGTCTTTATCGAGGTATACTAGGTCAACCCGCCACTTCCATCTGGCCTAGATTTTACTTGCCATTTATAAAGAAACCTATAAGCTGGGGCTTTGTTTCCATGATCACCTGAGATGCAACAGATGTGTTTTACCAAATTCCATTTGTGGGGCGGCTTTCCGAGTGACATCATCCATTTGGTGGATGGTATTTGGTCCTCAAGTTGAAAACTCAGAATACTCAGTTTTATAGTTTTTTAGCAAACGGCGACAGTGGATCTCTCCTGCCAAAATCCACGATCGAGACACAAGTACAATGTTTGTACCAGGAAACATGTAGCGACATTAGCATGCTTAGGCGAAGATTGCGAGATGAGCTTGTCGGCCACAGATAGGATTGATCTATACTAGCTCAAGATAGAGAGGATTACAAAGAAAAAAAGGCTTTACTTTTGAGTTGCAGTGGGACAACACAAGTTAAGAATTTAAATTAGTAATTTTTGAGAATGATGTGTTAGGAGAGGGAGAATATGCATGCCGTGAAGTTACGATGATAAATTAATAAAATATTTATTTCACAGCAATACCTGAACCTGCTGAAGTTAGTACATTAGTAGTAACTGTACTACCATTCACAATGTTCCTCGCATCAATAACTCTAGACAAAAACAATTTGTCATCATCCTTTCAATTCCAACAGTCATAACCAAATTAAATTAGAAGGTTCATCATGATTTCAATATTGTATTAGTCTAGCGTCTTTATCTTTGATCAAAATCAATCCTTAACAAATAAAATGATTGAATGTCTTTGGAGTCTTTGATTCATTCGCATTGTGGTCGGTACCTGAACCTTTATATTAAAATGAACTCACTAAAAAGAAATACAAAAAGTCATCGTGTTGAAGTACTCTTAAATAATTTTGTTGACAAAGATGTGCAGTTGATGCTCCAGCCTTTGAATTTAATGCAAGATATACATTTGTGTCCAAAATATTCTATCAAGGATAACTTTATAACTTCAAACAGTCTTCTATCGAATTTCATGTCATTGTTAGGCACGATAGTGTTTGTTATAATATTATTATATGACCTCTGCGTTACGAATCTCAGCCCCTGGATTCATTACGACATGGCTATCACGAACGTCATCAGACATGTTTTCTTTTGTGTGGGGTTTTTAATCAATTGTTTTTACAGCGTTACCAAAACCAATGACAACATTATGTTTGTGTTAAAGTTCCAAGATATTCACAGGAATTTGAATGAAAAGGCTAAGTTCAAGCGCTTCACTATCGTCAACTGGATCGCTGTCATTTTGTTTGTCGTCTTGTTCATCAGTTTTATTACTGTTTTCTTCATGATACTTCATTTACATTTTTACAGCATGTGTAGTGGAGTAATCTTATTATGTTTTGACGCTAACATTATTTATGCTATCAGAATTATTCATCTGTTAAAAGATAAAGTTGATCTATGGAATATTCGAGCTCTTCAATGTCAAAACTTGGGAGTTAGGGAGAAAGAGTACAATTGTAAAATACTTTTTAAAGCTTATGTTAATATATTGGACTGCTATAAAATGTACAGGGAGTTATTTCAAGTAATGGTAAGCAAAAATAACCCTTATTTTTTATATGACAATGTGTATTTTATATTTTTTGTCTGGTTATTGAAACTGGTTTAATTTCAGATCGTCTATCATATTATGAAATTCTTTTATCACTATATCAATCAAGTTCAGATGTTTATTCATGTTTTTCAAGTACCGTCATTCAAACCCCACTTTTATGTAAGTATTTTAGATCTATACTAATATTACAAGGATTGAGATATTTTTCTTGTTTTTTGGCTTCTTCGTGCTTATCTCCAAAACTACTGGTCAAAGGTCAAATTTTTATCGTCATCTTCCTTCCATTTCATTTCCATGTTACTTGGTTGTGGTGCGGTGTGGGTTGGCGCAACACGTTTTCTATGTATATGTCACCGGAAAATAACAAGATCCGTAAGTTTATCAATTTACTAGGAAGTTTATAAAATTTCGTAAGATTCTAAACGGGAGATAAATTGTAATATTTTACGTCCACATTTTCGTAAATTGATAAACTTACAGAACTCACTCGTAAAATAATAAGTAAGCAGTAACCAAACGCTACGCGCGATCTGATTGGTTGGCTGTCACGTGTCACTTCTCCTTCCTCGCGGCCGCCAGCTGGACACAAGCATTGCCACTATGAGCATTGACCAATCAGAGAGCAGTGTGTTATTTTACGTATTTCAAAGATCGTATATTTAAAAGAGTTTCTGTGATTGGTCGAACCATATAAAATCTTACGAATACATATTCGTTAGTTTATAAATTTACCGTATAACGTCGGAAATTGATAAATTTACGAAAATGTGGACGTAAAATATTACAATTTATCTCCCGTTTAGAATCTTACGAAAGTTTATAAACTTCCTAGTAAATTTATAAACTTACGGATCTTGTTATTTTCCGGTTGGAGAACGCTTCGAAACTGGCAGCGAAGTGGGTGGACTTGGTTGTTGGGCTCTCTTCAATTAGACTCCATGCACGTTTTTACATTTAGTTTATTCTATAAAGACTTTAACAATGATTTTGAGCTAATGTTAGGCGCTCTCTAAAGTTTTGTAAATTCAACACGCTTCGCCCGGTGTCGTCGATGGAATGGGTGGTGGCGCGGGCGTCCCGCGCTCACCGCGCTGCGCAGCTACCCCGCGCACGCCTCACCGCTGTGACGTATTCTCGCTGCGCGTCGCCTCCCGCGCCGTGCCGTATGCGTGTGTGTGAGGCCTTGCGCACGCACACATGCAAGGCGTCAACAAGTTGCCCCCCTCGGCAAGGGACTGTAGCTTGTAGATTCTTCAGGTCGATCTTCGACTGGTAGCGGGCACAGCCGATTGAAGGCGCGCCGCAGAATGCCCGATGTAGTCTTCACGTCTGCTACCCTGGTCACACCGTCGGAGCCTGGATACACGCTGGTTACTCGCCCGAGCAGCCATCTGTTTGGTGGCAGTCGATCATCCTTGACGAGCACCATCTCTCCAAGTCGTAGGTCTCTTCCTCCTCTGCACCATTTCTGTCTTTTTTGCAGCTCTGTAATGTATTCCTTATAAAATCTATCCCAGAAATGGGTCTTCAATTGTTGAGTTCTCATATATCGTGAGAAAGTGCTCAACCTTGTAGTGTCTTGTGCCTGAGGAGAGGGAAAATCAGTTAATGTTCGCCCAAGAAGGAAATGTGAAGGTGTGAGGGCTACTAGGTCTGAAGGATCAGACGATAAAGGAGTTAAAGGCCTAGAGTTTAGGATCGCCTCTATCTGGGTAAGAACTGTGTTCATTTCCTCATAAGTAAGGTTTGCAAGAGCAAGTATACGTTTCAAATGATGCTTAACTGATTTCACGGCACCCTCAGCTAAACCATTAAAGTGTGGGCTATACGCTGGAGAGAATTTAAAGTTTATTGATAAATTTGAAGCATATTCACTTAAATAGTTTGCATTTAATTTTAAAAACCTAGCCAATTCATTACATGCTCCTACGAAAAACATGTACCATTGTCCGAGAAGATGTTGACAGGTTTTCCTCTGCGGGCAATAAATCTGTTTAAAGCAGAAATAAAGGTTTCTGAGCTGAGATCAGTCACAAGCTCTATGTGTACTGCTCTAACAGCCAAGCACACAAAAATACAAAGATATGCCTTGATTGAATTACTGCCTCTACCCTTTCGGTTCAAAATCATTATTGGTCCCGCATAATCTACAGCTGTATTTATAAATGGATAGTCAGCATGTAGCAGTATAGGATGTTTGGTGTCATATCTATAATGTGAATTAGAGAGCCTACCACCAACTCTAATCAAACCATCAGAATGAAAGAATGGATTCAAATTAGTTAATTTATTTTTTAATGGCAATTGTTGTTTATTTTTCAATAATTCACACTCTTGATGGAATGATTCATGCTGTGAAATTCTGCATAATGTAATCAAAGACTGATTAAGTTCATATAAAGTTAAAAATCCTATATACTTATTTTGTGAATAACGACAATTATGTATAAATCTCAATATATAAGCTGTAATGCGCTGTAGCTTACTAAAGTCTGAAAATTTGCTCACATATTCTACTGATTGTTGCTCTGAGACATTTAAATGACATTGAACCTTAAATTCTGGCAAGTCATCTTCCTTAACGTTTGTAGGGGGGGGCCAGGCCAGTTAGACTCTGGTTCAATTAAAAATGCTACAGTAACAAGTTTAGTACTTGTTTATTTACAAATAGTTTGGTAGGTAGATAAATATCTACCTGCATTACAAAACAATATTTTAAGTTACATTGTACTTTAATAAATTGTATTTTATTTATTTTTATTTGTCTAATATCACCTAATGATTTAATAAAGTTAAACCAAGCTGCTTGAATCTCACTTGACACATCTTCATCCCATGTTATTTTTAATGACCATAATTTTTGTAGAATAATTTTAGCTTGCAATATGCAAGGGTTAATGAGTCCAAGTGGATCAAATATTTGTGCCATAGTAGACAAGATTGTGCGTTTTGTGATGTGTTCATGTTGTTTAATGTTTGCTGAAAATAAGAACACATCTTCTTTACAACCCCAAAGTAATCCTAATGTTTTTGAATACTCATGGTTACTTAAATTAAGTAACTCATCTTTGCTATATTCACCTAAAAGTTTTATAATGTGTGACTTATATTATCAGTCATGTGACCTAATGACATATATTCCTTAATGAATTCAGCATATTGCTTTTTGAATAAAGGGTCACGCTTGAATCTACGTTCTAACGATATGAACTTAGACAGGGCTTGTTCATATGAATTGCCCAGCTGTTGAGGCGATTCTTTTAATGGAATTGTTACAATGAATCGACCATCCTTTCCACGAGTAGTTGTTTGTATAAATTACTTTCACATTCCTGTTCTTCTTTGGATGCAGGTTTGTGCTCTGTAACTGTTTCAAGTTCAAAGAATTTACTTAATTGATCCTGAACTTGATCATCATAGTGTGTACTTAAATGATTGCAGTGGACTGTATTAATGTTGTGTTGTAAAGAGCGTGTGGGTCCAGATATCAACCATCCAAACTTTGTTTCACTTAATGTGGGCTTATTTCTACCTAATGAAATCTTATTGTTTAACAGTACACTCCAAAATAAGTCCGCTCCAAGAAGCATATCCACTTGGGACGGTGTGTGGAATAAAGGATCCGCTAATGTAATATTTGGAGGTATATCCAGCCCTTTATGGTTGACTTGTTTGCAAGGTAATGCTTGAGTAATGTGTGGAACCACCAAACAATGTATGCTCTCAGAATATGAATTCTTAAGTGATGATATAATGGCATCACAACTTTTAAATATGCAACTAGATTGATGATTTAACCCTTCAACTAATGTCGAGGTTGAATGAGTGGGTAATTTGAGCTTGTCACATAGGCTTTTTGTAATGAAACTTGATGTGCTACCGTTGTCTAATAATGCACGGACTCTATGTTTGTGACCACTGTGGTCTATAACATTAATGATAGCCGTTGATAGCAACATAACGCATTGAGAGTTATTAGTGGCTGACATAACCACACCATCTTGTGAGCTTGTTGACAACTGTGTGGTTGACTGTGATGTACAAAGCACTACACTACTTGTATTAGGAGTAGGGTGTGTAGAAGTAGGTTGAGAATCAGTACTACCATTGTTTGTACCCTGTGTACTGGATGGCCCACTCAAATGCAACATGGTGTTGTGTCGTTTATGACAGTGGCTGCAGCCACCCATCCTACACTTAAATGATTTATGACCACTACGTAAGCAGTTAAGGCACAGGTTAAGAGATCTTGCCTTCTGAATACGATCTTCAATGGAAAGTGACTTAAAACTAGAGCACTGATAAATGGCATGGTCACCCTTACATAATGGACAACTGTACGGTCTGTTTTTAATTGAAGACTCAGAGTGGACAGTAAATGTCTTTTGCTTATGTATACTTTCACCTTGTTTGTGGGTACTGGCACTATGCTTTCCCTTCAAACCATTATTATGAACCTCTGCAATAGTTTCTAATAAATCAGCTCGATTCTTAAGAAATTTGTTAAAATCAGCAAGTGTGGCTAAGTCATCTAATGCATTACGGTAAGTTTCCCATTCCCTACTTGTCACTGAATCCAATTTACTTGAGACTATGTGTATAATGAGCACATCCCACCCATCTGTAGGCAACTTGAGTGTTTTTAAAGCTCTAATGTTACGATTGACTGTATCAATGATGTTGCGCAGAACTTTAAAGGATTCTTGCGTTCCATGTTCAATATTAATGATAGCTTGAACATGATTGTAAACTAGAAGCCGTCTATTATTGTAGCGGTCACATAGTAGCTGCCATGCAACATCATAATTCTCATCGGAGAAGTCAAGGGAACTTATTATTAAAGCAGCACTATCCTTTAAAGCAGCTCGCAAGTAATGGAATTTACTAATTCTTGGAATAGTGTCATTTAAATGAATTAATGAGATATATGTGTCATGGAACTCAAGCCAGTTGTGATATTGACCCGAAAAGGTAGGCAAGTGTATTGTAGGAAGTTTAAGATTGATCCCACCTTTATTTCCACAAACAGTACTAGCACCTGTAACTGATCCAGTGCCCGCAGAGGCCTCCTGCTTACTCAACAGCTCTTGGGCAACAGCAACCGCAGCATAGTACTGGGTCTCGTAGGTTTCACGATCTTTGTACTGCTCTTCTGGAATATCAGATACATTCTCTAAGTCACTTTGTATATTATCATATTCAGGATATAACTCCTCTATTTTTGTTAACCTTAATTTTAATTCACTAATTTGTAAGGTACTTAAAGTATCACAACTTTTTACTATTTCTAAATATGTCTTAAATTGAGTTAATTTAGCTTTAAAGGTTCCACGTTTTTTAAGTAATGACTTGTAATCCATGATAACGACTCACTTAATGAAATTAAGGTAAAGACAAGCTACAAAAATCTTCAAAGTAATTAGTGCAAGGTTATACTTAAACTTTATCTGCAAGGAAGCAGTGAGGGTGCGCATGAAATAAAGGCAAACACCAAGCAAGCACGTGCAATGCGTCAGCAAGAGACCCACGACACGCAAACAAGCCACGTGGCGCACGTGGCTCGCTCACCAGCCCAAGTAGCCTAGCCGCAGAAAGCAACAGCGACCACGTTGTCGCAATAAAGTATTGAGCTGTGAACACAAAATAACAAATATGAGTTAATGAACACTATAATCAACCATACATATAGGGGCGGTACAAGATACTAGGCCTGACAATGGGAACTTTAAAGAAACGAGTAGAACACTCGTAATAATAATTTGAAATAAAGGGACGTGCACGTGGAGTAGATTCGCCAACGTTAAATAAGGAATAGTAATTATGGAATAAGGAAACACGGCACTCAGTTTGCACTAAAGGTTGGCACTATAATTCTTGAGCTCCATCCATGCTGTATTTTTCCTTCTTGATAATTTGCACGACTCCTCGTGTCGTGCTTTAGTCCACGTAATGGCCGCCTCGTGCGCAATTTCTTTGTTCTGTTCGCGTCGCGTCGCCCGTATCCGGCTCGTCAGGACCAAAATGGAGAACGCTTCGAAACTGGCAGCGAAGTGGGTGGACTTGGTTGTTGGGCTCTCTTCAATTAGACTCCATGCACGTTTTTACATTTAGTTTATTCTATAAAGACTTTAACAATGATTTTGAGCTAATGTTAGGCGCTCTCTAAAGTTTTGTAAATTCAACACGCTTCGCCCGGTGTCGTCGATGGAATGGGTGGTGGCGCGGGCGTCCCGCGCTCACCGCGCTGCGCAGCTACCCCGCGCACGCCTCACCGCTGTGACGTATTCTCGCTGCGCGTCGCCTCCCGCGCCGTGCCGTATGCGTGTGTGTGAGGCCTTGCGCACGCACACATGCAAGGCGTCAACACCGGTGACATATACATACATTTTTCTGTATGCTGTAGGCTATTATTAGAATGAGTAGGGATCCGTAAGAAAATTCACATACTATTATTGTACATGTGAAAGTAACTCAGTCTGTCTGTATGTCATCCTGTATATTGTCCTAATCACAGAAAAGCTACCAAAGCAATCTTACTTCGATTTGACATAATTATATAATTAGAGTTACTTTAGGAACAAATAATCATGTTGCTTGTGTTTTACATTATTTCTTTAGCTTGACACATGAAAATCAGTAACGCAGTTAATAGTCTTTTTTTTACAGTTATTGGCATCTGTTGTAGCAATGTGGTTAGGTTATTGGATAGTGAAGAATTTGACATTGCACATCGCCCTGGATATACATTGCGAGAAGTTCTACGCAGCTATGGATAAGGTTCAAGATTCATGCGCTCTCATTCTAAATTCAAATTGTTCAGGTATTTTTGAACAGTTCATTAATTTTATCGACAAACGGAACCCTATTACTCTTAAGACTAAGACTCCGCTGTTTGTTCATCTAACTGTTTGTCAACATGGACTGCCCCGTTGGTCTCGTGGTCGCAAGCGCTACTGCTGAGCAAGGGGTCCCGGGTTGGACTCCCAGGTCGGGCAAAAAGTGTCATTGGGTTTTTCCATTAGGAATTTCTCAGTAGCAGCCCGGAGTTTGGAAGTTGGTGGTGTGACACCCCCGTGCCTCGGAAAGCACGTAAAGCCGTTGGTCCTGCGCCTGACCTCTCTCCGGTCGTGTCGGATTACCGTCCCATCGGGCTATGAGAGTTAGGGAAGAGGGAGTGCACCTGTGTTTGCGCACACACTTGTGCACTATAATATCTCCTGCGTACGTGGCTAGTCTGCATGAAGATTAGCCGCCGTGGCCGGAATCGATCTGGAGAATTAAATTTTTTGTCAACATAAAAAAATAAAGTAAAAGTTTAAGGTTTGTTTGTTTGTTTGTATTATCGAACATTGAACTGTGGCACGGGACTCTTCGTGTGCGTTCAACTCGCATGGCCGGTTTTCTTTTGTTCTAAGTGTCACCAGACCTATGTCATTGTATCATGGCAAACATTTTGAGAATTTTAAGGCAAATTGGAACGGTAAATAAAAATGCCATAGGCAGAGGTGGAATACCGCGGTGGTTTTAGCCGGTAAGAGCCATGCCCCTCCGTCACCCCCATGACGGCCGAAGTCCATGAGAAAAAAAGGGCAAATTGCGGATTATCATAAGCACAATACTAACCTCTGAAAATATTACAGATGCCGAAAAGAGATTATGCAAGAATGTTAAACGCCTACATCGAGCGACATTCTACAAGATAAATGCGTGTCGTATATTCTACGTCGATGCTACGTTACCGTTCAAAATTATAGTGTTATTTGCTGACTATAGTTTTGTGTTACTACAGTTTGCGTTTCTGTAATCCTGGTACCTCGGCTTGTCTCTCTGTTCTTCTTCAATCTGTACCCACACAATGTGAAGTGTTTTTTTTTTTTCATGGCACGTTCATTGGTAATAATAAAGTCAACACGAAGGAAAATTTTGTTTTATTTTAATTTTGACAAAAAAACCTGCTTTATCGTCGTCATCGCCATTATCATATTAGCCGATTGACGTTCACTGCTGGGCATAGGTCCCCCTTAAAGATAGCCACAAAGCCCCCTAGCCAAGTCACAAACGATAATCGTAAACGCTCGGTAGGTACCAATAGATTTTCAACTTAATACCCAAGAGCCTTAAGTTGAAAATCTATTAAAGATTTCTAAGCGTTAGCGACTGGAACGAATGAAAACGCTATGCAATCTTCATTAGATCTTCAACTAAAAAAAACAAGCACATAAAGTTGAAGATCTATTAAAGTCTACTTAGCGTCTGCGTTTATCGTTTGTGACTTGGCTAGGGGGGCTGCTCTATAATCCAAACTAAATACACATACTTAATATAAAATTAAATAATTTATTAAATTCAAAATTCAAAAGGAAGGTATATTGAGAAAACCTGGAACTGTAATTAATATATTTCTGAAACCGTTAACCCGCCTTGAGCAAGCGATGTGATCAATGCTCGTGACTTCCCTGTTTGAAAAGAAGCCTTTGATATAGCTGTGGGACAATAGTAGGTTGGTATTATTAAATTCGATATCTAGACGATTGAAGAAAAGCAATTAGATGAAAAAACGTATTAATAAAATTATGAACGTTTAGAATTAGACTCGATAAGGACTACTTTTCTATAATTAATTACTTTTTTCATATAAAATAAATATAAATATACCATCACGCCTGTATTCCCAGAAGGGTTAGGCAGAGGTGTACCTATGTACACCCACAGTACGCCGGTATATTTAGTTCCCATGTAATAGGGGGCGAGCCTATTGCCATTAACCGGGCACATATCCAAACTCCGAGCTGCTACTGAGAATTTCATAGAAAAACCCAATAACACTTTTTGCTCGACCTGGGAATCGAACCCGGGCCCCTAATTAATTATATTTTACACAAAAGCATTAAAAAAGAAGATCTATCATTTATAAAACAGTCGTGGCGATGATAAATTACAATTATCAGACTGGAATCTATATCTATCTATATAAATAAACTAGCGAACTGCCCTCGACATGCCTCATCAGTGAGGCTTATTTCACCCACCATAAAATTACATCGTACGTCAAAGTGGCCAAATTCTGGGCCGCCACAATATAATACCTCTATTATAGTTTGTCATCGAAACGCTAAGAAGAAGTTTACGTCCTTGGTTACTGCTCCGCTCCCGTGGGTTATAGTGTGATGTTATATAGCCTATGTTACTCGGAAATAATGTACCTATCTACTGGTGACAAAATGGTTAAAAGCGGTCCAGTAGTTTCGGAGCATATTCAGTACAAACAAACAAACAAAAAAGAAATTAAACTTTATATTATTAGTATTATACTCGTAGATAAAATTGAAGTGTCTGTGTCTAATGTCAAAATAACAACATTTCACTAAATGTATATGAATGTAAACGAAAAAACATTTTATTTCAATTTTTGACAGTCTGTCTGTTCGTTTCGGCTTATCTTAAAAAAAAAAAAAAAAAAAAAAAAAAAAAAAAAAAAAAAACAAAAAAAAAAAAAAAAAAAAAAAAAAAAAAAAAAAAAAAAAAAAAAAAAAAAAAAAAAAAAAAAAAAAAAAAACAAAAAAACAAAAAAAAAAAAAAAAAAAAAAATAAATCTTCGAAATGGCTGGATCGATTTTGACGAGACTGGCAGATAGTTGAGTTTTCAAAGAAATTTATTTTTTCAGAAAAATAAAATAGGTCGGGTCGGGGTACTGCCTTATTAGCCTAGAGGTACGCTAGAGGCGTTGGGTACAATTCTCAGGTCAAAGGCTCCAAAGTGTTATTGGGTTTTTCCATGAATTGGTTAATGGCAATGGGCTCGCTCCCTATTACATGGGATCTAAACATACCGGCGAGCTGTGCAAGTACATTGTTACACCTCTACCTAACCCTTCGTCGAATACAGGCGTAATGGTATGTATGTATAATTAGGGTTTTACTTCGATATTCACGCGAACGAAGTCGCGGGTATAATCTAGTTCTTCATTTTACCTAAAAGGTTATTAATTTTATGTTTACTTTTTAAATTCTTTTCCATAAGTAATTTCTCTGTCGCTTTAACATCAGTACGCCATGGCTCTTACGATATTGTATAGAAGAATATTCAAGAAGAAAACTTATCCTTTCGAACCAAAGAAGAATCAAGACAAAATTGTATTCAACCACCTAGTAGATAAAGAAGTACAGTCAGTTCTTCTCCCTTTAAACCTAATCCAGAGTATTCTCTTCTTACCAAAATATTTGATAAAACATAACTACATAACTCCAATTCAAACCAAAACTAAGTTAATATCATTTTGCGGGACACTGCTGCGCATTTCTCCATTTTTATTTCGATCTATACTGAAACCAGATTTACGAAAGATAGATTTATTCTTTCTGCAAGCCTTAGTTCTTTTAGACATCTGTTTCTACTCTTTTGCATTCGCCGTCATTTATGTACTGAACATAATTCACGGGAAGATCAATATTACTGTTGTCCTAATCTTCCAAGAAGTTCATCGAGTCCTGAATAACAGTGACGTCATCAGAGGCCTTGTCAAATGGAACTGGATTGCAGTAGTTCTAATTCTGGCCTTCCACTTGTTAAATTTGACTGTCAATTTCATTCTTGGATTACGTTGGTACACTGTTATTTGTGATTTATTCCTCTTTTGTTTTGACGTGAATATGATATACGCAATCAGATTCATCGGTTGCTTAGAAACGTATGTTGGTTTATGGAATAAGCAGTGCTTTAGACCCCAGAATTATGATTGGGAAAATTTAGAGAGTTGCAAGTTTCGTGCTTACAAAAAGATATTGAAATGTTATAATGTGTTCAAAATAACTTTTCAGCCTTTGGTAAGTGAATATGTTACATCTTTTTTTGACTGTCGCCAGCCTGACTTTTGTGCTTGGGCCCCTGGGTTTGATTCTCAGGTCAGCACAAAGAGTTATTGGGATTTTCTATTAGGAAGTTGGTGGTGTGCAACCTCCAGCCTTGAAATAAATCCTGCGTCTGATCTTTCTTCGGTCGTGTCGGACTGCCGTACCATCGGACTATGAGAATTAGGCCAGAGGGATCTCTGCTTTTCGCCGAAAATTGTTTGCCAGATTTTCACTTGCCAACCAACGTTTCGCATTTTATTTCGCCGAATAATCATTTACCAACTTATCATATTATAATTTTGTTTTATTTCCCAACCTCACAGTTTCCATCTGTACGTTTGGTCTGCGTTTCATAATGACACTTTTTAAAATGCCAACTTTCAAGTACCAGAATGTTTTAGTTTGCGTAATATTCGTTTGCGTTTATTTTTTAATCATTATATCAAAAAGGGAACTGTTACACTGACAAAACGTCATTCGTCTAATAGTTGTGTGGCCTAGTGAAATGTTTGGCAAATGATAAATGTCCAAACGTTTTGTGTCATTATAATAATCTGCTTTTTTTTTTTAATCAGGTGTTTTTTATTAATAATAATTCAACTACAAAGTTAAAACTAAATGATAATTAAATTACAAACTATGTACAGTTAATATAAAAAGTAAGGTCATAGGGCATCAAAAAACTAATTAATAATCTGCTTAACAATAATTCTACCAAATAAAAAGTTGTCATACAAAAATTTGCTAATCGTTAGTTGTCAAAGTGAAACATCGGCGAAACGTTGGTTGGCAAGTGAAAATCTGGCAAACAATTTTCGGCGAAAAGGCAGGATACCCAGTTGCAATACCTCATTGATTTAATATTATTTTCTACTTACAGATTTTAATTCACACGTTTGAAACATGTATACACTCCCTCATTGATGTTCAATTTTCCATAAATATTGCGAGTGATACCCCTGTAAGTATGTTATCATTGTCAAAGCATTTTTTTCAAAGACAATTCAAAAGTGCCAGTAAATGGTCTATTTACAGGCACTTTCGAATTGTTTAGGAGTTAGTCAGAAAGTCGAAGTTGGTGGCTCGTTCCAAAAGGTAGGTCTCTATTGAGAGGAACGAGCAGGAATCTCTATATGCGACTTCACCCGCGTGTTTTATTTCACCCGCGACTTCACCCGTGACTTCACCCGCCTGGCTTATTTCACCCGTGACTTCACCCGCGTGGCTTATTTCACCCGCGACTTCACCCGCGTGGCTTATTTCACCCGCGACTTCACCCGCGTGGCTTATTTCACCCGCGACTTCACCCGCGTGGCTTATTTCACCCGCGACTTCACCCGCGTGGCTTATTTCACCCGCGACTTCACCCGCGTGGCTTATTTCACCCGTGACTTCACCCGCGACTTCACCCGCGTGGCTTATTTCACCCGTGACTTCACCCGCGACTTCACCCGCGTGGCTTATTTCACCCGCGACTTCACCCGCGTGGCTTATTTCACCCGCGACGTCACCCGCGTGGCTTATTTCACCCGCGACTTCACCCGCGTGGCTTATTTCACCCGCGACTTCACCCGCGTGGCTTATTTCACCCGCGACTTCACCCGCGTGGCTTATTTCACCCGTGACTTCACCCGCGACTTCACCCGCGTGGCTTATTTCACCCGTGACTTCACCCGCGACTTCACCCGCGTGGCTTATTTCACCCGCGACTTCACCCGCGTGGCTTATTTCACCCGTGACTTCACCCGCGTGGCTTATTTCACCCGCGTGTTTTATTTCAGCCGCGACTTCACCCGCGTGTCTTAAGTATTTCACCCGCAACTTCACTCGTGTGGCTTATTTTACCCGCGACTTCACCCGCGTGGCTTATTTCACCCGCGACTTCACCCGCGTGGCTTATTTCACCCGCGACTTCACCCGCGTGGCTTATTTCACCCGTGACTTCACCCGCGACTTCACCCGCGTGGCTTATTTCACCCGCGACTTCACCCGCGTGGCTTATTTCACCCGTGACTTCACCCGCGTGGCTTATTTCACCCGCGTGTTTTATTTCAGCCGCGACTTCACCCGCGTGGCTTATTTCACCCGTGACTTCACCCGCGTGTCTTAAGTATTTCACCCGCGACTTACACTCACCATTTCTTAATTCGTAGCACTTAGTACATATTGTAGTACCATGAGTGACTTTTATTGTTGATAGATCGTTTTGACACTAGTATATTTTTTATGGAATTAATGTAAATGTACAACATGATGTAATACGTTTCTTTAAAAGAGTATGTATGGAGTTTCTTGCCCGTTCTTCTCCATACGAAACTACCTTTTGGAATGGGCAACTAGATTCAATAGTTTTAGTTAATTGACGTCCGAAAGTGCCTTATAATGGTCTAATTGGAATAAATGATTTGACTTTGACTTTGACTTCACTCGTGTGGCTTATTTCACCCGCGACTTCACCCGCCTGGCTTATTTCACCCGTGCCTTCACCCGCGTGTCTTAAGTATTTCACCCGCGACTTCACTCGTGTGGCTTATTTCACCCGCGACTTCACCCGCGACTTCACCCGCCTGGCTTATTTCACCCGCGACTTCACCCGCGTGTCTTAAGTATTTCACCCGCGACTTCACTCGTGTGGCTTATTTCACCCGTGCCTTCACCCGCGTGTCTTAAGTATTTCACCCGCGACTTCACTCGTGTGGCTTATTTCACCCGCGACTTCACCCGCGACTTCACCCGCCTGGCTTATTTCACCCGTGCCTTCACCCGCGTGTCTTAAGTATTTCACCCGCGACTTCACTCGTGTGGCTTATTTCACCCGCGACTTCACCCGCGACTTCACCCGCCTGGCTTATTTCACCCGCGACTTCACCCGCGTGTCTTAAGTATTTCACCCGCGACTTCACTCGTGTGGCTTATTTCACCCGCGACTTCACCTGCGACTTCACTCGTGTGGTTTATTTTACCCGCGACTTCACCCGCGTGTCTTATTTCACCCGTGACTTCACCCGCGTGTCTTATTTCACCCGTGACTTCACCCGCGTGTCTTATTTCACCCGTGACTTCACCCGCGTGGCTTATTTTACCCGCGACTTCACCCGCGTGTCTTATTTCACCCGTGACTTCACCCGCGTGTCTTAAGTATTTCACCCGCAACTTCACTCGTGTGGCTTATTTTACCCGCGACTTCACCCGCGTGTCTTATTTCACCCGCGACTTCACCTGCGACTTCACTCGTGTGGTTTATTTCACCCGCGACTTCACCCGCGTGTCTTATTTCACCCGTGACTTCACCCGCGTGTCTTATTTCACCCGTGACTTCACCCGCGTGTCTTATTTCACCCGTGACTTCACCCGCGTGGCTTATTTTACCCGCGACTTCACCCGCGTGTCTTATTTCACCCGTGACTTCACCCGCGTGTCTTAAGTATTTCACCCGCAACTTCACTCGTGTGGCTTATTTTACCCGCGACTTCACCCGCGTGTCTTATTTCACCCGTGACTTCACCCGCGTGTCTTATTTCACCCGTGACTTCACCCGCGTGTCTTATTTCACCCGCGACTTCACCCGCGTGGCTTATTTCACCCGCCATAAGTTACTTCTTTCCGCCGTGTGTCATAGCGTAATGTTATATAGCCTATGTTACTTAGGAATAATGTTAAACCTACCTACCAACTTATTCGTAAAAAAATGGTTATATCGGTCCAGTAATAAGGAGCCTATTTGTTACAAACTAACAAAGAGAACATACTTCTTTAAAATATTATTATTAAATATGGATATTTTTTTTCAGAATATTCCTCTGGCGTTACTTTTCAATATTTCATGGATCATAAAAAATCTATATCTGCAATTGCTGTTTAGTGTACGTTGTGAGAAGTTCTATGGGGCGCTGATTGATTGTCAAGATTGGTGCACGCTTACATTGAGTTCAAATTGCTCAGGTACCTACAATTAATTACTTGGTTTTCCCACAACTTTGTACCCTATGTTATTCGCTTATAATGTAGCTCTGTGCAGGTAAAAGAATGTAAAAAAATCTGCCGAGTAGTTATTAGAGTGTACCCATTACAAACAAAGGTACAAAAATATTCTCTTTTTTACAATATTATAGTTTACAAAAAGAACAATTTATAAGTTTTTTTAAACTTTAGTGATATTATGTCTATGTATTTTAATATAATTATGAATTATGAAATATCGTTTTGACTGGTTTTTGACAGATTTTTTGTAGGCGAGCATGGAACATATTATTATGAATTCTAATATACGAGTATGAAAGCAACGATCGACAAATGTCGTTAAAAAAATCGGTCGTGGGCAGAGAAGCCTTATTGTTTTTTAAACTCAATTTATTTTAATGATATATGATTTTTTATATGAATTATGTTTTGTTTTTTTAATGACTGTAAATACTTTTTAAATAATTTACGATCACTGTCATTTACAGATAATGAAAAGAAGATTTGCAGAAATATCCAACGTTTACATGAAACGAATTTTAGCAAGATTGACTTATGTGGTGTGACCTTCGTGGACGCGTCTCTAGCTCTTGGACTACTTGGACTTATGACTAATTACACTGTGGTGCTTTTACAGTTTGCTTTTCTGCGTACTTAGACATAGTATTCAATACTAGCATTCGCTTATGAGTTTATATGCTTGGAAATCAAGTATGCCATGAATGATATAAAAAATATTTTCTGACACTCGAAAATATTTTTCAGTAATTCAGATATTACCTGTATCAAGAAAACGATGTTTTGATTTATTGTATAGATTTTTTTAACGATTGGTGTTTTATTAAATAAAAACTATTAAGCATTTTAAAAGACTTGAAAAATTTTATACCCTTTTATTGGTTAAAAAAAACATATTTTGTTTACATAGTGATCAAACAAGGATGATCATTCATCAGTTATCATTCATTCATTCAAACATGAGATAATAACATACACTAACGAATCACCTTAAGAAAGAACTGTCTATCTATCCAAATATTTGTCCAATCAATAAGACACCCACTATACTTAATGAAAATGATTAAAAACATTAACACAGAATTAAGTAAAATCGAACTGCCTTAGAACGACAGTTCAGTCTTTAGTCATTCAACTACGCGCTCGTACGTCTATTCCAGTGACTTCAATATGAAAACACGGATCAACATTAACCCTATCACAAACAACTTCCTGGACAGAAGATTTCAACATGTACTCTTTCCTATTCGTTGTCTACAGCACATGCTGTTCTTATCCAGTTTCTCCATTGAGTACAACTGTATCAGACCCCATCGTGCTTCCTACTACATCGTGTCCCTCATTGGCACTCTTGGGTTCATCATATTCCACATGCAAAACCTTCTGACAAATGAATATGATGGTCTGATCAATCCTTTCCTTATCGTTTTCATTAGGCTTAATGTTACCATGTTGGTACTTCCATATGCTTCCTTTTTCATACTTAACATCATCCGAAGGGAGGACCACGTTTTAATTCTTTTGAAGGTTCAAAAAGCTTATAGGGTTATCAATTTTAAGCAATATAAAAAGTCTATCATTAATTGTTGGAGCGGCATCTTTCGGCATTGCCTTGGCTATATTGTTAGTGTCTCATGGACTCGCAGCGTTAAAATAGCAATATATTTTTATACTCTGATGTATTTTGATACAAATCTGACGTATGGTGTTTTTATAATCACTTTGATAAGAGATGGGATTGATTCTTGGATCTCTGAAGTCGAGTATTATAGTAAACTGAATTTGGAATTAGGGGAAGAAAAATATAATGATGAATTGAGAAAGCTTTTTCAAGCATACATCGATTTATTGGATGCGTTTGATATTTTCAAGAAAATATTTAAGTTTACGGTAAGATGTTCTGTGAATTATGTTTTTAAATACACTATAAGTACATGGGGTAAGGTTCATTGTGACACAGACACCTTAACGGTCAAAATGTACGGAACAGCTGATATTTTTGTTAATTGTAGTTTGTGAACGAGCTCATCGCTTGCTGTTTCGGTTTGAAAGGTACAGGTGCAGATGTAGCTACAGGCACATGAAACATTTCAAATTTGTTTAACTACTTTTCTATAATTAATTAATTTCTATATAAAAGCATTAAAAAAAGAATAGGTATCATTTATAACACAGTCGTTGCGATGATAAATTATAATATTATCAGACTTGAATATCTTTATCTACACATACATATATAAACTACCCGTGGTTTTGTCCGCGTGACTTATTTCACTCGCGTTAAGTTGCGTGTTTGGTTACTGCGCCGTTCCCTTGTGTCGTAGCGTGATGTTATATAGCCTATGTTGCTCAGGAATAAATAAAAATACAGGAGTAATGGTAAGTATGTATAATTAGGGTTGTACTTCGATATTCATGCGAACGAAGTCGCGGGTACAATCTAGTTCTTAATATTACCTAAAAGGTTATTTATTTTATGTTTACTTTTTAAATTCTTTTCCATAAGTAATTTGTCTGTCGCTTTAACAACAGTACGTTATGGCTCTTACGGCAATGTATAGAAGAATATTCAAGAAGAAAACTTATCCTTTCGAACCAAAGAAGAATCAAGTCAAAATCGTATTCAACCACCTAGTAGATAAAGAAGTACAGTCTATTCTTCTCCCTTTAAACCTGATCCAGAGTATTCTCTTCTTACCAAAATATTTGATAAAACATAACTATATAACTCCAATTCAAACCAAAAATAAGTTATTGTCATTTTGCGGGACACTGCTGCGCATTTCTCCATTTTTATTTCGATCTATACTGAAACCAGATCTACGAAATATAGATGTATTCTTCGTGCAAGCCTTAGTTCTTTTAGACGTCTGTTTCTACTCTTTTGCATTCGCAGTCAATTATATACTGAACATAATTCATGCGAATATCAATATTACTGTTGTCCTAACCTTCCAAGAAGTTCATCGAGTCCTGAATAACAGTGACGTCATCAGAGGCCTTGTCAAATGGAACTGGATTGCAGTAGTTCTAATTCTGGCGTTCCACTTGTTAGATTTGACGGTCAATTTCATTCTTGGATTACGCTGGTACATTGTCATTTGTGATTTATTCCTCTTTTGTTTTGACGTGAATATGATATACGCAATCAGATTCATCGGTTGCTTAGAAACGTATGTTGATTTATGGAATAATCAGTGTTTTAGACCCCAGAATTATGATTGGGAAAATTTAGAGAGTTGCAAGTTTCGTGCTTACAAAAAGATATTGAAATGTTATAATGTGTTCAAAATAACATTTCAGCCTTTGGTAAGTAAATATATTAGATATTTTTTTGACTGTCGCCAGCCTGACATTTATGCTTAGGCCCCTGGGTGCGATTCTCAGGTCGGCACAAAGAGCTATTGGGATTTTCTATTAGGAAGCTAGTGGTGTGAAACCTCCGGCCTTGAAATAAATCCTGCGTCTGATCTCTCTCTTCAGTCGTGTCGGATTGCCGTACCATCGGACTATGAGAATTAGGCAACAGGGCAATATAATATCTCCTACTAACTTGTTTAGTCTTCTTTGAGATTGGCGGTTGTGACTGAAACTCGATCAGGAGGATTTATTACAATTATGTTCAAGCAGTATTTACATTACATTCAAAAACATAATTGTTATCGAACTCAAGACCTCTAACGTAGCAGTCGCGCTTAGGACCTCTAGGCTAACGAGTCAGTTGCAATACCTCATTGATTTAATATTATTTTCTACTTACAGATTTTAATTCACACGTTTGAAACATGTGTACACTCCCTCATTGATGTTGAATTTGCCATAAATATAGCGAGTGATACGCCTGTAAGTATGTTATCAATGTCATCATTATCTTCCTGCCCTTATCCCAAGTTACTTGGGGACAGCGCAACACGTTTTCTTCTTACATGCCGTCCTGTCAGCCGTCATATTATCACTGACTCCCTTCTTTTTCATATAATTCTTCACAAAATCCATCCATCTTTTCTTTGGCCTTCCTCTTCCTTTCCATCCATCCACAATTATGTTCATAGCTCTTTTGGTCACATGTGTGTCATCCCTCCTCTTCACATGCCCACACCAAGACAAACGATTCCCTTTCAACTTTTCTGTCACTGGCGCTAGTTTCAAACTTCCTCTAATATACTCATTCCTTACCTTATTCATTCTGGTCACATCACACATCCACCTCAACATTCACATCTCCGCAACATGCAATCTTTTTTTATCAATCTTCTTTACGGCATTCATTTCAATGACAATTCAAAAGTGCCTGGAAATGGTCTATTTACCGGCACTTTTGGATTGTCTAGGAGTTAGCCAGAAAGTAGAAGTTATTAGCTCGTTCCAAAACGTAGGTAGGCCTCTATTAAGAGGAACGAGCAAGAAACTCCACGGACATTCTTTATAATTATGTTTTTACAAAATCCTGGCATGTGAAAACAATGTAGATAAATAATAGTTTAAAAAAACGTAAATACATTAGCCGTGGTTAAGAAAATCACCAATCTCAACTCAAATCAGACGCGTTGATCAGCATCATTTATCTCATTTCAGCCACGTGGCTTATTTCACCCGCCATAAGTTACTTCTTTCCGCCGTGTGTCATAGCTTAATGTTATATAGCCTATGTTACTCAGGAATAATGTTAAACCTACCTACCAACTTATTCGTAAAAAAATGGTTATATCGGTCCAGTAATAAGGAGCCTATTTGTTACAAACTAACAAAGAGAACATACTTCTTTAAAATATTATTATTAAATATGGATATTTTTTTTCAGAATATTCCTCTGGCGTTACTTTTCAATATTTCATGGATCATAAAAAATCTGTATCTGCAATTGCTGTTTAGTGTACGTTGTGAGAAGTTCTATGGGGCGCTGATTGATTGTCAAGATTGGTGCACGCTTACATTGAGTTCAAATTGCTCAGGTACCTTTATTCATTACTAGCTTTTACCCACGACTTCGTTCGCGTGGATTTTCTTACGGATTGCTATTTTTTTTAATGAAATTTAGCTCCAGTTTCTCGCTAATAATGTAGCTTTCCAGAGGTGAAAGAATTTTTATAATCGGTTAAGTAGTTATTGAGATTATAAATAATAAACAAAAATGCAAATATTTTCTATTTGCAAGATTAGTTTAGCAAAAGGTCAATTTATTGTTTTTCAACCTTAACATTTTTTTAAATCATTAAACTATTTCAATAATTTAAGTTTACTGTCATTTACAGATAATGAAAAGAAGATTTGCAGAAATATCCAACGTTTACATGAAACGAATTTTAGCAAGATTGACTTATGTGGTGTGACCTTCGTGGACGCGTCTCTAGCTCTTGGACTACTTGGACTTATGACTAATTACACTGTGGTGCTTTTACAGTTTGCTTTTCTGCGTACTTAGACATAGTATTCAATACTAGCATTCGCTTATGAGTTTGTACGCTTGGAAATCAAGTATGCCATGAATGTTATAAAAAATATTTTCTAACACTCGAAAATATTTTTTGCAATCGAATCAGTAATTAAGATATTACCTGTATCAAGAAAACCATGTTTTGATTTATTGTATAGATTTTTTTGACGATTGGTGTTTTATTAAAAAAAAACTATTAAGCATTTTAAAAGACTTGAAAAATTTTATACCCTTTTATTGGTTAAAAAAAACATATTTTGTTTACATAGTGATCAAACAAGGATGACCATTCATCAGTTATCATTCATTCATTCAAACATGAGATAATAACATACACTAACGAATCACCTTAAGAAAGAACTGTCTATCTATCCAAATATTTGTCCAATCAATAGCCTAGCCATATAGCCTACCGAATAGCTTCAACGTACAAAAATAAAAGACACCCACTATACTTAATGAAAATGATTAAAAACATTACCAAAGAATTAACATAAAATCGAACTGCCTTAGAACGACAGTTCAGTCTTTAGTCATTCAACTACGCGCTCGTACGTCTATTCCAGTGACTTCAATATGAAAACACGGATCAACATTAACCCTATAACAAACAACTTCCTGGACAGAAGATTTCAACATGTGCTCTTTCCTATTCGTTGTCTACAGCACATGGTGTTCTTATCCAGTTTCTCCATTGAGTACAACTGTATCAGACCCCATCGTGTTTCCTACTACATCGTGTCCCTCATTGGCACTCTTGGGTTCATCATATTCCACATGCAAAATCTTCTGACAAATGAATATGATGGTCTGATCAATCCTTTCCTTATCGTTTTCATTAGGCTTAATGTTACCATGTTTGTACTTCCCTATGTTTCCTTTTTCATCCTTAACATCATCCAAAGGGAGGACCACGTTTTAATTCTTTTGAAGGTTCAAAAAGCTTATAGGGTTATCAATTTTAAGCAATATAAAAAGTCTATCATTAATTGTTGGAGCGGCATCTTTCGTCATTGCCTTGGCTATATTGTTAGTGTATCATGGACTCGCAGCGTTAAAATAGCAATCTATTTTTATACTCTGATGTATTTTGATACAAATCTGACGTATGGTGTTTTTATAATCACTTTGATAAGAGATGGGATTGATTCTTGGATCTCGGAAGTCGAGTATTATAGTAAACTGAATTTGGAATTAGGGGAAGAAAAATATAATGATGAATTGAGAAAGCTTTTCCAAGCATACATCGATTTATTGGACGCGTTTGATATTTTCAAGAAAATATTTAAGTTTACGGTAAGATGTTCTGTGAATTATGTTTTTGAATTCACTATAAGTACATAGGGTAAGGGTCAGACACCTTCACGGTCAAACTGTACGGAACTGCTGATATTTTTTGTTAATCCATATTAAAAACTACTATTAGTAGTACTACTGTTACTATTAGTAGTGTGTAAAGAAGCTCGTCTGTGGAAGTACTACCACCATACCTAATTCTGCCGCAAACCAGGGTTGCTGTGTTTTGGTTTGAAGGGTATAGGTGTCGGTGTAATTACAGGCACATGCGACATTTCAACTTTGTCTCTAGGATGGCAACTCATTTGCATCTCCTCTGGTATTGCAGATGTCTATACTCAACATTGACTACTTAACATGAAGTGGGTCGTCGGCTTGTCTGCCATTGAATGATATTAAACAATGTTATCATTGGGAAGATTTGTGTCACGTTATTCCTTTTGTCGTGCAGAGGAGGGTTCTTCTAATATTAAACTTTATTCATTTCCAGACTTTATATCAAGCATTAGATACATTTTTTCATAGTCTACTGTACTTTCAAACAATTATAGAAATAACAATATCGGGTGAAACCGTTGGCGCAGTAAGTATTATCTACGTGTCGTAGCATAATGTTCTAAACGTACAAACCATGTTGAATCGATGAAAATCACATTAAAATCTTAATTTTAAGGATCTAAGCATACAGAGGGATGTAAGCGAATTTGTTTTATACTATGTACAGATAAATGATTATGATTTTGATATTGAATAACTTTTATTTGCAGACAGACGTCGAAACTTTTAGAAGAATCACACTCCTTTGGCTTGTTAAGAATGTTAGTTTCGTCAGCTTGTTCAGTCTCTGCTGCGAGAGGTTCTACTTGGCTGTCTCTGAGGCAGATGCTGCCTGCTGCAGGTTGCTGCAGTGCCTCCAAAGTACTGGTAAGACTAGACAATTTAGTTTTAAGTTGCAGTTTCTTTTTATGTTTGTAGCAACAATAATACAAATTATAATCTAACAAAGAGTCTTATAAAGTGAGTCCTACCACGCAACATGCGAGCTACAGCAGACGTTCCCTACATCGCGCTATCACAGCTGTGTAATTCTGTAAGACCTCGTTCTAAACTTCGAATCTGAATCCGCTGTGACTTTCTTGATTGGCATTCTAAAAACTCGGTTGAAAATTCGAATTTACACTAGCGCCACTCTTACGAGCGTGTCAGTGAGTTGAACTTAATTGTAAAGTATGAGATCACGAAGTGGCATTCTATACGGTAATTCCACCGTCACTTCGACGCTCACTTCGCACTTCAATGTGTCAAATAAACCAATGTCATTTTGAACCATTAGCGAAGTGAGGGTGGATAACGACGTGAGATGCGAGTTCATATCTGAATTTTACAGAATCGACGTACAGTTCTCCGCGACTTTAGTATACGTTTATACGAAATCCCGACAAAAACTTTCGGGCAATAGCCTACCAGATACAATATCCGCCTGGTCGGAGGAGACTCCCTTTTCAATTCAGGAAGGGAAAAAAATTACACCGTGTTTTTAATACCTGTACAATAATAATTAGCTCAATAACTAAGAGCCACTACGTAGCTACTACAGAGGCTCTTGTTAGGCAGTTTAAGGCTTGTTAGGTTTTGGCTTGTTCAAGGAAAAGCAGTACTCCTGGAGATGACTAGGAGAGCGTGTACGGTGTCGTATTGTCAAGTTGACAGAATTGTATAAAATATACGTTACCAACTTTTAATAGCTAAATTCTTTTGGTCTATGAATACGCATATTTTATACATACTAGTATTTTATCACTTTCGCACCTGCGGTGTTATTCTGTAAAACCCTCCTTCCGTGAAGTGAGCATGTGGCGACCTGTCAATCCCTAGAATCGTATAGTGACGGCCCAGTTTTAGCTCACTTCATCTTAATTCACTGAGGGAGATTTCTTACAGAATAAGCCGGCTGAGGCTGTTTTTCCAATACTTGTCCTTCTGTTACAGTGGAAGCCAAGAGACTTTGCAAGAACGTTCGGCGACTGAACCGAGCAGCCTTCCACAAGATGACTGCTTGTCGGTTGTTCACCATCGATGGACGTCTACCTCACGTGTTTAATAGTCTGGTGGTGGAGTACACTGTAGTGGTCATACAGTTTGCAATTTTATCGTGGAGAAAACGAAATACAAGCCAACATATGAGTACGCCGATGACTATCGAATAATTGTTCATGGAATTGTTTCTGGAGATTAGAAGGAAGCAGCAGCGGTTGCTGAACACGTGGTTAAAGGCTCTATATCCAGGTCAAGCGCTGTGTCATGTTGGATCCCGACGCATTCTGACGAAACAGTTTTGACGATTTTCTCTTCTCTCGTCTTAACGAGTCGATGGCAAATAAAAATAATATTATTTTGTTAGTGGTCTGATTGGCCCTGAGGAGGGCCGATACGAGCTCTTTACCACCTTGAAAAGCAAAATTGACGATCTCCTATACGTAAATAGATTTCTTTTGTTGACCAATCCTGCAAGACGAGCTCTGTGTGAATCTGGCCTTCTTCAGTTTTTTGATAGGAATTTCTCAGAAGCAAAACGGAATTAGGAGTTCTGTTTGGTTTATTGCATTTAATTTGTATTTCAATATTGTGCACTTTTTAAATTAAAATGATATGTAACAGAGATTATGTTTCCTTTTTCTTATGGTACAGTTATTTGGTTATCATACATTGTTTTTGTACCTTATATATAAAAATAAATAAAAAGGTTTAATTCTTTCTCAGCACTTATTTTACAGCACAAGATTGAGGCAAACCCCGTTATAAAGATACTTGTGATGGGGTTACCTCGCAACTTCACGTTGGTTACTGGCTACACAATGTAGGTTGTAGATAAAGAAAAATAAAATATAATAAAAACTATAAAATGAAAAATACAATGTTTACAATGTTTTTGTTGTTTCATATATGTATCATTATTAACATCTTCTTTAGCTTTATACCTTGAACAAGATATACCTAAAATTATAAGAACTTTATTACAAAAAGGTGTTATGATGCATTCCTTAAATGGTCAATTTCTGCTACAATAAATCGTGAATTCATTATGCCAAACGTATTACATTGCTATGCAGAAGTGGCAGTCTCATAATTATACATTTAAAACTTAAACTTAGTACTAAAATTGAAAATAATCATCGTTTACGGTTTTCCGCAATTATTACAATGACTGCAAAAATGGGAGAAATTTTAACATGGATTGGTAACGCTGTTTTCATTACAAAGTTTCCTCAATTTTTCAAAGTCAAGTTAGATGTTGTCATTATCACTCGTACATCATTTTATATTGATTATTACATTAACAATTAATTTGGTAATAGTTCTTGAATCATCATATTTATTATTTATAGTTTCAGCTCTTAATATTATTAAAGACCTACCATGATTAACTCATATCTATACTCCATCGTTAATAGACACTTCATCATTTATCAATATTATAACGCAAACGTATTTTATTCATTTTCACCTTCAAAAAATATCTCCAGAGTGTTTGAGATTATCAACTATGTTTCGAAATCATCGTGTAACTTCTATGGTCTCCACGAATCAAGTAGTGCCACATAGAAATCGACTAGAAAAGGAAATTCAGAGAATATTTCGTCCTTTTAACTTTATATTAATTTTCTTGTTGATTCCCAAGTTCAATGTCAAAAGCAGTTACGTTACTCCGATTAAAAAAAGGCGTATTTTCATGTGGTTCTGTCTCGTGGTTACACTTTATTGTATTAATATATACCGTTCTTTCTTCTTTGGTTTTGAACGTTATTCTACTTACGATAGTGTTGTCATTTACTTGTTAACTTTAACCTATACTATATGTGCACTGCTCGGTTTCGCTTTGCTTTTCATTGTTGAGTTAGTCAACCGTCACTACAATTTCTTGTTCATTGTAATGTTCCAAGTCTTACACAAGAGCATCGATTTTAGTGAGAATGTCAGGAGTTTCATCATTTGGAATTGGATCCTAGTTCTAACTGTTTTTAGTTCTAGTATCGTTTTATCGTTGCTTTATTATGTATCAGCAGATGGGATTGATACGATTGATTTTATTTGTGACGTAACTTATATAACGTTTGATATGAATATACTTTATGCTATTCGTGTTTTATTGTTGTTAACGATATATTTGGATGAATGGATCAAATGTACCCTGAGGCTCAATGATGAGCAGGAGAATGCTACACAGTTGTTTGAGATGTACCAAAATATTATGAAAACGTACAATTTGTACAAAAAGCTTTTTCAAGTACTGGTAAGTTTGACTTTTAATACTTTTATTGACTTTGATGTGTCTAAGAATATCTACGAAATATAGTAAACTAGCTTTTATCCACGACTTCCTCCGTAGAAATATCGGTTTTCGCGAACGCAGACGAAGTCGCGAAACATAATAAAGCCTATGTCCTGTCTTGGAGTTCAAACTTACCCCGTCCCACAAAATCAATTCTGTTACTTGAGTAGTGTGAGTATAGATTATATAAAAGAGAGTATATTATGTATTTACCTTCCCATCAAACTTTATTTTCACAGATTTTACACTACACAGTGGACACGTTTGGCAGATCTTTGTTGTACGGGGAGTCAACACTGCAGATGCTTGAATTAGGAATAAGTGTGCGACAAATGGTAAACATCTTGTTTTTCTCCATTCTTCTCATCACGTTGCTTGACGTTTTGTTGTTGTTATTTTTCCGCGACTTCATAAATGTCTTTGTCCTTACCCAAATCCCGAGCAGCTTGTTTGTCTTTTATTAGTATTGGTTCAGTAGTTTCCCCGTAATAAGGTATCAAATAGCCTGACAGAGTTATTTTTGCATTTACATTGTCAGGGTGAATTTCATCGTCATCATCAGCCGAATGACGACGTCCACTGCCTTAAATAGGCTCGACGATGACCAATGGCTATCTTTAGGTGAAGCCTATGCGGATTTAGTTACTAAATAGTCAAAAGGAGTTGTGGTCTTATCCTTTAAACGTCTTTCTTCAGTATCTTTAATCTACATTGCTGAAATGATACAAATACGGTTTTTATGCTTCTTTAGTTGATAACTCATGTTTAATTTATCAAAATTATTTCAGTTTAGTCTCAGTATGGTGGTATTTCTTTATCTCATGAAGAACATGACCCTGTTTGTAATACTTAACATACAATGCGAGAAGTTCTATATGAAGATAGAGGAAGCTGAGACGGCGTGTATACAGCTTGTAAAAAACCCGAACTGTCCAAGTAAGTTAGACAATATCTAGATGTTAACTTAGCATCGTATGCCAAATAGATCACCGTTCAACCCATTACGGTTGATTTTTTTATAGGACAATTCCTCCATATGGTTCTCAACAACTACAACTGTTAAACTGAAAATTAGGATCAACCTTGGTGACTACCGGAAAGCGTCGAGGCAATATAGCTTGAATAGTCCGTAAGAAATGAAACTTACAATGAAATTTATTAAATTTATTTCTCATGATTTCAAAGAGTAAAATTCCATGAGATATGAACATGAAATGGACTAAATATATTGTCATCAGCCTTGAAAATAAACTCAGGGCTGCTACTAAGAAATATCTGATAAAGAAACACTTGCCCGACCTGATGAGAGACATTATCAAGTTTCCCTTTGCAATCAATGAATTGATTAAAATAATACCTATCTTTCTAGTTCTAATATTACGTGCTTATTTTTACAGAGAATCAAAAACATCTTTGCAAGAGAGTGTTCCAGACAAACCGTACGTGCACTAGGATGACTGCATGTGGCCTGTTCTATGTGGACGCTACGCTACCAGTGTATTTGATGACGCTCATCAGTAATTACTTCATTGTACTGTTGCAGTTCGCTCTTTTGTAAACCATCACATATGTTCACGACTGTATTCCTCGAAGCGTTAGGCAGAGGTGTACCAATGTACACCAACAGTTTGCCAGTATGTTTTAGGTCCCATGTAATAAGGGGCGAGCATATTATTATTAACCGGGCACAAATCCTAACTCCGAGCTGCTACTGTGAATTTCATAGAAAAACTTAATAACACTCTGCTCGACCTGGGAACGAACTCAAGACCTCTAGCGTAGCAGTCACGCTTAGGACAATTATAGGCTAATGAGGCAGTTAGCACTTTTGTAAAAAGCTTCTTTAATTATGCTAAAAGAATAAAATATACAGTGTCCACTAAATATTTGAGAGTTTTGTTTGCTTTTAGGCTTACTTAAACCAATAAATACATTTAAAAGCATTTAGATTGTCACTGCAGCGATGATAGGTGTCCCCAGATAGTAGTACATATTTTATTATCACGTCCCTGTATTCATGATCCAGTCTATCTTTTTGCTAGGTCAATTCATATATCAGCCGCAGGTCGTCCACTGCTGGACATAGGCCCCCCCATAGCGGCTTGCATCCAGCTCCTTCATGCGATCTTAAGCCTAAACCCCATTTCACCTAAATACACCAAAGGAGATTGTTAAGAAATAAAATTACTGAAAACTACTTTTATTTTCATTTCAATTATGATTGTTCTTATTGATCCATGACGGAACAGCAAACTGCAGTATTACAACAGTGTACTCCACTATCAGACTATTAAACGCTTGTGGCAGACGTCCATCGATTGTGAAGATCCGACAAGCAGTCATCTTGTGGAAGGCTGCACGATTCAGCCGCCTCACGTTCTTACAAAGCTTCTTAGCTTCTACTGTAACAGAAACAGAAGAATTTGTGAAAAAAGATTGCAATCATAGCAAAGCCAGTGGGTCTTCCAGTGTAGTCATTAAATTTTACTCCATTCATATATCAGTACTTAAATAATATGTAATACCAGCCTATTACTGTGCTGCGGGTTGTTCGAAAGAGATACCGCGCCCCCGGAACGCAAAGGGCACATGAAGGAACATAGACGGGTTTTAGTCAGTAAAAGTCTGACACTCCCTCCAGCCCCGCCCAGGGCGGGGGAAGTTATTTGATGATTTCCCGTCTATAAAAAAAAAGCCTATTACTGTACCACTGTTACCCATAAGGCATACAGCGAAGGCAGGAGTGTTGATCACCACGCTTGCTCAAAGCGGATTAGTAATTTCATGATAATTCCAGGTTTCCTCACGATACTTACATAGTAGAAATTACTGGCACTGAAAGTTACAGGTAAGTATGGAGTCACTCTCCCATTCTTCTCCATAGGATACTTATATGTACAGTGGCGACCAAAAGTCCATACCCAATCTCAAAACGTATTAGGTTGACGTTTAGTTTGACTTACGACCTTTTACTTTCAAGAATAGACACATGTATCATCGTTGTGAATGTAGTTCATAATTTCAACATTTCTTCATGAGACAAGATGGTCTAGCGGTTAAGCGCGCCCAGTAGACGGCGTTAATCAATGAGCCGCGAGTTCGAATCTCACATTATTTTTGTCTTTTTGTTTTTACTCAATTTGAAGAAATGAACAGAAATATAATATTCTTTAGCTTGTTCGCTTTGTTCACACATTTCGTAAATTTAAAAGGGTAGTCATAGAAAACTAATAAAGAATTTAGATTTCTGTGAGGTAGACATGAGTTTTGTGCATATTTAACTTGATTGGAATGAGCGTTGTCGTTTGGTTGTGGTTGTTGGTTAGTAACGAGTGATTTAATAGATACTCGTAGTGGTATTGTAAGTATTCTCGAAACGCAGGCAAATAATATTACTGAGGCGAGGGCGACTATTATTGGGCTGCATAAAAGTGGTCCCAATTAATATCTTATGAAACCTGACTGAATGTGAGTATTATATTAACGAATTGTAAATTAAACTTTTATTTGAAATTTATACCTAAGATACCTAAAATTATTTGGTGGCATTTCGATTAATACTTATTATTGATTTTTAAATATATAATGACGCCAAAAAAAATGTGTTTATTATGGAATTTATAAATAAATAGTTTTAAATATTAAAATTTGTTATATTAAATAAATATTATTAAATTATATAAAAAATTAAGTCACTTTAGTATTTTGTTATAAATGCCTAAAATTACTTTTTTTGTTGTTTTAGAGGAATACTATTATTAGTCTCCGGAGCAAGAAATACGAGGAAGAGGATAGATAGCCTATCCTACCTACTCAACAGCGAAGTGGATTAAGTTTGGTGGTTTCGCACTGGATAACATACTGTTTACAACAACAGCTGCATGCATCATAAACCAGAAAAAATACGTTTCGTTTTTAATATGTGGGGATGGCGTGCAACAGTGCTACTTATGAAGAAGTATTAGACGGTGTTATGCAACATTTAATAACCTGGATGTTTTAGTTTTAATAATTAGACGGTGTAACTAAATATTTAGTCATAATTATATTATATATTCGTAGATAGTTATTTAATGATCTTAAATTGAGGTTTAGTTTCAATCTTCTTTTTATCAAGAAAACGAATTATTAAACTATTACCTCACTAAGTTTATTGTGACGTTACATAAAAAAAACCTGTTCATAAAGTCTGAATTATAGTTTAGTTTTCAATTAACTCTGCTGAATACCAATTCAGAAACTTAATACGTGAGCATCACCAAATTTATTTGTGTTATTAAAATATCCTTCTCTTATTATGTTATTATGAATTTTATTGACTAAGCGGGTATTCAACAAAAAATCTTATGAACAGTTACAAGAGAACTTCTTTTATTTCGGTAGGAATGTGACGTTACAATTCTCATAAGTTTGATAATTTTAAAAATAAATTTTTGTTATCACACAGCACGCCTTTTTTTCCTACTTCCAATTACAAAAAGTTAAAATAAAATCACATAAAAAGTTAAATAAATAATACAATAACTAATATTTGCTTCTTATAAAAAATAAATAACAAGCATGAATACGTAATAATTCAACATAAACCTAAAAAGATTTTGCCTAACATTATTATGGTTTCAAGAAACAAAAAACAGCCACACATAGTATAAGATTTGAACTCGGAATTCAATGATCGTAAACCCTTTCTTATCCAAACCAGCTGCCAGGCCATGTTATAATTATGCGAAATTTAGCAATGCAATGGTAAGAATACGTCGGGCGTCGTAGGACTCGTACAGTAAACAGAAATATAATGCCATTTCGCGTAGTGCGACGATGGTTCATTAGTGTGTGTTATCTGTGGAATGTTGAGACATCACTCGTAAACACACATGCGCACGCGCTGACTGGATCGCGCCCGTGTTCATAGGAAAGTGAACCTTAGCGGGGGTATGCATTTCTGAGCGCTTACTGTATATATATATATAATTATAATGGCCTAATTGAAATAAATGATCTGAGTTTGACCCTGGGAAAAAAAACGGCAAGTCATGTCGAAAACATTAACGTCAAGGTTTAAGGCTTACCAGTATTTTGCAGACTCTTCATCAGTTTACAGCAAGCTGCATCTGCCTCAGTGACAGACATGTAAAATTTCTCGCAATACGTACTTAAAATAGTGACGAAGAGAACATTTTTAATCGCCCAAATGATGGTAACTGTTTCAAATGATTCCAAATTGCGCTGCAAATGAATTATAGAAGAATTAAAGAAGATGCACAATAAACGGCCATATTGTTTTGACAATAACAATTATTATTTTATGTCATCTAAATTATCTGACAAACCTTTAGCACTACACCAGAAAAGTGACGAGATAATAAAGCTTCACAATTTCTGCAGAAAGGATACAACTATTTTGAATTATACTATAAGGATACAACTATTGCAATTAATGAATGTGGATGTTCCCGAGAACTTTGTTATCCCTATGTAGAAAACATGGCTTGAAGTATTTTTAATGTGTATCATCAACTCACAAATCATCCATCTCTTTTTAGTTGTCTATAACTTCCTCCCTATCTATCAACGATTATACTCATCCCTTTGTCAATAAAATGAATTCCTTCCTCCTTAAAATATTTATAGTATACTTACCGAGCCATAACGTGTTTCGTTTGATATTATTGCTTCTAAAAGTGTTTGTAGATACAATAGAGTATGAAAAAATGTGTCCAATGCTTGAAATAAAGTCTGAAAATAAACGACGTATAAGGTTACAAAGAAACGACATTTGTAATTGTCCTTCGAGCCTTTATTGTGTTCTTAGCCTTTATTGCCTTTGTTGTATTTCTTTCATTATATTTTGAGTTCCAACAACGTCACACTTACCGAAAATTTGAATATTTTCTTGAAAATATCAAAAGCTTCCATTAAATTGATGTATGCTTTGTAGAGTTTCTTCAATTCATCATTATATTTATCTTCTTCAAGCTCCAAGCTCAATTTACTATAATATTCGACTTCAGAGACCCACGAAACTATCCCATCTCTTATTAAAGCAATCATTGCAATGCCATAAGTCAAATTTATATCAAAGTAAAGTAGAGCATAAAAATATACTGCTACTAATGCGTCGAGGGCTACTATATTACTAAAAACATACTCCAGACTATGCCACAAAATCCCAAACCAGTTTCTGATGGTAGACTTTTTATATTGCCTATAATTGATTAATCTAAAAGCTTTTTGGATCTTTAAAATCATTCTTACTTGATCCTTTCTGAGGATGATATTTAGTGTGTAAAAGAAAACGTACGGAAGCACCATCATAATGATATTGAGTCTAAGAAAGAAAGTGATAAATGGATTGACAACTCCTTGAAAATCCTGCGACAGGTGGATATGGAAATGAAATAGTATAAATCCAAAAGTACCAAGAAGCGAAAATATGTAATACGATCTACGATGTGGTCTAACACAGTTATACTCAATTGAGAAACATGATAAGAATACTAAATGTTGAAAACACCGGAATGGAAGTAGACAATTTTGGAAACATTTGTCCAAATAATTATCAGTAATTGAGTTTATATGAATTTGTGTCTTCATGGCTTACTCCCAAAGTACTGAATAAGTTCGTTGTAAAAAACTTTGGAATGAACTAATGATTACACGATTAATAAATGTTTTAATCAAGTAAAACGTTATCATTTATTTTGAGACGACATGCTCGTATATTGATTAGGCAAATTACTGCCCTGCTAGTCTCGTGATCGCAAGTGAGACTGTTGATCGTTGGGTTTTGAGTTCAATTCCCAGGTCGAGCAAAAAGTGTTATTAAGTTTTTCTGTTACGATTTTCTCAGTAGCAGCCCGGAGTTTGGAAGTTGGTGATGTGAAACCTTGCCTCGGAAAGCACGTTGCAAAGCGGTTGGTCCTGCGAGTGATTTCATCCCAGTTGTTTCCGATTGCCGTATCATCGGACTATGAGAGTAAGGGAGGAGTGAACTTGTATTTGCGCACACTTATGCACTACCTACTACAAAAGAACATCCTACGAGTATCAAAACAATCTACAACCGATTTTTGACAGATGTTTCGCCGACCAAGAAATCTACCAAAAATCGGTCAAAAAATCGGTCGTGGGCAGAGAGCCTAAAACGACGAGCCTTGGGTGTACAATGGTACACCTCTACATATTTTTTCGGGGATTACAGGCATGATGGTGTGTATCATCGGGAGAAAAAAAATACGTTTTTTAGTTTAGGTAAATAGTGTTTTATTTTATAATTCAATGCCATGTGTTATTTAATTTTCTTTTCCATGATAAAATAGCAAACTGTGATATCACAGCCGTGTACTCCGCCACCAGACTATTAAACGTATGAGGTAGACGCCCATCGAGGGTGAACAACCGACAAGGAGTCATCTTGTGGAAGGCTGCGCGGTTCAGTCGCTGCACGTTCTTGCAAAGTTTCTTAGCTTCCACTGTAACAGAGAACAAAGAAAGGCATACATATACATCCATAAACACACGCTTTTTTCCCATGGGGGTAGGCAGAAACCACACACCGCCACCTGCTACGATCCTTACATACTCCTTTCGCCACGTTCATGCATCTGGTCATACAAGAATGCCAGTTAAGAGTACTGCGCACCCGGCCTTTCCGAAAAACCTCACCAATACGGTCAGGGTAGGTCCTTCTAGGGCCGCTTCTCCCGGCATTGTCACTTACTTCTGCCATATAAATTCATTTTATTAGCCACCATTCACCCATCCTCTTCACATAACCGAACGGTTATGTGATGTGTTTTTTTACACCTTGTACTCAATACATCGACGATTGTAGCTGGTGTCCTTACCAGTACTCTGGAGGCTCCTCAACAACCTACAGCAGGCAGCATCTGCTTCATACACAGACCCGTAGAATTTCTCACAAACTCTACTGAATACACTGACGAAAATAACATTCTTCAACACCCAAAGGATTGTCACCGTCACAAATGTGTCGACGTCATACTGAAAATTAAAGTTAAAGAATTTTAATACCTATTTTCAATTCTTGTAGGTAGTTTTCAGAAATATATGCTATTGTATAGTATCCAAGGGCATATTTGAAGTTTTGAAATTACAAATCCATATATTTTTGTATTTTATTATTTTTTCGTTTAGAGATCTATTACTCATGACAAAAATTATAATTTGAAATATCGAAATAAAAATATTTATTAATAAAAGAGAATAGTGGTCTGGGATCAGAAACAGAGTATAAACTACCAGTGGTCAGGGCTCCAGAGAAAAGAAGCTCTTACCAATGCGGGCCAGGTCGAAAAGCCTTGCCACATATGCATATACTAATATTATAAAGCTAGCTCGATTTGCAAAAAAACCTTCAAGAAAAGCATCTAACATCACGCTCCCAAGTGGAGCAGGTTGCTGTTGGCAGAAGCTGCTGCCTCTTCATTTTCTTAAGGAGATAAATCGCGGGGTATAACTATCAATCTTATATCATTAGAATGCTTACCATGCCATAATGAGTTTCGCCTGATTTTGCTAGTTCTATAATAGTTTGCAGGTAAAGTAGGCTGAGGACAAATGTATTTAAAGCTTGATATAAAGCCTGAAAATTAATTACAGTAGAAATTACTATGATAATCTGATTTCATTTTGCCAAAATGAAGCAAATCATGCCAAGGTCTCCGATTTTCCAAATTAGTTAAATTATTGAGGATTTGTATTGGGTTCGGCTTGTGTAAGTAGAACTAAGATTATTTAAAAATGTCTCATCTTTAGGTTTTATTTAAAACACACGTTATAAAAGCGACCTTCTTACCGAAAACATAAATAATTTCTTGAAAATATCAAACGCATCCATCAAAGTATAATAAGCCTCGAAAAGCTTTTTCAATTTATCGTCAAATTTTTCTTCTTCCAGCTCTAAACTGAGTGTACTATAGTACTCGACTTCAGAGATCCACCTCATAATTCCATCTCTCATCAAAAACATTATAGAAACTCCATAAGTCAAATTCACATCAACGTAAATCGAAGAATAAAAGTAAATTGCTAGTTTTAAATTCTGAGTTAGTGACACACCGATCATAAAGAAGATAAAATGCCGTAAAACCCCGAACAAGTTACGTTTAGTTGACTTTCTGTAGTTCTTAAAATTTATCAGTCTATAAACCTTTTGAATCTTCAAAATGACATTGACATGGTCCTTTCTCTGGATGATGTTAAGAATATAGAACGTGATGAAAGGAAACACCAAGAAGAGAACATTGACTTTTATAAAGACGATGAGAAAATCGTTGGTCACTCCTTCAAATTCTTTTGCTATTAGGTTTTGTAGATGAAATATGATAAACCCGAGAGTACCAATGAAGGACACGATGTAGTAAGGAACACGATGAGGTCTGATACAGTTGTACTCAATGGAGAACCTGGACAGGAATAGCATGTGCTGGAGATATCGGAAGGGGAGGAGGATGTTTTGGAAACTTCTGTCCAAGAAATTGTGAATGATAGGGTTTATATTGATCTGTGTCTTCATGTTAAACTTTCTTTAACAAACGTATTGGGGTACTAAGGGCATACCGTCCTTCTGTTTATTATGAAATATGAGTATAATATTGTTAGTATAAATTTTAATCAAATATATAGGCCATCGTTTACTTTGTCACTTCATAAATGTGATGAAACAAAGACTGTATTGTCATATTTTAGGTAACGATAATTAAACTGTATTTATAAAACTACCATTGCCCCGCGGTTGCTCATGGTCTTATGTCTCTGTTTATTGCTCCACCTTCCATAAATGCCATGCACCTTCCAATAATAATAAAAAAACAAATAATAAATAAAAAATATTCTTCTTCACTTCAGTAAGTTTACGCTTCCACCTTCCAATAATAATAAAAAAACAAATAATAAATAAAAAATATTCTTCTTCACTTCAGTAAGTTTACGCTTACCAAGTCATGGGAAGTAATTAAACAAAGTTAGATAACTATTCAGTTTATTTTATTAATGTACACAAAATGGGACGTAAAACTCTGTGTGAAAAAGATAAATAATGGTAAAACGTAATCTTGGAATGACATAAAAGATATTTAAAAGAAGGATTCCGACATCCAAAACTAAAGTTATTTTTCACTCTGCAGTTGTTGAACGCGGTTCTTCTTTGTAAATAAGTTTTTTAGAAGCAATTTAAGCCGTTACAATGTAAGAGAGATCCTATCAAAATATCAATGACCATTAGTTTTATTTCGCTTAACGCAAAAGGGCAAACTGCAATATTATAAGTAAGTACTCCAGCACCAAGTAACCAAACTCCTGAGGCAGACGCCCATCGATGGTGAACATCCGACAAGCTGTCATCTTGTTAAAGGCTGCGCGGTTCAGTCGCTGCACGTTCTTGCAAACCGTCTGGATTACCACTGGAACAGAGATGCAATGGTTACTCATAATGGGATGGGTCTCTTCTGAGGGTGTTCAGGCTTTCACACTGCTTTTTATTAGTTCTCTGAGGCTCTATCAAAATTAAATACAGTTACTTTGGGTACTCCTAATACCTAAGGTAACTTTATTTAGTCTTAATTTATTGAAAATTTATCTCTGAAGCTAGTTACATATGTAACAACAGATCTAACGTTTGTTACCATGATCTGTCTCTGACAAAGTTGAAATGGTTCGTGTGCCTGTAATTACACCGGCACTCATACCCTTCAAACCGGAACACAGCTTCCTCGGACGAGCTTCTTCACAAAGAGTTCTACTACTACGAAGACGATGGCGAGACGAAAGACGTCCAGCAGTGGACGTCGTTCGGCTGATATGATGATGATGATGATGATGATAATAATTAATGAGAGCATCTTCACCAAGTCTGTACCTGTAGGGTAGTTTTTTGTCTTACCCGAGTTCTGTGTAGAGTTTAACAACAGACTGCAGACAGTATTTACTTCACAGACAGTCACGTAGAACTTCTCGCAATGAGCACTGAACATGCTAATCAGAACCAAATTGTTTAGCACCCAAAAGCCAGACACCATTTGTAACGGTATAATGCTAAGCTGCAAATATGAATTAAGCTATTAAGGAATGTGTGACAACTTGGAATTCATAAAAATAAAACTCTCATCCCAGTTCGTAACTTTAGTAATATTTGTGGAATACCCATTGTTTAGTTATAAGTTTATGAATGTATTTGTTATGGGGGTGATATTATCACTAAGAGATAAAACACCTTAAAATAAATAAAGATAAGAAAAAACTGACCAAGTGCGGATCAGACATGAAGGGTTCATCAATATTTAACACTACATACAAAAAATGACTCGTTTCTTGTCAGTACCCCCTTTAATTTATAACTTTATAATACGTGACCTGTGAAAAATTTAAGCATCTATCTTAATACGGTTTAAAAGTATAGGGTTATATGCCCAAATGTTGGAACTCTATTACCAAGCCTACGTTGCCCTATCTAATATTGTTGATACAGTCAAATGCAAATAACATTAAAAAGTCTTTAACTATATTCTGGTGATGCAATCTAGAATCTTTTGTTTACATCTCGCACTTGACCGGATATTTTTTTACTATTTCATATGTAATGGTTATGAAATTCGTGAAATCGGAGATCAATAATACTATAATATCTTACCTCGCAATAATTACCAGCACAATATTTTTCATATTCTATTGTTATTTGAAGGAATAGTAATGAATGGAAAAATGTGTCCACTACCTGAAACAAAATCTGCAAAAATACAGCAGAATTACTATGAACTGAGGTCCCAGTAACGAAAGAGGTACGTCATTTTATCATGGCTGAAATAGCAGTGGGCAAATATGGTCCAAACGTTGTCAAGAATGAATTACATCGAACGAAAGGGATAGATTTTGATGCCCTTCCACATGTTTGAAGAGTATATCATACTGTTTCGTTTGGTAGGTATGATTTATTCTTGGCAGCACTTAGACTAATTTCTAAACCTTTTTTTCATTGTCACTTTCTAAATCATACAATCTCTTACCGAAAACTGAAATATTCTCTTAAAGATATCAAATGCTTCCAATAGATCTGCGTACGCTTCATACAATTTATTCAAGTTATTTCTGTATTTTTCTTCATCCAAATAGAGTCCACTATAGTATTTGACATCTGAAATCCATGTTCTCATTCCATCTCTTATTAAAGAGATAACACGGATACCAAAAGTAGTTTTCACATCAAAATAAATCAGTGTGTAGAAAAAAAATGCGTTGCGCCAATTGGACAACATAGACGCCAAAATGAAGAACATGATAAATTGTCGCGTCACACTGATCCAATTCCAAATAGTAAACATCTTATAGTTCTCATAACTGATGACTGTAAAAGCTTTTTGCATCTTCAAAATCATTTGAACGTTGTCCTTTCTTTGGAGAATGTTAATGCAATAAAAGATGAAAAAAGAAATCAGCAGCATTAGGCGGTTACACTTACTAAAACACTGAAGAAAGATGCTGTAGAGCCCAAAATATTCAAAATTTAAATATGTTACGGAATGGAAGATAATAAATATGGAAGTACCAATGAGAGACATGATATAGTAAGTAACGCTGTGAGGACTAATACGATTGTGATTAACGGAAAAACTTGATATGAAAAACATATGCTGCATACACCGAAAAGGAAGAAAAACATTTAGAAACTTGCTATCTAAAACATTGTCCTTAAGGGTTATATTGCGGGATTTTCTCGACATTTTATATACACTTTTTAATTCGATTGAGCCGTGTTGACCGAACCGCCTTCATGCGAGTCATATCGTTTGTAGGTACGTGTTCTAAAGTATTGTTTTAATGAAACTCAAGGTTGATTTCAATCTAGTAGAAAGGGTATTTGTTAGTGAAATGGATGGATGTCATTAAAAATTAATTTGATTTATTAATTACTAGCTTATGCCTGCGACTTCGTCTGTGTGAATGTCGATTATTTGCGGATTTTTCTTTATTTAGTACATTAATTCTTTTTCTAAAATAAAATTAACCTTAGTTACTCGTTATAACATCAGTTATCTACAAATTAAAGTCATGTCAAAATTGGACACAACCTGTTTTGTACATTACCCGAAATAAATAGACAAAATACCATGTAAACAACACTCAACATAGCATACTCAACATAGCCGTCCCTAAAGAGCGCCATATAATGCAAGCGCGATGTGAGGATAATGATGATTATTGCATTTAATAAAAAGATGATATTTTAACATAACAAACAGGCACTTTCATTTTATTTATTTATTTGTTGGTATGTGTAGACAATGACATTTGCTGTTTGTTTCCAATTAGCACTTAGATAAAGTAATCATAGATATAAAAATACACATAGTAATGTCTAATTACCACTAAGTACAAGATATAGAAAGAAAGAAAGAAAGAAAGAATTAACAAGTTTCTTTCACCCAGATTTAAGAACAGTGAATATATTCGCAAGCCTTGTATGGCAGCAGGATACGCTGAATAAATATTAATTTTAACATAATAAGTACTGTATTTTAGCAAATGAACCTTTTTGTTTTTGAGGATCCGTACAAACTTGTATGTAGATCATTCGTCACTAGTATCAAGTATAGGGAGTGCAAACTGTAGCAACACAACAGCGTAGTTAATAAGAAGACTCATCAGACTCAATTGTAACGCAGCGTCTAAGTAGAACAGTCCACACACACGTATCTTGCTGAACGATGCTCGGTGCAAGCGCTGGACGTTCTTGCAGAGTTTTTTCTCTTCATCTGTTAATAAGTACAAAAGCATTTTAGAAGTTCAACTAACACTCAAGAACGATCGCAATCAAATCTCAGTTTTGATCTGAAAAAATGTCTCAAAATCAACATTTTTTACATTAATTGTTGCTGAGATCTAATTCTGCGTAGATGTGCCTAGTAAGGGACGTTACTGCTGCAGATACTGGGGTTCATATTTTGTAAATTAATTCTCGGTATAAACATTCTTTGGTCCAACCTGGTTTGTCCCACTGCATGGCAAAGATGGTTCTTGATTGGCTCATTGCCTTCCTCTTATGACGTAGAGACGTTTATGGAAGAATGGCCATAGGAGGCGACGCTTGTGAATTAGTGGATGAAACTATTTCACAAAATTGTTATGCCTTCTTTGTATAAGAAGAGGCTTTTGCCCTACAGTGGGACAGTAAAAAGCTGGTATTATTATAAGTGGGTATCAAATAAATTACCTGAACAATTTGATTTCAAAATTAGTGCACAAGAATCTTGAGTACTTTGCATGGCTAAATAGAATTTCTCGCATTGTATGCTCAGTATTTGCTGCCAACCCATATCTTTTATCATCCAACATAACATAGGCAGGGATAGCAAAGCTGCTTCCTTCTAAAACAAAGTAAACTCTTAGAACTGTGGTCGTAATACGTCATACCAATCCCAACTCATTAACCGAAACAAAGGTTATTCTGCAAACATCTTTCACGTATAATTTTGGTGAAGTGAGCTTGAGGAGAATAATGCTGGGCAGTGAAGAAGACGGACGAAAAAAGATTGCACGTAGTGGTGATGAGAATGATAAGATAAATGTGTGGAATGACCAGAATGGATAAGGTCAGGAATGAGTATATCAGAGGAAGTTTGAAAGCAGCACCAGTGACAGAAAAGTTAAAACGGTACCGTTTGTGTTGTTATGTTAAGAGAGGGACAAAACTCATGTGACCAACAGAGTTATGAATATAAATGGAGACAAATAAAGAGGAAGAGGGACGCCATAGAAAAATGAACGTATTGTGTAAAGAATGATATGAAAGATAATGCAAAACTGCGCCTTGTGTACAAAGATGAACAAAAAAAGCGTAATTAAAATTTTACTTACGACCTCACCAGCCATAAATCCCCATTTTAATATTTCAAGTGACACTTGAAGATAGACTAAAGAGTGCATTAATGCTTCTACAATGTGGTAAACTATCTGTAAAGTGATAAAATACTTAGAAGGTAGTAGTAGTCTCACTGTTTTAAAAGCTTCTGCCCCCAACTTCGTCTGAGTAGATTTCAAAATTAAGCCAAAATCCTAAATTACGCAAGAGAAACCCAAAAACAAGATCAATAATTTGTATTAAGCTTGATTAATATCTGTAAGTGTATCAAATTCCAGTTAATTTAATTCAGTCGATTAAAAGTGACAACAAACATCTATCCATACATCCATTCTCACAAATTTTCACGTTTATATATTGCAGTAAATAGCTCTCTTACAGCTTAATTGTAAGGAATGATTGATGTTAAATAATACGAGCCCATTATTAGTGTTCCATCGTAGGGCAAAGGCCTCTTGGACACTTGCTCACGGCGGATTGACGATTTCAGATTTACATTAATTATATGTCTAGGTTTTGCCACAATGTTTTCTTTCATGATCTTTCTTCGGTTATCCCATGTTACTTGGGGTCGGTGCAAGACGTTTTCTTCTTCCATGCCGTCCTGTCAACCATCATGCTATCACTGACTCCCTTCTCTTTCAAATCATTCTTCACACAATCCATGCATCTTTTCTTTAGCCTGCCTCTTCCTTTCCATCCATCTATCTACATTTATTTTCATAACTCTTTCTTTCATTAAAGGAATAATTAGTTGCTGTCAAAATAAAAAAGATAGGTAGAAATACTTACATAGTACTGAAAGCATACTTTGTGGATATCATAGCACTCTAATATATCCACGTACGTCTGAAACATTTTTCTATCAAAAGTCCTTCTCTGCATATCTTCCAATTTTTGAGTATTTATAGCATTAATATTCCATAGAACAACTTTCTGTTTCAACAAGTCAATAACACGAATGGCATAAATTATATTAAGATCAATGAAGATTAAAAGGTTAAGATACAGTATATTGTAGGTAGGTGAGTTTTGGCGCATGGCAAAATTAGTATAAGCAGAACAGTAAGTACATATAAACCCGATCACAATAATCCAATTCCATATGATAATTTTCTTAAAGCTGACTTCGTCGTTTAGAAATCTGTGCACTTTTTGAAATGTTGTAACGAATTTCACAAATTTACTGGTGTAAACTATTCCGACCACGAAATTGATAATGGCACCGAGAGAATAGAAGATAAAATCGTAATAAATGGTGATATACAGGATAAGTTTTTAACCAGTGCGTAAATTTTTTTTGGTAGTTCAGTGTCAGTAATAGAACACATTTCCGTGTTTAGTTAAAAAAAAAAATTAAAAAAAATTTCATCCTTATCCGAGTTTGAAATAAGCAAAACATCCAGGACATAATCTATTCGCCATACTATCAATGAAAACTCGCGGCCGCCGCCGCCGCCCGGGTGCATGGCTGGGGTGAGGGGGTGGGGAATGCGCTAGCGCCGAGTGACAATGAAATATGGTTTTTAAGTAATCATGTTTCGTAAGCGATAACTTTTTTTTTTAGTACTAAGACATATCAAAATAAAATATACGTGTTTAATAAAACGTGTTGAAGTTTATTATGGCAAAATTTACGCACTGGTTAAAAATTTTTCCTGTATAGGAAAGTATTACATCCTTGACAATCACCCATAAAACATTGCCTATATGTGCGGTATAAAAATAAGTATATGAATACAAGAGTAGCGACCAGTGAAACACAATTCGATATCAGACCATTTGAAATTATAAAATGGTTTTCCATGTGATATTTTGGGCAGAACATAATATACTGCATTAGATTCAAGGGCAAAAACACGGACTGTATATCTTTATCCACTTTATGCTTAGACACAACACGATAGTTGGTACGAATGATTTTCATTGTTAATAGACCAACGGTAGCTCTCAAGTACACAAGTGGTAGAATAATCGAAGCTAATAAAGAGGGCACTTAAAACACTCTTGTAGGTCATAATGGTAATAATAGTCAGATGGCATCAGCAATTAATAAGGCAGGTTCTATGGCATCGAAATGACGTGACAATGACGTGTCGTGTGAATGACTTTACGTGTTTGTGTGAGAACCTGTGGAAAACTCTAGAATCGTCGAGATACAAAACTCTGCTTGATGCCTATGGATGTTGTATTTTTCTTATACCTACATAAAACGACGCAACGTGGTGGGTAATGGTCGGTTCCCGCAATGACTTAACGATTAGTTGTCGTGCTGCGTATCGCGGGTTCGACTCCCACACGGAACAAACATTTGTATGGCCTACAGATAGTTGTTCCGTGTCTGGGAGTTTATGTATGAGAGTTTATGTTTGTAAACGCGCTCGCGATTCAGGAGAAGTTCCTAGTGTGAGGCAACGTATTTTTACAATAAAAAATAAACACAGAGTTGGAGATATTAGTAACAAAGTACTTATCCTAGTCTTAGTAAAAAATCGCCTATTGTTATTGACCGGCTGTAAGAACTATATAAACTAAGAAAAGGTGATTCTAACATGAGATTGATGAATGTCGGGCTTCTCGCCTTTCTTTTAGAACTTTGGAGAGATAACGTAACCGAGTGTCGTTCTAGAACGTAGCAACAAGACATTTAAATAATGAGAAAACAAAATTGAGATGATATCTAAGTGTGGATTAAAAATAATGCATCAAAAACAAAAAATACATAAATATGCATGAAAGCTGGACGAGAGTGATATAATGAGGTTAAAAAAGAATACTCACTAATAGGCTCTGAATTCTTTTGCCTATTTTCCACGTTCCTTTCATCACTTGAACGTACAAAAGATGGTAAATGAATTCTTCTATAGTGATCTGAAAAGTGATAAAATCAAATTAGACTATTTACACGAAGCACATCAGTTTTTAAAGCAAGAGCAAGGATCTTCTCTTCTTTGTTTAATTATTTTATTAGGATAGTCTTGTTCTATGTAACAGAATTATAGTCTTCCTGCTCATGAGTTTTGGGGTCGCCGTATTACGTTTTCTTCTTTCATTCCCTCCTGTCAACCATCATGCTATCACTGACTCCTCTATTCCTTCTTCTTCCTCTTCATCCACCCACATTTATATCTATAACTCTTTTAACCACATGTGTTTAATCCCTCCTCTTGACATACCTCCCACAATAAGTTTCTATTATACGGAATATCTTTTAAATAAACCATTAACAAGTAGCTTGAGGCACATTAGTATTTTAATAGTCGAATTGACACACGATGTTTTTAAAAAGCGGAAATCGATAATAAATTACTTATATTAATGAATTTATTATGCCATACTTATGGACTCTCTGATGTACACGTAGCACACCAATACTTTGTCAGTCGTGTTCATACGAAGGAAGAATAAGAACAAATTCTTGACTACCAACCGTGTTGATATAAATCAAAATTCCAGGAAAGTAATAATATATACCAGGCTGTTGTCGTCCCACTTCTGGAGAAAGACCCCTTCTTACACACAGAAGGTACAAGCATGCTTGCTCTCGGCGGATTGACGAATTTAGTTTCTTTTTATTTCTGACCTACGCTAATGGCTTTTTCCCGTCTTAAGTTTTTTTTTACAAACATTTTTATATTACTTAAAGTAATAGTCATTATTTTACGTAAACAGTAGGTAGGTCCAATTAATTGGAGTATTTATTGTAGGCGTCACTTATTTACCGTCGATAAAAGTAATTTACTACTTGTAGGCTAAGAAGCTACTGTTCCAAACATATTAAAAATAAAGACATATTCAAGTATTAGACCAAATTATACTGTGAAAATGATTTCAAATAAAACTGTCGATAAAGACATACAGTCCATGCTTTTACCTTTGAACCTGTTGCAATTTCTAATGTTCTGTCCTAAATATCGTATCAACAGAAATGTTATTATCCGAAATAGTACTTTCTCCTATTTCCTTTCATTCATTGGAACACTATTATTAATATCTTTATTCGTGTACCGGTCTTACATGGTGTACTCTTACTACGATTATCATGGACGGACTACTTCCATACAATTCACCGCAGTTTTTGACATGCTCTTCTACTCTTTCGGATTCCTTTTAAATTTCATGAATGGGATATTTAACACCAAAAAATCTATCAACTTTGTCTTAACATTTCAAAACGTGCATAGGTTTATTAATAATGGAACCAGTTTTAAAAACTTCATCTTTTGGAATTGGATTTTAGTAATTTCTTATATTTCTGGTCACATCTCCGTTGCTTTGATTTTTACCATATCGATTGGTGAACCTTTGAACGTCACTTTATGCATGCTTTTTGTTATTCTGGATTTCAACATGATATATATGGTACGAGTCCTTATGCTATTGAAAGATAAAGTTGTTTTATGGAGGAATAAAGCTATAAACACTCATGAATCCGAAGAAATGAATGGAGAAAGTTACTGCCGAAAAATGTTTCAGGCGTATGCTGATATACTAAAATGTTATAACCTCCACAAAGCCTGTTTTCAGTTCTATGTAAGTACTTTTGTTTAGATCACTTCATATTGTGAGAGAAAATTTGATTTTCTTATTACTATTACTATTTGCCTTTTCTTCTTTTGACGGGCCTGTTGGTCTAGTGGTTAGTGGCCCTGACTGCTGAGCCGGAGGTCGTGGGTTCGATTCCTACCCAGGACAAACTTTGTGTGATGAGCATGATTGTTTGTTCTGTGTCTGGGTGTGTTTTATCTATAATATGTATGTATTTATAAATTATATAAGTATGTATATCAGTTGTCTGGTTACCATAACACAAGCTCTGCTTAGCTTGGGATCAGATAGCCGTGTGTGAGTTGTCCCAAGATATTTATTTATTTATTTATTTATTTTATTTGAGTTTGACAGTATTGTCCCACTATAGGACCAACGCCTGTTCTCATACAGGGGCAGCAGGATCATTGATCTACACACTGACTCAAAGCAGATTTGCTATATCAAATTCATATTAATTAGAAGTCCAGGTTTCCTCACAATGTTTACCTTCAAACTTTCTAAGTTTATCTTCGACATTACTAACATCGGTCAGTAATGTCGAAGATAAACTTAGAAAGTACATATAAAATAGGCAAAGCCATATTTGTACTTACCCGTGCCCAGTTGTGGATTTGTAATTAAAAATAATAAAAAACTTCACTTTTAAAGTGTATTTTTTTCAGATACTTTATCACTTATCAGAAGCGTTAATCCACTCTTTGGTTTACATTCAAGTCACACTTGGGATGTTCAAAGTAGGTAATACGTTTGATGAATTGGTAAGTGTTATATAAATCTATTCTATTTTTTTAATTAAATCCTCTAAACAAATATCACACCAAAAAGTATCATGGATAGATCAAAGTCATCGAAGGTCAAGTTCAAACCCCAAGAATATTTAGCTTAACCTGAGAATTGACACCACTAAGCTAATGAGGCGGACTACTATTTTTTTTCCATTTTATTCAAATGAGATTGCTTAACGTGGCTTGCGGTGGGAGTAAATTGGCATATATCGTCACGGAAAAAGCGTGGTGCCTTCTCCAGATGACTTTCCCTCTCTGTCTCAGGTGTCGGAAACGAATCCTCCGACCGCATAATTGTTACATACATACGTACATATGCAAACTCACGCCTTTTTCCCATGGGGGTAAGCAGAAACCACAGAACGCCACCTGCTACGATACTTACATACTCATTTTGCCTCGTCTGCATTCATACATCTGGTCATACAAACCGGTTATGAGTACTGCGTACCTGACCTTTCTAAAGAACCTCACCAGTAAGGTCAGGGTAGGTCTTTCTAGGGCGTCTCCTTCCGGCATTGCGACTCACATCTGCCATATAAATCCCTTTTGTTAGTCGCCTTTCATTCATCCTCTCAACATGGCCGAACCATCTAAGCATACTCTTTTCAATTCGCATAATTATTGTCAATAACATAATCAGTGGTCTTACTCCTCTCATTTCCTTTGGTGCTCTTTATCTACATGCGCACAGCACTACATATGCAACACCAAAAGTTGACTTTGTTTTAGAATAAAGCTCTCCTGAAATCCTCACCCTTATACGGTTGGATGCTAAAGGATCTATGTTGGCAGATGATATTGAGCCAACGATGCGAGAAATTCTACATAGAAATTCAGAACGTTCAAGATTCTTGCGCACTTATTTTGAAGTCAAATTGCTCAGGTACATATTTTTAAAATCTTTTTTTATAATTCTAGTAGTCGTGTGATGATCCAGTTCTCATGGCACTCACCTCACGAGGTTGTAGGCAACCACCAATGTGACTTTTTCAATTCATATGTCTTTCTATTTTTATCTTGGACACCACTAATTTCGACGAAGGAAAATATTGAAAGAAAACCTGGATTTATAATTATTATAAGAGTATCGCCAATCCGCCTTGAGCAAGCGTGGTGATCAACGCGAAATTTACCTTCTCTGTGTCTGAGAAGAGGCCTTTGCCCTGCCGTGGCTTATATTATTATTATAGTAAGATTCTATCAGTATTGCCTTTACTTGCACCACTGATAAATTTGGCAATTTACAGATGATGAGAAAAAGCTATGCAAGAACGTCCTGCGCTTGCACGAAGCATCGTTCACCAAGATACGTGTGTGTGGTCTGTTCTACTTAGACGTTGTGCTACAATTGAGTCTGTTGAGTCTTCTCACTAACTACACTGTTGTGTTGCTGCAGTTTGCATTTTTGTGATCATGGCTTTAATAAATGGATTTTGTAATTCATCTTTTTAATTTTATATTCATCTATCCTATTTGACCGTTGAAGTTGATTTTTGTTGAATATATGGGGCCAAAGCTTGTACACTTTAATACACTTAGGGCTCGTTTTTGGAACAACGGCCTGTTACATTTTGAAATTCTTGATTCATGAGAAGGCAGGGCGTGAAACACCTCTTGTGACACTGTAACCGACGCCGGGTGTCTATTGGAGCTGTTTGCTACTTGCTTCACTGCGAGCAACGCTACACATCAAATAAATATTTTAGCATGAACGGAGTTATGACGGACGACCTGATTAAGACCGCAGGAAGGCGCTGAATGCAGGCCGCTTCCAAGCGGTCCGTTTGGAAATCTATTTTTTATTTATTTATTTATGTTAACACGGGTCTGATGAACCAATTACGCTAACATTACAGATTGACAAATAATATCAAATTTATGTAATATATACCTATACATATAAAAAAAGAATATAAAACAATTGAAATAAAGTAAAAAAAAAAAAAAAAAAAAAAAAAAATTATAATAATCAGATTGTCTTGCTTTCGCAAAAGCTTAGACAAACGCACATTACAATTTTAATTTCGTCCGCAAATAGGTCACAGTTCGGGTTGGCTTCCATGATAGTATTGAGCGCAGATAAAATGCGAGGAACTGGGGATGATGCCCGAGCCACGGTGCGGCTCGCCGGCACAGCCAGCAGACGGTGCTTCCGTCCGCGGAGATAGTTACACGGAGCGTAAAGTCGAACCAGCTCATTGAGGAGATCAGGAGCATCTGTTGTCCCCCTACATATTTTAAGCATAATGTTCAGCTGGTCATATGCTCTTCTGGTTTCTAACATATTATATCCTAGACAGCCTAGGAGAAATTTTGTTGGATACAAATATGGATAAAATCCTAAAGTAAAAGTAAAATCTATGAGGGAGGCTTATGTCCAGCAGTAGACGTCCTGTGGCTGATATGATGATGTTGAACGCTGTCATACATGGCCATACGTTTGGATTGAATACAAGACGCGACACGCCGCGTCTCCATGAATGAGCACTTTACCTTCAAATAATCAACTTGCTCATTAGATAATTATACGCCCTGAAAAAAGAACAAGAAAATAAAGTAATATTGTCGAACATTTAATAAAATAGAACTATTTATAAAACAGTTCATTAATAGATAGTTTGGTATGCGCAGTTGAAACCTTTACAATCGATTGTTTTATCATTTGCGAGCAAACGAGCCACCAACGTTAACCTATCAAACATGAAGACATTTGGAAATGTAAGACAAAAACGTCGTGTGATAACTATTTTTGACAATACGGTTGATAAAGATGTGCAGTCGGTGCTTTTGCCTTTGAATCTGATGCAGTACATTATATTCCAGCCTAAATATTGCATTAAACATAATGTTATAAATCCTAATAGTTTCATCTCTAATTTTGTTTCCATAATTGCGACAATAATAATATTTGTTTTATATATTTACTGTACTTATATTGTGTACTTTGCTGTTGACTTAAAACCATCTCTTTTCATGTATATATCTTGTATGTATGACTTTGTCCACTATGCCTTAGGATTTATATTGAATGTCGTAACTGTGATGGTTCACACAAAGAAATCTATTAAGTTCGTTCTTACATTTCAAAAGGTGCACAGAGTTTTAAACTGTGAAGGCAGTTTAAGGCATTTCATTATTTGGAATTGGATTATAGTTATCGTAGCTGTTGGTGGCCATTACTTTGTTTTAACAATTTTTTGAAAAAATATAAATGTGGATGTAGTTTGTATTACCGAGCATTTCATCATGAAGGGACTCGAAAAACAACTATGCATACCAAACTACAGTTTGGCTGCATGTTATAGTAGACAGGATAAAAAGAGAGGGGGAGCGTGTATTATTATTAATAACTGTCACCAATGGAAAGAAATACCACAAATAGCTAGAATGTCATCGCCAGGGGTTTTTGAGTGTTGTGGCGTTGAGCTAATTAATTATAAATTGATAGTCATATGTCTCTATAGAGTACCAAATACTAAGAATATAACTGAATGTTTTAATAAACTTGAATTGTTACTCAAAGATGTATCCAACCGGCCTTATAAGAATATTGTTATTGCAGGCGATTTTAATATCGATATTTTAAAACCGAATGGAATTTCAGTTGCACTGGAGTGTATGTTACTAAATTATAACTTAAAACTTGCTCTTAAACAACCGACTCGAATGGCTAGCAAGACATGTATTGATAATTTTGCGCATAATTTTAAAAAATCTGTGAAAACAGACGTCTTGGAGTTTGCATTGTCAGACCATACAGCTCAGCTGCTTCAATGTCCAATACCCACTGTATGTAGAATAAAATACTGGCATATAACTAGAAGGGATTACTGCGACGAAAATATAGCGAAATTTAAAAACTGTATAAACAGTCTTAAATTTTCGGAGATATATCAAACTGAAGATCCTAATTTGGCTTATAATGAGTTTATTAACACGTTTAAATTGTTCTACGATTTATGCTTCCCGTTCAAGGAAATCAAAATCAACACATTTAATAAACCCAAATGGCTATCAAATGGTGTTAAATTGTGCAGTAAGAAAAAAATAAAACTCTTATGGCAATCTAGATTGAATCCCAACCACGAAAATAAAAAGAAATTTGCTACTTATTCTAAATTGTATAGTAAAATTATTAATCTAACACAGAAAGCACAGAATAATTACAAAATACAACGATCAAAAAATAAATCGAAGACTACATGGCAAATAATTAATCGGACCAATAACAATATCCCTAAACAGCAAATTGAAAAACTAAGAATTGGTAATCGAACTATTCACAAACCTTTGGATATCGCTAATGCTTTTAATGACTTTTTTGTTGACAAAATTCATCCAAAATTAGATGCTGAATATAAACCAAAAGCATCCATTACATCTAGAAGTGCTAAATCAATGTTTATGGCTCCCAGCACACCACACGACATGCATAAAATAATAATGTCATTAAAAAACACTGGTAGTGTAGGTTTTGATGGAATCGCCACTAAAATAATAAAGTCAGTATCAGTTGAGATATGCAGTCATCTGAGTCACTTAATCAACCTCAGTATATGTACGGGTGTATATCCAGAAGCATTAAAAATATCCATAATTAAACCTCTATTTAAGAAAGTAGATAAGGAATTAATGGAATATTATAGACCCATCGCACTCATACCAGTCATCTCAAAGGTATTCGAAAAGTACATTTACAAACAGTTAGCTAATTTCATTGAAAAGAATAACATATTATGTGAAGAACAAAAAGGTTTTAGGCAACATAGAACCATCGATATGGCAATTTATGACTTTTTGTTTCCGATTATTAGAAATGTGGATAAACGATTTCACATATGTGCCATATTTTGTGATATGACGCAGGCTTTCGATTATGTCCATTACAATACATTGTTAAATAAGTTAGAAGCCTACGGCATAAGAGGCAACGTACTCGAACTAATGAAATCATATTTAGAAAACAGAACACAGATAACCGAAATCAGTCGCATCAATGTAATTAATAAACATGAAGAGATATCACGGTCACGAGAGCGCAAAATTACATACGGTGTTCCACAGGGAAGCGTTGTGGGCCCTTTTGGATTTATATTATATGTTAATGATATGCCCACGTCCATTGAACATCCCTTAACTATGTTTGCTGATGATAGTACCATTACAATCTCTTGTAAAAACGAAAATACATATGAAACGGACATAAATAATTCTCTTGACAATTTGATTAAATGGCTAGATAAAAATAATTTGAATATAAATTTAAGTAAGACTAAGATAATGCACTTTAGACAACGTATGCCTCGTGTACCCAACCTTCACATACACTACAAAAATGACGACATTGATGAAGTAACTGATACAAAATTTTTAGGATTACAAATAGACTGCAGTTTAAATTGGAAAGCACATATCGACATGTTGTGTAAAAAATTGAGTTCGTCTGCATTTGCTTTACATAGATTATCCTCCATAGTGGATACAAAAGCACTTCTTGCGGCTTACTACGGTATAGCTGAATCTTACTTACGCTACGGTGTCATTTTCTGGGCGAACTCCACCGACAAAGAGACAGCGTTTAAGGCTCAAAAAAGATGTCTCCGGTCAATGTTTAAACTAAAAACCACCGACAGTTGCAAGCCTTTTTTCAAGCAGTACAACATATTGACACTTCCCTGTATCTATATTCTTGAAGTGGCTATGTTTGTGAAGAACAATCCAAATCGTTTTGAACGTTTGGGCGATGTATATCCAAGAAATAGACGTGACAATTCAAAATTAAATAATATACCGTGTCAAACCACTATGATGCGCAAAAGTATTTATTGCATGGCCCCAGTTGTTTATAATAAATTGCCAAGTGCTTGGAAAGACTTGACAACGGTGCAATTCAAAAGTACACTTCGTAAATTATTAATAGATAAAACATACTACAGTGTAACTGAGTTTTTAACGGACAATTTTTATCAAACTACCTCGAAATTTTAATTAATTAATTATTTGTAATTGTGTATTGTCTATGACCTGGAATTTTATTGTTTGTTTGTTTATTTATCTTTAGACCATGATTTTGTATTTTTTGTAGGTATATACTGTTACTGACAATTTTAATTTATAAATTTTGTGTTTTGTCTATGACCGGGAATTTTAGTGTTTGTTTTGTTTATTTGTCTTCAGACCACGATTTTGTATTTCTTGTTTAAACTGTTACTGACAATTTTTATTTTTAAATGAGAATGACATAACTAAGTAATTTAATTAATGTTCCAATAAGAATTTAAATTTTAACAAATTTTTATAATGGAAATGTTTGCATGCCGAATGGTGAAATATGGCAGAACTCTGATGAAAACCTACTACTACCTACTTATGTATAACCCATATTTGCAAATAAATGATATTCTATTCTATTCTATTCTATTCTATTCTATTTGCAAACTGACTGGCGTACCATGCGCTGGGATATTTATTTGCTATGCTGTGATTATTTTTGATATAAATATTATTTATGCCATTCGTATATTTAAATTGTTGGAAGACGAAGTTGTTCTATGGAGTATTTGCGTTTTAAATTCTCCTAAAATAGAAGGCATCGCCGGAGAAAATCATAGTAGAAAAGTGTTTCAGGCTTACGTAGATATATTGGAGTGTTACGAAATACATAAAGATTGTTTTCAGCAATGTGTAAGTATCTTTCAATATACATATGAATGCTTTTGTTAGGTGCTGCGTCACAATTTTGGCTTAAAGAACATTATTTAACTTAAGGGTAGCACTGAAATGACGATGTTTCAACATGTCGCCTCATCAGTAAATTGCATAGTAAGAAATAGTCCGCTAGTTTTGTTATAAGTTAAGTTTTCATTTAGATTCAAGAGAAAAGGGAAAAAAATGTGATCATGTTTTTCTAGATAATTAAAAAAACTATGTAAGGAAGCCTTTAGGAATTGTCTGGAACTCAAAGGCTGGCTGTTACCTTAGCCAAAGGCATAGGTATGCTATCCAATGTGGCAATTCCACCAGTCTTTTGGGCACATTTTCGGACGGAGGATTTTTTTATGCCATTTAGTTTCTTTTCTTATTATTATTGGTTGTTTTTCTATTGTGTGTTTTGCTTCATAAAAATAATTTGTTCAACTTTATTACTTTCCAGATACTTTTTTACATTATAGAAGTATTCACACACGCTCTGATATACCTACAAATAACAATTGATTCGTTATACATTGGCGTAGTTCTTCAGGACACAGTAAGTAGCATTGAAATATTAGCTTTAACAAAATTGGTTCACCATAATGGAGTTTTCAATATTTTAATTTTAAATTAAAGAAATCTGTCAAAAATCGGTCAAGTGCGGAGACGCTAAGACTTGCCGCGCACGCCCGATTTTTTGACGGCCGTGTGCATTGGTATTTTAGGACTCATATTATGTTCTATTCTCTCCAAAATACAACGAACGAGAACGTTGCGACTTAAAAGAGGATGTAGTGACAAAGGTTCAAAAGGGTATGCTTAGATGGTTCGGTCATATTGAGAGGATGAGTGAAAGGCGACTAACAAAAGGTATTTATGTGGCAGATGTGAGTGGCAACGCCGGGAGGGGACGCCCTAGAAAGACCTACCTTGACCTTATTGGTGAGGTTCTTCAGAAAGGTCGGGTGTGCAGTACTCGTAACCGACCAGATGTATGAACGTGAACGAGGCGAAAGTAGTATGTAAGGATCGTAGCAGGTGGCGGTCTGTGGTTTCTGCCTACCCCCATGGGAAAAAGGCGTGAGTTTATGTATGTATGTATGTCTCTCCAAAATAAAAATCGGTCAAAATGTGACTCTTTACTTTACAGAATTTGTCGTTTTGGGGAGCGTTCACCGTATTAGGCTGGTTAATAAAGGATTTGATGTATCTTACTATGTTGAGTCAGCAATGCGAGAAATTCTACTTATCTATTGAAAGAGTTCGAGATTCATGCGCACTGGTTTTATTGTCAAATTGTTCAGGTAATTTCTTGTCCACAGTCTGTTGATTTAGGGTGTTACTACACCAATCGATCGATGCCATAGATCGACATCGGTCGAGGTTGATCGATTGGTGTTGTAGCTATGGTTGACCAAAGGATAGCGGGCGCTCCATCGACGTTGAGCAACCTGAGTGGTCGATTAGTGTAGTAGTGTAGTGTAGATAGAGTAGTGCGCGTCACGTAAAAAGAACGCTGGGCGGTTACTTCACAAGTTCACCAGAGCGCTCTTTTAATGTTACGCGAACTTTAGGAACTATCGATCGACGTGGACTAATCAATTCTATCATCGATCGATCCATTGCTGTAGTAGAAACTAGCGATCAACGTCGACGAACGTCTCTAGACACAACCGATTTTTTGACCGATTATGGAACGGACTTTCTACAAATTTCTTCTCGCTGAAAAAGAAATCTGTCAACAAACCTCCGATGATCGGTCATAAAATCAGTCGTGTATGGAGATGCTCATCCATTCTACCATAGACCAATGGCATCGATCGATGGTGTGTTAACATTCTTAAACAAGTTTACAAATACTGTTGTCCATTTTGTCCCATAAAATTAAATGTAGGTTATAATTACCATGTTACAGATTATCAGAAAAAGCTCTGCAAAAACGTCCTGCGCTTGCACCGAGCATCGTTCAGCAAGATACGTGTGTGTGGTCTGTTCTACTTAGACGCTGCGTTACAATTGAGTCTGATGAGTCTTCTCACTAACTACATGGTAGTTTTGCTACAGTTCGCAGTTTTGTAGTACAGATTTCATTCACCCAAGACTTTTAGCATAGCAGTCGCGCTTAGGACCAGTATCAAAATCAAAATCAAAGCATTTATTTCAATTAGACCATTTTTAGGCACTTTTGAATTGTCAAGAAGTTATAGTTTAAAATTGAAACTAGTTGCTCGTTCCAAAACGCTAACTGTACTGTATTTTGCTGTATATAGGCTAACGAGGCAAATAAAAAAAAATGGAATAAAATTAAAGAAAACCCTTTATTCATATTTCAATCTAAGCTAAAATAAGTATCAGAAATATATTATTATTATTATAAAAGACTTAAAAAATATTTAACAACCATTATATTGTAAACAAGCTTATATACGCGATTAGTTCGCGTTGTAAAATTCAATCACGATTCGAAAGACACGTGGCGCCATCTATTATCACGAATGAACGTCATTGTTGTTTTCCTCGGGAACAGTACTTTTTTTCGGGATGAAAGGTACCCTATGTCCGTTTCAGTACTCCTGACAACGTATATGCAAATTTTCAGGATGATCGCTTCAGTGGTTTATGTGTGAGAAGGTAACAAACAAACTTACTTTCGCAATTATAATATTATTATAAAGTTAAGATAAGAAGTAAATAAAAACTTTAAATATTATAGTTATACAGAATTATATAATTATAATTATCTAGGTATAATTAAGTGCAATTAACTATTATTTATCATCATTATGTTGACATGTTAGTTATAATTTATAATAACATTGTAGATATAAGTTATTCCTATGACTTTGCATGCCGTGGGGTAGACAGTATCGGTAACACTTTGTACCATCTTATACTCTTAATAAAATGGTGTTTCGAATATCATATTCTAGATCCCATACTACTATGAAACCAATCTTATCTCAACGTTGGAATCCGCTTTAAAATATTGCCAAGTGTATATAATAAAGTTTAAATCTATGTTTAGTTATAACGCGTTTTCTCTAGTTCAAACTAGTTTATACGAACTGCCTTTGTTTAAACTAAAATTAAGTTATTATAACTAAGTAACAGAACATAGAGCACAGAGAGCTTAGAGCACCCCGTCACGGAAATGCCAGAATGGAGGTCCCGTCCCCCGTCTGCTACTTGGTTACAACTAGGAAATTTTAGTTTTAACAAAAACAGTCCGTAAAAGCTAGTTTTAACTAGAGAAAACGCGTTATAACTAAAAACGCGTTTTAACTGTAAAATATACATGTGCTCGTGAGTGTACAATGTTAGTAAATAAATAAATCTAATCCAAACATAATATGCGTTAAACTGCTTTAAGTAACTTTATGTGGGTTAGTTTACAAGTTTTAATATGCGAAAGGTCACGTGTAGATATTTGTCAAATATTATTGAAGTGTATACCTAAGGCGATTGGCACACTGCCCCGCATCACGGAGCGTGACGCGTGAGTGCGTGTTCTTATTTTTTTGTAGTCTGAAAATGGGGCTGCGGTTTATTCGAAAGAGATACTGCGCCCCCGGAACGCAAAGGTCACAAGAAGGAACATGGATGAGTTTTAGTCAGTAAAAGTGTGGCACTCCGTCCCGCCCCGCCTAGGGCGGGAGAAGTCATTTGATGATTTCCCATCGTTAAATAAAAGAACACGCACTGAAAACGCATCCACGCGCAGTGTTGCAGATCACCAAAGCTACCCGCGCACCACTTTGTGCCTATTGGCCTAATTCTGTTCTGTCTCCTGCTTGTTTGGAGGGAAGTGGAAATTATTATGATAATGATGCGGGGCAGTGTGCCAATAGCCTAAACGTAAAACATTAATGATGATGATGTTCAGTCTCCGGTTTACCCTCGTAGTTCGGATCGTCCCAGGCATTAGGCAGACGTACCGGGGGTTTACTTAACCATGATGAGTAAATTTCTAGATTGCAATCACGTCTGTAACAAGTAATAAAATTAAACGTTTCAAGTAACCCCCAACAGAAGAATAAAGATCTCTGCCGCAGCTAACAAAAGAGCTGATAACCTTGAAATGGCTGAACTGATTTTGATAAAACATATCTAAGAACCATCGCTAGGCAACCTGCTCCCAATATTAGAATTCCTTTAAAATTATTTAGTGAAAATTTACGCACAGATGAAAAACTGTTCCTGTTTAATATTTATGAGATAATAATATGTGAGCAGTATAGTAGTAGAGCTCTTTGTGAAGGAGCTCCGGGAGGCTCGTCCGGGTAAGTACTACCACCGTACGTATTTCCGCCGCAAAGCAGCATTGCTGTGTTCGGGTTTAAAGGATATGTTTATGATGTTTGTTTCCATATTCTGCAATAGTCCTGCGCCAGCCGGGGATTGTACTTGGGTGTATTTGCATAGTGCAAACAGGGATAATTGTCGGTTGGTGTTCCATTCCATCGTAAAGCCATATAAGGGGCCTCTGCGAGTTGGCTTCGGCTCCTTGTACGCCTTTCAAAGGTGCGGGACTCTAGGGTCCCGAAATACGTAACCAAACGTAATAAATAAAGTGATATTAAAAAAAAGTGATCAGACCTGCCGGAGAGCCATCCGATAAATCCAGTCGAAGTCATAGGGACAGGCTTCAGAGATATGAGATGTTCCACCTCGAGGTCGGTTAGAGAACCAGTTGTATCTGCCGCCCTTCGAATCGCCTTACTTTGACTCAAGGCCTCTCTGAGAAATAAAACAAAGGTATATATATCATCACGCCTGTATTCCCCGAAGGGTTAGGCAGAGCCTGTACCGATGTACACCCACAGTTCGCCGGTATATTTAGGTCCCATGTAATAGGAGGCAAGACTATTGCCACTAACCGGGCGCAAATCCAAACTCTTAGCTGCGAATTTCATAGAAAAACCCAATAACACTTTTTGCTTGACCTTGACCTGAATCGAACCCAGGACCACTTGCGTAGCAGTCGTGCTTAGGACCACTAGGCTACCGTAGCAGTCGAGGCAGTCGAGGCCCTGAGAATTGACTCAATTATTTTATTTGTTTTTTTTAAACTTACAGCTGATCTTGTCATCATCATAATCATCATCAGTCCACTGCTGGACATAGGCCTCTCCCAAGGTGCGCCACTGAGCTGATCGTGTACAATAGTTTAATTGATATATTTGATAATATAAAGGACACTTATTTTTATGCTACGCTATAGGTCTTGGGTCCGATTTCCAGGTCGAGCAAAAAGTGTTGTTGAGATTTCTTGTGAAAAATTCTCAGTAGCATCTCGTTATGTGCCCGGTCGATGGCAATAGGGTCGTCCCCTATTACATGGGACCTAAACATACCGGTGAACTGTTGGTGTACATTGGTATACCTCTTTCTAACCCTTTGGGGAATACAGGTGTGTTGGTATGTTATGTTATGATTCTGCCTCACACTTGAAATTTTTTCCGCAGCGTGGGTGCGTTTACAAACATATAAAACTAACATATTCAAAGTCAAAGCCAAAGCATTTACTTCAATTAGACTAGTAGAATTTTGAGAAGTTACACAAGTAAGTTAAGTAAGTTGTTTTTCTATTTGTAATATTCATAATGTAGCTGTTTGTTGTACCTATTTAAAAGGCCTTTATGGAGAAGAACAGGCAAGAAACTCCATGGACGCCAACGCTACTACCAACGTCCTAAATAAAGTCGTTCCTACGGAACTATGAATCTATTGAACGGTCCAATACTCGGTCCCACAAAAAGTCAGACGTAGGCAGAGGTCCTTCCCGATCGATGCCTTCCGGGGCTAAGGCCGATGCCTGCCGGGGCTGCTGCCGATGCCTGCCGGGGCTGAGCTCGATGTCTGCCGGGGCTGAGGTCGATGCCTTCCGGGGCTGAGGCCGATGCCTGCCGGGGCTGAGCTCGATGTCTGCCGGGGCTGAGGTCGATGCCTTCCGGGGCTGAGGCCGATGCCTGCCGGGGCTGAGCTCGATGTCTGCCGGGGCTGAGCTCGATGTCTGCCGGGGCTGAGGTCGATGCCTTCCGGGGCTGAGGCCGATGCCTGCCGGGGCTGAGCTCGATGTCTGCCGGGGCTGAGGTCGATGTCTGCCGGGGCTGAGGCCGATGCCTGCCGGGGCTGAGGCCGATGCCTGCCGGGGCTGAGCTCGATGTCTGCCGGGGCTGAGGTCGATGTCTGCCGGGACTGAGGCCGATGCCTGCCGGGGCTGAGGCCGAAGTCTGCCGGGGCTGAGGCCGATGCCTGCCGGGGCTGAGGCCGATGCCTGCCGGGGCTGCGGGTTGTCCGAAAGAGATACCGCGCCCCCGGAATGCAAAGGGCACAAGAAGGAACATGGATGGGTTTTAGTCAGTAAAAGTCTGACACTCCCCCCGCCCCGCCCAGGGCGGGGAAGTCATTTGATGATTTCCCATCGGCGAAAAAAAAGGCGGATGTCCTTAGACTTACTTTTCTTCATCGAGTAGCCAACTCCATCTTTCAAACCACTGCTTCCTGCAGTTATCCTGTTTCTTCCACTGCGCTCGCATCTGAAACGCTTCCTTGTTAGGGTCAAACTTGACCACCGGCGTTTTGGCTGCCATTTTTTACCTGCAAAGAAAACAAAATTACATACATACATAAACACATTTCCCATGGGGGTAGGCAGGAACCACAGAACGCCACCTGCTACAATCCTTACATACTCCTTTCGCCTCGTACACATTCCTACATCTGGTCATACAAGTACGCCGGTTACGAGTACTGCGCACCTGACCTTTTTGAAGAACCTCACCTAGGTCAGGGCAGGTCTTTTTAAGGCGTCCCCTCCCGGCATTGCCACTCAGTTTTTTAATTTTTTCTTCCCTATTTCCTTAATGCTTTGCTCTTTCGGTTTCTTGTTTATTGAGCTATTTACCGACCAGATGTTAGGCGGAAATGGTGGATGCACTTTTTGCAAAGAAACTTGCAAAAACTGCGTCCATTATTTCCGCCAATCAAATCATGAAACCATGAAATCATGAAAAATCATCATGTGAAATCATGGCACCACTGCTGGAACAGTCTATTGGGCAGAAAGAAATGGAATTTAAATAAGGAGATTGAAGAATAAAACAAGAAACATAGAACAAAACTACAAGACAACCAAACAACCAGACAACAAAATCTCATTTAATTATCCTCGAAAGAGCCCAACGCGCAGTGTTAAAAACTTTGCTACATAAGCCATACATCTTTTCTACAGAAACCTTATACGCTGAGGCCTCTCTGCTGAGTGTCAGAAAACTGTTTATATTGAATGTAACAACAAAAGCCCACATGGATATTTCGAAAAGGAGTGATCTTAGCAGTTTGCAGGCTAAACGAAATTTCAGAATTCCAACTCCCGCAGTGAAATCTGCTTATGCACAAAGACTTCCATACTTTTTACATCTTCACGTCTATAATGCGGTTATCAAACAGTGCAATATACGAAACTTTACTCGTAAACAAATTAAGAACAGACTTACATCTTGGCTACTGAACCTATCATATGACGAAGCAGAACAAGTCATTAGAGTAGCAAAATAAGACTGAATATATCTGCTGCTCTCATGTCTCTTCCTTACACTCCCTAAAACTCATACCTACCTACACCCCACACTCACTCACCCTCTCACTCACACACTCACCCTCACACTCACACACACAATCAAAACACTAGTTTTCCTCAAACATAGATACCCTTACACATACATTACAGTCAAGCGTTCATTTCTAGACTGTTTCATTTTTATTTAATTTTTAACTTTAAATTTTTTACTTTTTTTGATTATTTTATTTTATTTTTGTTGCTTTGTGTAGGTAATTGTAATTGATGACAATTGATAAAAATGTTTAGAGGTAAATCTTTCATATTGGTACCCAAGATACAGGCTTGCCTAGTTTGGGGCCAATGTTTATACCAAATGTAACTTTTTATTGCAATAAAATTTATTATTATATTATTTATTATTAAGAAAAAAACAAGATATAACTGAAAAAAAAAAATATACCATCACGCCTGTATTCCCCGAAGGGTTAGGCAGAGGTGTACCAATGTACACCCACAGTTCGCCGGTATATTTAGGTCCCATGTAATAGGGGGCGAGCCTATTGCCATTAACCGGGCACAAATCCAAACTCCGAGCTGCTACTGAGAATTTCATAGAAAAACCCAATAACACTACCAACCCAACCCAATAACTGATTCCTGTTATATGAGATTATCATTTTATTTCTTTAAAATGTTTGAATTGGTTGATCGTAAAATAAATAAAGAATTTTTGAGGTTTGGTTATTCGAGATGGCATGGCCACGGCTTTAAGTTTTTTGGGGTAGTGTGCATTCGATGTTAGGTGTTTCGAATAGGTGAATATTAGAGATTTGGTTATTCGAGATCGCATGGCTACGGTGTCAAGTTTTTCGTGGTAGCGTTGTTAAGTGTTCCGTATTAGTAAACTTACGGGGACGTGTTATTCGAGGTTACACTTTTCGAAGTCATGTAATACACTCAATTATCTATCTATATTTATAAATAGGTAAAGTTTGTGAGTTAATGAGGTTGTATAGAGTAATTTCTGGATTTACGACTGCTACGCTAGAGGTCCTGGGTTCGATTCCCAGGTCGAGCAAGAAACTGTTATTGGGTTTTTCTATGAAATTCTCAGTAGCAGCTCGGAGTTTGGATTTGTGCCCGGTTAATGGCAATAGGCTCGCCCCCTATTACATGGGACCTAAATATACCGGCGAACTGTGGGTGTACATTGGTACACCTCTGCCTAACCCTTCGGCGAATACAGGCGTGATGGATTTACTAAACTGATTTTGAAAAAAATGTTACCCATACAAAGCCACGTTACTTGTGAGTGTCATAGGCTAGGTATATATAACATCACGCTACGATCAACGGGAGCGGAGCATTAATCAAAGACGTAACTTAACGAGGGTGAAATAAGCCACCCGGATGAAGTCGCGGGCAGTTCACTAATGGGTGATAAACATATAGTTCATACATTTCCTAATGATAATGAACTCTACAGCCTGGTAAATAAGAAAGAATATTGTATGATTGAATTATTATTACCGGTTAACTTATGTTGGCAGGTACTGTAATTTGTATTATAGATTTGTAAGTAAAAAAGTGATATCACTGTGTTTCAATAAATGTTTAGGAAAAAAAATATGACAAGGGGAAAATTTTGACATGAGTGAGTGATTTGATTTTATTGTTAGCTGCCAGCAACAATGTCAAATTAATTTGACAGTCTGTCTGTATTACCCGAAGAGATTTTATTGTGTTTTTTTTTGGTAGACGATGCCGTCTTTCTCCTGGGAAAAAGCCTCCCTCCACTCTATCCTTCTCATTTTAGCTCCTCGTTCCTCCACTTTTGGAGGAATCTATCTCGTTCATCCCGCCATCTTCTTCTAGACCTGTCGCGACCCCGACTCACTTTCTCGGGGCACCAGCTATTGTGCTTGATTGAATGAATGAATGAATGAATGAATAAGCCTTTTATTCAGATCAACTTAAATCTAATGACAATATCGACTTGAACTTTATGTAATACTTATTAAACTTAATTTATTCTACTATTTGTTGCTTGTTTACTTTTTGTAAATCTGTTTGCCAATCGGCAAAGGCCTCCTCCAACCTTTTCCATTCCGATCTTTCTTGAGCCACTCTGTTCCACATCACACCTGCTACTTCTCTAATGTCATCATCCCATCTTTTCTGTGGTCTACCTCTTTTTCTTCTATTGTGCTTACTCCTTTTATATTCTTATTACATAACCACGGTATAAAAATGCACAAATCTACCTTAGAACGCTTTTTATAACAATTTTCAGTATTTAAAACAAAGTCTTTGGCTTTATAATATTACTACCGAACTATTCGCGACTTCATCCGTGTGGCTTATTTTGCCCGCGTTACGTTACGTGTTTAAGGCGACGAATTGTTTAACAATAATTCTAGACCAGGCGCGCGCCCCCCGCAACCCGCACACACCCCGGTAAGTAAGCTTTTTGTTATTTTATTTAGTCGAAAATGATAACTTGACAAAATCCTTCTACAATTTTAAAGAGTGGTCCCGTTTGCCCATAACATGTGAATCTCTATTTAAAAAGAGGTATGTTTGATATTTTTTTCTCTGTTACTAAAGTTACTTAATCATGTAATGAAAACTAACAAAATAAGACTTTCATCATGAACTATTCAGATCACCAACTCACATTTTTATACATATAATATTTCTTCACCAGATCACTGATGCCAAAATTTCCAATTCGTCCTCTTAAGTTACTGCTCCGCTCCCGAGTGTATAGCCTTCCTCGATAACTGGACTATCTAACACAACATTTTCATTTTCATATTTTTCAATTGAAACCAATATTTCCTGAGATTAGCGCGTTCAACCAAACAAATCTTCAGCTTTATAATATTTTTCTATCTTTAATTAAATATATGAGAATATTAATCAATAATAAGTATAGGTATAGACTCAACTAGAAGAAAACACAAAATAATTTACTAAATGGATTGATACTCTACATTAAAGTCATCATCCTCAAATTAATAGTTTTATCGTTAAAACAATGTTGGATACAAATTACTCATACACACGGTCTTGACTTATCTGTATTATTGGACATGTTTACTTGTTATAAATAAATGGCGTTCTTAAAAAGAATAAAATCGTTCATGAAAAGAAACAGTTATTGTGAGGCAATTGCGTCAGATATGATAGACAAAGACATTCAACTAATACTCTTGCCTTTAAACTTCATGCAAAACATTTTCTTCTGTCCGAAGTACCGTATTCAGAATAACTTCATATATACAAACAACTTGACGTCGAACTTCGTATCACTGTGTGGCACAACAATCGTTATTGTTATACACTGTATTCATATCTTCCAATTGCATTTCAACGAGTCTGTAAGAGCATATATGAATGTTATTTACATCTTCTCTTACGTCATCTTGTTCACGTATTCCATCGGATTCATCATCAATAATGTCGTCAGTGTATGCCAAACTAAAACAAACGTATCGTTTGTCTTGAAAATTCAAAATGTCCACCGGTTTCTTAACGAAAAGACCAAGTTCAAGCGCCTTATCATTAGGAATTGGATCAGTGTTATCTTTATCTTTGCGTTTTATATTTTAACTATCGCTTTAACTTATATAAGGTTTGGTCTTAATGTTAACGATTGCTTTTGTGCGTTTTCTGTGATGTGTTTTGACGTAAACATTGTCTACGTTAACAGACTTCTTATGCTTTTACGTAGTAAAGTTGATTTATGGAACATTCATGCTCAAAATTTAGACCGTGTTGATAATGAAACTTGCTGCAACAGAATGTTTCAAGCTTACGTCAATATTCTGGATTGCTATAACATCTGCAAGGCTACTTTTGAGTATATGGTGCGTACTTCGTTGAAAGACACAAAGATTAAACTTTTCAAATAAAAACGAATATAAATTGCTTATTTATTTTTTCAGGTGGTTTATCACACATTCGAGTTTTCTTTTCATATTTTAATAAAATTGCAAATGTCACTTAATTTACTGAAATTAACTGGCAATAGTGACTATGAATACGTGAGTATAAATTACTTTAAAAAAATGGTTTATTTTTACTAGCTTTTGACCAAGGCTTACACCGCGTGTACTTTCTTACATACACCAATTTTTTTCTTATTTAATTTAGCCTGTGTTAATCGGCGATAATGTAGCTTTCATAGGTGAAAGAATTTTTAGTATCGGTTATATTGTTTATCCAAATAGTGGTTTCTATAAATTTTGAGATGTGAGCACTTCACGATAGGTTGTGTGGGTCACTTTAAATATTATGATACTAATTTTGTATATTCCAACAGGTTGGGGTATGGTATTCCATTCTATTTCTGGACGTCTGGGTGATAAAGAGCTTGATATTTGAAATAATTTTGAGCCTGTACAGTGAAAAGTTGTACACGGCGTTTAACGAAGTTCAAAATACATGCGCACTTATTTTGAAAACCAATTTTACAGGTAACTTAGTAATCAATAATTGCATAACTTTGCGCAGCGTAATGCGCTCCTACAAGGCGGACGGACGACCACAGGAAGACGGTAAATGCAGGCCGCAATCTATGGGGGAGGCCTGTGTCTAGTAGCGGACGTCCTGTGGCTGATATGATGATTATGGTGAAAACTTAAATAGATGTCTGAACAGAACATGTCTGCCGGCCTCATTCCACTCTTTCCGCGAAATCCGCGAAAGGATTCGTGAAAGATGGAAAGAGTGGAATGAGGCCTTTGCCTAATGGTGGAACAGGAAAGTGTAAAAAAAAAATTATGGACATGAAAATGTAGATAAGTTGTTGACACGGTTGACGCAGAGGCTAAGCAATAGGCTGCTGTACTTAGATCGATTCTCACAAGGAACGTATATATGTATGGCCTACAGATAGTTGTTTCGGGCCTGGCTGTTTGTGCACGAGTTTATATGTTTGTAAATGCGACCACGATGCAGGAGAAATTCCTAGAGTGTGGCAAAGTTACAAATAACAAATATATCATTACAGATGCTGAGAGGAAGTTGTGCAAGAATGTCCGTCGTCTACATCGAGCGAGATTCGACAAGATGAATGTCTGTGGAATGTTCTACATTGATGCTACATTTCCGTTAAAAATGATGGCTTTAGTAACTAGCTATACTTTTGTACTATTGCAATTTGCGTTTTCATAAGCCTGGTTGCTCTGATGTTATTTTCTAAAATCTGAGGGGTACCCTTATCAGGGATAAGACTATCTAATACTATATGAAAGGCAAATCATTTATTTTTATTACACCATAAAAATCCTTTTGAATGTAATTTACAAAATATAAAATGGAAAAGAATAAAAAAAAAATAGTAAACGACCTTATCAAGACAATAAAACCATAAATTGCACTGGATTTGCTGCGTTGTATGAGAAATAGGGAGAAATTGCATAAACAATTAAAACGCTCGCCAAATAATTTAAGATTAAAAGTCAAATATTAGATGCGGTTCTAAAGTAATAGTAGAGTTCTTTGTGAAGGATCTCGTCCGGGGAAGTACTACCACCATACCTATTTCTGCCGCAAAGCAGCGTTGCAGTGTTCCGGTTTGAAGGGTATTTCAACTTTGTCTCTGGCAATGCTGTTGCAAGGCCTCTATTATTAAAGATGTCTATAGGCAGCGGTGATCACTTCACATCAGGTGGGCCGTCTTCATGTTTGTTATCCAATGATACTAAAAAAACTGTTTGTGCATTTGTACCCGACCCTTTTTATTTATAACATTCATTAGCAAATTGTGGAAAAACACTTAAAACATACTTTAATATTTGAATTAATTGAGTTAGTTTTAAAGTAATTGCTCATTTAATATTAGATCGAATGGAAAAACACCACCGTTAGCGGCAATTGACCGATGACAATCGATCTAGCTCACTTACACTAACAGAATTGCTTTCTAGAGTCACCTGTTTAAACGGAACGTGTCAATAACAGAAAAATGTTCTTCAAAAATATGCAACATCAAACAAAAGTTTACATTAACAAAGAGTTTTTGAGCATTTTCTACCCTTTCTACTTTATTAGTACTATATGCTGTACCCGAAAATATAATACCAATAACAATTATGTGGAAAATATTTCGATAAAAAATATTGTGCTCGCCGTCTTCATGATCTCCGCAATGTCCGGATTTTACTGCGCAGTCATGGAGTTCACCACATTTAGTGTCAAAACATACTGGAGTATTTACAACGTCATATATTTGGAATATTTGTTCAATTTTGTAATAGTATGCGCTATTAATTTGTACTACAGCTCAGCTACCGTTCGTTTACTAGAAATGTTTTATCAGATTAGTAAATCTCTTCACAGCAGCCATGATACAAAACAATTCAAGGCAATATCTTTTTCTTTAACAGTTACTCTTTTAATATTTTGTATTATCCTCATAGTTTTTAAAATAACTTATGATCCATCTTGGACAGTGTTAAGAGGAATTTACGTATCTACATCTGCAATCTTAGACTTAGAAATACTTCAAATCACGCTATACATCCATATGCTGACTTGTAAAACTAATCGATGGAATTACAATATAAGGAATATCAATTTTGGATATAGCAATGATGAAATAGCAGTTGATAGGGAAGTTGTACTGGAAGAAATGCAAAATTCGATGATGTTAATTTTTGATGCTTGGGATCTTTCGTTGAACATTTCTGGATTGAGTGTAAGGATAATACTGTAGCTACTTTTTTATTACTCCTTTGGTCTCTAAGCGTAAATTGTTGGGACGGGTAAAATGTTATTGGGGTTTTCCATTAGAAATTTCTCAGTAGCGGCCCGAAGTTTGGCAGTTGGTAGTATGACATCACTCGAAAAGCACCTATAACCGTTGTTCCCGGCTGTCTTTCTTAGATCTATGTCTTGTTACGTGAAGGTAGAAAGAAGCCTGAAAGTCTAACAACTGGGGTGTCATGTTATCCAGTAAATGGGCTGTGGAAGTCACATAGGTAGTCGCTACACAGTTGGAAAAAGTTTAGACGGATGATGATACGACAGACGTCACCTCCTGGACGCTTAAAGAATAATTTCACCATCAAGGTCAACCGCGGTGAAGGTGACTTGACTATGACGAGTCCGTACAAGATAGAGAGGAATAGAAGGAGAAAGGCCCTCCCCCTTCAAACAGACTCTTTCTAAAATACATGCTCACTTATTTTTTTACTTTTTCAGATTTTATTACACTTTATAACCACATTCATACAGACCCTGGTTTATGTGGGAGTTCTGATCATATGGTCTAAAGCGCGTTTTGTAAGTATTAACAGCAATATTATAATTAATAGCAAAATTCAAGTTCCTTAACCAAGCAGTCATATTAAAAAATAGATTAAAAGAGGGTCTACACACCATGATCGCCATTTTGAAATTTTCACATTCACCAGATGAGAACAACAGCAAAGTGTAACTTGAAAAAAAACACTTATGTATAGTTATTATCTTCACTAAACTTTGGTCTCCGAGCATTATTGTCCTATCTACCATTACCAATAAACTGCATTATTCACTTCACCCACTAAATGAAGAGATGATAACAATCTTCAACCTCTTCCTTGTCTTTTTGTTTATCACTATCACCAAAGAAGCAATCCCGTAAGTTTAACAACGATTGCAGTCTCAATCTATCAAAATTACCCTTGATTTGGACATTTATTGTTGCTGAGATGAGGATGGCCTGAATGACCCTGACCTTCTAAAAAAAAACCATTGCTGGAGCTATTCCTCTCCCAACCATAGTTACGACAACATTTACTGCCTATATCCTGATTACCGTGACCTTCAACAAGTCATTGTTCACCTTAAAGGTTGGGTCTGGTTTATACATGAAGAACGATCAACAAATAAACAATCACGTGAATCTTTCAGGTGGATTATCATGTAATCATAAGTCACACATTTGGAGTACTTCTTTGGTTATCAAAGGTGTTCCTTGTGGAGTTGGGACTGTGTCTCGCTTGTGAAGCATTTTATGAAGAGCTCGGAAAAGCGCGGAGTAATGTAGTGAGGAGGGTTGCTCAGGACTGTTAGTATTAAAAACGATATACCCCTAATCATGTAGTGTACTGTGTACTCCTGAAAAGGCAACACTGGTTATTTTTTCCATGATATTCATTTTAAATTCGGGTATGACTAAGGCTCTTACATTGATTCGTTGTCTTTTTAACTGGTAAGAGTGGCCGTGTGCGATCACAATTTAGCAATACATTATGCAGAAGATGGCCATTAAGAAGCATTATATGGCGCTACTTAAAAAAATATTGCTATGAATTTCAACAATACTCTAAATATGGCTGGACGAAAAAAATATATAGCAATGTATTACAGGGACACATTACCGAGAAAATATAGCCCATTTAGGAGAGCTATTATATTTATTCTTGTCAAATATATTGATTGTAGAATAAAAATTAAGCATCAGCAGGAAAGTTGAGACACTTCACATATCTCATATGTGAAGATTTCTCATACATACATAAACTCACGCTTTTTGCCATGGGGGTAGGCAGAAACCAAAGAACGCCACCTGCTACGATCCTTACACACTCCTGTAAAGATTTCTCATATTATGAAATTCTGATGTGTCTGTTCTGAAGATTTGTTTCGCAGAAACATAAATGTCTTTACTAATCGTAGTTGATTAATCAAATGTATGTAAGCATCATTCTTCCACACTACATTTTTTAATAAATTCCTATGTTATGGCATTATCAAAATTAATTCCTTTTCTTAACAATTTCAGTGCCATCAAAAAAAGTGTGGAAGAACATCTTTCGTGTGGTTCACAAAGATTTCGAGAAGATGAGCGCGTATGGGCTGTTCGCTGTCGACGCGGCCACTCTGCTGAACTACTGCAGCGTTGTGACTACTTACACTATTGTTTTACTACAATTTGCTTTTCTTTAATCTAGATCAAATTCATTCTTGCATAGCCTTTAGAACTTTTGTCTTCATTATAGGTCTTCGCAATATTTACCTCATCATCTGTATTCATATTTCTGCTCACATTCATTATTTTCCATTTATACAAGCTGTTGATTTGCATCCTCGTCAAATTTTAGGAGCTTGTCATAAAAAAATAGAAGTAATCAAATATAATTACGATACCTGGCCAATATCTTATAAATACTTGTTTTTTTTTTGTTGCAACTATCAAATAACAGTATTCCAGAATACTCCTCTTGCAATATTCAGAATCGCCCAGTTGCGTATGCGGTAGGCAGAGTTGTCGCGCGGCTATATCAATGTGTACATAGTACCTAAACCCTCTGGCGAGATGGCTAGCTCGAATATGAAAATCACGTCAAAAAATAAATAAACCAATTTATTTTATTATTGATTCATGTTAAGAATCACGAGCATAGTTAACTCCTTGAATTTGACGAGGATGCAAATCAACGCCTTGTATAATTCTAATCCTTTCTTAAGCGCTCATCTAGTTTTTCACGTTTTATGTGATCAGAAGGCTGGCTTTTACTTGGACCAAAGAATCAGCATTACCGTACAACGTTTTTTGATGTTCTATGAGCTTCCTTTTTTATATAAATTCTACATACATTATAATTTAATTATTATTTATACGTTTTGTGTTCTGGTTAATTATACTTCTCTCAATACCTCAAAACCTTCCATTTTATCTTTTCTTCAAAATAAAAATATAATGTTCAAATAAATGTGTTCTTATTATTGGCCGCTATTCCCACATGTGCTTTCGTTATTTACGCACCAAACTAAAGAACACTGTTGTAATAAAAAAAACAAGTTAATATTGAAAAGCCAAGGTTTTTCAGAACGCTGTAACTGTCACCGTAAAATTGTGAAGCCCGTTAGATTATATTTTATCTCTCGAGATTTGAGATTGAAGACGGTCGAAAATTGTGAACCGTAACATACTGCTCACAATCCAAGGAATTATTTTTCGATAGATTATAATCCTTTTGAAGTGAAACCGTCAAATTGTGAAATGGCATGCGACGAAAATTAATGTATTAAATAAAACAAATTCATACTATTTTTTAATAAGCCTATTATAATAATATAGTTAGGTGATTGTGCTTTAAAAAGCAATCACAGGAACGCAAACTGCAGCAACACAACAGTATACGCAGTGACAGTTTTGATGAACTGCACCATGAAGACTGCATCTACGGGGAACCCTCCAGAAGCAGTCATCTCTTGTATGTCTGTGTCTAAAACTCGTTGTATGTTAACCCATCTTCTTTTCGATGACGCTGAAATCAAATAAGAGATGATAAAAGCACGTGCGTTAGATGTGAGCTGATTAAGAAGAGAGAAAGAGAATGACAATGATATAATAACAGATAAAATCACTTGTATCTAATGTTTAAGCTATTTAGTACTTCTTATCCTATCGAGAAAATTTCATTACTCTCACTCTATTTTTGGAAGTAGAGCTCTTCGTGAAGGAGCTCGTCCGGGGAAGTATTATCACCGTACCTATTTCTGCCGCAAAGCAGCGTTGCTGTGTGCCAGTTAGAAGGGTGTGAGTGCCGTTGTTATTACAGACACATGAGACATTTCAGCTTTGTCTCCGGGTTAGTAACGCATTTGCAAGGCTTCTGGTATTCCAAAAGTTTATATGAAACCAACAGTTCGGGATAGGCATGGTAGCCCGTCTGCTTGTGTGCCAATTTATTATCGTTTATTTTTTATAGTTTATCTTATTTATAAACCTGTAAAAAATCTGTAATGTTTATACTTACAATCTTGTGATAACTTCAGTACAATATTACTTTTGGCTCTTGCAACTTCAGTATAAAAAGCTTCGCAACTCAGAGACAGTGCTGTTGCTACAGTGAGCATCTTCGGTAAGATCAGAGTTATTCCGACGGTATGGCTTACGGCCAGTTCGGAGTCGTACTGGAAATTAGAAAACTAAGATTTTTTATAAGGTAACTGTTAATTGGGTACTTGATACCATTAACTAATAATTCCAAGACAGAATAAAAAAAAACAATTTATTTTAGCCCTGCTCAAATAGATTTTCAACTAACAGTAAAATTGTTTAGCTGTTTTGAAATAAAAAAAAATGACAATCCGTTCAGTTCGCAAAAGAGTGACGTCACTGTTCACTGTTGCCATACACAATCAGAATAGAACAAGAGTAATGAAAGCAATCTAAATATTATTAACTGACAGCTCTTAATTGTGTCCGTGCCTTTCTTCCGTCCTTTTCTAGTTTGTTTAAAGAGAAAAAGATAGAAATACATTTTAAGAAATGGTAAATACTAACGAATTTTCCCTTCAACCAAACTATTGAAACAGTCACGTACACCAAAGTTAACATAAACGTTGTTATAAAGTGTAGCATCACCTGAAAATAAATAAATAGTATTATTACAATCATAAACAATAATTTGACTAGCAGGGGCCATAGTTCTCCCATGGTACCAGGAAACTAGTCCATGCATGCCACCCAAACCCATAGCCCTATTATTTGTTTCCTTATCTTGCAATAGTCTTGCGCCAGCCGGAAATTTTTCTCTGGTGCACTTGCATAGTGCATACAGGGATAATTGTCGGTTGGTGTATCGTTTCATTTTAAAGCAGTCTCAATTCATTTTAAAGGGGCCTCTGCGAGCTGGCTTCGGCTTCTCGTTCTCCTTTCAAATGTCCGGCACCCAAAGGGCCCGAGATACGTAAATCATCATCATCATATCAGCCGCAGGACGTCCACTGCTGGACATAGGCCTCCCCCATAGATTTCCAATATAATAAAATAATTATAATTATGTATTCTGCCTCGTTGGTCTAGTGGTCCTGAGCACGATTGCTACGCTAGAGGTCCTGGGTTCGATTCCCAGGTCGAGCAAAAAGTGTTATTGGGTTTTTCTACGAAATTCTCAGTAGCAGCTCGGAGTCTGGATTTGTGCCCGGTTAATGGCAATAGGCTCGCCCCCTATTACATGGGTCCTAAATATACCGGCGAACTGTGGGTGTACATTGGTACACCTCTGCCTAACCCTTCGGGGAATACAGGCGTGATGGATGATGGTATGGTATGTATTAAAGCTATCGAACCTAAAACTATTATTTAATTTTAATATTATTCACATTACATTTTTTTGTATGTTATAAGAGGCCGAGGTAAATAAACGCTACAGTCAAAGATACCAGAGTCACCAGGTACTCCACTTTAGCATGGCTGAAATATTAAGGATGCATATAATTGTATCTTTAATATTTCCTTAATATATTTTTTCCGAAAAACCATCCGCAACTTCCGTTTGAAAGTATACCGACTGGTGACTGTCCTGTAAAAAATAAATAAAAACCTACCACCTCATTCGAACATAAACCTAATAAATGAAAAATAGCCCAGCTATTCTTAAAATTTCAGCCATGCTAAAATGACATAGATCTGTTGACTCTTATATCTTAGTCTTTTACTTAGCACGTGCTTTAGCTAATCTATCTCTGTCGCACAATAAGAACAAGACAGAAAAAGGAACATAGCTAAGCCAAAGTAAGTGCTTTTTATTCTTCGTGAGAAAGTGCTCATGGTCTGCCTCCGTGTTGGGTCAGGTGAAGGGGTGTGTCAGACTCCTACTCTGTTCCTCCAACTACTGCTGGCTAGGATACGGAGGACACCCTGAGCATTCTTCCCGCATCCCGGCAGGTTTTGACCCGCCACCACCACAAGCCGGGTCCTGTTACCTGGTGCGGCCGTCACCCGTTGGCCGCGCTGCCTCCAGTTTTGCTGAAGCCAAAGCATGTGCCAAGTTATGTTTATTTATCTCAGCCTCAGTATCTTTTATAATTACTTTCAAACCAGCAGTTTCTGTAATCAGATTCCAAGCTTCAATAAGTAAATCCAACACACGATGCATATCTTTCAAGTTTGAATCTATATCAATTGTAACATCTTCACCATTATTCCGTAGATTGTTGTTTTTTACATCATCGTTCCATTTCTTTGTTTTACAAGTTATAATATAAATAAATAATGTTATATTAAGAATTTCTACGTCTAAGAAAAGCATTATAGTGACATATAAAACTCTCATCCACGACCAGTGGCTGTCAAAGAAAAGTTTGTAGGCAAAAAAGGCGAAGTTACTGAAGACAAGTGAAAAGACTGACGCACGAGCAATGAGCTTAAACTTCTTAGAATCTTTGCTGCAATAAAGGCAGCGATTGATCTGATGCATAATAGACAGTAAATGAACGCTGGCAGAACTATTACACAAATTAACCATGGAAATTGTAGCGAATTCGAATAGGAACTCGCCGTACATAATTTTGTAAGTAATTATGTACTGGGTCATGCTAAAACTAGTATATTGCATAGTTGAAACAAACAGGTAGATCATAATGCAATTCCCGAAGACAGTACAGATGATATCTTTGTAAGAAACTTTTTGAACACAATGGTCACTGATATTATAATCGCGCACACAGAAGATTGTCTTGATACAGTAAAAAGGGTAGCAAATACTCAAGACGTCTTCGTTTATCGTTATTTTTTGGGAAACGTTCATGTTGTTTAAGACTAATATCGTCTATAAATAAAATGGCTAAATGTGTTGCCAAGCACAAAAACTGGAGAATGGCTGAACCGATTTGGCTGACTCTTTTTTGTTGCTTTTGTAATTACCCGGACAAGGTTAATATGGAAGATTTTTTTGGGAAAATTCCCAGTTGATGGTTTTGTTAGAATGGTGTTAATAAAACCGATCGAGTAGAAAGTGGTTTGACTAGTGACTAGATAACGATGACTCAATGACAACATAATAATGATATCGACGGTAATATTTAAGGTGAGCTTGACGAATAATTTATTATGATCAAAATTTCCAAGGACGAACGAAATTGGGTGACGCTATTAGTAAAATTGGTAACACCAAATAATTCCTAAGAAGTAACTAACTTAATAGTCGAGCCTAAGGTATAATTTTAATTATAACTTAGGCTCGACTATTAAATACATCTTTAGATAATGTCATGAGTTCATTAAAGAACTTATCTTATGAAGAACTGCATTCAAATTGTTCTACGAATTTGTGCTTTCAGACGCTCATGTTATCAAATTTGTCAGTAATGGAAAACAAATGGTTCCGGGTGTTAAGATATATAAAATTATTCAGTCGACACGGTTGGTGCAGCGGCTGAGCGATTGGCTACAGTTTTACGAGTATGTGAGTTTATATGTTTGTAAATGCATTCACGATACAAGAGACATTTCTAATGTGGAACAATGTTTAAAAAAGTCATGGATAGGTTACTACTCTCCATTTAAGTATGTTCCATATTTAATTTAATGGCCTTTTTTAAGGATGGGAAAACGTCGTATGACTTCTTTCGTCCTGGGCGGAGTGGAAAACCCTTTGCGTTGCAGGGTCGCGGTAACTCTTTCGAACAAACTCCGCAACCCTGGCAGGCACTGGCCCTAGCGGGCGCCGTCTACTATACTAACATCTACTTGAGGCGCGCGTGGAACACAACGCGCCGTCGACCCGGGCCTGGTTCTGGTCTACGGTGGACAGGAATCGCCCTGGGCGTCTTCGTCTGTTACGGCGGCTGAGACACGAGGTTTGCTAATCTAATATCCTGTGTTATTCTGGTTACCCGGATAATAAAAATGTGCTGTTCTATTACAGGAGTCCGATGCTGGTGAGTCATGGCAACAGGTCTTTTGAAGGTCCCAAGTACTTAAACAAAGAACTTCGCTAAATGAAAAGGTAGATCTTTCGATGATCTTATCATTTGTAGTCAGACTATGGATAATGACCTTGCTTGTCAATAAAGGAAAACTTGTCACTGTTGATCTTTCCACCTACACTTCTACCAATCAAATATTAGCCCAACAAAAAGTATGTTTTAACAAGAACCAATTTGCTAATGGATTTCAAATAATAAAATTAGGTCATCCATACTTTCATCTGAAGATATTTTATTGATATCAATGTTTCTTTGAGATGTTAAATAAACGTTAATAGGTACAGAACTTAGCTGGCAACAGCAAATCAACAGATAAAGATGATAATTAAAGAGAGTATACTTAGGTGGTTCTATAATGTTGGGAAGATGAAAGAAATTAGAAATCTATAAAACAAGACTAGAAAGCGATAGAAAACTTATTGGTGATATTTTTGAAATAGATTACGTTTGTAATACTCCCAACTAGGAAGCATGTAGGACCAATCAGTCTATTCCGTAAAAGTCTCATCCAGTGAGTTTAGTTTAAAGTTAGTTGTCATCCCGCCAGGCGATAATAAGAATTGACAGCAATTCAAGCTTACTATTCCTAAATTCCCTGTGAGAGATGTTTACGAAATAATACAATATTTAAATAATCAGATATGAAGTAAAGGGTTAATAAGATTCTCAGTAGGTGGCATTGCATAACTTTCATCTACTCTCATGAGAAAAGTTCGTGAGTTATCTATGTTTGTTTTTGTGTATACCGAAAGTTGCACTAAAGGCTTGATGGGTGGTAAAGATAAAAACTACACGTGTCTACCCTTGAATTTAGTTTACCTGCCTATTAATCATAATAATGCCAAACACCAGTCTTAACTAAAGATTTAGTAATTTTTCATAATTGGTATAAAGGTTACCGGGCCAAACTAATATTATTAATGGTTTTTTCTTTACTTTCAATTTCACCAAACGTTATTGAATTATTTGTTTAACACGATATTTTTTGGGAAACTTTTCAATTGTTCATTTGTGCTTATAGAACGGGAACAGAATGAAGTGTTTAACATTTAAAAAGCATTTTAAGAGAGCAAAGAATTATCACGTTAACATTCCGTTGGACAACTTGATCGACAAAGATGTGCAGTCAATGCTTATGCCGTTAAACCTAATGCACAGTGTTTTCCTCTGTCCCAAGTTTCAGATAAAGAATAATTTTATATATCCCAATAGCCTCAAAGTGAAGTTGGTGTCACTGTGTGGTACAATTATATCCATTTTTCTATACTTATATCGAGTCTATGAGTTGTATATCAACGAAACTATAAGGAAGTATATTAATTTGACGTTCATCAACTCAAATGTCGACGTTGTCTTATTCAGTATCGGATTCACAATCAATTACTGCGTTAATGTGTTGCAAACGAAAAGGAACGTATCTTTTGTCTTGAAATTTCAAGATATACATAGATTACTTAACGAAAAGAAGAGTTTCAAGCGATTTATCACTCGTAGCTGGATCGTTGTCATTCTAGTTTCTGTTTTAAATATCTATCTCGTCACTTACTTTTACATTAAACTTAATCTTGGTAGCTTCTATTTCTTCTGTGGGATAGCTATCATATGTTTTGATTTTAACATGATTTATGCTATTAGACTTATTAAGATGTTAAGTGAAAAAGTTAATTTGTGGAATATTCAAGCGCAGAAATTACAAGACGCAGATGCAAGCGACAAAGTAACTTATTGCAATAGAATGTTTCAAGCTTACGTTAATATTTTGGAGTGCTATAATATTTACAATATGTCTTACCAACAAATGGTACGTTTTCTCTTTATAGAAATTAAAGACGGTTCAGTAGTTCTCGAAAAAAAAAAATAAGTCTAATAATATTTATTTTTTACAGTTTGTGTTTCACACAATCGAGTTTTTCTATCATGCTTTGATAAAATTACAAATAACACTAAAAGTTTTTGAAATAGCTGCTTCGATGGGCGATTCTGCAAGGGTGAGTATTTATTTAAACATTTTAGATCACGCGGAGCAAAAAAAATAACATTACTCGAACTCCATTTTCTAACTTATATTATAAATGCGAGAGCTTGTGAGAATTGATAGATCGATGGATGTTTGTTACTCTTTCACGCTTAAACGGCTGAACGGATCTGGATGAAATTTGGCACATAAATTGATAACAGTCTGGAATAGTACATAGGCAGTAGTAGTATATGTGCTTTTCCAAATTATAATCCAGGAACAATGAACGGTTTCCGTAGGATGATTTATTAACTTTGGGCGGAAGCTGGTCATTTATATACCATCACGCCTGTATGCCCCGAAGGTTTAGGCAGAGGTGTACTAATGTACACCCACAGTTCGTCGGCATCTTTAGCAATTTATATATTTTTAGGAATATCTTTTGCTGGTGTTATAATAATTTCTTATACGGTATTTTATTTTTTGACAGTTTGCAGCATGGTTTTCCTTCACATTTTTATATATCTGGGCTATCAAGAGTTTCATATTCGAAATTATTTTGAGCTCATGCTGCGAAAAGTTTTACATAGCGATGGATAATGTTCAAAACTCATGCGCGCTCATTTTGAAATCAAATTATACAGGTACTTTTTTTGAGATTATTTTTAGGTAAGCACCTAAAAATTACAGTCGCAGGTAAATCGCTGGATCCGGGCAGCGCAAGACCGGTCATTGTGTCTATATTTAGGGCAGATCTATGTCCAGCAGTGGATGTCGTTCGGCTGATGATGATGTGAAGATGATGATGATGATGATGATGATATTGACCTACACTAAACAACCGATGGCATTGTGAGACTCACGGGATCTCACTGGACGTGAACTGCGTAGAACCCAAAGCTTTTAAAAAACCTTGAGGAGGGCTATGCCCAGTTCATCTAATAATGTTGTGGACAGTGTGCTGATAAATAACCAAAGAGACGCTTGGTATATATGGTTTTCAAAGAATAAATAGACAGGTTGAGTCAGTCAGTAAGAGAGATAGGAGCGTGAATTGGCATTAGCCGAAAAAGGCCTATTCCTAGCAGTAGGTGAGGTGGATATCAGGGTGATGACTGCAAATCTACACTTGGTAATAAAACAAGAAAAGAAAAGAAATAGTTTAGTAGATGTAGAGCTCTTTGTGAAGAGCTCGTCCAAGTACGGGTACTACCACTACACCAATTTCTGCCGCACTTCACCGTCACTGTATACCGGTTTGAAGAGTATGGGTGCCGGTGTAATTACAGGTACATGAGACATTTGAACTTTGTCTCTGAGATGGCAACGCGTTTGCAAGGCGTCTAGTATTGCAGATGTAACCGCTTGACGTCAGGTGGGCGGTCGGCTTGTGTACCGTAAGAAAAAAAAAACATTGAGTATGATTCCACACTTTACAGATGCTGAGAAGAAACTATGCAAGAATATAATGCGGCTGCATGAAGCGACATTCGAAAAGATGAATGCCTGCAGAATGTTCTACATTGATGCAACTTTTCCTTTAAAAATGATAGTTTTACATGCTAACTATACTATTGTACTGCTGCAGTTTGAGTATTTATAATTTAAAGTTTGACTTTATTATCGTTTATCAATGTATTACTATATTGTGAATTGTTCATAATAGCAACGGTTTTATTACAAACTAGCTTTTGTCCTCTCAAACTAGCTGTTGTGATGTTATATAGCCTATACTATTCCTTACGAATCTGGCTATCATATGCTAAAATAAAGTCAATCTGACTGTCAGTTACAGAGATGAGGGCGTTTAAACGAACAAAAACAGTTAAAAATTAATGAGTGAATTGCACTATTTACTTAATAATTTTAAATATGTAACTCTATGTTGTGTTTTCGTCTCGTCCCGTTCACGTTTTCATGTACTTCATTTTCAGCCTGTACAGAATAAATCTAAAACTTTTCTTGTTTATTTTTCTTAAAAATTGATCTTTATAATAGAAAATATCACCAATATCATCAGCTACTTCATCGTCAAGTTCCTGCCTTAACCCATGTTACTTGCAACGCAACACGTTTTCTTCATTCATGCCGTCCTGTCGACCGTTATGCTATCACAGACTCCCTTCTCTTTCATATCATTCTTCAATCCATCTTTCTTTTGCCTCCCTCTTCCGCGCCATAATAGGATCATCTAATAATTTATTTATGTAATTATAACGTTTGTTGAACTTGTGATTTTACTTATAAGACTTATCAACTTGTAGTGCAATAAATATGTTATTGCATTGTACCTGTGTGTGTTCTTATTCAATTCCTTTTCAATCCCAAATAATAAAACATGGGCTATTATTATTATATACACTATATTAAATACACTGCCTCGTTAGCCTAGTGGTCCTAAGCGCGACTGCTACGCTAGAGGTCTTGCTTTCAATTCCCAAGTCGAGCCAAGTGTTATTCGGTTTTTTTATGAAATGCTTAGTAGCAGCTCGGAATTAGGATTTGTGCCCGGTTAATTGCTATAGGCTCGCTCCCTATTACACGGGACCTAAACATACCGGCAAACTGTGGGTCTACTTTTTTACACCTCTGGCCAACCCTTCGGGGGATATAGGTGTGATGGTATGTGCTCTAGAGAACGCCATATTGAACTCAGTGTGACGTCACACAACCTATAACCAGCTGCCTATCACAATGCTTCTAACGATACCTCATTTGTCAGTTTATAATAAGTAGTTACGAAGATATGTGAAAACAGATGAACATACATACATATACTTTAAAATCAATTCAAAGTCAAAAGTTAAAGTATTTATTTTAATAAGACCATTTACAAGCGCTTTTGAACTTGAAATAGGCAGAATGTTGAAGCTAGTTGCTATTAACACTCCTATTGCCTCGCCTTAGTTGGGTATCATCATCATCATCATCATCATATCAGTCACCTGACGTCTAATACTGGACATAGGCCGTCCTCATAGATTTCCAAAAGGACCGGTTGGAAGCGGCCTGCATTCAGCGCCTTCCTGCGGTCTTAATCAGGTCGTCCGTCCACCTAATACTCGGTATAAATAAAACAAACAATATTACATATAGTAACGTAAACAATATTCCTAATGGATTGTCCCACCTCTTCATTTTAGTTGATAGGTGATCCGTTCCCTTTAGTTTTTATGACTCATTTGTGTTTGTGTTACAAAAGGAAAATGTTGTTCATACGACGAAACATTTTTGCTAATAAAATTTGCTACAGTGAGCGTGCCACAGTACCATTGGATAACTCAATTGATCAAGATGTGCAATCAATGCTTCTGCCTTTAAATCTAATGCAAATTCTTCTATTGTACCCGAAGTACCGTATAAAGGATAACTTCATTCTGCCAAACAGCTTTGTATCAAACATAGTGACTTTATGTTCCGGGACAATATTCTTATCTGTACTTGTATCTCGAATTTATATTCTACATGGCAACGAAATGATAAGAAAATATATTAATATGGTTTACCTTAGCTCCTACTTTGAGTTAGTCCTGTTTAGTGTCGGAACTGTCACCAATTTTGTCATCAATGTGTTACAATCCAATATGAATATACTGTTTGTGTTAAAAATTCAGGAAGTCCATAGAATTCTTAATCGGACTGACAGATTCAAGCACTTCATTGTGATGAATTGGATAAGCGTCGTTTTGTTCACAATTTCCTACATCGCCACTCTTGCCATTAATCATATACAGCTAGAATTTCCAATTTGTGAATATTATTGCGGTTTAGCCTCTATGTTCTTTGATGCCAATATAGTATACGCTATCAGACTTATTGAATTGTTACGTAATAAGGTTACTTTATGGAACATTCAAGCTGGAAATTTGAAAAAAATGAATGTCAGCGAGAATGAATTGTATTGCAAAGTAATGTTTAAAACTTACTCAAATATTTTGAAATGTTATTATATTTACAGGAAATCTTTTTTGCAAATGGTAAGGGCTTTTTCAATTTAAACGCACCAAACGTCATGGACTGCTGTGGTGCAGAGTAGTGTGGATGTCCTACGGTACACGGACTGTTGTTTTTCTTTATATACGGCTTTCTCAACACGAGGACTGTGTGAAATAAAACTTTAGTTGGATCATTAGTTACCCTTCTAAATAGTTGAGCTCTCACTTGGGATTGGTCATCTCTGAACTGCCATGGCCTAGTTTTTTTTTATTGTTTTAGATTGCTCTTCAACTACATTTTTCTCACATTTAGAAGCAACAAGAGCAATGTAACCAGGATTTTGTAAAACTTAATTGAAAAGAGTGTCTGTATAGATTTTAGCCTGTTCTTCTCGATAGAGATCTACCTATGTTATGGATCGACCAAGTAGCTTCAGCTTTCTGACTAACTGACTGATTGCTTGACATTTCAAAAGTGCCCGTAGGTAAATGGACTTTACCATTACTTTACCCCCTCTGGAAAGGGGGTGTCTCACTGTCAAAGCCATTCGTGATACCTGCGGAGAGTCCTCAACCTGGACATCAGCTGCCATGGCCGATCTGGAGGTCTTTAAATAAACTCCGAACTCAGGTCGGTCGGAGCAAAGACAACTTGTTTAGGTGGAGATGCGGTGACGGTAGCGACTTGAGCTGTTTGTGTGGTACAGCACAAACAATGGCCCATCTCACATCGTGCCCTGCATGCCCTAACAGCTGCACTCAGGAAGATTTAATAACTGCCGCCGACAACGCAGTCAAAGTGGCCAAATTCTGGGCCGGAACAATATAAGTACCTCTATTAAAGTTTGTCATCGAAACGCTAAGAAGAAGAAGAATGGACTTTGATTTTGACTTCTTCCGTGTGTGACACCTCTCCAGTACTGCAGCAGTCCGGAACCTAACGCTTAAATTGAAAGAGCGCTAAGATTGTTTACTCTTCTTTTTCTTTTTTTTTTAATTATGACGGATGATCTATTAAAGTAATTATTTTTATTTGCAGATTGCGTGTCACACTGTTGGCTTTTTTGGTATAGTTTTATTCAAATTGCAAATAACACTAGAATTTTTCAATTTTGCAGTTTTTAATGGTGAGAACGTGAGTATTAAAACACTAAACCTTAAAATACGAGTAGTGTCATTTTCTTTTTTGAAAATGATCAATAATGATAATGATAAGAGTGATTATATTTATTTGTACCTCAAAGGTAGATAGTACAGTAGTAATAACCAACAGTACTGTTGACTTCCTCGTTAGTCTTGTATTTATATACATGACTGCTGAACGTGGGGATCTGGGTTTGATTCTCAGGCCTGGAAATTCATATTGGATTAGGAATCTTTCTTTAAACCTACATCCCCGTTCCTCGAAAAGCACGTTGGTCTATCCTCGGTCATGTTGGATTGCCGTTCTTTCGGACTATGATTGTGAGAGAAGAGGGAGAGCGCCTGTGCTTACGCACACTGTAGTGTACAAACATACTCCTTTGGAATACCTTAAGGCTTTGTCTTAATTCTGAAGGCTATGTAAACGAAGTCCTGGGCAACAGCTAGTCCTTTTAAATTACATGATAGGATGCTAATGATGCAATCAAATGAATCTTTAAATGGTTATGATTTTGTATTTTTTCAGGTTTTCGCATATATAATGTTGGCAAGTTGGTACATTTGGACAATCAAGAGTTTGGTATTAGAAATCATTTTAAGTTTGTACTGTGAAAAGTTCTACACAGCCATCAATGACGTACAGAGCGCATGCGCGCTTATTTTGAAATCCAATTGTACAGGTTTGTATTTTAACCCCCGACTCAGAAAGAGGAGGGGGGATCTTTGACAGTCGTGACAGATAGTCAAAAGAAAAGAAGTCTGACAACCAGTCTAACCAAGAGGTATCGTGTTGCCCAGTTACTGGGTTGTCGAGGTCAGATAGGCAGTCGCTCCATGTAAAACATTGGTATTCAGCTGCATCCGGTTAGACTGGAAGCCGACCCCAACGCAGTTGGGAAAAAGGCTAAGCAGATGATGATGACTCAGAAAGAGGAGTGTTATAAGTATGATGTGTCTGTGTGTCTGTCTGTGGCACCGTAGCTCTTAAACCGGTGAACCGATTTGAATGAGGTTTCTTTTTATTTGAAAGCAGGTTTCCTAGCGATGGTTCGTAGATATGATTCATCAAAATTGGTTTTGCCGTTTCAAGGTTATCGGCTCTTTTGTTAGCTGCGGTAGGGATTTTTATTTTTCTGTCGGGGGTTACTTAAAATTTTATTTTTATTACTTGTTCAGAGTTTCATACGCCAACCATGCCGCCAAACCGAACCTATACCCTATAAAGATCCCCCGTGTGTCTGTCTTTTCATTTGTCACAGTCAATTGGCCCTAAATGTTTACTATTGCCATGTTATCTAAAAAAAAAAATATACCATCACGCCTGTATTCCCCGAAGGGTTAGGCAGAGGTGTACCAATGTACACCCACAGTTCGCCGGTATATTTAGGTTGCCGATTTGGGTGTTATCTAACTGCAAAATTAAGATGGCATGGCAAAACATTGCTTAGGTACTAGCTATCCAAGGTGTTGATTTGCATCTTAGTCAAATTTTAGGAGCTTGCATAAAAAAATAGAAGTTATCAAATATAATTACGATACCTGGCCAATGGTGCCGATTCTCTTGTTCACAAACTAACCTAAATTTAAGTTATGTTCATCTTTGTCTTTCAATTTCGTAAAGAAAAGGACAGAAGATGTTATATTCGTTTAGTCCTGTCAAATTAGACAGCGCCTGAAGAAAATTGGCGTGTTACTAGTCGCCACGTTTTTAATCGCGTCTAAATTATCTATGGAGTGTCTAAATTTGACAGAACTTAACTAAAATTTTATCTTCTGTCCTTTTCTTAATGAAATGGAAAGAGAAAGATGAACATAACTTAAATTTAGTTAAGTTTGTGAACAAGAGAATCAGCACCAATATCTAATAAATACTTGTTTTTTTAGTTGCAACTATGAAATAACAGTATTCCAGAATACACCTCTTGCAAAATTCAGAATCGCCCAGTTGCGTATGCGGTAGGCAGAGTTGTCGCGCGGCTCAATGATCAATGTGTGCATAGCGCCTAAACCCTCTGGCGAGATGCCTAGCTCGAATTTGAAAATCACGTCAAAAAAAAAAAAATTCAAAACCAATTTATTTTATTATTGATTCGTGTTAGGAATCACGAGCATAGTTAACTCCTTGAATTTGACAAGGATGCAAATCAACGCCTTGTATACCTTCTTCAGCTACGTCTATGTTTATTGCTTTGCTTCCGTTGGTCATAGTGTGATGTTCTGAACGTATAAACCGTCCTCTTAAATCACTCTACCAATTGATGAAAACCGCATCAAAATCCGATGCAAAGTTTAATATAATTAGCTGCGTACAGAGGGATAGACAGTAGGAAGCGATTTTGCTTTATACCTATTATGTGGAGATTATTTATTTTATTTTACGTAAATATTGATAATGTAAATGTTAATGTAATGTGTTATGTATGTTGTTGTTATGTGACTGCCTCGTTGGTCTAGTGGTCCTGAGCACGACTGCTACGCTAGAGGTCCTGGGTTCGATTCCCAGGTCGAGCAAAAAGTGTTATTGGGTTTTTCTACGAAATTCTCAGTAGCAGCTCGGAGTCTGGATTTGTGCCCGGTTAATGGCAATAGGCTCGCCCCCTATTACATGGGACCTAAATATACCGGCGAACTGTGGGTGTACATTGCTACACCTCTGCCTAACCCTTCGGGGAATACAGGCGTGATGGTATATTTATATTTATATATTTTTATTTGGTAAATGTTACAGATGCTGAGAAAAAGCTATGCAAGAACATTAAACGCCTACATCGAGCCACATATGACAAAATTAATGCCTGTGGAATGTTCTACGTTGATGCTACGTTTCCGCTCAAAATGATGGCTTTAATTACTAACTATACCGTTATTCTTCTACAGTTTGCATTAAAATGAACATTGTACAAGTTGAGGCTATTTGTAATTTTAATAAAGAATCAAATCGTGAGTGTTACATTAATGTTTCATTCTATGATTATTGAAATAAGGTTTACTTTTCCTAAACAAAGATTTAATAATTTTTGTATGCACAAATGATTTACTACAATGTAGCTCTATACGTTTTCTTTAAATTTTTTGTAATTTACCTCAATGAAAATGCTAGACTAAACGTAATGTGAATTCGATTGATTATTTAGTTGATAATACCTGTTTCTCACAAATATTTTATTTACTTTGAAGATTTAATTCAAGTTAATAATTATATTAACTTGAATTAAATCTTGACATTAATCAATTATGACAAGCAGTAGGTATAATTATATACCTACTGCTTGTCATAATAAGTGGTATTGGATAGGCGTAGGTATTTCTAATTCGAATATCGACTTCAATGGAATATTTTTATGTAAGGGCGTTCAAAGCCTCTTAAAGTAAAGTCACATACATTCAACACTTGATATTGTCACCTATCTCTTTCACTCAACATAATACAAGAAGGAAATAACACTATTCTTAATTTAAATGACGTCAATAAATACTTTTATACTCACAGCATTAATTATTTACCTTTCAATATCGCCTCTAATGGATTATATTTTTTGAACTGGGCACTTAGAATTTGATAGAATTGACCAGAAGTGCTAGCCTCACCCAGACAAAACGATGATACTAAATAAATATTTCGACAAAATAAATAGTAGTCGTGAGACAGCCAATTTTGTAGACAAAGATATTCAGTCAATGCTTCGGCCTTTAAATATCCTCCAGAATTTATTTTGTTTCTGTCCCAAATACCGTATTAAGGACGATTTAATATATCCTAACAGCTCAATATGGAAATTAGCATCAATGTGTAACATGACGATTGTATTCTTCTTTTACTTATATCGCGTGTATTATCTGCACTTCGACGATTTTCTTAGAAATCACTTTAATATTCTATACATCAATTCTTATTTTGACTTTGTCACATTATGTATTGGGTTCCTCTTAAATTATATCGTTAATATGTGCAAAACCAAAAGGAACATCTCTCTCGTTCTAAAAATTCAGAACGTCCACAGATTTCTTAATGACAAGCTTTATTTTAAGCGTTTTATCATCTGGAACTGGATTAGTGGTACCCTAACAGTCAGTGTTTGCATCTTCATTGTCGCGTTTTGTTGTTTAAGTCTCCGGCTTCCCATCTTCGAATTCCTTTGTGCTTTAACTTTGATGTCTTATGACATTAACGTTGTTTATGCTATCAGATTTATTCAGCTGTTACGCAATAAAGTTAATTTGTGGAATATTAATTTTCAACGTTTGTCGCCAGTGGACCGTTGTGAGAATGAAACGTCTTGTAAAAGATTGTTCCGAGCTTATGCGGAGTCTCTGGAGTGTTATGATATATACCGCGCTTCTTTTCAGCACATGGTATTGACATTGGCATTTATTCTTTTCCTTTCTCACCGATCGTGGCTTTATTGTATACAAGGTGCAGTAGTTTTGCATCTTTGTCAAATTCAGGGATGTAATAGAACTATGCTAGTGATTTTCAACATAAATCAATAATAAAATGCCTAGCCATCCTCCCGCTACGTTTAGGCAGGAGAGGTGATAAACCTACATGCACACAGTGATATAATTGCGCGATACTGACTACGGCATACGTAACAAGGCGTTTCTGTTCATCAAAACAGGCGTAATCTGAAATACATAGAAAATACACTGAATAAAAAAAGTATTGTTGACCAATTTTATTTGATTATTTAATTATTTTGTAAGAAACACCTGAAATTCGACGAGGACGCAAAAACCGCACCTTCCGTAGATAATGTAGCACTCACAAAGACTTTCATTTCAGATCGTATATCATACTATGAACTTCTTTTACCAAGTTTTAGTTAAAACCCAAATATCAATTGAAACGTTAAAATTACTGGCACGTTTTGAAGTCAATGTAAGTATTTATTTTAAAATAATATTATCATGGAATTCTTAAGGATGACACTTGTTCGGCATCCTTCGGTCCCGCTATTTCTTTCCGTCCTCGTCTTGTTTTCGGGACACCCATCTTATGCTCCACAGGCCCATAGCTCGTTCGTTAACCAGTTTAGTCCCTCTTAGCTTGTTGAAGTCAATGTCGTCAAACCACGAAGGAGATGGCGGGATGAAGTGGATAGAACCCTCAAAACCTGGAAGGATGAGACATGAAAGCGTGAGGCATGGAAGGAGTGGGACATAAGAGAAAAAAAGTAAAAAAAAATAAACAATAAAAATGCTTATTAATTTAGACAAAATGCGAGAAATACGATAATCAACACTGGGTCTCAAATACTCCAACGTTTTTTTTTTTTTTTTATAGACGGGAAATCATCAAATAACTTCCCCCGCCCTGGGCGGGGCGGGAGGGAGTGTCAGACTTTTACTGACTAAAACCCGTCTATGTTCCTTCATGTGCCCTTTGCGTTCCGGGGGCGCGGTATCTCTTTCGAACAACCCGCAGTAACCCGCCGCGCCCGCAGTGGGTCTCCAATACTTCAACGTGGGGTTGAAGTATTGGAGATCCAGTAGATATCGGGCTTTGCATTTGGTATGAACGGTAATTTTACAAAATGCTCGACGCGGTATAATGGACGTGTAGTGCCGTGCTATAATATAAATAAATAGGCATTGTGTTTTACAGTTGACTACATATATAATATTTTTAAGTATGTATGTATGGACGACCAAAAGCTGGATACTTGAAGCTATTTTGAGTTTGCATTGTGAGAAGTTCTACATAGCGATGAGTGATGTTCAGAACACCTGCGGGCTTGTTTTGAAATCGAATTGTACCGGTAATATTTTGCTGCATTTTTTTTTAAATAAAAGGAGTAAGCTCATAAAGCTGGCTATGAGCTTTCCCCTTTCTTTTTAGGGTTTCGTGCCTTAAAAGGAAAAAATCGGAACCCTTATAGGATCATTTTTTTATCTTAAATTTTTTTTTTATTTTGTCGTCTGTCTGTCTGTCTGTCAAGACAGCATTTCTCTATTGTCTATTGTCAAGAAAGCGTCGCTCGGTGAGCGAATCCAACTCGTAGTCGCCCGGTTTTTATAAATTATACATACTTTGTAATTTTAATTGTTATAGGTTAATTAATAAATATAATAATTATGCAAATATTACAGATGCTGAGAGGAAGTTGTGCAAGAATGTCCGACGTCTACATCGCGCGACATTCGACAAGATGAATGTCTGTGGAATGTTCTACGTCGATGCTTCTTTTTCTTTGAAGATGGCGGCGTTACTGTCTCACTACACTATTATATTGCTCCAGTTTGCATTGCATTAGCTCTCTTTTACTGCTGGAGTAAAAAGAGAAGAGATTTGAATAATAGATTTAAAAAATATTATATTATAGTAGCTTTATACTCCGCGGTCTCTAAAACTTTGTAAACCTTCTAAGTTATAATAGACTAAATTGATGTGGTTTCATTGTTGTTTAATGATTTATACCCTAGTATATCCGTAATAATTCAAAATCAAATATTTTATCCCCAAAGAGTTAAGCAGAGGTGTACCAATGTACACCCCCACAGTTCGCCGGCATGTTTAGATCGCATGTAAAAGGGGGCGAACCTATTGCCATTAACGTTAGTGAATTTTATAGAAAACCCCAAATACTTTGCCCGATCCGAGAATTGCACCCAAGACCTATAATGTAGCAGCCGCTCTTAGAAAAACGAGGCTAACGAGGCAGTTAAAAAAAATGACAAATATTTTAATCGAACAATAATACATTTTTACACTGTAGACGCTGGATGCAGGCCGCTTCCAACAATCTATGGGGGAAGCCTATGTCTAGCAGTGGACGTCCTGCGGCTGATATGATGATAATGATGATGATGATACTGTAATGTTTGTCGACAAGTTAGACGATCACAGTCCTCTTCTCACTCTTTTATTAGTACGAGATAGCAATACTCCATTTTCAAGGACAAGTCATACAAATAACATTGATGCTATTAATTTCCTTATTTTCGTCGGTTGTAGTACAAGAGTAATTACTGGTAATGGACTTTTGTTTACATTTAGGGAACTCGTGCACTGCGCGGAATCGTGGCTTACAGTTGTGGCTGTAATTATAGCTGCAGAATCTCGCAAAAAGATCGGTTCAGTTTACTTCGGTTTAAATACAACAGAGCGTTTAGGGTGCTGCAGTCTCGAATGTCATTGCAAACAGATTTGATTGCCTAATTATTAATAGTATGTCTAGTTTATATTTTCAATCAATTAACTGGAAGTTTAGAAATCCAAAATAAAGTTAGCTTACTCTTAAAAAGAAACGTTGTCCTGCACTAGCAATTTCTCCTGTATCGTGGATGCGTTTATAAACAGCCAGGCCCTAGAACAACTAACCAATATTAGTTCCGTGCGAGAATCAAACCAGCAGCAAATATTGTTATTGTTTTTACGTGTCTTGGTCCCGGTCCATTTGCCATATGAGGAGCCGACATCAGATCGCAAAAGCTCATTAGACGGCTTTAAAATTATTGTTATTATTCAAGAAGACTAGTATCCCGTCAAACGATCGGTCGTGGTGCTCTTATACAATCTTCTTCACGTACTGAGCGATGTCCCTTATACTGCATAGTCTAATTCATATGTGAAATTAATCAGCTCTCTAAAGAGATGTTTCATTTGTGACTCTACAACCTAACTAAAATAATGTCGACAAGAAGAAAAACACGATTTCAAAGCAAAAGTGTTCGCGTAACGGTCTTTGCAGATAACTTGATTGACAGTGATGTCCAGTCCATGCTATTACCTTTAAACCTATTGCATAATATCTTGTTGAGTCCCAAATATTGGATAAAGGATAACTTTATCTACCCGAACAGTCAAATCTGGAGTGTGATGTCAATATGTGGCATTATAATCTCGGGCTTCTTTTTCTTGTACCGCATTTACGGCTTGTATTACGACGAAATTAAAAGAAAATACACGAATATTATGTACATCTTCTCTTATTTCGACTTCACCTTGTTTATCATTGGATCCGTCATAAATTATATCTCCAATGTTTTTCATACGAAAAGGAACATATCATTTGTGTTGAAAGTACAAGAAATTCACAATTGTCTTAATGAAAAGAAGAATTTCAAGCAGTTTATCATTTTTAATTGGCTTAGCGTCATCTCCGCTTCTGGTTTTTACATCTACTATCTTGCTTATAGTGCCATCAAGCTTAACCTTTCTATTTCCGATATCATTTGTGGGTTAGCTTCAATGATATTTGTCATGAACATAGTTTACGGTACTAGGCTTATTACCTTGTTAAGGGACAAAGTTGATTTGTGGAACACTCAAGCTAAAAAATTGCAATACATTGATCTTAGTGCCAGAGATTTTCTTTGCAATCAAATGTTTCAAGCTTACGCAAATATTTTGGAGTGCTATGACATCTATCGGTCCTGTTTCCAGCAAATGGTATGTCTGATTATTCTGCTTATTTTTTTATATTAAAATTCTGATGGCCTAGTAGTTAAGGGACCTGGTGTCTGATGCATAGTAAAGTGGACCAATGTGACATTTTCTATTTCATATGTACTGTTTACGTTCATCTTGGACATCACTGACATCGGTGAAGGAAATTATCTTGAGAAAACTTGGACTTGTAATAAATACCTTTAAGTCTGCAATCTCTTATCCACCATGTGGTGATCAATGTTCCATCTCTGTATGAGAAAAGGCCTTTGCACTGCAGTGGTGCAATATCTGGCCTGTATTATTTCCTATAATTTACTTTAAAGGAGCGATCATGACTTATTTAATACAAAGATTATTTGTTTTCAGTTTGTTTATCAGACTGTGGGATTTTTTTGTCACGTTTTAATTAAATTGCAAACAACGATTGAACTTTTTAAATCAGCAGCACTGAATGGCGAATATGTGAGTATTTATTTTAAATTACAATTAATTCCTAGACGATTCAAAAAATATTATTTATAGACTGATGTGGAGGTTTTGTATTACTAACAGCGGTGCTAATCACTTCCTCTCACTCGCTCGCTATACTGTGCGAGTGAAACAATATGATGAGTTCCTGTGTTTGGCCGCCATTTTTAATCATCGTTTTTTTTATTCTGTGTCCATTTTTAAATATTGTTTCTTTAATAGCATGAATTATTATAGGATTGAAGTCTCAATTTAATGAATGAATGAATGAATGAATGAATGTGTGTATGTGAATGTGATAAAGTAAATCGGAAATTCAAGATTTTGTATTTTTACAGGTTGTAGTATGTTTCACTTTCATGTCGTTGTACTTCTGGATAATCAAGAGCTTGATATTGGAGATTGTATTGAGCATATACTTTGAAAAGTTCTATATTGCGATGAAAGATGTACCAGACTCATGCGCTATCATTTTGAGTTCAAACTGTTCAGGTAATTATGTGTATAATTAAATTTTATAAAAGATTTTTCTACTAATTTACTAGAAAAGATGACCCACTGACCGAAATTCATTGCGGTTGTAAAATCCAAGACAGTTGAATCTTTTGAAGTTTCTTAGGCTGTCTACAGAGTCGACCATCAGGAAAAGCTCGAAGCTTTTCCTGATGGTCGACTCTGTAGTTTCTAGCTTTTAGTAATTACAGTGATTGGGAATAGTGTGGCTGGCTTGTAAAGATATATAGTATACTAAGTAAAAATAATTAAGATTTGAATTGTTTTTTCGCTGGAGGCGGGCAGCGTAGGGCCGATCATTGTAGCTATCTTTACGGGAGGCCTATGTCCAGCAGTGGACGGCCTTCAGCTCATATGAGCTGAAGGCCGCTCCGTTCATTAACATCGTCATCATATGATGACGATGTTAATGAACGGAGATTTCTTTAGTAATTTTCATGCTCAAAAATTGCTGCTCAATCATACTAAAATTGCAGATGCTGAGAAAAAATTGTTCAAGAATGTTAAACGTCTACATCGAGTAACATTCAACAAGCTGAATGCCTGTGGAATGTTCTGCGTTGATGCTACTTTTCCGTTAAAAATGTTGGCTTTGGTTACTAACTACATCGCTGTACTGCTGCAGTTTGCCTTCTATGATCCTGCTAATTTTCTTAACATTTTTAATTATGAAGTTATATTTTAAATTTTGTGTTTAACAGAATATGCAAAAATTGCTTGTAGATTTGGAAGTCATGGAATGAAATAAAATTATTAAAACAATGAAAGGCTTTTATTCAAAGTACATAAAGCTAATAGAGTAGAGAGATAGCAAACAATCCTTGCAATAACAGATACATTCACTGTTCTAGAAAGAGCAAAGTTCATTCAAGTGGATGTAATAGACGGATGTGGGCAGCGCAGGATCGGTTGTTGTGGCTAACATTAGGGGAGGCCTATATCCATTTGTGGACATTCGGCTAAAACGAAATTGATGATGGTGAATAACTGCCTCGTTAGTCAAGTGTTCCTAAGCGTGACTGCTACACTGAAGGTCTTGGGATCAATTCCCAGGTCGAGCCAAAAGTGTTATTGAGTTTTTCTATGAAATTCTCAGTAGCAGCTCGGAGATAGGATTTATTCCCGGTTAAGGTTATTACACCGCCCGATGTCCTTGAGGATTTGACTGTCTGTCTTATTTTTTGTTTTATTAGCGCCATCTACCGATATCCAGTATGCTACGATAAACGGAACTTAACATTAAGCAAGAACACAGATGTGTCGCAGAGTTGTCATTGTTTTTGCCTATTTTATTCGCTCTCTGAGAGATCTAATACCTACATTTTGTTCTTCTATTATTTATTATTTGGTACCTACATCGTAATGTATATTTATTTTATTATACACGCTTACTTTTACATCGTTCTGGAACTAAAAGCCATAAACTCTGTCGTAGTAACAGAAACTTATTGGCTATATTATTTTCAATGAATAACATGAAAGTTTAATTTGAACTGCCTCGTTAGCCTAGTGGTCCTAAGTACGACTGCTTAGCTTTTTTTTTTGTTTAATGACTGAAAATCATCAAATAACTTCCCCCGCCCTGGGCGGGGCGGGAGGGAGTGTCAGACTTTTACTGACTAAAACCCGTCTATGTTCCTTCATGTGCCCTTTGCGTTCCGGGGGCGCGGTATCTCTTTCGAACAACCCGCAGCCCCGGCAGGCATCGGCCCTCAGTGGCCCCATCCAAGTTTGCTGACATCTCTTTGAGGCGCGCGTGGAACACGAACGCGCCATCGACATGGTCTACGACTGCTACGCTAGAGGTCCTGTGTTCGATTCCTAGGTAGAGCAAAAGGTGTTATTGGGATTTTCTAAGAAATTCTCAGTAGCAGCCCGGAGTTTGGTTTTGTGCCCGATAAATGGCAATAGGCTCGCCCCCTTTTACATGGGACCTAAATATACCGGCGAACTGTGGGTGTACATGGGTACACCTCTGCGTAACCCTTCGGGGAATACAGGCGTGATGATGATGGTTTAATTTGTGAAAAAGTGAGAACTCGAAGTAACGCTTCCTTGCAGTCCATGCATATTCAATTTTGTATCTAAACCTTATCGACTACACATGGAACGGTAGCCTTTGAAAAATCCACCCATCGATCAAGCAGAAACGCACATCTCGAATGTCAAACAAAAAAAGTCACAAATTTTCAAATTCTTTGAGACGTGTTAAAAAATATAAGAACATCAATAGTTATTATTACTTTACTGGAGTTCCTGTGTTTCGGCTCCCGAACGATGTAAAAGTAACCGTGTAATAAAATATTCACTTTGCCTGCTGAACTAACTTTCAACATTTATCTAATTGAGTACGGAGTGTTCATGAGATATTTCTAAAGGTCTGATGATGAACAGGTAAGTGCTTATCGGTTGTCGGAAACGAAAATAGTCAGAATGACCTGCCTTCAATATTTATCTAACCAAGCACGGGTGCTACTATGTGGTACATTCTAAAGGTCTGATGATGACCAAGTAAGTGCTCATCGGATCTCAGTAACGGAAATAGTTGTGCTCGGTCAAGCATTTGTTTTTATACATAGGCATAGTAGTCAGGCTTACTCTATGATAGATTCAAAAACTAAACGAAATTACAAATTTGTTTTTATTGATTTACGAACTTAATTTTAATTCTTATTTTACGAAATATTTACATTTGTACTATTTACAATATTGCTTCACTCATAAATAATTCAAAAAGTGAACTTTTGGTTTTTATTTTGGAAAAAATAACATGCGTATAGTCCACCCTTGACAAGAGCCATCAAGGCACTGAAGTTTGGCGTCTCAGGCATAGCGGGGGTGCCTCGTGGGGGGAATTGATGAAATTTCGAGTTTTTAGTTATTATTACAAAATCTTAACAGAAACAAGAAAAAGTAAACAATGCGAATTGTTTAATATGTCATTACATATTTTTAGGTATAAAATTCATGCCGAACTATTCAGCCGTTTTACCAACAATTTGCAATTTAGATTGAAAAATGACCTGTTTAAAATATTTTTTTTCCGAAATTAGGGCAAGTTTATTACAATTCTAATCAATGCGAACTGTTGAGGATGACTTTAAGTATAACATATATTTTTTATATGGAAAACGTACGGAAGGATTCCTCAACAAATTCCGTTAAACATAAGGTGTTTTTAGGACTTGAGCGATGTAATACCCTTAATAGCAAAAGGTTTGCCCCCTATTACATGAGACGTAAACATACCGGCGAACTGTGGCTGCAAATTGGTACACCTCTGCCTAATTCTTCGAGGAATACAGGCGTGATGGTATATTTATATTTTATTAATTTTTTTAAAATAATAAAGAAAGGTGGTTATTATTACGTAAATATCACCCACCAAATCAATTAACACTAATATACATCATAGCTTTCACCTTTAATTGAAGACATTTTTCAAAGCAATATCAATAAGCAAAGTCTCTCGTCAATTTCAGTGAAGAATGTTATGACAAACAGTTAAAGATAACAAATATATAGTAAAAGGGTTAAAACAACTTTCACACCCGTGCAACCTTGAAGTGTGTTTAATATGACTTCAGTACTCCACTTGCTTTGCAACTTTCAATCAAAATGAACCTTTTGGAACTAGAGGTAGATCAACGAGCCAAAATAGATATTCACGTTGAAAGTTTTATGAGTAACATGATCGATAAAGATGTCATGATCGATAAAGATGTCCAAGCGATCCTTCGCCCTCTAAATCTGATGCAAATACTAGTGTTGAATCCGAAATATTACATCAAGAACAGTTTCATACATCCGAACAATCGGTTCAATAAGTTTATTTCATTCTTTGGAGCCATACTGTATGTATCGACGTACTTGTATAGAAACATGGATGTGATATTTGACGACAATTTAAAACGTTATGGCATAATAAACTTCCCGTATTTTGCCTCCATTTTGAACTCTATTTTCTTCTGCCTCGGCTTTATCATGAATTCTATCATAAACACTGTTCAAACGAAGAAAAATGTCTCATTTGTTTTGACGTATCAAGAATTGCACAGGTATCTGAGTAAGGGCACCAGTTTGAAGTGGACTGTCATAAGAAATTGGATTCATGCTGTTTTAATCTTCTTCGTTTATTTCGTACTACTAAGTATTAAGTTCCTTTTTCATATCAAGCCACAGTTTATTTGTATTTTTAATATTTTGACATTGATTACAATTGACATAAATATGATTTATGCGATTGCATTAATTCAATTACTGACCGATAAAGTTACACTGTGGAAAAATCGAGTTTTACTCTTAGCGAATATTGATGACAATGAAAAGGATTGCAAGAAGATGTTTCAGGTTTACTTACACATATTAAACTGCTACAGCATATACATTGACGTTTTTGAGACACCGGTAAGACTTTGTTTGTGTATTTGTGTTTATTTTTATTTAAATAATATTCTTTGAAAGCTACGAAAAACTTGAGCGTGGATTAACTTATGTATTTTTTAAATCCCTGTGACTAAGTCTTGGTTTTGTTTCAACATATTAGAATATGATTTCAGTTTACTTATTAAATAAGAGTTTGTTGAATTGTTACTTTTCAAGGATTATAATTTCAAATAAAATGTATTCAGCTTACACACAGAAGAAAACAGAAAAAATCATTCATCCAAAAAAAATATTACACGTGCGAAGAGATTTGTAATTTTTCTTTCAAGACTACTCGTACCTGCCTATGTTAGCACCACACACATGTTTTTTTAAATTTCAGCATTATTTAACTCTGGTGGTAGTCCGCAATGCAGTCAAAAGACTGCATTGCGGACTAGTGAAAGGCGGTGAACGTTAAATACCTAAGCAAAGCTTCTATACCATCAAGCAACTGCAGTACTATAAATTCTGGCATAAGAAAAGGCCTAGGATAGTACCCTGCGAAACACTCATCATTTTTGTTGAGAAAATCCAATTTTTGTTCAATATTCTTATTGTTTCATGTTTCCCATATCGATTAAATCATTTAAGGTTTTGAGATTGTTTGTCTAAATTATGTTAAGGTATTGTCATGATCAGACGAACGAGAATTATAAATAAGTCAACGCAATCAAACGCTTCATCGCAATCTTTCTTGAGTAGTGTAAAAAATAGTATTACCTCAAAAACTACTATTGTTTCAGGTCCTGTATCATACAATGGGAACATTTATTAATTCTCTGATTGACTTTCAAGTGATAATAGACATTGGTATTCTTTATTATGAATATGTAAGTAAAGAATTTTCAAGAAAGGCATATTTTTCGGCAATAAAGGCCTACTACATCGTATCAAACCATGACCCAGCTAGGCGTCAGGAAAAAAATATTCGTTGTAGTGAAAAGTATAAGATTTTAGTTTTCTTCCGTTCTTGATACGTTCATAGGATGGGCATAGTGTGAAACGGACTAGTGGTCAGACTCCTTTAACTTCAGAAACACGAACGCGTGGTTATATTTTCTTAGCATATTTGCTTCTGTGTGGCAACTATCTTACTATTTTGAAAACACGAAGATTTCTGAAGCGTAAACTTTTTCTGGTCTAGTTACAAGCTTTTATTTAACTTAGACTGTTCGTATGTAAATTGTCCATCATTTGCGAACCATTTTTCTACCATTTCTTGGTATCCGATTGAGCTGAAATTTTGCATACACTTTTGATTCTGGTGACAATACAATGTCTACTTAATATATCTATGTATGTTTGTTGTTTGTATGTATGTTTTATATTTATATGTATATGTGTTTTGTTTAGTGTATACTTAATATTGTAATAATTTAAACATGACCGCTGCTTCAACATGGCGGATTACATATTTTTTGTATTCGAGTTACAGTGACAAAGCATTTTTTTTAGTGTTCATATATTATTTTAATATAGTAATTATTATTTTTTAGGAGAAAATACCTTACGTGACGATAATTGTTAACTTGTGGATGTTAAAGGCTTTGGTGTTACATATTATACTCAGTCAGTGTTTAGATGAATTTTATGTAGCTACAAAACAAGTACAATACTCGTGTTTGCTCATTTGTGGAAAAGATTGTACAGGTAAAGTACCAAAAATTTATGCAATATGTTATGAAAATATTCCTTATCAGCAATGTTTTGCATCTCGTCTTTAGTTGATACCTAAAATCTAAAAGAAAATTGAATGTTGTCGAAAAATTCGATTCTATTATTTTTAAGAGAGGTTTGATTTTTTTTCTTCGGAAGCTGTCATAGCCTCCTCGTTACCATTTAGATTTTTTCGATTTTTACAATAGCAATGGGTTGAATATGTTACTTTATTTCTGTTAATTACCATTATTCAAGATACCATTCAAATCATATACCATTTGATAATTTTCAGATGACGTAAGCAATTTATGCAAAAATGTCCTGCGTGTGCATCGCGCGTCATTCAACAAGATGACAGCGCGTGGCTTGTTCTACATAGACATCTGTCATCCGATACGTTTGATGGCCCTTCTCACTCAATATGCTGTTGTATTGTTGCAGTTTACGTTTTTATAATCTCAATACCATTAAAAAATTGTAATTGACATTAAAGTATTTTATTTCAATTATTATGAAGATATAACGATACTCCAGCTAATAAATGTTCTGATAACTTTGTAACGGCTAAACTGAATTTGGTAATAAAATATCTAAGACCCATTACTAGGATACCCACTTTCAAATGAAATTGCATATGCTGAGAAAGAAAATGTACAAGAATGTTGAACATCTTCTTCGAGCGAAATTCAACAAGCCAACTACTACTTTCCCGTTTAAAATTTTTCCTTTAATTAGTCATCATCATCATCTCAGCCATAGGACCTCCACTGCTGAACCTAGGCCTCCCCTGCCTGGCTTTAATTACTGACTACATCAATTGTAGCAAATTGATGTAGTCAGTAATTAAAGGAAAAAATTTGTTCTTTCAATTAAATATACATTTCAAGGCTATCATATCAGTAGGCAATATCAATATGGTGAAGGATGTATGACAGACTGTAAAGGATAACAATAACATAGGTTATAAAAACATTCTTAGAGTTCCGTGACGCCTTTAATCAAGAGTTATTATTCAAAGTTCACTCGTTCACTTGCTTTCCAACTTTCAATCAAAATGAACCCTTTAGAAGTAAAGGTAGATCAAAAAGCCAGAACAAATGTTCACGTTGAAACTTTTTTAAGTAACATGATCGATAAAGATGTGCAATCGATCCTTCGCCCTCTAAATCTGATGCAAATGATTGTGTTGAATCCGAAATATTACATCAAGAACAATTTCATATATCCGAATAATCGCTTCAATAAGTTCGTATCATTCTTTGGAGCCTTGTTTTATGTATCTGCGTACTTTTATAGAAACATCGATGTGATGCTTGATGATAATTTAAGACGTTATGGCTTAATTAGTTTCACGTTCTTTGCCTCTATTTTCAACTCTCTTTTCTTCTGTGTCGGTTTTATCATGAATTCTATCATAAATACTGCTCAAGCGAAGAAAAATATCTCATTTGTTTTGACGTTTCAAGAATTGCACAGGTATCTGAGTAAGAAGACCAGTTTGAAGTGGACTGTCATAAGAAGTTGGATTCATCCTGTTTTAATTATCGCCGTTTATTCTGTAATAATATGCTTCATGTTTTCATTTGAAATCAAACCGGAGTTTATTTGTATTTTAAATCGTTGGATATTGATTACTATTGATTCAAATTTAATTTATTCTATTCGATTAATTCAGTTATTGACTGATAAAGTTAAACTGTGGAACCATCGAGTTTTACTCTTAGCAAGTAATGATGACAATGACAAGGATTGCAAGAAGATGTTTCAGGTTTACTTGCAAATATTAAAGTGCTATGATATCTTCAATGATGTTTTCAAGACACCGGTAAGTCTAACGACTAACGACTGCTTGTGTGGATGAAATTTGTCATGAATTTTATGTAAATAATATGATAACATATTTTTTGGCTATCAGAAATGGAAGTATTTATTGTTTTTTTTGGACCGTGGTAACTAAGGTGAATCTTCAAAAAAAGTTGCGGTATCCATCATGTAATTAACATCAAGTCCGCAGGGCATTTCAAATTATTTACAAAATAATAAACTAAACTATCAAGATATTCTGTACCAAAAATCTCTCATTACAAAAGGGCCCACTATATTGCCCTGCGTAATACAAAATATTTTATTTACGAATCCTACGATTGTCATGTCAGTTCAATTTTTTTCATGGATCCCATACTGATGGAAGCCCACAAGCTTTCCAGATTGAAAATAAAATTATATGTATGGAGGTTTTATTTTCAGATGAGCGAGAAATATAATTAAGTCAACGCAATCAAATGCTTCATCGCAATCTCTCTTGATTAATGTAAAAATTTGTATGTGCTCAAAAAATATTACTGTTTTAGATCTTGTATCATACAACGGGGACATTTATTAATTCTTTAATTGACTTCCAAGTGATTCTAGAGATCGGCATTCTTTATTACGAATATGTAAGTACAGAACTAAAGAATAATGGCAATAAATGACGGTTAATGGCAATAGGCTCGCCCCCTATTACTTGGGACCTAAAAACATACCGGCGAACTGTGGGTGTACATTGGTACACCTCTGCCTATCCCTTTGGGGAATACAGGCGTGATGGTATGTATGTATGTAGAACTAAGGACATATTATACGCTTTGGTTAGTCATCATTTAGATTCGAAATTACATCGCTTTTAACCGATCCTTTTCAGCCTGTGGATGTCTTGTGTCTGATATAATAATGATGATCCCTTTGTGGCACGACGGCCATAACATTTCGAAAACACGAAGATTTTTGAAGCGCGTACTTTTTCTAGTCTAACTGTTCAAGTTATAGTGACAGAGCAAGATATTTTTTCCACTATTTATGAATTATATTTTTTTTTAGAAAAAAATACACTACGAGGCGATAATTGTTAACTTGTGGTTGATAAAGACTTTGGTCATACAAGTCATACTCAGTATGTATTTAGATGAATTTTACGAAGCTGTCGAACGTGTACAGAATTCATGCATGCGCGTTATCGCAAAAGATTGTCCAGGTAAAGCTTTATATCATACGATTTATTATTTTTGAATTTATCATAAATTGCTGATTGGGCACCTAACGCAAATAATTTTAATGGTGATGAAAAGATAACGCAAAAAAAACTGAAGGGGATAAAAAAAATATTTTGCTGTTTACTATGGAATCTGTCACAGTCATCCTTTCGCCATTTTGCTTTTTTCAACAAAGATGATTGCTAGATTTATCTCAACAACGTGACACTTTGGGGCACTATTTATGACTGTATATTTATAGTTGTTTTAATTGTCCTTTACTATTAAAGGAATGCTTGTTTGATTGTTTCAAAATGGCTGTAAGATGATCATGCCAATTCGGTCTCAATAAGTAGCGATAACATTCCTCATCAACTATGTTATGATATTGTTTTTTTATGACATTTTCCGCTCCGGGTGGATCGTCAGACTCATAATACTAAATTATTTCCGTGTTCTTCTTAATGCACTATGCGTTCTAGTGCCGCGGTGACTCTTTCGAACAAATTCCGCAACTTTCAATGGCATGACATTGCTATGATAGCATTCAACTCATATTTCACTTGAAAACTTTCAGATGACGTAAACAAGTTATGCAAAAATGTCCTGCGTGTGCATCGCGCGTCATTCAACAAGATGACAGCGCGTGGCTTGTTCTACATAGACATCTGTCATCCGATACGTTTGACGGCCCTTCTCACTAAATATGCTATTGTGCTGTTACAGTTTGCGTTACTGTAATCCTGGTACTCCCATATGGTGGTACGAGTAAGTAACGTATAGGGAGCAAAGGTGGACAGGAAAGAATATTGGAAGGATAAAAAGGATTTTCTTAAACTTACAATCTAACCTAGTATATTATTATTTTATTTTAATTGTTGAGTTGTATGGCCTTGTCGTCAAGAAAATTATTATTGCTACAGGAAGTACCATCAAACAAACAAAAAAAAAACACTAAATATGTGGAAGGGTTCTTTTCGTTTTGAAATGTGTATCGCGTTTGTTTCTCTTCTCGTTTCGTGTTAAAGTCTTCGTGTGTGAATGCAAAGATTTCTAGTTTGTGTGCGTGTGTAGTGTACAAAAAACCCGTCACATTGCAGTTATCTGCGCATACTGACCATCAAACTAACACACACGGACACACCCTCACACTTGAAAAGTAGTTGGTACTTTGACCTTCAATATCTCCGTAAACAAATGGTCCTCAGATTAGACGCCTTCTGGCTTTACGTAAAATCCTATTGTTTAAACTTAAGAGCAGTATAAATAATATTTTGGTTCCACATAGGGGTTTATTACACTTGGCTACATTAAGTCGACTGAAGAAGCCAAGTGTAATAGGAATTGTTACAAATAATGCAAGTTGTTTTGATTTGTATAAAATAAATATAAATAAATAAAATGAAATCTTTTATTTTACACTAAATCTATTCAGGTCAGAACACAAAGAACTTGTATAACACACAAAACATAATGGCAAATAGCGACGCATATCATTTCCTCTCACTTGCTCACTATACTGTTCAAGTGAAATGTCACGATAAGATCTGACTTTGAATCCATATTTATTTTACAAAAGAGAGCTGTCAGAGCCATTTATAATCTCCGTCGCTGCGAATCTCTTAGGGAACTATTTAAAAAGATTAATATTATGACAGTGCCTTGTCAATACATTTACGAAAATATTATGTATGTAAGAAAAAAATTACATCTTTTTGATAAAATAAGTGATAGACATAATTTTAATACTAGAAATAAGGACAAATTAGCTCAACCATTTTTTAGATTGTCCAAAGTGCACTCATCTTTCATGGGGTACTGTGTTAAATGTTACAATAAAATACCTAGTGATATATTAAAATTAAATGAAAGAAAATTTAAAAATTGTATTAAAAGCACACTTTGTAAACAAGCATACTACAAGTTAGAGGATTATATTCAAGATAATAATGCTTGGAAACATGCTGGTCTTGCTCCATAGGACAATTTCAAGTCTTGACAAAATCAACTGGTTGCTTATTTAATCATAAAACTAATTTGTTTTGACCAATAATTGTTTTTCTCCTCGACATTAATTCTACATTTGAGTTTGACTCGCACACTGATTCGTTGTATTTGAAATGTTAGAAGTAATCATCTACGATCACAATATTGGCGTTAAATATTATAATTAATTTAGCTTTCATCTCAAATTTGTAGCACTGAGTACGTATTGTAGTACTTTGAGTGACTTTTTATTTTTGATAGATCGTTTTGACATTTATATATTTTTTTATGGAATGAATGTAACTATACAACTTATTGTAATACATTGTTATTTAAAAGAGTATGTATGGAGTTTCTTGCCCGTTCTTCTCCATACGAAACTACCTTTTGGAATGGGCAACTAGATTCAATATTAATGATTTTTTATGTAATGACGTTCAAAAGTGCCTTTTAATGGCCTAATTGAAATAAATGATTTGACTTTGACTTTGACTTTGATCCTTTGCTTATTTTATGTGGTTTCCCTTCATTTTCACTTCAATGAAATGATTTGCTTACTGTATCCCTAAAATCATTACAATGAATAATAGTCCTAGAATAAAGATGTTTAATCCGAGTACTTGTTTTGCGATTGGCGGTCTCTCTGGTACAATGCCAATATCTCTCGCCGGAACGCCAATGCCAACCTGCTCCGACTTTCAGTACCTCGGGTCGCTTGCCCAAGAAGATGGCGGAGTAGACCGAGACGTAACGCACCGGATCAACACAGCGTGGATGAAATGGCGACAGGTCACTGGAATAACTTGTGACCCAAGGATGCCTCACTAGTGGAAGGGTAAAATCTACAAGTCCGTGATAAGACCTGTCGAATTGAATGGATCAGAATGTTGGGCGTGAAGAAGACGGATGAACAACTATTGCATGTAGCGGAGAATGTTGAAGTGGATATGTGGTGTGACTAGAATGGGAACACAAGAAATGAGTAAGGTAGCGCTAGTGTGGATGGATGAAAGGAAGAGGGAGGCCAAAGAAAATATGAATGGATTGTGTAGAATGATATGAAAGAGAAAAGAGTCAGTGATAGCATGACGGTTGACAGGACGTCATGGAAGAAGAAAACGTACATTTTAATTGGTCTCATCATTATCATCATCATAGTAGCCGAACGACGTCTATTGCTGGATATAAGACTCTCCTAAAAACGTAAATGAATATGTCAGTAACAACTATAATAGACTCAACTTTTAATATGGACAGACTGCCTCGTTAGCCTAGTGGCCCTTAGCGCGACTGCTACGCTGTAGGTCTTGGGTTCGATTCCCAGATCGAGTAAAAAGTGTTATTAGGTTTGTGTATGAAATTCTCAGTAGCAGCTCGGAGTTAGGATTCGTGCTATCCGGCTAATGGCAATAGGCTCGCCCCCTATTACTTGGGACCAAAACATACCGGCCAATTGTGGGTATACAGGGAATACAGGTGTGAAGGTATGTTATGTGTTATACGGCCAGTAATAAAAACAAAACAATTGGATTAAAAGTATACCCTTTTAATTCAAGTGTTTTGTTTGTCAGAAGTAAGTAAACAGTGTGAGACAAATAATTATCAAAACATTCAAATTACGTTGACATTTTAATAGTAAATATTGGTGGTCATAGCCTAGTTCCAAATTAATTGTTTTCATGGCGACACACAAGTTTCCATGAAACAGATATAGACAAGAAATGACTGCGGTAGTTGACATTTTACCGGACCATGAAAATAACGAAGTACCAGTTAATAATGTGTTTAAAAAAGAATTACTGTCAGTATACAAGCCATTTGATTTGACACAAGCAATATACGTCTTATCTATGTACAGAATACGGGATGGCTTCATCACACCGAATAGTGTCTTCTACAACGTCGTGTCAGGCATCTGGTCGCTACTACTATTGATTAGCTACTTCCTCTCCCTTTTCAAGGACGTATATATATCTGAATTGAAAGGCTTCAATGCAGTTAAATGTTACTCTAATACACTCATAGCTTTCCTGTATTGCTTTGGAAATATAACTACCTACTGGACCAATGTCATACAGAGACACAACAATGTTAGGCTTGCGATAAGTATCCAGAATATTTGTGAGATGTTTAAATTAAACGGGAAAAGTTTGAAGAATTTCACGATATTCAACTGGGTTTACGTCATCACCCTGAATTGTTTTCAAGTATTCTGGCTCGTGGATTTAAATATCACCTTCATCTTAGTTTTTCAATTTGATGAGATTATAACAAACTTGTTTTACATTATCTTTGACACAAACATTTTATACTGCCTACGACTCATGAAGCTTTTATCAGAATCTTTAAAAGTATGGGTTGAGGATGTACGGAAATCAAAATGCGTTGCAGACACAGACAATGAATTGTATTGGGACAGAAAATTCAGCGTTTACATCGAAATAACTGAAACTTATGAACTCGTTGGGAAATTTTTTCAGTTATTGGTAAGTGAAATCGAATTTGTTATACGATCAGGAAAGCACAGGCCCTATTTCATAGTGGCCGGAGATCGTCTCGCGCTCTCCGGCGTCTGGTGCATCTGTTGCGAGTGAGATAAGAGGAAGTAGTCTCCTGTTCCGCCGCCTCCTTGGCGGCCATCACCTCCTCACAGAAGGAGGCGCCGACGTCTCAAGCCCTCTCGCTCCCGACTATGGACAGAATAACGTCCTGGAGCGAGAGGCTACCCGCAGTTGTCGCTGCGACGAGATCGCGGCGCTGCACTGCCCAAGCTGGGCACTCCTTCAGTGTATGCTGCGCCGTGTACTCGGGGCAGTACTGAAAATAATGCCACCCAGGCGCCGTCTGCCGGCCTATACGATACATGTACTTTTCAAAGTATCCGTGGCCAGAAAGCACCTACATCTACCTTAAGGTAGGGGCACCATGACGTCTCTCCAACCACACTTTCAACACGGGATTTACCGCCGCTATAGCGCCGTTCTCATCTGTCTAACACCAAACCATCTAGTTTTGTCACACAGTCACGCATATCTTGTTTGATTACTATGTATTTTATAAAATTACAGGTCTATGAAAATTTAATTTCAGATTCTATATTATTTAATTGACACATTCACCAGTAGTGTACTTTCTATATGGTTTCGTATAGAGTATTCAAAAGTTGTTGGTGCTAGCTTGGTTAAAGTAAGTACCCATAAAACTACGATTAACAATAACAATTCACCCTTAAATTTTAACACGATAATATTGATTAAATTGGGTTAATTGGGGTAATTGGGTTTATTGTGCCCCGTTGGTCTCGTGGTCGCAAGTGCGACTGCTGTGCAAGGGGTCCCGGGTTCGATTCCCAGGTCGAGCAAAAAAGAGTTATTGGGTTATTCTATGAAATTCTCAGTAGCAGCTCGGAGTTTGGATTTGTGCCCGGTAAATGGCAATAGGCTCGCCCCCTATTACATGGGACCTAAATATACCGGCGAACTGTGGGTGTACATTGGTACACCTCTGCCTAACCCTTCGGGGAATACAGGCGTGATGGTATATATATTTATTTTAAAATTTAAAATATGATTACATTAACGAAACAGTCGTACTCTTTCTGTCTCTCTCTCTCTCTCTCTCTGTAAAGTTGCAACTATGGGGATGTTGGAAATTAGTTGTATGTAGTTGACTAAATAAATATTTTTATTGAAGGTTGCACTCTCACTGTTATCCTTACTCTGGATGGTTAAAAACATAACACTTATAACATTTTTGTGCTTGGAGTGTGAAACGTTCTACTCAATGATGACAGAAGTGCGCAGTACCTGCATACAACTCACAACGTCAGAATCATGTCCAGGTGAGGCCGTTTGCAATTATTGATTCATCATCATCATCATATCAGCCGCTGGATAATCACTGCTGAACGCAATTAGTGATTATTGGCTTTTGATTTTTAATAAGTCTCTGTTTTTTGCCTAAATACATATAGTTTCCTTTTAGGTTACAGGACTGTATTAGTTTTTGTATTTTAAACCTTGTTCTTACTTTGGGTAATGTTATTTAGACAAAACCGCGTCGTCTGGCGGTAGAAATGCATCTAGGAAAGTACCTGGAAATATTGCATGTTGGTCTTTACATCTGGCGACTGTGGGTTCTCGATGCTAAATATTTTTATTTAACCTTGTTTACAGAAGCCCAAAAAAGAGTCTGCAAGAATATTCAACGAGATCAAACTGCTTCTTTCAAGAAGATGACTGCATGTGGTCTGTTCGTTATAGACGGTGCGCTACCGCTGCTATTGTTCGGTCTTCTTGCTACTTATTTTGTCGTTGTCTTACAGTTCGAGTTTCTGTAATCCTAGTAGGTACCAACACTATAGATTTTGTTTATTGGCTGTTTTCATTTTGTATGCTGTACATTCATTGAAAAATAAAACCTATCACTTTAAATCGCCATTGTGTTTTCTATAATGTCTTCCTGACTGAAACTTCCTTACGTATTACTATTTAGCAGACTTTCCTCATGATTGGTTCAAGAATATTATTCGGATCAAAGAATCAAAACTGATTGGTTGATCTGGGGATAGCGTACAATGAAGACACTCCAATTATAACTCACGGCTGGACAGTTTGATCTCGAAGCTCCAAAGGGAGGTACTAAATTCAAGTGCCACGCCATTAGAGGGATGCCAGCAACCAAGCCAGAGACCATCACATAAGCTACCGTATTTTGCGAGTCAGGTCAACCAAAAAGTTGCAGTTTCATGACAGTGACCGCTTTTCTGCAGCATCTTTTAATCAATCAAGGTCAAAAGGACCGGTTGTAAGCTGCCTGCATGCAGCGCCTCTCTAGGGTTCTTTTGGAAATATATGGGGGAGACCTATGTCAAACAGTGGACGTCTTGCGGTTGATATGAGGATGATGAATCAAGGTAAAAAATAACAGTAATGCTCTCACTGGCACTGTTTCTTTACTTACTTTATCCTCGGTTATCGTCTTAACGGGAATCTCACGTTTGGTTCTAACTGCATCCAAAAAACAATTTCCAGCTTAAGTTGTCTTAATACCTACTGGTCGTCACATCTTGAGATCATCTACTTAGGTCTAATGAATACCAGCATCCAACAGCACAATTGCTTTAGTAGAGTGAGATCCTAGGTCCCAATCAAGCTCAGAAGATTAGAAACACTTTTTTTACTAGCATAGAAGCGTTAATATTATCAGTTGCCAACCTCGACCTTGACTTTGTTAACTGCCTCGTTAGCCTAGTGGTCCTAAGTGCGACTGCTACGCTAGAGGTTTTAGGTTCGATTCCCAGGTCGAGAAAAGTGTTATTGGGGTTTTCTATGGAATTCTCAGTAGCAGCACTAGGCTCGCCCCCTATTACATGGGACCTAAATACCCGCGAACTGTGGGTGTACTGTGGAACACCTCTACCTAACCCTTTGGAGAATACAGGCGTGACGGTATGTTATGGTTTTGCAATTTTGAAACATAATAAAAAGAAATACATCGGGGAACATAAAAGAAAATGCAGTGAGTGTTACTTTCAAAAAGACATTCGTTTTATTTTTCAATCGATATAACGCACATAATAAATTCTAATAGCTAATTCGAACGGTGCTTTCTCACGATTTATTCTGTCCTCTTCAAAATCAGGCAATCAGCAAAAGTGTTAGTACTAGGATTACAGAAACTCGAACTGTAAGACAACTATAAAGTAAGTGGTAAGCAGACCGCAGAACAGCAAGGGTAGCTCCCCGTCTATGACGAACAGTCCCCACGCACTCATCTTCTTGAAGGAAGCAGCTTGAAGCCGTTGAATATTCTTGCAGAGTCTTTTTTGAGCTTCTGTGAAAAAGGAAATAAAAAAAATCAAAGTCAAAGCATTTATTTCAGTTAGACCATTAACATTTTATTTTTATCTGTCTCGTTAGCCTAGTGGTCCTAAGCGCATCTGCTAGAGGTCTTGGATTCAATTCCCAGGTCGAGCAAAGTGTTATTGGGTAATTCTATGACATTCTCAGTAGCAGCTCGGAGTTAGGTTTTGTGCCCTGTTAATGGCAATAGGCTCGCCCCCTATTACATGGAACATAAACATACCCGCGAACTGTAGGTGTACATTGGTACAGCTCTGCCTAACTCTTCGGGGAATATAAGCGTGATTGTACGTATAATTGTAAATGTACTATTTACAGACACTTTTGAATTGTCAAGAAGTTACAGTTTAAAGTTGAAGCTATTGACTCGTAGCAAAACGCAGGTTCCTATGGAGAAGAACGAGAAAGAAACTCCACGGACACTCTTTTTTTCAATTTGGTTTTAACAAAATCTTGGTTATAATGTAATTGTTGCTTCTACATGTGAAAACAATGAAGGCGAATGTAAAACAATAAAACAAAATAATAATAAAGATATAGGTCATGGCAGTTGAGAAATGACCAATCCCAACTGAACGAAGAAAGACTAAAAACAAAGGCTTACTCACTTTATAAAAAACAGAAGCTAATAAACTCTAAATGTAAATAGATTCACCTGGACATGTGTCTGACGTTGCGAGTTGTATGCAGGTACTGCGCACTTCTGTCGTTATGAAGTAGAATCTTTCACACTCCAAGCATAACGCTATTACCAGTATCAAGCTTTTAACCATCCAGACTAAAGATAACAGTGACAGTGCCAGCTGAAACAAAAATAATGTCATAGAGCTAATGTCCAATTTACTCATAATTGAAATATACACCCACCTCAAGAAATATGAACTATTTGATATGCAAGACAAATCTTTTGGAATTACAAAAAATCTATAATTATCAAAAATATACTATCTGCGGAGTGCTTTAAAGACAAAGAAAGACAGGGTGAGGATGAGAGAAAGGAGACCAGCAAAAAGAATTAATATGGCAGATGTGAGTGGCAACGCAGGGAGGGTACGCCCTAGAAACACCTACACAGACCTTATTAGTGAGGTTCTTTAGAAAGGTCGGGTGCGCAGTATTCGTAACCGACGTGCTTGTATGAACGTGGACTAGGCGAAAGGAGTATGTCAACACACATGTCGTCAACCTCGCGACCTGGGACAAGATACTTCATTTGTTTATCTTTCTCAGTTCTCATCAGGCGGGACTGTAGTATCAAGAATCATTGCGCATCTCTCTAATCGATCTACCGCTATGTCAGGCTTATTGGCAACAATAGTCCTGTCAGTGATGATAGATCGATCCCAATACAACGTGATAATGCCATATTCAAGAACTGGGTCAGGCACATACCTAAAGTAGACAGTCTTGTGGAATTGGAAGTAGTACTTCTAATTCCACAAGACTATAAATATGAAGATTTATAGGTACTTACTTTAATCAAGCTAGAACCAACTACTTTTGCTAACTCTATGCGTAGCCATATAGAAAGAACACCATTGGTGAAAATGTCAAAGCAAAAATGAAATATCTGAAAAAAAAACAACGAATTAAATAACAGCGATATTAGAATTACTTGAGATAGTTTAGTATTGCCTTTGGGATGGCATCGCATCTGGTATTGCAGGCGTCTATAGACGGCGATAATAACTTATCATTAAGTGGGCCGTCTGCTTATTTACCATCCAACGACACAAAATCAATTATTTTCAATTTGTTTAAATTGATTCTTACATTATATTTTGCTTTTCTCTGATCTCCTTCTCCATTCTTCCACATGGGCTTCAGATTAAATGATGTCACAACAAAATCAACTTGACTTACCTGTTTCTGAAAAGAATTTCTGATGATTTCGTAAGTTGTAACAATTTCCACAAAAAATCTGAATTTTCTGTTCCAATACAATTCCTTTTCTGTCTCGACAACGTACAATGATTTCTGCGCATCGTAAACCCATATTCTAAGAGATTCCGATAAAAGCTTCATGAGGCGTACGCAATACAACATTTTAGTGTCAAAGATAATGTAAAACAAGTGTACGATCGTTTCATTGAAATGGAAAACTAAGGAAAAGGCTAGATATAAATTCATGATCCAGAAAACTCTAAACCCAATTATTGCTATGACGTAAACCCAGTTGAATATCGTGAAATTCTTCAAACTTTCCCCGTTTGCTTTCAACATCTCACAAATATTCTGAATACTTATCGCAAGCCTAACGTTGTGGTGTCTCTGTACGATATTGGTCCAGTAGGTAGTCACATTTCCAAGGCAATATAAAAGGAACGTGAGCATATTGGATGAATATTTTACAAAATTGAAGCCTTCCAATTCATTTTTGAATACGTCCTTGAACATGGAGAAGAAGTAGCTAACTATTAGTAGAAGCGACCAGATGCCTGAGACGACGTTGTAGAAGACACTATTCGGAGTGATGAAGCCATCCCGTATTCTGTGCATAGATAAGATGTACAAAGCTTGCATCAAATCAAATGGCTTGGAGACTGACAGTAATTCTTTTTTGAACACATTTTTAGCACATAATTCGTTATCTTCATGATTAGGTAAATTTTCAACTATAGAAGTCATGCTTCGATAGAAACGTATTTGTGACGATGGATACTTTGAATGGAACTAGCCTAAAGCAACCAATCATTATTATTAAAGCGTATACACAAACTATATGTTAATATCATTATAATTAGTTGTCATTTGCACTGTAGTTGCTCATGTAGGCTTACCTTTAATACAAGTGGTTTTCTTTATATTTGTATTACTTACTGTATTGAAGGTTTTGTATGTTTGTTTTTAATATACAATATGTCGAAACGTCAGCGGCTCTTCAATATTTGTGTAACTCAGACTATCGAAAGTTGATATATATTAAATGAGTTTTACTTTAGTAGGCTTTTCACAATATTAAATTAACAAAACTCATTTGGATGGATCTACATCAGGCTAACTTAAACCAAGTACTTTCGATGAATTACAGAAACTCGAATTGTAAGACAACGATAATATAAGTGGTAAGAAGACCGAACAACAGCAAAGGTAGCTCCCCGTTTATGGCGAACAGTCCCCACGCACTCATCTTCTTGAAGGAAGCAGTTTGAACTCGTTGAATATTCTTGCAGATTCTTTTTTGAGCTTCTGAGAACAAAGTGAAATAAAAATTTGAATTTCCCTTACGAACTGGGATTCCAGACTCAACACTCAACAGACCTACATAATTGTTCTGTGGCTCAAATTGTAAGAAGTGATAAATGAAGAAGGGATACTATATTCTTACAATTTATTATACTTTCCTAACTCTCATCGTCCGATGGGACGGCAATTCGACAAAACCGGTGAGAGATCTGTCTGTCACACCACAAATAAATTCACCTGAACATGCGTCTGACGTTGTGAGTTGTATGCAGGTACTGCGCACTTCTGTCATGATCGAGTAGAATCTTTCACACCCCGAGCATAAACATATAACTAGTAACATGCTTTTAACCATCCAGATTAAAGATATCAGTGACAGAGCAACCTGAAACAAAAATATTTTAATTAACCAATACAAAATTATGTGAATTAGCTCATAGTCCTCACTTGTCTTCACCTATAAAAATAATTATGAAATATGCAATATATTATGCAAGCAGAATTCTTCGGCCAAGTCAAGATGCTTGATCTGCTTATATTTTTTGATCTTCACGAGGTTCTAAATCCGGATCCTTGAAAGACATATGAGGAACCTAAACCAACTCGCAGAAGCCCCTTTGATGACGTTAAAATGAAACACCAAGCTACAATTATCCCTGTTTGCACTACGCAAGTGCATCCAAGAACAATCCCCGGTTGGCAAAGTATTTACTTCATTATTATTATTAACTGTCCTGTTGGTATCGTGGTAGCAAGCGTGACAGTTGAGCGTGGGGTCATATACCCAGGTGAGGCAAAAAGTGTTATAGGGTTTTTCCTTTAAGAATTTCAAAGTAACAGCCTGAAGTTTGGAGTTTGGCAGTGTGATGCTCCCGTGCGTCGGAAAGCAAGTAAACCCCTTGGTCCCTCGCCTGATCTCTCTTCGGCTGTTTCGGATTGCCGTGCCATCAGACTATAAGAGTTACGGGCGAGGGAGTGCACCTGTGTTTGTGCATACACTTGTGCACTATAATATTATAGTGCACCAGTGTATGCGCAAACACGTTTTAACGGCAGTGACCGAAATCTGTCTGGAGTTTTTTTTACCTTATTATTATAATTCGCAAGTTTTAGGTACTTACTTTAATCATGCTAGAACCAACTACTTTTGCTATTTCTATACGTAGCCATATAGAAATTACACTATTGCTGAATAAGTCAAGGCAGTAATAAAAAATCTGAAATGAAATAATATTTGTCATATAAAATACGAATGAAGGAATGGAATGTGTTGTTGTATATCTGTGGGAAAGAGCTGGATGCTTAGGTGTGAGACAGATGGCGTGTACTTGTAATGACGTAAACCTTTCGCATACATACATAAACTCACGCGTTTTTCCATGGGTGTAGGCAGAAATCACAGAACGCCATCTGCTACGATAATTAGATACTCCTTTTGCCTCGTGCACATTCATACATCTGACTTTTCTGAAGAACCTCGCAAATAAGGTTAGTGTAAGCTTTTTTAGGGCATCCCCTCGCGGCATTGCCACTCACATTTGCCATATAAATCCCTTTTGTTAGTCGCCTTTCACTTATCCTCTCATCATGACCGAACCATTTAAGCATACTCTTTTGAACCTTTGTCACTAAATCCTCTTTTAATCCGCAACGTTGTCGTATAGTTTAATTCTTCACTATAATTCAAAGTTACACCACACATCGCATTATTACAATAATAATCGCTAGCAAACTATCAGAAAGTATTGTTTTATCAGGGTAAGTGCTATTTACCTTGGCCATCCTCTGAACATCACTATGAATATTTAATAAAAGTGACATAGATATCTTATTTGGTTTTCTCTTCAGACATACTGATCTTACATTTTATCTTGCTTTCCTCCAGTCTCCTTATGCATCCATCCATCCACATGAGCTTACTTTTAGCAAAAAAGCAATATGACTTACCAAAGTTTGAAAAGTTTTTTCAACGACTTCGTAAGTATCAGCAATTTCCATGTAAACCCTGAATTTTCTGTTCCAATACAATTCAGTTTCTGTGTTTGCAACGTATATTGATTTCCGCGCATCGTCAACCCATAGCCTAAGAGCTTTCGATAAAAGCTTCATGAGCCGTATACAGTACATTAAGTTGATGTCAAAGATCATGTAAAATAATTTTGCTATGGTTTCATCAAAGTGAATGACTAAGGAAAAGGCGATATTTAAAATCATGATCCAGAAAACTCGAAATCCAAATAAGGCGATGACGAAAACCCAGTTGGATCTAGTGAAATTTTTCAAATTTTTCCCGTTCATTTTTAATATCTCACAAATATTCTGGATACTTATCGGAAGCCTGACGTTGTTGTGTCTCTGTATGACATTGTTCCAGTAGTTAGCCATATTTCCAACGCAATACAGGAGGAACGTGGGTATATTGGAGGAACATTTAACAAAATTGAAGCCTTTCAATTCAGTTGTGAAAACATTTTTGAACATGAGAAAAAAGTAGCTGAACAATAGTAGTAGCGACCAGATGCCCGAGACGACGTTGTAGAAGACACTATTCGGAGTGATGAAGCCATTCCGTATTTTGTACATAGATAACATGTAAAAAGCTTGCATCAATTCAAATGGCTTTGATATTGACAGTAAATCTTTTTTAAACACATTTTTAGCACGTACTTCATTATCTTCATGGCTTGGTAAATGTTCAACTATTGCAGTCATTTTATGTCTGTTTAACAAAAACTTGTTCGTGACGATAGATACAATTAATTGAACTACACCAAGGCAACCAATATTTACTATTAAAACGTCAACGTAAATTAAATGTAATGATATAATAATTGTTTGTTATTTGCTCTTTACTTACTTTTAATACAAGTGGTTTTCTCATGATTGTATTACTTACTGTATTGAAAGTTTTATACAATCTATGAAAAAGTAGAATTGAGGGCAAATCTTTCGATGCCTCGGTTAAGTAGAATGCTTATGGAGGTAAGTAAGAAAGGTAGTTGGGGGACCGCCTTAGGGTTTTAATTTGACACATCCTTCCTACTACTACACTGCCTTCCCCGAGGCGAAGGTAGTTCATGAGGATTAATACTAGCCTTTTTTTTCTCGTGGGGTAAACCTCATGGATGCTCTCCATTTGGGGTAAACGGAGAGTTATGCCGGGACTTTTACCGACTAAAACCCCACGGTTCCTCCTGTTATTATAAGTCAGAAGCCCGGTATTTGCTTGACGCATGATCCGCGTTCCCGACTGCATCAATGATCACCATGTAACGCGCGGGCGCACTTCCAAAGTTTCTAAGACATGCCGACAAAAAGTATTTTGAATGGCAACATCCTTAAATGCATGATAGGTAATCATACTGGTATTACTAATCTGGCTGTTCAAAGTGGTTCTGCTATTCCGATCCATGTTCAGAACCTTTTTACAACGTGTACCAGAAATACCCTGGTCATATTAAAGGATCGTGAGAAGAGTCCGGATCAATAAGAGAGGCGATTTAAAGAGATACATATTTGTTTAATTCCTTATTGAATATATAGCAACAAATTATGATGCTTACTCGAACGGTGTGATTTTATATATTTTATGTCGTCTTGTGTACTTTTAAAAACAGCCAATCAACATTAATTACATCAAGGAGTATTGGTACTAGTACTAGGATTACAGAAACTCGAACTGTAAGACTACGATAATGTAAGTGGTAAGCAGACCGCACAACAGCAAGGGTAACTCTCCGTCTATGACAAACAGTCCCCACGCAGTCATCTTCTTGAAGGAAGCAGTTTGATCCCGTTGAATGTTCTTGCAGACTCTTTTCTGAGATTCTGTGTTTGGGGAAAAAATAAACAAAGGATAATCACTTTACAAAATATTAATTTTAAGTAACCCCGACAGAAGAATAAAATCCCTATCGCAGCTAGCAAAAGAGCTGATAACCTTAAAATGGCTGAACCGATTTTGATAAAACATATCTAAGAACCATTGCTAGGAAACCTGCTTTCAAAAAAAGAGAACCGCATTCAAATCGGTTCACTCGTACGTAGCTACGATGCCACAGATATACTCACAGACAGGTCAAACTTCTATCACCCGTTTTTTAAGTCGAGGGTTAATAAAAAACAAAAGCAAATAAAGACTAAATTCACCTGGGCATCTGCTTGACGTTGAGAGTTGTATGCAGGTACTGTGCACTTCTGTCATGATGAAGTAGAAGCTTTCACACTCAAAGCATAAAGCTATTACCAGTATCATGTTCTTAATCAACCAGAGTAAAGATACCAGTGACGATGATAGCTGAAACAAAAATAATTTCGTTGATCAACAAAAGTTAATGTCTAATTTAACATTAAAAAAATCTTTCACTCATGGAAAGGTATTTACTGCTGAGTGCCACAGGACAATAATAATTATGTTCCACGTGTATGATATGAAATTTTGAGATGGATATGAGAACCCATCCAATCTCATATCCATCTCAAAATTGACAAAAGTGATCAGAATGGATTAGTTAAGGAATGAGTATTTATTAGAGGAAGTTTGAAAGTAGCGCCAGTGACAGAAAAGTTGAAAGGGAACCGTTTGTTTTGGTATGGGTATGTGAAGAGGAGGGTTGACACATAATATGTTACAGATGAAAAGAGAAAACAGAAGAAAAGATGGATGGATTGTGTGAAGAATGATATGAAAGAGGAGGGAGTCAGTGATAGCATGACGATTAACAGGAAGGCAAGTAACATGGGATAATGACAGAAAGATTATGTTTATGATATAAAAGAGGAAACGTAGTTTCGTATGGAGAAGAATGGGCAAGAAACTTCGCACTTAGTCGTTAAAAAAAGGGTTTGCAATTATTTGAAAAGGTGATTCGGTGGTGCTATCCTATCCTATTAATATTATACATGAAAAAAATTATGAGGATGGAAAGATGTTTGTGACTCTTTCATGCTTAAATGACTGAACGGATCTGGATGTAATTTGGCACTTAGATACATTATAGTCTGTTATTCAAGACAAGGTTACTTTTTATCCCGGATAAATGTACGTTTCCCATAGGATAATAAAACAACTTAGACGCGGACAAAGTCGCGAGCGGAAACTAGTTAACTGAATAGTTATAATAATATGAAGATGACGTACCTAAAATATGAACCACTATTAGAACTATAACATGTACAACGCGATACAAACTAATCAATAACAGTGAATAAGTTATGTTTGTAAATACATACATGGTGCTCATATATTTAAATTAAGATGATCGTAGACGATCACACCTGACTTTTCGAAATACAATAAGAAACTATAGTATAGGCCATTGTAACAATTACTGAATGTGTGTATGTAATGAATGAGTTTATCCTGGACATCACTGACATCAGTAATCATGTCAGAGGCCCTTGAGGCGGTTTAGAAACTCTGACCCTAGGGTATGTGGGGTCGTTAGACCTTACTGCCCACACGATAAAGATGAGACTGAATGTAGTGACAATGCCACTAAATCAATTAACAACAAGAAGATTTTTTCTTTCTTGGGTACTTACTTTAATTATGTTACCACCAACTACTTTTGCTATCTCTATACGCAGCCATATAGAAATTACGCCATTGATGAATGTGTCGGCGCAGTAATAAAGAATCTGAAATATTAATAAAATGAATGGCTAAATGACGGCTGGTCCGATTCGGCTGATTCTTTTTTCTTTGTGTTTCTTATTTCCCGGATAAGACTTTTTTTAAAGATATTTTTTGAAAAGTTCACCGAGATTTGGAAGATGTGAACGGTGTTGCAGATTTCAATGACAGTTACGATTAAAATACATCATCATCTGCTTAGCCTTTTTCCTAACTGCGTTAGGGTCGGCTTCCAGTCTAACCGGATGCAGCTGAATACCAGACGATAAAACACGAAGACGTTAAATAAACCAAGGTTAATACAAAACTTGTATTTTATAGTTTTCATTTTATAGTTTTGTCTGTGGGATAGGAACGCATCTCCAAGGCCTCTGGTAGATTTATATAGACGGCAGTGAGTATTTTACATCAGGTGGGCCGTTGACGTAACTATTTTTCTTGCATTTATTTTCAACTTTTTATCAACTTGATCTTACTATAAAACCAACATGACTTACCAGTTTCTCAAAAGTTTTTTCAACGATTTGATAAGTTTCAAATATTTCCATATAAACGCTGAATTTTCTATCCCAATACAACTCAATTTCTGCATCTTCAACGAATTTTGAGTTCCGCGCTTCATCGATCCATATCCTAAGAGGTTCCGATAAAAGCCTCATAAGCCGTACGCAGTACAACATGTTGACATCAAAGATAAAGTAAAACATGTGTACTATGGTTTCATTAAATTTGAAAACTAAGGAAAAGGCGATTGCATAATTCATGACCCAGTAAACTCGAAACAATATTAAGGCGATGACGTAGATCCAATTTAATATCATGAAACTTTTCAAACTTCTCCCGTCGGCTTTCAACATCTCACAAATCTTCTGGAAACTTATCATAAGCCTGGCGGTGTTGTGCCTCTGTGTGACATTGGTCCAGTAGTTAGTTACATTTCCAAAGCTATAAAGTAGAAACGTGGGTATGTTGGCTAAACATTTAACAAAATTGAAGCCTTTCAACGCAGTTGTGAAAACGTTTTTGAAAATAAATAAAAAATAGCCGACTAATAGTAGTAGCGACCAGATGCCTGAGACGACGTTGTAGAAGACACTATTCGGAGTGATGAAGCCATCTCGTATTCTGTACATAGATAAGATGTACAAAGTTTGTAACAAATGAAACGGCTTTAATATTGACATTAATTCTTTTTTAAACACATTTTTAGCCCGTACTGAGCTGTCCACATGAATGTGTAAATTTTCAACTACCGTTGTCATTTTTTAACAAAAACGTGTCTGTGGCGGCGGATACAATTAGTTTGAATGGAACAAGCCAATGACAATCAATAACGATTATTAAAACGACTACATAAACGAAGTGTTAAGATATGATCGTAATATTTTTAAAGCTATTAGTATTCTTTATATCAGTATTACTTACATTATTAAAATTTCGGATTCTGTTGTTATGCCACATTTGGAAGCGACTTCTATTTTTAAGAATTAAGGTAGTTTAGAGTAGATAATGATGGATAGAATATAAGGTTAATTTCAGTTAGTTTTTCATACTCCGTCTTACTGACCCACCAATACCATATTATGACCAAAGTCAAAGCATTTATTTCAATTAGAGCATTTACAGGCACTTTTGAATGTCAAGAAGTTACAGTTTAAAGTTGAAGCTAGTGGTCGTTCCAAAGCGTAGATCTCTATGGAGAAGAACGAGCAAGAAACTCCATGGGCACTCTTTTTCCTCAATACGTTCCTATTTTTCAATGACAAATCCATAACTTGATTCCACGAGTACAAAAGATATCCAACCATCCAACCAAAAAGCGCAAGTTTTCCATGTTTATGAAACCATAACAAACTTTTTTCATATTATCTTTGACGTCAACGTGATGTACTGCCTAAGGCTCATAAAGCTTTTATCGGAAGCTCTTAAGGTATGGGTTTGCGATGCGCAGAAGTTATTGTACGTCACAGACACAGAAAATAAATTGTTTTGGGACAGAAAATTAAAAATGTATACGGAAATTGTTACAGCTTATGAAATCGTTAGAATTTTTTTTCTAAAAGTGGTAAGACAAGTTGTTTTTTTTGTAAGATAAGATAAATTCATGAAAATATAAAAGGAGACCAGAGAAAGTCAGGGATAATACGAATGAATAGAAAAAATGATTATTTTGTCACTGAATGGCAAACAAGCCGACGGGCTTCCTGGTGTTAAGTAGTTACCGCTGCCTATTGTAATTTTGTAATACCAGAGGCTTGGCAGACGTATTGCTATGTTGGAGATAAAGCTGAAATATCTAATGAGCCTGTTACAATACACACGTGTATCCTTTATTTCCAGATTTTTTATTATTGCCTTTCTACATTTATCTGTAGTGTATTTTCAATATGGCAAGTCATTGAGACAGGAAAAGTCGTTGATGGTAGCATGACTAAAGTAAGTACTTATACATCTACGAATCATAATAATATTATCATTATTTACGACTATTTTGACCCTATTTATGCCCTATTATTCCCCTTACATGCCTCATTTGTACAACAGCTGTATCGATGAAATAGTCATAAGCATTTTCGATGCTATTAGTTGGAGATTTACTCATTTTTTTCTAGTCATAATTTTTTCTTGCATATCGCATATATTTTTAGGAAAGAGGGCAAATTGGACTTTATGTTTTCTTGCATTTCTGTTTAAGGTTGTAATGATATGTATATTTTTTATTTGGATGGGTAAAAATTTGCTACTGGTAACAGCTTTGTGCTTGGAGTGTGATAGATTCTACACCATCATGACAGAAGTGCGCAGTACCTGCATACAACTCACAACGTCAGACACGTGTTCAGGTGAATCTATTTGCGTTTAGAGTTTATTTGCTTTTGACTTTTTCAAAGTGATTCACCTCTTTTTTTCTGTCCAAACGTAAACACACGAATATGCCACCTATTCGAGTAAAACAGTATGTATACAGGATAAGTTTTTAACCAGTGCGTAAATTTTTTTTGGTAGTTCAGTGTCAGTAATAGAACACATTTCCGTGTTTAGTTAAAAAAAATAATAAAAAAAAAACATCCTTATCCGAGTTTGAAATAAGCAAAACATGGACATAATCTATTCGCCATACTATCAATGAAAACTCTTGGCCGCCACCCGGGCGCATGGCTGGGGTGAGGGGGTGGGGAATGCGCTAGCGCCGAGTGACAAAAAAATATGGTTTTTAAGTAAACATGTTTCGTAAGCGATAACTTTTTTTTTTAGTACTAAGACATACCAAAATAAAATATACGTGTTTAATAAAACGTGTTGAAGTTTATTATGGCAAAATTTACGCACTGGTTAAAAAATTTTCCTGTATAGTAATAGAACATTCATCTTTAGCATTAAAGTTTAGGGCAAAGTAAATATTTACCACCCGGTGAGGACGATACAGAAGGCATAAGAGCGAATTTTCACTTAACGAAAAAATATTAGAAACCTCCATAATAATATCTCTTTACTTATCATTTTCCTAAAAATGTCTTGTTGTCTGATACTCAGTTCAGAATAGAGAATTAATGGTTTCAGTTTAAGGAGAGGTGTCCATTACACCCGATATAATTGCGAAAAGCTAACTGAAGTAAAATTACAGCTTTTTTTGCCTGAGTTTCCGAGCACTAAAAAGTCACCTACGTTTCGACATATTATATAACAATAATGTTTAGTGCTTTTAATACACTAAGTAATACAATCATAACCACCAGAACCACTTATATTAACGGTAAGCCTACACGAGTAAGTATAGAGCAAACATCAAATATTGATTGTCTCATCTCTCATTTTGAGGTTTTCATAGTAATTATTTGTTGTCAAACTAGTTCCACTCAAAGTATCCATCGTTACAAACACGTTCCTATCGAAAAATGTCTGCGGTAGTTGAAAATGTATCAATCCATAAAGACAACAAAGATCATGTTAATTATATGTTTAAAAAAGAATTACTGTCAGTATCAAAGCCATTTGATGTAATACAAGCTATGCACGTCTTATCTATGTACAGAATACGGGATGGCTTCATCACTCCGAATAGTGTCTTCTACAACGTCGTCTCAGGCATCTGGTCGCTAGTACTATTAGTTAGCTACATCTTCTCCTTGTTCAAAAATTTATTCACAGCTAGATTGGAAGGCTTTAATTTTGTTAAATTTTCCTGTAACATACTTATGCTTGTCATATATTGCACTGGAAATGTGACTACCTACTTGACCAATGTCATAGAGAGATACAACAACGTTAGGCTAGCGATAAGTATTCAGAATATCTGTGAGACGTTGAAGGTAAACGGGAATAGTATGAAGAATTTTACGATACTCAACTGGGTTTACGTCATCACCCTGTGTTGTTTTCAAATTGTTTGCACCTTAAATTTCAATCTCGTTCATTCCTTGGGTTTACAATTTTACGAAACCACATCAAACTTGTTTCACATTATCTTTGACGTCAAACTGTTGTACTGCATACGGCTCATGAAGCTTTTATCGGAAGCTCTCAAGGTATGGGTTGACGATGCGCAGAAGGTTTTATACGTTGCAGATACAGAAAATAAATTGTTTTGGAACAAAAAATTAAAAATATATGCGGAAATTGTTACAACTTATGAAATCGTTAGAAATACTTTTCAAAAACTGGTAAGAAAAGTTGATTTTATAGTAAGATTAGATATTCATGTACATATAAAAGGAGACTAGAGAAGAGTAAGATAGCTAGTCGAAGGGACAACACGAATAAATATAAAAATATTTTTTTGCTTTTGTCATTGAACGGCAAACAAGCCGACTGGCTCTACCTGGTGTTAAGTGGACACCACTGCCTATTGACATTTTGTAGTACCAGAGGCTTTGCAGATGTATTGCTATGTTGGAGATAAAGCTGAAATATCTCATGAGCCTGTTACAACACACAAGTATACAATATTTTTCAGATTCTTTGTTATTGCATTGGTACATTCAGCTCTAGTGTACTTTCTATATGGGTACTCATTGAGACAGGAAAAGTTGTTGATCCTAGCATGAGTAAAGTAAGTACTTAAACATGTACGAATCATAATAATATTGACATATTTTACGACTATTTTGACCCCATCTATATTCATAACTGCTCTGCTGTATCGATGAAACATTCATACACATTGTCGATTGTATGAGTTTGAGATTTTTTCATTAGTTGTAGTCATCATTTTCTCTTGCATATCGCATATATTTTTTTAGAAGAAAGGGCAAATTGTTGATTCTTTTGCATTTCTGTTTAAGGTTGTAATGTCATATATATATTTAATCTGGATGGTTAAAAACTTGCTACTGGTAACAGCTTTGTGCTTGGAGTGTGATAGATTCTACACCATCATGACAGAAGTGCGCAGTACCTGCATACAACTCACAACGTCAAACACGTGTTTAGGTGAATCTATTTGCGTTTAGAGTTTATTTGTTTTTGACTTTTAAAAAGTGACTCGCCTCTTTTTTTCCCAAACCAAAATTTTCGATCCTGGGAGCTTTGGGAATTCTTATTTTTATTTATTTGTTCACAGAAGCACAAAACAGAGCCTGCAAGAATATTCAACGAGTTCAAACTGCTTCCTTCAAGAAGATGAGTGCGTGGGGACTGTTCGTCATAGATGGGGAGCTACCCTTGTTGTTCTGCGGTCTGCTTACCACTTACATCATCGTTGTGTTACAGTTCGAGTTTCTGTAATCCTAGTACCAACACTTATGTCTAGTTTTTGTAGATTGCTTCTTTTTAAAACTTAAAATAAAATATAAGGGCACACAGTTGAAGTATGTTTGTTGACAAATAAAACGTATGCTTTTTAAAACTTATTTTGTGTTTTTCTTTAGCTCTGTAAAAAAAGTTGCTAATAAAACCTTGATTTGCGACTTGATACCTACTTGACCCCCGACTTTGTCCGCGTAGAAGCAAAGTATAGCATAAAACTAAAGGTCACAGCTCATTAGAGCCAACCGGCACCCACTCCGCACTGCCTCGTCACCGGATCGCCTCCGTCGTAAGCCCTCCACGCGTGAACGGCGAATGGACCACTTGGTGCTCGCATGCATTCCTTGCGCTTTTATCTTCACCAAAAAAATTATCTTCATCAAAAATATTAATAACCTCCATATCTCTTTACTTATCATTTTCCAAAAAAAAAACTTGTTGTCTGATTCTCAGTTCAGAATAAAGAATTCATGGTTTCAGTTTAAGGAAAGGTGTCCCTTACATTCGATAATATTGAGTGAAAAGCCAACGACTGAAATTAAGAAAGCCGGTTTTTTTTAAATTAGTTACCCAAACCCTAAAAATCGCCCACGCTTCGACATATTATATAACAACAATGTACACTACCTTAATACAGTAAGTAATACAAACATTAAGAAAACCATTTGTATTACAGTTAAGTACAGAGCAAATATCAAATAATAATTGTCATATCTTAATATTTAGATGTTTTCGTAGTACTTATTTGTTGCTTCAAGCTAGTTCCACTCAAAGTATCCGTCGTTACAAACACGTTCCTATTGAAAAATGACTGCGGTAGTTGAAAATTTATCAATCCATGAAGGCAGCAAATATCATATTAATAATGTGTTTAAAAAAGAATTACTGTCAGTATCAAAGCCATTTGATTTGATACAAGCTTTGTTCATCTTATCTATGTACAGAATACGGGATGGCTTCATCACTCCGAATAGTGTCTTCTACAACGTCGTCTCAGGCATCTGGTCGCTAATACTATTGGTTAGCTACATCTTCTCCTTGTTCAAAAACGTATTCAAAGCTGGATTGGAAGGCTTCAATTTTGTTAAATTTTCCTGTAACATGCTTATAGTTATCCTATATTGCATTGGTAATGTGACTACCTACTGGACCAATGTCACAGAGAGATACAACAACGTTAGGCTTGCGATAAGTATTCAGAATATCTGTGAGATGTTGAAGGTAAACGGGAATAGTTTGAAGAATTTCACGATATTCAACTGGGTTTACGTCATCGCCTTGTGTTGTTTTCGAGTTTTCAGCATCGTAAATTTAAACATCGCTTATACATTGGTTTTCCAAATATACGAAACCATAACAAACTTGTTTTACATCATTTTTGACGTCAACATGTTGTACTGCGTACGGCTCATGAAGCTTTTATCGGAACCTCTTAGGATATGGGTTGACGATGCGCGGAAGTCAAATTATTTTGTAGACACAGAATCTGAATTGTATTGGAACAAAAAATTCAGACATTTTATGGAAATTGCTGAAACTCACGAAATGGTTGCGAAAACATTTCAAACATTGGTGAGTCAAGTTGCTTTTGTAGTACAATGAAATAATTTGCTCGCATGTAGATGGATGAACATTATAAATGAATAGAAAATAAATGACGTGTTTTTAAGACGGCTTCACTGATATTTTGTTATCCCAAAGGCAAAGCTGCAATATCTCATGTATCTGTAACCATATTCGCATCTCTAGATATCCTTCAAACCGGAAAACATAAAGGATAAAAGATCATGAAAGTAATAATATAACAAATGGTGCAATCAAATTGGTCATAATCAACGTTTTTCGCCTTTTATTAGTGTCCTTCAAATTGTTCTAATACTCGTACCATTCACGTCATTCCAAGCATACGTCATCTATCTTAATCCTAAGCAATTAGCTGTTTTCTATAATCAGATATCACCACATTGCACGCCTATATTTGTATTGCATGTTATAGTACTATTAAATTTCAGATTCTCTATTACTGCATTGACACATTCTCCAATGGTGTCATTTCTATATGGCTACGCATAGAGATAGCAAAAGTGGTTGGGGCTAGCATGATTAAAGTAAGTACCTATAGGCCTACCAATAGAATCATTAATTCGTTACTCACACAATCCTTACTATCCTTACTAATATTATAAATGCGAAAGTAACTCTGTCTGTCTCTTCTTCACGCCTAAACCACTGAACAGATTTCTATGAAATTTGGTACAAATATAGTCTGGGACCCGAGAAAGGACATATCCCGGAAATCCCCCGGGAACCGGAACTATTAATCCACGCGGACGAAGTCGCGGGCAAAAGCTAGTTATTATATAAAGTGACAGCCCCGTTGGTCTCGTGGACGCATACGCGGCTACTGAGCGTGAGGTTCTGGGTTCGATTACCAGGTTGGTGAAAAAGTGTTGTTGGGTTTTTCCATTATGAATTTTTCAGTAACAGCCAGTTGTTTGAATGTTCGTGGTGTTACGCCCCTATGCCTCGGGAAGCACGTCCAGCCGTTGGTCCTGCGCATTGATCTCTCCCCGGTTGTGTCAGATTGCCATTCCATTAGACCATGAGAGTGCGGGAAGAGCACTTGCTTACTTGGCTAGTCTCCATTGTGATTGGACGCCGTGACCGACATTGGTCTGGAGAATATTATGTGAAGTAAATTACATAATATGTATAGTTGCCACTTCTATTTTGATCCTATTCGCTAACATAAGTTAACAGCATTTTTTTTTTTTTTTAGTGATGGTAAAATCATCAAATGACCCCCCCGCCCTGGGCGGGACGGGAGGGAGTGTCAGACTTTTACTGACTAAAAACCATCTATGTTCCTTCATGTGCCCTTTGCGTTCCGGGGGCGCGGTATCTCTTTCGAACAACCCGCAGCCCCGGCAGGCCTTGGCCCTTAGTGGCCCCTTCCAGGTGCTGACACCTCCTTGCGCGGAACATGGACGCGCCGTCAACACGGTCTGTCGTTAGTTAATAACTTACGGACGGTGAGCTACCCATTGCTCACCTTCCACAGACTGTGCCTACGGTATCCGCCTGCAAGTTAACAGCTTACAGTCCTTCAATTCGAATGCTTGGCGTTTGAGTACCCTTCACAATATTATTCGTAGCCATAAACTAATATTTCTTCACGTAGGTATTACTAGCTTCTACTTATGAATTTATCCGTGTAGAAATAAAGTCTACATTATAATTTAATAAATATAATATTACCTTTCAATTAGTGAAAGATTTTATCCAATCTATAAATGTCTTCTTATATATCACATCAGTTCCTATTTTTCAGATGGGTGCAAGATGCAAGTATAATAGGCAAGTTGGACAGTAGCTTCTCTTGGTCAATTAAATTATTTTTGTTTAAGGTTGCACTGTCACTGGTATCTTTACTTTGGTTGATAAGAAACTTGTTACTGATAATAGCTTTATGCTTGGAGTGTGAAAGGTTCTACACCATCATGACAGAAGTGCGCAGTACCTGCATACAACTCACAACGTCAGACACGTGTTCAGGTGAATGTATTTACATTTTGACTTCGAATGAGTGACTAGACATAAGCTGCCTCGTTAGCCTAGTGGTCCTAAGCGCGACTGCTACGCTAGAGATCTTGGATTCGATTTCCAGGTCGAGCAAAAGCTGTTATTGGGTTTTTCTGTCAAATTCTTAGTAGCAGCTCGGAGTTAGCATTTGTGCCCGGTTAATGGTAATAGATATGGCCCCCATATTACATGGGATCTAAAACATATCGGCGAAATGTGGGAGTACATTAGTACACCTCTGCCTAACGCTTCTGGAAATATAGGCGTATGAGTGATTAGCAAAATAATATTATGACCAGATATCAGATTTAAACAGGTAGGTCATCTGTGGTAGGTACTTGTCACCTAAAGTAGAGCACAGCATTCATTACCGAACCAAAATGACCAGCAAAAGCCCAATGAATCAACAAGCTGAAGTAGCAGTGCACATAGCACACAAAGCTGATGGCCAATGGGGTCGCAAAGTTCTCGAATGGAGACCACGCACCGGTAAGCGCAACGTAGGACGTCCACCTGCAAGGTGGACTGAAGACCTGATTGAGACCGCAGGAAGGTGCTGTTCGCAGGCCGCTTCCAATCTGTCCTTTTGGAAATCTATGGGGGAGGCCCAAGTCAAGCAGTGGATGTCCTGTGGCTGATATGATGATGATGATTCAGTAAATAATTATGTATTTCTGCCATTGCAAAATGTCGAAAGTCTGGCGACTTCACTTTTGGCGACGCAGGGATCTCAACTAATGATGGCAATTCTTAACCTCGTTCACAGAAGCTCAAAAAAGATTCTGCAAAAATATTCAACGAGTTCAAACTACTTCTTTCAAGAAGATGAGTGCGTGGGGACTGTTCGTCATAGACGGGGAGCTACCCTTGCTGTTGTGCGGTCTGCTTACCACTTACATTATCGTTGTCTTACAGTTCGAGTTCCTGTAATCCTAGTACTAACACTTTGACTGTTTTCAAAAGTACACGAGAAATCAGAAAAATATCTAAAAGTGCATCGGTCAAGCAGTCTATTAGAACGTGTATGCTTGTATTTATTGGCAAATAAAACGGATTATATATAATTATTATCTATTTAAATCGACTCGGTGTTTTTTTTTTTCGAATAGTAAAAGTACGATTTGGCATAATGACAAAATAACAGACCTGTACCGCCAATTACCTTGATGAAAACCACTGAAAACCTTACACGCTTAATAATCATCACTACGCACATTGCTTTAAGAAGGAAACAAAAACACAGGACACAGTTAAAATAAAACAAAATGTAAAACAAGTACATTTTTTTCATAATTCACGAATTAAAGAAGTGCAAACTGCAACAGTACAACGGTGTAGTTGCTAAGTAGTGCCAGAAGACTCAACGATTGAGCAACATCAATATAGAACAAGCCACATACACTCATCTTGCTGTACGATGCTCGGTGTAAACGCAGAATATTCTTACATAACTTCTTCTCTTCCTCTGTAAATATATTAGAATAAAATGTAATAATTTATTTTGTCAAAAACAGGGTTACAGGGTGTTATAACTGCTAGGTACATTGCACAAATTCAGCATGTCTCATCGTATTATCGGTATGCAAAAATTTAGAAACTATTAGTCGTAGAGCTCTTTGTGAAGGCGCTTGTCCTGGATGTATACAACATACCTAATTCTACCGTGAAGAAGCGTTGGTGTGTTCCGGTTTGAAGGGCCGGGAAGGGTGCCGGTGTAATTAAAGGCACATGAGACATTTCAACTTTGTCTCTGGAATGGCAACGCCATTTAATAATATTAGTATATATAATAAATCCATATATCTTCATGAAGTTTTCCTTAACCGATTTCAGTGAAAATAAATAAATTACCAGTACAATTCGATGCCAAAACAAGTACGCATGAATCTTGCGAGATCTTCATAGCATCGTAAAAGGAGTGAGTGTAATAGCAGAGGAAGGTTTGTATGATTATGTTCTTCAACAAATAAGCATACAGTAATAACTGCACGACGTTTATTTTCTGAAAACAAAAAAATTAAGATATCGTCAAAAAATAATTTGATATTCAAGTTTGCACTTTAAATACTGTGCGTTAAAATATTTTTTTATAATGTTAACAAAAAAGGTAAGGGCTTATGGGCGGTGCGCTGGTAGGCAGCTAAAAGTTGGATTTTTAGAGGTAAAGCTGTTAAAAGCAGCATTGACCATAAGTTTATACGGTGGAAGAGGCATCAAAGCATAACAGTGCAATAAATGTAGAAACTTTGGGGCCAACATTGTGTGAAAAAAAAACCAGCTGATTGTTTTTTTCCACACATTGAGACTTTTATATGAACCATACTCACACACTCCGGATTTATTGAATAGTAATGTAAGAAATCAATCAATATTTGAACTTTCGACAAGCCAAGAAAAAATGTATCCGCTATTTGATATAGTACCTAAAAATGAGAAAAAAAATATTCACGAAAGTTTATAAGTTTCTATGTAAAAAGAGAATTCTGTCATACTTACAGATAGCTGAAAAACTTTCTTGTAAATATTGTAGCAGTCCAATATTTGTACGTAAGCGTGGCCCATTTTGCTACAACGCATGACACGGGTATCATCGATCAAAGAAATAAATACTTTTGCATTCCATTGTGTAACTTTCTCTGTCAGTAACTTAATCAAACTAATCCCATACACTATGTTACAGTCGAGAGTTAACAAGATAAACACATAACAAATAACATACAATGGTGGTCGCAAGTACACTATGTACACATAAACAGTTGTCGCGATATGAAAGACTAATAGCAAAGTTACAAAGAACCAATGTCTAAGAATAATCAACTTGGTACTGCTATGATTTTGAATGAACCTATGAATTTTTTGAAAAGTTAGAACGAAAGTAATATTGTCCTTCGAATGAATGCGATGGTGAGCAAAATTCATGATGTAGCCAATAGCACACGCGAGGCTGTCAAAACCAGTCGCGAAATAAAGAAACTTGATAGTCTGGTATCGTTGCATGTTTTCGTCGAGCAACATCGCAGAGGTTCTGTATAAATTTAAAGACATGAACATGACTAACGCACACAATGATATCATGATACTTGTAAGATCATTTGGATTCACGAAATTATTTTTTATTTGATACTTAGGATTAAACGTCAGTGTCTGCATGATGTTCAGAGGCAGAAACATAGATTGCACATCTTTGTCCACGTAGTTAACCGAGAATTCATCGACAGGTCGTATTCTGGACTCCATTTTATAATTATACTGTTTCACGAGTTGATCTAAACTTGTTCATGATAAAACTAACACTGTTTAACATCAATTTGTTAAGCCATGTTTATCTGACTTAAGTAATCACTTTCTAATTGTGTTATTAAATGGAAATATTGGTAGAAAATAAAATATAACTCTAGTTTTGGGGTAAAATAATAATCAATATTTGTTGTTACTAGCCAACTTTATGTCCCACTGTTGGGCAAACGCTTTCCTTTTTTCCTTTTTAACATCTCGATCTTGTACGGTAACATCGCCAAAGGTGATGGCTAAATGACTGCCCCCGGGCCAGATACATACTGGAATGTATATGAATCTTACATAACCTCTTAATATTTAAAAAATCATTCATGAATTATGTAGTGTTTAATATTTTCCTAGCACTTTCATGAACATAATAAAGTATCTAAAAAAAAAGAAAAACTTTTTCATCACAAACATTCGCTTATAAATATACAACCTCATTTTCGTTTTTAGTTTTATTCTTTTTCGAAAGTGTCAGTTGAAGAAAATTATATACTGTCACACACCTTTTTTCCTTTTTAGGCAATATTATTTTACCATTATATTATTCCCCAAAAGTATCTGAAACTTTTTTACACATGAAATACTAATATTTAGCCATTCAGCATTACATTGTGCTAGGTGCCATATTTATACATTCTGGGGCAGTGGTCTATACTTCCATTTAGCCATCTCCTTTAATCGTCAATTTTAAAATAACCTAACTATTTAGCAAATTACTGCTTGATGATCAATCATTCTCAATCATCATGTGAATTGGGTGATCAATCATTTTAGTGTCAATTTCACTATTATTTTCTCTAATCTCTCTTTCCTTTTAAATAATTCATGATTACCTACTTATAATATTTCCATCACTTTCACGGTCAAGACTATTTTATTCATTCTTTAAATGCTTGTTTAGTTATCGGAAACAACAATCTGAAGGAAATATAATAAAGCTGAATAGTTTGTTTGTTTGTTTAAATGCGCTAATATCTGGAACTACCAGTTGCATTGGAAAATATCTTTAAGTATACGAAATAGGCTTAATAACATCACGTTATGACACACAGGACCAGAGCAATAATCAAAGAATTAACTTGGCGCGGGCGAAAAGAACCACGCGGACAACGCCGCAGACAGAAGCTAGTGATGATGATAATCATAATTTATTATTAAGATCGTCTAAAACCGTTGTACATAGATAACAAGATAGATCACTATGTTAACGTCAAACGTCACCCTAAAATACAGAACCTTCCCTTGGAGTCACCATCACAGCTATTTTTTTGTCGATTCATTTAGTACTAATGTGTCAGTAGGTATTGATCAAATTGCTTTTTTTGTGAGTCTAAAGCGAACTATCTGTCATCTGTCTCCGTGGGCTACATAAGTATTTTGGACTCTAAATCAGATGATCATAAAGTCGAAGTTCTGACTACTTCTTCTTCTTCTTTTCGAGTCGCTGCTTTAGATAATTTCATATTTTTGGGACCAGTAGGACGCAGTTGGACAAAAATCGGAAACAACAGCGGATTATGCAGAGGCAGACATACTATTAATTATACTTTGGCCAGATTCACGAATCCGTCTCGTTCTTCAGAATCCATGACGTCAAGGAAAGATTGAAGAAGCATGAAAATAGGACAATAAGATTCCGTGGAGGAATTAAAGACATCCAAGAATAATTAACACAACCCGAAAAGCGGAACATAAAAGGAATTGATATATTTCTAAAATGATCGTCTTTTCCCAAAGGGAATATTCCCAAAAAATTACGCTAGACGACGAAATGTTGAATATTTGCTACCCTTTCTATTACATGAGAACCATCTTATGTGCCCGTGATTACAACATCAATGACAATGGTGTTCAAAAGGTTTCTTTACGAAATATTATTTGCGCAATATTTGGAATTTGTACAATGGCTTGCTTGTATTTCTCCGCCATGACGTTCGGCAATTTTAGTATGACTAAAGCTATGTTGATGTACATCATCGTATATGGCGACCGCTATGTACATTATACTTCTGTTGTTATTGTGAACTTGTACTGCAGTACTGCAAATATGCGTTTACTCTCAATCATGAATAAGATCAACCGATGTCTTTATTGCGATGAGGATACCAAGAAGTTCAAGCTCATTGCTCGAGTGTCCATTTTCTCCATCGTATTGTGTAGTGTCACCTTACTTGTATTCAAAGTTACTTATGACTTCCATTGGACATGGATGAGAACTGTATTTGTATCGTTAACACTATTGTTAGATGTAGAAATAATACAGACAGCGCTCTTCACATATATTTTAACCTGCAAAATAAAAAAATGGAACCATATTATAAAGAAGTTAAAGATTGGAAATGAAGATGATGAAATCACCAATAACTTGGATTTAATTCTGGAAGATATGCATGATGCTTTAAGCGCAATTATGGAAGCTTGGGGTTTGACGGTCGAAACTTCTGGATTTAAAGTTAATAATAATTTTGATATAAAAATATATATAGTAACGATCAATTTCATAAAGAAAATACTGGTTCCTTCATTGGTCTAGTCAGTGGTTGCAAGCGCTGCTGCTGAGCATAAAGTCCTGGGTTCAATTCCTAGATTGAGCACAATGTTTTTGAACATGAAGCAGCCATTAGCCTTGTTATTATTCAATCCATCCTCTTCAGGGGGCCTACCACAAGCAGTGGCGTGCGGTCCATATAGGCAAATAGACATTGGCTACCCTATAAAATACGTATTTATCTTATATTAAATATCTTTTATTGTATCCACGAGTAACTACTATCGTTAAAATAAAAAAAGAAAAATAAATCTTAAATCAGCTCCACCTATCGTTAAAATAAAAAACATAATATATTAAAACTTAAATCAGCTCCATCTATCGAGTAACGGTGGAGTCTCATCGATAAATCGCCTCGCGCGAGTAACGGGAAGACACAAAACATTGCGGCTGGATGTTTCAATGTGTGCCTCATGACAGACTCGTAGGTACGCGTCTACAATAGTGTGCGTTTACTATAAAAACTCAACACACAATGTCAAAATAACGCTCACAAACGTACAAATAGACTTTGGCTAATTTTTATAGTTTGACGTTTGCGGGGGTTTTGCGAAGTTCGTTATGTGATTATTATAATAAGTAGTACGTTTGATTTTATTAGCGTTAAATGAAGCACGTTTACTTTTTGTCATAATATGTTTTTATGTTGACGTGACTTATGAGCGGCCATTGTTGATTCATTTTGTACGACTGGAAACTGTTGTGTTTACGCTAAAATTAGATTTTGATGTGTTAAAATTGTTCAGGTGTGTGTATGTGCAGAAAATATTAAATTACTTATGCGTTTTCAAAGCTATCATAAAGTGATAAAAAAATGTTGATCGCCCAAGGCCGTTATACACCAGATTTGCAGTGAATACAAACTATAGGTATAATCAATCGTAAATTCAATATAAAACAATAATGAATCTTAAGACTGGCTCACGGGTTGTTTACATAGCAATTGATTATATTGTTTTTCGTGTACAGACGTGAGTCGTAACGTGTTTTGGGCATATTGTACGTAGTTTCGTGGATATGAGTAGGTACCTACCTAACTACCTAGTTTCAAAACCGATTATTCTTGTAACTATGTACTTACCTATTTCTGTATACAGTAGAGCTTTGGTTAGTTCTGCGTTTGTATTATGGTATGATTACGAAAGTGTTATAGGTTATAAAGGTAGGTAATATACTTTGGTGTTATGCTTTGATTACGTATAGGTATGTGACAGTTTGAAGATGTTCTTTTTATCATGCGCGTAAGCTATACCTATCCCGAGCCGAAGGGACTGTTTACTCGGTCAGTGGGTCGTCTTTGCAAATACATACAGAACAACAGACATACCCGCCAAAAGGCCACTTCAAATATCCGCAAATTGATATGTTTATAATATCAGCCAATCTATAGGTAGATATTTGAGGTCGAAAATCATATACATCATTATTTAATCGACAAGGCGACGAACCAAAACCAACATGTATTAGGTGTTTTTGGTAGGTAAATTTTCTGTCTACCCTGTCTAAAAACTCTGTGCACGCCACTGACCACAAGCTCTTATAGCAGTATTACTTCGATCTTACTTTGCCTTTTCGTACCATGACGTCCTATAAACAAGCTTGTTGGGCTGTATAAACATTATTGTTTTCGTAGCGATTTTGTGACGTTTTAGCTAAAAAGTTCATTCTATTCGTACCATGACCGTGTTTTTGACAACTAGCAGTATTGTTTTTATGTCAAATTTAACGTCATAATAAAAGTTACTCGGACGCAGTGGATACATTATTGTTTAAACTAATAATTACTATTTCTGTATTATTTACGGATTTTAAGTGGCATATAAATTAAGTAAAATTTGTTTAGATGCGTAAAGCGTCGAATTAATTGTTTAATTTGTTGATTTTTGATCATCATTGACATTTGATGAATTCTAGATGGCAAATAGTTGTGCAAAATTCGAGTTTTTGGAAGCTGATAACAGTCAAACACGAGTTTCACGAAAGAGACGTCGTTTGCAGCTTCGCAAAGAAGTTGACCCCTTCCTGTTAAGCGAGACAGAGTTTATAAAACGGTACAGACTCACGAAGGAGCAAGTGCATCGTCTGTGTGATGAATTGCGGCCACATATCCTTTTCGAATAGTCCTTCGCTTGCAATGTCCTGTTGTATGCGCAAGCAATATCCCTATTGCTGTTGAGGAATTTCCACAGCAAATCTAACTGCCGAGACGAGACGCGGTGAGATCTTCGGCTGCAAAATTATCAACAAAAACTAATCACACACTATTATTTTATAATATCAATATACTATTATTTTTTGATTTTCTATTGAAAGAATATTTTAAAGTTACTTCATTGAATTACACTGTATAACTTTACCTTGATTCCATGTCCGTATACAATAAGTTTCAACCACGAAGTAAGTATGTGAAAAAAAGATTACTCTCTAAACATTAGCACTTGAAATCTTAAAAGTAAAAAATTACCGCGCGCGCAACTGTCAGTTGTTCCGAATCACAAAATCGTCTTATTGACAACGTAGTTGTAGTTTTTTTTTAATAAATTTTGTAGCATTTTAAAGTTAAATCTAAAAAATAGTTGTTATTTTTATATAAGTAACGTAAATAAATCTTAAAAATATATTTTAACGGCATCTTTTGAGTTAATTGTTATAATTTTTTGGTCCATGATGAACTTTATATTGCGAATCGGACCGTGAACGTGTGAAAGAGACACCGCTATGCAGATCAATATATCGCGTCGTTTCTTTTCTGCTTTGGCAGGGAATAGACAAACTCATAGAAAACATTCATTCTTTCCCTTCCCTAAGCAGGAATACGATGATAATGAGCGATTGAGCTCATGGTACGAAATGAAGTAATACTGCAGCATTGTTGATACAAAACCTTCCTGCAAAAAGATTGTTTTGTAAAAGCTTATGGTCGGCCCCCTGGCAGTGTGAGCGCTCCATAAAGTTGTAATATTGGCCTATAGTTGGGCATGCTGCAGAGCTAGCTTACCTACATTAATTTAACTGTACTGAGTGTAAAAAACGGTAATTTAAAAAACTAAAAAACCCGACTGCTATTCTTTAAAAATCCCTAAAACAAGATAAATTGTAGCAGTCGGGACCCATTCTAGAAATGGAGGAATAGTGAATTGAGAGCACATACCTATATTACATTGCAGATGGTCCCGAATGGGTCCCGACTGCTACAATTTATCTTGTTTTAGGGATTTTTAAAGAATAGCAGTTGGGTTTTTTAGTTTTTTTAAATTACCGTTTTTTATTTTTTATTTTTTTAGTGTTTTAAAAAAGAAATTAATATACCCAGTATCACTCTTACAGTAAATACGAATCTACCGACACCTCTCAAGCTAAAATCCATCGAGCCGTTCAGCCTGCAGAGCGAGCCAAACATTTGAATTTGGCGCCAAAAATCCGCCATTTTTTTTTTTTATATACCCAGTGTCACTCTCACAGTAAATACGAATCTAACGACACCTCTCAAGCTAAAATCCATCGAGCCGTTCAGCCTGCAGAGCGTGCCAAACAATTATACATACAAACAAACATACATACATACATACATACACCCTTACCCTCGAAAAACATAACCCTCCTTCTGTCGCAGTCGGGTAAAAAGACAATTCACAAATCCGAAAGATACATAATTCCCATTATTGCGATCATATTTTTGTTCTGAACCATATCTAAAAAACATTTTGAACCTCAAGGAGTTAAATAGGCGATAAAAGTTTGTGTGGAAAATCGTCATTTTTGTAGATTAAATATTCATTAAAATTGGTGTTTATCATTCTGGTTAACGTTCTCGTGGGATATTATCCGACACACACGCGGGCGAAGCCGCGGGCAAAAGGTAGTAGACCATAATCTTTTTAAGTCTCTACGTTACTTAGTTTGAAGAATTGTATTTGTTAGTTAACGGCAACGCGTTGTGTCTTTTTGTATCCCGAAGTTACACCACTATCTAACCGTTCGGAGAAAACACTAACTTGTGGTGTAATGTCATCTACATCATGTTGGTTTCAGATCCTGCTACACTTTGTTTCATCGTTTATGCAGATGCTAGTTTATGTAATAGCTTCAACACTTTGGGTGACGGGACAATTCGTAAGTTTTACCTTTTATTTAAAAGCTTTGGTGAATTTGAAAATTACTATAATTATAACATCATTATCTCCCTATCCTTTCCCCGAGTACGTTGTGGTTGGCTTTAAGTTTAACCATGTGTTTACATGGTTTGGAGCAACTGCAATTATTTCCAAAACCCAGTTGCCTGATAACACAATACTCCTAGATAAATCTAACTATCTATAACGACTGGTCAAGATTTATGCATGACAAAGGAGACAAACGGCTTTACTTGCTTTTCGAACACGGCAGTATTCGAAAAGCACACCACTAACTTCCAAGCTCTGTGCTGCTACTGAAAAATTCCTAAAAAGCTCAATAACACTTTGCCCGATCTGAGAATAGAATTCAGGACTTCGCTCATGACGCTCAAACTTTTGCTGGGCATAGTTTGTCTCCTTTTTATAAATTCAACATTTTCAGGTTGGAAGTGACTTGGCCATTTCCCAAGTAACAGGAATATTACTAAGCATACCGAAGCTGATAATCGAGGAACTTGTACTGTGTTTGGTTTGTGAAGCTTTTTATACTGAAGTAGCACGAGCTAAAAGTAATATTATTTGGAAATCTTCGCAAGACGGTAAGCTGACAATGAAGCGTTTTTATTCTGAAATAGTCACGAAAAACGTTTTGTTTATTTAAACTTTATGTACCAAGTTTGTCTTGAATATCACTGATATCAGTAAAGGAAAAAGGAAAACTGGACTTGTATTTAATAATTTTGAGACGTGACATGATTAAAACCGCAGGAAGGCGTTGGATGCAGGCCGTTTCCAACTGAGCCTTTTGGGGCCTCCATCAAATGGGGGAAGCCTATGCCAATCGGTGGATGTCCTGTGGCTGATTTGATTATGATGATGAAATTTGAAATCGCCAATCCGCCTTGAGTAACCGTGGTGATCAATGCTCGTGTCTTCTTTGTATGAGAAGAGGAATTTGCCCTTACAGTGGCACAATAAACAAGCTGATGTTAACATCCAAGTGATTAAGTTTTCTTTTCAATTTCAGGGACATTGAAAAAAAGATGGACGAACATACATCTAGTGATAGATACAAATTTTCATAAAATGAATGCGGGTGGAGCCTTTCTTGTAGATGCTAAGTTAATTATAGACTTCTTCAAAACGATCACAACATATACTATTGTTTTGTTGCAGTTTGCTTTGCTGTAACCATTAAACGTTACTTTTCACTGTTTACTGCATAATTGTCACTGCTGTACTAACAATAACTGCCTCTTTGGCCTAGTGGTCCTAAACGCGACTGCTACGCTAGGGGTCTTGGGTTCGAATCCCAGGTCGAGCAAAAAGTGTTATTAGGTTTTTCTATAAATTTCTCAGTAGCAGCTCGGAGTTTGGATTTGTGCCCGGCTAAAGGCAATAGTCTCGCCCCCTATTACATGGGACCTAAAAACATACCGGCGAATTGTGGGTGTCATTGGTACACCACTGCCTAACCCTTTAGGGAATGCAGGCGTGGTGGTATGTATATGTAAGTGTTCTAAGTTCGTAAAGTATTAAAATAAATATAGATCATTTTTCACAAGTCCTTCACTCCCATAAACTGCGTCCCTCCCTAATCGTCACACCCTATTTACTGTATAAAAGCAAATTATAATTGCAAAATAAATAAATATAAAATAAGTAAAATTAATTAATATACGAGTATAATAAATTGTTATTGAAATTGTTGTTAAGAGTCTTAGAAATAAATAAATCTACACAAATAACAGTTTATTACTAAATGCATATTATTATAAACTAGCTGTTTCCCACGGCTTCGCTCGCGTTAAGAAGTATTATTATTAATTAGGTATACTTTTTTTTTTAGATAAACTTTCATCCCCTATTTTGTCCCCTTAGGGGGGGAATTTATCAAATTTCTTCTTAGGGAATGCCTACGTTTTAGTAGCTTTATGTATGCAAAGTCTCAGCCCGATCGGTTTAAAATTGACAAAGTTTCATACAAACTTTCATCTCCTATGTTATCCCCTTGGAGGTAGAATTGATCAAAGAGACATCGAAAAATCCAAAGCAAGTTTAAAAAAGAATACGTTTTATTTGACAATAAACAAACTTCAACAGTGCGCTCTTAATTTTATTCTAACTTTTGAAAACAGGCAATCAACAATAACTAGACATTACGAAATAGAAATAGAAGGTAATGCAATTAAATCAACGCCTGTCAAAATTGTATGAGCGAGACAATTGTTTTGGATCCAGGCGTAAGGAAAGGTGCTTTCGGTGAATATAGCTATCGGTAAAAGATTATTTAGATCAAGCGTATTCCGGCGAACCATGAAATCGGCAAATCTTGGTATCGGCCAACCATTCATTCTTTGTAGCGTTATTCGGCGAACCGTGCTGTCGGTAAATAATGGTATCGACTAATAGTTTTTTCGTATTACCGTTCAACGGTGAACCATGCTTTCGGTAGACAATTATATCGTTCAAGGGTAATTATATAAACCGTACGGGACTCAGACATAAGAGTGTTGGTACTAGGATTACAGAAACTCGAACTGTAATACAACGATGATGTAAGTGGTAAGCAGACCGCAGAACAACAAGGGTAGCTCCGCGTCTATGACGAACAGTCCACATGCACTCATCTTCTTGAAGGAAGCAGTTTGAACTCGTTGAATACTCTTGCAGACTCTTTTTTGAGCTTCTGTGAACAAAGTGAAATAAAAATAAGATTTCCTTAAGGTTCCAGAGTCGCCAGACCTACGTTATTGTATAATAGAAAATTACATTCCTGTGTTTAGGTTCGGGCAAAAAAAGAGGCGAGTCACTTTTTAAAAGTCAAAAGCAAATAAACTGTAAACGCAAATACATTCACCTGAACACGTGTCTGACGTTGTGAGTTGTATGCAGGTACTGCGCACTTCTGTCATGATGGTGTAGAATTTATCACACTCCAAGCACAAAGCTGTTACCAGTAGGAAGATTTTACCCATCCAAATTAAATACATACATGACAGTACGACCTTAAGGGTCTGCGCCCACGACCGATAATCGGCCCGATTATCGGGCCGTTTTTTTGACAGATTTCTTCGCCGGCTAGAAGAAACAGCCGAGAATCGGCCCGATAATCGGGCCGATTATCGGGCCGATTCTCGGTCGTGGGCGCAGGCCCTAAACAGAAATGCAAGAGAATGTAAAAAAATATCTGCGATATGCAAGAGAAAATGATGACTACAAATAAATAGAATGAAGAAGTCCAAGTCGAAGAAGAACAGATAGAATGAAGAAATAGAAGAAGAAATCTCAAACTCATAGAATCGACAATGTGTATGAATGTTTCTTTGATACAGCTGTTAAAAGTGTCAAAAATAGTTGTAAATAATGATAATATTATTATGATTCGTGATGCACTTACTTTACTCATGCTAGCACCAACACCTTTTCCTAATTCAATGAGTAACCATATAGAAATTACACTATAGATGAATGAATCAGTGCAATAATAAAGAATCTGAAAAAAAATAGTACAGTGTGTATTGTAGTAGGCACATGAGATATTTTAGCTTTATCTCCAACATAGCAATATATCTGCAAAGCCACTGGTATTTCAAAATGTCAATAGGCAGCGTTGACTACTTTTTTTTTATAGACGGGAAATCATCAAATAACTTCCCCCGCCATCAAATAACTTTTAATGTCAGTCTTTTACTGACTAAAACCCGTCTATGTTCCTTCATGTGCCCTTTGCGTTCCAGGGGCGAGGTATCTCTTTCGAACAACCCGCAGCCCCGGCAGGCATCGGCCCTCAGTGGGGCATCGGCCCTTAGTGGAGCGTTGACTACTTAACACCAGGTAGCCCGTCGGCTTGTTTGCCATTCAATTACGCTGTCTCTGACTATCTGTCTTACTCTTCTCTGGTCTCCTTTTATATCTACATGAATTTATCTAATCACACTAGAAAATCAACTTGTCTTACCAGTTTTTGAAAAGTATTTCTAACGATTTCATAAGCTGTAACAATTTCTGTATACATTTTGTATTTTCCGTTCCAATACAATTCATTTTCAGTATCTGCAACGTATATAGATTTCTGCGTATCGTCAACCCATACCCTGAGAGCTTCCGATAAAAGCTTCATGAGCCGTACGCAGTACAACATGTTGAATTCAAAGATAATGTAAAACAAGTGAACGATAGTTTCATTGAAATGGAACACTAGGGAAAATGCGATACTGAAATTAATGGTCACGTAAACTCTATAACCAATTAAAGCGATGACGTAAACCCAGTTAAATATCGTGAAAGTCTTCAAACTTTTCCCGTTTACTTTTAACATCTCAGAAATATTCTGAATACTTATCACAAGCCTAACGTTGTTGTGTCTCTGTGTGATATTGGTCCAGTAGGTAGTCATATTTCCAATGCAATACACGAGATACGTGGGTATATTGTAGGAACATTTAACCAAATTGAAACCTTCCAATTCAGCTGTGAATACGTTTGTGAACAATAAGAAGAAGTAGCTAACCAATAGTAGTAGCGACCAGATGCCTGAGACAACGTTGTAGAAGACACTATTCGAAGTGATGAAGCCATCTCGTATTCTGTACATAGATAAGATGTACAAAGCTTGTATGGAATCAAATGGTTTGGTTACTGACAGTAATTCTTCTTTAAGCACATTTTTAGTACGTCGATTGTTATCTTTCAAGTTTGGTAAATTTTCTACTACGGCAGTCATTTTGTTACACTACGTGTTCATGACGATGAATACAATTTTTTGAATAGATCTAGTCTACCTAGTACTAGCAACCTATCATTATTATTGCTACGTCTACTTAAAGTAAATGTTTTAAAATAATATTTATTTCTTAACTAGCTGACCCGCCACGACTTCGTTCGCGTGGTATCCTACCCGTACCCTACCCCTACCCTACCCTACCCCTACCGTACCCTACCCTACCCCTACCCTACCCCTACCCTACCCCTACCCTACCCCTACCCTACCCCTACCCTACCCCTACCCTACCCCTACCCTACCCCTACCCTACCCCTACCCTACCCCTACCCTACCCCTACCCTACCCCTACCCTACCCCTACCCTACCCCTACCCTACCCCTACCCTACCCCTACCCTACCCCTACCCTACCCCTACCCTACCCCTACCCTACCCCTACCCTACCCCTACCCTACCCCTACCCTACCCCTACCCTACCCCTACCCTACCCCTACCCTACCCCTACCCTACCCCTACCCTACCCCTACCCTACCCCTACCCTACCCCTACCCTACCCCTACCCTACCCCTACCCTACCCCTACCCTACCCCTACCCTACCCCTACCCTACCCCTACCCTACCCCTACCCTACCCCTACCCTACCCCTACCCTACCCCTACCCTACCCCTACCCTACCCCTACCCTACCCCTACCCTACCCCTACCCTACCCCTACCCTACCCCTACCCTACCCCTACCCTACCCCTACCCTACCCCTACCCTACCCCTACCCTACCCCTACCCTACCCCTACCCTACCCCTACCCTACCCCTACCCTACCCCTACCCTACCCCTACCCTACCCCTACCCTACCCCTACCCTACCCCTACCCTACCCCTACCCTACCCCTACCCTACCCCTACCCTACCCCTACCCTACCCCTACCCTACCCCTACCCTACCCCTACCCTACCCCTACCCTACCCCTACCCTACCCCTACCCTACCCCTACCCTACCCCTACCCTACCCCTACCCTACCCCTACCCTACCCCTACCCTACCCCTACCCTACCCCTACCCTACCCCTACCCTACCCCTACCCTACCCCTACCCTACCCCTACCCTACCCCTACCCTACCCCTACCCTACCCCTACCCTACCCCTACCCTACCCCTACCCTACCCCTACCCTACCCCTACCCTACCCCTACCCTACCCCTACCCTACCCCTACCCTACCCCTACCCTACCCCTACCCTACCCCTACCCTACTCCTACCCTACCCCTACCCCTACCCTACCCTACCCCTACCCTACCCTACCCTACCCCTACCCTACCCCTACCCCTACCGACATTATAAGTATTATCACAAATCTTTTGTATGGGAGTATAGAAAATTGTTGTTTTTAAACTTTTTCAGGATTTTTTTTTAATTTTTTTAAATATTTCTCTCCGTAAGAACCATCCTCGTACTTCAAGGAATATTTAAAAAAAAGAATCAGCCAAATCGGTCCAGTTGTTCTTGAGTTATGCGCTTACCAACACATTTTGCGATTCATTTTTATATTATAGATAGCTTTGTACTTACTTGTGCGTGTTTTATTAATGCAAGTGGTTTCTTTATGTACTAGCTTATACCCGTGACTTCAAGTTACCTTGGACATCATTGACTGCGGTGTAGGAAAACAAAGTCAAAGTCAAAGCATTTATTTCAATTAGACCATTTACAGGCACTTTTGAATTGTCAAGAAGTTACAGTTTAATATTGAAGCTCGTTCCAAAACGTAGAATAAATGAAACATCGAAATGACTCAAACATCGTGAGGAAACCTAAACTTGTAATTTTATTAATATAAGTCCCTAAGTCACAGACACTATAATGTAATATTAACAGGATAGTATAATATAACAGCATCGATACAGATTTGACTTCCACTTTTACGAAGTCGCAGGCAAAAGCCAATCTGAAATAAAAGTCAATTAAAGCAGGAATACTTTTTATTAATGGAAGGCAATATACCGAGGTTACAAAAACGCGAACTGCAGTAGAACTACAGTATAGTTAGCTACTAGAGCCATCATTTTTAAAGGAAAAGTAGCATCAACGTAGAACATTCCACAGACATTCATCTTGTCGAATGTTGCTCTATGTAGACGTCGGACATTCTTGCACAGTTTTTTCTCTGCGTCTGTAATATTAATATGAAAATAATAAGTGAGTTATAAGTGGTAGTGGGCAGGGAACATAACGCTTTAGGCATTCTCTACCAGTCAACCAAAGGTGCTGAAGTGATAACATTGCAGGTGCAATTTATTGTGTGAAATGAAAAAGCTTCAAAATTAGCAATGAATAAAGCGAAATAGTAACTAGTTTGTACATATCATAAAATCGTAACGAGGCCAATTCTGTACATTCAATATTTTTTATAAAGAGAAATTCCCACATGTTAAATACATTATACTGAACCCAAAAAATGGTTTTTAGAATTTTTGTCTGTTTGTTTGTTTGTTTGTTTGTATGTATGTACGCGCATAACTTTTTAATTCCTGCACCGATTTGGACAAAACTTTTGGCATTATGTTGGCAGTAACCTGAGCTGTAATCTTAGGTACAATTCATCACGCTATGTCACATAGGGGTTAGACAGAAACAGTATGATCACTATTAACTTAAAAATACTGAACGCGAACGAAGTCGTGTAACAGCTAGTATAAAATAAAATAATTAAAAGACGGATTGCTCTTATAAAAAAAAAAATGGATCACTAAAATTACCTGTACAATCCGATTTCAAAATAATCGCACAAGTAGTTAGTATCTCACTCATTGCTTTGTAGAACTTTTCAGAGTGCCAGCTTAAAACAATTTCGTATATCAATGTCTTTATCACCCAGATGTACCAAAAAATTACAGTACATTTCGCCATGAACTGTAACAAAAACACCTTAAATAAAATATATAGTTCTAGGTCAATAGAAAGCACTCTATATATTTTAAGATACCATCACGTCTGTATTCCCCGAAGGGTTAGGCAGTACGGATGACACCCACAGTTCACCGGTATGTTTTTAGCTCCCATGTAATAGGGGGCGAGCCTATTGCCATTAACCGGGCACAAATCCAAACTTCGAGCTGCTACTGAGAATTTCATAGAAAAAACCCAATAACACTTTTTGCTCGACCTGGGAATCGAATCCAGGGCCTCTAACGTAGCAGTCGTGCTTAGGACCACTAGGCTAACGAGGCAGTTCAATATATTTTAACTCCTATGAAATTGACGAAAAATGAGTTTACTTAACTTAATAGCGAGATTCAGAAAACTGACGTCACAGTGCAACGCCACCCATTACACAAAAATGGTATCAAACAGATTAGACAGCCGTGTTCCCGCCGTATTCGTATGTGGAATGAATTGTTTTGTAAACGGTTTCATTTAGCTTGCCCTGTTTGTAATGTAATTCTCCAGACCGATTCCGGTCACGGCGGCTAATCTTAATGCAGACTAGCCACGTACGCAGGAGATATTATAGTGCACAAGTGTGTGCGCAAACACAGGTGCACTCCCTCTTCCCTAACTCTCATAGCCCGATGGTACGGCAATCCGACACGACCGGAGAGAGATCAGGCGCAGGACCAACGGCTTTACGTGCTTTCTGAGGCACGGGGGTATCACACCACCAACTTCCAAACTCCGGGCTGCTACTGAGAAATTCCTAATGGAAAAATCCAATACCACTTTTTGCCCGACCTGGGAATCGAACCCGGGACCCCTTGCTCAGCAGTCGCGCTTTGAGACCACGAGACCAACGGGGCAGTCAACACCCCTCAGTTGCCCTGTTTATTTATTTTTTCAAACTTCTAGTTTGATTTTTCTGTACTGTAGACCTGATTATATGGTTTTAATTCAACTCGGTACTTCCACGCGTTCCCGAGATAAAGGGTCTTGACAGACAGACAGACGGGCAACAAAATGATCCTATAAGGGTTCCACGTTTTTCCTTTTGAGGTACGGAACACAAGAAATTTTGCGTTTCGTTCAGTTTTAAAATAAAACGTTACCAAAAAAAAAATACTCACGAACATTCGTTCATTTTCATATGCAATATACGAGTAAGCTAATTTTAACATCATAATTGCAGTTTGCAATTTTATCAAAGCGTGGCAAAAAAAATCCATGGCTTGGAACACGATCTGAAAGTATAATGTTTGTATTAATACACAAATTACCATTTACTATTACTATTTCGTACAAGGAACCGAAGGCAACTCGCAGAGGCCCCTTAGACAGCTTTAAGATGAAATGAAACACCAACTGACAAATATCCCTGTATACATCACACATGAGACATTTCAACTTTGTTTCTGGAATGGCACCGCATTAACAAGACCTCTGGTATTGCAGATGTGTATAGGTAGCGGTAACCACTTACCATCAGGTGGACCGACGGCTTGTTTGCCATTCAATAGCATAAAAAAAGAAGTAAATAAACATACCATATACTGGAAAGATTTCTTGTAGATCTCATAACACTCCAAAATATTAACGTAAGCTTGAAACATTCTTTTGCAACATGTTTCGTCATCACGTTGATCCATTTGTCGCAAACGTTGAGCTTGAATATTCCATAAATCAACTTTGACTGCCAACAACTTTATTAATCTGGTAGCGTAAACAATGTTCAAGTCGAAACAAAGGAGAGAGTACACAAAAATATAATAGTTAATTGTTAGTTCAAATTCCAAATAAACGTAAGTGGTACTGGAAATAAAACCCCAAGTCATGGACACGAAATTCAACCAATTCCAAATGGTGAAGCGCTTGAACCAAGTTTTGTCGTTAAGAAATCTATGAACAGCTTGAATTTTCAACACCAACATGATGTTTCTTTTCGTTTGCAACACATTAATGATATAATTGATGACTAATCCAATGGAGTACAAGAAGAAGTCTAGGTGAGTGCTAATGTACGCTATGTTTAAATATATTCTTATAGCTTCGTTTATATGCATCTCGTAGATGCGTTGGATGTATGTAAGGAGTAACAATATCATTACACATAATGATATCAAGATACATTTCGTGCTGTTCGGATACACGAAGTTATTCTTAATACGATATTTGGGACAGAACCAAAGGTTTTGCAAGAGGTCTAAAGGCAAAAGCATTGCTTGCATATCTTTGTCGACCAAGTCGTCCGTTGGAGCTGATACACGACAACTTTTTCTTTTGAACAAAAGGCTTTTTCCTCTTATGGATTTCATTGCTTGCATTTCGATTATGCAACACAATATTAAATTAAAACATGCTCTCCGTACGAATTCGTTTCACTAAATAGGTATAAATGGATCTAAAGATATCGTTAAGTAATAGTGTATTAAGAAAATTAGTTTTATCGACTACTATTGTATAAACAGTGTTACGTGTTTTTAGTAGTTTGTAGTGTCTTTTTGGGAGGAATTTTCCGACAATATGCTTTGTACATAAGTTTGGTATTACCAATCCACCTTGAGCAAGGGTAACGATCAATGCTTATGCCTTTTCTTTGTGAGAAGACTAGGTTTTGCCTGCGACTTCGTTTTTTATTTTTAGCACACTTATTTTCCAAAAACGCTTGAATAGTTTTTTTTATCAATTGCCTAAATACAAAGTTTTATGGTTTTGTCCTCAGTAATACCAACTTTTATCCTCTATTTCAACCCCGTTTCTCGCGACAAAAAGTAGCCTATGACCTTCACCAAGAACTAACCTATACCTGTACCAAATTTCATCAAAACTGGTTCGGCGGTTTAGGCGTGAGAGCGTAACAGACAGACAGAGTAACTTTCACATTATTATTTTCTTACTTGAGATGACAGAGACAAAGTTCACGATGGCGTCAGCTTACCCAGAAGAAGCCTGTTCACTTTAGGGATTAGGGTTTAATAATATTAGTATAATTTAATATTATATCTGCAGACGGATAGAAGGTCAGTGGAGCAGACATGCGTTGGAGTGGAGACCACGGTTAGGCAAACGCAGTGTGGAACACCTTGAATTAAAGAAAGGCAGCGGATGGATGCGCGCTGGGACCGGGATGTTTGGCGCTCTTTGGAGGAGCCCTACGTACAGCAGAGGACGGCTATGGGCTGATATGATGATGATGATGATGAATATAAGTATGGATTATTTGCCCTGTAGTGAAAAATTATACCCTTGTGTTGTTTTACTTAGAAGAGGTACAAGGGCGGAGCTAAGGTCAATAAAACGCTGCGGGTTGTCCGAAAGAGATACCGCGCCCCCGGAACGCAAAGGGCACATGAAGGAACATAGACGGGTTTTAGTCAGTAAAAGTCTGACACTCCCTCCCGTCCCGCCCAGGGCGGAGGAAACTATTTGATGATTTCCCATCTCTAAAAATAAATAAATAGGTCAATAAAACGCTTCGTTACAAGAAGGTGAATTTATTTAGTTCTACAATTTCACACATTAATAAATTAGTATGTTTATTTAGAGTCACCGACAACTTGTCTTCAGATGTAAGTCAACTATCTCTTTCGAAGATGTTTTGTTTATACTCATTAATACCATTCTCTTTGCTATCCGATATACCATTTGGACCACTATAGTCTATAATATAAAAATGAATCGCAAAATGTGTTGGTAAGCGCAAAACTAGAGAACGGTTGGACCGATTTCGCTAATTCTTTTTTTAAAATATTCCTTGAAGTACGAGGATGGTTCTTACGGAGAGAAATATTCTAAAAAAAAAAAAAAAAATTAAATTTCCTGAAAAAGTCTAAAAACAACAATTTTCTATACTCCCATACAAAAGATTTGTGATAATACTTATAATGTTGGTAGGGGTAGGGGTAGGGTAGGGGTAGGGTAGGGGTAGGGTAGGGGTAGGGTAGGGGTAGGGTAGGGGTAGGGTAGGGGTAGGGTAGGGGTAGGGTAGGAGTAGGGTAGGGGTAGGGTAGGTTAGGGGTAGGGTAGGGTAGGGGTAGGTGTAGGGTAGGGTTAGGGTAGGGGTAGGGTAGGGGTAGGGGTAGGGTAGGGGTAGGGTAGGGTAGGGGTAGGGTACGGGTAAGGTAGGGGTAGGGTAGGGTAGGGTACGGGTAGGATACCACGCGAACGAAGTCGTGGCGGGTCAGCTAGTAATACATAATTTTAGTCCTATCGTAATTTACTACATTTATCTTATATTATGTACATGGATAAAGAATATTACTTTTATTGTAATCGAAAACAAATGAACATGTAAATATTGTCAAAGTCAAATAATTTATTTCAACGAGACCATTAAAAGGCACTTTCGAACTTAAATAAAAAGAAAGAAAAATATTACTAATATTAAATCTAGTTGACCATTTCAATAGATGTACCATTGTAAAAATGAAAAATTATATTGTTTACAGAACAACCTAAATATGTGAACATCAAGACAATGTGTCTAACAACCAGTCTTACCAAGAGGTATCGTGTAATCGGGTTGTGGAGGTCAGATAGACAGTCGCTCCATGTAAAACACTGGTATTCAGCTGCATGCGGTTAGACTGGAAGCCGACTCAACATAGATGGAAAAAGCAAATGATGATAACATCACTGATATCGGTAACCATGTCAGATGCCCTTGAGGCGGTTCAGAAACTCTGAAACTAGGGTGTCTGGACTCGTTAGACCAGCGTTTCCCAAAGTGGGCGATAACGCCCCCTTGTGGGCGCTACAGGCCTAAAGGGGGGCGGTAAGAGGCCCAGAGAAAAAATGGGGGCTTTGTGTAGAGGCTTGGGGGGCGATTTGTAATTTCATCTAGGTAGGAGGACTCTTAGACTCTCGACTCTCGACTACAACTTCTGAACATCTACTAATATTCATTAAGAGATTGCTCAAACTTTTATTAAAATGCATGCCATGATAGAAGGGAAGTACCCAAGTCATGACAAAAAGGGGGCGCTACAAAATAATTTATTCTCAAAGTGGGCGTAGACAAAATAAGTTTGGGAACCTCTGCGTTAGACCTTACTGCTCACACGATAAAGAAGAAGATAACAATGTGTCTAACCAAGTTTACAAAAATGCGAACTGCAATAGTACAAAACTGTAGTGAGTTAGTAAAGCCCCCATTTTTAGCGAAAAAGTAGCATCAACGTCGAACATTCCACAGACATTCATCTTGTCAAACGACGCGCGATGTAAGCGTTGAATATTCCTGCACAATTTTCTCTCAGCATCTGTAGCAAAAAAAAAAACCGTTGTTACGTTTTGACGGGCCTGTTGGTCTAGTGGTTAGTGGCCCTGACTGCTAAGCCGGAGGTCGTAGGTTCGATTCCCACCCAGGACAAACTTTGTGTGATGAGCATGATTGTTTGTTCTGTGTCTGGGTGTGATTTATCTATAATATGTATGTATTTATAAATTATATAAGTATGTATATCAGTTGTCTGGTTACCATAACACAAGCTCTGCTTAGCTCGGGATCAGATAGCCGTGTGTGAGTTGTCCCAAGATATTTATTTATTTTATTTATTTTATACTTTAAAAGCTATAAGATATTAACATTGTCTTGTCTGTACATACTAGAAGTAGCTGTGTTTGTAAAGGCAAACCCGAGTCGTTTCAAACGTATAGCTGACGTGTTTCCCCGCAATAGACGCGATAATAGCTTGCTATGTCAGGAGCCAGCTAAAACAGCACTAATGCGCAAAAGTGTCTACTGCATGGCTCCAGTTATTTATAATCACTTGCCTAAGAATTGTAAAGAGCTTCCACTCAAATTATTTAAAAAAAGACTTCGTAATTTTTTTGTGGTGAAAGCTTATTATAACTTAAGTGAATACCTTACTGAGAAAGTTTTTTTTTTAAATTTTAATTTTACTCTCTAGTTATAAGTTGATGGTTTATATCTTTTGCATGCCTACGTGGTAAAATATGGCTGAACTTGTCAATATGTTTTTTTTTGTCACCATTTAATGTTACCCATGTTTGCAAAATAAAAATATCTTTATCTTTATCTTTATAATTGCAATTTATTTTAACTTTAGTAAAGAAACTTAACACATTTAATTTATCAAAATTACCTTCAAGCCAGAGGCTAAGCAATGCCATCCAACGTGGCAATGCCGCCAGTCTTTTGGACTTCTACTGCCGTTGGATAGAGCAAAGTAGCCACTACTCAGATCAAGTATATATACAAGATTCATAGACGTTTCTCGTTAAACTAATGGCTGTGTACCACGACACAGCCCGTTTTTTGATGCCATTTAGTTTCAGTTTCGTTATTTCTATGTTACCTTATTTGTAAAGTCTGTAAATACTACACATATAAATATGAACGAAATAATAATTACCTGTACAATTTGTTTTCAAAATGAGTGCGCACGTGCTCTGAACTTCAGTCATCGCTATGTAGAACTTTTCGCTATACAAGCTCAAAGTTACCAAGAATATCAAATTCTTTAACACCCAGATGTACACAAATAAGATGAAGAAGTATATTGAATCCTGTAATAATTTATAAACGCAATTATTTTGATAAGCCTAAGGGGCTGCCCCCACGAGCGATAATCGGCCGATTTTTGACAGATGTCTTCGTCGGCGAGATAAAACTGTCAAAAATCGGCCCGATAATCGGTCCGATTCTCGGTCGTGTGCGGAGACGCATAACATAAATGAGCTAAAGAAAAATTATATTATTTTAATACTCACATACACATAGTATTTGTTACCGATACCGATATTTTTAAGAAAGTCGACTAACATTTGAAATTTCATTAAAACGCGAAAAAAGAACTCGATATTGTGATAAATGATCTGAAAATCAAAATATTTAAGTAAATTATTCATTTATTTTGTAAAAAAATCGTGTGGTTACAGATATCAGAAGCCCTTGAGGCGGTTTAGAAACTCTGACCCTAAGTATGTTGGGTCTGGAGCAGAACCGGAGGCTCCAGGAAGACCTAGCCGAGTTCCGCGGGTCCGGTTCCCGCCAGGCGCCCAAGTCGGGAGGCCAGCGCGGTCAGCCCCAACCCCAGCCCCAACCCCAGCCCAAGCCCGTGCCTGTGGAGAACCAGGTTCTGGCCCTGGTCCAGAGGGAGCTGGCGGCGTTTAATTCGCGATTCTCTGTGCTGGAGGGAATCGTGCTGCGCCCCCCTCTGGCGGCGAGCGGGACGGCCACGGGCGGCAAGCGGGCCTCCTATGCGGCCGCCGCCTCCACGCCGAGGCCAGACAACCAGCCCCCCAGCAGGGCTGTGGCGGCCGCCGCGAAACCGGCTCCGGCGACACCGGCGCCAAATACGGTGCCCCCGAGGAGGGGCAAGGCGGCGGCGTCCCAGCCACCTCCACCCACTCCGCCCCCAAATCCCAATCCTCCAGCAGAAGCCGAATGGCAGGTGGCTGGAGCGAAGGAAAAGGGGCGGAAGGCGGCCAGAGCGGCCAGGGCGGCCAATAGGAAGACGGAGGAACGGCGGCGGCGCAGACAGCGAGCCGCCGCGGCTAAGCTCCGCGCCCCGAAATCCGCGGCTGTAGTAATTACGCTACAGCCGGAGGCGGTAGAAAGGGGCGTGACCTACGCGGCGGTTCTTACCAGGGCCAAGGCGGCCATAAATCTTGGCGAGCTGGGGATCACGGGTCTCCAGCTCAGGGTGACGGCAACGGGGGCCAGGATGTTGGAGGTCCCCGGTGCCACCAGCGGCCCGTCTGCAGACGCTCTAGCAGAGAGGCTCAGAGCGTCCCTGGATGCGGATGTGGCCCGAGTGTCCAGGCCCGTCAGATGCGCAGACTTGCGCATCCTGGGCCTGGACGACTCCGTCACCCCGGAGGAGGTGGTAGCCGCCGTCGCCAGGACGGGTGGATGCCTTGCCGAGGAGGTGAGGGCAGGCACCATCCGCCCAGAGCGCACGGGCATGCAGACCATCACGGTCAGCTGCCCAGTGACGGCGGCTAAAGCCATTGTTGGGGGGGGCCGCTTACTGGTGGGCTGGGTGTCGGCGCGGGTTCGCCTGCTCGAGCCCAGGCCCCTGAGGTGCTACCGTTGCCACGTGGGGAAGCACGTGGCATGTCGGTGCGCCTCGGAGGTGGACCGCAGCGCCCTGTGTTTCCGCTGCGGTCAGCCCGGTCACAAGGCCGCGGCTTGTGATGCCCCGCCGCACTGCGATGCATGTGCGGGGGCTAACAGGCCGGCCGATCACCGGGCTGGGGGCAAGGCCTGCGCCGTACCCGCCAGGTCCGGGGGAGGGCCCCGCACCGCCGCCGCCGCCGCCGCCGCCGCTGCCGCCGCCACCGTTGCCGTGGCCGCACCCGCCGCCGCCGCTGACGCCGCGTCCGCCGGCGCAATGGATTGCCAATAACGGCACCATTGCGCCTCCCGCAGGCGGACACCGTAGGCACGGTCTGTGGACGGTGAGCAATGGGTAGCTCACCGTCCGTACGTTATTTAACGACAGACCGTGTCGACGGCGCGTTCATGTTCCGCGCAAAGAGGTGTCAGCACAAGGAAGGGGCCACTAAGGGCCAAGGCCTGCCGGGGCTGCGGTTTGTTCGAAAGAGATACCGCGCCCCCGGAACGCAAAGGGCACATGAAGGAACATAGATGGTTTTTAGTCAGTAAAAGTCTGACACTCCCTCCCGCCCCGCCCAGGACGGGGGGGGTCATTTGATGATTTTACCATCTTTAAAAAAAAAAAAAAAAAAAAAAAGTATGTTGGGTCGTTACACCTTACTGCCCACACGATAAAGAAGAAGGAAAGTTACAGATAGTAAAATAATGGTTTAAAATATAATAATAACAGAAAGAAGACTGAATTTTGTTCGCACCATATGTTGAAAAGAAGTCTTATGGATGTTATAGCACTCCAGAATATTTACATAAGCTTGAAACATTCTATTGCAGCATGTTTCATTATCACTCCATTCCATTTGTTTTAAATATTGAGCTTGAATGTTCCATAAATCAACTTTACTGTGTAACAGCTTAAAAAGTCTGTTACCGTAAACAATGTTAACATCTAAACACATGATACTAAACCCACTAAGGCAATCGTTAATAGAAATACTAAATTTCACAGAAGTAAAAATGATAATTGAAATATAAAATCCGGAATAAATGATGATAGTGATCCAATTCCTAATGATGAGGCGCTTGAATTTGGTCTTGTCGTTTAGAAATCTGTGAATGTCTTGGATTTTCAAGACAAACAAGATGTTTCTTTCACTTTGCAACATATTGACGACAAAGTTGATGACGACTCCGGTAGAGTACAAGAACAAATCGAAGTAAGTAAAAATGTACATTATATTGAAGTGTTTTCTGACAGGTTTGTTGAAATGGATCTCGTAGATGTGACGACATAATGTGACAACTGACACTACCATGGCACACAATGATAACAAATTCGATGTTAGAGTGTTTGAATATATAGCGTTATTCTTAATACGATACTTGGGATATAATACAAGGTTCTGCATGAGGTTTAAAGGAAAAAGCATCAATTGAATATCTTTGTCAACCAAGTTGTTTAACGGAAATGCCTCACGATAGCTTTTGGATTTTATTTTATTTAGAAAACGTGGACACAAATGATTCAGTAAATCCATAGTTTACAGAAGTATAATTCAGTAGAGAAATCCTTTGTGGCAAGAGTATTAAAATATAATTATATATTGTAGGAAACGATCGTTTTAGATAATGGATCTTGTATTATAATTTTCATATATTCCATCGCACTGTCTGTGTAATATGTATGGGTATCGCAATTAAGTATATTGCTCCGCTTAAGAGTCGGAAATTTAATAATTTAAAGTAAACGTCAATATTTCGTGTACTTACACCAACCACTTGGATGTTATTGAAGACTTACTTATAGCCTTCGATCAAACGTCAAAAATAAGTACTCAAAAATGTTTGCCTTCACAAGTATTAAAACGAAAAGAAAAACTGTAAAGGATAACGATTTTATGGGCGTTTTCTTTCCTTTATACTTTATTCATAAAATCATGTGTGAACAGCAATTCAAAATTAAAGAAAGAATAACTAAAAAGAAGATCATTTATGCAGTCATCGGTAACGTTGTATACTTTTGTTTGATGTGGGCAACTATCGCATACAACCCATTTCGGAGCTACCTCTTCAGAATGTTCTACTTAGGTTTATACTTCTTATATTGTATTAATTTAGCATTTATAAGTTATATAAATGTGTACAGAAGTCATTGCAATGTGCGCATAATTTCATCACTTCAAGCCATCATTATTTTTTTATATAGCAGCACGGATTTGAAAATGATCAAGATATTTCTTCGGACTTATTTTTCTTTAATCTTATGTCTTTGGGTTACCAATGTGACTGGAAAAATGGTGTTTGATTCGCACTGGATTTGGATCAGATTGCTTTACGGTTCTATATCCATCATTTTTGATTTGGAAATGATTTATACACTAACTGTTGTTTATATATTGACACGCAAACTTGAGAGATGGAACAATATTGTCGAAAATATGAAGTCTGCTAATGGAAGCGAAGAAGTAACAATAGACAGAGAAACGCAGATGAAGAAGATGTATGAAGTTATAAAGCTGATTTGTGAAGCTTGGAAACTGTCAAATGAAATTTCTGGATTCAAAGTTAATAACAACATTATTTTTTTTTGCTTTAAATGAAAACATAACTATTTGAAAAAAACTGCAGTTCGTACTACGTAATAATTATATGGGATGTAAAAAGACACAACACGCAGCTGTAAAATACGCGTATAGCCCCATTAAACAAAATAGCATTGAGCAAACATTGTTGCTCGAGAAACGATTTCTATTTGAAGTTACTTGCTCGGTTTTCTCCATAGTGATTAGTGACCCACCTACATTATGGACTGAGCAAATAGCTTCGACTTTCTGTCTGACTGCCAAAGTTTAGATATATACATTCAACACATTGTAAATATCATAAAATCTTAGAAAGAGTTTCAAGATCTCCATAATCAAAAGGTTATTAGATATAGTTAATGAAAGAACATGTAACCTTCAGTCTAAGTGTATTCCTCCACCCGGTATTTCATCAGTAATTATGATGATATTTTTATCTGATTTCAGATTCTGCTCCATTTCATCACAACGTTTGTCATGTTCATGTTATATGTCATGATGATGTTAATATATGCAGGCACAAATAAGGTTAGTACATGTTTTATTCACAAGTTTTATACGCTTAGTCTTTCCAGAGTTTATAAGTTCGTGGTGTGACATTCCCCTGTGCCTCAGAGAACACGTAAAGCTGTTGGTCCCGGCTGTCATTCCCAGATCTTTGATAGTCGTTACGGATAGTCTAAAACCAGAAAGTCTGACAACAGTCTCACCAAGAGGTGTCGTGTTGGCCAGTAACTGGGTTGTGGAGGCGAGATAGACAGTCGCTCCATGTAAAACACTGGTATTCAGCTGCATCTGGTTAGACTGTAAAGCCGACACCAACATAGTTGAGAAAAGGCTATGCAGATGATATACTTCTTAGTTCATCAGTTCTTAGTACTTTAGCTACCAACTTTTAATTTCTTCTTATGTATCTGTCATGGGTATTGGTTATCATTTACTCCTCAGATGTCTTCGTTATACCAAACCCTGCGATATTCGTCGTCTACCAGTAACCTAGACCTATTTAAGTAGTTGTTTTGCATCCTCGTCAAATTCAGGGAGGTAATTATGTTAGTGATTCTCTACATGAATCAATAATAAATTAAAATGAAATATGCTTTTTTTAAAGTGTTTTTCGAATTCGTACTAGCACTCTTGCCGCTAGATTAAGGCAGACAGGACAATAATCGGCTGCCCCATTACAAAACCTAGCAAGGACCTAAAACAAAATTTTATAGGAGAGCGAATAAACGTAAATTAGATCAGAGACGAGTATCAATGATTAAATATCACCGCTTTAAAATGAGTTTTCAACGCTGGTTTTTTGGTATTTGGTAGGGACTTAGTAGGTTAGCAAAATTACGCAATAAAACGATTTTTGAAAAAAGTGTCCCTTACTAGGTTTTGAAATGGGACAAAGATATAGTCGAGCGATTCTGCCTACCGTATATGCAAAGGGGGGAATCTGTTCTTTGAAAGGGTTTATTCTGAAACACTATCAAAAGTATAAAAACACAAGTATTTATAAATCATTATTTATGTTTTAGATGGATCAAAACTTAGTAATAAGCCACACATTCGGAATAACGATGTGTTTCTGCAAGTTGATCATAGTGGAGTGGTCAATGTGTTTGGCATGTGAGAAATTTTACAGAATAGCAGCAAAAGCGAGATGTAGTATTGTTCTGAAAGCAGCACAAGATTGTGAGTTTACTCAAGTAATTGTTTTTTTTTTTTTTTTGTATAACACCTGTATATTTTTTACGTGTACATCGGTTTTATGAAATTCATCGAAAATTATCTTAAAAATTGCCTGAATTGAGTACCTTCATGCATATTACTTAACTAACATGATTTTAAGTAAGTATACAGACTACGTCAAACAATTAAATTCATTGAAATCGACCTTAGAACGCAAATTTTCTTAGGTGCCCGTTTTTTTTTGCAAAAGAGTTTATTTGTATAAAAATAAATTTTTGGAACAGAGTTCTTTATCACGGCTTGCAATAGAAGTTAAGAGGAGAGCTTCCTTTTCTTTATTTTTCTCTGTCTCTTTCTACTATATACGATTGTCAGGAACTTAGTTTCTGACGGGTGACCATTTTATTAAGGATGGTAAATTATCAAATAACTTCTTCCGCCCTGGGTGGAGCGTAAGGGAGTATCAGACTCTTACTGACTAAAACCCATCCGTATTTCTCTTAATGCCCTTTGCATTCCAGGGCCGCGGTAACTTTTTCGAACAAATTCCTTAACCCCTGACCGTACAATTTTATGTTTTAAGTTTAACTCCTACTTTCGATAATAGGTAATGCTGACGGCTAATCGTTCTGCTGCGGGAAAATATCCTTCGAAATATACTATACTAGCGACCCGCCCCGGCTTCGCACGGGTGGTAATTATTTACGACATCACATTAGAAACCTCAAAAATAACAGTATTTCTCCACTTTTAATGGATGTTATTATACATAATAAATAACCTTCCTCTTCAATCACTCTATCTATTTAAAAAAACGCATCAGAATCCGTTGCGTAGTTATAAAGATTTATGCATATATAGGGATATAGGGACAGAGAAAGCGATTTTGTTTTATACTATGTAGTGATGTATTTTTTGATCTATTTTAGTGTCATCAACAAGAATTTGGAAGAACATGCAAAGAATTATGGATACAAATATAGAAAAAATGAATGCATCTGGTTTTTTTTACATCGATGCAGTGACTATGACACATTTTTGTTCTTTAATAACGATTCACATTATTATATTGCTGCAATTTGCTTTTCTGTGAGCGTTTGTAATAGTGTAATCTAGAAGTGCTCATCGTTCAATTTGAAGAAATGTAAAAAAATAATTAAAAAATAAAATTTATTATAAAACTCAAGAGAAAACTTATTTATTTTTGTTGGACCGCGGTAATCCACGTGTTCTTTTTTTTACTGGTATGGTTTTGAAAATTATTTCCCGAAGAGTTACGTCATAACTAACTTCTTTATCAAAAAAATTTTGGACTCGTGAGAAAATTGCCGGGTTCCCAGGACGAGCAAAGTGTGGTTGGGGTTTTTATGTAATTCTCAGTCGCAGCTCGAAGTTAGGATTTGTGTCCGGTTAATGACAATAGGCTCGCATCACATGGGACTTAAAAACATAGCGGAGAACTATGGGTACATTAGTTACGCCTCTGCCTAACCCTTCGGGAAATACAGCGTGATTATACGTGTGGTGTGTAAGAAAATTCACGCAGATGAATGATGTCTAATGTCCGCAATAAAAACAACGATACAAAATTATATTTTGTGGTTTATTTTTTAAATCTTAAATTACTCTTCTTCATAAGATTTAAATGTACATTGCTATATGGTAATGTTGCACATTTGGCATATTGAATTAATTTGATGTATTTAATTTAATTTTCTCTAATCTTTATAAAAAGATTTTTATAAAGTTTTCTTAAAAATAACGTAATAATTCTGAGGTTTTTTATTCACTTCTCTTACCAAAACTCATTTAAGTAACCGCCTACGTACCAGGATTACAGAAATGCAAACTGTAATAAAATAACAGTATAATTCGTAAGCAATGCCATCAAACGCAATGGATGACATATATCTATGTAGAACATTCCGAACACGTTCATCTTGTTGAAAGACGCTCGATGCAGACGCAGAACATTCTTGCATAACTTCCTTTCATTATCTGAAAATAAATAAATCACATATTAAGGACATACCAGCCTTTTACTGTCTCACTGCTGGGCAAAGGCCTCTTGGCATACAAAGACGGCACGAGCATTGATCGCAACGCTTGCTCAACGTGGATTAGCTAAAGTATGTTTTTAACTGACTTAGAAAAAGGAGGTGGTTCTTGGTACACCTCTACCTAACCCTTCGGGGAATACAGGCGTGATAGTATGTATTTATCTTAGTTTCAAATGTTCTTTCTGAACTTTAAAATAATATCCTCACGACCACTGTACTGTCGGATGCATATGTAAGCACAATGTTTTGCATGCGCGTTACGCTAAACAGTGTTTTTTTACACCAACATGAAAGCCGTTCCCCAGCAATATTTTTTTCTCATGGTTATTTAGTTTGATAGGCAGTATGCGTAATAAAGTTCATCATCATCTGCCTAGCCTTTTCCCAACTATGTTGGGGTCGGCTTCCAGTCGAACCGGATGCAGCTGAAAATCAGTATTTTACATGGAGCGACTGCCTATCAGACCTCCACAACCCAGTAATAGGTAATACGATACTCTTGGTAAGACTGGTTTTCAGACTTTCTGGCTTTTGACTAACAGTACTAACGACTGTCAAAGATCTACAAATGACAGCCGGGACCAACGGCTTTTACGTGCATTCCGAGGCACGGAGGAAACTCGCTATGGTAAATGGTCACCCTCCACAGACCAACCTCGGCAAGCGTGGCTTAACCCGGAAGATCGGTCTATGCGGCTGTAATTATTTAGCCACGAGCTCCTCCGTGCGTAATAAAGTTCTGTATCTTTTAACACCAGTTTACCTGTACAATTCGATGCTAGTACGATGGCGCATGAACTTTGAGCACTTTCCGCCGTGATATAGAATTTTTCGAAGAGCAAACTGAGCGCGATTTGCAAAGTCAAGTTTTTGAGTACCCATGCATATAGCAATCCTTGCACGAAATGCTGAAAAATATAAAATACAACAATTAAAAAAGATTTCCGACACAAAGGAAACTTGTTCAGGGTAAATCTAGAAAACTGCCTAACTGCCAAGTCTTTTTTCCAACCATGTTAGGGTCGGTTTTCCAGTCCGTCCAGATGCAGCTGAATACTAGTGTTTTACATTGAGCGACTGTCTATTAGACCTCTACAACCCAGTTACTGGGCAACACGACACCTCTTGGTGAGACTGGTTGTCAGACTTTTCGTCACAATTATCATTTATTCGTCAGAATGAATAAATGAAAGAACAGTTCTTCTGTCAGTTCTGTCTCCAATGATTTTGAGATATTCATAAGTACCTATGTAATAATAGGTTTTTACTAACTGTATAACAATGTCGCATAAAAAAATAGTACTCACTGGTTCGTTCATATTCACAATAAACTTAGAGAAGTCTATCACGATTTGACAGTTGACCAATTGATGGAAGAAACATTCTGCCGTTTTAAAAAGAGTCTGAAAATAGTTGAAAAAATGTATTAATAAAAAATTGCAGGGTTAAATATTGTTGGGTTGCACAATTGCCTACACCCCACCTGGTTTAGTGGTCACCTCTGCCTATAGACATCTGCAATACCAGAGGCCCTGCATATGCGTTGCCATCCCAGAGTCAAAGTTGAATCATCTCATGTGCCTGTAATTATATCGGCACCCATTCCTTTCAAACCTGACCACAGCAACGCTGCAGAAACAGGTACAGTCGAAAATAACAATAAAACAGTTTATCCTTACCATTGGTTGAATATGTTTTTGAACAATCTTGTAGCATTGGAATATCTGCACATACGCCTTAAACATTCTTTGACAAAACGCTTCATTTTCACTTTCTTCACGATTATGTAACACCGTAGCATTCCATAAGATAAGCTTGTCTGTTAATAGGCGAATTAATCGAACTGCATAAACTGATTCAGTGTCTAACGTGAGTAGAAACATTATAGAATAGAGCGTATACCATGGCGGATTTAAATATTGGATGTTCACATAGATGACGGAGACAGCAAAAAAAACAATAATCAGGGAAACGCTGATCCAACTCATAATGATAAAAGTCTTACTGCTGTTCTTATTGTTAAGGAACCTGTGTACTTCTTGAAGAGTCAGAACAAAGATAACGTTCATTTTGGTTTGAATGAAGAAAGTGATGAAGTTCATGATGCAGAACGCACTAGAAAAAGATATGTCGAAGGAGGACGCAAAATACAAGAATCGTATAGGCTGATATCGTATCATGTTATCGTCGAACAAGACTATTACAAAATTATAAAAATGGGTTGACAAATAAAATATAGCCACACACAGCGAAATGAATTTATTTACACGATTATTTGGAGTTATAAGGTCGTTTTTTATTTGATACTTTGGATGTAAGACTAGGGTTTGCATTAGATTTAGAGGGAAAAGTAATGCTTGCACGTCTTTGTCGACTTTGTTTGTAGGGGGTAGTTTGATGTGAATACGTGATGATGATGACATGTTTGTAAGACCCGAAGGATGCCAACGGGACCCTAATACTAAGGCTTCGGCTGTATGACTGCCTCTGGGCTGTATGTTTAGAACTGTTATCGATAGACACATGAAGTTTTCACTGAGCGCATGTATAACCGCTGCAACAACAAATAAAGTTAAAATTCAATACGTTGCCATTTTGTATCCTTAGTTTCCCTTTTTATTATTGTTTTTAATGTTATGTTATTTTAAGTCTGTAAATATTATACAGCGTTTTTTGTTTTAACTTAATATTGGGCTATGGTAGCCTGTAACTCGAACGGTATTAAAAGTTTCTTAACAAGTATAAATATTTCTATAGGTTCAATGTTTATCTTCAATTATTTTAGTGAATTAGAAATGAACGAAGTCGGTATGTGGGTTACCTTGTTTGTTTTCCATAAAGATAAACATTTACCATCACTTTAATTATATAAGGCGCTGGCGAAAGTATTTTAGTTCATTCTTATTTTTGTTTGTTTAGAAAAAGTAACGTACTCATTATCGTAGGGTTTTGTTGTCTATCAACAAAAGAAGACGCTTCGGGCGTCAAGAGTCGCAGGGCGATTCCCAGCGCGCCGGCGGTGACTGCGCGCGTGTGTGATGCGTGGTGGGTTCCGCTATCCCTCTCCTCCCGCGTCCCGCTCATGCGTGGTTGAGGCGCGTGTGCGCGCCAACAATGCCTACCTACAAGGTGGATGGAGGACGTGATTAAGACTGCAGGAAGACGCTAGATGCAGGCTGCTGCCAACTGATTCTATTTGAAATCTATATGGAAGCCCTATGTCCAGCAGTGGATGTCTCGCGGCTGATATGATCCTGATAAATCTTTACAAACTTTCACTTAATACATTCAGAGAAAAAATAACTCATTTCACTCAATATCCTTTATTAACCTAACAGAATTACAGAAAGGCAAACTGTAGTAACACAAAAGTATAGTTAGCTAGTAACACTATAATTTTGAAAGGTAAAGTAGCATCGACGTTGAATATCCGACACGCATCCAACTTTTTGAATGTTACTCGATGTAGGCGTTTAACATTCTTGCATAATCTCTTTTCTGCATCTGAAATAATTATTTATTAAAGGTTAGAATTATTTATATAAATAGACATGATAGAACGGTATCGTAACCGGCGTGCTTCTATGACCAGATGAATGAACATGGACGAGGCCAAAGGAGCATGTAAGGATCGTAGCAGGTCGCGTTCTGTGGTTTCTGTCTGTCCATAGGAAAAAGGCGTGAGTTTATTTGTGTGTCGATGCACATGATAGAACTACTCAAAAAGAAACTCATAATATTTTGCGGTCAGGGAACCCACGTCAGGAATGAAGTTATAAAATTGCAGAAATGCTGGATGCGGGCAGCGCAGGACCAGTCATTGTGGCTGTCTTTAGAGGAAGTCTACGTCCAGCATTGGAAGTCGTTTGGATGATTTATAGTAATGATGTTGGTGACGAATTATTTGATATCAAAATCCCGATTTTAATCCCAACTTGATTAAGACCGCAGGAAGACGCTGGATGCAGACCAAGCGGTCCTTTTGGAAATCTATGGAGGAGGTCTATGTCCAGCAGTGGATGTCCTATGATGATGATAACTGCCTTATAAATTAAAACTAAAACGAAAAGTAAGTTGACGTATAATTTTTAATTTAAATCTTAAGAAACAGACAGCCAGAAAGTGGTCTTATAAGGACTCAGTTTTATCCTTTTGAGGTGCGGTATCTTAAAAATATGCTTTAAAACAATACCTGTACAATTTGAATTCAAAATAAGTGCACAAGAATCTTGAACATTTGTCATGGCTATGTAGAACTTCTCACAGTGTAGAGGCAATGCGATTTGTAAGAGCAAAGATTTCAGTACCTATCCAACAAGTTAGTAACATTGTCATTATGCATATAAAAAACTGTAAACAAAACAAGAAATTAAACATTTTTACATACATGAGGGCGTCTTAAAAAAACACAGCCTAATGATTTCCACCAAACGGGCCGTGCCGGAGCGCATTTCCCATTGTGCTAAAGAAAATTCAGACTTCTACATAATAGTTAAGGTTCATGATTGCATGGAATTTTACGGCTTAGAAAAATTAAAATTTATACGAGCGGTGCTAACAGATGTAGGTATATAAAATATTGTTGCCGTCTATTTGAACTTTACATGAAAATAATGTTTTCTAAAAAGTACTTACATAATAATCATTATTGGATCCAAATTGGCTTAAAAATTCAATGTATATTTGAATTTTAACTAGGTACTGATAACAGAATAGCGAAGTCTGAAAAATTATCTGAAGAGAAAAAATATCACTATTTGAATTTTAACTATTATTGTAAAAGCTTATTAAGATTGTACATAATTACATACATAAAGTCATGCCTTTTTCCATAGAGGTAGACAGTAATCACAGAACTTCTTACGATCTCTACACTCTTCTTTCGCTTCATCCATGTTCATACATCTGGTTATATAAGCACGCTGTTTGGGGGCGACCTTTCTGAAGAAACTAATTAAATAAATAACTAATAAAGTCAGTATAAATTCTTTCTAAGACATCCCCTCGCTGCGCTTCCACTCACATCTGCCATAAAAAATCCCTTTTGTTAGTTGCCAGTCACTCATCCTCTCAACATGACCAAAATAAGATAACACTGGTATACCAACAAAAAAAAAATCATCTAACTTACCATTAATTCGAAGCTTATTTTGCAAATATTAAAACAGTTCAAAATGTTGTCGTAAATTTCAAACATTCTTTTACAATAATCCTCTAAATCACTATTTCCCATGCTCTGGCATTGAAGAGCTTGATTATTCCAAAGATCAACTTTATCTTTTAGCAGCTGAATAAGTCTGATAGCATAAACTACATTTGCGTCAAAACTCAATAAAGTAATATGAATCAAGAAGCGGTGGATAGGACTCTTTAGCATAATGCAGAAAAAGAAAGAAGAACCAATATGAAATACAAAGAACAAGACAACAACAAACCAGTTACTGATGATAAAGCGTTTGAAACTGGTCGTAATATTGAGAAATCTGTGAATTTCTTGAAATTGTAAAACTAACATTATATTATCTTTTGTGTAATAAAGATAAACCATCAAATTCACTATGAAACCTGAAGAAAACCAGACAAAGTCGAAGATAAAGATCATGATACCCTCTGTTTTATTAGAAACAAAATCATTTGGATATAAAAACGTGTAGATAATTTCATAAATGAATACAGAAATATAGACCATCGTAGCACATATCGACACAAGATTGGACTGACGGCTGTTTGGAGTTATAACATTATTCTTGATGCAATATTTTGGGTAGAACTGAATCATTTGCATCAAGTTCAAAGGTAGAAGCATCGACTGTACATCTTTGTCAACTAAATTCTTTAGTAAAACTTCCACTCGATGACTTCTTCGATGAGGATGTATCTTTATTTTCATAGACTTCATTTTATTATGACTTCACAAATACGAATAAATCCAAAAATAGTTCGAATTTTTCCTCATAAGGAATGACCTAATTCAAAGATAACAACTCAACCAGCTGATTTATTAAAATGATTATTTTTGACATTAAATAAATCATAAGTCAAAAGTTCCGGATAATTAATTTTTCGTGATGCCCTTGAAATTGACAGGTTACGTGTTACGTGTGGGGTTCCGAAGGGCTCGATTCTGGGACCGCTTCATTTTTACATAAAACAGTAGAACCATTCTGCGGCAACGAAAAAATAATAATTATGATTACAACTATTTAAATATAACATACCATCACGCCTGTATTCCCAGGCGGGTTAAGCTGAGGTGTACTAATATACAGCTATAGTTCGCCGGTATGTTTAGGTCCTATGTAATAGGGGGCGAGGCTATTGCCATTAACTAGACTCAAATCTTAACTACAAGCTGCTATTGAGAATTGCATAGAAAAACCCAATAACACTTTGCTCGACCTGGGAATCGAATCCAAGACGTCAAGGACGTTTAGGAACACTCAGCTAACGAAGCAGTTAAGTTAGACACTATTTAAATATTTACCTTAAAATTATTGAAATGATTTTGTACTTGTGTACATTTCATTTTATTAACTCTCGTTCAATAATTAACACCTGCCGTGTTATCTCTTCACCACCTCTCTGGAAGAGAATGCCTAAAGCATGAACTCCGCCTTTGTACTTTTTTTTTGTGCATGAAGTTTAAATAAATAAATAACTCACCTTAAACTCACGTCCCCCTAAATCCACTGAGGTAGTTTTTTGCAGAATAAGACAACCGGTTTTTGGCACGACCATTCAAAATATATGCTTTTATCGGCACACAGTAGGATATTATCTTACAGAGAAAGCATGTATGTACCACCAAGCGTGGTGGTACATTGGGCTACGTTTGCAAGAGTTTTTTTACGGTTGTCTATTTCTTTATGTTAATTAATAGTCTCTTCGCCTTTGCACTTTTGTTGCATAAAGTTTAAATAAATAAATATAGCCTATTAGCCTGTATACATATACTACTCAGGGATAACGTAGCTTCTTATTAGTGAAATATTTTTTAGAATCGGAACAGTAATTCAGTGGTTTGGCACATTACTATTATGAGATACGACATTACTATTATTACATACGAGCGGCAGAGCTAACTGCAGCCGTCGACATGTCAACTTCACTGATGTTCGAAGATGGCATGTCAGCGGCTGCAGTCACCTCTGCCGTTGGCAGCATACCGCTCGTGTGAAAGAGCTCTTAGCAGCTACAGATATGCTGGCGATACGCTAACAAGAGTCGAATATTAACCATTGGTGGGTAAAAAAAATCTCTTTGTTCGATATCGTTTATTAACGTAACAGAATTACAGAAAAGCAAACTGCAACAACACAAAAGTATAGTTAGCACACAACACTATAATTTTGACCGACAAAGTAGCATCAACGTAGAATATCCGACAAGCATCCATCTTGTCAAATGTCGCTCTATGTAGACGTTTAACATTCTTGCATAGCTTCTTCTCGGTATCTGTAATGTTTGCAGAGGTTACAATCTTTAAAATTACTACAATGGAACGCAAAAGAAATATATCGGGTGTAAGGGACATCTATCCTTAAACTGAAACCATGAATTCCCTATTCTGGATTGAGTATCACACGACAAGGTTTTTTATAGGGAATCCATAAGTAACTATAGGTAGTTCGTCGACTTGGTAAACGTCGCGGAAAATCGCTGGATGCGGGTCATTGTAGCTATCGTTTCGGGAGGCCTTTTATTACCGATGGGAAATCATCAAATGACTTCCCCGGCCCTAGTATCAGACTTTTACTATCTAAAACCCATCCATGTTCCTTCGTGAGCCCTTGCGTTCCGGGGGCGCGGTATCTCTTTCGAACAACCCACAGCCCTGGCTTTCGGGAGGCCTATGTCCATGGACATCGATCGGGTGATATGATGATGGAACAGAAGCAGTAGACACCTTTGATAAGAAAGAAGACAAACAAGAACAAAAAGAAATAGCTGATGAAAAAATACCTGTACAATTGGAATTTAAAATAAGTGCGCAAGAATCTTGAACTTTCATCATTGCAATGTAGAACTTCTCACAGTGCAGTGTCAATGCGATTTGTAATGCCAATGGTTTCAGTATCAAAAATGTTAATAAGAGCGTTATGAAATATACCGAAATCTGAAAACAAAATCAAGAAATTAAACCACTTTGTTTCTAAAATTAAAAAAAAAAAGTTTATTTCTTTTACTTTGCTCATACAATACTATTTAGTTGCCGTTCTTGTATTGACCTCGTTAGATACTCTGAGATAAATGGTGGATTTACTAATAAAACTGCTTCAATGGACCAAGTTACTTTTTTGTTACAAGTTGCTTTCACTTAAATAATAAAAAAAAAACTTTTTATTTATTTTTACGCAGTATAAACAAAGTCGCTTCCTACCGCCTGTACGCTTAGATCTTTCAAACTGTGCAATGGATTTCAATGCGGTTTTGATCAATACATAGATGAAATCAAGACAAAGATTCATACGGAACAAAATCACGCTAATCATAGCGTTCGATATAATATTATTTATGACTGGTCCCATCCTGTTGATCACAACGGGATGGGACCAGTCATAAATAATATAATCTTATTAAGAAATCTTTTCTAAACAGTACTTACATGACTATTCCTCGACGCTATACGGTTTAAATACATGAGAAATATCTGTATTTTAACAAGGTACTCACAGAAAAACGTCATAAAATATAAAGCGATCTGAAAATAAAAGATCACATTATGTATAAAATAGAATTTATTTTTAAAGCTTATAAGCTTGTGTCACCATGGCCTATGCGTTAATTTTCCCGCCTCTCATGCAGATTAATTTCAAAATACTTCTAATGCGGCTTTTTAAATTCATACTGCTTTCTAAGTTTATCTTGGAAATCACTAGCACCAGTTAAAGAAAAACATCGTGGCTAGACCTGGACTTGTAATTAACATAATTATTTCTAAAATAGCCTTGAGCAAGCGTAGTCATCAGCAAGAACTTTTTTGCATTGGAAGAGTTCCGTGTCCTCCGTTGGCACAATAATCATCATTATATCAGCCTATAGCCATCCACTGCTATACGTAGGCCTCCCATAAAAGAGCGCCAACCGTCCCGGTCCTGGGCAGTCCGCATACATCCAATAAATGCCTTCTTTAAATCGGAAAATAATAGGCTGGTACTATAATAATTATTTGTAAGGCTCACCGTTGGTTGAAACGAAACTTTGTAGTTGTCAAAGCAGTGCAAAATATTAACGTAAGCTTGAAGCATTTTTTCGCAATAATCTTCCATGTTCCTATATTCCATACTTCGACATTGAAGAGCTCGAATATTCCATAGATCAACTTTATCTTTTAACAGCTGAATAAGTCTGATAGCATAAACTATGTTTGTATCAAAAGTCAGTAGAATTGCAATACTTAATATATGGTGAATTTCAGTCCGAAGCATAATGCAGAAAAAAATATCAGAACAGATATAAAGTGCAATGAACAAGATAACAGTAAACCAATTACAAACGATAAAGTTTTTGAAATCGTTTGTATTATTGAGATATCTGTGAATTTCTTGAAATGTTAAGACGAACACGATATTTTCCTTCGTGTAAAAATAACTAATAAAGAAATTCATCCAGTACCCTAAACAAAATAAAGCTTTATCGATATTGTGATAAAATAACGCCGTATTGTCAGAAGCGAATATATTATTTGGACTTGTATACTCGTACATGTGGTAAAACTCATAGATGAATACAGTTATATAGAAAATCGTGACACATATCGACACAAGATTCGATAGACGACTGTTTGGAGTTATAACATTATTCTTGATGCGATATTTTGGATAGAACTGAATCATTTGCATCAAGTTCAAAGGTAGAAGCATCGACTGTACATCTTTGTCAACGAAATTCTTTAGTGAAACTTCCACACGATGACTTCTTCGATGAGGATGTATCTTTCTTTTTTTTGACTTCATTTTAATACGACTTCCCAAACACAAATGAATGTATATTCCATATTGTACTCATAAAGGATGATATTATTCAAAGATATCAAACTTCTTTACATTACTATGTATGCATAAGATAATTGAGAGAATAACTCTGTCCGTATGTGTGTCTCTCCGCTCCATCATCACGGCGAAACTAATCATCCAATCGTAATGGACAAAGAAGTTACTTGGAATGAGGATAAAACGTACACTACTTTCTAATCCGCCACTTTTACGATTCCGCGTCCTTGATAACCGATATTCACGTGGACCAAGACACTGACAAAAGATAGTTCTAACTTCTTTTTCATCAATAAATCTAATCCACTCGATTCATCAAATGATTGATTTACAAACGAGGAACTAATCATAAATTGAAATTTCCAAGTGATTATTTTGGGTATGACTTTGACATTGACTGATTATGTGGTGTGGGGTTCCGTAGAGCTAGATTCTGTGGCCGCTTTTGTTTAACATAAAATAGCACCAGCACATTTGTTCCACAATCAACGACAACCATCAAAGTAATAAATAATTTGTGCCTATAGTTATAAGGGTTATATTTCAATTTTTTTTTATTTGTATAAGATGTATTTGGGTCACATCTCGGTCAAGACTGTACCTTTTACGGTTTAGCCTTTAGACTCTTGTGACAGAGGGATAACCGGATTAGCGATAGTTATTACAGTGCTATATAAATCTGCCTTCGATTTTCGGGTGACCTTGAAGTGAGCTACTATATAATCTCTAGCATGAGATGGGAAGACAGTTTAGGTACCTCAAGTTCATCATCATCGTCATATTAGTCGCAGGACGTTTACTGCTGCTTTCTCATAGATTTCCCAAAGGACCGGTTGGAAGCAGCCAGCATCAAGCATTTTTCTGCGATCTTAATCAGGTCGTCTGTCCAATTGTGGCCGAACGTCTTACATAATTGGAGAAATTTTTATTTATTTATTTTATTTATTAAAACTTTATGCACAAATGTAAAAAATACACTGTACAAAGGCGGACTTAATGCCTTAGGCATTTTCTACCAGCAAAATTCTAAGTAATAAGTCTAAATTTGCATGTGGCATGAGCTGGCTGTCCCACTGGCTTCAACTTGCTGATTCCCTGGGCTATGTCGGTAACTTTGGTTCCTCTGCGGATCTCCTCAGTTCTGATTCGGTCTCGCAGAGCGAGTTCAAGTATAGCCCTCTCCAGCTCTCCATACCTCAAGCTTATTTTACCTAAAATCGAGGAAGATTTTACAGAATAGGGTGTTATAAGTATGGAATATTTTTTTGGCCAAACCATCCTTTTATCAGCCTATTATTGTCCCACTAGGCCTATTATTGTCTCATACAAAGAAAGTATGAGCAATGAGCATTAATCCACACGTTTGCTCAGTAGATTGATGATTTAAAACTCATTTTTACTCATTTTTTCTCTATGAGTTTGGGCTTAACTATAGGATAAGAGTAAATAAAAACAACACTTTGCACTCAGAATCGTTTATTTAAAGAATTACAGAAACGCAAACTGCAACAACACAAAAGTATAGTTAGCACACAACACTATAATTCTGACCGACAACGTAGCATCAACGTAGAATATCCGACAAGCATACATCTTGTCGAATGCCGCTCTATGTAGGCGTTTAACATTCTTGCATAGCCTCTTTTCAGCATCTAGAATTAGGAGGTTAGAATCTTTTACGAGTAAATAGCCTCAATGGTAGACAAAAAAACTGCTGAAGAACTAAACCACTTGACATAGCTCTCAAATTGCGAAACTCAAGTGTCAATAGGCAGGGCAGATAGAGAGGTCGGCCGTTGGGGTTATAAGATTCTGGAATGGTTCTTTAGGGAAGGCCTATTTTCAGCAGTGGCCGTGGATCGGCTGATATGAGAATAATGATGATGGAAAAGAAGCAGTATACACCTTCGACGAGAAACAAGACAAACACAAACAAAAAGAAAGCACTGATAAATAAATACCTGTACAATTAGAATTTAGAATAAGTGCGCAAGAATCTTGAACATTTGCCATAGCTATGTAGAACTTCTCACAGTGCAGCGTCAATGCAATTTGTAATGCCAAAGATTTCAGTATCCAAGCTGCTAATAAAAAGGATATTCCATATACCAAAAGCTGTAAAGAAATAAAACAATTTTAAATTTATTTTATACATATACAATAACCTAACGAATTTGCTTAAAAGGCCCAGGTTAATTGACCATATTATGGATAGGTACATCATTTTGGTATAAAAGAAAGATATTTCTATTGAAAAGTACTTACATGAAAATTTCTTGCTCTTCTTAGTTTTAACAACTCAATAAATATCTGTACTTTAGCAAGGTGCTCATAAAAGAAGACGGTAGTTTGAAAAACGATCTGAAAAATGATTGATGGATGTTTTGAATTATTTTGCCTTATTCAAAAAAGCTTAAAGCTTGGGAAGAAGGAAGGGAGGCCTTTGTCCTGCAGTTAAACAACACAGTCTAAAATAATATTGAAAGCTTAGCATATTAATTCTAACTTACCATTAGTTGAAAGGAAACTTTACAGATGTCAAAACAGTGCAAAATATTAACGTAAGCCTGAAGCATTCTTTTAGAATAATCCTCTGTGTCCCTATTCCCCATGCTTTGATATTGAAGAGCTTGAATATTCCATAAATCAACTTTATCTTTTAACAGCTCGATAAGTCTGATAGCATAAACTATATTAGTGTCAAAAGTCAACATAATTCCAAGACTCAATATTCGATGGACGGGAATCTTTAGTATAATGCTGAACAAAGATAAAGCACAGAAATAATGTGCAATGAAAAAGATAACGGTAAACCAATTACTGATGATAAAGCGTTTGAAACGAGTTGTATTGTTGAGATATCTGTGAATTTCTTGAAATTTTAAAGCAAACAAAGTATTTTCTTTTGAGCAATAAATATTAACGAATAAATTCATTATGAAGCCTAAAGTAGACAAAACAAACTCCATGTGATAGTATAATATTTTCGTAGTTACAGAAGAAAATATATTCGTAGTGAAATACTCAGAGCAAAGTTCATATAATAATATTGATATAAATAACAACGTCGCACATATCGTCACAAGATTCATCAGACGGCTGTTTGGAGTGATAACATTATTCTTGATGCGATATTTTGGGTAGAACTGGATCATTTGCATCAAGTTCAAAGGTAGAAGCATCGACTGTACATCTTTGTCAACTAAATTATTTAGTAAAATTTCCACACGATGACTGCTCCGATAAGGATGTCTGATTCTTTTCATTGACTTCATTTTAATATGACTTCCCAAACACGAATAACTCTTTAGTTCAAAAATATACTCATTGGTGATGATGTAATTTAAAGATAACAAAGCCCTCCTCGCCTGTCTCTTTCTTCCCTCATATTAAAATGCGAAAGAAATTTTGTCTGTCCGTTTGTTTGTTATTTCATTACTGAAACGATCATAAATTCATAACTTACAACGAGCTTGAGATCTGGCCAAGGGCGTAAGCTGCTTTTTATTATTTATTAATGCAACATGAATAATGTTTAATTGCGAAAAAACTTTACAGCTAAGAGTGTCCGTAGAGTTTTGGCGGATTGGCGATTTTCCTTACGATGTAAATCCAATCAAATGCTTAACTTTAATCTGCAATTCACGCGGACGAATTGACGGGCAATAGGTAGTTCAAAAATCTATTCATCAATAAATCTATTAAACCTGATTAATCAAATGATTGATGGAAAGAATCATAAATCGTAACTTTCATCTATTTTGGTGCGGCCTTGAAATTGACAGATTATATCATGTGGGTTTCCACGGGGCTCAATTCTGGGGCCGCTTTTGTTAAATATGCAAAAACACAAAAGATTTGTGCGAAGCACTGTATTGATGTGATGTCGTATGATCAATTAGTTTATTTTTCAGAATAATCAGTTGTACTAATAAGTTTATGAAATAACCGCTATTCTTCTTCTTATCGTGTGGGCAGTAAGGTCTAACGACCCCAAACACCCTAGTGACAGAGTTTCTAAACCGCCTCAAGGGCCTCTGACATGGTTACTGATGTCAGTGATGTCTAAGATAAACTTAGAAAGTACATATGAATTAGGAAAAGTCACATTGGTACTTGCCCGTGCCCGGTTGCGAACCCACAACCTCGTGCATGGGAGGCGGGCGCCTTAACCACTGGGCCATCACGACACCGCTATTTATAATAGTCCTTTATTTGAATTGACAGTAGATGTCGTGTGTCATACACTTTACTGTTTGTTATACAAACAGACCTAATTCTTCTTCCTTTTGTCTTAATTCTCATTTATTTTGAAGAAACTTATCTTCTTCCGTACTTTTTCCGTTTAGTTGATGTCCTTAAAGAATTAAGACATTATCTATTAAAAAAAACTCAAAACTTACGTACCTCAACAAAATGTTCCCCGTTAAAATAAAAACAATAAGTTGGCAAAATAATTTGTAACTTGTCTAGTCCGATGTATACCATCACCATCACGCCTGTATTCCTCGAAGGGTTAGGCAGAGGTGTACCAATGTACACCCACAGTTCGCCGGCTAGTCCGATGTCTATAATCAAAATTGTATTATGTAGTTGGTTTATCATATATGTCAATCCCACGACTTTTTACTTTTATATTAATGCGAATGAGTTGTTATCTTACAATTAGATCAACCCTTCTGAGTAATAATCTCGAATATTTCTGGACAAAAGATTCATTAGTATTTGAGAAGTCATAATAAAATGAAGTCAATGAAAAGGAAGATACATCCTTATCGGAAAAGTCATCGTGTGGAAGTTTTACTAAATAACTTCGTTGATAAAGATGTGCAGTCGATGATTTTCCCTTTGAACTTGATACAAATTACTCGGTTTTGTCCAAAGTATCGGATCAAGGATAATTTTATTACTCCGAACAACCTTCTATCAAATGTCGTATCATTATGTGCCACGATAGTATTTGTATCTGTATTAATATACGACATCTACTTTTTGAACAAGAAGCTCTCGTGTCATGATTATAACATTACGTGTATAACTAACAACATTAGATATCTTTTCTTCATATTGGGATTGATTATAATTATGCCGCTTAATATTTTCTATAAGAACGAGAACATTTTGTTCGTTTTAAAACTTCAGGATATTCACAGAAATTTTAATAATAAGACCAGTTCCAAGCGGTTTGTTATTTTTAACTGGTGTGCTGTCGTCTTTTATGTAGCGTCGTTCTTGACTATGCTTGCTTATATTGGCATTGCCCTTAAGTTACCAATTCAAGGCATATTCTGTGGACTAATTTTATCCAGTTTTGACGCTGATATTATCTGTGCTATCAGATTAATTCAACTGCTAAAACATAAAGTTGATCTTTGGAATATTAAAGCTCTTCAGCACCAAAGCTTAGAAGAAAGGGATAGCGAGAGTTATTGTAAAGCAATGTTTCAGGCTTATGTTAATATTTTGGACTGTTACGATTGCTACAGGGTTTCTTTTCAACTGTTGGTAAGTTAGCAATAGAATTTGATTTTGGTATGCAAATGTGGTTTTCGATCCTACCACTACTACTAAAAATGTGAAAGTTTGTGAGCATGAATGGATGGATAAATGGATAGAAGAATATATGCTACTCTTTGCTGATTAAAAGGATGAACGGAAGTAGCCGATATTTACGCACACATCATCATCATCTTCCTGCCTTAATCCCATGTTTTCTTCTATGCCGCCCTGTCAACCGTCATGCTATCACTGTCTCCCTTCTATTTCATATTATTCTTCACACAATCCATCAATCTTTTCTTTTGACTAACTCTTCCTCTGCATCCATCTATCCACATTTATATTCATAACTCTTTTGGTCACATGATTATAAATATTAACCATGATAATTTGTATGTATGTATTCGTAATCCACAAATAAATAAATAATCTAGCTAACACGTTGGGTATGTTTTATCCTGTTTATGTGTTCTCATGTAAGACTGTTTTTTATCTTTGTTTTATATGCAGATGAAGTCACAGGCAGACGCTAGTAACTCTCATAAAACTAATTAAAATGATTGTATTTCAGATCGTGTATTATACTACAGTATTCTTTATTTATCACTACCTCGTACAAATTCGGATTTTAATTTATTTTGTTAAAATATCAGGATCGCGGCATACGGATTTTTATGTAAGTACCTTGTAACATACCTATCAATACTAGAATGGAAACGTTTTTGAATGAGCGAATAGTCTCTAGAATAGTAATTGTGCTTCTGAAGTTTAGAGGCACAATTTCCGTAATTTTAACATTATTAAGACAATCATAGTACCATGATTGCAGTAATATGATATGATACAATTTAAAAGAAAAATAAAACCAAATCGGTTGATAAATTAAGGAGTTCTGAGGTAACAAACAGAAAAAATAATACCACTGAATTAATTACTTTCTTCTTTTTTGAAGTCGGCGTATAAACCAACTTCTTTTCTTTAAAAAAGGACGGGGTCAGACTCTTTAGGTATTTCTACCTGCGTCTATATTTCCAAACGCATTCAACCCTAATGTCTTAAAAGTTACAGTGAACAAGCTTCTTCTGGGTACGCTCACTCCATTGTCGACTTTGTCTCTGACCTAGACTGGAGTCAAGCGCAAACCTATCTCAAGGAAAAAAAAGAGACGGTCAATTTTATCTATATCAACTTTTATGTCTTCTGGTGTTACTATTAGTTAAATTTTTGACACAAGTGGATCAACGTATCACGTATCACGTAGTAATCAGTTTTTTTTTATTTTACAGAAAATGTCATTTGTAATAATAACCTGGTTGGGTTATTCGATAATAAAAACGTTGATACTTCAAATAGCACTAGATGTGCACTGCGAGAAGTTCTACATAGCTTTGAACAATGTTCAAGATTCATGTGCACTTGTTCTTAATTCAAATTGTTCAGGTATTTTCAACCATTACAATATTTTCTTTTTTATTAATCTTACTAATATAATTTTGAAGGTATGAGAAACAGGGTGTCAAGTTTCTCATCCTCTATAGAAAAGAGAGGATCCTCCGAGAAGACAGGTGTTGTATCTGGTGGGCTACTGCCCGACTGTTATTGTCGGGATTTTGTATATGTGCTAATATCGCGGAGAACTTTGATAGCGCGATCTAGGCAACGTCAGTTTTGTCGTAGTAGTTCGCACGCTGTGCGATAGATGTCGCTACATAATAAAGCTAAACAGTTTTTTTTCTTTGTTTCTTTAAACGCGCTAGTTTGTCTAATTACCAGTCGGATTTGAAAAATATCTGTATAATATGGCAGCCCGATTCACTCTGCCACCCTATTGACTCACCAGGCGCGCTTAATCTCTTCTGATTGTGCCCAATTGCCGTGTCACCAGACTATCAGAATAACAGAAAAGAGACTCTACTCATGACTCAAAGACACTCGTTTTGTGTCTCAAACCCTGAAGGTCCTAAGGTTGTAATAGACTCGCCCCCTATAACATGAGACCTAATCATATCGGCAAACTGTAGGTGTACCAAACTCTTCAGGGGATACAGGCATGATGTTATGTATTATGTATGTATAGAGTTTTTTTTTTTTAATTACAGATGTCGAAAAGAGATTATGCAAGAATGTCAAACGCTTACATCGAGCGAGATTTGACAAGTTCAATGCGTGTCGGATATTCTATGTTGATGCTACTTTACCGTTCAAAATTGTATCGTTACTTGCTCACTATACTTTTGTGATGCTACAGTTTGCGTTTCTGTAATCGTACTATTTCTTAAATAAATTACATTGAAGCTAAAGTGTCTTTTATTTTTGCCATAACGTTTGAAACAGAAATGATACGAAGCTTTTTTTCCACGGATTAATTTTGGCTTTAAGATTTACTGATTACTCTTGGTTTTGTAACTAATATTTCTTTTTTAAAATATTTGCCTCTTACTAAGAATTTCTCGTGTAGCATAATTATGGGTGTATTCCCATTCATTTGATCTTACATACACCAATAAAAACATCCGGAGCAACTACTTTTAGGACATCCAAATATTTGTTCTTTGCTGGAATTAAATTCGCGACACACAGTGCGCCAAACGTGTCCTTAAATTATGATAGTACATAATTTGTGGTAACTAATTAAAGAAAGAAAAATATAAAAAGAAAAGTCTAGTTAGACTTGTTGCTATTTACTAAATTGTTCATTCAAATTGAACAGACATAACACCAGAAAATTATGTTTGTCTAATTAATCCTTCGTCACTCAATGTAATGAATTATTATAACTTACTTGATAATATTTAAACAAATATTTACACGCCATGTTCTATCGACGAGTCGGTATTTTGTTCTGTGACTATTCCTCAATATGGTGACTCTCAATAGACATTTAAACAATCAACTCGATAAAGAAGTTCAGCAAATATTTTGGCCTCTGAATTTAATGCAAGCTGTGGTGCTCAATCCAATATACCACATCAAAAACAGCTTTATATATCCGAATAATTGTTTAAATAATTTAATACTAATTAGTGGTGTGGTTATAATCCTGACAACTTATATCTATCGTATCTTAGAAACAATATGTGATGACAATTTCAAACGGTACAGTTCAACTGATTTCCTGTTGTTCGCATCATTCTGCGACTTTGGTTATCGATTAGTTGGATTTATCATCAACTTCATCATCAACTTCAGTCAAAGCAAAAACCATGTTGTGTTCGTTTTGTCCTTTCAAGAAGTTCACAGATTTCTTCGTAACAAAGCTTCTATCAAACGATTTGTCTTGAGAAGTTGGATGAGCATCGCTGCTTTGTTTGGTTTTTATATCTTCGTACTTATTTATTTACACATAGCATTCTTCAGGCCTCCATTTCATATCCTGTTTTATGTATTAGTCATGGTATCTCTTGATACGAATTTAATCTACGCGATGAGGTTAATCAAGTTACTGACGGACAAAGTGGTGTTGTGGAATATTCAGTTATTACTGATACAGCAAAATGGTTGCAGTAAACGAGAAGCTGCGAGAATGATTCAGGCTTATGTGCACATATTAAAGTGCTACAAGATTATCATACACATTTATCAAATTCGAGTAAGTTTAAATCATTAAATTGTTAATTGTATCCTACTAATATTATAAACGCTCAAACGGCTGAACGAATCTGGATGAAATTTGGCACTGAGATAGATTGTAGTTTCGAATAACACATGGAATACTTTTTATTAAGGACAAAACTACGGTTCTCGTGAAATGATGTATCAAATTTGACGCGGAAGATGTCGGGGCAGAGAGCTAGTTCATTATTATACCACACTTGTATTTCTAAAAGGTTTAAGTAGAGTTGCAGGGGATGGACTCATACCTAGTACATTCACAATTCATCAGCTAGGTTAAAGATAAATGTAGCACATAAATAGGCGATTTTATTGGTAACAATAGCCCCATTGGTACCAATAAAATCGCCTATATGTGCTACAAATGTCGATTCCATCTGCTATTGAGAGGTCCCTAGCGGACTTCATGCTCAACATGATTTTTTCTTATTTTAATTCGAAATGGACTCTTTTGACTCTAGTCTAGGTAAGAGGTGACAAAAAAAAGTCGATGATGGAGTGAGCTTACCCAGAAGAAGCCTGTTCACTCTAAGTTTATGGAGACTCTTTCGTTGCTGATTTTTGTTCACTATTTTCAGGTCCTGTATACTACGATAGAAGCATTCTGTTATAATTTGGTTCATGTTCAACATTTGATAGAATCCTTCAAGTCTAAGTTAAATTATGAGGAGGTAAGTCGGTTTTTGTAAGAATGAACTTAATCTACAACGTGTAATATATTAAAAAATATGAATACTGAATATCAGCTATTGATTCTTCTGCCATCTTTTTGGGGGTCAAAGTACTTATGAATACGTACAACTTTTACTAAAAGACCAACCCCGAAATATGAAAAATTAAAGTCAGCTGTAGATTTTGATCATATTGCAGTGCATTTTTATAGGAAACACCTGTGGCGGTATGAGAAACAGGGTGTAGTCTCTCATTCTCCATTAAAAAGGGAAGATCCTCCGAGCAGACGGGTGTTGTGTCTGGTGGGCTACTGCCCGACGGTTGTTGTCGAGATTTTGTATAATTATAAGCTAAGCCGTTGCGGCGAATTTTGATAGCGCGCTCTAGGCAAAGTCAGTTTGTCGTAGAAGTTCGGATGTTGAGCGATAGATGTCGCTACACGCCTGATTTCATATTTCAGAGTTGGTTCCATTATAAAAATGTTTGTATTCATTAGTACTTTCGCTCCCCGTGTGTCACAAAGTTTATGTTTTCTTCCAGCATCAATATCCTTTCGCATCTGTATTTCTTACTTTCTGGATAGTCAAAAACTTGGTCGTACAAATCTCACTCAGTCTGCAGTTCGAGGCTTTCTATGAAGCTGTCAAGTTTTTGCGAAATTCTTGTGAATTAATTTTGGGAACAAATAGTACAGGCAAGTATTTCTTCCGTACATATACAAAAACAAAATGTATTCTCTCTCTTGAATTTTAATTAGGTATTTAAATAACAACAATACCCATTATTTTCCCACTGCAGTGCAAAAGCCTTTTCGCAAGCAGCGAAGACACGAGAATTTAACCCTATACTTGCTCAAGGCGGATAAGCGATTACAGACTTATCTACCTAAGTCCAGATTTCCTCACGATGTTTTTACTTCATCAATGTCTATGATGTATAAGCTAAACTTAGAAAATACATATGAATTGAAAAGTCATGTTGGTACTTGCCCAATTTTAAAAGTACATCCTTATTCATGAGAAGGAGATACCTTAACCAACTTACTACCATTATTTACAGATGAACAAAAGAAGTTATGCAAGAATGTCCTTCGTGTACACCGTACGTCATTCAGCAAGATGAATGTACTTGGCCTGTTCTACGTAGACAATTGTCTTCCATTACGTGTGACTGCTCTATTCACTCACTACACTGTGGTGCTGTTGCAATTTGCTTTCCTACAATCTTAATGTAGGTAAATTTGAATTCATAAGAGTCTTACGAAACGTTTTCTTAACGAATGATATGTCTTTCTTATAAGCTATGTATTTCTTTACGGCGCCGCCGAGGCCGGCCTAGAAACAGATGGCGAGACAATCTGGAGGCGTACCACGAAGGCTGGTGCGAGGTAGCATAGGAAAAGATCAAATGGAAGGAATTAGGGGAGACGTTTGCCCAGTAGTGAGACAGTACGGGCTAAACAAAAAAAATGTTTACTTATAACTATGCCTTTAATTGTTTTCAGACAATATTTAACTTGCGTGCTTTTTGATCTTAATTTTTAGGTAAGTTTCGCAATTTTATTGCCAGTACTGTCCCACTATAAGCAAAAGTCATTCCATCCATCGATTTTGACATTGCTTTCCTTTTTATAAAATCTTGGGAATAGGTACTACTAGAGAGTAATTCCGCCAACTTATTTTATCCGTTTTTCTTAAGGAGAAACGATTTGTTTATTGTAACAAATCGTTTCTCATAAGCAAAAAGAATGTAATTAGTTTGCGCAATATGTCATTTTTTTAAAGGAAATGTTATAAGAAAAGCAATTAAGTAGGTACTCGAAGTATTTAGTAATGTAGATAATGAGTACTGTAATGAAAGATAAGATCTGGACTAGTCATGTACTACAATGATGGATTATCATTCACAAAAAAACATTACAGATGAAGAAAATAACGTTTATGTCTTTGTACATGATAAATTACTTCAACATAAATTGGAATTCATGATAACATGATAGATTATTTATATCTATCTAAATTCTAGTATAGAAATTTCTTTCTATAAGTACTTTTATTTTCGTTTATGCCTATGTTACTGTAATGGCTCTTAAAGAATTTTACAAAACGTTTTTCAAGAAGAAAACATATCCAGCCGATCAGAAGAAGAATTCAGTTAAAATCTTATTTAATCACGTAGTGGACAAAGATGTGCAGTCAATGCTTTTACCTTTGAATCTAATGCAGACTATTGTTTTCCTATCCAAATATGTAATTAAACATAATTTCATAACACCAAACAAGCTCCAGACAAAAGCTTTATCATTATGTTGGACAGTATTACGCATTATCTTATTTACGCTTCGTACTTCTCTGAGTGTTAAATTCCGAAAGACAAAAATTTTATTCCACTGCCTTATTATCATTGATGTCTTCTTTTACTCTCTTGCTTTCATCGTTATTTATATTTTCAACATTATCTATACGAAAATCAATATTGCGGTTGTTCTTACACTTCAAGAAGTTCACAGACTCTTCAACCATTCCGATATCATCAAGAGCTTTGTCAAATGGAATTGGATTGCAGTTATTCTAATTGTGGTCTATCATCTAGTAGTTTCCACTACTACTCTAAGTCTTGGGTCACCCTGGTTCATGACTTTATGTAATTTGCTATTATTTTGCTTTGACGTAAATATGGTTTATGCAATAAGATTCATTGGCTGCTTAGAAACTTACGTTGTTTTATGGGATAAGCAAGTTTTCAAACCTCAGAATTATAACAATCAAAATGTACGGATTTGTAAGTTTCACACTTACAATAAAATATTGAAATGTTATAATGTTTTCAGAATTTCTTTTCAGCCGTTGGTAAGTGTATTTGCAGCCTGTATTTCTTCTTCTTTTTGAGTCAAAGGATGAACCCCATTCTATTCTTCCAAGTCATGTATTCACGGTATAGCCTACAATGACATAAGTTAGCTTTTTAAAATCATGTTTCTGTGGTTTCCTTGATTTTTATTTTATTTTTCTTACAGATTTTAATTCATATGTTTGATACATGTTTGCACACACTCATTGATGTTGAATTTACCCTAAAGATAGTAACTGAGGAGTCTGTAAGTATTTTATTTATTTTCCATTTTAGATTCATTTATAACGGGTGTCAAAAGACACTTAACCCTTTCAGTGCGGGGAATGCGCATGCCATTCAAAAAACGCGCATGTGCGTCACCCCGCACTGAATGGATTAATGATTTTAAAACTGAAACAATCTAGCAAGCCGAACGTGCGATTTTTAACATTACGAAGAAATTGAAGACCAAAATTATTACAATATTTTTTACGTTTTTGTTGAACAAAATTAAGGGTTAAATGTAATGACTTATGTACAAAACCATGAATACGGTTTAGTTTTAACAATTAAAATTTGTATTCAGCAAAAAGGTATAAGTCTCGTGTGGGTGCACGAACCCTGTTATAAGATGCTATGAGGCAATTATATGTCTTTTTACATTCCGAATATATCTGTTATAAGAACCATAATTTATTTTTACAGCGTATTCCAACGGGGTTTCTTTTTAGTCTTCTATGGATCTTAAAAGATCTGTATCTGCAAATGCTGTTTAGCTGGCGCTGTGAGATGTTTTATGGAGCACTTGGAAAATGTCAAGATTCGTGCACACTTAATTTAAGTTCAAATTGTTCAGGTAACTACACTGTCCACTTTCTTTTCCACTGATTGTTATAACCATTTATTATACTCGTTTTATCCCACTTTTTGTAGGAACTAGTTTTATAGCTTTAAGCAGAATTGTGGTACCTCAACGATAAACAATAACAGCTGTTATTGTAATATTTACACTCTGTAAAGAAAGTACCCAAGTTGTTAATTTTCCTAATATATTATAACATATACGTTATTTAGAAGCTATTATAAGCTATTATATAAGTTTATTTAGAAGCTTCTGGAACAATAGTTACGATTACTTTTACAGATGACGAAAAGAAAATTTGCAGAAACATCCAACGTTTACATGAAACAAACTTTAGCAAGATTGACTTATGCGGTGTAACGTTCGTGGATGCTTCACTCCCTCTTGGACTACTAGGACTACTCACTAACTACACTGTTGTGCTTTTGCAGTTTACGTTTCTGTCAACTTAAAAAATATAATATTAAATATTTTCTCATTGTGATTGGCGTGTTTTTCGTCTTGTACAACGTTATTTGTCGTATACGTTATATCCGAGGGATCTTTCTAATTTTCACTATTATCAATGTTTACTAGGAGAACCTCATGAATTTTTTCTATATTTTAGTCTGTAGAGACTATAATAAGACTATCAACGATTTAAATACCGCTAGGTTCAACAATATTTTCTAAATTTGCGTGGTGAGTTTTTGTCCTCATAATTCTGCAACGAAGCTTTTTTATACGCGTACTCGAAAAAGGTCATAATAATCATTACTATCAAGAAATTTTACTACAGGAACCACCCAACGCGAAAAAAGAACAGCCACATACGAGTAGTAACATTTTAATCGATTCATTTAATCAGTAAACTGCCGCCTCGTGACAATGTAAACGATGCCCATTTCATTTGATTAACTAGCGACCTCCCCATAGTTCGATCTACTGACTTGCCATCATTTCAAAACATCTAATGCACTGCGGGTTGTTCGAAAGAGATACCGCGCCCCCGGAACGCAAAGGGCACATGAAGGAACATAGACGGGTTTTAGTCAGTAAAGGTCTGACACTTCCTCCCGCCCCGCCCAGGGCGGGGGAAGTTATTTGATGATTTCCCGTCTATAAAAAAAAAAAAAAAAAAAAAAAAAGATTTTAATGCAGCACTTATGAATGACATTCGTAAACCTTCCACCATAAATTCTCTAAATAATGATGCCAACCACATAAATTACATAGTCTTTTGGAGAACTACACAGTCAAACATGAATAAAATACCTTTGTTTTATACCATTAAAAAGATTAAACAAATATTAGTACTTGACACAATTATCATTCAATAAACAAAAACACATTTAATTTATACAGCAGTTGGCTTGTACGTGTTTTGGTAAACGCTCGCTTGATTGTGGAAATAAGTTTGACATGACGACACAGATCAACATAAGCCCTATTACCGACAATTTCTTGGACAGAAGATTCCAAAACATCCTTCTCCCCTTCCGATGTCTCCAGCACATGCTGTTCCTGTCCAGATTCTCTATTGAGTACAACTGTATCAGACCTCATCGTGTTCCTTACTACATCGTGTCCCTCATTGGCACTCTTGTGTTTATGACTTTTCATGGTGCAAAATACTCTTGTGCGGAAAATATGATCGAAATATCTAGTCCATTCGTGCTCGTCTTTCTTAAGCTCAATATTATTATAATGGTGTTTCCCTACATTTGCTTTTATACACTAAACATTTTCCAAAGACATGACCACGTTTTACTTATTTTGAAAATTCAAAACGCTTTTAGAATAATCAAATATAAGCATTATAAGAAGTCTATCATTAGGAACTGGTTTGCAGTTTTTCATCATTGTTTTCTCTTTATTGTCTGTGCATCAGTGGCTAGCAACTTCAAAATAGCTGTGTTTTTGTATTCATTTATGTATTTTGACTTGCACTTAACTTATGGCGTTTCTATGATTGCCTTGATACGAGATGGAATGATTTCATGGATGGCTGAAGTCGAGTATTATAGTAAACTGAACTTAGATCTGGAAGAAGATAAATATGATGATGAATTGAAGAAGCTCTACCAAGCATACATTAATTTAATGGAAGCGTTTGATATGTTCAAGAAAATTTTTAAGTTTTCGGTAGGAAGCCAGTTTTACCCATAATGAGTAGTGTTTTTGAACAGGGAGGCATCTATAATGGATAACTTTATACCGTGAATTCATTTCATGATCAGGGATCATGTTTATACTGAATGTGAAATGACGTTGACATTTCTCAATTTTATTTAGCTTCTTGTATTTTCTATTTTGGATTTATTTATAAAATAAATGTTAATTTTATTCTAGGCTCTCTTTCAAACTCTAGACACATTTTTCAATACTTTACTGTACTTGCAATTAATACTAGAACTATCAAAATTTAAAATGAAACAATTTGGCGAGGTAAGCTAATAATGACCATATTTATTTTTAGCTATCTAATGCTACTACTCAATGCGAAATGTGTGTATTACAAATATTTGTAGTAGACAACTGTTTGTAAACAACTGAAAATTTTCAGAATATTGCGCAAATTAATTTCCTTATTTCAATTTGCAGTACGACTTCAATACGTCTATGATAGGCGGCGTATATTGGCTGTTTAATAATATCTGTTACGGCATTAAATTCAGTACTAACTGCGAGCGATTCTACATGACTCTCTCCGAAGTAAACGCTACTTGCAATAGGCTGCTCAACATTCTACAATGTACGGGTAAGACTAAATAATGCCTTATTATCATTATGTATAAGTATTATATTCACGTGAAGTTGGATTTACATCTATCGGTCTATTCTGTTATTATCTCTGTGAATTTCGGTCAAGTGAGCTTTAAGTAAATTGTCATTTCATCTTATATTATAGAGACTAACCTCACGTCATGGATCAAGATTCCAAATTGTAATTTTCATAGACATGAGAATAACTAACCACATATTCTTCTATATAATCTATTGACTAAAATGGCGTAAGGTTGGTCACTATGGGATCTCAGTATATCATATTCACGTCTTCAAAATTTATAGAAGTGGATTTTTACAGAGTAGCCCTGTTGTAAGTTTTGCCTAGATAGGAAACTTTCGATAAAGCACACAAAACATACGCTTATGTTTTCTTTACTGTAAGAGACTTTCGCTTACGAAAGCCTCCACACCTGCCCGGCTGCCTGGCCTCAGAAAGATTTCTAAGTAAGCTAAGTTTTTCTCTCTGTTGCAGTGGAAGCTAAGAGACTTTGTAAGAACGTGCAGCGACTGAACCACGCAGCCTTCCACAAGATGACAGCTTGTCGAATGTTCACCATCGATGGACGACTGCCTCAGAAGTTTAATAGTCTGATGGTGGAATACACGGTCGTGATACTGCAGTTTGCCGTCGTATCATGGATAAATGGAATTTAAATACAAGTTTACTTTGTTTTTATTTTACTTCCCACAAATGTCAAGAGTTTGAATGACGCTAGATTCAACAATAATGTGTTTGGCATGTCTTCTGTCTCCATAAGCCAACAATGGTACTTTTGTATACACAATACCCGAAAGGGGTGATGATACTCACATAGTGGAAGGCAAAATCAGTTTAATCAATAAACTATCGTTTTGTGATAAAGTAAACGAAGCTCATTTCATTTTGATTAACTAGTGGTAACTATGTACGGATAGAACAGGGTGGCATATTCCGCATCCTCCATTGAAAAGGAATACTTTCTTTTCAATGGAGACGGCTGTTGTACCTAATGTGCTAATGCCAAACAAAGTCAAAGTCAAAGTCAAAGCATTTATTTCAATTAGACCATTTACAGGCACTTTTGAATTGTCAAGAAGTTACAGTTAAAGTTGAAGCTAGTTGCTCGTTCCAAAACGTAGGTCTCTATGGAGAAGAACGAGCAAGAAACTCCATGGACACTTTTCTTTCAATTTGGTTTTTACAAAATCTTGGTTTTAAATTGCTGTTGCTTCTATATGTGAAAACAATGAAGGTGAATATAAAACAATAAAATATAATAATAAAGATGTAAGCCATGGCAGTTAAGAGATGACCAATCCCAACTGACAATCGCCAGCAGTTTATTGGAGATTTTTAAAGAATTGCGCAATTAAACATACAGGCATGAAAAACAACTTAGTTTGATACTATTATAGAGATTAATATAATATAAATATTGGTACTTGACACATTTATTATTACATATACAATTACCTTCACATTTAATTAAACGACACTTAGTCTAGTCGCTAACTTAATCCCGTAAAGACTCGCTCAATAATAAAAGTGAATTTGACATGAGGACACAGATCAACATGAACCCTATTACCGACAATTTCTTGGACAAAAGTTTCCAAAACATCCTCCTCCCCTTTCGATGTCTCCAGCACATGCTGTTTCTGTCCAGATTCTCTATTGATAACAACTGTATCAGACCTCATCGAGTTCCTTACTACATCGTGTCCCTCATTGGTACTTACGGGTTTATGATCTATCATGGTGTAAATTTTTTATCAGCGACGGAGTTTCACGACTTATCTAGGTTTTTCATTATCATCTGTCTTAACCTCAATATTGTCATGATCGTGATTCCTTTCATTATCTTTTATACACTCAACATTTCCCAAAGAGAAGACCACGTCTTACTTATTTTAAAGATTCAAAAAGCTTTTAGAATAATCAAATATAAGCACTACAAGAAGTCTATCATTAGGAACTGGTGTGCAATTTTTCATCATTTTAGCTTCTTTATTGTATGTGCGTCGGTGACTCGCAACTTCAAAATGGCTGCGTATGTATATACATTTATGTATTTTGACGTGCACTTAACTTACGGTGTTTCTATACTTGCCTTGTTAAGAGAAGGAATGATTTCATGGATCTCTGAAGTCGAGTACTATTGTAAACTGAACTTAGAGCTTGAAGAAGATAAATATGATGATGAATTGAAGAAGCTCTACCAAGCATATATCAATTTAATGGAAGCGTTTGATATTTTTAAGAAAGTATTTAAGTTTCCGGTAAGAAACCACTTTTATTCGTTATGAAGTGTATTTCTTATAGGGTGAAGGGACATGTACAATGACTCTAGCCACATCAAAGTTATACATTTTGATTTAATATGTATTTTGTTCTTAAAGTAATATTAATCAGTTACCTTTTGTTCTAGGCTTTATTTTACCCACTAGATATAGTTTTCAATACGTTACTGTACCTACAAGCAAGTATAGAAATATTAAAATTAGGGGAAGTATATTTTGGCGAGGTAAGATAATACTGACAGATCCACCTACTTAAATTATCTCAAATACAAAAATTATGTTCTATGTTCTTCTTATGGAAAACTAAATTATAGTGACTTGCACCTGAGCTGCGATTGTGTATTTGATTAATATTCTTTTTTTTGTGTTAGATTGCTGAATCATCATCTTTAGGTATAAAGAATTGTATTCTCATAAGAACAATAGGTTCACTTATATATTATAAACATGGAATATGTATTATACTTATAATGAGATATAATAAAATCTTTCTGCCTTTATTCCATGTTATTTGGGTTCGGCACAACACGTTTTTTTCTTCCATTCAACCGACATTTATCACTGTCTCCCTTCTCTTTCATATCATTCTTCACACAATCCATCCATCTTTACATTGGATTCCCTCTTCCTCTCCAACCATTCCTACTTACGAGTATTTTGTTGTCATTTGCAGGTTGAGTTCAAAACGTCTGTAGTAGGCGCCGTATTTTGGCTGATTAACGATATCATTTACGTCATTATATTCAGTACCAACTGCGAGCTGTTCTACATGACTCTCTTGGATGTCAACGCTACTTGCAGTAGGCTGCTCAATGTCCTGCAAAGTACTGGTAATTATTGAACAATGTCATATTATGTTTAGGTACTATTTTCATATGGGGTAGGCCTGTTCAGACAACATTAAACAAAACGCAGATAGTAAAAAAAATGTTCTTGGTATCCTTATTGACTTTGAAAAAGCGTTTGAAAACGTAAGTCACGAATTGCTTCTTAAAAAATATATTCAAATCTTATGAAAAATAGGTCAGAACTAGTCAGAATTGAAATTATTTATAATTATCAAAGTGATCCTTCATCTACAACGTGTGGAGTTCCTCAGGGATTTATTCTGGGTCCCCTACTATTTTTTAATATTTATTCATAATATCGAAGAAATTAACCTACATGATCATCTTACCAGCACCTATATGTTCAGTAAGGTAAGCTTAGTTCTTTTGTCTCTGTTACAGTGGAAGCTAAGAGACTTTGTAAGAACGTGCAGCGACTGAACCGCGCAGCCTTCCACAAGATGACAGCTTGTCGGATGTTCACCATCGATGGACGACTGCCTCAGAAGTTTAATAGCCTGATGGTGGAGTACACGGTTGTGATACTGCAGTTTGCCGTCGTATCATGGATAAACGGAATACAATAATTAATAAATATAACATAAAAGTCTTTTTTATTATATATTTTTTTTTTATAAATTTCGCCGTTGGCTCATGTCTAGTTAATACCTACCTGTTGTAAGTAGATATTGGTTTTAGCGGAGTCGATATATTTTCAATCGTTAAATTAAGAAACTGTCATGGCGTGACGAAGTAAACTACGTTCTTTTCATTTGATTAACTAGCGAGCCGCCTGTACTTCATACGTGTGCGATTTACGGATGCTGAGTTAGTCTCAACCATGGTTTTTTTATCATGATCAAAATATCATAATTTTCCACCTATAGCCGTCCACTGCTGAACGTAGGCCTCCCCAAATGTTGATGAAAGTTATATGTAAACCTTTCAGAACGAATTCAAGAAGTGTTTTAAAAAACTACAACAATATTGAAACAGACAGACACGTAAAGTACTTTGTTTCATACTATTAAAGTTATTCATTATAAATAATGGTACTTCACGCATTTGTCATTAAATAAACAAAAGAACATTTAATTTATATGACAGTTGTGTCCTCCCTATTCTGTTAAGCGCTCGCTCGATTGTAAAAGTAAATTATATTTTAAACGACACTTCTCATTTATCACCGCTGCTGTCGCTTGCTCGAATACAAAAGTGAATTAGACATGAGGACACACATCAAAATAGATCCTATTACCGACAACTTCTTGGACAAAAGATTCCAAAGCGCACTCCTCCCCTTCCGTTGTCTACAGCACATGCTGTTTATGTCCAGATTCTCTATTGAGTACAACTGTATCAGACCTCATCGTGTTCCTTACTACATCGGGTCCCTCATTGGTACTCTTATGTTTATAATATATCATGCTGCAAGATTCTCATCATCTTTGTACATTGAAGAAGCAGTGACTCCTTTCATAACCGTCTTCTTTATGCTCAATGTTGTCATGGTGATTATTCCTTTCATCATCTTCTATGCCCTCAATATTATCGAAAGAAAAGACCACGTCTTATTAATTTTGAAGATCCAAAAAGCTTTTATAATAATCAATTATAAGAATTACAAGAAGTGTATTATTAGGAACTGGTTTGCATTTTTTGTTCATTGTATTTTCTTTATTATATGTGCATCAGTGATTGACAGCTTCAAAATGATTTTATATTTATATACTTATATATATTTTGACGTGCACTTAACTTATGGTGTTTCTATACTTGCCTTGATAAGAGAGGGAATGATTTCATGGATCTCTGAAGTCGAGTACTATTGCAAACTGAACTTGGAGCTTGAACAAGATAAATATAATGAAAAATTGAAGAATCTTTATCAAGCATACATTAATTTAATGGAAGCGTTTGATATTTTCAAGAAAATATTTAGGTATTCGGTAAGAACCCAGTGTAATCACTAACATATCCAATTATCCATGACTTGTTACTTGCTTGTTACCATGGATTCAGTTAATGATTCTAGACAACCTAGAGATGCTTTTTCGTTTTCATTTAAAAAAAACCAAGTACTTTTAATGACATTTGTTATTTAATATTCGATAAAAAGTTTCTAGGTCTAGAATCAGCATAATGCAGGTAAATTAGAAAAATAAACTTTATATTATCACGAGATGATATACTTACTAATAAGTTAACTTCAAAAGGTACCATTATGGTATTACCTACAAAAAAAATTTGTTAAATAGTTTAATAGTGAATGTATTTTTTTTTCTAGGCGTTATTTCAACCACTAGACACATTTTTTAATGCGTTGCTGTACCTGCAAGCATGTTTAGATATATTAAAATTAGGTGCACAAAATTTTGGTGAGGTAAGCTTATCAATATTTTTGACTTTCAAAATTAAATACGTACTCTTGAAAATGGCCTGTAATTTGATTAAGACCGCGAGAAGATGCTGGATGCAGGCCTCTTCCAATCGGTCCTTTTGGAAATCTATGCGGGAGAAATATGTTCAGCAGTGAGTCAGGACGACTTTCGACCGATATAATATTAATATCTAATAATATCTTAATTTATTACCACCAAAAATTTTTAATAAACCTCTTGTTGTATTTCTGCTATCAAAACATAGGAAATCTGCCCAAATTAATTTTTATATTCCAATTTTCAGTTCGATTTCGAGAGAGGTGTAATGGGTATCATACTTTGGCTGATTAACAATATCTGTTATGTCATTATGTTCAGTACTAACTGTGAGCTGTTCTACATGACTCTCTTGGATGTCAACGATACTTGTAGTAGGCTGCTCAACATTCTACAAAATACTGGTAAGACTTAACAATGCGATATTACTATTACAACGAAATCAAGCTTCACACGTCAGTACATGTTAGGCTTGATTTCGTGTGATTTTTACACTCTAAACCAGAGGCTCACAACCGTTTCCAGTCCGCGGCGCACTTATAAGTTTCGAAATTTCTCACGGCGCCCTAGGGGGGGGGGGGGGAGGGGGGTCTGTCACATTCTCACTGAATAAAAACAACCAAACAACGCATACTTCTCTTCTATAATAGCATGAATTTTTATTCCAGGCTGTATCTCATGAACCGTGATAGTTAGACAGTATTTCTGAAGCCGCTATAACAACAAATAATAAAAACCAAAATTAAATAAATGTTTGGGCGGGCTACCATACAATAAATTCATCAGGTCGGGAAGCCCTGCTCTAAACTGTAAAAAATCACACTTGATGAATTTAGTGGGCTCGAGATGAGTTTTCATACTACCTAATACTACAAATTGATAGCATCTGTATTTGGAAGGACATTAAAGACTTGACTGCTGCTGCGATAAACGTGGTCATCTACTGAGCCAAAAAATCAGCATCGATTCGAAAAGAAAAAGATATACAGAATTCCAATGCTGTAAGTTTTGCTTACTTGAGCGTAACTTACGATAAAGTAAACACAGAAGAGATTGAAGCATGCTTATATTTGCTTTATCATAAGGGGCTTACAATATAAAATTGTCTCTAGAAAGATTTCTTAGTAAACTTAGTTCTTCTATCTCTGTTACAGCGGAAGCCAAGAGACTTTGTAAGAACGTGCAGCGACTGAACCGCGCAGCCTTCCACAAGATGACAGCTTGTCGGATGTTCACCATCGATGGACGACTGCCTCAGAAGTTTAATAGTCTGATGGTGGAGTACACGGTTGTGATAGTGCAGTTTGCCATCGTATCATGGATACAATGAATGAAATAACGATTGTATATAAAAAACAAGATCTTTATTAAAAATACTTTTTAGAGATGTCTCTATTAATTCATAATTGAGTCAGACTCCCCAACTTTGTCAGAAAGTGTTCACCAATGAACAACTTTATGCACAAAAAAGTACAAAGGGGGACTTAATGCTTAAAATCGCATTTTTTAATGCTTAAATTGGTAGTAGCTGTAGGTTTTGTGAGGCCGATGACTATATCCATACATAATGTTGCGATGGTAGATTATTAAGCGGTTAATGTAGTTTCTAAGATATATGACATTAACGACCAAACCAATTGCAAAGAGAAAATAAATGATACTTATTATTTATGTATATAAGTAACTGAAATAATTCAGTAGTTAATGAGCATAGACGCGATTTTATTCCTTACAGGTGAACATGAGTTACAGTAGATAAACACCTTATTCTCATAATAACATTAATTTGTAGACAGTAATGAAGTATTTTATGTAGTACCAATCTTCCTTCATCTTACTCCAACAGAAAAGGGTTTTTCAAAGGAATGCAAACTGCAAAAGCACGATGATGTAATTAGTTAGGAACCCCGTTAAATACAGTGGTAGCGTAGCGTCTACATCAAACAGGCCACACGCGCTCATCTTACTGAACGTTCGATTTCTCTGAAACACATTCTTGCAAAGATGCTCTTGATTTTCTGTAAATACAAATTAAGTTGACGTTATGTCAATGAATATTAGAATAATATTTATATCAATTATAATAATACAAATACTAATACCATACATGAAAATGCTTTAAAATCAACTTGCATTAAAGAGATAAAACTAGTACGAGATGTGATGTAATTGTAAACGACCGACAGACGACGTAGTAACAAGGTTCTAATCACATCGTATTCTGCAAGCCGGTATATGTGGCAAAAAAAAGTGAATTTAGATGAAGGGATTTCGAGATGAGCTGTCATTTTCCAGCATTAAAAGGGTTGCCAGCTCACCTCGAGCTCACTTCACGTAACTTTAAGGGCGGACACTTTACAGAATCAACTCGCGAAGTAGAAAAAAAATCGCTCCTGTCGATATTTGACTCACTTGTACAGTTCGGGTTTTTCACAAGTAGTATGCACGCCGTCTCAGCTTCCTCGAATTTTATGTAGAACTTCTCGCATTGCACATTATGTATTATCAATAACGTCAAATTCTTGATTAGAGTAAATAAAGTCATTATGGTGTCTGTGACCTGAAAGGAATTTGTTTCAAGGCTTGTATTCCTCATATGCTGATGTCAGTAAGAAATGGAGTATCATACTGACTAATGACCTATGTTACAGTCGTCAGCTTTATGGATTTGTGTAGCATTTAGCTGATGATCGCTAGTAGACTAAATTTTGTCGTACAATAGGTTACCTATGACGGCCATAGCAAAGCCATAGACAGCCATAGCATAGTAATGTTCATATGAACTAGCCACGTAGCAGTGGACAGCAATTCAGTTAGGGAAACCAAAAGGCCTTTTGGGAGATAACGTAAAAGTGATAGTGGTATTTGACTTTCGTCTCATATAAAAAAATGTATAAAGAATAGTGATAAAATATTTTGTTTACCATATCTTGCCAATATCGCTTCCCAAGCACTTGCAAACTTGACTCGCAGTAAAACAAAGTACAAATAAATGTATCCATTGTATGGTATAAAATCTGTAAAAGGAAGGCTATATTTGGTTTAAATTTCTATGATTTGCTGTACATTGAATTAAGGTTCATGAGAGCCACTTTATTTTCTACTTCGTTTTTTTACGATAATTAATTACTCTTAATTCTTACCTGTACTTGAAAAATCTTCTTGTACAAATCGTAGGTTTTCATAATATTGTGGTATGTCTCAAACAGCTTTTTACAGTAAATCACATTGTTTGTATTTATCTCCTGTTCATTATTGAGAATCAGAATACATTTTATCCATTCGTCCAAATACTTTGTTAACAACATCAAAACACGAGTAGCGTAAACCGTATTAATATCAAACGACAAAAACATGATGTCACAAATTAAATCTAAAATGTTCATGTAATTGTACGAGACATAAAAATACACTAATAATAAGATGCCAAAGAAGAAAGTCATCAGAACGGAGACCCAATTCCACATGACGAAGCTCCTGATACTCTTACCAAAATCGATGCTCTTATGGATCCTTTGGATCATCAAAATGATTGAGACGTTATTATGGCGGTTAAAGATATCAACAATGAACAATACAGTGCGACCGGAACATACGAAAATGTTGAAACTACATTCTAATAAGTAAGTCGGCAAGTTACTGTATTCTTCAATATCAACGACAAATAGATGATATGCCGCCGTGCAAAAAATAAGAATTACGTTTAAACAGGACAATACTATCGATTTTATTCCAATAGGATTAATACGATTTTCTGTTTCGATGAATTTTGGAGTAAACAAGAATATAAGTATAAAGTTTAGAGGATAAAATATTCTGTGGACTTCCTTTTCCACTTGATAACTGCGTAATACTTCAATATGATGCGTGGTGGTCATTTGAATAACACGATTATTTCGAAACATATTGTTGAACATTTCAATGCTGTCAATTACACATACGACATGACAGTGTCGCGTTTAATAAAAGTATGAAGACGTCGTGTGCACTGAGAATTGTAACAACTTTCTAATTATGATAAGAGCTTATAAGTACCACAAAAGTCTTGACTCGTTGAAGGTTGCTCTTTAACTTCCTATTGAAACGTAACAAACATCTGCCCATCCAAACTCTTGAATTTGTAACAGTCATAATATTAATTTAATACAGATAATTTCTTGAAACTGTCATCTTTGGAATTCTTATCTTCAGTAGGTATATGTAGTTAGTTCAGTATCTACACTCATATAGGCAAATATAGTATATTCAATTGTCTTATGAAGTGTCTATGCTTCTGTTTGTCATATCATTAAATAATTAATTAAAGCACTTGAGTTAACATTTGTTTTCAGTTCAATATCCGCAGAACCGAATCTATCTATGTACTTATTACTTTTTAATGTGATTAAGGAGCAATAACCACCATATCTACATTAAGTTAACATAGTGCAGCTAAATTAGAAAGTATCCTTTATATTATCACCATATGATTTGTTTACTAATCAGTTACCTTGAAAAGATACCATTATGTTATTGTTTACATATTTTTTTAGTTTTATTTGGTCAAAATTTTATTAGAGATTGTTTTTTTTTAGGCCTTATTTCAACTACTAGTCACATTTTTTAATGCTTTGCTGTATTTGCAAGCATGCTTAGAGATATTAAAATTAGGTGTACTAAATTTTGGAGAAGTAAGCTTATCAATATTTTTGTCTTTCAAAATTAAATGCTTAATCATGAAAGTGGGCGAGATCCCTGATTAAGACCGCAGGAAGCAGGTCGCTTCGATGATGATCATGACTAATGAAAATATTGAGTTTTCTATTTGTTTCTCGTAAAAGTACTCTTGTAACAGTGTGTGTATTACTTTTGCTAACAAAAGTGTTTAATAAACTTTTTCTTTGTATGGCTGTTATCAAAACATAGAAAATCTGCCCAAATTAATTCTCTTATTCCAATTTTCAGTTCGATTTCAAAAGGGGTGTAATGGGTATCATACTTTGGCTGATTAACAATATCAGTTACGTCATTATATTCAGTACCAACTGTCAGCTGTTCTACATGACTCTCTCCGATGTCAACGATACTTGCAGTAGGCTGCTAAACATTCTACAAAATATTGGTAAGACTGAAAGACATCATAATCCAAATTATTTGCCGGTTTGATTTGAGTCACGGCGGCCGATGTCAGTAGACACTGGCCAAATACGCAGCAGATATTATAGTGCACAAGCGTGTGCACTCCATCTTCCCTCACTCTAATTGTCCGATGGAAAGGCAATCCGATACAACCAGTGAGAGATCAGACGCAGGACTACTTTAAGAAAGCTTAGTTTTTTTCTGTTACAGTGGAAGCTAAGAGACTTTGTAAGAACGTGCAGCGACTGAACCGCGCAGCCTTCCACAAGATGACAGCTTGTCGGATGTTCACCATCGATGGACGACTGCCTCAGAAGTTTAATAGTCTGATGGTGGAGTACACGGTTGTGATAGTGCAGTTTGCCGTCGCGTCATGGATACAATGAATAAAATAACGATTGTATATAAAAAAAACAATATCTTTATTAATAATACTTTCACGAGTATGCTTTTTTTATTATTGTGCCTGATCTTTCCTCATTTTACTCAAACAGAAAACGATAAGTTTTTCAAAGGAATGCAAACTGCAAAAGCACGATGATGTAATTAGTTAGGAACCCCGTCAAATACAGTGGTAGCGTAGCGTCTACATCAAACAGGCCACACGCGCTCATCTTACTGAACGTTCGATTTCTCTGTAATACATTCTTGCAAAGATGTACTTGATTTTCTGTAAACACAAATTAACGTGACGTTATTTCAAAGAATCCTACTTACTATTATAAAGGCGAAAGTTTGTAAGTATGGATGTATGGATGTTTGTTACTCTTTCACGCTTAAACGGCTGAATGGATCTGGATGAAATTTGGCACATAGATAGATTATAGTCTGGAATAACACATAGGCTACTTTTTATCCCGGGAAAATGTAGGGTACCCGTAGGATAACACATCAACTGTGACGCGGACGAAGTCGCGGGCAGAAGCTAGTATTAGAATAATATTAAGATCTTATTGTAATTGCAGGGTGAAGGCCTCTTCTTAAACAAAGAAGGCACGAGCATTGACCACCACGCTTGCTCAAATATCAATGCAAATAATACGAATACCAATACCATACATTAAAATGCTTTTAAATCAACTAGCATTAAAGAGATAAAACTAGTACGAGATGTGATGTAATTTTAATTATGTTTAAAGGACAGTAACGACAGACGACATAGTAACAAGGTTCTAATTACATCGTCTGTGTGCAGCCGGTATATTTTGTAAAAAAAATTGACAGTGAATTTAAATGAAGGGATTTTGAGATGAGCTGTCATTTTCTAGCATTAAAAGGGTTGCCAGCTCACTTCGAGGTCACTTCACGTAACTTTAAGGCGGAGACTTTACAGAATTAACTCGTGAAGTAGAAAAAAAAATAACTTTTGTCGATATTTGACTCACTTGTACAGTTCGGGTTTTTCACAAGTAGTATGCACGCCGTCTCAGCTTCCTCGAATTTCATGTAAAACTTCTCGCATTGCAAATTATGTATTATCAATAACGTCAAATTCTTGATTAGAGTAAATAAAATCATTATGCTGTCTGTGACCTAAAAAAGAATTTGTTTCAAGGCTAGAATTCCACATATGCTGATGTCCATCAATTGCGGACGTCAGTAAGAAATGGAGTATCATACTGACTAATGATCTATGGTACAGTCGTCTGCTTAATAGATTTGTGTAGCAATTAGCTGATCATCGGTGGTAGACTAAGTGTAGTCTTACAATGGTTACCAATGTCGGCCATAGCAAAGCCATTAAATTTAGTGGCTGCAAATGAAAGAAACTTTCCTTACACCACCATGAAATTGTTTAAGGACCATCGATTGCAAACCGGCCTCATGCTACAACACCAAGCTGTGAACTACTCTTTCCATAATGTTCATATGAACTAGCCACGTAACAATGGACAGCAAACCAATTAAAGAAATCAAGAGGACTTTTAGAAGATAATGTAAAAGTATGATAAAAATAATATATTCAGAACAGTGATAAAATATTTTGTTTACCAAATCTTGCCAATATCGCTTCCCAAGCAGTTGCAAACTTGACTCGCAGTAAAACAAAGTACAAATAAATGTATCCATTGTATGGTATAAAATCTGTAAAAGGAAGGTTATTATTATTTAATCATTATTGTTCTTATTGTACATTGCATTAAAGTTCACGAGAGATACTTTATGTTCCACCTCAATTTTTATGATGACTTATTAGTAGAAATTCTTACCTGCACTTGGAAAATCTTCTTGTACAAATGGTAGGTTTTCATAATATTGTGGTATGTCTCAAACAGCTTTTTACAGTAAATCACATTGTTTGTATTTATCTCCTGTTCATTATTGAGAATCAGAATACATTTTATCCATTCGTCCAAATACTTTGTTAACAACATCAAAACACGAGTAGCGTAAACCGTATTAATATCAAACGACAAAAACATGATGTCACAAATCAAATATACAATGTTCGTGTCATTGTACGAGACATAAAAATACACTAAAAATAAGATGCCAAAGAAGAAAGTCGTCAGAACGGAGACCCAATTCCACATGACGAAGCTCCTGATACTCTTACTAAAATCGATGCTCTTATGGATCCTTTGGATTATTAAAATGATTGAGACGTTATTATGGCGGTTAAAGATATCAACAATGAACAATACAGTGCGACCGGAACATACGAAAATGTTAAAACTACAATCTAATAAGTAATTCGGCAAGTTACTGTATCCTTCAATATCAACGACAAAGATAATATGATATGCAGCCGTGCAAAAAATAAGAATTACGATAAAAAAGGACGACAGTATCGATTTTATTCCAATAGGATTAATACGATTTTCTGTTTCGATGAATTTTGGAGTAAACAAGAATATAAGTATAAAGTTTAGAGGATAAAATATTCTGTGGACTTCCTTTTCCACTTGATAACTGCGTAATACTTCAATATGTTGCGTGGTGGTCATTTGAATAACACGATTATTTCGAAACATATTGTTGAACATTTCAATGCTATCAACTACACATACGACAAGATAGTGACGCGTTTAATAAAAGTATGACGACGTCGTCTGCACTGAGAATTGTAACAACTTTCTAATTATGATAAGAGCTTATACTCGTAAGTACCACAGAAGTTTTGTCTCCTCGGAGGTTGCTTTTTAACTTTCTATTGAAACATAACAAACATCTATCCATCCAAACTCTTATATTTGTACTAGTCTTATGACTAGTACAAATATAAGGTTCATTTGATACAGATGATTTCTAAAAATAGTTATTCTTGGAAATCTTGTCTTCACTCTGTGTAGTTCGGTATCTACACTCACAAAGTCAAATATGTCATAGTCAATTATGTTATTAAGTGTCTATGCTTCACTTAGTCATATCATTAAATAATTAATTGAAGTTCTTGAGTTGACATTTGTTTTCAGTTCAATATCCTCAGAACCGAGTCTATCTATGTACTTTTTGCTTTTTAATGTGATTAAGGAGCAATAACCACCATTATCTACATCTGCTTTTAAACTACATCGTTTCATAAGTCGTATCTTGTTCATGATAATGATGTCTTCATTTAAAAGTTCTAATATTATTCGAAAAAGTTTATCATAATGACAAAATTACGGTTATCAACTATGGTTCAAGATCATCGAGTTATTTTAATGCCCTCCACTAATCAAATAGAAGTGCTACACAGTAATCGACTTGAAAAGGAAATCCAAAGAATATTTCGCCCTCTAAACTTTATGCTAATACTCTTGTTGACTCCCAAGTACAAAATTCAAAGTAATCATGTTACTCCAATCGGAAGAAAGCGTATTGGAATAGGGTTTTTTATCGTGGTCTTTTTGCTATGTGCCAGTATTTGTCGTATATTCTTCATCGACTTTGATAGTTACCATTTCAAACAGAGTATTACGATTTGTACATTAAATGTTAGCTATGCTATTTTTTTATTCTTTGGTTTTACGATGATGTTCATTGTGGAGTTGGTCAACCGTCGTTACCATTGCTCTCTCATTGTAAAGTTCCAAGTTATACACAAGAGCGTTGATTTTAGTGAGAGTGTCAGAAGTATCGTTATTTGGAATTGGATTTCAGTTTTAACTGTTTTTTCTTTTAATTTCTGTTTTTTATCATTCTTTTACTTTTCATACGATTTCATTGATCCTCTTGATCTTATTAGTGACGTCACGTATATGTCGTATGATTTTAACATCGTTTATGCTATACGTGTGTTATTGTTGTTAACAAAGTATTTGGATGAATGGATCAAATCTACCTTGGTGCTCAAAGATGAGCAGGATAAAGCTACAAAATTATTTAAAACTTACCAATTTATTATGAAAACGTACAAAATGTACAAGAAGCTATTTCAGTTGCTGGTAAGATTAATACATTTAATGTTCGCAGAAAAAATTGAATGAATTGAGTTGTAGAACCTTAATTGATGAGCCTAAAATAAAATGAGTTTAGTTTCGCCAAAATGCGTCAGCAAACAATCTCTCCATCATAAAATGAATTACTTTGAACTAATTCAATAACCCAATTTAGTTACATTAGTATCAAGCAATAACAGTCCAGTATACTTATAACACAACTTATAATAAGAACAGATTTAAAGTTTTATAGTGGCATTTTGACCTTTTTATCAAGCTTAACTCTTACAGGTATTGTACTACACAGTGGACACATTTTTCCGATCTTTGCTGTACTGGGAGACAACTCTACAATTGCCTGAATTGACAACAAAGGCACAAGAAATGGTAAATTATGATTCTTTCTCCTTCTGTTTGTTTTCAGGTATACCAACATGATACAAATACCCTCGATATTGCTAACTTCTTTTTTTTAATATCTTTAGTACAAACTAACTGCTTGATTTCGATTCACAGGATTTTTCTATAAAATCCTCAGTAGCAGTTCGGAGTTAGCATTTCTGCCCAGTTAATGGCAATAGGTTCGCCCCCTATCACATGGGACCTAAACATGCAACCAACCCAACAAAAGTGCCTTTTGGTGCAATTGAAATAAATGATTTGACTTGACTTGACTTGACTTGATAGTGCTAATCCACAAACAATTTAACTCCTTTTCTCGTGTCTTACCAGCCCTGTTGCCTTCATTAATTTATGCTACTAATGACGCCAGTGTCTAAGTTCTGGATCAACTCAATACACACTATCCCGCTAAGAAAAAGTGTAGCGGCTGAATCCTAATGTTTATTTTATCATTATTCTTCCAGTTCACGTTGAGCGTCATAGTCTTTCTCTACGTTATGAAAAATATGACCCTGTTTGTAATACTTAACATACAATGCAAAAAGTTTTATATGAAGATCGAGGAAGCTAAGACGGCGTGTATACAGCTTGTGAAAAATCCGAACTGTCCAAGTAAGTCTTATAATATTACGAAAACGAATTATATCTTTTTTTTTTTATTACTATAACTGCCCCGTTGATCTTATGGTGGCGCCCGTTGAGTTTTCCATTAGCAGTTTTTAGTAACAACCCGGAGTTGAGAAGTTGGTGGTGTGACATCCCCGTGCCTTGGAAAGCACGTAAAGCCGATAGTCCTGCGCCTGATCTCTACCCGGCTGTGTCGGATTGCCGTCTTATCGGACTATGAGAGTTAGGGAATAGGGAGTGCACCTGTGTTTGCGCACACACTTGTGAATTAAAATATCTTCTGCGAACTCGGCTCATCTGCATTAAGATTGGCCGCTGTGACCGGAATCCGTCTAGAGAATACATAATAAGTAGCCCGAACTGTCTCACTACTGGAGAAAGCATCGCGAGTTTGCTTTTTATCTTGCCAATTCTCATGGAAGTCGACTAAGGCATCCCACCACTCTTTTGTGGTATGCCGTGACCCTGTCTCCACATAAACGTACCTATTAGTTTAGTAAAATGTCCCAAATGACAGAAGACAGTCTATGGCTATTCATTGGGTAATTATGTAGTATCCAGAATTAGGGTTCAAAGGATCAGACAACAACACTCGTCTGCCCAACCCCCATAGGGACCCTATGTTCGGCAGTGTAGCGACATCTATCGCCAATGTGTGAACTAGGACGAACTGACGTTGCCTAGATCGTTCCATCAAAGTTCGCCGCGACGTTAGCATATACATAATTATACAAGATCCCGACAACAACCGTCGGGCTGTAACCCACCAGACGCAACACCCGTCTGGTCGGAGGATCCTTCCTTTCAACGGAGGATGAAAAACTTTATATTCTATTTCTCATACCTTCACAGCAGTACTATTGCCATTGGCAAAAAATGTACCTATATAATATATGTTAAAATATTTGTTTTGTTTTCTTACAGAATCTCAACAACAACTTTGCAAGAGAGTGTTACAGGCAAACCGTACGAGCACTAGGATGACTGCGTGTGGCCTGTTCTATGTGGACGCTGCACTACCAGTGTATTTTATGGGCCTCATCAGTAATTACTTCATTGTACTGTTGCAGTTCGCTCTTTTGTGAAAGAGTTATTTTATTTTTGCAATATCAATATACCTATGCTTTCCATGAGAGATGTATTTATTTTATTAGATCCTTCAGGCGTTTTACTACGACCTTTTTTTTATAAACGTAATCAAACCGCTTAATATTTATTCTTTGAACAAGATTAATGCTATAATACCAGCCTATTATTATTTTACTATAGGGTAAAGGCCTCTTCTCATTCAGAGAAGGCTCGATCATTGACCACGCTTGCTCACGATGGATTGGTGACTCCAGATTTAAATTTATTATAAGAGCTGGTTTAATCACGATGTTTTCCTTTACCGATGTCAGTGATGTCCAAGATAAACTTAGGAAATCGAGCCGCTTATCTTTAATCCGATGCTCAACTAAAATTATGTGACTACGCTTCAATATATTTATGTAGTTATCAGCTTTTAACTAAATTATAATTCTCACTAAATACTTCATTATCTAATCAATATTTTGACGCAGTCGTATTCATGTTTATATAATTTTAAGACTATCATTTCAGTATTGAGAAATTTAGTATAACACCGGAGGGCAGGGCAGGGTTAAACTATGCACCAAAATCATCAAATTATTCCAATTATTTCCAAGAACCAAGTAAAAGTATTACACAGTTATCGAGTAGAGGAGGAAATCCAGAGAATATTTCATCCTCTCAACTTTGTACTTTCAACCATTAGCACTTCCAAGTACAATATTCAAAACGGTTATATTTCTCCGAATGGGAAAAAGCATGTCGTTGTATGGTTTTTGATTGTGATTATTATTACTTGTGCTAGTACCTATCGTATGTATTGCTACATGATTGAGTCCTATGAGGGTATTCTCATTCCTGTATTAACTCTTTGCTACTGTGCTTTCATCTGCTTTGGATTTGCAATTCTTTTGTCCCTTGAAATTGTTAACAGCCACGATAACTTTTTGTTCATCGTTATGTTCCAAGTCATACACAAGCGTATCCATTTCAGCGAGAGTGTCAGGAGTTTCGTCATCTGGAATTGGATTTCAGTTTTAACTACTTTTGGTTCTAATATCTTAATATTAATATTTTTACATTGCATAGCAACATCAGGTTTATTGGATTCGATATTATATTTTCTGTCTGATGTTGTGATTATTTCGTTTGATGTTAATATAGTGTATGCTATTCGTGTTTTACTATTGTTGACGAGGTATTTGGATGAATGGATCAAATGTATTCTGATGCTGAATGGAGAGCAGGGAAATGAGATGAACGATTCTTATTGTACGAAGTTATCTGAGACATACTTTAACATTTTGGAAACGTATAAATTGTATAAGAAACTGTTTCAAGTACTGGTAAGAATAATTTATGATATATTTAATGTTGTGCTGGATACTGTCCAGCGGGCAATGTCAAAGTCAAATCCTTTATTTCAATTAGACTACTAAAAGGCACTTTTAAACGTCAATTATATGATAATATTGAATCTAGTTGCCCATTCCAAAAGGTAGTTATGCATGGAGAAGAATGAGCAAGAAACTCCATACATACTCTTTTAAAAAATTAGATATCTCGCCCGCCCAGAAGAGAGCAATCATTCAAATTAATCAAGGCACTGTGCAATCGGCTCATATGATCATGCCAATTAATTATCTAAATTAAATATTTATTTTTAACCTCTGTTGTCCTAATTCAGAGCAAAAGCCACCCTTTCGAAGTTGTGATTATTTTGATTGGAACAACAGCTTTTATGATAATATTCTTTTATTTTTAGGTTTTATATTACGCTGTGGATACATTCATTCGTACTTTGTGTTACTGCGAGGCCTGTTTGGTAATGCTTAAAGCGATAATAGTGGATCCACTAGGAACGGTAACACTATAATTATTTTAACTACTTAGCTACAGTACGTCGATTCTGTAAAATTCAGACATGAACCCCCATCTCACGTCGCTATTTACCCTCACTTCGCTTAAGGTTCAAAATGACATTGATTTATTTGACACTTTGAAGTACGAAGTGAGCGTCGAAGTGACGGTGAAATTACCGTATAGAATGCCACTTCTTACGTCTTCTTCTTCTTCTTGATCTCATACTTTATCTGTTAAAATTTTCTCGTCAATTTAGTCCAACTCACTGACACGCTCGCAAGAGTGGCGCTAGTGTAAATTTGAATTATCAACCGAGTTTTTAGAATGCCAATCAAGAAAGTTACAGCGAATTCAGATTCGAAGTTTAGAACGAGGTCTTACAGAATCACACAGTTGCTCGCGTCTTTTTGTGTTTCTTCACAAATGATCCAAATATCTAAATTAACCCATGGGAGCATAAAAATGAAAATATTTGGTTTGATTTCAATTTATTTAGTTACTCAGTTCTGCCCCGACTTCGCTCGCGTGTACCGTAATCTACGATAACCGAACATATTTCCGGAATAAAAAAGTAACCTATATGCTATTCCAGATTAAAAGTCTATCTCTGTCTCTTTTATACAGATCCGTTCATCCGTTCTGACGTGAATGAGCAACAAACATCTGTACATCCAAGCTTTTGCATATTTAAAACAGTAAAATGATTGTACCTATGCTTCCAGTGGGGCTTCAGCGCGGTGACCCTTCTTTACCTAATCAAGAATTTGACCCTGTTGGTAATACATAATGTGTACTGTGAGAAGTTCTATATGAAAATTGAAGACGCGAAGACGGCGTGTATACAGCTTGTGAAAAAAACAGACTATCCAAGTGAGTTGGGAAAACTTACATACAATCATACATACCATCTCGAATATTATACTCCCTTAAGAGTTATACAGAGGTGAACCAATGTACACCCACAGTTCGCCAGTATGTTTCAATCACATGTAATAGGGTGCGAGCCTATGGCCCTTTAGCGGGCACAAATCCTAACTCCGAGCTGTTACTGAGAATTTCATAGAAAAACCCACTAACATAATAACACTTTTTGCTCGACCTAGGCATCGAACCTAGCAAGACATCTAGCTTAGCAGTCGCGCTAGGTTACCGCGGCAGTCAAAAAAGAGGTGGGATAATAATAGGCTGATATTATTATAACTGATGGTACGATCATGTTGAGAGAATGAGTCAAAGGTGACTAATAAAAAGAATTTATATGGCAGATGTGAATTTCGACGCAGGGAGGGGGCGCCCTAGAAAGACCTACACTGACCTTTTTGGTGAAGTTCTACAGAAAATCCGGGGGCGCAGTACTCGCAACCTGGCGTGCTTGTATGACCAGATGTATGAAGTGGACGAGGCAAAAGGAGTATGTAAGGATCATAGCAGGCGGTGTTCTGTGGTTTCTGTCTACCCCCATGGAAAAAAAATGCGTATGTTTATTATAACTATTTCAAAACTACTATCTGATTTCAATTCCTTACAGAGAGTCAAGAACATCTTTGCAAGAAAGTATTACAGGCGAGTCGGTTGTTTAGTAAGATGACCGCGTGTGGCCTGTTCTACGTAGACGCAGCGCTTCCTATATGTTTGACGAGCATTATCAGTAATTATATCATTGTATTGCTACAGTTCGCGTTTTTGTAAATCAGCTTCTTAACACTATGAGTAGAATATATTCTCAGGATAAAATAAACGTTTTTTATCTCTAGACTTCTATTTTTTTATCAAATGTTGCACTACCCTATGAATTTACCTTCAAAATTAGTGTGTTTCCAAATATATAAACTCACATACATAAATAGCTAATCCCGGAGAAACTATTAGTAGGTCATATAAATATTAGTTATATTATGGCCTACAAATAGTTTGCGTGAGCGAATTGAACCTTCGACATTCAGCGCAGCATCTATTTGTTCAGCTACTATTGACACCTTTCGGGAGTTTTGTCCATATACTCATAAATATTTCTATTTTAATGGTTAAGGAACGCATATAGTTCTATCAAACAAGCATGCAGGTTTAAGTTTCATGTATTCCATGATAAAATGGCAAATTGCAATGTCAAGCACATGTACTCCACCACCAGACTGTTAAAAGAATTAGGTAGACGTCCATCGATGGTGAACAGCCGACAAGCTGTCATCTTGTGGAAGGCTGCTCGGTTCAGTCGCTGCACGTTCTTACAAAGTCTCTTTGCTTCCACTGTAATAGAAAACATATACCTACATTCGGGGCATGGATGTAGGAAATTATCTCGTCTTTGAGTTTTGGAACTTGTGTTATGGACGGTAAAGTCTAATTTACGTAGTAATGGACTAAGATTGCAAATTACCCTCTGCCTCGTACACAAAAAATCTTTTTTCTGCGCTTCCATCCACGTTACGTCTTTGGTTACTGCTCCTCTCTCTTGAATTGAAGCATAATCTTGCCCATAATCTTTCTCGTTAAACAGGCTATTATATAAATCAAAAGGACTTTTTTAAATCGGACCAGTAGTTTCTGAGTATCCTTTAAACTAACAAACTTTTTAGCCTTATAATATTAGTATAGATGTCATTCAAATTAGCTTTTTTAAATAAATTATCACAGTGTCGAAAACGTAAAGCTATTTAACAATAACAAAAAACTACATTCACAATTAACAGGAACAAAGTTTCTTAGGCTGTTGCACACATACCCCTAGAAAGCTATAGAGAGAAAGAGAAGAAAGGTCGCCTGGAGAGGTGCAAAAGACTGCTTCCTAACATGATGATTTCTGCCAGCTTATCAAAGAATAATTTGCAAAGTCTACTGAAGGATTAAAGTTCACAAAATCCATTCTGATAAATACATGAACAATTCTGGTCTTACCAGTACTTTGCAGAACTCCCAGCAACCTGCAGCAAGCAACGTCCGCATCATAGACAGATATGTAAAACTTCTCACAATATAAACAGAAGACACTGACGAAAACAACATTCTTTACCATCCAAAGGATCGTGACAGTCACAAATATGTTGACGTCATACTGAAAATTAAAGTTAGAGAATTGAAACCGACTGTGAAAAAATTACCAAGCGATTATAGTATTTGTAGTATTTTTTAGGTTTCGAAATCAGAGAGTCATCTATATCAATTTGCTAGCTTTCGCCCACTATTTCGTTCGCGCCAAAGCTAATATTTATTGTCCCACAGGAAATGTATTTTTTTCCAAAACTAAAGATCTATCTCCGTGCCAAATTTAACCCAGATCCATTCAACCTTTTTAAGGTGATCTGGTGTGATTCATTAACAAACATCCATCCATCTAAACTTTTTCATTAATAGTGGTACTAAGATTAGAATGCTTACCATGCCATAATGAGTTACACCTGATTTTGCTAGTTCTATTATTGTTTGCAGGTAAAGTAAACTGAGAAGAAATGTATCTATTGCTTGAATCAGCGCCTGAAAATTAATAAAAAATATATAAAGTAAAACAATTTATTTAAATAACACATCTCAAAAACATCCCTCTTACCGCAAACTTAAAAATATTCTTGAAAACATCAAAAGCTTCAATTAAATTAATGTAAGCTTGAAAGAGCCTTTCAAATTTATCGTTAAATTTTTCTTCGTCTACCTCTAAGCAAAGTGTACCATAGTACTTGACTTCAGATGTCCATGAAATCATTCCATCTCTTATCATATCAATTATAGAAACACCGTAAGTCAAGTTTACATCGAGATAAATCAAGGAATAAAAATACACTGTTAATTTTAGGTCCCTGGTTAGTGCCACACTAACAAGAAAGAAAACAAAATGTCTCACAATATCGACCCAAATCTTAATAACAGTCTTCTTGCAGTACTTATAATTGATAGATCTAAAAGCTCTCTGAATCTTCAAAATCATTATGACGTGGTCCGTTCTTTGGAAAACATTAAGCATATAAAAGATCACGAAAGGAATCACCAAAAAGAGGACATTGACTTTTATAAAGACGATGAGGAATGCATTGGTTACTCCTTCAAATTCATGGGTCATTAGATTTTGCATATGAAAAATGATGAAGCCAACAGTACCAATGAGGGACACGATGTAGTAAGACACACGATGAGGTCTGATACAGTTGTATTCAATAGAGAATCTAGATAGGAACAGCATGTGTTGGAGACATCGATAAGGAAGCAGCATGTATTGGAAACTTTTGTCCAAGAAATTGTTGGTGATAGGGTTGATATTGATCTGTGTCTTCATTTTTAAACATAAGAGTGTTGCTTGTTACCACATAGGAACATAAGGGTATATAAACGCACGCTTAGCGGTCACTTAAGAACCGTACGAGCTCACATTAGACAACTATAGAAATATCGTTTAATTTAAGTATGTTGTCTACTTTGTTAAAACTCGTCAGTGTATTGATGAAACAAAACCTTGACAAATAAAGACAATTGAACAAACAAGTAATCATTTTAATTGTCTTCTTGACGTCTTTTGCTATTATCATGTAAATGTTTAAGAAAATCTATTGATTTGTTTTTTGTTTTGTATTTGTAGACAAGAATATAGGTCAATATCGGTCGATCGATATTCTTTATAGGTTGGCGTATTGGCTGAGGGGTTGACTGCAGCGCTGCGCGTCGCGGGTTTGAGTCCCTGACGGAACAAATATTTTTATGGCCTACCGATAGTTGTACTGGTTGACTGGCTCTTTGTGTATGTGAGTTTATTTGTTTTAAACTCACACAAAGAGAAATTCTTAGGGCAAAGCAGTTTTTTTTTTTCAAAAAAGAAAGAAACAGATTCATATCTGATGGGATGTTTGTAGCTTTTTCTACAATTATCTCAGCGCGTCTTGATCATAATATTAATGTTTACATAATCCTTTCATTATTAATTTTCTACTCTTTTTAATTATTCATGGATCTTCAAATTGCAAAATAATTATGCCTTTAATGTTATTGGCTTCGTAGTCAACGTTGAATCGCAACTACCTACATTTAAATTTAATTAATGGGGTTTCTTCCATATCATTATACTCTTATGAAAGCAATAACATAATTTAATGTGGTTAAGTAAATTATAATCCAAGTATTTTTCCGTATTATACGACTATAGGCATGTCCCTTCGCAGAATAGCTATTATAATGCGGTCCATAGAACGCAAAATCCGTCACTAAATTGTAACAATGAATCTTTCTCCTGAAGACTCTTCGAATACCAAAGTCGATAAGGATGTTCACTCGTTAATTTTTCCTCTAAATCTGATGCAAATTCTAGTGTTAAACCCAAAATATCGCATCAAGAACAATGTCATAAGTCCGAATAATTGTTTAAATAAGACAGTATTAATATGTGGAACGATAACATTTCTGATAATGTACGTATTCCGCATCGCGGAAATATCGCTAGATACAAATTTGAAGCGATATATCACAATTTATTTCTTGTATTTCGCATCTTACTACGATTTCCTCTTTTACTCTACGGGTTTTATCATGAACTGTATCATAAATTTAAAAAAATCAAAGGATATGGTTGTATTTATTTTGACATTTCAAAAAGTGCACAGATTCATTAATGACGAGAACGGTTTTAAGTGGTCAGTTATTAGAAGTTGGATCAATGTCACTTTAATCTTCGTATTCTATATCATTAACTCTCTCTTCATGAGTGTCGTTCCGTGGCATGTTGTTTGCAACCTATTGTTTGTGATAAGTCTTGATAGTAATCTGATTCAAGCCATTACTTATATTAAATTACTGACTGAAAAAGTAATACTTTGGAATTTAGAAGTATTTAATTTGCCCAAAAGTGACGACAATGAAGTGCATAGCAAAAGAATGTACGAAGTTTATGTTGATATTTTAAAGTGTTACAAGATATTCAAAGACGTTTTTCAGCAACCGGTAAGTCTACTACGATGATTATAGTTTTTTAGTTAGTATTGGTTCAGCTAAAACGAAGCAAGCAACTTCAATTTTTTCCGATTGGTAGTAGTAATTGTAACAATTGTTTTCAAATATTCAACGCTGATAAATTTTAACATCCTCATCGCTGTCAATGGGGCAAGCCAATATGTCAATCTAATGTAATTTGGCGTGAACTTCGATTAATATAAGTTTTATGTTTCAGGTTCTATATCAAACCATTGCTACTTTTTTCCGATGCTTGGTTAACGTCCAAGTCATGATTGAATTTCGAAATTTGTATATGGTAAGTACTACTATACTTTACGATTGTCATTGCAGACATTTCTTTCACCATTCATTAAAAGAAAATACACATACATACCGTCATGCCTGTATTCCCCGAAGGGTAGGCAGAAGTATACCAATGTACACCCACAGATCGCCGGTATGTTTAGGTCCCATGTAATAGGGAGCGAGCCTATTGCCATTAACCGGGCACAACTCCTTACACCGAGCTGCTACTGACAATCAGATCACACTGACCCTATCTGACTGCCCCATTGCTCTCGTGATATCATGCGCAACTGATGAGCATGGGGTCCTGGGTTCGATGCCCAGGTCGAGCAAAAAGTGTTACATGGTTTTTCCAATAGGAAATTCCCAGTAGCAGCCCGGAAGCTGCTGAAAGCCCAGTTTCCCCCGTGTCTTGGAAAGCACGTAAAGCCGTTGGTCCCGGCTGTCATTCGTAGATCATTGACAGTCGTTACAGATACTCAGAAACCAGGAAGTCTGACACCCAGTCTTACCATGAGGTATCGTGTTGCCCAGTAAATGGGTTGTGGAGGTCAGATAAGCAGCATGCTCCATGTAAAACACTGGTAATTGGGGAAAAGGCTTAGTAGATGATCACAGTGATAATCAATGTAAAAAAAATGTAAATTAGAGGCATTTTTTAGTGATTAAAACTGAGAATAGATTATGTAGCTAGTGAATCATATAATGGGCATTCAATTGTTATATATACCATCACGCCTGTATTCCCCGAAGGGTTAGGCAGAGGTGTACTAATGTACACCCACAGTTCGCCGGAATATTTAGGTCCCATGTAATAGGGGGCGAGCCTATTGCCAATAACCGGGCACAAATCCAAACTTCGAGCTGCTACCGAGAATTTCATAGAAAAACCCAATAACACTTATTCAATTGTTTTTCCAGAAAAAAACTCCTTACGTGTCATTGTTCCTGTACTCCGGTATGATCAAAACCTTGATAGTACAGCTGACTCTAAGCGTGCAAGTAGAAGCGTTCTACGACGCTATTAAACATGGGAAAAGTTTAAGCGAACACGTTTTGCTGACGGAACATACAGGTATTATAGTAATTTTTGAAGTGAAAACTTCTTTAGCGGCGTTGGGTAAAAAATGTTAAACTCGCGTCAGGACACGTGACCCTGATCGAAAATATTCGTAATTGGATCGTGGAAAATCGTGCTTATTCCCTAACCATTCCAAAATATCAAAAATGCACAACGTTAATATTCAAGTTTTCACTTCTGCCGGCACTCCCGGAGTGCAACCCGTCGTTTTCTTTTTCTTTTTCTAAAATAAAAGTAGCCTAAGTTACTCCTTAAACATCAGCACCACCACAGTCCACTCAGCCACCATCAGTCCACTCTTTCCGTACTAATGTCTCATCCAAATTCGAGCAGCAGTTTTGGAAATTTACCGGAACAAATAGATAGACAGACATACAAAAATTACGAGTATTTGTTTTTTTTTCCTGTAAGTACCTCGTAAACATTCTTATTTATTTTGTGAAAAGGTGAAATAGACACTTCAATTTTATTTATTTGTAAATGTCAGGTCGCTACGGTCACCTGTCAGTGTAACATTATTATAAAGTTATACTGACTTATTGTTATGTAATAATTACGTTACATTGACACCTTACTATACCGCCACTGATTCTGTCTGACCAATGCATAATTGCAGGCATTTCAAATATTTTTGTTTATTTCCAGATGAACAGAAGAGGTGTTTTAAGAACATCTTACGAGTACACCGGGCCTCCTTCAGCAAGATGAGTACCTGCGGCTTGTTCTACGTAGACATCTGCCTGCCAATGCGTCTGATGGCACTTCTCACTAACTACACTGTCGTGCTGTTGCAGTTTGCTTTCCTTTAAGTCGTTGTAGTTTTGCCACAATGAACCAAAGATTTTTTTCATTATCATCATCAGCATCACTTCCACTGTTGTACATAGGCTTGCCCCATAGATTTCCAATAGGACCGGCTGGAAGCGACCTGCAGCCAGCGTCTTCTTGCGGTTTTAATCAGGTCGTCCGTCCACCTTGTGGGTGGACATCGTACGCTGCGCTTACCGGTGCGTGGTCTCCATTCGAGAACGTTGCAGCTTATGCTTTTTTAGGTCTGGGTAATATTATAATCTATTTTGTGTATTTCAAATTTTGTTTCTGTGGTTTCTAACTTAATTGCAGCTGTACTGTAGAGACGATGCGCTGGATGGAAGAAGTGGAGGGTTGCCTTTGCCGAGATGAGGTAAGGGATAGGCTAACAAAAAAAAAAACAAACATGTATTTTTGATGTATATTTTAATATTATCACTGGAGAGTAATATAACACATTTGGCGTATTGAAATAGTTTGATTTAAGTACTGCTATGTTATTCTATACGGTAATTCCACCGTCACTTCGACGCTCACTTCGCACTTCAAAGTGTCAAATAAAACAATTAAATATTTGATGTCATTGAATAGCGACGTGAGATGCGAGTTCATGTCTGAATTTTACAGAATCGACGTACAGGAATTATTGAGAGATTGCTTTGGCAGAATAACATCAAATTGAAGTTTTATTAAAGTTGTGTTGTTGTGAATATCGTTTTTCTTTTTCTTGAGCCTAATAAATACTAATATTATAAAAATACTATTTTTAAAATACTATTGAGAAAAAAAATATCTCGATATAAAAAAAATATATATGTCGGAGGAAGCACACAAAATGGAACTGATTGTTGATAATAAACGCGGGATGACTATTGTTTACCAAAAATGCTTTGTAAAATCGTAATATTATTTAATTTGATTAGTTACATTCTGCTACGATTTAATATCTCATGAATTTAATTAAAAGTTATTGTTTTGTATTCTAATTCACGACCAATCAGAGCAGAGCATACGCCTCGAGCGGGGTCGAGGTGCTATATTTGACCAATGGCGCGCGCATGCGTGTTCCCGCGCAGTTGAGCGGGAATATTAGAATGGTTGAAATACACAGGACCAATCAGGACGATTGTCAAGTGTGGTTATGTTAGTCTGAGTATTGAAGAGTGGATCGAGTTGGATCCTAGAGACATGGGAAGCCTTATGATTTTGTTGGACGGTAAAGTTGAATTGGTGTCCCGAACCCGCTGCTCAAATAGAATTGGTTAATTAACGTGTTTACAAACTAGTTGTGAAGTACTTATTCGTTCAGTGACTAAATGTTGTAAAACTGTTATTAAATTGTACTAAAAGTGAATACGGACTTTGTTTTGTGCTCGCATTTCACCCAATGACGCCCACCAAATCCTGACAACTAACAATGGCGTCGAGAAGGATGCTGTTTCTCCGACATCAGAAGTGGGATCGGTGCAGGCACAAAACGTTTATGGATTTATTGACGCGAATCACGGTTGGCGCGTTTTATGTGAGGCGCAACAAAATAGTATGCGTCTTCTTGTGGAAGCGCTAATAAAGCCGTCGCCGCGTCGGCGTCTGAAGACAAGGACGACATGTTGCCCGGATTTCTACCGGACGATGATGATGATGACACTGATGCCCGGCTTGGCTAGCAATTGTGGTTGTCCGCTTGTTGGTTATGATAATTATACAGGGAAGTAATGTTTTTTTTTTTATAATCTTAGTACGTCCTTAAGAGGTTCAGCTGATAGCTTTTCTTGTATGAAGTGTACCTATAGAATTTTTATTTTTCAAAAAAAAGGTTTAGTGTTAAACCGTAATGAACCGTAATTTATGGTGAATGTTTTGCTGCATAATTATGCAAGCTATTTATTTACGTGGGTCAGATTGAGCCTCGGTTGCAATGCAATATAATTCCTAAAGAACTATGTAATGTAGGTATCTACACGCAGTAAAATGCAACGTAAAGTTATGGCATTGCATATCGTGAGCGGAGTCCTGAAGCGATTACAAAGGCCGGTCCAGACACTATACAGGACGGCAAACGTCCTAGGTTGAGTCTTGCTCTTACAAAATGTGATTATTGTGAAATCTTTGTCTGAGGTCTTTTAACTGTTTCAGCCATTCACATGAAAAGCAGCAAATAATTCTGACTTCCGAAGGCTTCAACAACGTGGACGTGGCTATAACAAAACCTGGCGTGGCGTATTGAGGGTCACGTGGCATCGCGATGCATGAGGGCGCCGGTTGCAGGCGGCAGCACAGAATCTACCGCCACAGCGCGCAGTGCAGCGAGTGGTTTGAAACCTGTCGCAACCTGTTGAAACCTGTGACCACTCAATTTGGTGAGGAGTTTTCATTTTGTTATGATTCTGGTGGTGATTGTTCCCTGGTTAAAAGAGCATCTCAGTTTGTGTGGTGTGCTTAAATTGAAACTGACTGAAAGCGGTATCCCATACTTCTACATACTTTACTGCACATTTTTGAGACGAATTAAAGAAACAACTGACATACCTACACGATTTACGAAAAAGAATTTCCTTATAATATTGATTGAAAAAGACGCCTATTTCATGGTGAATGAATGATAAAATCGAATTATGAATTTGGTACCTTTTCTAATAATAAAATTTATTATTTGGTGTTTCTTAAAATTTAAAATTGGAATTAAAATTTTATTGAAATGTTTTTTTTGTTATGTTGACAATCTTAATTTAAATTATTTATTATTGCGTAATCATTTTGTTCGTTTTCTTTTGTTTGATAATCGATTTAAAATCGTGTTTTGATAATCGAAAATAATACGAGTATTTTGTCCGCCGATGACGAGGCATAGTGCTCATTTTAAGAATAACACAGGTGTTGGTTGTATTTAACAAATAAAATGTTTGTATTCGTATTTGAAATTGTAAACTTGTCAGTTAGTTACAATATGCGACTCTTTCTTTGATATGAAAATTTTAGCATGTTGTACGAATGATTATTTTTACAAGTTTTATTTTATGTTATACGTAATGATAATCTAGCGAGTAGAGATAAGGCAACGTCAGCCATATAGGTTTTCTTCGTAATAACAAACAGCGCATCGCGTCGTATGTGATAGTATCAACTTCGTAACTAATGAAGTTGCTCTAAGGTAGAAAATGTAATGTGTTGTAAGAGTTTCACGACACGGTTGGTGGCTGAGCGATGGGCTACGGCGCTGCGTGTTGCGGGTTCGATTCCTGCACGGAACGAATAGTTGCATGATCTGCCAATAGTTGTTCACCGTTGTTGTGTTGGGTCTGGCTGTTGGTGTGTGTGAGTTTGTATGTTTGTGAACGCACCCAAGATACAGGAGAGTTTACTAGGGTGGGACCGTGGGACAAAGTTTTATAAAATAAATAAAATACCTACTCAGTAGCAGCGGAGTTTGGATTTGTGCCCGGTTGGTGGCGATGGGCTCGCTTCCCCCCCTATTGAATGGGACCTAAAATGTTCCGGCGAACTGTGGGTTTGCATTGGTGCACCTCTGCCTAACCCTTCGGGGAGTATGGGCGTGATGGTGATGGTATATTCGTTAGTGCGACTCGTAAAGCTTGATCTAAATTGTACCTACTAAGCTAATCGAAATAACTAAAGTTAGCTTAAAAATCCGAATACATTTTCATAGCTATGAGAGTTGGATTTCATGACTTTATTCACACAAAGGCGAAAGCACAGATTAAATAAGTACAGATACTTCACTCTATAGAGAATTGAAAGCTCAACACTTAACGTTATAATTACCTACAAAACGCTCGTGCGTGAGAGAGAGAGAGAGATAGCAATAACGCGCGTCACACAACACAGCACTAGGGCTATCTAGGCTGAGAAATGATTACACAAAAGAATAGGTGACTATAAAATATTATGGTGTAGTATTATTGTATGTACTGAAATATGTATTTTCTGTACACTACAAAATGCATTGCGAGGTTTAGACATTATGGAAGACGCGAGTACCTATCATTTATTTTGTTGCGGTAGGTATGTACACTCAAGCGAGCGCGTGACAGCCGCCGACTGGATTAGATGCGCCCGGGCGCATGCGAGCCGTAGGCACTTAAAGAGAGTAACTTTGAACGAGTGACGGAGGCCTGTCGAAAGTTTGTATGTTTGTCTCTTCTTCACGCTCAAAAGGCTAAACAGATCTGGATGAAATTGGGCACTGAGATGGTTGTAGTGTGGAATAACACATAGAATACTAGTTATACCGAAAAAACGTACAGTTCCCGTGGGGTACCTAATATGACAACTTTTACGCAAACGAAGTTGAGGGTAAAAGCTAGTGTTTAATAATGATGAGATATTGTTAGCTTTTACAACGTTAGAAAGTTGATCATGCAAAGTCTTATTGAATTTCTCACGCGCTTTGTCACTTTTATTTGTGAATAATGACTGTTCAATGATGCTTGGTATCAGTGATGTTGAGTATTGTTCAAATTTAATCAAAGGCAGCGTTGTGTGATTAATCCCTCAAATTTTGAATTAGTTTAGAATAAGACAGTGATAGAAAGAATTCAGAGTAGATAGTACTAAAGTAACTGTGATTTTATGACTCGTTCAGGGGGCAATGCGCAGTTAGTTGTATAGTGGCTGAGTCTATATGATTATAACTTTGGTTTCAAAAAGAGTAATGGGTCTCTGAGAGACTAGGTACTGGATCTGAATGAGACTACTGTTTGGGTCTCAAGGAGACTACGCTGCCGAGCAGCCGAGTCTTATTAGTGTTTCATAACCGAGAGTAAAGTAAGTAAAGTGATAGTGCTAGTGATAGGCTGATGTTGTTGTTGATTGAAGCATCTTAACGTGATTTGTTAACTAGCCTGTGGTAGTAGTTTGTGGTGTTGCACGGCCGAAATCAGTCTCAGTCGTAGAGCTCCAGCTAACCATTGCTGACGTAGACTTGCGGCGTAGGGCTGATTATGTCGTGGCACCTAGGTTTGATGACTGGCACGCCTTACGTGCTTCGTCGTCAGCCCAACTTGACTTATAACGGACCCATAAGTGGTGTGTCTAATGGAGCGAGGTGGCTCTTAGACAGTGTGACATGGTAGTCTAATGGAGCGAGGCGGCTCTTAGACTGGCCATGTGTGGTGTGTCTAATGGAGCGAGGTGGCTCTTAGACAGTGACATGGTAGTCTAATGGAGCGAGGCGGCTCTTAGACTGGCCATGTGTGGTGTGTCTAATGGAGCGAGGTGGCTCTTAGACAGTGACATGGTAGTCTAATGGAGCGAGGCGGCTCTTAGACTGGCCATGTGTGGTGTGTCTAATGGAGCGAGGTGGCTCTTAGACAGTGTGATATGGTAGTCTAATGGAGCGGGGTGGCTCTTAGACTGTTGCCATATGTGGTTTGTTTAATACGGCGTGGTGGCCATTTAGACAGTGTGGATATGGTTGTCTAATAAGGCGAGGTGGCTATTAGACTGTGTTGTCATGTTGTCTGGAACGGCAAGGTTTTCGTTCAGACGGTGTTGCTTTGGATTGGTTAAAATATCGAGATGGTCATTAAGACGATACACGAGGAGGTGGCTGTTTTAATAGTACGGAGACGTGGAGGCTATTAAAATTTAGATTTTATGAGTAAACGAAACATTTGACGTTGGAGGTTAACTCTATGGTTGTGGAGCACGTAGAGCATATTTTGAATGGTGACATTGTGGAGAAGGAGATATTATAACGAACACTTTCTATTTGGTCAGGAGTGGCCGAACTATGTCCTTTTGTATTGCCTTTGGTTCTTTTTGTATTGCCTTTGTTTTTTTTTTTTAGGTACTGATGTTGCTAGTCTCAAGATGACACGACGTGTCAAATGCCAGGACTGCCGTGTCGGAGGAAGTAGGCGGAATGGAGTAGATAGAACGATGCTCGTCCCTCAACGTCACACGAGGACGTGTGAGATGTCAGAATGGCCGTGTCGGAGGAAGCACACAAAATGGAACTGATTGTTGATAATAAACGCGGGATGACTATTGTTTACCAAAAATGCTTTGTAAAATCGTAATATTATTTAATTTGATTAGTTACATTCTGCTACGATTTAATATCTCATGAATTTAATTAAAAGTTATTGTTTTGTATTCTAATTCACGACCAATCAGAGCAGAGCATACGCCTCGAGCGGGGTCGAGGTGCTATATTTGACCAATGGCGCGCGCATGCGTGTTCCCGCGCAGTTGAGCGGGAATATTAGAATGGTTGAAATACACAGGACCAATCAGGACGATTGTCAAGTGTGGTTATGTTAGTCTGAGTATTGAAGAGTGGATCGAGTTGGATCCTAGAGACATGGGAAGCCTTATGATTTTGTTGGACGGTAAAGTTGAATTGGTGTCCCGAACCCGCTGCTCAAATAGAATTGGTTAATTAACGTGTTTACAAACTAGTTGTGAAGTACTTATTCGTTCAGTGACTAAATGTTGTAAAACTGTTATTAAATTGTACTAAAAGTGAATACGGACTTTGTTTTGTGCTCGCATTTCACCCAATGACGCCCACCAAATCCTGACAACTAACAATGGCGTCGAGAAGGATGCTGTTTCTCCGACATATATATAATTATATATTTTTATTTTTATATCAAGAAAAATGTGTGACGCATTTTCCTCGGAAGTATTATAAAATTATTAAGCTCAGGAAAAGAGCAAATGGAAGGAATTGGGGAGGCCTTTACCCAGCAGTAGGACAGCACAGGCTAAATAAAAAAAAAATAAAAAAAAGCTTATATCAAATATATAGCGGAACAGCGCAATTTTATGATGCACCCATATATTTCTTTATTTAATAAGTTAGTGTACCAAAGAAAATAACACGAAAATCAATACTTGAAGTACGTTCAAGGAAGTACTAACACCATACCTGTTTCTGCAACAAAGCAGCGTTGCTGCAAACACATGAGACATTTTAACATTGTCTCTGGGATGTCAACTCATCTGATGGCAATGCATCTGCAAAGCCTCTGGTATAGTAAATATTTATAGGCACCGGTGACGGTGACCATAAATTAACATGAGGTGAGCCGTCGGCCATCCAGTAACATAAAAAGAAAACAATTTATATAAAGCAGCCCTTGGTCCTGCGCCCGATCTCTCCCCGGTTGTGTCAGTTCGCCGTGCCATCGGACTATACGGAGAGTTAGGAAAGAGTGCACACATTTGTGCACTGTAATATCTCCGGCGTACTTCGCTAGTCTGTATTAAGATGAGCCGCTGGGGCTGGAATCGGTTTGGGGAATACACATAATATTACAAAAGATATTTTTTTAACACTTTAATGTTCTCAACACATTAATAAAACTGAAGCCTGTGTTACAAAAATGCAAACTGTAGCAGCACAATAGTGTTGTTAGTCAGATGACTGAACAGACTCAATTGTAACGCAGCGTCTAAGTAGAACAGACCACACACACGTATCTTGCTGAACGATGCTCGGTGCAAGCGCAGGACGTTCTTGCAGAGTTTTTTTTCTTCATCTGTCAAACAAATTAAATGTATTTAATCATTATTATTAAATGCTGAATATAAAAACATAGAATCAAATATTTTAAATGAATTACCTGAACAATGATTCGTTTTCAAAATGAGTGCGCAAGAGTCTTGAACACTTTGTATAGTTAAGTAGAACTTCTCGCATTGCTTGCTCAGTATCGTCTGCCACGTCAAGTCTTTCAGCACCCATATTAATAGGGGAAGTGACGTCATCAGTGCATTATCCTAAAAAACTCAACGTTTTAAAAACAAAGCCATCACTGCCATTGCAAAAATTCTATCACTAACAGAAAGCTACAGATTTGCCAAATGCCATAGGCCATGTTTATGCCAGTACCGAGATAGTTAGCGCTCTTTGGGGAAGGCCTATGATCAGCCCCCCTGCGTACGTGGCTAGTCTGCATTAAGATTAGCGGCCGTGGCCAGAATCGGTCTGGAGTTTTTTTTTTTTTTTACATGTTCAGCAGTGGATGGCTATTAACTGATATAATGATGATGATAGGCTATGTTATATGGTACACTTAACTGCCTCGCAGACTCACTTGCGGTCAGAAGCTAATCTAAGCATAAATAAAAAAATGATAAATAATAAAGATGTCACAAAATTTCCCTTACCAGTACTATATGTATATCTTTTAAAGTTTCTATTGCCACATGAATGTAAACCAGAGAGTGGAGAAATACTGCTGTAGTGTGGTACAGTATTTGCAACAAAAATCCTGGCTGTTTAAAAAGTGCCCATTCTTCAGTATTCCATTTCATTTGTTCAATTTTTAAACTGCCTTGAATGTGTCTCTTCTTGAGAAGAAGTGGAAGAGTTAGGTGTAGGTTATTACATACATAAACTCACGCCTTTTTCCCATGGGGGTAGGAAGAAACCACAGAACGTCACCTGCTACGATCCTTACATACTCTTTTCGCCTCGATCACGTTCAAACATCTGGTCATACCGATCACGGCTACTGAACACCCGACCTTTTCCGAAGAACCTCATCAATATGGTCAGGGTAGGTCTTTCTAGGGCGTCCCCTTTTTAATACGTGTAGGTTCCTATCTGTAGATTTCTACTTATGTCGTGCAAAACCCATATCAGTGGTATATAATACTTACAAATTGTTGAAAACAATCCTTCTGGATCTCATAACACTCTAATATATTAACGTAAGCCTGAAACAAACTATCGCATTGGCTTTGTCTGTACATCTCTTCAATGTTTTGAGAGTTTAAAGCTTGTATATTCCAAAGAGCCAATTTGTTTTCCAATAACTTGATGACTCGCGTGGCATAAATAACATTAGAATTCACAAACATTAAAAGATACAAACAGTATAATATATAAAAAGGGAAATCTATGAAGAAGTAACTATAAAGAATCATGAAACCAAATTGGAACAGTATAACGATGATCCAGTTCCAAATAATGAAGTGTCTAGAGTTCGTTTCATTGTCTAAAACTTCGTGCACCTTTTGAAAGGTGAGAACAAACTTAATATTCTTTTTACAGTGAATGATCCCCAATACGAAATTCAAGATGAATCCAGCACTATAGAAGATGCAGTCGAAATAAGAGGTAGTATTTACAAAATTCGAACATTCTGGACAATCTATGTGAAAGTTTAAAAAATTGATGCGGTATACAAATGATGAAATTAATAGTAGTGTTCCAATCATTGAAATAAAATTGGAAATCCAGGTGTTAGGTCTTATTAAACCATTTCGAATATTATATTTAGGACAAAACATCAAATGTTGCATCAGGTTTAGAGGCAGAAATATTGACTGGATATCTTCATTCACCAAATTTTCCAGGACATAATTCAAAGGATAATTTGACTTTGACCCGACATTAAAGAACATATTCATTTTTCAGAAGATCATTTAGGTACAATGGCTACCGATAACTAAATAGTGTAAGTGTATAGAAACGCAGAAATAAATCCATTATAATAATTTGTAAGTGATCAATAAACGTTAATTACTTAGAATTGTTGTATGAATGATGTAGGCAGAGGAAGCTCAAATGTTATTATACGTATAATATAAATGTCATGTCTCAGCAAGAACGTGGAACTGGTAATCGATCGTTCAGTAAGATGACCATGTTTGGCTGAGGCTTTCGATCACTGGGACCGTAATTAACTGGAACCGTGGTCCCAGGTGCGTCGCGCAGTCAGTTAAAAATCACCTAACCTATTTCTGCCGCAAAGTAGCATTGCTGTGTTCCGGTTGGAGGGTATGGGTGCTGGTGTAATTACAACTACATGAGAAATTACAACATTGTGTCTGGGATGGCAACGCATCTGCAAGGCCTCTGGTTATATTGTAGATGTTTATAGATAGCGGTGACCAAAAAATAATATTAGGTAGGCCGTCAGCCATCCAATACCATAAAAAGGCAATTTATTAGGTGTAGATGAAAAAAAATCGGGTTCGATTCCCAGGTCGAGCAAAAAGTGTTATTGGGTTTTTCTATGAAATTCTCAGTAGCAGCTCGGAGTTTGGATTTGTGCCCGGTTAATGGCAATAGGCTCGCCCCCTATTACATGGGACCTAAATATACCGGCGAACTGTGGGTGTACATTGGTACACCTCTGCCTAACCCTTCGGGGCAAACAGGCGTGATGGTATAATAAATAAAGAAAGAAAAAAAAATTGTAGACAAATAGCTTTATTCTTTAACCATTCTTTCATAAAATCTTTTTCTCTTGCATAGAGGGTGTCGGACTGAAGTTAGACGTCTGTTTTTGACAGCGCACTGTTATGCGATCTACACAAAAGTACTGTAGGTAGTCATATTTTGGTTAATAAGCAATCAAACAGGAGAAGGACACTACCTAACTTAAAAGTTTAGAAGTTGGTGGTTTGACACTCCCATGCCAGGAAAAGCACGTAATGTTATTTGTTCCGGCTGTTATTCGTAGATCTTTGACAGTCGTTAGAGAAAGTCAGAAGCCAGGAAGTCTGAAAACCGGTCTAACCAAGAGGTAAGTTATTGCCCAGAAACTGAGTTGTTTAGTAGTAGTAGCAGTAATTCCATGTAAATCTCTGGTATCAGCTGCAACCGGTTAGATTGGACGCCGGCCCCAACATGGTCAAGAAAAGGCTAATAGGCAGATGATGATAAATAGTCAGGTTGTCAAGATTTCCATCAAGTCTTTATCAATAAAATATTTATTTATTTAAAGATAACAAACTTTTACTAACAGTTTGCACCAGACATACAAGTTAAAAGATAAGATAAGTTAAGATATTTTGTTAAGAATTCAAATTTCAAAAATTACGATGTTAATGTTGTCAACACATTAATATAACTAAAGCCTGTGTTACAAAAATGCAAATTGTAGCAACACAATAGTGTTGTTAGCCAAATGACTGAACAGACTCAATTGTAACGCAGCGTCTAAGTAGAACAGACAACACACGTATCTTGCTGAACGATGCTCGGTGCAAGCGCAGGACGTTCTTGCAGAGCTTTTTTTCTTCATCTGTCAAACAAATTAAATGTATTTAATCATTATCATTAAATGCTGAATATAAAAACATATAATCAAATATTTTAAATGAATTACCTGAACAATGATTCGTTTTCAAAATGAGTGCGCAAGAGTCTTGAACACTTTGTATAGTTAAGTAGAACTTCTCGCATTGCTTGCTCAGTATCGTCTGCCACGCCAAGTCCTTCAGCACCCATATTGATATGGAAAGTGACGTTATAACTGCATTATCCTAAAAAACTCAACTTTTTAACTAAGCCATCACAGTCTTGTAAAAATAAAAATAGTGAACTGCCCAAGCAACTCTTCTTCTTCTTTTTGTGTCGATTGACTCGTATAAATCTTTTCCCAAGGCTGGTGATGGCAATAATGATCAATTCTAAACACTAGTGACATTGGACCAATCTATACTTCTATCCTAATATTATTTAAGAGGTAAAATTTACATGCTTTATTATTTTTTGTTTGTAAATTGAGGTAATCTCCAAAAGTACTGGTCCGATTGCAATAATTCTTTCACTGATGGAAAGCTACAGAATAGACAACTGTCAATAGTTATTAGCAATTATGTACTAGCGGACCGAGATGGTTAGCGCTCTTTGGGGAAGGCATGCGTTGAGCAGTGGATGGCTATAAACTGATATGATGACGATGATGATGATCATGATGATAATAGGCTATTTTATGTGGTACACTGGAATCCCTCGCAGACTTATAGCGGTCAGAAACTAGTAATAAATAAAAACATGTAAACGAAGCAAAATGGCACTCACCAGCACTATTTGTATATCTTTTAAAGTTTCTATGGCCACGTGAATGTAAACCAGAGAGTGCACAAACACTGCTGTAGTGTGGTACAGTATCTGCAACAAAACAATTAATAATTAAAATCCTAGCTGTTTAAAAACTGCCCATTCTGTAGTATTCCATTTTATTTGTTAATTTTTTAAACTACCTTAAATGGGACGCAAATTCAGTGTCCTGCGTAACCTGGCCCTTTTTGAGAAGAAGAGGAGAGGAAAAGGAAAACTACGCCTTTTTCCCATGGGGATAGGCAGAAACCACAGAACGCCACCTGCTACGATCCTTACATACTCCTTTCGCCTCGCCATCATCTGGTCATACAAGCACGCCGATCACGACTACTGCGCACCCGACTTTTCTGAAGAACCTTACCAATAAAGTCAGGCTAGGTTTTTCTAGGGCATTCCTTCTTTAATACATGTAGGTTCTTGTCTGTATATCACTACTTATACCTATTGTATAAAACTCACATCAGTGGTATAAGTACTTACAAATTGTTGAAAACAATCCTTCTGGATGTTATAACATTCTAATATATTAACGTAAGCCTGAAACAAACTTTTGCAATGGCTTTGTCTATACATTTCTTCAATGTTTTTAGAATTTACAGCTTGAATATTCCACAGAGCCAATTTGTTTTCCAATAACTTGATGACTCGCGTGGCATAGATAACATTGGAGTTCACAAACGTCAAAAGATACACACAGTATAATATATAAAAAGGGAAATCTATGAAAAAGAAACTAAAAAGAAACATGAAACCAAATTGAAACAGTATAATTATGATCCAATTCCAAAAGATGAATTGTCTAGAGTTCGTTCCATTGTCCAAAAGTTCGTGCACTTTTTGAAAAGTGAGGATGAACTTGATATTCTTTTTGCAATGAACGATTCCCAATACGAAATTCAAGATGAATCCGGTACTATGGAAGATGCAGTCGAAATAAGAGGTAGTATCTACGAAATTCGAGCATTCTGGACAATCTATGTCATAATTTAAAACATAGATGCGGTATATATTTGATGAAATTAATAGTAGTGTTCCAATCATTGAACAAAAAATGGAAATCCAAGTGTTAGGAGTTATTAAACCATTTCGAATACTATATTTAGGACAAAACATCAAATACTGCATTAGGTTTAGAGGCAAAAGCATTGACTGAATATCTTCGTTCACCAAATTTTCCAGAACATAAGTCACAGGATAATTTGACTTCGTCCCGACATTAAAGAACTTATTCATTTTTCAGAAGATCATTTAGACAATAGCTACCGAAAACTAGATAGTGTAAGTGTATAGAAACGGAGAAATAAATTTGTAAGTGATCAATAAACGGTCATGAAGAATTTAGATTAATTACTTAGAATAGTTATTAAATGTAGCTCAAATGTTATTATAATATAAATGTTATGCCTCAGCAAGAACGCAGTGCTAGTAAATCGATCGTTCAGTAAGATGACGGCGTTTGGCTTTTTATTTGTACACGATACACAGCCACCACTCCTAATGCGGTTTATTCTATTACTGATTTAAATTTAAGAATAAATTGGGTTTCCAGAGACTTAACAAAACTTGTATTCGTCCTTAGACTAACGCTAGCTGAACTTAGAACTATTAATTTAAACTTGATGTCTTTAGTAGACCCAAATACTCCCAACACTTATACATAATAAACCATTTGTTTGGTTATTATCTAATTGTAACAATTTAATATCAAACAATAATGGTTAGTCACTTACTACCGTGAAAGGTACATTTATTGTAAATATTTAAGAGCTCTCTCCATCTAGTTAATTTAAGTATTTGATAACGTAATGGTCCAAGATCCTGAGGTCTATAGATTAGAGATAGACGAATAATATGTCGTTGAGAAGGCATGGATATTCCCTAGTTTTAATGCTATCAAGTGTGCTTACCTTCTCAAGTATTTGTTTGAAGGATGGCGGTAAAACGGAAGTATAAATGGTGTCGGGAATATTATCTCAAAGGAGAGAGGACATGGATTATAGTGGAGATGATTGAATATATGGGCAGTGTGTGCATAAGGAGGAATAAATAGAAAAAATAATTTGATAGTAAGAAAATTAAAATTATTAAGATTAAAAAAAAACAGATATAGTGGATGTTGGCAAGTGTGACAGACTGAAATGGCATTGAGCAGGCCATGTACGCAAAATGCATAATGACAGATGGGGCAGAATCGTTTATGGAAGATTTGCCAGAGAAGCCATAGCATAGGGATGAGGAAAAGGCAATGGGGGAGACCTTTGAAATACCAAAACTACATGTAGTTTACTAACATGTTCCTTTACTGATCCTCAAAATTCGATTCTTACTAAAACGTTGTAGTTCCGGCGGCACTGGGATCTCAATCTATAATTTTCATTGATGTCATACAAATTATAATAATGACTTAATGTTTATTTCAATACATTTACTGACAATAAACTCCTGTTTTCGATAGCTATTGTACGTTAACAATCTTTATAAAAATGAATAAATTCCTATCAAACTATCCTGTGAATTATATTTTGGACAATTTGGTAAACGAAGATGTGCAGTCAATATTTCTGCCTTTAAATCTGATGCAATATTTGATGCTTTGTCCTAAGTATCGTATTAGAAATGATTTAATAACTCCTAATACTTGTATTTCCAATTTTCTCTCATTGCTTGGAACACTACTATTCATATATCCGTTTGTAAATATGTTACTTTCTTACTTAGATTGTCCAGGATGTACGTTTTTAGTAGATATCATACCTTATTTTGACTGCATCTTCTACAGTACCGGTTTAGCCATAAATTTTATATTTGGGATGATTCACAGCAAAAAGAATATCAAATTCGTCCTTACTTTTCAAAAAGTGCACGAATTTTTAAACAATGAAACGGACTCTACGCGCTTCATCATTTGGAATTGGATCATAGTGATAGTGTTTCAGTTGGGCTTTCTCCTTTTGAACCTTTATTTTTTCTTCAAACTTCGTCAAGCTTTCTATCTAATATTCTGTATGTTTATTTTGGTGTTCATGAATATCAATGTTATCTATGCCACACGAGTCATCAAGTTATTAGAAAATAAAGTGACTCTTTGGAATGTACAAGCTTTAAATTCTCAAAATGTTCAAGTAATATACAAGGACAGCCATTGCAAAAGTATGTTTCAGGCTTACGTTAATATCTTAGAGTGTTATGATATCTATAAGGATTGCTTTCAAGAACTCGTAAGTACCTATAACACTAATGTGAGTTTCGTCCTATATAATTAGAAATATACAGACAGTGACCTGCACCTGACCTCTCCTTTTCTTCTCAAGAAAAGGCCAGGTTATGCAGGTTACTGAAAGTACTTCAAGTTCTGGCCTAGTAAAATTACTGTATTTACAATATCTGGGAGTTGGAATTTGAACTAGTCAGAGCTTATGGAACTCTCTAACTGCGTCTGTATTTCCGAATGCATTCAACCTAAATCTCTTGAAAGTAAGAGTGAACAGTTTCTTCTGGGTAAGCTCACTCCATCTTCAACTTTGGCTTTGTCACCTTTGACCTGGCTAGGGTCAAGAGTTCACCCATCATATACTGGACTAGCTGCTGCACGCGACTTCGTCTGCGTGGATATTATCACCCGTGTTAAGTAACGTTTTTGGTTACTGCTCCGCATTCCTGTATCGTAGATATTTTACCTCTTTATTAATATTAGTATAGATAAATGTCTAATGCAAATTGTTTCGTTTCAGATATTGTACCATATTATAACAGCGTTCTTCCACTCTCTGGTTTACATGCACCTGGTAATTGAAACGATCAAACTTAATGTTCTTATTGATAAAATAGTGAGTGTAATTTTGTGTCAAATTTATCATTTGCATGTCTTTCTAGTCTGGTTTACTAACGGTGGTTGTATTGGAAACTGTTCATCTGCATCGTCATCTACCTTTTACTGCTTGCGATTTTCAACTTAGGCAACGCTAGCTTTATAGTCGATAATGCTTTTTGATAAACTTGAAAATTATGCCTTTTTTAATAACCTCAAGGTTTACTTTTTTATAGGATAATGCAACTATAACATCGCTTCCTGTATTAATGTGGGTGCTGAAAGACTTGACGTGGCAGACAATACTGAGCAAGCAATGCGAGAAGTTCTACTTAACTGTTCAAAGTGTTCAAGATTCTTGCGCACTCATTTTGAAGAGGAATAATTGTTCTGGTAATTAAATTATACATTCATTGAATAATTGTAATGCTTATTTTTTTGCTGCCTAGTTAGCTTAGTGGTCCTATGCGCGACTGCTACGCTTAGAGGTCTTGGGTTTGATTATCTCGTCGAGCAAAGTGTTATTGGGTTTTTCTAATAAATTCTCAGTAGCAGCTCGGAGTTAGGATTTGTGTCCGCTTTATGGAAATAGGCTCGCCCCCTATTACATGGGACCTATACATACCGGTGAACTGTGAGTGTACATTGGTACACCTCTGTCTAATCCTTCGGGGAATACTGGCGTGATGGTATTTATGAGTTGTATTGCTAAATGGGATAAATATACATTAATATGCAAATTGATTGACAGATGAAGAAAAAAAGCTCTGCAAGAACGTCCTGCGCTTGCACCGAGCATCGTTCAGCAAGATACGTGTGTGTGGTCTGTTCTACTTAGACGTTGCGCTACAACTGAATCTGATGAGTCTTCTTACTAATTACACTATCGTGTTGCTACAGTTTGCATTTTTGTAACACAGGCTTCATTAAATGTGAATATAACATTATTTAGTGTGTGTTATTGAATTTATTATAATTTCATGTTTGTCACTAGTTTTTGTGTTATAGGACGTTTATTTTGCTAGCCATTACTGCTTCACTCCTGGGCAAAGGCCTCCCCAATTCGTTCAACTTTCGTCTGTGTTGTGCTTCCTCTAGCCAGTTCCTGAGGAAGTCATCCAAGCCGTCCCGCTATCTTCTCCTCGCTCTGCCGCGACCCCGTCTAACTGTGTCAGGACTCCACTCTTGAGATATGCGGGCCCACTGCTTAGCCCTTTAGCTGCTATTTTATTTCTATTATGAATAACGTTGCCCCACTTTCTCCTGCATCGTGGATGCATTTACAAACACATAAACTCACATACACAAACAGCCAGACCTGGAAAAATTATCTGTAGATCATACAAATATCTGTTTCGTGCGGGAATCGAACCCGCGACACGCAGCGGAGCAGTCGATCGTTTGGCCACTGCGCCAACCGTGTTTTCAAGCTTTTGGAGCTATGTCGATAATTTGCGTGCTGGAGTGCAGTAAGGTGTTTCACAGACTTCCAATTAAATATCACTCAATAATGGCTTGTCATCCACTTCTGTAAAAAGTCGTTACATGATAAATATTAGAGAAAAAAGATGGAACAAAGACATACACCATTTAATAAATGTAAGTATCCGATGAATATTTATTGATGTCCTTCAATTGTTATAATGGATTAATGTGGAAGTTTCCAAACATTTACTTTCAATTAATATATCCATTGTGTTTTCGATAACTACTGTACCTAAAAAAATTGTTTAATAAAATGAATAAACTCCGTGTCAGGTTAACCGACCCTGGGAATTATATTTTGGACAATTTAGTGCACGAAGATGTGCAGTCAATATTTCTGCCTTTAAATCTAATGCAACATTTGATATTGTGTCCTAAATATCGTATTAGAAATGATTTGATAACTCCTAATACTTGGATCTCTAATTTCGTTTCAATGCTTGGAACACTAGTTTTCATATTGTCATATGTATATTTATTAATATCTTACATACATTGCTTAGAGTGTACGTTTTCCGCAGACATCACCCCTTATTTCGACTGCATCTTCTATTGTGTTGGATTAGCCACAAATTTCGTATTGGGAATAATTCATTGCAAGAAAAATATCAAATTTGTGCTCACTTTCCAAAAAGTGCACGAATTTCTAAACAATGAAACGGACTCTAGGCGCTTCGTCATTTGGAATTGGATCATAGTGATAGTGTTTCAGTTTAGTTTTATCGTTATGTATACTTATTATTACATAACAATGCATCTACCTTTGTTTCTAATATATTGTATATATTTTTTGGTGTTAATGAATTCCAATGTCATCTATGCCACGCGAGTCATCAAGTTATTAGAAAATAAAGTAACTCTATGGAATATGCAAGTTTTAAAATTTCAAAATATTGAAGAAATGTATAAGCAAAGCTATTGTAGAAGTATGTTTGAGGCTTACGTTAATATATTAAAATGTTATGATATCTATAAGGATTGTTTTCGACAGCACGTAAGTACGTATACCGCTGATATGAGTGAAATTTTGGACCAATCAGGGGCTTAATACCATCTCTTATACCAGTATTATTTTAATTATTACTTTGCCATGCGCGCTGTTGGATTTTCAATGCTCGGCTCAGCGCCAAGAGTTGATGTTCCTAAAACTAAAATTACAAATTTATATTAAAATGATACTGCTTCAAGAGATGATGGTAGGTTCCCAGGATTGTGAATTATAGTAGAAAAACGTCTAATTAAAATTATTTTCTTTTAGATACTGTATCACATTATGACAGCATTTATCCACTCTCTGGTTTACATTCAAATGGGAATTGAAACGATGAAATATGGTGTTCATAATGATAAAATGGTGACTGAGATTTTATTTATTTATTTATATATTACAGATTGAAAGACTAACTGCCAAAAAAAAACTGAACAACAGATAATGGAATAGTTGACAGAAAGCCATTGATAAGCCTTCGTGTTTAGACTTTATAATAGGATTTGTGTTGTGAGCATACAAACAGTAACATATTACCCATTAATTGAAATAACCATGGGGTTTGCAATCAATGACGATGATTTTGTGTGAACTTTATCATTTACCTGTTTCTTTTTATTTGGTCCGATGTCGCTGATGTTAAAAACTGTTCATCGTCTTCAACATCAGCCTCGGGCAGTCCATTGCCTTCAACTTGGTGACGATGCACCTAGTGTCACGCCATTATTAGACAGTGATGGGTATGTTAATAGACTGTTGCTTTTTTTAATAGGATGACGCAACCATGACATCACTTCCCCTGTTAGTATGGGTGCTGAAGGACTTGGCGTGGCAGACGATACTGAGCAAGCAATGCGAGAAGTTCTACCTAACTATTCAAAATGTACAAGATTCTTGTGCACTCATTTTAAAGACCAATAATTGTTCAGGTAATACATTTTTAAATAATTATAGTGTTTCTATGTGTTCAGTTGCAGACTTAAACTAATATGATAATGGTATAAATACGTACAAATTGTTTGACAGATGAAGAAAAAAAACTATGCAAGAACGTCCTGCGCTTGCACCGCGCATCGTTCAGCAAGATACGTGTGTGTGATCTGTTCTACTTAGACGCTGCGTTACAATTGAGTCTGATGAGTCTTCTTACTAACTACACTGTTGTGCTGCTACAGTTTGCTATTTTGTAACAAAGGTTTTATTAAAAGTTATATTAGTGTGTTGACTGAATTTATTTATTAACCCCCGACGCAAAAAGAGGGGTGTTATAAGTTTGACGTGTCTGTCTGTCTGTCTGTCTGGCTGGCTGGCTGTCTGTCTGTCTGTCTGTGGCGTCATAGCTCCCGAACGGATGAAGCGATTTCAATTTAGTTTTTTTTGTATGAAAGGTGACTTATGTGCAAGTGTTCTTAGACATGTTTGATGAAAACCCCCGACCCAAAATCCTAAGTTCCCTTTATTTTTTTACTTTTTAAAGGGAACTTAGGATTTTGGGTCGGGGGTTTTTAAAATTTTTAATTTAATTTTTTACAAATTCATGATATAACGGTGTCCATTTATGCTTTGAAAGTTGTTCCACTCTTATCTTAGCATTTGTATTACAAGCTGTTGTTTAAGTTCATTAGCCATTACATAACCCCAAGTCAACGAAATTTTTATATCAATGTAGACTTAACACTAATTCATGTGGCGATGCCTAGGGTAGGCCTATGTCTATTGCCCCAAGGACATGGCGTAGCATACACTGGAGGACTGCCCAGCTTGGGCAGCGCAGTATCGTGATCTCATCGCAGCGATAACTGCGGGTAGCCTCTCGCTCCAGGGCGTGGTTCTATCCATGGTCGGCAGCGAGAGTGCTTGGGGCGCCGTCGCCTCTTTCTGCGAGGGGGTGATGGAGAAGGAAGCTATCTTCTCTCAACCCACCCGCAGCAGACACACTTGGAGTAATTTACCAATTGTAATTGAGTAATATTACTAAATATAATTCGCTTACTCATAAAACTGTTACGTATTTGTTATTTTGAAGGATATTAATAGAGTTATTTATTTACAGTTATGCACATAAAAAAGTACAAAGGCTGTCTTAAAGCCTTAGGCATTCACTAATAGTCAGCCAAAAGGTGGTGAAGGGAGAGGTGCAAATTATTGTACGAGAGTAAATAAATTACAATTATACATTTATTTCCAGAATCATAAGTATTTTATTTATTTACACACCAACCCTAGATTCGCATACGAATAAATCAGCAGTAGAACCAAATACTCCAAACTCGAATATTCCCAAAAAATAATTTTAGGAATTGAATACCACAGTTTAGTTTGTTTTACGCACTTCCGTACAAAGTAGTATTATGATAACTATTTAAGAGTTTCCTTTGTATTTTCGATAGTCAGCTCCAAGTAATTAATTAATTGAATGACTTACTTAATATTTATTGATATGATCTACAAATTGTTGTAATGGATTGTGTGTATTTTCACGTATACACTATCAATGTTTGTATCACTCATGTTTCCGATAGCTACTACACCTAAATTGTCTTTATAAAAATGAACAAATTCCTTAACGACGGGTCCAAGTATCCTGTAAATCATATTTTGGACAATTCGGTGAACGAAGATGTGCAGTCAATATTTCTGCCATTAAATCTGATGCAATATTTTATGTTTTGCCCTAAATATCGTATTAGAAATGGTTTAATAACTCCAAATTCATTGATTTCCAATTTCGTTTCAATAATTGGAATTATACTATTCATATTTCCATTTGTCAACCTGTTAATGTCTTCCAAAGACTGCTCAGAATGCACGTACCACAGTTACTTTGACTGCATCTTCTATGGTGGTGGTTTCACTATGAATTTCATATTTGGAATAATTCACTGCGACAAAAATATTAAGTTCGTCCTCATCTTTCAAAAAGTCCATAAATTTTTAAACAATGAAACGAACTCTAGACACTTTATCATTTGGAATTGGATTATAATTATACTGTTTCTGTTTTGTTATATCTCCGTTTACACATATTTCTTTATAAGACTACATCTTCCTTTGTATCTATTATACTCTATGTATCTTTTGGTGTTTATGAATATCAATGTTATCTATGCCACGCGAGTCATCAAGTTATTAGAAAGTAAAGTGGTTCTGTGGAATGTTCAGGTTTTAAATTCTCAAAATATTGAAGAAACCTACAAACAAAGCTATTGCAAGAGTGTGTTTCAGGCTTACGTTAATATATTGAAGTGTTATGATATCTCTAAGGATTGTTTTCAACAATTCGTAAGTATCGTCTGTACTAATAATTTCTCACGTTAACTTTGGTTTTTGCATAGAAATGTACAGTTTCTTTAACCCTGCCTTACACTTCTTCCACCGTGTCGACGGCGCGTTACCGTGTCGACGGCGCGTTCGTGTTCCACGCGCGCCTCAAAGAGATGTCAGCAAATTGGATGGGGCCACTGAGGGCCGATGCCTGCCGGGGCTGCGGGTTGTGAGCAAGAGATACCGCGCCCCCGGAACGCAAAGGGCACATGAAGGAACATAGACGGGTTTTAGTCAGTAAAAGTCTGACACTCCCTCCCGCCCCGCCCAGGGCGGGGGAAGTTATTTGATGATTTCCCGTCTATAAAAAAAAAAAAAAAACACTTCTTCCAGTACTTAAAATTGTGCTCATAGTTTCACAGAGTTGAGGCCCGAACTCAAAAAAAGCGGAGAGGAAATGCTTCTACACACAATCTGATTACTTTATTTCACGTCTCACTGCTTAGATTCAACACAACACAATATCCTATTGGGTGTTTACGAGACATCTCTTCTTCTCCCCTTTTGGTGAAGTCAGGGCCTGATACTACTCTTCTTCTTCTTTATCTTGTGGGCAGTAAGGTCTTACGACCCCCAGTGTCAGAGTTTTTAACCCACCTCAAGGGCCTCTGACATGGTTACTGCATGATGTCAGTGACGTCCAAGATAAACTTAGAAAGTACACTCATACTCTAGAACTAGTGTGCATTGTATTACAAAAATATCTCAATTCATATTGTTTTGTTTCAGATTCTTTATCATATAGTGGCAGCGTTTATCCACTCTCTACTTTACATTGATATGGCAATCGAAACTTTGAAAGCTGGAGTACTTATTGATAGAATGGTGAGTTTGATTTTGTGTCATTATCAACACTATCGTCTTGCAACATTTTTTAATTTGGCTCTGTTTGGTGTTGTTTATTCATTATTGGTATGAAAATTCATCATAAGCCTTGAGCAGTACAGCAGTGCGATTCTCTAAAATGCAAACTCGAAAACGAATCTCACTAAAGTGATCGCGCTCACTTCGATAACGAACCAACCTGTCATTGGTTTAGTATTTGTTCGCCGTGGTGACGTCGCCGGGCGTGATCGTGTTTAACAGAATACCATTTTGTAATCTCACTGCGGATTCAGCTTTCGGATTACGAAGTGAGGCTTAGAGAATCACACTGCAGTACTTTGATCTAAAGCGACGCTTCACCTAGCGTTACTCATTCGACGTAAGTGACTTTATCCATAACCTTAGAAATTATATTCTTTATAGGATGATGCAACTATAATGTCGCTTCCTTTGTTTATATGGGTGGTCAAGGACTTGACGTGGCAGACGATACTGAGCAAACAATGTGAAATGTTCTACTTAACCATTCAAAGTGTTCAAGATTCTTGTGCACTCATTTCGAAGACCAATAATTGTTCAGGTAATACATTTTTAAATCATTACAGTGATTTTATGTATTCAGAATTAGTTCAAGACTAACAATATAATGATATTGGTATAAATCCATATAAATTGATTGACAGATGAAGAAAAGAAACTCTGCAAGAACGTCCTGCGCTTGCACCGAGCATCGTTCAGCAAGATACGTGTGTGTGGTCTGTTCTACTTAGACGCTGCGTTACAATTGAGTCTGATGAGTCTTCTCACTAACTACACTATTGTGTTGCTACAGTTTGCATTTTTGTAACAGATTTAATTATTATAATATATATTAGTGTGTTGACTGAATTAATTACAATTTCAATTATTTTAAGATAAGATAAGATTTTTTATTTGCTTAAACATGTACGTATGTACATACATACATCGAAAATGATATACAAGATGATATAGTAAGTTAGGTGTAGACATGTTTGTCACTACGTGGCGTGCAAAATTTATTCGATTGATATTATACAATTACTTAATTAATTATTATTTAATCATTCTTAATCTTTTTCTTGTTCTTATTTTTTAAATAGCCTGTGCTTTCTGCCGCGGCAGAAAGCACAGGCTATTTGCTGTGCCTTCTTGTCGCACTGTTGCGCGCGCTAAGTCCCCAATACCTCGCACTCTGTCTGCACTGAATGATCTCTTGGATTCCAATCCAACAAACGATCTGTTTGCGGATGAATGGACGAAGATTTTATTGGTATGTCAGGAGTACTGTGAGAAGAACTTATGAAAGGGATGATCTTGTATTGTTTTGTTCTGCATTTTTTATTTGTGTTTATTTTCTTTTTAATATTTTTCTTTTTTTTTACATTTTTAAACTGTGTACCTTTAATTATTGTAATTGATGACATTGTTATCGTTTTAATTAAAGTAAATAAATAAATAAATAAATAAATTAACTTGGCGATTAATCTCTAATTGTATAAGTATATTTCTTATACTACGCACTATGTTAGGTACGTCAAGCAATCCATTATAAGTAGACCTTGCATTGTAGGAAAACTTTATGTACCGCGAGGCATGCTTATACCGAATTCAAGAACTGTATACGTAATACTACGTGTCGTCACACAACACTTTTTTTAATGAAAATGTTATAATTTTTTAGTAATAACATACTCTAGTCAATCGCACTAATTGCTTTTCGATTCAGGGCCAACACTTAATACCACTAAATGCTAGCTTGCAAACGTAGACATGTTTTTAAACGCAAGATGTAATTTTAAAATAAGGACAAGACGAGATAATGGACATAATGAAGTTCAAAGAAATAATGTTATAGAAAAATACTTGCAGTCGGTTTTAAGGCCATTAAACATGATGCAAGCGTTGTTTTTCTGTGCAAAGTATAAGATTGAAGAAGATATAATTACACAGAATAGTTTGAGATACAACCTGATGTCAGCCATCGGCGTTTTAATCTATGTGTCTTTAAGCTGTTATTTTTTGCTCGCGTCTTCATTTACCATCGTTGGGGAAAAAGGATGCAATTTTGTCTATTCAGGCTGTGTCAATGATTTTGTTGTCTTTTTCACTGGCAGTCTTGTTAATTACTGCATTAATGTCATTCAGAAATCTAACAACGTATTGCTAGTTACCAGCATGCAATATGTACATAGGATTCTGGGAATTAACGAAAATGTTTTTAAAAGTTTCATTATTTGCAACTGGATTATCGTTATCGCTTTGAATTGGTTTCACATTCTCTTTATCTTCTATGACTGTTACATCTTTAGCAATAAGGGATACGTCGATGTCTTGACGGGATATTTTCATATTGTCTTTGACATGAATATCATGTATGCTGCCAGTATCATGAAGTTGACGTGTAAATCTGTCACAGTTTGGGTTCAAAGTATTCAAGAGTCAAGATGCTCTGAAGATGAAAGATACTGGAATAACTACTTTAATGCTTTCATGGAAATTCTAAAATCCTACCAACTGGTCCAGAAGACCTTTCAATATCTGGTTAGATATTATTAGAAATGTACTTATTTTATAATACTTATTTTTTTCGGTAGAATATTATTTTTTAACCTTTATTTCAGATACTATTTTATAATGTTTATATATTTTCTAACTCACTCCTGGATATAGCAATACACACACAAACGAGAAAGATAGCAATAGATAGTAAAAATGTAAGTATGTTCTTAGTATATGAAGGAGCAAAAGAAGGAATGGACAAAAAGGCTAATTGATTTACTAAGCGCAAAACTTGACAATGACTGAACCGATTTGGCTTATTCTTTTATTGTTGTATGTATATTTGAAATATTTAATCCGTAATTACGGAGATTAGCATTCATGCCAAACCGAGGCGGTTTGTTAGTTGTTGTGTGTTGTTATTCGTAAGTTGTTGTAACTTGGTGTTATTGCTGCACATGATTTTATTAGTCTTGTAGTTGATAACCCAAAGCTTTTTCTTCCAGTTTGCTTTTCAAGTTGTAATATCCCAATTATGGCTTCTAAAAAGCATCACTTTACAAATAAGTTTGAGTGTTGAATGTGAGAGATTTTATTCAGCTATGAGAGAAGTTCAGCGCACATGTTCAATACTGGTGACCTCCAGAAATAGATCAGGTATACTTCAATTCTTTTACATCTTTCCGAGTCAATGATTTTAGATGATCTTATAATTTTAGCCTACGTTTATCGCAAGAATGTCCTCTAAAATGCTGGTAAAGATTTTAAATGATCTGTTTTTAGTTTAAAACTCTCTTTTAGTAAATGTTTTCGGCTACTGTCATCCCACCTGTAGTGTGTAGGACAGCTCGCCGCTAGTTGCTGGAAGCGATGCATACAAGAAACAATAGACCGTTCGAAGTAGTATGGCCTAAGTCCAGCCGTGGACGTCTTTCGGCTATGGGATAGGGCGAGCCATATTGCCCTGAAACGCAGCAACATTACCAAATTCATAGATATTTTGGTCTCATATTCACTTTAAATTTGATGGATTTTATTTATTTCTATTTACTTATCTATACATTGTCCCAAAAAACCTCTCTCCATTTTCCAGTCTCGTGTATGTTTTGATATTGACAGCCAGTCCTTTTAGTAGAAGCCAAGTTTTTCCCCTCCAATTATCATCCTCATTCATCATCATCATCATCATCTTCCTAATTTTATCCCATCTTATTCGGAGCCGGCGCAATAAGTTTTCTTGTTCCTATTTACCCTGTCAACCATCTTTTCTTTCAATCATTCTTCACACAATCCATCATCCTCATTATTTTCCATTACTCCCTTAATTATGTTATGATTATTATGTTCCTCACAGAAATCCAGAAGAGAGTATGCAAGAACATTCAACGTATGCACAGGGCTGTCTTTCAGAAGATGGGCGTGTGTGGTCTGTTCTACATCGACGCGACACAGCCATTGTATTTCTTTTCCCTCATCACTACTTACACTGTCGTTTTGTTGCAATTTTCTTTCTAATGTGCTTTTCGATTTCTCTATAATAAAATATTATGTAAATAATAGATTTTTATTGAGCTTTTTTTTTGTTTGCTGAATTTTACTTTTTTTTTAATTTCGCTGAATGGCAAACAAGTCAACGACCCACCTGTTCCCCGGACGAACCTCACAAAGAACTCTACTACTTATTTTGGTATACAAAATGTGTAGTGATGAAGCTATCTTTCTCTAATTAAGTTGGATATTAACAATTTTACTGATACTCCTAGCAAAAAAGGATTAAAGACCCGGCCACACTGGAGCGGCCAACTTGCGGGTCAGATACTGCAACAGTAGGTAGATGTTTGTAGGGTCGATTTATATAACAATATAATTTAATAATTGTAGTCATTCTAAAAGTAGGTTTATTAAAACTAACGTGAAGTTGAAATTTGTTTTAGTGAACATAATATTAACTTGACTTAACATCTCAATGTAAAAACCATGTACCATATTATATTAAAGTCATTCAATTAAAAAACTTCATATTAGACATCAATTTAATGATACTTAATTACAGAATAGCAAACTGCAGCAGGACAATAGTATTATTAGTGAGAAGACTCATGATACTCAATTGTAACGCAGCGTCTAAGTAGAACAGACCACACACACGTATCTTGCTGAACGATGCTCGATGCAAGCGCAGCACGTTCTTGCAGAGCTTTTTCTGGTTTTCTGTCAAATAATTTGATAATTATATTAGAATAATTGTTGCGTCAATTTAAAACGGACTTTTTGAAACATAATTCAATTGATTGTGCAGTTATTCTGTAAAAATCATCCTTGGTGAATTTATTTGAAGTGAGCTTGTGGTGAGCTAGAATATGCATATCGATTTTAAAAACAACTGCAATCGCTTTAGACTGGATCCACTACCTTACCCTAAATTATAACTTTTATTTAGGCTATTCAGACGGATCTGCAGTCATCCTATTCGCGCGTCGAGACTCGCAGAGTGACAGCGATAGTTTTTTTAATACCTAATTTTCAAAAATGTTTTCGCACGTGTTTTTTCTAAAGCATCATATCAGCCGTAGGATATCCACTGCTAGACATAGTCCTCCTCCATAGATTTCCAAAAGGACCGGTTGGAAGTGGCCTGCATACAGCGTTGCCCTGCGGTCTTAATCAGGTCGTGGACGTCCTACGTTACCCTTGACGGAGCGTGGTCTCCATTCAAGAGCACTGCGAACCCATCGTTCATCAGTTCTACGTGCTATGCATGCCACTTCAACTTGCTGATTTACTGGGCTATGTCGGTAACTTCGGTTTGTCTGCGAATCTCCACATTTCTTTTAATACTTGCTTATGAATAAAAAAGCTACGTACCTGAACAATGTGACTTTAATATAAGTGCGCAAGTGTCTGAAATATTTTCAATAGCTAAGTAGAAACTCTCACACTGCTCGCTCAGTATTATTTGAACGAACAAATCTTTTATCACCCAGGTGTATATGGACAATGACGCTATTATTGCCGTGTCCTGTAATGAGATAGTAAATTATAATTAGTTTAAACTTTCTTGCAATATACAAGATGTAAAAAGAAACATCATATACCCTATATCATATAACTACGCTTACCGTCCCATCAAACTTAGTAACATTGCCCAAAATGATAGGTGAGAGACGACTTTTATTTTTTGAAGTGAAAGTATACTGATTATGTTTTGTAACGCGCAATATGAAGCCCACAAAATCATGTCCATATGGCTGTTATTACATCAATACTTTGATCTGGGTAGTTTTGATTTAATTTACATAATAAAATTAAGAAATAGTTTGAACTTTGATCTTCAATTACTCCGTAAATAGATGGTTGCTAGGTATCTCTAATGGAATGTGCTGTCGCAGGACAGGCCGCATGTGGCGAAGGACCCCGCCAATGGCGGTCCAATACCAGTCGAGAGCAGGGATCATGCGCCAACTTATGGTAACAGGAGGAACTGTGGGGTCTTAGTCGGTAAAAATCTGACATATCTCTCCGCTTACCCCAAGGATATCCCCACGAAAAAAGGAAAATGTATAGTCCAGCCAAAAATAAACACGATATGACATACACGGACGGTTTATTTTCTTTCAGAAAGTTAACGCCTGACGTTCATTATGTCATCCTGCCGTCGTTCGTACGCTATTAGGCGTCGCATAGCGACCGACGACGCATCGAATCACAAACAAACTTCAGCACCAAATGATTACATCAGAAGAGCCCTAACACCCGGTATTTTTTTAAAGGTACCAATCATATAAAATAATACTTACGAAGTTTATCAATCCTCTTTTAAATAATTCAATTGACAGTTGAATGTACACCAACGAGTGAAAAAATGTATACGCAATGTAAAAAAGCATCTGGAAAATTACAATTTCGATTAAAATGGTTATTGTACCAATTGAGGTAAGCCCTGCTAAAAAAAAAAAACATTCCCAGTTTATACATAATATTAAAAACTGATTAATTTAATTCACTAATGTAACACAATTGGTATATTGAATCAAAAGCAAAGAATATAAAAAAGTCCCTTACGAAATGGCGAAAACAAGCCATATGGAATTCATAGCACTTCAATATGTCAATGTAAGCCTGAAGCATTTTCTGGCTACAATCATCGCAGAGTGAATCCAAACCTCGATTATTCCATAGAACAACTTTCTCTGTCAACATTCTCATAACACGAATGAAATAAACTACTTTTAAATCAATAAACACGACAAAGTAACAACTGAATATTCTTGATATAGATAAACCTAACTTGAATATAAAATAAGTGAACACGGAGACATAACCAAACAGGGAAATAAATACGTAAATCCAATTCCAAATAACAATGTGCCTAAGACTGGTTCTATCGTTGAGAAATCTGTGCACTTTTTGAAATGTTAGCACGAACGAAATATTACTCTTCGTTTGTAGGATCGCGGTAGCAAGAATGATAGCGAAAACTATACAATTTGAGCCACAGTCATAGATGGAAATGGCAAACATGAAAGTAGTGTCTCCTAGATATTCTTTGTAAAGGTACTGGGTAACAATGGTACGATGGATGACTGACAAACTGATTGCGAGTGTTACAACGATGGAAATAACATTGGAGATGAGACTATTGGGAATAATAAAGTCGTTTTTGATGCGATAGTTTGGACAAAACATTAGATACTGCATCAGGTTTAACGGTAAAAGCATCGACTGCACATCTTTATCCACTGTATTTTTAACAACGTTCAAAGGTTCTTTTATTTTTGGAACACGTAATTTTTTCATTTTTAATAGACCCTTATCTGTAGCTTCCTGACACACAAATGAATCAATTTTTAATCTATCTTCTTCTTATCGTGTGGGCAGTAAGGTCTAACGACCCCAAATACCCTAGAGTCAGAGTTTCTAAACCGCCTCAAGGGCCTCTGACATGGTTACTGATGTCAGTGATGTGGTGTGAGTGTGAGTGATGTGTGTGTTAATCTATTAAACAAATACATAAAAAATTGTAGTGTATTGTGTAATATGTATAATTTTATTAAACAAATATAATACTAATCTCATTACGAGAGAATAATTTGTTTAATAATTTAGCACTTAATGGTATCGTGACACGTCAATATGGAAGCCATACATTCATTAATGTGAATCATGAAAATGTTGACTAAGATGCAGAAAATTCGTATAATGAAACTGTTTTCTGCAAATTTTCAGTTGGTTTAAAGAATTTATTCTATATTACTTATAAAGTCTGCTCACATCCAAACTAACTGATTTAAGTTACAGCTGTCTTTTATAGTTTAAGTAAAACTTATTTTTGAAGATAAACGTAAAAAAAAGAAATTTTCAATTTTCAATTTCAACATATCCGTAATCAGAAGGTTTTCGCATGATCCACAATTTAAAAAAAAAACGTAAAGTTGACGCAGCACAATTATAACTATCGGTTTTCTTAAGTGTAAACATGAAATTGTACGATCACTCACCTAGGTAACCTAGAAAAGACATCATATTAAGTAGCGAACATTTGAAACTTATGGACTAAGTGAAGATAAACATGAGTTAAAGTCAATTATTAATTAAACGTAGTAACATATTAAACTAAGTAAGTGCGGCCGGCACATATACTATCGATTATTGTATCACTTGTTTGCGTAATATTGCCACATAATAGTCGATTAAAAATGAAGATATTTCGTGTCTTCGGAAAAAGATGCAAACCAGCGAATGCTGTTTTAAATGTAAATGTTCAAGTAGACGCAGATATACAGTCGATGTTTTTGCCTTTGAATCTAATGCAATATATTATGTTCTGCCCCAAATATCGCATCAAAGGCAATATCATAACTCCGAATAGCCTCGTCTCCAACTTAATTTCATTTATGGGAACACTGGTATTTATATTGTCAAGTATATACCGTGTCTATCAACAGTCTTCTATTCAAAAATTCCAGGATATTTCTTTTACTACTTTCATGCATATCACCACTTTTTATAATGGCATCTGCTATTGTTTGGGATTTATTATCAATTATGTAAATGGGATCATTCAAACCAACAGCAATGTTGAGTTTGTCCTGACATTCCAAAAAGTCCACAGATTTCTTAATAATGAAACCAGTTTCAGATGTTTCATTATTTGGAATTGGATTGTTGCAATCGTGACTCTATTTGGTTTTGCAATCTTTTTCACTTATTTGTCAGTTCTTTTGAATTTCACATTTTCTCAAATATACAGTAGCTTTTTTATTGTGTTTTTCGATATCAATATCGTTTATTTCATTCGACTCATGAAGTTGTTGGAAGATAAAGTTGTTCTATGGACTATTAAAGCTTTAGATCGTCAAGAAGAAGAAGATGCAAATAGTGAGGAGTATAGCAAGAAAATGTGTCAGGCTTACGTGGATATATTAACTTGTTATAACATTCTCAAAGTTTGTTGCGAGCAATTTGTGAGTACTTTGCTTTGTAACCTCGTTTATTTCTAATCAATCATTTAACTCTTGGGCTGTGAGGTACGTGTGCCCATAACCTTCAAGGAATTGTCAAAAGGTTCGTTGATTCTTCTCGTAACCAAAGGCTGGCTACCTCGGCCAGAGGCTTAGCATTGCCATCTAACGTGGCGATGCCGCCAATCTCTTGGACATATTTCCAGTTGCCGAGGAAATTTTTTGATGCCGGTTTATTTTAGCTTCTTTTTTACGAGTATGTTATCTTATTTTAAGGTTGTACATATTGTATTGCAAAGACATGTTATTTATATCTAATTTGTTACTTTTCAGATACTTTACTACATTGTTGCAGAAATGTTACTTCATGCTTTAGTTGATATTCAAGAACTTATTGACATGTTGAAAACAGACATGAGGATTGATAAGTTTGTGAGTATTGCAAATTACAAGTACGCAGGAGATGTTAAAGTGCACTACGTATAAAGTACGCACGAATCCAGTCTGGTGCATTCCCGCGTCACCCACAAGGCCCAATAGGATAGCAATCTGACACGACCGGAGAAAGATCAAACACAGGACCAACAGCTGTCTTACCACTAACATTTTCTGATTTGGCAATCGGATCCAGTACCGTATGCTTATTAATTGCGCCTTCTATCACGACATAAATGGAATCGTCAATGCGTACTGTAGAAAGTCACGAACCATATTTATCAAATATTTGCATTTGTTTTAGGGTACAGCATTTAAAGCTTCATTAATTTTATACTATTGGTTGCTAAAGGATTTGACTTGGCAGACAATGGCAAGTTACCGATGTGAGAAATTTTACTTGGCTGTTGAAAAAGTTCAAGATTCCTGTGCTCTTATATTGAAGTCGGATTGTTCAGGTACTTAATTCCTGAATATTTGTATAAACATTTATATAATTATGATCACATTCAGATATACAATCCTCTTTCTTAATTTGCAGATGGCGAAAGAAAACTCTTCAAGAACTTACTACGCTTTCACCGAGCATCGTTCAGCAAGATACGTGTGTGTGGTCTGTTCTACTTAGACGCTGCGCTACAATTGAATTTCATAAGTCTTCTCACTAACTACACTATTGTGTTGCTACAGTTTGCTATTTTGTAGTCGAAGCAAAATTAAATAAAAATTGTTTTATGTCAATTCCTCAATATTTCCTTATTATACGTTTTTGTGATAAATACGTTTCTGAAAAATTGCGGAGTTTCTTGCCTATTCTTCTCCGTACGGAACTACTTTTTACCTAGAAGAGGCAACTAGATTTTTTTTTCTTGTTTACGGCACTAAAAGTGTATTTTAATAATTGAAATAAAGTAGCATGGGGAAAATAGAATTTGTGACTTATTGAAAAATAGCTCTATTGGAAAATATTTAACAGAATCAAATCCTAGAAAGCAATAACGTTATATTGTATTACATTATATCGTTACAAAGCAATTTATTCTTGCAATGTTCCAAGAGTTCAGTACAGTTTCTGTCCAAATTCTGTTAAAAGATCTTCCCAGAATTGCATTTCTTCTTCATCAGGGGCGGTGCCGGATTTTAGCTCGTTACCAATATCCAGATATTCTTTGTTTTCAATAGAGTATGGAGTCCACTCTGCTCCTAAAGAGGCATCAGGAGTTGGGTTTCTGAAACACAAACAGAGTGAAACTTTTGGAACTTGTAATGATAAAAAATATGTCCTTCAGTGACAACAACGGTTTAAGGCTATCTTTAGAGGCAATGATTTACCTTAGCAGTTATTTTGACAATACAACCTAGTAACTATTGTTATTTAGCCGCTGCAGCTGTTTGTGTACGCTACGCTTTTCGCTTATAAAAAACGAAGTATAGGAGGCAACAAAGAAACTTACCCGAATTTGGCAAAGTTAGTCCAAAGTGTGGTGACTTTCTCAATATATTGGAACTCAATAGAGTTCATATCAATAATAGGCTGATTTCTTGTGTTAAATAAATACAATAAATCATCAGCATGGGCAACGACTGGCTTATCTCCAACTAGATGACCTATTCCCATAAAATGAGATATAGTATTCAGTTCACTCGTACATGTGAATTTGTACAAATATATTTTATTCTTCTGAGAGCGAGCATATGTTTTTGTCCATCTAAGTGTGGCGAACACGAACAAATCCATAGAGAAGAATTTTCCTAATTTCTCCCAATCATCTGGGATTGAAATAGGGTTTTTGAAATAATGGTCCCTAAGTCTTTTCCCGAGTTCTAACTGTTTATTGACTGATAAATCGAGTGACATTGGATAGGAAACCAGAAACTGTGGGAAGTTTCTAGCTTGATCTAGACTTTCTTTGTAATCGCCAAAGACGGCTACCCCCATTAGACCTTCATCGGCATTGTACCCTACCATTATATCAACTCCTTCATGAACACCATTTGACACAACATCAACCATATCCCCATAGTAAAATCTCTCATTGTTACCAAATTGCTTTTCGTCAGCCACACTGAAATAAATTTCTACATAGGGCCTTACTTTTTCAGAATAAGTTATAGGAACCTTTGCTTGTATAAGTGACTCGAATGGTTGTTTTTTTAAGAACTCATATACTTCTTTAGCATCATTAGAATCGAATCCTAAGTTCCTTGCCAGTGCGAAGCCTCTTTCACGTGGTTGATATGCCTGGGCCCAGTACGCAAGACTTACGCCACTCTGAACTATGGCTCTCTTGAACAAACCCTTTGACATGGGCGATATTAAGTGGTAGGAGACACTGACCCCACCGGCGCTCTCGCCAAATATGGTTATATAGTCTGGATCACCACCGAAACTTGCGATATTCTTTTTCACCCATCTAAGGGCTTGCACCTGATCTTTCATACCAGCGTTTCCAGGTACATCTTCTGTGTCTAAGCAAAGGAAACCAAGAACTTCAAGTCTGTAGTTAATAGTCACAATGATAACGTCTTTTCTTACTAGAAGCTTTGGACCGTACTCGTCATCTTCACCGGTGCCAGATACAAAGCCTCCTCCGTGTATCCAGAACATGACTGGTAGAGGTTGGTCAGGTTTGACCTCAGGTGTGTAGACGTTGAGATACAAACAGTCTTCACTACCAGTTCGGTTTCCTTTTTCTGAATCAAGGAAGAGTTCATACTGGGCACACTTGGGTCCAAACTCTTTTGCGCTGCGAACCCCTTCCCATGGTTGTGAAGGTTGTGGAGCCTGTGAACGATGCAAACAATAATTTGTTAAACAAGTTGAAATAAATAAAAATATCAATAGTTTTGGACATATCTGACAGTTTATAGATATGGTTTACAGTTCAGATAATCTTTTTTTTAATGCTCATCAACACAGCGACACGTTTATCTGCCAAAATGTTAACGAGATAAAAGACTAGAGATATAGGGTACCTAGATAAAGAATGATTTTGCGTGATGATAGTATTTTGAGCTTGGTGATATTTATGAATTAGCTATGGTACAACTTCTTGTCAGGTAATTTATTGAGTATGAACTGGCTCTAATCTTGCGACACTTATGATCTCGATGTAACTGATACTTTGACTTATTTTCCTCTCTCCCTTTGCTGTGCCCGACGGGTTCCATAATTATGTACTATAAATTGTATTCTACAATTGATAAGTATTATGGAACGCAATAAACTATTAAATATTGACACAAATTACCTCAAGGTATCACACTGTTACAACTTAGCAAATTATTACGAAGTTTGGTTGGTGCATAAAATGTTTGATATGTTTGGTACAGAACAAATGATTTATTTATTAATTTACTAGCTTCGGCCCTTGATTTACTTCGCGTCAAAGTCGATATATTATCCCACGGAACCGCACATATTTCTGGGATAAAAAGTAGCCTTTGTGCAATTTCATACAGAACTCTGTCAAATTGCATACAGAACGGTTCAACCGTTCTGGCGTAATTGAGTAACAAACATCCATCCATCCTCACAAACTTTCGCATCCTACTACTATTATAAAGGCGAAAGTTTGTATGTATGGATGGATGTTTGTTACTCTTTCACGCTTAAACGGCTGAATGGATCTGGATGAAATTTGGCACAAAGATAGATTATAGTCTGGAATAACACATAGGCTACTTTTTATCCCGGGAAAATGTACGGTACCCGTAGGATAACACATCAACTGTGACGCGGACGAAGTCGCGGGCAGAAGCTAGTTTATAATATTATTAGTAGGATCGTTTATCAACGAAAATTTCAGACTACACTAAAGATGATCACAGATTCAGTTACCTTGAACCTCAAGTCTTCGAGTGGCGGCTGCGCGTACGGTATCCCCGTGAAGCTGTAGTACGTCCCCCCATACTCGTTGTTCTCCACTTGTCCCTCCAGCAAGCCTTCGCTCACTCTCACTTGTACCGCCAACGTGTTCACGCTCAGCCCTACACACAACAATACGATGCCTATTACTAATGCCATATTGTATGTGGTATTAGCTGTTAATTTCTCAGTATTAATTCTAATCACAACGTTGATTTTTAATTGGCATCCTTTTGGTCTTCTACAAGCGTGTACTAGGCAACAATTTACCGATCTATGCAACTGAGTGTGCACAATATGTATGTAATGGAAAAATCTTTTATGTTTCAGATATTACCTTATCTTTATCTTGTTAAGATACACTTTCAAGATATAGATCACACTTTTAAGATATAGATTTTCGTTTTGACAACAATGATTCGTAATCTCAAAGTGCGGAAAAGATTCAAATAAAAAAAGGACATGTGTCACCAATGCCCAAACCCAGGCTCACTCCCGCGGCGCTCGAAAGGTCCAATATAATGCCAATCTAACACTACAGGGGGCAGATCAAACAAAGGACCAACAGCTTTACACGCGACTGTCGCACCACCAACATTTGACCTAACCTGACAATTTAATCCAGCGCCCTATGATCAATCAAGCTTTCTATCACACATATTCGTGAACGGGCATTGTCGGTTGGGGTTGGTCATCTCTTAAGTGCCATGGATTACTTCTTTATTATTATTATTTCTATTTACTTTTATTATTTTCACATATAGAAGCAACAACAATATTGTAAGAAGGTAATTGAAAAGAGTGTCCATGAAGTTTTTTGCTCGTTCTTTTCCAAATACACCTACGTTTTGCCACAATTAACTAATATAACTTCAAAGTGTAACTTATTGACATTTTAAAAGTACCTCTAAAGGGTCTGATTAAAATAAATGCTTTGAATTTGACACGAATGGAATAGTCAATGGGTACTGTAGTAAGTCACGATCATAAGAACTCACCATATTTATCAAATGTTTGAATTGTTTTAGGATATAGTATTTAACGCATCATTTATATTACACTATTGGTTGCTAAAGGATTTTACTTGGCTACTAATGTGAAAAATTTTACTTGGCTATTCAAACGGTCCAAGATTGTTATACTCTTATATTGAGTGCCTTTTAATAAAAGATCTAATTGAAATAAAGGAGTAAAGAAAAATTGAAAATGTGGCGTCTAAATAAAAAAAAAATCTCCACTGAAAAATATTTGACAGAATGAAATCCGAAAAAAATACCAAAAACATTATATCGTTACAAAGCATTTTATTCCTGCAATGTTTCAAAATATCAATATAGTTTCTGTCCAAATTCTGTTAAAAGATCTTCCCAGAACTGCATTTCTTCCTCATCAGGGGCAGTGCCGGATTTTAGCTCGTTACCAATATCCAGATATTCTTTGTTTTCAATAGAGTATGGAGTCCACTCTACGCCTAAAGAGGCATCAGGAGTTGGGTTTCTGAAACACAATTAAAGAGAGTAAAACTTTTGGAAACTAGTAATGATAAAAGGCGAATATTAATTAGATATGTTCTTCAGTGATGATGATATAATAAAATTCAGCGATTCCTACTGTTTATTTTAAGGTTGTAAATAAATAAATGATTATAATAAAAGCCAATGATTTCTACTGGCTTCCCTTCGAAGTTCCAAAAAACAGCTACTCTACCGCCAGTGTACAATAGAACAATAGGTTGTGTTATGGCGGATGGGACGGTAAGTTGCCCTGCGATGCTCCGCGGCCAATCACCGAGCATTGAAACCATATTGATTAAGTATTAAATTCAATTGAGTTATTTTAAATACTTTATCAACTAAAATACCTATATACATTTGCCTATAATTTTATTTAAACAAATAATTGATTTCGTTATTTCAATGTGAGTATTTAGTATTTAACTAGCTTCTGCCCGCGACTTCGTCCGCGTCACAGTTGATGTGTTATCCTACGGGTACCGTACATTTTCCCGGGATAAAAAGTAGCCTATGTGTTATTCCAGACTATAATCTATCTTTGTGCCAAATTTCATCCAGATCCATTCAGCCGTTTAAGCGTGAAAGAGTAACAAACATCCATCCATACATCCATACATACAAACTTTCGCCTTTATAATAGTAGTAGGATAAGTTTCTTTATTTCGATACACACAAAGCTTTGTATCATCATCATAATCATGTAATGTTACGCATTTTGTTATAATAAACAAAGTATAGCAGACAACGAAGACACTTACCCAAATTTGGCAAAGTTCGTCCAAAGTGTGGTGACTCTCTCAATATATTGGAACTCAATAGAGTTCGTATCCATAGTAGGCTGACTTCTTGCACTAAATATGTACATTAAATCATCAGCGTGGGCAACAACTGGTTTATCTCCAACTAGATGACCTATTCCCATAAATTGAGACATAATATTCAGTTTACTCGCACAAGTGAATTTGTATAAATATATTTTGTTCTTCTGAGAACGAGCACTTAGTTTTGCCCATCTAAGTGTGGAAACCACAAACAAGTCCATAGAGAAGAATTTCACTAAATTTTCCCAATCATCTGGGATTGAAATAGGGTTTTTGAAGTAATGTTCCTTAAGTCTTTTCCCGAGTTCCAACTGTTTATTGACTGATAAATCGAGTGACATTGGATAGGAAACCAAAAACTGTGGAAAGTTTCTAACTTGATCTAGGCTGTCTTTGTAATCGCCAAAGATGCCTACCCCCATTAGACCTTCATCGGCAGTGTAGCCTACTATTATATCAACTCCTTCATGAACACCATTTGACACCGCATCGATCATATCCCCATAGTAAAATCTTTCATTGTTACCAAATTGCTTTTCGTCAGCCACACTGAAATAAACTTCTACATGGGTCCTTACTTTTTCAGAATAAGTTATAGGAACCTTTGCTTGTATAAGTGACTCGAATGGTTGTTTCTTTAAGAACTCGTATACTTCTTTAGCATCGTTAGAATCGAATCCTAAGTTCCTTGCCAGTGCGAAGCCTCTTTCACGTGGTTGATATGCCTGTCCCCAGTACGAAAGACTGACGCCACTCTGAACTATGGCTCTCTTGAATAAACCCTTTGACATTGGCGATATTAAGTGGTAGGAGACACTGACCCCACCGGCGCTCTCGCCAAATATGGTTATATTGTCTGGATCACCACCAAAGCTGGCGATATTCTTTTTCACCCATCTAAGGGCTTGCACCTGATCTTTCATACCAGCGTTTCCAGGTACATCTTCTGTGTCTAAGCAAAGGAAACCAAGAACTTCTAGTCTGTAGTTAATAGTCACAATTACAACGTCCTTTCCGATTAGAAACTTGGGACCGTATCCGTTATCTTCACCAGTGCCAGATACAAAGCCTCCTCCGTGTATCCAGAACATGACTGGTAGAGGTTGGTCAGGTTTGACCTCAGGTGTGTAGACGTTGAGATACAAACAGTCTTCACTGCCAGAATGGGTTCCTTTGTCTGTATCAAGGAAGAGTTCATACTGGGCGCACTTGGATCCAAACTGTTTTGCACTGCGAACCCCTTCCCATGGTTGTGTAGGTTGTGGAGCCTGTGAACGATACAAACAGTAAATTTAAAGTAAAAACAAAATAACATAGTTATGGCAATACCTGACAGTTTACACACTCGACGTAAGATAATTTGTTTTTTAGTATTATATAGTCATCAACATAGCGACAGGTTTATCTGTCAACAATTTCATGTGATAAAATAGTTGGGATATACCCACCTAGGTATCGAGTAATCTAGCATGGTGACAGTCTTCTGAGCTGGGTTACACTTATGACTCAGCAACTTCTGGGCGCTTAATCATTCCATATAAACTGTCTTTAATCTTGGAACACAAATCGGTACCTACTTGGCCCTCTTTTTCTGTCTCCCAAAATTGCTGTATTATTGCTTATAATCCACTAATGTAAAACATTATGGCATGCAAAACAACTACTGAGTATTGACACAGAGCATTTCAAGACATCGTCACAGATTCAATTACCTTGAACCTCAAGTCTCCGAGTGGCGGCTCCGCGTACGGTATCCCCGTGAAGCTGTAGTACGTTCCTCCATACTCGTTGTTCTCCACTTGTCCCTCCAGCAAGCCCTCGCTCACTCTCACTTGTACCGCCAACGTGTTCACGCTCAGTCCTACACACAACAATACGATGCCTATTACTAACGCCATGTTAGCTGTTAATTTCTCAGTATTAATTACAATCGCAACGTTGATTTTTAATTGGCTTTCTCTTGGTGTTGAAAACTGAAGCGTGAACTTGGCAAAAATGTACCGATCTATGTAACTGAGTATGGCTGTGCACAAATATATGTATGGGGAAATCTTTTATTCTTTAGATACCTTATCAATATCTTGTTAAGATATCATTGACCACAATTTTAAGATAAAAAATTCGTTGTCGATAACGCTAATAACTTAGCGGCAGATATAAAAACAAGATCTTTTCATTAATGATCTTCGTTTTGATAACAATAATTCATAATCTCAAAGTGCGGGAAAGATTCAACTGAAAAAAGGACGTGTATCGGCAAGTTTGATATTTTAGATATAGATCTAATTGGTTGGTTGCTGGCAGGGATCGATCTCAAATCGCAATATAGAAAACGGCTGTCAGCCTCCTGGATTCTAGCGCTAACACAAACTACATGTTTTTTTATTCTGTAACATGTCTCCGGTTGTAAACTGCACTGGTCTATCTGGAAGGCTTATTCTTCTTTTGACTCATTAAAATTTTGTCGGACCAGTTTTGAGCAACCTGTACAGCTCTATCATTGGCCTCGTTTAAATCTTGGTTGGTGCAGGTAGTTGTGCACGAGGCAAATAAAGAAGAATTGGATGAATAAATACTTGAAAGGTGTAAACATAAAAATAGATCGTCTAATATGTTAAGGCAATCAATAAACAATATTAAGGTTAGTAGACAAATACATCTAACGTACCTAATCATTTATTCTTGTCAAACTTTCTAATTCAATTACAATTTCATCAACAGGCATTCGAATCAGTCATAAATCAACAGGCATTCGAAGATGACAGAAATGTTCCGTAAACCTACAATTTTACCAAAACCTTCATTTCAAGTGCCCCCCAATAACCGACTCGAAAAAGAAGTTCAAAGAATAGTGAACTCTTTTAATGCTGCATTACATTTGTTTTTCTCTTCAAAATATTGTGTTCGGAATAATCATATTTATCCAAGGGGAAAGAAATATCACTTCTTGGCATTCTTATTCACATTATTCATTAGTGCATTATGTACTTATAGAATATACACTCTTGAAGTGATCGACATAAACATCAAACAGCCTGAAAATGAGATTATTTTTTGGTTTTACGTTTTATTTTTCATCGTTCATTTGATTTGTGTTATAACGTTGTTTTGTCTAGACATTGTGCATAACAAAAATCATATCTTTCTTATTCTGAAGATACAAGCTATCCATGAGAGTATCTATTTGAATGAAAGTATCCGGAGTTATATTATTTGGAACTTATTCTCGTTATTTTTTTCCATTGGCAGTGATGCATGCGTGTATTTAATCGTTCATGTGTTGTATAATAAGAATACTAAAACCTTTGAGGTCGTCGCTGACTTTATTTGTGGCGTTATGTTTACCTCACTCGATGTCAACTACATCCTTGCCATCCGCATTATTATGTTATTAAAGCGGTATCTCGATCAATGGATTAAAAAAATCCGGATGTTTGATGGAGTACTCGAAAACAATGAACAATGTATGAAACTGCTCGAAACTTATCAAAATATTGTTAAAGCTTTCGATCTATATAAAACAATTTTTCGGGTATTGGTAAGTTGTTTATAATCAAATCATTGGGTTTCACTATAATGCCTTTTTTTGATGAGAAGTCCTTAAGGATCCTAACTTCTGGGATTCAACTGTACCAGTCCTACCATGGTACTACAATAAGTCGACCACCTGAGAGATACTCGTTAACATCTGACCCTCAGCTGCTATTAGCCTCTCATACCATCTCTGGCATCGCTGACTCAAATCTGACGGTCACAGACCTCTCCATATCCTTATATGGAGAGGTCTGTTCATAAAATATTTAAGTATCCTTATACTTAAAGATTTTATGGACACGTTTGATCCAATCTGATCAATCAATTATTTTAAATATGTAACTGTTTATTTTTATTGTATAGCTATTTGAATTTGATCTGCTGAAATATAATGTTATTTTTTTCAGATAATAAGCAACATATTTCTCAAATTTTACCGCGTTTTGTTATTTTTCTACATATTAATCTCATCCTTGAGAAAATATGTAAGTATACTGACACAATTATTTAGACCCATTTACTGACACAATTTTCAAACAACACATTATAAACTCTCGCCTTTTTCCCATGGGGGTATGCAGAAAACACAGAACGCTACCTACGCTACCTACTACGATCCTCACATACTCCTTTCGCCCCGTCCACGTTCATACATCACATAAGCATGTTCTGGTCATATAAGCACGCCGGTTACGCGTACTGCACCTGACCTTTCTCAATATCTTTCAAACAATATGGAGAACACAATCTTCAAAAAACCAATAATCCTATAATACCACAATCGTTAATTAGATCCTATCATGTTTCTAAGTGTGAATTGAAGTATTTTTTTATCTATAATTATGATTAAGAGAAAAAGTTTGGTCCGAGTGCAATAGCACTTGGTAAGGTAATCATACCTACTCGTATATAGTATTTAAAATTCATTGGATCATTTGGCTCTTTTTATGATGGTTTAGCGGTGCTGATCCACGCGTCACGTTGGTGAACGGGCTCTGTGTATTTATTTATTATTTGTTTTATAATCACCTTCATTGTTTTCACATAAAGAAGCTACAAGAACATTGTAACCAAAACTTTGTACAAAGCAACTTGAAAAGAGTGTCCGTAGACTTTCTCGGTCGTTTTTCTCTATAGAGACCTACGTTTTGGAAAGAGTAGAGGCAGGCAGAGGTAAAAACTTCAACTTTTCGTATAACTTTTGACAGTTCAAAAGTGCCTGTAAATGGACTTATTGAAATAAATGAACAATAAACTCGTAAACATAGGCTAATGCGGTTTTATGATAGGTATTTTATATGTATAATCCAGGGACTTGCCTGCCGCGGGCAGAAGCTGCTATTTTAACACATCGTATATCATTTTCCATCGTAAAACGAGTCGGTTTTCGGAAAATACAAATTTTAGCGCCCCTTTTCAATATGGCGGCTCGATTGGCAAAGATGGGCGATTTGCGAAGAGAACATTTAAGGAGAGCACAATATCTGTGGTGTCCTTTTAGTGCTATGTAGCTTTCATAATTATTTTTAACTTTATCCCCTGAAAACTACCAAACATTTCCTCTCCAAGCAAAACAATATTTGATAATAACACCACATATTAAATACTGCTTATCCTGCTCAAACCAGGTTTGTGAGGGTTAATAGTAGTATTCTAATAAGAAACTATTATCTTTTACCTTCCAGCCCCTGCGGTTATTTGAAGTCATATCATTTCTTTTCTTAGTAAAGAATTTATTAATCATAATTGTACAAGCTATCTATTGCGAGAAGTTCTATATCACTATTGAGGAAGCTGAGATAGCGTGTATACAGCTTGTGAAGAAGAGGAACTGTCCAGGTAAGAATATTTTTACACCAAAGGAGAAGAACCATATTGAGTTATAGAAAGAACCACCATACCTATTTCTGCCGAAAAGCAGCGTTTCTGTATTCTAGTTAGAAGGGTATGGGAGCTGGGGTAATAACATGCACATGAGTCATTTCAACTTCGTTTCTAGGATGGCAACGCCTCTGCAAGGCCTTTGATATTTCAGATGTCCATAGGCAGCAGTGACTATTTAACATCAGATGGGCCGTCGGCTTGTTTGCAATCCAATGGCATATGAATAGACATTTTTACATAGGCGCGAGTGAAAAAGTTCACGCTTTACAAAATCAACCTTTTTTTGAAGGTCAGATAAGCATGATAGAGATCAGATAAGCAGGTCGCTCCATGTAAAATATTGATAATCAGCTCCATCCCGTTAGATTGGGATCCAAATCCCAACATACGTAGTTTGCCAAAAACTGAATAGGCTACGCAAATAATGGGCTAAGTCAGTAGCTATGTCAACCGAAGCAGTGACGTTTAAACGTTCTTTAAGTTGTAGGTGTAGGAAATTAAAGTTGAGATCTGCATTAATTTTTATAATTTCGTTTACAGAGAGTCAAAAACGTCTTTGCAAGAAAGTGCTACAGACAAATAGAACGTTCAGTAAGATGACTGCATGTGACCTGTTTACCGTAGACGCTACACTAGCATTAAGTTTGGTTGGAGTTATTAGTAATTATGCCATTGTACTGTTGCAGTTCACGTTTTTGTAAACTTATTTGGAATAAACTTTGATTTGATTTATAACCAAAAGCAGTTTTAATTAGAACCATTTATTTGACCTCCGATTTAAATCTTGCTAGACGAATGTCACCAACCAATGGAGTAACATCAATCGTGAGCTACCTATCTAATTTTAGTAATGTATCTTAAAACCTGGACAGAGGAAAAATAGTCGTCACTGACGCTGGTGCCGAAACAGATAGCACGATAACCAGGTCGCGTACAACGAGGGCTGGTCCAAAATATGAAAAGAATGCCTTGAAGGACTTAGGGGAGGTTATGCCCAGCTTTAGCTTTAGAACACCATAGAACAAATTATCATAATCATTCATCCATGCTCGTACTTACAACAAAGTACACCCAAATATAGAAACCACATCATCCTCTTGCATCGTTACAATTCAAATCGCCATATTCCCCTTCACACACACATTCCTTTCCGTCTTGCCTCACTACACGCTCTAATATATTAAGGCAATCAATTAACAATAATAAGATTAGAAGACAGATAAATCTAACATATCTAATTACCTTTCTTGTCATTATGTCTTGTTAAAGTACAATAGACATCCAATATAGCCAGACGTTTCAAGATCATAGAAATGTTCCCAAAACGCAATATTACTCCGAAGCCCTCATTCCAAGTGCCCCCCAACAACCGACTCGAAGAACAAGTTCAAAGAATAGTGAACTCTTTTAACGTTGCATTATATTTGTATTTCTCTTCAAAATATTGTGTTCGGAAAAATCATGTTTATCCAAGAGGAAAGAAGTATCAGTTATTGGCATTCTTATTCACATTATTCATTAGTGCATTATGTACCTATAGAATATCCAATCTTCAATTGGTTGATAGAAATAGGAAAAAGCCTGATAGTGACTTTGTTGTTTACTTTTACGTTATATTTTTCATCGTTCATTTGATTTGTGTTATAACGTTGTTCTGTCTAGACATTGTGCACATCCACAATAACATCTTTCTTATTCTGAAGATACAAGCTATCCATGAGAGCATCTATTTAAATAAGAGTATCCGGAGTTACATTATTTGGAACTTGATGTCGTTATTTTCTTCCATTGGCAGTGATACATGCATATATTTAATCAGTTTTGTTTTGTATAACAATAATCCTAATACCTTTGAGGTCGTCGCTGACTTTATTTGTTGCTTTGTATTCACCAACCTTGATGTCCACTACGTCATTGCCACCCGAATTATTATATTGTTAAAACGATATCTTGATCTATGGATTCAAAAAATCCGGATGTTTGATGGAGTACTCGAAAACAATGAACAATGTTTGAAACTGCTCGAAACTTATCAAAATATTGTTGAAGCTTTTGATCTATATAAAACAATTTTTCGGGTATTGGTAAGTTCTTGATAACCAAATCATATACCAATTTTTTTTCTGTCGGGAACCCTCGCAAGGATGCGAACATCTGAGGAGAACGGAGGGTTATAGTGGAGTTCCACTGGCTAAGCCCAACTGTAAGTCTGCTACCAGATACTGCCATGAGTTATGAACCTAGAAGATACTCGTTAACCTCATCCCCTCTTCTGCTATTAGCCCTTCATGCCAGAGAGCAGAGTAGCATGAGTATGGCAGCGAGAACTCTGACAGAAGTCCGTCGCCCATAGACCTCTCCATAAGGTGTTACTGGAATGCTTAAAAATCTTCATTGGACACCTTTGATTTGATCTGATCAACCAATTATTTAAAAAATCTTTTTATGTTTTTTTTATAACTATTTGAATTTGATCTACTAAAATAATTTTAATGTTATTTTTCGCAGATAATAAGCAACATATTCCTCAAATTTTACCGTGTTTTGCTATTTTTACCCGACTGCGACAGAAGGAGGGTTATGTTTTTCGAGGGTATGTTTGTATGTATGTATGTATGTATGTATAATTGTTTGGCACGCTCTGCAGCCTGAACGGCTCGATGGATTTTAGCTTGAGAGGTGTCGTTAGATTCGTATTGACTGTGAGAGTGACACTGGGTGTATCAAAATAAAAAAAACAGAATGGCGGATTTTTGGCGCCAAATTCAAATGTTTGGCTCGCTCTGTAGCCTGAACGGCTCGAAGGATTTTAGCTTGAGAGGTGTCGGTAGATTCGTATTGACTGTAAGAGTGATACTGGGTATATTAATTTCTTTTTTAAAACACTAAAAAAATAAAAAATAAAAAACGGTAATTTAAAAAACTAAAAAACCCGACTGCTATTCTTTAAAAATCCCTAAAACAAGATAAATTGTAGCAGTCGGGACCCATTCGGGACCATCTGCAATGTAATATAGGTATGTGCTCTCAATTCACTAATCCTCCATTTCTAGAATGGGTCCCGACTGCTACAATTTATCTTGTTTTAGGGATTTTTAAAGAATAGCAGTCGGGTTTTTTAGTTTTTTAAATTACCGTTTTTTTCTACTTAGTAGTCTTATCATTGAAAAAATATGTAAGTATAGAGACGTAAATATTTTGTCCCATGTACTGTAATTTGTTTCAAACAACGCATACATAAACCCTTGCCTTTTTTCCCATGGTGCCAGGCATAAACCACAGTATGCACCTACTACAATCCTTCTCATTTCGCCTAGTCCACGTTTATACATTTAGCCATACAAACCCGCTGGTTACGAGTACAACGCACCCGACCTTTCTGAATATCTTTCAAACAATATGGGAAAATTTCCTCAAACCTCAAAAATCAATAATCCTATAATCCCACAATCGTCAGCTAAATCTTATCATGTTTCTGAGTATGAAGTGAAGTATTTTTTTATCTTTAATTTATCATTAAGAGGAAAAGTTTGTAGTATTGTCAAGTAGATCCGATTTAAAAAACTGTTTTACTGGTTGTAACCTATCCGATTACTGAGTGCTATTAGCACTTGATAATCATAATTATATAACATTTGAACATCATTTGATCATTCGGTACCTTTTATAATGGTTCAGCTAAATGGTGCTGATACACGCCTCATGTTCGTGAACGGGCGCTGTCAATTTGGATAGGTCATCTCTTAACTGCCATGGCTTATATCTTCATTAATCATTTATTCTTTGTTTCAAATTCACCTTCATTGTTTTCACATGTTTATCCATACAAAAGGGTTGAAGGTTATATCCGGTACTGAATATCTATAGATTGGACCTAAAAATCAATAAGCAATAACTCGTAAACATAGCTTATATCCTTTTTTATGGTACTTAACTGCCGTGGGCAGAAGCTGCAAAGTTTTGCACTTTTTTTGCCATCGCAAAAAGACTAGGTTTTCGAAAAACTAAATTTTGAGACAATTTTTCAATGTGGCGGCTCGTGCGGCAAAGATTTATAGTGGGATAAAGAAAAGTCAAGGAGTGCACAGTATCTGTGGTACTCTTTTTGTGCCACGTAGTTATAATTATTTGGAAATCTATCCCCTCACAACTACCAAACATTTTCTCTTCAAGTAAAACATCATCATCATCTTCCTGCCTTTATCCCATTTTACTTGGGTTCGGCGCAACATGTTTTCTTCTTCCATGCCAACCTGTCAACCGTCATGCTATCACTGACTCCCTTCTCTTTCATATCATTTTTCACACAATCCATCCATCTTTTCTTTGGCCTCCCTGTTCCTCTCAATCCATTCACATTTATATTCATGACTCTTATGGTCACATGCGTCTCATCCCTCCTCTCCAAGTAAAACAATATAAAAAGAAAACACATGTCAAATACTGCTTATCTTGCTCGGACTAGTTTTGAGAAGGTTAATAATAGTGTTGTTTCAAGAAATAATTATGTTTTGACTTTCAGTCCCTGCGGTTATTTGAAGTCATGTCTTTACTTTTCTTAGTCAAGAGTTTATTAATTATAATTGTACAAGCTATCTATTGCGAGAAGTTCTATATGACTATTGAGGAAGCTGAGACAGCGTGTATACAGCTTATGAAGAAGAAGAACTGTCCAAGTAAGAATATTTTTACAACAAAGGATAAGTCAGTTTGTCCGAATTGCGTTAGAGACAAAATTGACCAAATTGCGGTCCTGGATGGCCTGCACATAATAATAATAAATAATAAAAGTATCTTGATCTGGCTCGCGAGGTTGTCGACATGTGGGATGTGAATACGGCAATCATTGTGCCGATAGTCGTGACGGCCAATGGCATAATAGCCAAGAGCCTCGACCAACACCTAAGGAGGCTCTCGTTGGGCGGTTGGATCAAGGGCTTGATTCAGAAAGCGGTACTCCTAGACACGGCACGTATTGTTAGGAGATTCCTTTCTCAGGAGCCCTGACCATCGGTGGCTTGGACCCTGTTCCCGATGCCGGTGGGCTACTATTTTTTATATTTTTAAATGTTTTTATTTTTTTATAGTAATATTTAAAAATGTAATTAATATGTAAGATAAATAAATAAATAATAATAAATAATAAATATCTTGGGACAACTCACACACGGCTATCTGATCCCAAGCTAAGCAGAGCTTGTGTTATGGTAACCAGACAACTGATATACATACTTATATAATTTGTAAATACATACATGTTATAGATAAATCACACCCAGACACAGAACAAACAATCATGCTCATCACACAAAGTTTGTCCTGGGTGGGAATCGAACCCACGACCTCCGGCTTAGCAGTCAGGGCCACTAACCACTAGACCAACAGGCCCGTCAAAATAGTATCGGTGAATATGACTGAGAGAATCAAACAAAATATTATTTCATACGGCTAACTTCCATAATGGATTTAGAACCTTGTGCTGAAATTACAGTTAAAACGTATAAACATTAATAAATTGAAGTCCAGACATACCTACATCTGCAATAATTTAATATTTTTTGCTTAACAGAGAGTCACAAACGTCTTTACAAGAAAGTGCGACAGATAAATAGAACGTTCAGTAAGATGACTGCATGTGGCCTGTTCACCGTAGACGCTACACTAGCATTAAGTTTGGTGGGAGTTATCACTAATTATGCTATTGTACTGCTGCAGTTCACATTTCTGTAAACTTATTTGAAATAAACTTTGATTCGAGATAAAACCAAAAGCAGTTTTGATTACAAACATTTATAATTAAAGACCGACCAATAGAGCAACACCAATCGTCAGCTATCTATCTAATTCTAGTAATTTACATTACATAGACAAGCTTTAAAACAATCTTGTTTGTATTCCCAGAAGGGTTAGGCAGAGGTGCATATATATCTAATTTTAAAAATTTATTCATCTTAAAATCTGGACAGGGCAGAAATCGTCGTCACTGACGCTGGTCCCGAAACAGATGGCAAGATGACCTTGTAGCGTACCACAAGAGCTGGTTTAAAATGGTAAAAATCTGCCTAGAAGGATTCAGACGATTCTTTGCCCAGCTTTGGGACACCATGAATTAAATTATTATTATCTTTTACCCATACTTGTACTTACAACAAAGTACAACCAAATATAAAAACCACATCATCCTCTTACATCGTTATTCAATTCAAATCGCCATGTTCCCGATTTCTCTTCCCTCTCTCTCACACTCATTCCTTTCTCATGTGTCTCACTACACGCTCTAATGTATTAAGGTAATCAATTAACAATAATAAGATTAGAAGACAGATAAATCTAACATATCTAATTTATTGTCTTATCATTCCGTCTTGTTGAATTACAACAGACATCAACTATAGCTTAACTGTCATCGCACGTCTGAAGATCATAGAAATGTTCCCAAAACGCAATAGTAATCCAAAACCCTCATTCCAAGTGCCCCCCAACAACCGACTCGAAAAACAAGTTCAAAGAATAGTGAACTCTTTTGATGTTGCTTTACATTTCTATTTCTCTTCAAAATATTGTGTTCGAAATAGTCATATTTATCCAAGAGGAAAGAAATATCAGTTATTGGCATTCTTCTTCACATCATTTATATGTGTTTTGTGTACCTATAGAATGTTTACCATTGGTGTCATTGACATATATAGGAATCAATCTGAAAGTTTCTTTATTTGTATCTCTTACGGTATTTTTTTCCTCATCCGTTTGATTTGTGTAATAACGTTGTTCTGTCTAGACATTGTGCACAACCACAATAACATCTTTCTTATTCTAAAGATTCAAGCTATCTATGAGAGCATCTATTTGAATAAGAGTATTCGGAGTTACATCATTTGGAACTTAATCTCGTTATTTTCTGTCATTGTCAGTGATGCATGCTTGTTTGTAATTTATCATGTGTTCTTTGACATAAATACCAATATCATCCAGGTTATCGCTGACCTTATTTGTAGCGTTATGTTTACCTCAGTCGATGTCAACTACATAGTTGCCATCCGTATTATAATATTGTTAAAACGATATCTCGATATGTGGATTCAAAAAATCCAGATGTTTGATGGGGTACAAGAAAATAATGAACAATGTATGAAACTGTTCGAGACTTATCAAAATATTGTAGAAGCTTTTCATCTATATAAAACAGTTTTTCGGGTGTTGGTAAGTACTTTATAATTTCATCATCTCTCTTATCATCGGAAAAACTGAAATGCCTTTTTATCTGTTGGGAAATTCTGTTAGAAGTATGCGTACATCTGGGGATAATCAAAGGTTATGGTAAACTCCCACTACCTAATTGTTCCTAACATAATCCTACTACTATTATAAAGGCGAAAGTTTGTATGTATGTATGTATGTATGGATGTTTGTTACTCTTTCACGCTTAAACGGCTGAATGGATCTGGATGAAATTTGGCACAAAGATAGATTATAGTCTGGAATAACACATAGGCTACTTTTTATCCCGGGAAAATGTACGGTACCCGTAGGATAACACATCAACTGTGACGCGGACGAAGTCGCGGGCAGAAGCTAGTATATTATACAACCATCAGTCGAGGGTCTTGACTGATGGTTGTATATATTGAGGGAGACACTCTTGATCCAAGAAAACAAGTCAAGCTCACTTTTTATTTACTAATATTTTTTATGCTTATTTATACTTTTAAGTAGCCATTCGAATTTGTTGGACTAAAATCATTTTGATCTTAAATTTGCAGATATTTGGCAACGTATTTCTCAAATTTTACCGCAGTTTGCTATTTTTCTACATAACAGTGTTAACCATGAGAAAATATGTGAGTATTGTCCCATTTACTGACACTGTTTTCAAGTAATATCTGGAATTTACCATAAAACTCTTATTATTATTAAATATTTATAACCTTAAAATTAGATAAGAGAATCCTCAATAATCGCAAAATTAAGCTATAAGGCATCAAACACAGGTAACAGGAAAAGTGTCTAAAAGACTGGCGGCATTGCCACGTTGGATGGCAATGCTGATGGTAAAAGTCAGCCTTTGGGTCATGAGAAGTGTCAACCAACCGTTTAGATAAATCCTTAAAGAGGCTAGGGGCACACGGACCCTACGGCCCGAGGATTTCCACCCCAAACGCCTCCAAAATATGGCTCAAAAATATTTCAACAATCTCTCACTCGCTAGCTGAATCTAATCAGATTTTATAAATTTTTAAATATCTCTAATCTTTAATATTATCTTTGCTATCATAAATAGGTAAAACTTGTTTGTTTGTAAAAGATAATCTCAGAAAATACTGATCCGATTACAAAAAATCTTTAACTGATTGAAACTGGATTTTCCAATCGCCAAGTCCTATGTTTTATTATATAAGTAAATACTCAATTAACTTGGGTAGAAGTAAGTAGTTTAATACACATAAATCTAATTTCTATATCATCGCTAAAAGACTCAGCATTTTTGGAGCCATTTAAACAGTCTCATGAAACAGTACCATTCTATTATTACTATGTAATTTTAGTTGTTGGATTTTCACCTGTCGGCACTGAGACGAGGGTTGAAAAATCAACAGTCTGCAAAGCTGAGTAATATTAAAATAACACTATTTTAAAAGACGATGGTATACCACTTGAACGACAAAGAGCCATCATGACAACTTAACTGTAATGCTAATTTTTTAGTCCCTTCCCTCACAAGTATCAAACGATCACGAGTTAGGATTTGTGCCCGAATAATGACAATTGGCTCGCCTCCTATTACATGGGATTTAAACATACCGGCAAACTATGAGTGTGCATTGGTACACAGAGGTGATGCAATGTATTCTCCTAAGAGTTAGGCCTCTGCCTAACCCTTAGGGGAATACATTCGTGATAGTATGTATGTATGTATGTAATTCAATACGAAATGTTTTTCTTTCAGCCACTGCGGGTACTCGAAATGGTATCATTACTTCTGTTACCAAAGAATATAATACTAATAATTTTACTAGGTATTTATTGTGAAAAGTTCTATATTACTATTGAGGACGCTGAGACGGCATGTATTCAGCTTATGAAGAACAAGAACTGTCCAAGTAAGACTGATTCGATATCAAATAATGTAAAAACATAAATATCCGGCCAAATTTTAGCCACTGCGACGAATCTCAATAGAGAACCAAGTATTCAAAAGATTATTACAGTGCATAAGTGTGTGCGCAAAAACATGTGCACTTCCTCTCGTAATCTGATGGGAAGGTAATCCAACATGGCATTTTGCTCGACCTAGGAACTGAACCCAGAGCGCTTAGCAACTGCTAAGCACTAGCAGTCGCACTAGCAACTGTTAGTGCGACTGCTGAGAGGTATCCAGTCATTCCAGTCATTAATTAATTAGATTGGACCGCCTATGTTTGGGGTCGGTTGGCGGAGTTCGTCTCTTAACTTACGTGTGTGGTTGAATCTCGATGACTTGTATTAATATACAAGTTATATTATAATGGGGTCGTTGAATGCGACTCAGAGTATCAGAATGGGTTTCATTCGGTTTGCTTTTATTTTAGAACTCTACGCACCCGAATTACAGAAAAACTTAAGAATTTGAATGAAATAAAACACATGTAATTTAATACATTTGCTTTACAGATAGTCAAAAACGTCTTTGCAAGAAAGTGCTACAGACGAATCGAACGTTTAGTAAGATGACAGCGTGTGGCCTGTTCTATGTGGATGCTACGCTAGCTTTAAATTTTCTAGGAGTTATCAGTAATTATGCTTTTGTACTGCTCCAGTTCACGTTTCTGTAAACCTAATAGGAATAAACTTTGATTTGAGATTAAAATTAAAGCATTTTTAATTACATACTTTTATTTTGCACATCTTTATGGAACTGCCTCGTTAGCCTAGTGGTTCTAAGCACGACTGCTACGCTAGAGGTCCTGGGTTCGATTCCCAGGTTGAGCAAAAAGTGTTGTTGGATTTTTCCATGAAATTCTCAGTAGGAGCCCGGAGTTTGGATTTGTGCCCGGTTAATGGCAATAGGCTCGCACCCTATATTACATGGGACCTAAATATACCGGCGAACTGTGGGTGAGCATTGGTACACATCTGCCTAGCCCTTCGGGGAATACAGGCGTGATGGCATATATATCTTTATGGCATCTTAATGGAGTAATTTCTAGTTTTGTAATTTAGTCAGCCAGTCACAGGTGGTATGATGACTTAGGCACATACCACCTAGTTTGAAGTGGTGCGGAAAAAAACTACCTTGAAGGACATGTAGGAGGTTTTGGGGGCCTTTGAGTGGCCATAGGAACAGAGTTGGCTAGACAAAAATAAAATTATCATTTCAATAAAGGAATATCTTGATACGTGTGGTGTTAATGACAAGTCTAGGTGATGGTGATGAATTATTGCGTTTGACAAATGAGGAGCATTTGACAACAAAAGTGAAAGTATAAACGTGGATCGCTATAAGTAATAAGACACAGATGAAACAAAAGATGGATGGATGGACGCAGTGTTAAAATTAGGATGATACTCGTAGTATAGCTAGAATGAATGTTAAAAGGATGACTAATAGACTTTTTATGGATGAAAAGAATTAATTATGTAAATTGAAATTTGGAACTGCCTCATTGGCCTAGTGGTCCTGAGTGCGACTGCTACGCTAGAGGTCCTGGGTTCGATGCCCAGGTCGAGCAAAAAGTGTTATTGGGTTTTTCTCTGAAATTCTCAGTAGCAGCTCAGAGTTTGGATTTGTGCCCGGTTAATGGCAATAGGCTCGCCACCTATTACATGGGACCTAAATATACCGGCGAACTGAGGGTGTACATCGGTACACCTCTGCCTAACCCTTCGGGGAATACAGGCGTGATGGTATATATATAAAATTTGGAAATCAGATAGAATGTGAAAGACAAGGGAACCACATATTGATAATTAAATGTATATTAAGGTATAGGTAGGAAAAGTTTACTATTTGTTGTGTCAATTTGAACATTTTCATTTTCTTGCCTATTATCAAATCAATATCCAATTGTTAAATAGAATATAAGCACATTAATATTATAATATGTTTTACTGATACACTTTACACAGAAATATAGTAAAGGTCATTTTCGATTTACTAATGTCACTATTATAAAACAACATTGATATCATCGGTATATACATATTGAAACCTAATCCTATTAACACCAGACTCATAAGTCATCGAACAGCGGTCTTTTGAAGCATTAGTAATGTTCCAAAATCGTGGAATTGTTCGGAAGCTTTCAACCCAAGTGTACAACAGAATTGAAAAAGATGTCCAAAGGATAGCGTATTCTTTAACTTTTGCACTTGGAACGTTTTTCTCTTCAAAGTACTTTGTACAGAAAAATCGTATTTATCCAAAAGGATACAAGTATACATTCATATCGTTCTGCTTTACTCTAGTCATGAGTATTTTAAGTATCTACAGAATGGTTACCATTAACTTGACGGATGGAACCATGAAACGTACTGAGAATGACTTTATGAGATTACTTAGTGCTATTTACTACATGTTTTATGCAATCGGCTTCCCGATGATATTCATCTTAGATGTTGTTCACAAGTACAATAACGTCTCTTTTATTTTGAACATCCAAGCTATTTATAAGAACATCGATTTCAGTAAGAATATCAGGAGCTTTGTCATTGGGACTTGGATTTCAATATTAGTTACTATATGTGGTGATTTCTGCATATGCTCTTCATTTTGTATCATGTTTGATAAGTCTGGTTTTGTTGAGATTATCCTTGACATTTTCTGTGATGTTATGTTTATTACATTTGATGTCAATTATGTGGTTGCCATCCGAATAATCATACTCTTAAAACAATATCTCGATGAATGGATAAAACATGTCCTTATGAATGATGGGTTGGAAAACGATTATCAATGTTTCAAATTGCTCGAGACGTACCAAAATATTTTAAAGGCGTTTGATCTGAATAAGAAACTTTACCAGTTACTGGTAAGTTCAAATACTAGAATACTAGAACTAGTTCGAATACTAGAACTAAAGTGCTCAATGATTTAAAGTGAAGAAATAGTTTCCTTAATTCCATCTTTATTAATTTTAGGTGAAACTGAATCACCAGCCTAGATATTAATGCCTTTAAGAATAAGGGCACTAATGTATCATAGAATTTTGACATTTCATCTAGTTTAAATACTTATACCAGAATATGCTATGTTTTTCTCTTTATTAAATTAGCTTGCTTTGTCTAACTTATACTTTTGTCACCTTCTAGACAATATGTTCTTTTCATTCTTTATGTTTTCTTTCTTTTTGTTTTTCTTTCTTTCGTTTGTTGTTCTTTTTTGTTTGTTTACAATATTGACTGTTCTTTTTTCAGACATTAAGTCATGTAATGGACGCATTTTATCGCAGTATACTGTTAGTGTATATAGCAATCTTCACACTTAAACGCTTCGCATTGTCTGGAACCAGTGTGAGTATAATGGTTATTTTTATGCGTAACTTATTCTATTTGCCTAACTGCCCCCTTAGCCTAGTGGTCATAAACGCGACTGCTACGCTAGAGGTCTTGGGTTTAATTCCCAGGACAAGTGTTATTGGGCTTTTCTATGAAATTCTCAACCGCAGCTCGGAGTTAGGATTTGTGCCCAGTTAATGGTAATAGGCTCGCCCCCTATTAAATAGGACTAAACATACCGGCGAACTGTGGGTGTACATTGGTACACCTCTGCCTAAACCTTCGGGGAATACAGGCCTGACTTTCTTTTTTATCGTGTGGGCAGTAAGGTCTAATGACCCCACACACCCTAGTGACGGAGTTTCTAAACCACCTCAAGGGCCTCTGACATGGTTACCGATATCAGTGATGTCCAAGATAAACTTAGAAAGTACATATGAATTAGAAAAAGTCATATTAGTACTTGCCCGTGCGCGGTTGCGAACCTACAACCTTGTGCCATTCACAGAGTTGACCGGTTAAGCAGTAAACAGCCCTAGGCGGACCTGCGAGATGCCAGATCGAAAAAAAAAAAAGTGAGAGGCGGGCGCCTTAACCACTGGGCCACCACGACACATACACACCTGCACACACAGGCCTGATCGTTTGTGTGTTTTTCTAATTGTATTTAAACTATATTTTGATTTTCAGGTCCCGCCGTTAATGTTGGTGGTTTCATTTATTTGGTTAACAAAGAATATAGTACTTGTGGTTACACACAGTATACATTGCGAGAGGTTCTATATAACTATTGAAGAAGCTGAGACGGCGTGCATACAGCTGATGAAGAAGAAGAATTGTCCAAGTAAGAGAATGGGAACATAAAATGTATTCACGATTTGTTAGATGAGTTACTGAACTTCTTAAAAAAGTTGAAATCTTTTTATAGTTTCGTGCCTCTTATGCACGAAGCTGTGGGTTTACAAACAGGCTTTCCAGTTTACAATTGGGACAAGTACCAATGTGACTTTTTCTATTTCATAATTATGTACTTTCTAAGATGATCTTGGACATCACTGACTTCAGTGAAGGAAAACAACAAAAACAAGAAAACATTGTTTGGACCAAACATGTAATCAGTATAAGTCTGAAATCGCCAATATGCCCTGAGAAAGTGTGGTGAGCAATGCTCGTGCCTTCTCTGTATTAGAAGAGGTCTTTGCCATACGGTAGGACACTACTAGGCTGGTCAAATTTGAGTAATTTGGCTATTTACCCATCGCAAACCCCAGTGCCAGTGTTGAGCACCATCACAAGGCATGCGTCAGATCCTTAGTTGCCCGTCGTGCACAACCACCTGCACCATCCTAGACCTAAACGAGACCAGTTACAAGGCTGCACAGGTTGCACAATACTGGTCGGACAAAAGTTTATTAGTCAATCGACACGAAAAGAAGAAGAATAGACTGGTGTTATTATTTTAAACAGAGGTATCTTTTTTTCAGAATGTAAAATACATTTTGGCAAGAACGTGCTGCAGACAAATAGATTGTTCAGTAAGATGAGCGCGTGTGGACTGTTCTATGTAGACGCTACGCTAACAATATGTTTCATGGGAGTTATCACTAATTATGCTGTTGTACTGTTGCAATTTACACTTTTATAATGTTGTTTTGAATACTGTCTCATATTTTGTCAGTTCTCTAGTAAATTGGTAGTCTAAATTCTGAATAAATAATTTTAAATTGCAATACTTATTTTAATTACGTCTTCGTCTGAAACTTTGGAATTATCCCTTGACCTAAATTAACCCACACCGTGGAATTGTGGGTGTACATTGGTGCCCCACTGCCTAACCCTTCGGGGACTACAGGCGTGATGATAATTTCTCAGCAATAGGCTGGAGTGTAGATTTGTCCCAGGTTTAAGAGTTACTTGCTATTAAATAGGACTGACACAATGAAATGAAACATAAGCGGTCAAATTAATGTGAGAGTACTTAAACAATACACCTCTGCCCATCCCTTCGAGAAACATTGTCGTGATGTTATTAAAAAAAAAACTTTTTCAATCATGTTAAGTAGCAGTCATCATTTATTACTTCACAATATTGACATATACCTATGGAAATGCCTTTAACTTCTAAATGTTCGAAGAATATCTGTCACAACGTGTCATATCCACCATTTTGAGTATCAGTTATCAATTTAAAAAAAAATGGTATAAAACGAGTCGAAGCGCGCACTATTCGTCAGCCATTTTGTGTTTCAAGACGGCGGCTTTTTTAAGGTAGAACCTGTTCATAGATACAAGTATGCTTCACAAGTAGAAGGAATCAATCACCAGATTCCATGTGATTGATTTAGAGTATTGATTAACGTTCTTATTATACTTGTACTTGGAGGTATTTGAGTTCCGGAATAGTTTCTGAAAAGATGTCTAACAAAGGAAGTAATAACCCAATTACTCGAATTGTTCTAAGTCGTCAAAGAGAGTTTTAAAACATATTCTCGGAAAAGATGTCCAGTCTATATTTCTGCCTTTCAATTTCCTACATACCATTCTACTAAGTCCAAAGTATTTCGTCAGAAACGGTGTCATAACTTCAAATTTCAACAGTCTCTTCAGTAAAATCCTATTACTTTGTGGAGCAATTTTTTATACGTCATTATTTTTACGCCAGCTTTTTGGCGAACAGATTTTAAATGATTCTTTAAGGTTGCATTTCTACTGGCTGTTACACGATTCCTGTTATATTGCTTTCGGATTCTTAATTAATATCTTGATTAATTTTGTTCAATCGAAAAGCAACGTTATGTTCGTGTTGACCATTCAAGAAGTTCATAGATTCCTCAACAATGCGGTGAATTTTAAACGGTTCATCAGAAACAGCTGGATTAGTGTGACTATAATTCTCTTCTCCTATCTTATCTTCTTTTGCTGCAATAACGCTATGCACTTGCCAATACCATTTTACATAATTGTTCAAGCGGTTATCTTATTCCAATTTGACATCAATATCGTTTACGCAATCAGGTTTATTAAGTTACTTGAAGATAAAGTTATTCTATGGAATCATAAGGTTTTGCGCTCGGTCAATGATGGCGAAAGTGAAATATGTAGCGAAAAGTTGTTCCAATCGTATCTCCAGATTTTAAAAATGTACCGTATTTATAAAAGAATTACTCAACCAACGGTTAGTATACGTATATAATAGAGAAAATTATTTGTATATTTAATTGATACTCCTCAAATGAAGAGGAGGGATGAAACGTATGTGACTTAAAGAGTTATGAATATAAATATGGACGAATAGAAAGAGATAGAGAGAGGAAAGAAAAAGAATAGATGGAAGAATCATCACACCTGTATTCCCCGAAAGGTTAGGCAGAGGCGTACCAATGAATTGATGATTGTGTGAAAAAAGCAAGAAAAGGCAGGAAGGAATGGAAGACCCTAAGTAACATGGGATAAGAGCAGGAAGATGTTAAACTTTCGTATATATTTTTTCAATCATTTAATTTATTTTCAGGTTCTTTACTATACGGTGCATAATTTAGTGCACACGTTAATAAATGTTCAGATATTAATAGAGTTTAATAGAACACATAAGGGACCAGGCATGCCGGTATGTATAAGAGTTCGTACAGGATAATATCAGCCTATTATAGTAGAGCACCACTGCAGGGCAAAGGCTTCCTATACAGATAAGTCGCAAGTATTGTTTAACTTGTTCAAGGCAGATTAGAGACGTCAGCGGTTAATTGAAAGTGGATTGTAAATTCATTTCTAATAGTGTTGAAAATTGTGTGCACATAAATCATAATTGCAATATCAATGAATACATGATATCTGCTTCAGTATAATGCTGTTATTGTCTGCTTAGATCGTGGTGCCATTAAAATACTGGCGCTCATTATGTTCTCTCACTCGCGCTCTATGCTGTGTGACTGAAATGGCATGATAAACTCCTTTGTTTGGCCACCATCTTTCACAGGTTTTTCTGATGGAGTGACGTATAATTGTGTTTACTTTGTACCAGAACTGTGGCTACCTCTACAGAAATCCATGCTATGACAGTGTTAGGACCGAGCTCGCCAAAAAAAATACTATTTAAATTAAAAAGTTTGAGATCATGCCCATTACACGGTTCCGTCACCGACCAACACCGTCGCGTGTCATGCACGGTGCGGTAACAATTGTCGGTTGATACGGTGTGGAGGGCATAGTATTCCGTGTCATGTTTCTTTCCGTGCCTGATACGTTAATAGCACGGTCATAGTATCGTACCGTGTAGTAGACAGACTCAACGGTGCCCCAATTGCTAATGATGTTGAAGATATACCACATGCCATCACGCCTGTATTCCCCGAAGGATTAGGCAAAGGTGTACCAATGTACACCCACTGTTCGCCAGTACGTTTAAGGTCCCATGCAATAGGAGCGAACCTATTACCGTTAACCGGGCACAAATTCTAACTACGAGCTGCTACTGAGAATTTTACAGAAAATCTCAATAACAATTTTTTCTCGACCTGGGAAGCGAACCCAAGACCTTTAGCGTAGCAGTCACGCTTAGGACCACTGGGCTAACGAGGCAGTTCCGAGGCTAATGATGCTAATGTCTTGTTATTTTTCCAGGATACAGGATTGTCATCGTCAGTGCTCATATACATTTGGTTATGCAAGAACTTTATGCTGCAGACTAAACTGAGTCTCTATTGTGAAGCGTTCTACATCGCTATGGAAGATTCTCAGGACACATGCGCGTATATCCTAGGGTCAAACTGTGCAGGTACTATGTATGATTATAACTCACGGTTCCTCAAATAAAAAATTTATGTAGCCAACGACTGTGATCGGTTCACTGGATTATTAACAATCAAGACGGACAGACAGCAGAGACTTTTAAGTCTCTGTTAGAAGTCCCTATTTTAATAGAGACTTGTTGACCCTCTTTTGAAACAAAATAACTATTAGTGATTATTTTATATTTATTTATTATTAGTTTACAACGTTTTCAAGGTTAGGCAGAGGTGTATCAATGCACGCCCACAGTCCACCGGTATATTTAGGTCCCATGTAATAGGGGGCGAGCCTATTGCCATTAACCGGGTACAAATCCTAACTCCGAGCTGCTACTGAGAATTTCATAGAAAAACTCAATAATACTTTTTGTTTCAGCCCAGATTGGTATCCAGGAATATTAAATCACACAACCCAAACTCACATGATAATTATTACAGATGAAGACAAGAAGTTATTCAAGAATGTCCGTCGCATATACCGGGCGTCGTTCAGCAAGATGCGCGCCTGTCGCCTGTTCTACGTAGACGTGGGTCTGCTACTCCACCTGGCGACACTCCTCACTAACTACACCATTGTACTGCTACAGTTTGCTATTGTGTAGTTTAATATCATTAAAGATTTCGTGTGCTGTGTTATTTTGCTGTACTTTTCTTAAACCTTTTCCTTTTCTTCATGCGTCGACTATCAATTTTTTTTTTTTAACGCTCTAGGAATTTCTCTTGTATCGTGGGTGCGTTTACAATCATTTATAAACTCACATACACAAACAGCTAGACCCGGAACAACAATATGTAGGTGTCTATATAAATGAATAATATTGAAGTGTCTGTTTGTAAAGACAAAATAAAATACCTGTTTGTTCCGGCTAATCTCCGTACCAGCTAGACTGAATTTAAAGGTGGAGATGATAAGAAGTATATTTCTTCATTCATTTTAGGTATCTATGCAAGTGGAGTGGAGATCTTTACAAAACGCTTAGTCCATAGTGATTGTATCCTCCATAGTGATTGCTAAGTGACTCGTGGTCGCAAGAGCGATGGTTGAGCGTTAGGGTACTGGGCTTGATTCCGAAGTCGACCTCGAAACTTGGCTCGAGCCAAGTTATATTGTATAACGTAATACATACATACGATCACGCCTATATTCACCGAACGGTTAGGCAGAGGTGTACCAATGTACACCCACAGTCCGCCGGAATGTTTAGGTCCCATTTATTAGATGGCGAGCCTATTTCCATTAACCGGATACAAATCTTAAAACTGCTACTGAAAATTTCATAGACAAAACCCAAAAACACTTCGCTCAAAACCCAAGAAATCTAGCGTAGCAGTTACGCTTAGGACCACTAGGCTTACGATAACAATTGTTGGTGTACTTTATTAAATTAATGACTGAACCCTCGGTACCGTAATCACACCAATCAACAGTGTAATAGAAATACTGAAATGGTAATAAAATTAAACAAAAATAATAATTGAAACAATGAGTTTATTTCTTTTAAGACTTACATAAAAGTGAACTGCCATAGTACGATAGCGTAATTAGTGATAGCTCCCGTTAAACCTATTGTTAGCGTAGCGTCTACATAGAACAAGCCACACGCGCTCATCTTACTGAACGATCGATTTGTCTGTAGCACTTTCTTGCAAAGATGTTTTTGACTCTCTGTAAGGAAAGATATGGCGTGTTAATCATTGCTTTTTGGTGAATGAAAGATTAAAGAATGTTTTATTTGCCAGATTGTTTTCAATGTCATTGAATGGCAAACGAACCGAGCGACAGCCTACTTGATGCTAAGTGGTCACTACTACTGCCTTTGTTTTAAATGTGTCAAGCCCGCAACACTTTTCAGAAACCACTGTAACTCCTATAAGCCAGAATCAACAGTGGCGACCACAAGAAAAGCGGTGGGGCAATGAAGCGCGACAAGTCCCGGAGAAACGATTCAACTGTCTTGGATCCCGCAACTAAATTATTTAAAGATTTGCGGTTGAGTAAGAAAAACATAATTTCTACTCACTTCTGCCTATAGACATCTGCAATACCTGGGACCTTGCAAAAGCGTTACCATCCCAGAGACTAAACTAAAATAGGTATGTCATATGCCTGTTATTACACCGGCACCCTCACCCTTTATGCCGGAACACAGCAACGCTGCTTAGCGGCTATACATTTCTCCTGTTTTATCGATGCATTTCAGATCCATTTAAAAGCAGTCAAGATAATCTACCCTATGGGTCTTACTTATAAAAATAACGCTAATTCATACTTAGTTACCTCATAATTGACTGACTGAACGATGAAACACTATTTTAATCTGCCAACACTTAGACGATCAGTATAGAGCATGACCAAATTATTCGACTAAAGAACGAAATCGAACGAACAATTGATCATAATTGTCAAAATTTACAATAGAATCAATAGACCAAAAATGTCTTCGTCACAGCTGATTGAAGCCCGCCATCTTACTTGTTAACTATACTTAAACAACGGGTCGCCGCTGTTTAAATTTTCTGTCACAGCATTCAGATGTCGTTATGTGCTAATAACGACATCTCAACGCTGATTAATGTTTATACGTAAGATTTTTACCTAAGACACCGTTGAAAGTGGTTTAACAAGTAGCTGAGTATTATTTAGCGTAATTTTTATAAGTAAGGCTGATAGTTCTTACTTGGACAGTTCCTGTTCTTCATGAGCTGTATACACGCCATCTGAGCTTCCTCAACAGTTATATAGAACTTCTCGCAGTAAATACTATGTATAATTACAAGTACTACATTCTTAGACGGTAAAAACATTACATTAAAGTCGAAAAATATTGGTGCCTGAAAAATAGAACATTAAATTGTTATTGAAACTTTAATCCAAAACAAATATTGGGTTTAATTGTGCCAAAACATACCAACCGTCATAAATAAATTCCAATAATAATCGAAGTAATTGTAATGATTTTAGATATTTAAGGCTGATCTCTACCGCCATTGGACTAGGAGAGTAGGGGAAGAGGGTACACCTATATTTGCTCGCGCATTTGTACACTACCAGCCTTACTTATAAAAATAACGCTAAATAATACTTAGCTACTTATCAATTGATTAACTCTCAAATCCTCGACTAAAAATAATTAATAATAATTAATTATTTTTCACATAGCAACCACTTTTAACGGTGTCTCAGGTGAAAAATCTTACCTATAAACTTTAATCAGCGTTGAGATGTTATCTAAGTGACAGAAAATTTAAACAGCGGCGACCCGTTGTTTAAGTATAGTTCGGAAGTAAGATGGCGGGCTACAATCAGCTGTGACGATGACATTTTTGGTCTATGGATTCTATTGTAAATTTTGACAATTATACTCAATTGTTCGTTCGATTTCGTCCTTTAGTCGAATAATTTAGCCATGCTCTATGCTGACCGTTTAGACGGTGACACTTAGGTGTTGGCAGATTAAAATAGTGTTTCATCGTTCAGTCAGTCACATAAGAGGTAGCTGAGTATGAATTAGCGTTATTTTTATAAGTAAGGCCCTATATGTATAGTACCTATATAAATATTATACATATATTATCTCCTGCGTACTTGGCTAGTTTCCATTGAGACTGGCCGCCGTTTCCGAAATTCATGTAGGAAAATGTTAATATGCTAAATTCTAAGAAAAAAGAAGCTTAGAGTAATAGTATTATAATTATATTAATGTAACTTACATGATTGTTTCCTGCTAAATATTCCTTTTTCAAGAAGAAGAGTAGAGAGTAGTAGAATAGAATGGTACGAAAGAATCCGTCTACTACGTTGTATAATATCTGAAAAAAACGGTAATTTAAAAAACTAAAAAACCCGACTGCTATTCTTTAAAAATCCCTAAAACAAGATAAATTGTAGCAGTCGGGACCCATTCTAGAAATGGAGGATTAGTGAATTAAGAGCACATACCTATATTACATTGCAGATGGTCCCGAATGGGTCCCGACTGCTACAATTTATCTTGTTTTAGGGATTTTTAAAGAATAGCAGTCGGGTTTTTTAGTTTTTTAAATTACCGTTTTTTATTTTTTATTTTTTTAGTGTTTTAAAAAAGAAATTAATATACCCAGTATCACTCTTACAGTAAATACGAATCTACCGACACCTCTCAAGCTAAAATCCATCGAGCCGTTCAGCCTGCAGAGCGAGCTAAACATTTGAATTTGGCGCCAAAAATCCGCCATTTTTTTTTTATATATACCCATTGTCACTCTCACAGTAAATACGAATCTAACGACACCTCTCAAGCTAAAATCCATCGAGCCGTTCAGCCTGCAGAGCGTGCCAAACAATTATACATACAAACATACATACATACATACATACATACATACATACATACAAACATACCCTCGAAAAACATAACCCTCCTTCTGTCGCAGTCGGGTAAAAAGAATTCAATCAGTAATAATAACTTTTGTTTAGAAGACATCATATCGAGAGCATAATCGTAAAAGCCGATTCGAGTTAAAGTCAAAGCATTTTTTTAAATATCATTGGATACCAAACAAACCAACGGCCCATCTGATCGTAAGTGGTCACCGCTGCCTATAGACATTTGCAATACCAAAGGCCTTCCAAATGCGTAACCATCCCAGAGATAAAGTTGAAATGTCTCATGTGCCTGTAATTATACTGGCACCTGCTTTGTATTAAACAATTTACTGGCACTTTTGAATTGTCAAAGAGTCAGCTCGTTACTCAGAAAGTTGAAATTAGTTGTTAATTCTTAAGTAAAACTTACTTAAAGAAAGATTTAGAAAATGAATCTAAACTTACCACCACTTGATATATTCTTTTATACAAATTATAAGCTTTTATAATATTTTCGTATACCCCGAACAATTTAGCACACTGTTCATTGTGTTCAATTCCGTCATTCAATTTTAGGACTTCTTTAATCCATTCATTAAGATACTTTTTCAACAAAATTATAATTCTGATAGCAATGATATAATTCACATCAAATACAGTAGATGCAAAATCGATAAAGAAATCAATGACAGTGCCTGTGAGTGTAATAGACGTTTCATAAAACACGTAATAAATAAGCATTGTATAAAAATCAACAAACACCATACTTAATAAAAAGATAAAATTCCAAATGATATAGCTTCGGAAACACTTCTTTAAGTAAAAGCTCTCATAGATAGTTTGAATGTTCAGGATGAGAAAGATGTTATTGTACTTATGTGCAACTTCCAAAATGAAGAACATAGTAAAACCCACGATACGGCAATTGTAATGAAGAAAACTTAAGGCTGCAACGGCGTCATTTTCGGAACGTTTCATGATTTTATCTCTCATATCTACGGTGAATATTCTATAGACACACAACGCGTTCATGAATATCTTAAAGCAGAACGAGAATAAGAGATACTTCTTCCCTCTTGGATAGACATAATTATTTTGTAAACAATATTTTGATGAGGCAAAGAATTGAAGTGCAATGTTGAATGATTGTACCAGTCTTTGGACCACTTTTTCGAGTCGATTATTGAGTACGTGGAACGTGGGTTTTGAGGTTATTTCAAGATTTTGGAATACTTTTAACATTTTTCACTGCCCGTGTAACGGTACGCTCCTGCCAACGAAAATTGAATATACTTACAACACAGCAACTGATTGTATCAATGTTTATTGATAGTTTCATTGCATTAGAGAAATAGAAAAAACAAACTATTTTTGTTTTGTTCCTGAGCGAACTACCATTAAGTAAGTTGAGCTTCATTTTCACGAAGGTTCCGTATGCCTAGTGGTCCTAAGCTCAACTGCTACGTTAGAGGGCTTGAGGTTGATTCTCAGGTCGAGCAAAGTATTATTGGGTGATTCTAGGAAATCTCAGTAGCAGCTCGGAGTTAGAAATTATATAGGCTCGCCGGCACCTCCATCAGTTCTTTCCTTCAGTTCGCGAACGGCTGGCCAGAACATGGCTGGAGGTGGACCACTGTGTTGCCCAATTTCTCACAGGTCATGGCAACTTTAAGAGTAAATTATTTTCTTTTAAGCTTGTTGCCTCTCCTTTGTGTCAATGTTCTACATCTGACTGTGAATATGAACAATCTGCTCATCACATCTTATGGGAGTGTATTCTTTGGCAGAATGAGCGAAATATTATGTTAGATAGTGTACAGGCTATATCCGGTGTTGTTTATTACGCGGACCTTGTAGAAACTAGAACTAATTTCCGTGCGTTCAAGCGTTTTTGCCATACCTATTACTGGAATCAAATGTAACAGTTCACATTAGGACCCATTAAGTTAATGATAATTGCAATCCGTGGTGCTTGGCAATCTGGGCTTCTCCCAGTTGTAAATAATCCCTTTGTGCCTATTGGCCTAATTCTGTTCTGTCTCCTGCTTGTTTGGAGGGAAGTGGAAATTATATTTTTCTTACTCCTCCGCTAATCTTTTCTGATTAATTTCGTTGCGGGATCCAAGACAGTTGAATCGCTTCTCTGGGACTCGTCGAGCTTCATTGCCTCGGCGCTTTTCTTGTGGTCGCCACTGTTGATTCTGGCTTACAGAAGTTGCAGTGGTTTGGGAACAGTGTGGCGGGGTTGTCCCAAATAAAAAAAAAAAAAGGGCTCGCCCTTTATTACATGGGATCTAAAACCATACCGGCAAACTGTGGTTGTACACTGGTACGCCTCTACCTAACCCTTCGGGGAATACAGGCGTGATGGTTTATATGAATGGTCTTATTAACAATAAGTTCCACTCACCTTGTTACGGAACCATAAAATTAGAGATAGGAAGGTACGATAGTAATTTTATGTCAGTAAGATTTATTATTTCTTCCTACATTAATATTTTTGTCTTTTCTTTTGAAAAATGGTTTTTGTTTAAGTACCGAATTTTTCTTTTACATTTAATTGTTTACATAGTCTACATATTAATTTAATGAAGTTGCAAGTTTGTTCGTTTCCTAATCTTTGGAACTACGGGAGTAGTATAGGCTACTTATATCACGGTACTGTAGGAGCTTTAATTTTATATCGCGGGTCTCAAACCATAGGGGCGTACATGCAAAAATGCGTTTTTTCGTTTTTAATGCCATTGGATTCTACTATATGCAATACATAACCTCAATTTTTCTTCTAATTTAATATTAATTACTTTTTGTATAAATTGCAAAATATCGTTTGCCGTAAGATAGACAGTCTATAATTATTTTCAAGCCATAGAGCCGTATATTGGACGTAAGAGCAATATTATTGCTTATTTAGTCAGTTTTGAAGTGCCATATAGACGTATGCACGTACGACTTTAAATTTTATTATAAACCAAGGAAAACGTGTCGGGCCATAGAGACGTATGTTCATACGACCGTCAATATCAACACTATCCTGGGGATATTTAGTACCTAATCACTGCAGATTTCTTCAATACGCGGACGTATAGTCATGTCAACAACACCCAACACAGTCGTTCTGCAGAGAGCTATCATAGCGAGTAGATTGTAATTTTATATTTATTTATTTATAAATCATGAAGCGAAGACACGATATCCTACGTTTAGTACTTTGGCGCATTAGAAATCCTCATGGTTTTTCATGGGGGTGACGGAGGGGCAATCCCGAACTCTTACATATTGCAAATTTGACAGATTTTAATTATTTTAATGACAAATTGCATAAATGAGGGTAAGATTGTTCACTAAATACATAGGAAAAGTAAGAAAGACTTAAGTATCTACAGCGTGTTTTGGTTTTTTACTTTTGCAATGTTTCCTCTGCTCTAATTTTCGGATATCTTTTTTGTTTTTTATTGTTTTAGAGAATTCATTCTCCTTGGCTTTTATTATGACTTTTTTTTATTAAATAATTCGATATTATTATTTCTAAAGATTTCATTGCTGTAAAAGCCTTTTTTTTATAGATAGGAAATCATCAAATAACTTCCCCCGCCCTGGGCGGGACGAGAGGGAGTGTCAGACTTTTACTGAGTAAAACCCATCTATGTTCCTTTATGTGCCCTTTGCGTTCCGGGGGCGCGGTATCTCTTTCGAAGAACCCGCAGCCCCGACAGGCCTCGGCCCTTAGTGGCCCCTTCCAAGATGCTGCCATCTCTTTGAGGCGCGCGTGAAACACGGTCTGTCGTTAGTTAACGTACGGACGGTGAGCTACCCAATGCTCACCTTCACAGAACCGCGTCTACGGTGGCCGGGAGTCGTCTCGTGGCTCCCGACGCCCGGAGCGTCTCCCGCGGCGGCTGCTGGGACGGGGGACTATTCTCTCCTTCTCCCGTCCCGCCGCCTCCTTCTCCAGCATTACAGCTTCGCAGAAGGAGGCGACTGCTTCCCATTTCCTCTCCCTCCGGACCATGGCCTGAACCACCGTGTCCTCGGGGCGATCCTCGCAATGGTGACACACGGGCGTTTCCTCCCGCCCGATGAGGTGCAGGAACCTCCCGAAGCTTCCGTGTCCGGTGAGGACCTGCGTCAGGCGGTAGGTGAGGGCGCCGCTCTAGCCAATCCTCAAAGAGGGGACTTACCGCCTCAATCAAGGCGAGCCCTGCACGAGGTTGCGACAGTCGCTCTCTCCATGTCGCCATGAGATCGAGCCGGAGGTCCGTCCGCTGGTCGGCAATTTGACGCCGATGTGAACCCCTCCTACCGTGATTTGGGATCCTGACGGTAGCGCGTTCCGAGGCCCATGAAAACACAGGACCTCGGACTTGTGCAAGGCCACCTCGAGACCCAATTGCCGGATCCTCTCAAGATGTAAAACCCTAAGAGTTTTATTTTAAGAAATTTTAATTTTTAGACGTTCTTTTATAAGATTTCATTTACATTTGGTTTCTTTGGGATGTGCCTGATCGCAATTTCAAATGTTTATGATTTTAAGTAATATAAAATAATAATTTTCGGATTTATGAATATTTTTTTTATTTATTCTTATTTTTATTTTCACACAAACATTGTGTAATTACTATTATTTGTTTTTTTTTTTCTAGATTGTAGAACAAGACTGGTTTATACTTCTACTCTGAATTCAAATATCTCTTAATATTAATGACAAGCCAGAAAGGCGTATGAATTTTTAAAATCACATAAATAACGGTAATTTTGATAGGTTCTCATTCCTAAATTGCAATATTTTAAGTTACCAACTAGGTAAAAATTTATATTTGTATAAATATTAATAATTTAACGACACGAGTTTTACGTCCATAACGTCCATGCATTTTTGGGAGAATTTTGACGGAGTTTTACCGTATACTCGTTATGCCAAATAGACGTATCAACCAAAAACCAGTGTTATAGCGGTAATACCTTAAAATCAAGCATCTCATAATAATCGTAGTGTAAATATATAGCTACATGCAGAAACACAATAACCTAGGTCAATCACAAGAAAAGTTATTAAGTTTTTTGTCTCTCCTGAAAAGTAGGTGTTTGGTGGATACGCCCCTATGGTTTGAGACCCGCGATATGAATATGAGATGCAATATTATTGTTTTTTTTACATACCTAATGACTTTCAAAAGCGCCTTTTAATGGTCTAATTGAAATAAATGATTTGACTTTGACTTTTGTATTAGCCTATCATCTATACTTCTATACTAATATTATAAAGAGGTAACATTTGTTTGTAAGTTTGTATGTAGGGGGTAATCTCTGGAAGTAATGAACCAATTTTAAAAATTGTTTCACTGTTAGAAAGCTACATTATTCGTGAGTGCTATAGGCTATATAACATCACGCTACGACCAATTGGAGCGGAGCATCAATGAAAAATGTGGCAAAAACGGGGAAAAAATATTCTTTTTTAGGGCTTTTGTTGCGTGCGCTGCGTAAACGGTTAAAGTTACGCAAAAATAATGTATCAGAGAATTGTTCCTCTTAAAATATTCTAAAAAAAAGTCCGCGGTAGTACATGCCTAACTTTAAAGGTTGATTCAGTATAGCCATTTTTATGGGCAGACAATTTGTTTTAAAATAATGCATTATTTACGAAGGTGTTTTTATAAACATAGTATTAATCCTTATCAACATAAATACGTTATTCATCACAAGTGTTTAATTTTGAACAAAATTGTCCTTTACATCATTTAATTTCAATAAATATCTTAGGAGATATCACAGTTTTAAAATAACTTCGCAGCAAAATAATGACTCTGCGTGACATTCCGTAGCCTTTACCTCAGTTGCCTCAGAATAACAGATTATAGGCTACATAACATCGCGCTTTGAGCCACGGGAACGGAAAAGTAACCAAAATCCTAACGTAACGCGGGTGATACCGCGGGGCAAAAGGGGGTAATCTCTGGATCTACTGAATCGATTTAAAAAAATATTTTACCCATAGAAAATACGTTATATGTAAGTGTTATAGGGTATTTTACATCTCGCTATGACACACGGGAGCGGTAACCCGAGACGTATCCTAGAGGGTGAAATAAGCCACGCGAACGAAGTCGCGGGCAACAGCTAGTTTATTATATTATGATATGGATGCCGTTTCACAATTATACTCGTATTTAGAAGTAAGTAGGCGTCAGTTTGTTGGTTACGGGTATCAATGAGTCAACAACGTAGAATAAATACTAGAATATAAAGTATATCACATAATAATAATAAATGAAACCCAAACCCATTGCCTTATTCTTTGTTTCCATATTCTACAATAGTCCTGCGCCAGCCGGGGATTGTCCTTGGGTGCATTAGCATAGTGCAAACAGGGATAATTGTCGGTTGGGGTTCCATTTCATTGTAAAGCCATGTAAAGGGCCTCTGCGAGTTGGCTTCGGCTCCTCGTACGCCTTTCAAAGGTCTGGGACCCTAGGGTCCCGAGGTACAAAGGAAATAAATACGAAAATGAACTAAAGTTATTTATAACGTGTTCAACTAAGTAGCGTTAGATCCCACCACTGCTACTGGAGCGGAGCAGTAACTTACCGAGGGTGATAAAACCACACCGACGAAGTTACGTTCAAAAGCTAGTTAAAATGATGTTCCGGAAGATTTATGTTTATAATTACAATCAACCTGGATACAAGATTCACATAGTAGCAGCTCGTAGTTAGGATTTGTGCCCGGTTAACGTTAAAATATCGATACACCAAAGATACCTAGTGTTTAAAATAAAACCCCATCAGAAATTTTCTTAAAACAATATTATTATTTCTTTTAATCATATACTTTACATGAAAGTGAACTGCCACAGCACAAAAGCATAGTTAATGATAACTCCAGCCAAGCCCATGGGTAGCGTAGCGTCTACATAGAACACGCCACACGCGCTCATCTTACTGTACGAGCGATTTGCCAGCATCACGTTCTTGTAAAGATATTTTTGGGTCTCTGTAAGAAAACGGATATCATATAATTTGAATTCGAACTGTGTGAGTAAATGTTTTTGTGTGCACATCTGGTCACAAAAGCACACCAGCTACTGCGCACCCGACCTTTCTAAAGAACCTCAGCAATAAGGTCAGGGTAGGTGTTTCTAGGGCGTCCCCCCTGCGTTGCCACTCACATCTGCCATATAAATTATTTTTGCTATTCGCCTTTTACTCATTCTCTCAACATGACCATACCATCTAAGCATACTTTTCAACCTTTGTCACTAGGTCCATCTTCTTTTACTCAGCAACGTTCTCGTATAACCTTCCTGACTCTATCGTTCAAAGTTACACTTCATATACTTCGCAAGGATAGCAATTTCTTTGGAATTGACGAGGATCCAAAACTGCAAGTTATATAGTGATCAGATTATTCTTACTTGGACAGTTTCTGTTCTTCAAAAGCTGCACACACGCCGTCTCCGCGTCTTCAACTGTTATATAAAACCTCTCACAGTATATGCTATGCATTATTATGAGGATTATGTTCCTCGAAAGAAAAAATACTGAATCGGGACCAAAGAACGCCGGCTGGAAAAAGAAAGTCAAAATTACAAAGTTCGAAGTATATTAACCAAATTATTGAATCTGAAGGAAGAGCCTGTACCAAAGCGACCAGGAAGGCAATTCTACTAACTTGGCAAAAATCGCAATCTAATTTCAATCTGTCAAAAATACTTCTAATGTACTTAAGATTTTTGACACTGATAGATGCTAAGATTACTTAGCGACTATAGTTTTGTACGTTTTTACTCATTAAACGGCGTTCAAAATCTAACTACAATCTTATTCCAGTGACAATCAATGTCAAAATCTTGTGGAAAATGTAAACGAGATGTAGAAATAGAGGCATTTTTGAAAAAAATATACTGGAACTAGAATGCGATCGTTGTTTAATTTACGGGAATTGCCCCTCTGATATTGTCAGGCACCGAAAAGTTTAAAAATATAACGAGTCTGGGTTAACAGAAAAAAACATTAAAGAATCGAACTTAATTGTCATAATAGTGAAACAGGTATTTAACTCTGCCACTATTGTGTAAATTCTAGAAAGGTTATACAAGAAAACAATGTTTTCATACTTACTTTAATTTGCGTTAGTAGATTTATTTTTATCTCAAAAATTATAAAGTAATAGGAGCACATGACATGCAGAAATTTTACTATTACATGGCTTAAGGTCTGCGAAAAACAGAAGAAAAAAATAATATAGTTAAAATGTAATAGATTTATTTAAAAAAAAAAAGCTTATGAAGTACTGAGTCTCAAATGAAAGTTAGTAAATGTGCATTTGACTCTAGTAAAGTTTCAAGTACAATATTGATGAACTTACCAATGCCTGGTAGATTCTTTTATACAGATTGTATGCTTTCAAAATCTGTTGATATATTCCTAACAATTTCTGACAATGATCGTTACTTTCTTGATTTTCATCTAATTTCAAGATTTCTTTTATCCATTCATCAAGATATATATTTATTAATATTATAAATCGGATAGCAACAACATAATTTACATCAAATGAGATAAACATTAAATCGCAAATTAATTGAAACATGATTTCGATAAAAGTGAAGTCGTAATGAATCATGAAATAATTAACATTTAAATAAGTTACAACTGATATACATGTTAATACTGAGATCCAGTTCCAAATGATGAAGCTCCGGATACTCTTATTGAAGACTACGCTATTATGGATAGCTTGGATCTTCAAAATAAGAAAGATATTGTTGCGCTTGTGTACAATATCCAGAATGTACAAAATTGTAAAGCAAAATGCTTGGATGATGTGGAAAAGACCACCAAAAAATGCAACAAATTCATTATCACTGGCACCTATAACTAGGCCTACATAGGCACACATCGCATTCATGAATACTATAAAACAGAAAGACATCACAAAATACTTGTTCCCTCTCGAATAAACATGATTATTTTGCAAATAATATTTTGAAGAGAAAAACAAATGAAGGGCAAAGTTAAATGAATGCACCAGATTTTGAAATTGTTTTTCGAGTCTATTTTTGAGTAGAACTTGGAATGTGGGCTTTGGAGTTATTTTACATTTTCGAAACATTTTCATCGTCTTCAGCTCAGTCGTCTTCAGTTCTTTGATGACAAATGCTTGAAGTTAATTATCATATTGATGAGATTAGACATACAAAATCAATTTTGTTTCTTTTATTTTTGTTGTACCCTTTCAATGTTTATTAACTGTCTAATTACATTAGTGAAATGAACAAACGATCTTTGGTAGGTACTTTTTGTTTCTGGGCACGAAAAAATGGTGCCGAGGTCATTTTTAATGACAATCCTACTTTCTACCATAACTCCTACTACTTCATTATAAGGAAGTGTTAAGGAGTTATTGGGTTTTCGCAATGAAATTCTCAACAGCAGTCCGCAGTTTAAAAGTTGGGTGTAACAGCCCCAAGCCGATTTAACATCTTTTCTCAAAACTATGTCAATGCTCTTAAACCATAATAAATAAACATAACAAAGAATACGTTTATAATTATTTAATTTTCTCAATTTTTTCATGAATAATGTATGTAATACTTTCCGATAATTTCGCCTATTTGTATTCATTGTAATTCAATTGTCATTAAATTGATTACGGTAATGATACCTTACACAGGAGTGGGATATTATTTCATTTGCCTATATCGATAATTTAACTCATTCACCGTTTAAACGAAGACAACAAAAGTCGTGTTTAGAAAAATGATTTTAACCAATAAAAAATTTAAAGCTAACAGTACAAAGGTACTGCCAGAAATAATACTTGACAACAGAGTAGAAAAAGACATACAAAAGATGGTGTTCCCAGTAAATTTTGCGCTCTCATTCTTTCTATTATCGAAATATTCAATAAAGGATGACTACATTACACCAAAAGGAAAAGTGTTTTATGCGTTGACGATCGTCGCGGTCATCTCTGTGTATGTACTGGGAATACATCGTGTGTTTTTCAAAGAATTAGAAGACACTATGGGAACAAACAACAATGACATTGTCACTATCATGTTTTTATTCTTTTTAATTTTCTATTGCGTCGGGTTCACAATTCTCTTCGTTCTTAACATCGTTCACAGTAACATCAATATCTCTATCATTCTGTTGATTCAAAAGATCTACAAGGGCTTAGACTTTAGTGGAAGTCTCAAGAAAGTCGTTCGTTTGAACTGGATCTCAATACTCAGTGCTGTCGGCATTAACATTTTCTTTCAGTTTTTGTATTGCGGAATTTATAACCACTTCAATGCGATTGACATGATTTTGGACATTATGTTCATCACCTTTGATATACATTTAGTTTACGCCATTCTTGTAATTATATTGTTGAGACAGTATGTTGAAAAATGGATTGCGGATGTTCTTGTGGCTAACGATGATCATGAAACATTTACTGTACATTTCTTTGGTGTGTACCGGAATATTTTGGAAGCTTACAGTCTATATAAAACTATTTTTCAATTACTGGTAAGATTTTATTTTATTTCTTTTTGATAACTTTAAAAAGGAAATAATAAATACTTATATAAATTATAATTATCCAACCACAGTCGGATGATTTGAGCCTTAATTTGTTTAAAGAATCTTATAAATTAAATACCATTTATTTTATTGTTGCAATTTTCAAAGCTTAAACTCAACCTTTTCATTCCACAGATATTATTCCATACTACAGATACATTTTTCCGGAGTTTATGCTATTTTAGTATCATGTTGCAGGTTATGACTATGACAGTAAGTCAAACTGAGGAAGTAAGTATTGAAATAAACTATTCTGCTTTCATTATTCTTTAGCTTTTATCCCGATTTATTTGGTTTTGTTTGTAAAGTGTTGAGGTCTTTCCTGCATAAGGTTTTAACTCTGAAACCGAACGTGTATTAATGTGACTTTTTCAATAATAATTTATTGTATTATTGTGTACTTTCTGACTTTTTGGACATTACTGACATCGGTGAAGGATAATTCATTTAAGTCTGATATCGCCAATCCGCCAAGCAAGTACAGTGATTAAGCCTCGTGCCTTTTCTATACGGTAAAAGGCCTTTGTCCTACAGTGGAATAGTAATTGGCTGATTTTCTTTTTTTCTTTTTTCTCCGTTGATTCTTTTCTCTAATCTTTTAGGAGGAGTTACAGTCTTTAATCATCACTTGCCTGGCAGCTATATGGCTGTTAAAGGATATATTTCTGGTAATACTACAATGCGTTCACTGCGAGAAGTTTTATATGTCTGTTGAGGAAGCTGAGACGGTTTGCATACAGCGTTTGAAGAACAAACATTATCAAGGTTAAAGTTGTGTTATGATTTGCGTGCGTTATACAATATGATTTTTATTTAATTCGTTATGCATCTTTCAGGAGGTAAGAGTAATCATAAAAATATGAATAGTTTTCAATATGAGTCCTACCGTTCCATACATTTTGATGGCGTTGTAATTGTAATACATAATGCATTTGTGTAGGGAACAGCAGATTTATTTTTTATATTTCAGAGATTATGAAAGGTGTTTGTATCAAATTAAAAGTCGTGTTGTACAGTCATCATCTGCTTAGCCTTTTCCCAACTATGTTGGGGTTCATAGTGGTAACAAAACTTGTGATGTTTATACTAAAAATAAAAGTTTTTCCTACCAATTATTTTTGCTCAATGTTACTACTACAACGAGCAGTGGCGTGCGGTCCATATAGGCAAATAGACATTGGCTACCCTATTAAATACGTATTTATCTTTTATTAAATATCTTTTATTGTATCCACGAGTAACTACTATCGTTAAAATAAAAAAATAAAAATAAATCTTAAATCAGCTCCACCTATCGTTAAAATAAAAAACATAATATATTAAAACTTAAATCAGCTCCATCTATCGAGTAACGGTGGAGTCTCATCGATAAATCGCTTCGCGCGAGTAACGGGAAGACACAAAACATTGCGGCTGGGTGTTTCAATGTGTGCCTCATGACAGACTCGTAGGTACGCGTCTACAATAGTGTGCGTTTACTATAAAAACTCGACACACAATGTCAAAATAACGCTCACAAACGTACAAATAGACTTTGGCTAATTTTTATAGTTTGACGTTTGCGGGGGTTTTGCGAAGTTAGTTATGTGATTATTATAATAAGTAGTACGTTTGATTTTATTAGCGTTAAATGAAGCACGTTTACTTTTTGTCATAATATGTTTTTATGTTGACGTGACTTATGAGCGGCCATTGTTGATTCATTTTGTACGACTGTAAACTGTTGTGTTTACGCTAAAATTAGATTGTGATGTGTTAAAATTGTTCAGGTGCGTGTATGTGCAGAAAATATTAAATTATGCGTTTTCAAAGCTATCATAAAGTGATAAAAAAATGTTGATCGCCCAAGGCCGTTATACACCAGATTTGCAGTGAATACAAACTAAAGGTATAATCAATCGTAAATTCGATCACGGGTTGTTTACATAGCAATTGATTATATTGTTTTTCGTGTCCAGACCTGAGTCGTAACGTATTTTGGGCATAGTGTGCGTAGTTTCGTGGATATGAGTAGGTACCTACCTAACTACCTAGTTTCAAAACCGATTATTCTTGTAACTATGTAGTTACCTACTTCTGTATACAGTAGAGCTTTGGTTAGTTCTGCGTTTGTTTTATGGTATGATTACGAAAGTGTTATAGGTTATAAAGGTAGGTAATATTGTTACTTTGGTGTTATGCTTTGATTACGTATAGGTATGTGACAGTTTGAAGATGTTCTTTTTATCATGCGCGTAAGCTATACCTATCCCGAGCCGAAGGGACTGTTTTCTGTCTACCCTGTCTAAAAACTCTGTGCACGCCACTGACAACGAGCAGTATGCATACTTGCATAGTTAACGTCTCTACAACTTGTTAAAACCAAAGTCCAATCATGTATCTCAAGAAGACTAATAAAATGCAGTTTTGAACGTCACAACAAATAAAAAGAATTGAATCTAGTTGCCCCTTCCAAAAAGTAGTTCTTTACATATGGAGAAGAATGAGCTTCTAACACCTTATTTTTCTTCTACAGATGACGAAGAATATCTCTGCAGTAACGTGATACAAGTGAACCGAGCTTCCTTCAGCAAGATGAGCGCCTGTGGTTTGTTCGATATCGATGCCTCACTACCGCTACATCTGATGTCCCTTCTTACTAACTACATCATCGTAATGTTGCAGTCATTTTTCCTTTAGATTTTGATGTTGTGGGAAACTTCTCCATTCAAGTGAAGTCTTATTTTGAAGCGAAGTCAAGAAAAGAAATACATACTTTTATAGACTTCGCTTCACAATAAGTTTTTTTTTTTTTGTATTATACATTTAAACTTGCATACACAAATAAGCAGACCTGAAAAACTACTTTAAGCCATCGCGCCTCCGGAACGCAAAGGGCACATGAAGGAACATAGACGGGTTTTAGTCAGTAAAAGTCTGACACTCCCTCCCGCCCCGCCCAGGGCGGGGGAAGTTATTTGATGATTTCCCGTCTATAAAAAAAATAAACAAAAAAATTAAAAAAAAAGCTATAAAAATATTGGTGTTGCTCAGCCAATCCAGGAATTGTCAGTGTTTATTTATTTATTAGACCATTATCATATTATGCAGATAGTCATTCTTGATATTCCAGTCAATTTGTATGTAGAAAAGATAACTACAGATTGTAATATTTTGTTTGTTATGTACCATGGAGAAGGAAGGAGAGGACACTGTGTGGGATGTATATTTATTTTCGTATGCCACGATTTCTGGTAATGAATTGATTTCTTATCGGGTAATCATTATTATAAGGGCACAAATGAAAATAATGAATCAAATTACAAATAAAATAATAAAGTTTAATATTTACAACGTCTTTGTGTTATTTACATTGAATTTTGTACTTTACATTAATTATAATAAAAGTTACTATTAGTTAATTCACGAACAATACAAAGAACACGAATTACAAGACAATGACTTTCTTATTTCTAACTAACTAGTAATTTGTGACGCAAGATCTTATAATTATGAGACATTGTGTACCTTATTTCTTAATAATATCTTCTTGAATATCTTACAAACTATGTTTTGTTTTTTGTGACTTATTAGCCAAAACTTTTCTTCCGCTGCTTAGCCTTTTCTCAACTATGTTGTGGTCGGCTTCCAGTCTAACCAGAATACCAGTGGGAATACCAGTGGGAATACCAGTGTTTTACATGGAGCGACTGCCTATCTGACCTCCACAACACAGTTATTAGGCAACACGATGCTTTTGGTAAGACTGGTTGTCAGACTTCTTAGCTTCTTACTATCCGTAACTACAGTCAAAGATCTACAAACTACAGCCGGGAGCAACAGCTTTACAAGCTTAGCCAAAACTTTTCTTGCACAATTTTTTTATTTACAGATTCATACAATAGCATTTTGATAACAGTATTTTCACTTATCACTTGGGCTCTCGACACAGCTTAATATTTTAAAGTCTCTGCCAAAAGTCTCTCCATCATCCAGGGTTTGTGGTAATGGCTGGTTCAGGGTTTCTGGTAAGAAGAGGGACGTGATGCCTCCCATCACACTTAGTACGCCCATTATGATAAGTGGTAATGCTCTGGAATAGATAGCCTGAAAGTAACGAAAAATACAACGTCAAAATTGGAATATAACAATATAATACCAGATAATTTGATTAGAATAGATGGTACAATTTAGTACTACATGGGTACAGTAGGTGGCCATAATGCCCTAAAATATTATAATATACTAGTATTATAAAGCTGTACAATTTGTTTGAAGAGAATTGAGTAGTTTAGACTGCTGCTGTAGAGTTTGTTCAGAAGGAAGAACTGATCTGATTTTAAATAATCTTTGCGCTATATAGACGAGAAAGGTTATATAGGCTTACATTACGCAAGGATGCACGGGAGCGGACCAGTTACCAAAGACATAATGTGGATGAAACCGCAGTGTAATTCTAGTACTTATGTGAATATAAATAAACTTACCAAATGCACTATGTACGGAACAGCCAGTAACCCCAGGCCAGATATAAACGAAGCTGCTCCCATCGCCTGAGCTCTTAATACAGTCGGTAACAATTCTCCTATCAGCACATAGAAGACAGCAAATGATGAAGCAGCGAACAACCGTCCCAGCATTGAGAGGCCTACTGTTATCCACGGCCATGCTGTAGAAGAAATTGGTAATAGAAATAATGTTGAAATCAATTTCAAGATATTTTTCGTACGTGATACCGTTGTAGTGGTTAATTTTTGTTTTACTAGGTTTTTCCCGCAGCTTTACTCGAGTTAAAAACAAGATCCTTAAAAACAGTAACTACATACAATATCAAAATACAGCAACTAGTTGACAATGTTATAATTGGTTATAAACTGGTGTTGGATATTATATGATGAGAATAGATACAAAACAGTACTACAGTATTATATAGTATATAGGCGAAAGCAGCGGGTGGTAATTGCACCCTTTGAAGGCAAAGGGTACTATTAATGTCCATCCCTACCTCTCTGACACTAAACTTCAACCGGTGCCTGTAAATAAGTGTAATCTATTCCATTGTATTCAATACATTCTTGACTTTTGAAGAAAAGAATGGATTATATAGGGATCAGAAAAATTATATCAGTAAGCCACTTACATTCAGGAACAAGAATACAGCTGATGCAGGCGACTCCTCCAACGCACATGAAGACACAGAGCACCCAGCGACGACCAAACCGCTCCATGCAGCGCCACGCTATGAAGTACGAAGGTATTTCTACGGCGCCACCTGAAATTCGAGCATACTGTCAATGTACTACAACTTATTTTCGATCGTTTATTTGTAAGTGTGAATTCAAACTAATAGACAACGAAAATATGTTGACTTGTCGAACGCTGTAACGAAAGTGCTTTGTGCTGGGGTTAAGCCGTAGGTTTATGATTATACCTTGCTGGTGATAATGATCTGTCTCTTTTGTAGCATATATGTGCATATTCCTGTTGGTTGGAAAGCAATTACTACTAAGAATATGTCTTCAAACAATCAAAAAGATGTGATAATCAGGATAATTGCTGTTAAAAGTTTAAGAATATTAAATAAGTTCCAACGGACAATTGCACAATATCTGTATCTATTATAACTTACCAATAAAAAATGCCAAATAATCATTGACACCCAAATTAGGAGTATTATAACTCATGCTGTTGTACACGACTCCCAGAGCAACCCAATCAAACGTCAAAATGAAGAATTTCTTCCTTATATTCGGATATCTGAACACATCTAATGGAGAAGCTTTACAATCTCCTTCTGAATTCTGATCGTCCATCCTTTTATTCTCCACGATATCTTCTTCTCCATCTTCGTGGATAAATATTTTACTTACTAACTGTAAAGACTTTCGCCTAAGTGTGTTCGCTGGTGATTTAGAGTACTCAGTCTGTGTTGCTTTCTGTTGATGTTCAGCATTCAGATTTGTTGCTTCTGTAATATTCTGTTCTTTTTCCTCCTCTTTCTCTACTTTTCTCAACCTGGATTTCTTATTTACGATTTCTGCTACTTCTAAAGCTATGATTTTTTCTAAGTTTTTGTTAGATTCTTCAGTCTCTGATATTTTTGAGAGGTCTGGTTTGAATGTTAGCATGTTGCTTATTCTTCTGTCAAGATTCTCATCTTTTTCTGGTAGTTCTGTGTATCCTGCTACATGGCCGTTCATATTAGACATAGTTGCTAATTCTTCTAGTGTTGCATCATCTTCTTCTTTAATTTTCTTCTGCAAAAGAAAATTGATAATCTGAGATAATACTCGTGACTTCTGATTGTAAAATTATATTATATTGATATCTTAGGAATTTTGTTTGTAAAATTTAAACCATTGGTTAATAATTTGTACTTACATGCAGGTCTAACAAGAAGCCTCTTTCCAGGTGTATCCCATTCTTCCTAGCAAGATTCCTGAGAACTTTCTCAGCTTCGGCTATTCGGCCTCTGCCAACTAACCACCTTGGAGATTCTGGTATGAGCCAGTAATATCTGTAAAAGAAGTCAGTGATTTAGATCTTCGTTAGACAATACATTACTGACGTTATATATCGTCATAAACAAATTGATGTTATTGCAAGGATCAAGAATCACAAGTCACACATTTGAAGTCTGCCCGATAGTTGACTACTACTACTTGTTGTAATTCTAATAAAAAAACAACTCGTAAACTTACCCGTACAACAGTATGAAAGGGAATGTGGTGACCAAGGACAGATGGTACCAGTCTTGCACAGCATAAGCCAGCAGAGACAACAGACACATGCCACCAGCGAATAACATTCCGACTACAATACCTGGAATAAGAGAAACAATTGAGTGATCAAAAGAATGCGATAAATGGTGAAATTGGTGAGATAAAGGTGAAATTTTAACGCGACTGTGGTAATTGGCTTTTCTATAAGTGAATTTTCAGCACATAAATAATTGGCTGCAGGCTGGCTCGCCATATCCACCCGAACCATCTCATGTTCATCTTCAAGACAGCTTTGAGCTTTATTATTTTTTGGTACCTACAGAAAACACAAAGCATTTTTCTTACCCGTATGATTCCGTTGTCCAGGCGGCATCAGCTCCAAAGCCAATATAAAAGGCAGCTGATACAATGCTGGGAAGAACAGCCCACCAGCTACTCGTAACCCAACGTAAGTCCAGAATGTCGAGGCGAATGATGACGCTATAGCCAGGGGAACTTCTAGGAAGACCATCAGAAGAATTGTGGGACGGCGGCCGTACCTGCAGGAAATATGGATTATTAAAGGTTTTTAGGCATTTTTTTTTAGCTTTGGAAACTAAATTATTTTTCAGTATGTGTGTTGAAAAGATGATGTACGCAGCGCAACACCTGTCATTGTGGCCATCTTTAGGGGAGGCCTATGTCCAGCAATAGACGTCGTTTGGTGGATGTAATGAAGAAAAGTCATCAATTTTTTGTTAAATTCCCTGGTTAAGTCGGACATTGGGGTAAATTAATTTGAATGAAAGTATCAAAATGAAAAATGTGACATTTAGTAAATTGTACCAGTGTGAAGCCGGGATGGGACGCTAGCTAGTGTACAATAATGATGGAATGTTTACCTGTCAGACATCCAGCCAAAGAAGAGATTGCCAAATATAGAGCCGACCCAGAAGAGAGTGTTGCACATTCTTGGTAGCCAGTCCATATCGCAGACCAAAGAAAACTGTAAATATAAAATATTATACATCATTTCATTTTTTTTTTCTGCTACGCTAGAGGTCCTGGGTTCGATTCCCAGGTCGAGCAAAAAGTGTTATTGGGTTTTTCTATGAAATTCTCAGTAGCAGCTCGGAGTTTGGATTTGTGCCCGGTTAATGGCAATAGGCTCGCCCCCTATTACATGGGACCTAAATATACCGGCGAACTGTGGAGGTACATTGGTACACCTCTGCCTAACCCTTCGGGGAATACAGGCGTGATGGTATATTTTTATTTTTTATACATCATTTTTCTTTCATTGATAAAACCATAAAATGACCATGTAATAGTTATTTTAGCTCTAGGTCTCTATTAGATACCTTCCTCGTATCTACTGCCAAGCAGTTGGCCTATTCTGTAAAACTCTGTTTCAGTAAATTTAGGTGAAGAGAGCTTGAGCTCCTCAGTATTGTACAAGGAGCTCAAAACATTCGGGGGTGATTTGTAAAGGATGTCAGACAGGTCAGTATTTGACAGTCAGTTTTTTCTTTTGAATTTCGTTAGATGGCAAACGAGCCGACGGCCCCACTTATAATTATTAAGTGGTCACCTCTGCCTGTAGATATCTGCAATGCCAAAGGCCTTGCATATGCGTTGCCATCCCATAGACAGAGTTGAAACTCATATGCCTGTAATTACATCGGCACTCATATCATTCAATTCGATTCATACCGGAACACAGCTGCATTGCGGCAGGAATAAGTATAGTGGTAGTACGTCTTCGAACGAGCTCCTTTACAAAGAGCTCTACAACTACTACCGCTACTATTATACTACTTTTACTTCGCCTTTTTTTTTATAGACTGGAAATCATCAAATAACTTCACCCGCCCTGGGCGGGGCGGACTACTTTCGCCTGAGACAAAGGTTTTACCTAGTTCAGGCACGTACATCTTAGAATTATAACTTACATTTAAGCAAAATTTTATTAATTTTATATATTGTAAATTTGAATAAATGAATTTGAATTTGAATTTTGTACTAAACTCAAATCGTACTCACTTCTGTGACCAGAGTATCCTGGTACTGCTCCGTACTGTATCGCCAGCCATTGGAACATGGTGATGTGGTGTTCCTCCTCACTGACAGCACAGCGTTAGTTATGTTTGATATCTGGAAATTGAAAAAAATATATACTCTATTATGATAGCCCAGTGAATAAGGCACGCGCGCTCTTAAGCACGAGGTTGTGGGTTCGCAACCAGGCACGGGCAAGTACGAATGTGATTTTTTCTATTTCATGTGTGTAAAAAGTGTTTAACTTACAATATATTAGCCTTAAAATAAGATTATAATAAAAAACAATAATAATTAAAAAAAAAAACGTATATGGCATCAAAAAATTCCTCCGCATCGCCGTCATCTGGAAATGTGTCGAAAAGACTGGCGGCATTGCCACGTAGGATGGCCATGCTAAGGCTCTGGCCAAGGTAAAAGTCAGGCGCTTTTCTTCTTGGACATCATTGACATCGGTGATGTAAAACATCGTAAGGAAACCTGGACTTGGAATAAACTTTACTTCGTGCGTTTATTTATATGCATTGATCTAACCATAATAAATTAACAATGTGCTCACCAAATCATTCTGCAGTTGATCACTGACTGTCACCAGCTCATATATTTTCACTGTATGAAACGCGTTGCCTTCTTTGATCGTCACTTTTCTGTAAACAATGACGTATGAATAAGAAAATAAAGCTTTAATTCGATTATTAAAAAATCTCTCTCAAAAACCCCTTAATTTTGACTAAATAACCAACTAATTACCAGGATAGCATAAGAATTTAAGAGGGCACACTATTGTCATTAGGGAAGTAGATATACCCAATCAAATGACACACTTTTGATGAGCTGTCAAAACGCAATTCCCGCTTCAATTTTGTATGACAATAGCAAATTGTGACACCATTTATTTGCCAACTAAATTGAATCTCTATGTATGGATATTAAAACAACGATGATATATTTTTTAGATGCACCACAATTTTATCACTGTCGCATGAATATCTAGTATAGAAATAGTTTTAGTATAGAAATAGTTCTATAGTTTTAGTTGTAAATTTTCCTGTGTTATTACTTATTTTTGCAAATGATGGTTCACCAGTAATTGGCGACTGTCTCCAAGACTACCAATAACCAATACCAATACATGTGATACATAGAAGCTGTTGGTTTATCTTTTTTTAATAAATAATTTGTTGAGGAATGCATAAGTAAGAAACATACACATTATTACTATTTATATAAATGCTGTCTGCTCCCCAATTTCCGTAATGGTCATTTCGTCATGGGTGTATTTATTTTTGATGAATGAAAAGTCATCAAATGCATTAAGCTAATGGTATACCAGTCCTATTTGTTAATTACTCATACGTAATTACTTACTTAATTTTTACACTCGTCCTTTATTATTGCGAGTGATGACAAACGACTATTTAATTACTATGTACTCCTATCTTTACTATAATAAAATAAAGCTGAAAAGTTTTTCTGTTCGTTTATTTAGTCGCGCTAATCTCTGGAACTCAAAGACGGTTTAGAAAAAATCTTCTTGTGTATGATAGTCAAATTCATAAAGAATAGTATAGGCTACATAACATCACGCTATGACCCGCAAGAGCGGAGCAGTGACCAAAGACTTAGTAGGTATAATAGTCTGTTTGGATAAAAACTTAAAAACAAATAAAAATAATCAATAACTGCATCATTAGCCTAATAGTCCTCACCGCAACTGCTACGCTCGAGTCTCTATCTAGACTTGGGTTCGACACAGGTCGAGCAAAAAGTGTTATTGGGTTTTTTATGACATTCTCAGTAGCAGCTCGGAGTTAGGATTTGTGCCCGGTTAAAGGCAATAGGTTCGCCCCGTATTACATGGGACCTAAACATACCAGCGACCTGTGAGTGTACACCTCTGCCCAACCCTTCGGGTAATACAGGCGTGATGGTATATATGTAAAAAAGCGGTCAGACGGATCACAAGCACAGCTTACACCGAATACGCCAAGATTTTTTATTCAAAAATTCAACGAACATAAATTCTTAAATTACAAGATGTCTGCTTCTTCAATTAAACACCACGTGTTTGACGTTTTTTGTCAACATTTTGATGGATGACTTGTTAAATGGCTCGTTAGAACGATAAAATTATAATTATTAATATAAATGAACTGTAAATATACAATTAATTACAATATAAAAGTGACAAGTTCGTTTCGACTGTGTCTAATTATCTTTTTTCTGTGTTTATTTTAAGATTGGGTACGTACGGGTGTGGTTAAGACGAAGATTAATATGTTATGTTGTGGTGAGACAAAAAATCATGGTAAAAAATACATTAAAACAAACAAGTCATGTATTTTTGTTCTCGTAACGCTATTCGCGTGACAAGCTTTGTTACGCGTGGACAAGTTTTTTTTTAAGATAAAAGATAACACAAAGTACAATAGAAGCTCCAATGTAGCTAATTTATTGAGTGTCAAGACAGAATTTAGACAAAGCAAGGCGAACCAAGTATCAAAAAATATTTGTTAAAATTTCAAATCTCTCCTAGCTCATAGTCTGTAGAATTAGACAATTGATGAGGATAGGTGAGACGAAAATTTAAATATTTATCTACATCATAATCTTATCGTAGTCGGATTGAGACTGAGATTAGATTGCGATTGCTCTTAAAGGGCTAACCACACATTTCCGGGAACTCGTCCCGGCCGTGTTCCGTCAGGGATGGGGAAAAAATCGGTTACGTAGGTACAAATTGTATGAACTTGTTCACACAGCTCCGTGTCAGGCGTCAGTGTCCCGGAACACGTCGCACGAACGCTCTGACAGTGCTATCCGATTTTTCCCACAGCTCACATACCCAAATACGTTTTGCCTGCTGGTAGTCTTCTTGGCGATCTGCTTCTTCTTCATCTAGCGCTATTGGAATCATTGCTAACTCTTCTTGGTTAAACAAAGACATCGTGAAGTGTGCGTATCAGAAAGAAACAGATTATACTGATACCGAATTCTCTGATATGTGTGAACACGGGTGACTGATGGCACGTCCCTGACGGGAACACTGAAACGGACATCTGTGTGGATAGCGCTTAAGGCTTTTCGCCCGAGACCGATTTTTTGGCGTCAGTGTGCGTTGGTGTATTAGCATTAATATGTTTCATCCTCGCCGACGAAAGAATTTGTCAAAAATCGATGAAAAAATCGGTCGTGGGCGGAGAGGCTAACAGCTAACAAAATTACCTCCCTGATTTCGGGCAGAGATCAATCTGCAGATGATAGAATACATTTTCATGCGCAGGGTTTTCGTGCGGCGATTGCGGTACTCCAAATACTTGCCATACCTACATATTTCTATTAGTCTTAATCCTTCACGAAGGTGCACGAGTATCAAGTACGCAGTCGGCATTGGAGTTTCTACTTTCAAGTAAGCTTCAACCTAAATATTATTTACATACAACATGTGTAAATGTTTTTGATACTTGTGTCAATTGCTTAGTTTGATTATGTTACGAGTAATGAGGGCTTAAGGGCCTAACTCCAGATTGTGGAGTGGTGCTAAATTAGATCGATTTTTGCATTGAAAATTGGTACCCGTTGCATCGTCATAATATATTTTTAAGTTTTAGAATTCATTCATAAGAATGGGTGACTAGTTATTTAAAATTGGGTAACTATTAATAGCTATAGGAAAATCGTATTTGTATCAAATAGTATAAACATAAAAAAATTCAAAGTCGTGATTTTTAGATAACTTTGCAGATAAGAGCAATTATTTTTTAATAATTTTGTATGTTTTAATTGACAGTGTAAAATAATATGTGCATATACTTTTATAAAAATAAGTATACGATAATAATGATACATAACTCAAAAAGCAATGGAAAATCCTTTCGTTTTATAAATACCGGCTAACCAAAAGCCTAGATAGTACCTTTGTTATTCCTACATTTTAATGAATTCAGGGCTAGGTACAGTGGCGACCAAAAGTCCATACCCAATCTCAAAACGTATTAGGTTGACGTTTAGTTTGACTTACGACCTTTTACTTTCAAGAATAGACACATGTATCATCGTTGTGAATGTAGTTCATAATTTCAACATTTCTACATGAGACGAGATGGTCTAGTGGTTAAGCGCGCCCAGTTGACAGCGTTAATCAATGAGCCGCAAGTTCGAATCTCACATTATTTTTGTCTTTTTGTTTTTACTCAATTTGAAGAAATGAACAGAAATATAATATTCTTTAGCTTGTTCGCTTTGTTCACACATTTCGTAAATTTAAAAGGGTAGTCATAGAAAACTAATAAAGAATTTAGATTTCTGTGAGGTAGACATGAGTTTTGTGCATTAACTTGATTGGAATGAGCGTTGTCGTTTGGTTGTGGTTGTTGGTTAGTAACGAGTGATTTAATAGATACTCGTAGTGGTATTGTAAGTATTCTCGAAACGCAGGCAAATAATATTACTGAGGCGAGGGCGACTATTATTGGGCTGCATAAAAGTGGTCCCAATTAATATCTTATGAAACCTGACTGAATGTGAGTATTATATTAACGAATTGTAAATTAAATTTTTATTTGAAATTTATACCTAAGATACCTAAAATTATTTGGTGGCATTTCGATTAATACTTATTATTGATTTTTAAATATATAATGACGCCAAAAATGTGTTTATTATGGAATTTATAAATAAATAGTTTTAAATATAAAATTTGTTATATTAAATAAATATTATTAAATTATATAAAAAATTAAGTCACTTTAGTATTTTGTTATAAATGCCTAAAATTACTTTTTTTGTTGTTTTAGAGGAATACTATTATTAGTCTCCGGAGCAAGAAATACGAGGAAGAGGATAGATAGCCTATCCTACCTACTCAACAGCGAAGTGGATTAAGTTTGGTGGTTTCGCACTGGATAACATACTGTTTACAACAACAGCTGCATATTGTAATCTGTGGCTGCATGCATCATAAACCAGAAAAAATACGTTTCGTTTTTAATATGTGGGGATGGCGTGCAACAGTGCTACTTATGAAGAAGTATTAGACGGTGTTATGCAACATTTAATAACCTGGATGTTTTAGTTTTAATAATTAGACGGTGTAACTAAATATTTAGTGATAATTATATTATATATTCGTAGATAGTTATTTAATGATCTTAAATTGAGGTTTAGTTTCAATCTTCTTTTCATCAAGAAAACGAATTATTAAACTATTACCTCACTAAGTTTATTGTGACGTTACATAAAAAAAACCTGTTCATAAAGTCTGAATTATAGTTTAGTTTTCAATTAACTCTGCTGAATACCAATTCAGAAACTTAATACGTGAGCATCACCAAATTTATTTGTGTTATTAAAATATCCTTCTCTTATTATGTTATTATGAATTTTATTGACTAAGTGGGTATTCAACAAAAAATCTTATGAACAGTTACTAGAGAATTTCTTTTATTTCGGTAGGAATGTGACGTTACAATTCTCATAAGATTGTTAATTTTAAAAATAAATTTTTGTTATCACACAGCACGCCTTTTTTTCCTACTTCCAATTACAAAAAGTTAAAATAAAATCACATAAAAAGTTAAATAAATAATACAATAACTAATATTTGCTTCTTATAAAAAATAAATAACAAGCATGAATACGTAATAATTCAACATAAACCTAAAAAGATTTTGCCTAACATTATTATGGTTTCAAGAAACAAAAAACAGCCACACATAGTATAAGATTTGAACTCGGAATTCAATGATCGTAAACCCTTTCTTATCCAAACCAGCTGCCAGGACATGTTATAATTATGCGAAATTTAGCAATGCAATGGTAAGAATACGTCGCGCGTCGGGTAGGACTCGTACGGTAAACAGAAATATAATGCCATTTCGCGTAGTGCGACGATGGTTCATTAGTGTGTGTTATCTGTGGAATGTTGAGACATCACTCGTAAACACACATGCGCACGCGCTGACTGGATCGCGCCCGTGTTCATAGGAAAGTGAACCTTAGCGGGGGTATGGATTTCTGAGCGCTTACTGTACTTCTGCGGGTTGTTCGAAACTGCGGGTTGTTCGTAAGAGATACCGCGCCCCCGGAACGCAAAGGGCACATGAAGGAACATAGACGGGTTTTAGTCAGTAAAAGTCTGACACTACCTCCCGCCCCGCCCAGGGCGGGGGAAGTTATTTGATGATTTCCCGTCTATAAAAAAAAAAAAAAAAAAAAAGGGCTAGGTACTTGTTGCCCAAATTATCTTATTATCTAGAGTACATTTGTATAAAGTGCGCAGAAACACGCTGTCGCAAATATTCCCACAAATGAAAATATCAATCTCTAATATTCTCGGTTCATATTATGATCGGTATATTTCTAGCAGACAAAGACTAAAATACTTGGCCTAAATTAAAAATCTAATTAACTATGGAATAGTTTGCCAACTGTCACTAGCCTGGAGCACTGAACTGCCACTAATAATTAATTAGTCGTGTGAACACGTCTGCTAAACAATGTTAACATATTGGTACATGCCACAAGATTATAATTAGGTATGTTTATTTGTGCCGTTTGCCGATGCCAGCTTTTGTCAACAACTTCGGCCGTGTGAATTTTCTTACAGATCCCTAGTTTTTGTTAATAAAAGAATTAAATATGTATAATTATGTCTATACATATAGCCTATAAGGATAACGTAGCTAACTATTAGTAAAATAATTTTCAGTATGGGATTAGGAGTTCCAAAGGTTAGCGCGTTCAAACAAAGCAACCTTTTCAGCATTATAAAGTTAAGTATAGATATTTGTCCTACAAGTGTGGCGATATTAACAATAGCCCTTCTCAAAAAGGTAAGAAAGGGCTATAATATAGTTTTTTACAGCCTACGACTATAGCTTATTTGTGCACGTTACAGCCAAAACCTAAAAGGGGCAAAACCTGGCGCTCAAGCCGATTACCATATTAAGTAAAACTACCAGGCGCACATAAATCAAAGTTACCTTTCTTCTACATAATCTCTCAGAGCCTCGCGTAACTCCTTGGGGTCAATATCGTACGCCTGACAAGACTCGTATGTTCCATGCTCTCCTGGTACTGTCAATGAACGTAGCAGGTCATCTGGAAGGCCTAGGTTGTCTAATTCTGAAGGCGGTGCGCACCAATGTTCTGGAGTAGCGTTTGTGAAGACCTGGAAATTAAAAAACGAGTATAAGTTTTTTTTACTACAGAACTTTTGGCCTGTTGCCAAACCTATCAAAACAGTGAATGTTTTGATAGGTTTGTTTTGATTGATTGATTGATAGAGTTCAAATTTAATTCAAACAAACCAATCGAAGCAATTTGATATCAATTTGTTTTAAACGAAACGAATCAAACGACGTTCAATTGGTTCGTATCAATGTTTTTTATCTAAATTCAATAATCAACTGACTGTACTGAGACTTTTAACTGTGTCTATTACTATGGCCGTTATAATTATTAACAAATAAATAAAACAAAAAAAAAAAGTTTTTTTCTTATGTTAAATATTGTACGGTTGCATTGACAGGATGGTATGGAAGAAGAAAACGTGTTGCGCCGACCCCAAGTAACATGGGATATGGGCAGGAAGATGATGATGAAATATTGTACGGTGGTAAAAAAAAACAAAAAAAAAAAACATATTGAACGTGTCAATATGTTTTTTTTTGTTTTTTTTTGTCACCATTTAATGTTACCCATGTTTGCAAAATAAAAATATCTTTATCTTTACGGAACTCACTTGGTCGGTTTTCCGCTTTATAGAAAAATTGCTTTTACCCACAACTTCGTTCGCGCATATGCCGGTTATTGCAGACGCATACGTAGTCGCGGTATAAAAAGTAGCCTATTTCTTTTCTTGGGGTTCCAACTTACCCCGTACCAAATTTGATAAAAATCGGTTCAGTGGTTTAGGTCGTGAAAGCGTATCTGACAGACAGACAGACAGAATATTACATTCGCGTTTATAATAGCTATCAGTATTAGTACGGATGCCTCGTTATGGTTAACTGCCTCGTCGGCCTAGTGTTTCTAAGCACGACTGCTACGTTAGAGGTCTTAAATTCGATTCCCAGGTCGAGCAAAGTGTTATTGGGGTTTTCTATAAAATTGTCAGTAGCTGCTCGGAATTAGGATTTGTGCCCGGTTAATGGCAATAGGCTCGCCTCCTATTACATGGGACCTAATTATACCGGCAAACTGTGGGTTGTACACCTCTGCCTATATCATATAGGCGTGATGTTATGTGTGTATGCACACAAAAATAAATCCCACACTCCACAGCCTTTATACAAACAAATACTTGAAAGTGTGTCATCTTTTGACATACATTTACAACGAAGCGCCTCTCAAACAGAATACTTAGAAGATTACGTAAAATAATTTGTATGACAATAGTGGCAGTCATGATCGTGTCATACAATAATATAGTGCGATTAGTTTTACTTAGGTAAACTGTAAAGGAGTCGTGAGCATGTGTGGTGAGGTAATAGCTAACGCGTTGAGATGAAATTCTTGAGACTGCAATGTGTTTGAGTAATGTTTATGACGTCCTTTTTAAAAAAACATTGTCACTCTCTTGGAATTTCTTCTGTATAGTGAGTGCTTCTTGTTTTCGTAGCTCAGGCATGAGGAAATCTTTGCAGCCATTATCATACTGGACAGGACTAAATACTTTAAAGTTGCAGTTCGAGGCAAAGAAACATATATTTAGATTGCCTGAAGCCAGCATTCGTCACTTCTGTAGCGACTGCCTATCTGACCTCTACAACCCAGTTACTGGGCAACACGATACCTCTTGGTTAGACCTGTTGTCAGACTTTCTGGCTTCTGACTATCCGTAACTACTGTCAGCGATCTACGATTGACAGCCGGGACCAACGGCGTTATGTGCTTTCCGAGGCACGGGGATGTCACACCACCAACTTCCAAACTCTGCTACTGAGGAATTCCTAATGGAATAACCCAAATAAATTTTGCCTGACTTGGGAATCGAAACCACCATCCATCCATCTGAAATGTCCTAGAACTGGGTAAAGGTCTGTCACAAATGTTTGGGTTTTATTTTCTTGTTCTACCTTAAAGCAGCCCTGAAAGTCATTCTGCCATCTTTTTGAGACTCTTGCGGCTGATGGGACCCGCCCAATCTTATTTGTTGGTTAATTATAATTATTGTAATACTTAAAGATGATATCATGCCCCAAGAATTTCCTTTCTATAAGTTACATAACGAAAAACTAGCTTCTAAAATACCTATATCCTTTAATATTTTAATGTCTTTTTTATGCATGATTAATATTTAATAATACATAGTTTCTGTTATTTGAATAGCGTTCGAACTTGATCGTGTACCTTACAAATCATTATAATACGTAGTATTATTCTACCGACCTTTCTGTCACAGCGGCATCTCAATGGAGACTAGCCAATTACACAGGAGATATTTTATTGCACTAGTGTGTGTGGAGAAACAGGTGAACTCCCTTTTCCCTTACTCTCATAGTCCGATGAAACGGAAATCCGACCCGGTTTGTGAGAGTTTAGGGCAGGAGCAACGGCTTTCCGAGACGCGAAGGTGGTCACACTACCAACTTCCAAACTCTGTGTTGCTACTGAGAAATTCCTGATGGGAAACTCAACTCTATATAACTTTGTTAGTCATACTTGCGAACACGAAAATATCCTGACAGTTTTATCTTTATCCACAAGATAAAGTAAACCCATCAAATCTTTGTAGGTATAATTGTGTCGGGGCAATCCCAAATAAGGAAATTTGGTATATTTTCTACTAAGGCTGTGGGCAGACCGGAGTCATGACTTTTTTGGCAAACTCATTGTCTGCTTAACCTTTTTCCCAACCATATTATTATTAATCGATTTCTAATCTAACCGTTTTACATAAAGCTACTGCCTATCTGACTCTGACAGTAACTGGATTACACGATATCTCTTAGTAAGACTGGTTAACAGGATTGCTTTAACCCTGGAGTGGTCGCGTGGACTACATATGTAGTCCACGGCTGTTTAAACTGACATGACTTTTTGCGCACTTTTTTTTCATAGCTGATTTAAACAAGATCGATGAAGATTTATGTTTGTTTTTCGTTTTAATTTCATTTTAGAAGAGTTAATTTGTCATATTTTAATAAGAAAATAATAAAACAATAGAATTTCATTTAAAAAACGACAAAACAAATTGCTACATATGTAATCCGCGCGACCACTCACGTGACTTTTTAAGGCGCGACCACTGCAGGGTTAAAGACTATTATAAAAAATATTAAAATAAAAATAATAAATAATGATGGCGCATGTTTGTTTATTGAGCGGTTGTGATGTAGCTTGTGGTGTCAGAAATAAAGCCAAAGACTACAGTTTTTTTTAATTAGGTCACCTCAGGGCTAATTAGCTCCCTATTGGGCACTTAATCGAAATTGCCAAAAACCTACTTAAAGAAGTAGCCGAAATTCGACCAACAATTTTTGTTTCGTTGTGTGTACACTGCCTATATACCTTTAAGAGCGTAGCGAATTTTTTTGTTGCTATAAGTAGGTATTTTGATAACACTATCATTAGTGTCTGCTATTAATTCCGAGATTTGTATTACTTATTACTGATAAACACTATCTTTTGAATTGGATTGCGTATCCACCTGTGCCCTATTAAGTAGCTTAGCAAAGTAAATTAAGTAATTAAATAGTATTTAACAAATAACTGAAATATGACACATGAAAAGAAATAGTGATGAAATAATGTATAATTATTTCCTAGATTCCTAGATTTTGACCGCGACTTCGTTTGTCAAGCAAAGGCAAATCTGTTCTTAGTTGACAGAATGGTTAAAATGATTATATTAAAATAATACAATATAAAAAATGTGTTACATTATTATTAAGAAATAATCAAAACTTATGTCAATAATACATTTTAAAATAATCTGCGTTCATTTACGCAAATATCATAATATGTATAAATAACGGACGAAAAATATTTAAAATCATCCGATTTCTTGAAATAATCGTTTCATTCTACCACTAATTTTAAACGAGAGAATTTTCGATGTGGATTAGTTAATTTTGACAGACTTAAGCTCAAAAGCAAGTCGTTATTGTAGCTCTTATCTCCGACACAGTAGGTACGATAATGAATGGCGTGTTTACAATATGTGTCAGTGGTACCGTCTAGGAGGCGGGCCTTATCTAATCGCCGTGCTTATTGTAAAGCACTTGTATTTACTATAATTGTCTCATTTGGAAGGATTTATTGGTATCTGTTATAAATCATTGTATTTAGTGGTTTTAGTATCCAATTTTGTTTTTTTTTTAATGTTTTATGGCTCTTTTGAGTGCGTTTGAGTGTAGGCGTTTATTTTATTAAAAATACATACACTTGAAAAACATAACCCTCCTTCTGGGGCAAGTCTGGTAATAAGCCCTAATAAGCCTATGTTACTTCTTAAAACATCAGCTATTTACCAATTAAAATTAGCTGAGCGGTTTCGGAGATTAGGAAGGACAAAATGTAAAGACAGACACACAGACTTTGGTTGACTGGTAGAGCAGAATGCCTAAAGCATTAAGTCCGGCTTTATACTTTTTTGTTGCATAGAGTTTAAATAAATAAATCAATCAACAGACAAGCAAAAATAAAAAGTTTTTTTATTTTTTATTTGAAATTCTAATGAACAAACAGACATTACAATTTAATTAATTAGCATAGCTAAAATAAAGTTCATGAACATCTACAGTTACAAACAAAACCAATTCATTGAAATCAGTTAGAAGTTGGACCCTAACAGCGCACCGTCGGATTCCAGTTAGTAAAAGGTTAGCCGATTATGATTGAGATTGTGATTTATGAACAAGATTGCTTTTGTTCCCATGTAACGTCTCCCATTTGTAATGGCTGCCACGGACACGTGTACACCACGAATATTAGATCTACATTATGTTACGTTGGAGTAATGTGATTTTCTTCTTTTGGTGGAGGTACTAGGAGCTTAGCACGAAAAGAGTAAAAGTTTTTGATTAGAGTCCATTTTTGAATTGGTAGTATGAATCATGTATTAAACATTTATTTTAAAACTGTACGTATGGAGTGTCTTGTCCATGTGTTTTCCATACGAAACTACCCTTTCGAAGTATACCATCATGCCTGTATTCCCCGAAGGGTTAGGCAGAGGTGTACCGATGTACACCCACAGTTCGCCGGTATATTTATAGGTCCCAAGTAATAGGGAGCGAGCCTATTGCCATTAACCGGGCACAAATTTAAACTCCGAGCTGCTACTGAGAATTTCATAGAAAAACCCAATAACACTTTTTGCTCGACCTGGGAATCGAACCCAGGACCTCTAGCGTAGCAGTCGCACTCAGGACCACTAGGCCAACGTGGCAGTTTAAGAACGACTGCAATCTAATCTCAGTCTCAATCTGACAAAAATATCTTAATGTAGGTAGTTTACCTACATGTTTTGACATTAATTGTCACTGAGATGAGATTGCGATTGCATTTAGAACGCCTTTTAAGTTTTAACACCCAAATAGGCTCGCATTTTTTTATTTGGTCTATGTAGCTCGTCACCTCATGGTAAGTAGATGTCAATGATTTTTCTAGGCAGTCATCAATTCTACTAAGTGTAGGTACTGTTGTGTGATTCTGTAAGACCTCGTTCTAAACTTCGAATCTGAATCCGCTGTGACTTTCTTGATTGGCATTTTAAAAACTCGGTTGATAATTCGAATTTACACACGCGCCACTCTTGCGAGCGTGTCAGCGAGTTGAACTAAATTGACGGGGAAATAACAGATAAAGTATGAGATCACGTAAGAAGTGGCATTCTATACGGTAATTCCACCGTCACTTCGACGCTCACTTAGCACTTCAAAGTGTCAAATAAATCAATGATTGTCATTTTGAAGTGACGGTGAATAGCGACGTGAGATACGAGTTCATGTCTGAATTTTACAGAATCGACGTACTGGTAATCATATCTATGAGTATATTGTTGAAGTTTGTTATGGCTGTAATCTATCTACCTAGAATCTACCTCTTCAAACAATAATATGTGCAATACAGTTAATTCTATCAGTAGTCAGTTCTTAAGTGGTTATTAACTATTTCTTAAGATTAAGAAATAACAGAATGAAACAAAACGGCATCAAAAAATTGCTGCGGGTTTTTTTTACCCGACTGCGCCAGAAGGAGGGTTATGTTTTTCGAGAGTATGTTTGTATGTATAATTGTTTGGCACGCTCTGCAGCCTGAATGGCTTGATGGATTTTAGCTTGAGAGGTGTCGTTAGATTCGTGTTTACTGTGAGAGTGACACTGGGTATATCAAAATAAAAAAAACAAAATGGCGTATTTTTGGCGCCAAATTCAAATGTTTGGATCGCTCTACAGCCTGAACGGCTCGATGGATTTTAGCTTGGGAGGTGTCGATAGATTCGTATTTACTGTGAGGGTGACACTGGGTATATCAAAATAAAAAACTAAAAAAAATAAAAATACAAAACGGTAATTTAAAAAACTAAAAAACCCGACTGCTTTTCTGAATATTTATGAAAAATCCCTAAAACAAGAAAGTCGTTGTACCCGATTGCACTTAAAATTGTAGCAGTCGGGACCCATTCTAGAAATGGAGGCTTAGTGAATTGAGAGCAAATACCTATGTTATATTGCAGATGGTCCCGAATGGGTCCCGACTGCTACAATTTTAAGTGCAATCGGGTACAACGAATTTCTTGTTTTAGGGATTTTTCATAAATATTCAGAAAAGCAGTCGGGTTTTTTAGTTTTTTAAATTACCGTTTTTTACTTCTGTTTTGGGCAGAGTGGAAGGGAGTGTCAGACTCTTACTGACTAAAACCCACCCGTGTTCCTCATTTTTTTTGTGTTCTTTACGTCCCAGAGGCACGGTAACCTCTAAAACGGATAGAAAGATTTTAGGGTACCGCGCAAAAAATTATAGGTAACCCCAAAAATTACTAACATTTACACGGACGAAGTCACAGGCATACGCTAGTTACTTATATAAATTTTGTGCATAGTTAATGAATATCGACTATTAATCGTTTAATCTCAACTTAAACCAGGGTGAAAGGTGATCATTATTAGAGGCTATCTTTTGACAATGACATTTCAGAAACATTAATTTTGATCACTTTCAATTGCCAAAAGGTTAATTCTATTAAAATTAATACTTTCAAAATCTAGTCGCGATATCATCTTATTTCGTACCAAACTAAGTAATAGTAAGCAATAATAATTACTAGAATACTTTGCGTGTAGTAGTCCAACACAAATAAGTATAGACAACCAATCACAAATCAAATTAAATAAACCATTCACTTTTGTATTGTGAAGAAGTCAGTCAATCATAAAATTTAAGCTAGTTATTCGCTTTAATAAACAATAGGTTTCATGAAGTAGAACAAACAAGAAACTCCATTAACACTTGTATTTTTTTTTTAATAATAGCGAACTGCCCGCGTGACTTATTTTTCTTGCGATAAGTTACGTCTTTGGTTACTGCTCCGCTCCCGTGGGTCGTAGCGTGATGTTATATAGCCTATGTTACTCAGGAATAATGTAGCTATCTATTTGTGAAAAATGGTTGAAATCGGTCCGGTAGTTTTTAAGCCTATTCGGTACAAACAAACCGAAAAATCTATCCTCTTCAAAATATCACTGTAGATTTCGAGTGGAGGTATCATTATTCATGTTAAATCTACAAGTATAATATGAGAACAATGCGTTGTCAGTTACAGTGAATGAAAGTAACATTAATCATGCATAATGCACATTTCTGTGTATGTTTGAAAGTCTATAATTATATATCAAGTCATGATTTATCTGATCCATAGAAACACAATAATCCTTTCTCTAAATCACTTTCACTACTTTCGCAACATGGCAAGCAATATGGTCCACATCTATGACCAGTGACAGTAAACCATATACACATGCAAAACATGGGCATGCAATTTAGCAGTAGTAGAGCTCTTTGTAAAGAAGCTCGTCCGGGAAAGTACTATCACCATAACTATTGTTGTTTCCTGAACACAGCAGCGTTGCTGTGTTCTGGTTTATGGCCGGTGTCATTACAGGCACATGATATATTTTAGTTCAGTCTCTGGGATGGCAACGCATTTGCAAGGCCTCTATTGTTGCAGATGTATACTACCACTTAACATCAGATGGGCCGTTGGCTTGTTTGCCATCCAATTATATACATATATAAAAAAAATACAGATATAAATAAATACATATTACTTGAGAGTTCATTGAAAAACCCAACGCTAGTGGACCGTACTTGAGAATGTCTGGCGTACCCTCGTCACTCTGTCCCCCCACCACCTTTATTGAGTAGCTAAATATTATTTACCTTAATGCATGAATTTTCTTCATAAACTTAGCTGGTGACGGCACGAATAAAGAAATGACTAAAATCCCCAATCGTGTCGGTTTACCGTGTCATGGGGCTATGAGAGTTAGAGAAGAGGGAGTGCGCCTGTGTTTGCACACACACTATCTTGTAAACTATAAAATCTCCTGAGTTTGCTAGTTCCCATTGAGTTTGGTACCGTAACTGACTTTGGGAGAATCGTTATAAAAATCAGCAAGAGCTGGATTGACGGTGTAAGGCAGAAAGCAGTGCTCTTAGAAGTTCATATTAATAGAATTTTTCTCTGTTTGCATCCCTAGATACTATAGTAACTCATCCCTGATACCAGAAGGTAGTATTTTTAAATACGAATAGTTTTATAATCTATAGATACTAATATAATAAAGGTGAAGAGTTTTTTGTTTGTTTAAAAGCGCTAATCTCTGGAACTACCAGTCAGATTGGGAAAAATCTTTTGATAGCCAGATTTATGAGGAATAATATAGACTATGTGAAATCACGCTACGATTCATAAGAGCGGAGCAGTAACCAAATACATGTCATATCGTAAGAGAAAAAAAACCCCACGCACGAAATCGCAAACAGAAGCTAGTAGTATGTACATCGTATGAATGACAGTGATAAGAATATAGTAAATAAACTTGACATAAAAACAACATGTCATTCAGTAGAAATGAGATAATGTCAGTGAACTTTCTCTAGACATTTGTTTGTGTTCAAAATAAACACGAAAATGAAACCAAAATAAATATTGTGATCTGATCGTTGTTTGTTTTATTTTAACATGTTTTTGCTGCCTCGGAAACCACGTAAAGCCGTTGGTCCCGGCTGTCATTTGTAGATCTTTGACAGTCGTTACTGTTAGTCAGAAGCCAGAAAGTCTGACAACCAGTCTTACCAAGAGTATTGTATTACCCATTACTGGGTTGTGGAGGTCTGATAGGCAGTCGCTCCATGTAAAATACTGATATTCAGCTGCATCCGGTTCGACTGGAGGCCGACCCCAACATAGTTGGGAAAAGGCTAGGCAGATGATGATGTTTTTGCTGTATTTGTAATGGCGCCATGTTTTATGTGTTCCTGGTACCTAATAACCATTTTTTTTTTGTTTCTTAAAATCTTTGTATTTTGTTTTTGCATTTTTTTTTCTCAGTAGCAGCTCGGAGTTTGGATTTGTGCCCGGTTAAAGGCCTATTCAGACCTAAGCGGTATTCGCTGCCGCTGTGGGTAGAGGTACATACCGCGCGGGTTTCGCTCAGGTATTTAGTATCAAGTACCGCGGCTAGAGCGACCCACTGGGTTTTCTCTGCCGCAGGCGGCAGCGAATACCGCTTAGGTTTGAATAGGCCTTTATGGCAATAGGCTCGCCCCCTTTACATGTAACCTAAATATACCGGGGAACTGTGGGTGTACATTGGTACACCTCTGCCTAACCCCTCGGGGAATACAGGCGTGATGTTTTTTTTTTTAAGAATTTCTCCTGTATCCTTGTTACGTTCACAAACATAATAAAATCACACAACTAGATCCGGAAGGCATACAAATATGTTCCGTGCGGGAATCGAAATCGCGACACCCAGCGTAACAGCCAATCGCTTTGCCACTACGCCAACCGTGTCGTAAAAATTATATGTGAGACTATACGGGTAGCCAGCCTTGTTCTGAATACTTCCCATATATCGGCATGAGTTATTATGCCCCTGACTTAACATGAAAATAATGAGATATGATGCAATCGATACGGCCGTCATTCCTGAAGGTAATTAGCAATGTCCTGGAGAAATCTGGTGGGCAATTCTACTAACTTTGAGAATCAATCGCAACGTAATCTCTGTCTCAATCTGTGAAAAATGCTTCTAATTTACATGCATTTTTTGACATTGATTGTCATCTAGATGAGATTGCGACTACATTGTGAACGTTCATAATTTCATTGGTAGAACTGGCCAACTGACTTCATACTTCACTGAATATCATAAAACCACTTCTTCGATTGGTAAGTCTTCTTCGATACGTAGTTAAAGCCAATGTGCCAAATTGACGTTTTTAATATTTTTAACTTACTAGTTAGGACTGAATAAATAAGTACTAGGTCGCACAGTGGTCGAAATCCGAAATATTATTTTTAGTACATTATACTGCGCTCCAATACAGGTATAGCTAATTTAGTTCAAAAGGCTGCCCAACTTAAATGAGAGACTGACACTAAGACTAAGAGACTGGGTCGCGACAGGCCACGAAAGAGATGGCGGGGTCAATTGAAAGGATTCCTCAAAAGCTGGAGGGATGAGGCAGGGCATCGTGAAAGATGGAGTGGCGAGACCCCTTTGTTCAGGAGTGAGACAGAACAGGCAATACATAAAATTAATATATAATTTTCCTTGCTTTTTACACTATCATCATCTGCTTAGCCTTTTTCCCAACTATGTTGGGGTCAGCATCCAATCTAACCAGATGCAGCTTAATACCAATGTTTTACATGGAGCGACTGCCTATCTGACCTCCACAACCTATTTACTGGGCAACACGATACCTCTTGGTTAGACTGGTTGTCAGACTTCTTAGCTTCTGACTGTCTATAACAACTGTCAAAGATCTACGAATGACAGCCGAGACCAACGGCGTTACGTACTGTCCGAGACACGGGGGTGTCATATCAACTTCCAAACTCCGGACTGCTACCTGAGAAATTCCTAATGTTTTTTACACTTTTTTTTTTTTTTTTATAGACGGGAAATCATCAAATAGCTTCCCCCGCCCTGGGCGGGGCGGGAGGGAGTGTCAGACTTTTACTGACTAAAACCCGTCTATGTTCCTTCATGTGCCCTTTGCGTTCCGGGGGCGCGGTATCTCTTTCGAACAACCCGCAGCCAATGGTTTTTACACTGGTACTCTTCTATCCTATGCTATCCTTACTAATATTATAAATGCGAAAGTAACTCTGTCTGTCTGTCTGTCTCTTCTTCACGCCTAAACCACTGAACCGATTTCAATGAAATTTGGTACAGATATAGTCTGGGACCCGAGAAAGGACATAGGATAGTTTTTCATCCCGGAAATCCCCCGGGAACGGGAACTATTAATCCACGCGGACGAAGTCGCGGGCAAAAGCTAGTTGTTTATAAATATGAAGGTTTAATACCTGAGAAAATACCAGGAACGAAGTAGGTATAGCCGCCAGTCCACACAACAAGTAGAACAGCACTACGTGCCAGTGGCCTGTCTTAGTGGCCAGAATCGCGGCCTCGTCCAACTCTTTGGTCCACGTCATTGTCACCTCACTATTTTAATCACTTTTTTGAAATTGGAACTGATTAAGAGTTCCCCGAAACTCGGACTCCACATTTTTTTGCAAGCCTAGTGTTATTTTTTATTTGGTATTTTTTGGACTTTTTATTTTGTTAATAAATTTTTTGGTTTGGTGTTTTGTAATTATTTTTTTAAGTGTTTTTTGTTTATGACAATTGTAGTTTTATTTTTATGATTTATTTAAATTTTAACACATGATTGACATGATGATTGATTTCTTATTATTTCGTTGTTACTTTAAGGTGTTATTTATTACGAAACTGTAAATTATATTTAAACTTTAACAATACGTGTTAAGGAAAAATGTTTAAATAAATACTATATTTGTTATTTTTTCAGTGTAAAATTAAAACAATTTACTACAAAGAATATCCCTTCAAAATACCACAACGAAAGTTAATTTTCTTTCAACACATAATTATTACGATAGCTTTTAAGTAAATTTTCGTTACTTCAGTGACACGCGTCAGTGTTTCAAACTCTTTAAATCATACTAAACGTTGTCGGTACGTTCAGACTGACCAGGGCAGGTAACCCGACCATGTGTGATAGCCTACTGTTCAATAAAGACAATAGCTATTGTAAGCCGTTTTTATTTAGCAGTATAATATCGATAGAGTAGACTGAAGAGGTACCATTTTTCATATTCTCATTTTGAACTCACATTATTTATTTGCATAAGCACCTATTATCTGAACTTCCTCTTGAAATAAACTATTAAACGTCTAAACTTCTTCTTTTCAGTAATTTTGGCAAAGGAACTTTTTTCAAGGGTTTATACAAGGTTATTTATTAGAAAGGGTTAATGTAAAGTAAAAGTGAAAACTAGTACAGTTTCAATAGTAATTCTGTCATATCAGAAGCGATCATATAAGGGCGTGGTACGAGTGATAGCGGAGAAACTTACTATTTCAAAACTATTATTGTTTACTACATACCTACTGCCTACATTGTTATCACGGAAGTGGCAAGAATAATGTAACCAGCATTTTGGGAAGTAGTTGATTGAAAAGAGTGTCTGTGGAGTTTCTTCTTCGATCTTTTCCATAGACAATCCTTAGAGTTTTAGAACGAGCAACTAGCTTCAATTTTGTAACTGACCGACTCCTTGACAATTCAAAAGTATTTGTAAATGGTTTAGTAGTTATTTTCGATATAAAATACTGATTTATATTAAATCTTATTTTATATAACCATAAGTTTCAAAGGCCCATTCAACTGAAAAAATTAAAAAATCTAAAGCCGAGCAGTAATGACCACCTTTTAAAAAATATCTTTATTTTCAGAAAAAAAACATCTATACCTATAATATTATATCAAAATTAAATCCGTTTGAAATCCACGGGGAAACCCTAGTCAATTATCAGCCTAGATAATGTTCACCACAGACGCGCGACTCCGCGGTTTAGTGACGTCAACGGCGCATGCGTCACTAAGATGATTTGATTACGAAGTATTATAAAACGTACGAGTAATGATGATAGTACATTTCGATTGAGCAAATATAAACAGATACTGTTAAGAAAAAAATAAAAATTGTTAGTATTTATAATTCCCAACAAATTGTAGTAAAGTTATTTGCAGACCTAGGTTTTTTCCGAAAATAACATTTATCATAGCGATCACACCTTTTTTGTTTTATATAATTATAATCACATGTACAAACAATCTGACCCACACACACAGCCATAAAATCTTTTTTTTTTTCCATAAATTAATGTACCCCGCTTGCTATAGGACCTAGCCCTTACCTAGTGGCGCTTTCAAATCAAGATTTAGACCTGTTTTCAAGTAGATAACATACTAATGTATTTATAGATTAAAACTAGTTTATTGGCGCTGCTTAATAACATAGGTGATTAATTATTGTGAATTATCTGTTTAATGTTATTTGCTTGTAGTTCGATTATGATAATCTCTGTTATAATTTATTTTTATTGACTTTTTATGACGTGGTATTAAGTTTAGGAGCTCCTTGTGTTGTTGTTAATCGTTTTGCTGAATTTAATGTTCGGGAAAACGAAAGAGAGTGATACTTTGCTTTTAAGGAAGTGAAGCAAGCTAGTAAAGCATTTGGGGCTTTTTTTTACCGATGGGAAATCATCAAATGACACTCTTTGAGGCGCGCGTGGAACACGAACGCGCCATCGACACGGTCTATCGTTAGTTAACGTACAGACGGTGAGTTACCCATTGCTCACCGTCCACCCGTCCGTCCGTAGACCTGCTTCTACGGTGGCCGGGAGTCTTCTCGCGGCTCCCGACGCCCAGAGCGTCTCCCGCGGCGGCTGCTGCTGGGACGAGAGGTTCTGCGCGTCTTCCGTTCCGCCACGTCCTTAAGCATTTAGGGTGCACACGACATATTGTCTGAACAACACATACCCAGGACGGCGGGCGGCGACTCACTGCGTTAATCACTATTTTATGCCATTGGACGGCAAACAAGTTGACGGCCCACCTGATGTTCAGTGGTCACCGCTACCTGTAGACATCTGCAATACCAGAGGCCTTGCAAATGCGTTGCCATCACAGAGACAAAATTGAAATGTCTCATGTGTCTGTAATTACTCTTCAAATTGGAACACAGCAACGCTGTTTTGCGGCAGAAATAGGTATGGTGTTAGTAGTTCCCCGGAGGAGCTCCTTCACAAAGAACTGTACTGCTACGAAACTTCACTTCTCTCAAAAAGGTGACTGTCACAAAGGGTAGTAAATAGGGTTTCCTTGTAAGTTAAGTGCACCAATGCCGTATCCAGGAAGTGTAGGAAATTGCGGCCAAACTCTAGCACACCGGTCTAAGGCAGTTAAAGAACACTAAACATGGTTCGAGTCAGAAAGATTCTGGCATCCAGGAGAATTTCCACATTTTCCACACAGTTCTATTTTGTATACTTATTTTTACTAGCTTTTGCTAGGGTTTGTCCGTGTGGAAGTCAAGTACACCATAAAGCATATCCTATGACACTGCACAATATTATAGCTTTTTTTTTTCTGATTTTTTGTAATTGGACCAGTATTTCCAGAGACGTACAAACAAAAAATAGTACTTTTTGTTTTTGTTGTGTTTGATTCTCGATAATCAGTAACTTATAATTTATTGGTAATAAACTAACATAAATCATTCAGTGTAAAAAGCTAAACTTTGAGCAATACATACAAAAACAATGAAAAGTAAACATTACAGTATATTTGAAATATCTACGTAAAAAAAAATATTATGTACCAAGTAAGATTAACTTTTTTATTTACGTTTGGCATATTTACAATTTTGTTTACTTGAAACGAAAACAATAACATAGCAATAAATTAAATTGACCTTTACAAATAAAAAAGTGTAGTACTAATAAATAAAATAATTAAATCTATTTTTACCACCGGTGTTCCTTTTTTTTTTATAAAAACGCTGTTTTAGTAAAAACACCAAAAAGGTAAATGCAATTTCATTACTTGTCGTATCTCAATGTCAAGCGATTTGATTGGCTGTTCTTATTTCACGTTCAACCAATCACATAGCTGTGACAATAGTTATTATGAGATTTGGAAGATCAGTGGTCAGGTTGGTCAAGAAAATAACTGACCAGAATCTTAAAAAAGTACCAGGACAACAAAAGCGGTAAGAGTTAATATATTAAACCCAGAATCCAGATAATACAAATAGGAAACTAAAATGGAAAATGTTATAGAAGTTCCAGACGAAGCCAGTCGTAGATAGAAAATAGTTTTGATTACCAGGAGCTCATACGAAAATAGGAGTTTACAGTTCCCAGACGTACCACAAACAGGTCATACGGCAGTTATGTGAGCAAACAAAGCTATACGGATGTTTGAGCATAATTTAGTGGCTCGAAAGCAATTGCAGAGTTCCTACTGAGGGTCCATGTTCTTCGAATTGAATTATTTATGTCTTGTTCTTGTGCCAAATACGAGTACTGATTACTTTATGGTATATGGTGATGATGTCGAAATGTGGGAAAATGGTGGTTGGTCGCTTTCAATGCGTGGGAAATTGTGGAAATACATTTTTAAAGAACGGGTGTTCAAAGACACTTAAGGGATCCGATAGTCACAATCTTCCTGCCATTATAATCTTTTTTTTTTGTTAAGGACTATTCCTGGGAACCTTTTGGTGATGGAGATATTGAAGGTTAATAAGCGAAAGCAGCGTTGCTGTGTAGCGTTGAAGGGTTTGGGTGCCGGTGAAATTACAGGCACATGAGACATTACAACTATGTCTCTAGGATGGCAACGCATCTGCAACGCCTCTGGTATTGCAGATGTTTATAGGTAGAGGTGACCACTTCGGCTTGTTTACCATCCAACAATGTTTAAGAAATCCCCACGACCCCTATTTTATATTTTCCCCTATTTTTGCGTACGTTATATTGCGCATTACTATGAAAAGTGAATTTTCATACAAAAAAATACTTAATGTTACTAAGTGTGTCATAAGGATGAAATTAATTGATAAAATTAATCCCTCTAGTTAATTTAATAAATTAATAAACATCCATCCATCCTCACAAACTTTCACGTATATAATAGTACCAGGATAGCATAACAAACACGAATGCAGAACCTTATCGAAGTCGGTAAGAAATAGACTCACTATCATGGAACAATTAAAAATTAATTAGCCCAGCTTAATCAATAGACAAAATAGATTAAATAATCGTACGATTTTGATAATATAAGAAAATATTTGTAAACGCGCAAAAAAGATTAAGTGCCTCGTTTGATAAAGACCCGTTTAGACGATCTAGGTCTTGAAACGTCTTAATATACCAAGTCAGGAAAGCGGACTGTAACGAAATATATAGGTTTCAATCTTTAATACTAAAAGCGACTAAGTGGCTTAAACGTTAGACCATCGGCCGTATGCCCTTATACAGCATCACCAGATTTTTTAGTTTTATTTTCAACACTAGAAGCACTTCTTGTGCACGTTTTTGCGCACACAAGTGTGTACTATAATATCTCCTGCATGCTTAGATAGTCTCTTGGAAAACTCGGTTAGGTCCACGCGTAGGCCGTTCCAAGCAGTATAAATTCCATGCAAATATGAACCTTAACTATTATGTAAAAGCCTCAAATTCCTTTAGAACAGTGTAAAATGCGCTCCGACGCTGTCCGGTTAGTGTAAATCCTACATAAGACTATTATACTGGACCCTTTAATGATGCTAAAATACAGCAAATCTAAATGAAGAAGAGATTTACAATCCTGCGAGGGATAGTGTGCACGTAACACACGTACTTGGACTTCGACACACACCAGATGTTGATAATACACCGCACATTTGAAATATTACGATTATGATTTACAAGATTTTATTGCTATTGATTGCTTTGTTTATCAACTGTTGCTATTATTAGTCTAGTAACATTATGAGCAGACCAGACGGACGGTACGCCACCGCTATAGATATGGTAGGTGGTACTGGATATTCCATTCGCAGAGTCATTGTGCGTACTGCTAAGGAGTTGAATTTCTTTCGAAGTAGATATGTTTCACGATTTGTTTGCCGGAATCTATGTCTCTCGATAGCTATAGGTACTCGTAATCTAGGAGTGATTAAGTTACTTCTAGGCAAGCGTGTATCTTTCTCCACCATATCACAGTTTTTTGTGTGTGAAATGTGTAGTGGAAATTTAGTTTTTCTTACTCCTCCGCTAATCTTTTCTGATTAATTTCGTTGCAGGATCCAAGACAGTTGAATCGTTTCTCTGGGACTCGCCGAGCTTCATTGTCTCGGCGCTTTTCTTGTGGTCACCACTGTTGATTCTGGCTTGCAGGAGTTGCAGTGGTATGGGAAAAGTGTGAGGGCTTGTCCCATTAAAAAAAAACACAGTTTTTTGTATGTAAATATTGTACAGAATCCAACGGACTCTGATTCGCACAGACTTTGTTAACATTTCGAAACGAAACCCTGAAAAGTTTAGATTAGAAGTTAGAAATGGCTACCATTTTCCGCAATCGGTTCGGAAAAAACGCGGCGATTTTTACCATTTTCCCCAATCGATTTGGAAAAAACGCGGCGATTTTTACCATTTTCCCCAATCGATTTGGAAAAAACGCGGCGATTTTTATCATTTTCCCCAGTCGAATTGGAAAAAACGCGGCGATTTTTAAACACAAACAGTCATCATTACTTATCTTCAAAAGGTATCAAAACCACATTTCGAATCGATCGATCATTGCAAAAGTATCTACGCACATCCATACCAAGATAAATGAAAACATTTGAGGAATGCACCGTTGTTTTTTTTTTTTTTTTTTTTTTGTTGTTATAACAATACTATCTCTTATTTAGATATTTATCTCAGAATTACATATTTCTTGTCATTTTTGTGAGATGTTGATAAATCAAAATAACCTTAATGACGTATGGATAAACTAGTGAACAATAATTTAGTAGTAGTAGAGCTCTTTGTGAAGGAGCTCGTCCAGGAAAGTACTACCACCATACATATTTCTGCCAGAAACCAGAGCTGCTGTTGCAATATCAGAGGCCTTGTAAATGCGTTGCCATCCCAGAGACAAAGTTGAAATATCTCATGTGCCTGTAAGTACACCGACACCCTTCAAATTGGAACACAGTAACGATGCTTTGCGGCAGAAATAGGTATGGTGGTAGTACTTTCCCGGACGAGCTCCTTCACAAATAGCTCTACTACTACAACATAATGTAGGTACGAGTAATACGTTTTTTACAAGAGTATGTATAGAGTTTCTTGTCCGTTCTTCTCCATACGAAACTACCTTTTGGAATGGGCAACTACATAGATTCAATAGTTTTAATTAATTTGACTTTTAATAGTGTCTTTTAATTGTCTAATTGGAATAAATGATTTGACTTTGACTTTGACTACTAAAACTGGTGTTGCATTTATGTATAAAACACCAGATTTGTTTTTAGTAACCTGCAAATGTGTCAAATATTTGTTTCCAGGTCCCTTCCACCTTGTTTAAGTTTAGTTAAATAACACATAACCGTTTTATGAAAACGATCAATATTGTTGTTATGTTTGAGTGGCTAAATTATCATAATTATACCTACATATGTAGTTATGTACAACGAACTCCATTTGGTTAAGTGAATATGTACTGAAGGAGCGGCGGCGCTATGATGGATGGCAAGTTTTATTAGGATTCCGCAGGTAAAATGTACAAACCAAAACTAAACAATATTTTCTTAAACTTACCTTTATCACACTTAATATTATCAAGGCAAAAGTTTGTGTGTGTGTATGTTTGTCTCTGCTTCACGCTTAAACTGCTGAACGGATTTGGACGAAATTTGGCACTGAGATAGATTGTAATTTGAAATAACACATAGGCTACTTTTTATCCTAGAAAATGTACCTGGGATAATACATCAAATTTGACTCGGATGAAGTCACGGGGAGAAGCTGGTAAATAAATTAAGATGAAACCACATTATTTTTGGCAATAGTGATGGCGCTGTCGAAATAACAAAAAAAAAACGACGGGTTGCACTCCGGGAGTGCCGGCGGAAGTGAAAACGCTAAAGGCGTACACAAATATGAATTGTCATATTTGTGTACGATAAATTCGTAAGATTTTCGATCAGGTCACGTGTCCTGACGCGAGTTTAAAATTTTTTACCCATTCCAAAAAAAGTGCACAACGCCGCTAAAGAAGTTTTCACTTCAAAGATAGGTATATTGAGAAACAGCTCTTTTTTATTGATTTAAAGGATTTCGCTGTCTGAAAAACAACTTACCTCTTCTCTCTACATAGTATAAATCAAAGTCACTTTCCGCCGTCTGCCCCGCTGTACGCTTAGATCTTATAAACACCGCGACGGATTTTAATGCGGTTTTCATCAATAAATAGAGTTATTCAAGGGTTGCATGCCCCAGACACAACTACATAAATATTTTAATACCTACTGAACCAACGACAGTAAGTTTTGCACCACATTTTAAAATCGGGAAAAAGATTGTTGAAAAATACATAAAATAACACAAATAAAACATTGTTTGCATTGCAAATAAATTTAAATAGATGTTGACATAATGTTTAGCAATATTCGGTATATGTAAAGAAAAGTACATCCGTTTTATGTAAAAACATACATACATATGTAAATGGGAGTCTAAGCAAATACTTAAAGTTAGCTTTTTGATGTCCTGTGATCTCCTCCTTTTCTCTTTTATAAGTTGTATATACCTTCATCATCATCATCAACATCTCAGCCATAGGACGTCCTCCGCTGAACTTAGGCCTCCCCTTTAGATCTCCACATATACCGGTTGGAAGCGACCTGCATCCATCGGTAACCTTATAATTTTATTACTATTTTACAAATTTTGTGTTTTGTTTTATGATTTAGATAACATCACGCCTGTATTTCCCTAAAGGTAGACAGAGGTGTACCAATGTTACACAGTTCGTCAGTATGTTTTTGAGTCCCAAGTAATAGGGGGCGACCTTATTGCTATTAACCGGCCACAAATCCTAACTCTGAGCTGGTACTGAGTATTTTATATAAAAAACTTTGCTCGACATGGGAATTGAACCCAAGACCTCTAGCGTAGCAGGCGTGCTTAGGACCACTAGGCTAACGAGGCAGTTAAAAGTAGATGCGTCGCAATCTAACTAGACTAGGAACTTCTGCTATTTTGAACTCTATATTGGAGACAGGATAAACGCTTTAAGATCTAGGCTTCGGTTTAGTCAGATTCCCGACGAATAACTTAATTGCAAAATTATATGTATTTTTAGTTTTCATAGAATTTGAAACTACATACATACAATCACGCCTATATTCCCCGAAGGGTTAGGCAGAGCTGTACCAATGTGGGTACACCCATAGTTCACCGGTAATTTGAAACTATTACATATTATTTTGAAATTAAGTATTTGAATAAGACTTGATTATTTTTTTATAGTGAAGCTTGCTAATAAAAATATATTAAAGATCATTTGAGGAGACAATGCAACTTATACACCCGTGAGCGAATACTACATACATAGTGCATCGTTTAATACCTTAGGTAGGTGCTAGATGCATACAGTTGCGCGACAGAGCGTGCAAGACCTTTGCAGTCGCCAATCATGCGTACACCATGTCTATTGGTTGATATTACACACGCGCGAACGAAAATGACGTACTTACTTCTATATAACACTAATGTAGGAGAAATAATTCGAAGTGTAAGAACAGGAAGAAGCAAAGATGAGACCCATTTCTGGGATCCCCGGCATAAGTGTGGGAAGGGAACACCGGGTGGTTTTAAGTCAGTAAGAGTCTGACAGGCTACCCCCGTTTGGTCCCCGGCAACAAAAAAATGGCATGTCAATCATACCTGACTTCTAGACTAGTTTTGTCTTAGCGTTCACCACTGGTAGTACTTAGAAATAACCTTTTACTACGAGCACATAAATCGTCAGGCAGTGTAAAATCGTTTTTAAAAACTTATTGGCTGATTAAAAAACCAGCAGTGGTGGCTGGCTACCGAACCGATTGCATAAAAAAAAACTACTTTTAACAAATCAGAGTTCACATGTTAAAAATCTACTAGGAGCACATAAGTCTGCCGGTAGTGAATAAGAACACATAGCCAAATAAAACCAGGGATTTATAGTTTACGGAAGACATAAGCTTGAAGATACAAACCCCTTTATTCCAGAACACGTGACTAACATTACCAGGAGCACATGCGTCAGCTGGCAGTGAATAGTTCCGCACACATCGATTAGTTAATAGAGAGAGCAAATTGTTTCTAATTGGGACGTAGGTCGTAGTTGTCCTATTGCGCTGGACTATTGTGTACACAGGTATATGAGGAAAATGGCTGATTATACAATTATACTTAGGTATAGCTTATGAGTGGCTAGTACACACACACCCACGCTAGACCAGCGTGCTTGTTTATCGCCCACTTCCACCTATTGAGGAAGGAGTCAGGCTCACTGTAGGAACATCATTACTAGGAGAGTATGAATAGCAAGGGGTAACACAATAATACATTTTATTTCTATAGCATCATAATATTTTGCAGATGCGACTGCTGAGCCCCTGCTGAACCCTGGTTTCAGTTCCTAAATCGAGTCAATTTTTATTGAGATTTTCCCATTACAAAATCCAAGTTTTACCACTGTTGTTTGCCGATTAGATTATGAGAATGATAAAATACGAATAACACCCGTGTTTTCGCACAAATTTGTGTTAGAGATTTTCCGGTCGGCAGAATGTAATTCGTATCGGAAAGAAGAAAAATACCGTTTTAACAAAATGAAAATAATACTCCTACTCTAGTCGTATTTTGTAAAATTTTAATATAAAATTCAACGAGAAAACTTGGGCCTCTTGCCAGACAACGTAATCCGATACTACGATTTAAAACAGCCGGTACAAAAACAAAAATCGGTATTCCATTGACGAACAACGCAATCTATCCATCGAGCTGTCAACTGGACGCACAATGGCGTTATCGTGAAATCTCCAGACGGTTTCGGATTGCAAGAAAAATATCAATGACAAAGCTACATTCAAACTTCTCAAATTCCTTAAAGCTTAATTCTATCAAAACTAGTTAACCTACAATCTTTCAAATTCAGTTAATGATGTCAAAATCTATATCTTTACTAAAATAAAGGTGAAGAGTTTCTTTGTTTGTTTAAATGAGCTAAACTCTAAAACTGTCGGTCGGATTGGGAATATTCCTGTTGTATCTGATAGCCAGATTCATGAGGAATAGTACAGCTAAATATACCCGTATAACAGTGCTACGACACACGAGAGTGGAGCAGTAAACGAAGTCGTAACTTAACGTGGGTAAGAACAATCACAGTTACCAAGTCGGTGGCAGAAACTAGTAATTTAATATGCCAAATGATTCACAGTGATAAAAGATAAGGAAGAGGGAGGCCAAAGAAAAGATGGAAGGATTGTGTGAAGAATGATATATGAAAGAGAAGGGAGTCAGTAATAGTATGACGGTTGACAGGTTGGCATGGAAGAAGAAAACATGTTGCGCCGACCCCAAGTAAAATGAGATAAGGGCAGCTAGATGATGAATAGATAATTTACTTTCAAAATGTGCTTTTAAAATAAATCACCTCGAAAAATTGGAATTGGAAAATCCAGTAAGTGCTACCAAGATCTCAATTCTCAAAGTGTGTGTGTCCTTTCCAACAAACTTTCTTAAGTCTAACCTCCTACTTCTCCTTGCCCCCTGGTCGACATGACGCTAACATAATGCCGGCTGTCAGCGGTGCGTGATCGTGCGTCGACACCTTGACGATTGCTGACGGCATTAGTGACGCACGCGCACACTGAGTACTGATAAATAGAAAATTATTGCATAATTAACAAAAAAATAATAGCATTGGAATAAAAATAAGGAGAAGATTTTAAGGACGTTTCTGCAAAGGTTTATTAAAACTGTATCTGGGTTGAATGTCCCGTTGCATTGGTCAGCAGTTAGCCTTTGCGACCACCAGACCAACTAGGCAGTTAATTATTAATTACTTGTAACATGCTTCTGCCTGCGGATTCGGCTGCGAGGACTTGACTATTAAGCTGAACTCCTAAAGTATCCCACGGGAACATTTAAATCAAGGTAAAAATTACCTAGAGGCTGTTTTAAGCCACATCGATAGGTTTAGACGTGCCAAACAGTCAATTCCATGCTGCCGATAAGTATGAAAAAGTCTATTTAATATGGAACGACTGCCTAACTGACCTCCTCAACTCAGATACTAGGTAACGTTTAAAAGGTAGACTTTTCAAACTCGAATCAAAAAGAGAAGGAAGTCAACGATAGCATGACGGTTGACAGGACGGAATGGAAGAAGAAAACGTGTTGCGCCGACCCCAAGTAACATGGGATATGGGCAGGAAGAGTGAAAACAATGACGATTAAGAGGGCGGACACACCCTTGACATCCTATAATTCTATAGTAATGATGAGTGTTCGGCCGCCATATTGCGTGATAGAACGTCAATACCTTGACGATTGTCAACGACGCGAATGACGCACGAGTTCAGATGAAAGAAAGATAATAATATGGTTCCTTTATTCTGTAGCCAGTGAGTCAACCAGTCGATCAAGGATTGACTGATTGACTCGTGACCAGGGGCTGGCCTATTCTTGGGCCAAAGAATCAGCAATGCCATAAAACGCGGCAATGGTGCCAGCCTGTGGGCACTTGACAGCGATGCGGACGAGTTTTTTTAATGGCTGATGGGCTTTCTTTTTTTTAAATAAATTTTACATACTGCCCCATTAGTCTCGTGGTCGCAAGTGCGACTGCTGTGCAAGGGGTCCCGGGTTCGATTCCCAGGTCGAGCAAAAAGTGTTATTGGGTTTTTCTATGAAATTGTCAGTAGCAGCTCGGAGTTTGGATTTGTGCCCGGTTAATGGCAATAGGCTCGCCCCCTATTACATTGGACCTAAATATACCGGCGAACTGTAGGTGTACATTGGTACACCTCTGCCTAACCCTTCGGGGAATACAGGCGTGATGGTATATTTATTAATTATATTTTACATACTTCGTGATTTGATTATTATTTACTAGCTTCTGCCCGCGACTTCGTCCGCGTCACAGTTGATGTGTTATCCTACGGGTACCGTACATTTTCCCGGGATAAAAAGTAGCCTATGTGTTATTCCAGACTATAATCTATCTTTGTGCCAAATTTCATCCAGATCCATTCAGCCGTTTAAGCGTGAAAGAGTAACAAACATCCATACATCCATACATCCATACATACAAACTTTCGCCTTTATAATAGTAGTAGGATAAGTTTTGTATCTATATTGAAACCAGCGATACTGTTGGGGCTATAGCTGAGCGATTGACTGCTTCACAGCGTGTCGCGGGTTCGATTTGTTCCTGGAACAAATATTTTTATCGCCTACAGGTAGTTCTTCCGGGTCTGGTGTGGTGTGTGTAAGTTTTATCTTTGTAAATGATACAGCAGTGTGATTCTCTAAGCCTCACTTCTTAATTCGAAAGCGGAATCCGCAGTGAGATTACAAAATGGTATTCTGTTAAACACGATCACGCTGGTGACGTCACCATGGCGAACGAATACTAAACCAATGATAAGTTGGTTCGTTATCGAAGTGAGCGCGATCACTTTAGTGAAACTCGTTTTCGAGTTTGCATTTTAGAGAATCGCACTACTGGATACAATTCTAGTGGCAACGTACGATACGACGCATGATATTAGTTAGGTAAACATAGCTAACAAAAAAAAAATTACTAGACTCGACCAAATTTTAATAAAAACATTACATAAACATCATTAATTAATTTACATCATTAATTATTTACTTAGGTAAGTACTTATTTAATGGCATTGGTATTTTCAAACAACTATTTCATAGTTTCCGTGGTGTAGCGGTTATCACATCTGCCTAACACGCAGAAGGCCCCCGGTTCGATCCCGGGCGGAAACATAGCTTTTTGGTTTTGTTGTAGGTTTCTACTGGTCTTTTTTCGTCAATATAGTGTATTTTCCTTTTTATATTCTTTAACTTGTAATAAAAGACAAAACTATTATGGGGCGGGCACGGACATGGGCATACATACATCCATGCCAACGGACATAATAACGGCAATTTTTTGGCCTTTTTTGGGAATATTTAAATGTTTTTTATTTTTTCATATTGGATCATTATATTTTATGTGTTCCAAAATCTAATTTCGTATTTTTAATCATAATTTGATAAAGCGCCATCTGTTAGCAAGCAGATGTAGTTTATATCAATGAATCGGCCTTAGTAGTTATGCTACTCACCGCTAGATGTCGCTACTAGTTCAAAATTACATCATTCACGCTAATTTCTTTTAATAAATAAAAAAATAATAAATGAATTCTGAAATGGGTGATTGGATTATGCACCACAACAACAACGGCAAGATATTTTGAACAAGTTGCAAGATAAAGCTTGCACACTGATATTCAGGAATAATTCACAAGCACGGGGTTTAGGTAAGGACGTCGCCCTCCTTACTTCATTTCAATATCCGGAAATCCTTTTAAATAGATACCATTTCAGACATAAATTAAATCAAACAATATTATTCCCAAAGTAAAAGTTTTTCAGCTTTAATAATTTTACACATCGCATTTAAGCGCCTACTCAAAATAATTAGCAATGTAGTATATAAGTAACATTATTCTATTCGGTTTTAATATTACTTCTCTTTAAAAAGAATAATCATTTTAAGTGTCGCAGTTACTTCCAGTAAACACGAGAACGCTACTGGTCTTTTATTTACATCTGAAAAAAAGTAAACTGAACTGCCTCGGTGGCCTAGTGGTCCTAAGCGCGACTGCTACGCTAGAGGTCTTGGGTTCGATTCCCAGGTCGAACAAAAAGTGTTATTAGGTTTTTCTATGAAATTCTCAGTAACAGCTCGAAGTTTGGATTTGTGCCCGATTTATGGCAATAGGCTCGCCCCCTATTACATGGGACCTAAATATACCGGCGAACTGTGGGTGTAAATTGGTACACCTCTGCCTAACCCTTCGGGGAATACAGGCGTAATGGTGATGGTATTTAAAAAAAGTAAAGTGTAGTACAATATAAAGGCCGTTGGTCAACGCTTTTCGCGAAAGAATCAGCGTAGCGTGCATCGTGGCAATCCTGTTAGCATTTTGGCCATTTGTCCCATTTAAATCGATGCAGATGAATTTGTGATGCACTATTAGCACTTTACCGGTCTTTTTAATTTGGTTATACAGATTATTGTTATTGATATAAGTTATGTACATACATATATAAAGAATATCACGTTACAACCAACGGGAGCGGAGCAGTAACCAAGAACGTAACTGGTTCGGGTGATACCACGCGGTTTATTGTATTACTAGTAAGTAATATATTATTAAATATTTTTTTGTTTGTAAATATCATCATCTGCGTAGCCTTTTCCCACTATGTTGGGGTCGGCTTCCAGTCGAACTGGATGCAGTTGAATATCAGTATTTTACATGGAGCGACTGCCTATCAGACGTCCACAACCCAGTAATGGGTAATACGATACTCTTGGTAAGACTGGTTGTCAGACTTTCTGGCTTCTGACTAACAGTAACGACTGTCAAAGATCTACTTAATGACAGCCGGGACCAACGGCTTTACGTGCTTTCCGGGCACGGAGGAAACTCGCTATGGTAAATGGTCACATCCACAGACCAACCTAGGCAAGCGTGGCTTAACCCGGAAGATCGGTCTATGTGGCTGTAATTATTTAGCCACGAGCTCCTCCCTCCTTTTTTGTTTGTAAATAATAATCATTAAAGTTAAGTTTTATCCATGTATTCACTTCAAAATTATCGAATAAGTTGATATTTTCTTAGCTGTCCACAGAACGTCGTGTGTAAGTATTGTTTGTTTAACTAGGACAACATGAGTTATCAGAGCAAATGCGTTTTCAGGAAAAAAACTGCGCACTCAGATCGTTGCACGATAAAAAAATGCAATGTCTGATAAAAATTGCAGCCGGTTATCATCTGAAGGTCAATGAACTGAGGTGTGACGGCTGGCCTGGCTTGCTGTTTTATTTATAATTATGCCTATTTTATTTTACTTTAAAATGTAATGTAATGTATTTAATAAGGTTAGTTTATGGGAGTTAGGTTAGTTTAGAGACGTTCGTGACGATTGACTAGAGAAGGCAACGCATAAGCATAAATGGAAGGCAATGGAGCAGCAGACTTGCCCAGCGGTGGGAAAATAAAGTTCTACAAAAGAAATTGTTGAGTTGCCATACTACTGCAAAGTCAAATCGTTCATTTCAATTATATTAGGCAGTTATGAACAAAATTTGCAAAAAAAAAACAACATTATCGAATCTAGTTGCCCTTTGCAAAGGATAGTTTCATACGGAGAAGAATAGACAAAAACCTTCAAGCTTCTTCAGGCAAGAATGTACTGCTTACTAGTCTCTTACAGAGAAACCACGAGCATTGAGCATCATGCTTGCTCAAGGCGGATTGAGAATCTAGGTTTCGTTACAATGTGAATGCAATGCAAGAGAAATTTAAGGACATATTAAAGAAGTCACTAGAAAGACTCCTTCGTTAACCTAGTGTTCCTAAACGCGACTGCTACGCTAGAGGTCTTGGTTTTAATTGCCAGGTTGAGCACAAGTGTTATTGGGTTGTGAAATTCTCAGTCGCTGCTCGGAGTTATAGTCTCGCCCCCTATTGCATGGGATCTTAACATATGGGTGTCCATTGGTACAACTCCTCTATCTAACCCTTCGGAGAATACAGGCGTGATGGTATGTGGGTGTGTACGTAAAATTGAAACATTCACATTGGTACTTGACCGGTATCGAGCCTACATCCTCATATGAGGAGAGCATAATTAAAAAAGAGTTATGATTTCACAGCGCTGTCTGTGCGGTCAGTACCGCCACCAATATGCTATTTATTAATTAACTCCGTACCCACCTAAGATTAATTTTAATCAATCATGATGTCGCAAAATCATTACATCTATTTTGTCATCGAGATTGACTTTCGCGAAAAATTATCAACTCCTACGTATAATGACTAGGTGGCGCGCGCGTGGGTAGTACGGAATTAATTTCGCCTTTACACTATACTATTTGCATGAGACATGTTGCTAGTTATGTGATCCTGGTACTTACATGGATCTGACATCGCATGCTTAGTCGTGAATAGGGTATTTATTATAAAACCGTTACAGAACCAAACATAAGATTCAGTCTGACAACTTCTAAAATAATAAAAATAATTAAAGACTCAGCGATTATTGTGCTGATTGTCGTTTCAGCCAATGGCTTAATTGCCAAGAGCCTCGACCAACACCTGAGGAGGCTCTCGTTAGGCAGCTGGATCGAGGGCTTGTTAAGGAAGCGGTACTCCTAGACACGGCGCGTATTGTTAGGAGATTCCTTTCTCAGGAGCCCTGACCACCGGTGTCTTGGACCCTGTTCCTGACGCCGCGCCGTGGGCTACTATTTTTTTATATTGTTAAATGTTTTTATTTTTTATGTTATTTTAAAAATGTATTCAATATGTGTATAAATATAAAATAATAACATGTATGTGAAGAATAAATGTAAAAATAGTTAAAACTAAACATAAAACTTATAAATAGTAATCAAATTACAAATTAGGTTGCATTTTATGAGAAAAAACTCAAAAATACATAGTTTTATTACTCAATCTTCTACTTTTAGAGTCGACGACAATCTCACAAATTTTTGAGCGCGCTTGCATTTTAACCAAACATTTGCAAGGGTCTATAATTAAAAAAAAAACGATGGGTTGCACTCCGGGAGTGCCGGCAGAAGTGAAAACTTGAATATTAACGTTGTGCATTTTTGATATTTTGGAATGGTTAGGGAATAATTTTGCACGAATTGCTATAATTATCATTATAAAAGTACTATGTATATAACAGAAACCATTAAACCAAGCACGTGTACTATTTACTCCATCCGTCCATCCGTGCATCCGTCCATCCATCCATCCACGATTATCCACGATTTTTTGTGCAAATTTTTCGATCAGGGTCACGTGTCCTGACGCGAGTTTAACATTTTTTACCCAACGCCGCTAAAGAAGTTTTCACTTCAAAAATAGAATAAGAACGACGTGACCACGAACGTGGACGCGGCGAACAGAGTATGTAAGGATCGTAGTAGCAGGTGACGTTCTGTGGTTTCTGCCTACCCCCATAGGAAAAAGGCGTGAGATTATGTATGTATGTTTACTCTACAGACCTACATTAATAAACCTATATTCTGTAAATCCTTATCATATTATTATGATCCTGCGTAGCTTCAATCGATATTATTCACAGGTCATTGCTTGAAGGTGAATGAATATAAAACGCATTTACTTATATTAAATCCTGTCTGTCTAGGCAATCACCGGACAAGTGCTTCAAATGATAACAAAGATATTAATCAACATATTACTATGTGTCTGCCTTTGCCTTGCCATCTGAAACTAAGTGTAGTAAACATTTTTTTTAAAAGAGTATGTATGGAGTTACTTTTCCATTTCTCGGAAGAAATGAGTAATCTCAATGTATGTCCCTTCTTCCAAAAGTTATTTTGGAAGGAGAGATTCAATTCTGTTTTTCTCTTGTTATTGACGTTGAAAAGTGTATGTAAAATAACATACCATCACACCTGTATTCATAAGGGTTAGGCAGAAGTGACCAGACCCACAGATCGCCGGTATGTTTAGGTCCCATAAAATAGGGGGCAAGACTATTGCCATTGCCGAGCACAAATCTGAACTAAAAGTGGATGTGTTTACAAATATATAAACTTACATACGGAAATAATCAAACCCAGAATCTGCATGTCTTACAAAATATACGTATGGTTATAGAACCCGGAATACTCAACCCACCAACCATTCGCTCAGCTACTGCGCTACATGTAGTACCTAGAAGTCTTTTACGTCAAACAAGTGCGGTTTGAACTCGCAACCTTTCGCTCACCTCCCCGCGCTCTGCCCACTGAACCATTGCCCCTTCACAAACCGCTGAGCTATTCGCGGTCTTGAGAGTATAATTTTCTAAACGAATGTTATATTTTTATAAAAAAGAACTAGGTTAGCATGATATAACACTAGGAAGCGATCACAATAGTCGGTTCTTCTCATTTTGCACGCCGTTGCGTCAATCTCGGTGCAACTTTGAGATTTTGTGCTATAGGATGGTGTTTTTATGGGAAATGTTGGTTGACCTATTGTATACATACTCGCACTTTAAGTGCTTTAAGTATTACAGTACTAAAAGTGTATTTTGATCAATATTATTGATTGAAAAGAATAAATGTAGGTATAAATTAAAAACATATATTAAAAAAAATATGAAAAAAAAAACCTTTATAAATTATTGCAATACATAAATTATTAAAGAGTGCATGCTTTTCCCTTTCTTATAGACATAGTTCAGGTATTTTTCTTTGCAAGTAAAATATTAGGTGCAATAAGTACATATTTGACCTATTTTTAAATTGGTCAAGTGCCTCTCGTAATTTCGTCACCAATGCAAATACAGCAAAAAAAATGTGTCACAAAAACCGCACAAAAAAAATTACAAAGAAAAAAAAAATTACAAAATAATTTACTAAATTTCGTTACTTTTACAAACCGTGGGAAAACTTCTGATACATAAAATATTATGTGCTATTTCTGAATAAAAATGATCATTCTGTATATTACACCGTTCCGGTCTACTTGCCCAGTTGTCGGCGAGTTGCCGTGTTATGTAACACCCTGTAGCAACCGCCAGACACTTTTATTTGTATAACGCCATCTACAACTAATTTGGCCTGTGGTCTATTGGAACCGCCTTGCGTTTATGGGGCCCTAGTAGCTAGCAGAAATAATAACAGCTGTTTCTTTGTAGGCTGTCGATATTTCGAAGTCCAAATGAGAAGGGGAAGGGCCCATCATAGGCTGCGTGCCACTAGTCTATTGGAAACATCTTAAGTTTATGCTATCCTAGTACCTTGCAGAAATAATGTTCAGCTGTTACTTCTACTTGTAGGTCAAAGTTGTTTTTTTTTTGTCGTTGAGGTGAATAGGTGATAGGCCGTTGAGGAGGCCTTGCCTAATCAGAACTCAATGCCAGTCCATTGTAAACACTTCACGTTTATGCTGCCCTAGTGCGCAGAAGAAAAATGATCAGCTGCTTCTTGTGTAATGAGGTCGATTTGTAGCAGTCATCGTTGAAACCTCTCTCATAGTAATAGGATTGAGCGGAGCGGAAGGGAGTGTCAGGCTCTTACTGACTAAAACCCATCCGTGTTCCTCCTAATGCCCTTTGCGTTCCCTCGCAGGGTTGAAGAGTCACCGCAAATTCATTATAGTTTGCAGAATAAAACTAGCGGGTGACAGTCCACCTAAGCAGACACAAGCGGATGCAAAGCGTCCAGGAATCGACCAATCACAAACGCGGGCGACATGGTGTGAAGTACAACCAGAAGAAGAAGAACCCGTCTATAAAAAAAAAAAACAGTAAAACGTTGTTTTAGTACCAGATAGGTAGTGAATCGTGCACCAGACTTCGGACCTCTAGGGTTGCGGAATTTGTTCGAAAGTGTCACCTCGGACGGCAAAGAGTCGGAGAAAAAGGAATAAAAAGGGCAGTAGAGGAAAAAAGACACTTTGGGCCTACTGAGAAATATTCAGTCACGCATTCTGACCTAGATCGAACCCAGGACTACAAATTCTGCTCTCCAGTGACCGCTAGACCAACAAGGCAGTCAACCTAATAAATATGAACTTGTTCCGTCGCTTTCGATTGCAAGCACGACTGTTGCGAGTATTTTAAGTCCGATTCCCAGGTCGGTAAAAGTATTATAAAGTTTTTGTCTTTAAAAAAAATCTCAGTAGTATCCGGGGTTGGAAGTTGGTGGTATGAAACCCACGTCCATCGGAAAGCTCGTAAAGCCACTTTGTCCTGTGACTTGATCTCCCCCTGTCGTGTTACATTGCCGTCCCATTACACTATGAGATCTAATATACTAATACTAATGATGATAATATTATAAATAGCTAATAGGTAAGACTTTTTGTTTGTTTGTAACGAATAGGCTCCGAAACTCCTAGGCATTAGATTACTTCTGAGTAACACAGGCTATTATAACATCACGCTACGACCCACAGGAGCGGAGCATTAACCAAAGACGTAACTTATAGCGGGTGAAATAGGCTATGCGGATGAAGTCGCGGGCAGTTCGCTATTGCATTATAATTTAATGTCTCCTGCGTCTAGCCTCCATAGAAATGGCTGACGTTACAGAAATTGCGCTGGAAAATATTATTTTGAATATAAATAAAATATAACCAACCAAAAAGTATCTAAATAACACAGTTTTATATTACGTTGAATGAATGAACCACTCGTATATCAATACAATTGCTGCACCAGCATAATACCGTACCACCTTGCTGACAAAATACAAACGATTGTTGTTATTCTCGGTAAAAGATTCCAATTAATGTCATTATTCGATTGTTTTTCTTTATAAATTAGTCATTTGTCACCTGGTTGAATTTAGTTAGAAGTTTGAGGTGGAATTTCATGGTGGTCTCAAATTATCATTAAGATTGGGAAGTATCCAGTCAGTTATGTCGCCCTGGTTGTTTTTTAGGAAGCGCCGGATATGAGTATTGTAATTCAAGTACACAGTTTGTTATTTTTCAGAGTTTATTTGTTTAGGTATCCATTTTAATTTGCTTACACACGATATGACAAAAAAACGCTCAAAATTTTTATAACAATTGAAAATTGTGCTGTTTTTTACAAGACCACTTGAATAAGTATAATGGCAGATCTTTTTAAACTTAATCACATAGTAAACAAAAAATAAATCTGTTGTCCTGAAGTGGGAAACACAGGCTACCTATATAAATAAAAAATTACAAACAAATGTTTTAATGTTTTTTTTTTTATATTTATATTAGGTAGTTAATATTTAGAAATTTAATTCATATCTATACTAATGTTATTAAGGAAATATTATTTTTGTTTGTTTGCACCGAATAAGCTCTGAAACGTCTGGACCGATTTATTCCTGAGCAACATAGGTTACATCACGCTACAAACCACGGGAGCGAAGCAGCAACCAAGAAAGCAGCAATCATGAGCAATACTGCCACTTGTGTTGCCAAAACAGAGACTACCTAGCTATGGTTTCAAAAAAATTCTAGCAGCGTGGTAACACGCTGATTCAGTCAATCGCCTTTATTTACTAACATCACAAGGGCGATAATTGCACATAAGCTTGAAACAAACAGCTAGTACCAGGCACACATAATCGAATAGAAGTAACTAGAAAAAAAAAATATATAAAATTCTATTACAATAATAATTATCTTCTAGAAACTATCCCATGAGATCGGTGTAGAGGCGATAGTATTCTAGCAGAATTCTAGCAGCACGTAACACGCTGGTTTTCCTCGGGAGCGTGTCGGAGGCTGCGCGGGAGTGGGTCGGCGACCCGTCGCGCGGCGGCCTTGCACGTGCGACTGTACAGCGGTGGGACATTGTGGACCGTGACCCCGTGGCGCTAGTGGACTGAGTCCTGTGAAGGTACTATTTTACTGAGTAAGATTTACTGGTGTAGATTTCTTTTGTGTTTTTTTTAAACTACATTTCGCTGATAAAGTTGCAAAACAAAATAAAGTTTCGTATTGTTAAGCTTACCTAGATAAGTTTATTATTAATACTTAGTTCCTTCATAGGTGTTACAATACAATTTTCCCTTATTAAATAGCTTTGTAATTGTGTATGTCCGTGAATGCCACTGAGTAAAAATGTTATAACCTCCTCACATATTCATATATTTATTTAAGTTATAAGTAACATACGCCGCAATGTATTTTTAATCACATTTTTCTTTTTCATATTTTTATTGTCTTAGTATTTTTTTGTATTTTCACCATTTATTTGTAAAATGCAAATCGACGTTTTTTTAATACCTACTTTATTACTATAATAAAAAAATACACTAAACAAATTGCAACTATCAATGAATATTAAAAATGCATGCATCAACAATGTCCTGCGGTTGTACCGGCGCGTACAACGACCGGAGCGTTGACACTAGTCTATGCAGTTTTGGGAACAACACACCGCGTGCACTTTACCTTCCCCTAACTCCTTTATACTGATGGTATCCTGGTGCCGTTGCATGGTTACTAGGGAAAGGGGTAATGTATTGTACAGTGGGAAAGTCTTACTTTTCTATATGATCAGAATGTAGGAGAGGAAGGCTTTTCTGGATTCATTATTGTGGAGGAACTTTTTGTAAATAATTCTTCCCCTAACTCCTTTAGAGTGATGTTATCTTAGTACCGCTGCATGGTTACCAGGAAAAAGGGTAAGGTATTTATTGTACAGTGTGAAAGTCTGACTTTTGTTTAGGAACAGAAAGGAGGAAGTCTTTAAAACCTAGATTCATTATTGAGGGGATTTTTTTTTGTATAAATAATTCATAAAAAAATTATGCTGTTATGAGAAGCGATTTTATCCAAATAAATGATTTTGTTATTTCGAAAAAAGAAACAAAAGACACAATATTTGTGTCTTTCTACAAAATGAACCAACGAGTTAGGATTTGTAGCATAATATTTATAAGCGTTTTGCATATTGGGAGACAGGTTATAGCGTAAAATAATAATAATAGCCTATTATTTTATTGTCTCAAATGCAGGGCAAACGCATCTTCTCATACAAAGAAGGCAAACTAATGTTTGCCTTCTTTGTATGAGAAGATGCGACTAATAATGGTATGGTGAATTAATATTCACCACGCTTGCTCAACGCGGATTGGCGATTTTAGACATAGATCAATTTTAAGTCCGTTCCTCACGATATTTTAAGTAAGTAGGTAGTATTTTTCTGTTACGATGTCAGCGGTGTCCAAGATTAACTTAGAAAATACAAAAGAAAAGGAAACAGTCACATCTGGTTGCAAACCTAACCTACAGCATTGTGCATGAGCGGTACCAGGACAGCACGACAATGCAAGATATGAACCTAGACAATAATGCAAGTCCTTTAGTCTTCACGCTCGTTCCCTTTTACAGGAGGAATAAAATGCATTAATCTATTTGCTTATCTTTCTCTTCAAATACACTTAAGAAATGTAGGTCACGATGTGCGTAAACTGTGTACTAACAAACTAGCTCATTTACTTTTAGTTTATTTAATTGCTCATCATAATAGCGAGCGAGTAAAGACCTTAACTTAATGTGTAAAGAGTTCTCGTTTGATGTGTTTAACACTAAAGGCTCATCAGCGCGAAATCAGTTAAACCTTGACTTTTTCAAAAGTGAATAGTGTGTATTAGTGACTTTAACTTAACTGTAATATATATTTTTTGTTGTGCTCTGCTGCTAGTGATCCTTAAGATCTCTATGTAATTATTGTATTGCTACCCGTGAGAACCTGTAATTGGCTTAATGTAGCATATTCAACTGTCGTATCCATTTTATGTATAGCTGTTGGTTTTCCATCTGATAAATAAATAAATAAATAAATAAATAAATAATAACACATTTTGCTGTTTTTTTCCCTGAGACCTTGGTGTCAGATTTATTTTAATTCAAGTTAAATAGATATAGAAAATTAATCACAAATTGGAATGTAAACTTTTAAAAAAGATTAATTCTATGAAGGTTTTACCATTTTTTAAGTAATTTAAATCCATGTGGATAAAAACCCCATGTTAAATAAATAGATTAAAAAAAAAGTAATTTAAATGATTTTCAATGTTTAAACGTACCTATACAAAATCACGCTACGATCCAAGAGACCGGAGCAGTAACCAAACACGTAACTGAACAAAAGTGAAACCGAGGTATAGGTATACCTAGTTGTTGTTTAATTAAAGTTATGATAAATGTATTTTCGGGGAACTTTTTTGACTATTTCTCGTGACACCTGGGTTCCATAATACCAGGAATTCAGGAATCGCTGCTATAGTACACCTTGACGACAAGGTTCACACAGTGGCTGATCGATTTGCTGCTACACTGCGTGTCGCGAGTTTAATTCCCGGACAACACAAACATTTATATGTCCTACAGGTAAGTCGTTCCAAGTCTAATTATTGTTGTATGTGAGTATATAATGTTATGTTTGTAAACACACCCACGACACAGAAGAAATTCCTAGTGTAGGGCAAAGTTTTCTTTAAAAGAAAAATAGGGACAAAAATCCATTAATCCCTACCGAACCATGTGCGTCAGTGACAGTAGGTACCAAAAATACTTGTTTTTTTTCTACTGCAGATAAGTGCATCGGCCTAAGGGCCAAGGGCCTCAGAGCAGGCCCTTAACCTCGGTGAAAGTACGACTTTAGACCATCTCGCTTATTTAGTTCATTCACTCTGGGAGGAACAGGGTAGTGGAGTCGCTAGGCTGATGTAATTGTTACTTTTTTTGTAGTTTTGTTGGTTTTTGTCTTTTATGTTGGAATTTCTTAGTTAGTTTTTTTTTCTTTTGCGAACTGAATGTTAAATTAAAAGCTTTTAGTGTGTAAAGTTAATAGATTATTGAGAATCTTTCTAATAAGTACCAGTTTATTAAAAAAATGCATTAAATTACAATGGTATAAAACTATTTTTCTTATACATCAACTAGTCTTTATTATACATCAAATATGTATAATAAAGATGTTGTAAATATCAAATAACTCCCAAAACAGAATATAAAAAGTATATAAATCGGAGACATCTTTTCCATATGATTCCAAATGTTTTATTTTTTTGTCCTAAAACTTTAATGTAACACCTAAAACTTTACCACCAATAAGTCTCCACAGCCGGCCCTGCGCCAAATTTTCAAGGCTGCTAGAGGCGGAAGAAAGCTTGGAAAGCGATAGTGGAATGCTCCGCGGTGCTTACGCATCCCCCCCTCCCCCCAGCCAGGCAGGAGGGGGGGAGTGCAACGCCTTCAGGGCTTTTTTTTTGGAAGAAAAGAAGTCGTAAAAAAACTACAATAGTTGCTTTGTGACTTGTTGTTGTATTGAATTCAATTTGGAAATCTTTGTAAATATAGTACTTAATGTGCTTTAAATAAGTTTGAAAAAAACATAACACTTTTTTTTTGGGCACTCGTGTAACGACGTTGAAGTAGAATTTTATAAAAGACTTGTGTATCAATGTGATTTCAGTTGGAATTGAAATCATTACAGTCCAGTCATCTATACTAATATTAAATATTACAAAGGTTAGGTTTGTTTGCTTGTTTGTTTGTTTGTAAGAGGTAATCTCTGAAAGTACTGGTCCAATTCCTGCTACATTATTATTGAGTACATAAGGCTATGTTTCGTGGTATAGCATCCCCTGTAAAAGAACCATGCTGTAAGCTAAGCTAAGTTGGTAGTAGAGCTCTTTGTGAAGAAGCTCGTTAGAGGAAGTACTATCACCATACCTATTTCTGCCGCAAAGCAGCGTTGCTCTGTTCCGGTTTGAAGGATATGGGTGCCGGTGTAATTACAGGCACATGAGACATTTCAACTTTGTCCCCGGATGGCTACGCATCTGCAAGGCCTCTGGTATTGCAGATGTCTATAGCCAGTGGTGACCACTCAACATCAGGTGGGCTGTGGGCTTGTTTGCCATCCATAAACAAGCTAAATAACTTAGCTTGTGGTCTAGCTTACGCTAATGAAAAGCTATAGACCTAGATTTACGTCAATCTAGATCGTGTAGATTTGTATTCACGACCTTTCAATCGCTTGTAGTCACTTGTTGAGTCATTGACACTTGTATAGAGATTAAGTTATTCAAGATCAAAGATTCTGATATTTGATCTGTTCAACTACTGTCTGGTTTAAGATTTAAATTAATGGTTCAAGCCTAATTCATTTAAATGTGATTGGTTTTGACACATTCAAACATACCTACCATCATGCCCGTATTCCCCGAAGGGTTAGGCAGAGTACACCCACCATTCGCCGGTATGTTTAGGTTCTATGGCATAGGGGGCGAGCCTACTTATTGCCTTTAACCAGGCACAAATCTTAACTTAGATCTGCTACTAAGAATTTCATAGAAAAACCCAATAAGCAGCACTTTTATCTCGACCTGGGAATCGAACATAAGACCTTTAGAGTAACTGACAGTGACCGCTTAACATCAGGCGGGCTATTAGCCTAAAAGAAACTACTTAATATCGGGTGGGTAAATTTATTTAAATAAAATATAGCTTAATTACCCTTCGAAAGAATTTTCAGAATAGGATCAGTAGTTCCCGAGATTAGCGTATGCAAACAAACCGACTCATCCATCTTTATATTATCAGTATAGATAGTACGAAGCTGAGTCAGATATTTTCCTATTTCCCTTCCCGATGATAATATGCAAATGGCAGATACTTAAGAACACGGAAAAGTGATGAAACAAACAATACAAAAGTGATCGTGATGATCAATGTTTCATCATGATTTTGATCGAGATAGACCAAGGATCCAGATGATTCCATAGATAATTCTAATTATGTCACTAATTGATGGATTGTGATGGAGAGTTATCTATACATATAATAAAATCGTAGCGAAGTCAAAACTGTACATTAAATATTTTTGAAAAAAAGTAATTGCTATGAGGTCGGGGAATGATTCTAATGCCGAAAATATAGTTTTTAGAATTTTTGTCTGTTTGTCTGTTTATCTGTTTGTCTGTGCGTTTGTGCACGCTAATCTCAGACACGGCTCAACCGATTTGAATGCGGTTTTCACTAATGTATAGTGGTAGGCTTAACTTAAAACTTAGGCTATAAATTATCACGCTATTTGCTTTGAGGGATGAGCAATGTTGTATTATGTTCGTATTCTTCTACAAATTCTCACGGTATTGAAATAGACGAGATATTATGTAAGAATGTTGTAGATAGCTGCGGATTGAATTTCTAAAATAATATCATCACGCCATATCTTTAAGGAGCGAAGCAGTCAATCATGTTAAACTAGAACGGCTATTTTGGAGTAATTGTCATCGAAATAATTAGTCTAATGGTTCGACGATCGCCTTGCAAATCGCTGATCCTGAGTTCGGTCCCCCAAAACTGTTTTACTTTTTGTGTACTTTTTATTGTTTTTTGTTATGCTAAGAGATTCCCAATAATAATAAAAAGCAGTATGCACATTTTCTTTTGTTTAGTTATTTTTTTTTAATCTTTTATATTTCAGTTGTAAATAATGTCTATTTCTACATAGTTACATTTAAAACAGCAGCGAAGTCAAAATAGTACATTTAAAAAAAGTGATAAGTGTGGGAACGATAAATAATAAAATATTGTTCATGTGACTCAATTTTTACAAAATAACGTAGTATTTAGAGGTCTGACCACCACATGGCTTTACATTATTAAGCTATTTGAATTCTTCTTTTCATATCGATAATAATAATGTATGCCACTTGAGCCAAGCAGGCCGCGATTATTGCCGTGTCAGAGGTGTTAAGGCCTATTCAGACCTAAGCGGTATTCGCTGCCGCTGTGGGTAGAGGTACATACCGCGCGGGTTTCGCTCAGGTATTTAGTATCAAGTACCGCGGCTAGAGCGACCTGAGCGATATTCGCTGCCGCTGTGGGTAGAGGTACATACCGCGCGGGTTACGAACGGTAGCGAATACCGCTTAGGTGTGAACAGTAATATTACCGCATACCCACTGGGTATTCTCTGCCGCAGGCGGCAGCGAATACCGCTTAGGTCTGAATAGGCCTTTATTCAGATTTTCAAGGGTGCAAGTGACCAGACAATTGGGACACTCCAGTATATGGGGCATAGTCTGATCAGGAGCACTGCAATTGCACTGGATGTCAAACAGGTCTATGATGCCCTATTTCTCGAAATTATGTTTGCAATGACCAACTTGGGTGCGCACCAAACGATTTAGTGCCTTCCAGATAGATCACTGCAGTTCACTACCGGGAGGCAGGTATTCACAGGGCGTCAAGTTGTCGTGAGGTGGTGAATGTCTTCCTTTCCACAATCTACTTCTCTCTTTGGGTGGAGGAGTTAAACAGCTAATCGTGACACATGTGGGGATGATTACTTAATTTGTCAGGTCAATAAAGTGCATAGCTTCGCGGTATAACGAAAGCCATGCAAAATATTTAGCGTGATATCAATCACAATTGATTGTTATTTTTTGTCATTCTTTCGACAGGTTATAATGATACAATGTTTAGGCACATTTTAACATAACGTTTAAAACTGAAAAAAGAATGAACCGAACAGAATTTGACTGATTGCTCCACAAAATTTAACTTAAAGAGTTACCAAGGTATATGGTCGCTGTGGCGTGGGCCTCGACACTTCATACAACTGATGAACGATTTATCAGCAAACATTTTGTGTGCAATATTTTATAGTCTGGGTTTAGCTACGCGGCTACCCCAATGACGGCACAACAATACTGCCAACCAGGAGTAAGTTATATTCTTTCCATGGGGCTTCAGGATTATTTTATAAGAAAATTTCGGTGTAAGATCCCACCAAATTGAATTGGTACCAAAAAGCCTACTTCTTTTCCAATGGCTGAACAGAAAAAAAATTACAAGAACAGGAAGATACCAAACATCTGTTTTACACAAATGCCAATTCCGTTGCAGTCAGTCTTCTATCGTTGAATGTATCCTGTCACAGACTTTAGCTCTCAAGAGACATGGTTTCATGACGCGACTGTGTGCGCATGCAGAATTTCTTCTCTAAGGTACTGTTATGAGTTTATTCTACATGCTTTAAATTAAACTTTAAATGGAAATAATTATATTGTATAGGTTTATGTTACCTATAACCACCATTTTTCAAGAGAAATTGCGTAATTTGTGAGGTAGACCTTTACTTAGTCTCTTATTTTTTTTATACTCTCTGTTTTTGCCCTTCCTCCAAAACATTATATGTATTGTTGTGTTAAAATGAAGGTCAGATTCTGTTGGCAGTTGCTCTGTCTACAAGATGCATATTAACGGTCTTGATCTAGACCAGACATATCCAAATTAAAATGTAAGGTGCTTTATTAAAAAAGCATCTATTAAAGATGTTTCAATGGTTTAAGATCGAAGAATAAGTAAATTTTGACTCTACATTATATTATTTTCGACAGCGGATACGGTCATAACATACACCATACCTGTTCATGACCTAGGTATGACGCAAGTCAATTACTAACCGGGCACAAAACCAGACTCCAGACTCTTAAGTGTTCTGCAGTCACCTTTGCAACCATTTAACCTCCTTGGAGGATTTTGAGGACATGGCAGTCAAGACTTAATTCCTTAAGTTACAGTTAGGTCCACGTGCGCGAAGCATCGGGCACAGCTATATATACCATCACGCCTGTATTCCCCGAAGAGTTAGGCAGAGGTGTACCAATGTACCTACACCCACAGTTCGCTGGTATATTTAGGTCCCATGTAATAGGGGGCGAACCTATTGCCATTAACCGGGCACAAATCCAAACTCCGAGCTGCTACTGAGAATTTCATAGAAAAACCCAATAACACTTTTTGCTCGACCTGGGAATCGAACCCGGGACCCCTTGCACAGCAGTCGCACTTGCGACCACGAGACCAACGGGGCAGCTATAATAGAATATATTTAAACAAACAGAAAAAAGAAATGGCAGTGGTACGATAAGTGTATCAGAAATCAGTTTTCGAAAAGGGTAATAAACTCATAACACACATCTTTCTTCCACAAACATGATTTAGTCCCTGGTACGGAGCAAGTCTAACCAGGCACAAATCCAGACTCCGGACACAGACATACACACACGAAGATACATATAAATTACTTATAGAAAACCCACTATCGTAACTTTTAGCAGTCACCTTTGCCACCATGCCTGCTTGGAGGATTTTGACGACATGGCATTGACTACTTAATTTCTTAAGTTACACTTATGTCCACGTGAGCGAAGCTGCGGGCATCAGCTAGTAATAAATATGTTTCCATTGGGTTCTGTAGAAAATTATGTGTCATACTTTTGTTACAATGTTTCAAGATGGCCACTAAGCAATGGGTAAAATATCCTTGAAGTATTTTTTTCAATAATGAAATATACCCTTTTACACTAAGAGATAACACACATCATCAAGCCTGCATTCCCCGAAGGGTTAGAGAGAGGTGTACCAATGGACACCCACAGTTCGCCGGTATGTTTAGGTCCCATGTAATAGGGAGCAATTCTACTGCCGTATACCGGACCCAAAACCTGACTCCGAGCTACTACTGAGAATTTTACAGAAAAACCCAATAATACTTTGCTCGACCTGGGAATCGAACCTAAGACTTCTGGCGTAGCAGTCGCGTTTAGGACTACTAGGCTAACAAGGCGGTTAAGAAATAACGTGGGTTCCTATTATTATAAGATTTTTTAGAATCAGACCAGTAGTTCCAGTGATAGCGCATTCAAACAAAGATACATTTTGAGACAAATAATTTTCATTTTACTCGTATCAGTTGGTAAATTCTATAAAAACCCGTTCACCTATTTTTGAGATGGTGACCATTAAACAGATATGCAGATGGACACAGCAAAGGCAACGCCACGCTTACTTTACTTTATACAATGTATTAATGAACTCAGAACAATTTCATAAGGAATCCTAATTATCTAATTACAAACAATGTTCTTCCTTGCCCGGTGACGCGGCGGATTTAATTAGTGCATTGTTTCCATAATTATCTTATTTACTACTGGTTATTTACGGATGTACTATTAAGTGTATAGTTTATTTGAAAACCTACTCAAAGCTTACATTTTTAAGGTATGTCTTTGGATGGCAAACAAGCCGATGGTCAACCAGTATGGCCATTCAACTAATTTCTAGTCATCTCGGTGACAATCAATGTCAAAAAATGTAGGTAAATTAAAGGAATTTTTTAAAAGATTGAGAAGAAGATTAGCTTGCATTCGTTCCCAAGGGTCTATTCAGACGTACCACAAGCACACAACAACAAAAGCACAGTTCCGTTCAACGACAAAATGTGGCCAGTGTGGATTAAATTAAAAAATAGTGCCTGACTACTTGTGTGTAGTTGTGATACGTCTGAATAATAGATCCTTAAAGTTATGCTCTTCTGATGATAAGTGGACACAGCTGCCTTAGACATTTGCAATACCAAAGGCCACGCAGATGCGTTGCCATCCTAGAGACAAAGACGAAATGTCTCATGTGTCTATAGTTGCATTGAAAGGGCCTAGTGATAACAATACAATTTCAAAATACGGACAAACAATCAATTTCCGTTTGTTTTCTTTTTTTAAATTTTACTATTTACACTTTTTGACCTATCCTTCACAAGCGATCCAATTCCATGAAAATGAGACAAAAATTGTTCCTTAACAATTTTGGTCCTTAACTTAACCAGTTTAGGTTCATTTTGATGTTGAACACAACTGTATTGCCCAATACTATCGCCTCTACACCAATCTCGTGGGATAGTTCCCAGAAGATAATTGTAATAGAATTTTATACTAGTTACTTCTATTCGATTATGTTTGCCTAGTACTAGCGGTTTGTTTCAAGCGTATGTGCAATAATCGCCCTTGTGATGTTAGTAAATAAAGACCAGAAATACAACTATTGATTGAATTATTATAGGTATAGATGAATATAAATTAATGGTCTACTTCGATGAATATTTTTTACTCTTTATTTATTGAATGACTAAATTGATGGCCAATAATGTATTCCAAAATATGGGCCACGAGAAAAGAACGACATTTAAAAATTCGCTACCAAAAAAAATCTCATAAATATTCGGATCATCCGATCTTTCTTGTTCGTAACATACTTTTTCAACAATAAATCTTTCGCATTGTGAAAATGACGACAGTTAATTGCCTAGGTATTACGCAAATTGACTGCCAATATAGACAAAAACAACTTATTAGAGACAAAAACGTACATTTCACCATAAGACAGATACACGATTGATTTATACCACTGTATAGATTTCAAATGTAAACTTTAAACTTCATAGACAGATAATACATTCAGTCTTCATTATAGTTCAAAATCAAGTAGTTAATGGAAAAGCAGATCGGATCTAAGAAGTGGGTTAGCCCCATTTAGGTATTTCCCTAAAGGCCAAGCCTCTCTGAAAGCCATTAGATAAGTAAAATCGCCTACGTATCGAGAATTCGAGATGCACGAGCTCTTCGATTGTTATGTAGCCCTGGTACTTGTGATTGGCTTTATTGATATTATTGAGGAGTTAGTGATGATTGATTGATGATCAATCATCATCACCCTTACTTTTTTGGTACTTACTTAAAAAATGATTTCCTAATTTTTTTAGCTGTTTTTGAGAAAGTGGTTTTTTCTTTAACTTTACTTGAAATAATCTGTTCAAGAGGCGGGAGAAACTTGGAAATTTCTCACACGCAAGGACCCTATCCTGCTGAATTTTATTTTCCCACTGTCATTCAGTAGGACAAATTATTTCAGGTTACGATGTAACCAGTAAGTTCTTTAGACACCATAGCAAGTAAGGCACTACTGACTTCTGGTCTCCTGGTAAATTACTCTAGTGTCATTTCGACTTGTGGTGGCATTGGTCTTAGCTAAGAATGAGGCTTAGCTTAGCTTTGGAACCCAGTAGTACGTCAGCTAGTCCTTTTGGATTCTCGTTTTTTTTTTGTTTTTGTGCTATTGTTTTGAGCTAATTTGTGGTGCCTTCATAATAGTATTTCTGTCTTATTTGGCGAATTTAAATAGTGTGATGTATCTTGATCTTTTTGGGAATAAAATAATAAATGCCTGTTTTCAAACAGAGTATAAAATTTATTCTACTAGGAAAAACAGATTGTCAAAATTACTTATATGTGAACGACGCCATGAATATGACTCCAAAGTAATCTTGATACTTTCATCTGAGTGTCCAAAAATAGTACATAAATATGAGTGGCTGGCTTCACTACGTGCGGTGCTTCATCAAACGCCTAAATCCGCATTTACATGCGACGCGTGCGCTCCATCCCCACCACTATGCGCTTGCGCGGACAAACTTTCACTTTCATTTGTAGGGCAAACGTTTTACTTTGACATAGTTGTTAGAATCGTCTACTTTCTGTTGCAAAACGAGCCTTAAGAAACGACAAATAAAGTAGGTTTTAATTTGTACCTGGATTCGTATTTGGAACTCCGTTACAACTTGGAATTCAAATGACAAAAGTCGAAAGTGATGATTCTAATTTCATTCGAATTGTAATTCTTATAGCGTTACGTTTAGGTCGGTTTTAGGATGGTATGGAGATGCTTTTAAGATGTTTCGCTAAGCAGATGCGCGAGTTCCGATATTCAGAGCCTTTGACGGATCCACGTTTTGTGTTATGAAATAGAATTGACACGAACTTTTGTGTTATTTTTTTCTCTAAACTATTTTTTTTACAATTAAGGTCTTGGGCTACTTATCCGAATGATCCTTCCAGGAAGAAAATGTTGAAAATCTAATTTATTTCATATAAATGGCCAGTGTGCTTCGTAAGATGTTTGCATAGGACAAAATTCCTCAAAGACTTTTAAGCAGTGCTAAATCTGGATATGCCTTTCTCGGTGAATTTAATTAAGTTGTCAATATGTGCCTCAGTGGAAAGATAACTCACATCAAACTCAAGTGATTTTGATGGAGGAGATTTTTGCAGTTTTTAAACATTCAGCAATAGCTGAAGAGATTATTTTACTTAGAAATAATGTAAATTAAGGAATCTAGTAGATAATATCGTGATCATGTGTGGTATAAAAAAAGTAATAGTTTAAGATGTATAAAATTGGTAGTATTATAAGATGTAACCAGTACGGTTACGGATACGGATTTCGGATCTAGGCAGACTCATGGTAGAAGGAACCGTTGGGTTCTAGTCGGTAAGGATCCGACATAATCCTACTCTTTCCTCTGACTTAGGGTGTCCATGAGGATTACCTCATGAAAACAAATAATCTACACCTATCTAAATGCTGCTGTTTTTGAATTTCTGGAAAAAAATATGAGCACAGTAAGCACCCAACTTCTACTACTGTCAGTTCTGGATTAAAGTATTTTATGACTAAAAGGAGTTCCAGGATCTTCAAAGGATAAATATTTATCAAAATGGTGTCAGTCAATATACATTTAAAGTTAATTTTAAAACGGAAACCGAAGATGTCCCACTTACAGTTTGAGGGTGACTCAGAAAAAAACCCGTTATAGCTTAGACGTATATCACACCGATGAGTAACACCAAATACGTGACAAACGCTATCAACATACAAACATACCATCACGCCTGTACACCCACAGTTCGAAGGTATTAGAGGCGAGTCTATTGTCATTAACCGGGTACAAATCCCGAGCTGCTGCTAAGAATTCGACCGATTTGCTCGACCTGGCAATCGAACCCAAAACCTCAAGCGTAGCAGTTACGCACTTAAGACCAATAGGCTAACGAGGCAGTTACTTTATTTTACTGCAACTTTTTCGTTTTATTTATTTACTTTTTAAACATATAAATTACATTTTTTTAAATTTGAAAATACAAAATAAGACAGACTGAAGAGTCTTAGCAATATGGTCGCGTTTGGCACCCTTTCAGCCCGTAACCCTAAACACAATTCCTAAACAACAAGCAAACATTACAAAAAAATCCACACACACATAATTTGCACACCGTTCCGCTTCGGTGTGACACGCGTCCGTTACGCGTACGCGCCGATTCGCGGATGTATCATGGCGGATTCAGGATCTCTGACACTCTTGCTTTCATTTGAATGTTCATTCTTTTACCTTGACACGCATTGTGTGATTGTAGCGGTAAATTGATATTGTTACTTAGATGATTCGACTTCTTCTCTCATATTGAAAGTCATAGGAGAATTAAGCATTATTGTGCTAAAACAAGCCAAACCTACGATTTCTCAATAGTGAAATTAATGACGTCAAACTAATTCAATTTGCAAAATTGTGTCATTTATTTCAATTAGGCTATTTACAGGCACTCTTGAATTAAATAGTCTAGGAGATGGTCAGTTAGACATAAAGTTGAAGCTAGTTGCTCGTTTGAAAACGTAGATCTCTTTCTACGGAGACGAGCAAAAAATTCCACGGGCACTCTTTTCAATTGGGTTATTACAAAATCCTGGTAACATTACTATTTAGCAGTAACAGTACGTTTCAAACTTATCAGCGTTAAATATTAACGTTTTCCAATTATCGTTTGGTAAAAAGAGTAAAAAATTGTTAGAGGTGAGTTGATACAATGTACATTTTAGCAAAATAAACTCAATGCAGCAGCTAATCACTCTAGTACTGCGCCAACCATATCGTAAATAAGTGAGGGTTACTCAAGGGATCACACTTCCGTGTCTCATTGTACATCCTTTTCAGTAATCCGGCAAAATATTACATAACACTTTCTTGGGATATCCCACAGTCGCTATTAAGAGCTTTAACTACCTTTTCCGTTATGGAGATTATGTGAGATAGTAGCGTCTCCCGCGACTTAGTCTGCGTCACCTTACTCCGTGGTCTGCGTAGACTTCTGAATCGTACTAATATTATAAATGCGAAAGTAACTCTGTCTGTCTGTCTTTTCTTCACGCCTAAACCACTGAACTGATTTCAATGAAATTTGGTACAGATATAGTCTGGGACCCGAGAAAGGACATAGGATAGTTTTCATCCCGGAATTCCCCCGGGAACGGGAACTATTAATCCACGTGGAGGAAGTCGCGGGCAAAAGCTAGTTCTGAATAAACCTTACTTATTTATCTCAAGGGAGGAATAGAAAAGGGAATACAAATAATTCTATGTGTTAAGCTAGATCAGTATGCAGATGTGTGCCAAATTTCAGCTAATTCTGTTTAGCCGTTTAAGCGTGAAAGAGTAACCAACAAACATCCATCAATTAATTCTCAAAAACCTTAGCGTTTATAATACTTAGTACTAGTTTCTGCTAGCGACTTTGGCCGCGTCAAGTTTAATATCCAATTATCCCACAGGAACCGCATATTTTTTCGGGTTAAACAGTTACCTATATGGTATTCTAGTTATCTATCTCTGTGCCAAATTTCATCATGATCTGTTCAGCCGTTTAAGTTAGTTTATTCTCACAAACTTTCGGATTTATAATAGTAGTAGAATTTAAGTATCAAAAACCTATGCTTATGTATTTATTTTATTTTTTTTGAAAACCAAACTCAAAGTCTGACCCAAAAACAATGGCCGACTTATTTTCAAAACTCTAAACGACTTCCTTCCACTAAAGGGGTGGCATAAAGACAATATTGCGTTACATAACCTCTCGCAAATGGCTGAATGTCGGTCAGTCGGTTGTGCAATAGTGAAAGGTTGCATAAGGCAGCTTAGGCGAGATGAAGTTCTTGCGCCAGAGCCGAGACCCGCCGTAGACGCGACTAGTCTTTGATGACGGATACTGGTTTGTGTTTCTGATTGCCTGGTGATTTTTTTAGGGCAGTGGGTCTACTAATATTTTTGTTTATTTATTCACAATAATTTATTAAATTAATTATGTGTTATTAATTTTATTGAAAAAAAACTGCCACGTTAGCATTAGTCCTAAGCGCGACTAGGGGATGGTTGACTGAGTTCGATTAACAGGTCGAGCAAAAAGTGTTATTGGGTTTTTCTATGAAATTGACAATAGCAGCTCGGAGTAAGGATTTGTGTCTGTTAATGGTAATAGGCTTGCTCCCTATTACATGTACAAACATATCGGCGAACTGTGGGTGTACATATACATCTCTGCCTAACTCTTCGGGGAATACAGGTGTGATGGGATTTATTTAAAAATATAAAAAGTAGTAGCCCACCAGCGGCATCGGGAACATGGTCCATGCTATACTAATTATATTTGGTAACTTATCTCGGGACCCTAGGGTCCCGGACCTTTGGAAGGCGTACGAGGAGCCGAAGCCAACTCGCAGAGGCCCCTTACATGGCTTTACAATGAAATGGAACACCAGCCGACAATTATCCCTGTTTGCACTATGCAAATGCACCCAAGGACAATCCCCGGCTGGCGCAGGACTATTACACTTATTATTAAGATGTAAAGTTTGTTTGGTAATCTCTAGAAGTACTGGTCCGATTTAAAAAATATTTTACTGATAGTAAGCTACGCTATTACCAAGAGTCATAGGATATGTTTCATGACACGCTTGACTTCCTCGCGGACGTAGTTGCGGGAAGAAGCTTCTCCAAAATTTTACCAATTTTTAAAAGTCCTTATTCGTAACACACTATTTCGTATGGCAGTCAAGACCTATAAACTATTTCAAGATACGATGTTTAGGTCGGGTGATAATGATTTTATAAAATCAGATTAGATTTTAATTTGGTCATTTATTTTACTTGTCCCTGCAAAGCGAAATGCCAGTTCGGAAGTCGTATTCAAGATGATAGGGTCGATTCGTCATAATACCTTTCCGATTATAAGAATATGATATTATACCTACACCTTGTGGGTTTATTCTATTAAGGGGCAAATTTGATTATTCTTAAATAGAAAAAAATCAATTATAAAATGCAAATGGTGCCTAAAATTAGGTCTTATCTATAGTTTAGTAAAAGACACGTATTTTGTAGACTATTGCGCAGTGATAAGCGAAGTTCGTGCAGTATCTGTCTTATGCAATTAATTATTATCTCTAATTACGTAGTTAAAGAAATAATTGATAAATCATGAAAATTACGTGGTGAAAATTGTTTGAGAAAGATTAGGAAATATGAACTAAAAAAATAATTAATAAAGTTGGAAGCAATACAGACAAAATTAATTAGGTACTAACATAGCCCATTTGCTCCTGAATACACAGTTTCATGTAGCAATAGGTATTAAATAGTTCTAATAAATATGGCCATTTTTTTATATACAAAAATACATAAACCTAGCTACTCATTTGGCACTTGATACAATTCTAATAGTGACGTCGATATTACGTACAGCAAACAACAATGTCCATATTGTTGCGTCACGAAAAGTACTAGGGCAACATAAAATAGAAGAGCTACACAACGACGTTGGCGAATTCCTCCTGGTGGGTAACAGTAACTTCGTAACAATTTCATGTGACATACTAGGGCTCCACAAATTTACAGAATTAGTTAGTTGGATCCTTCATCTGTGTTAATATTCTACCGACTTTCGCTTCTGCGATCCTCGGACAATCTTGAGTTTGAAAGGGGGGATGTATGTAGGTTGCGCCAAAGTCTTTGTTCCCCTCATATTTGCGGTAATTTCAAGCTAAATCGTGATGCTGTGCACTCATTTATTCGCAGAATTTGTTCAAAGTTAGCTTAATTATTGCAATTTCATGCATAATACTCACATTATGCATAAAATTGGAATCTAGAAGCAGAATATGGTCGAGATAAAAGTGAGAGGATTTTTAGGTCGAAATTAAGATTAAGATCAGATTAAACTATCTGTTTTTTTTTTAATTTACGCCTATTCAAATTTATTTTTATTATTTTACATAACTTAGTTCCTGATATTATTTTTAGAGAAAATTAATTAAGGCCCGCTTGCACGGTAACGACAGCATACTAAATTAAGATTAGATGTCTAAAATTAGCGTTAGCCAATCAATTCTAATATTATTGTATCGCATCTTTTTAAACGTACAAAATTGACACGAACAGAATTTGTTCATTATTTTTACACACATAAACATACCGCGATGCCTGTATTTCCCGAAGGGTTAGGCAGAGGTGTACCAATGTACACTCACAGTTCGCCAGGAAAAAAGAATACAGGTAGTAGTCTTTTTTTTAAAGATGAGAAATCATCATTCATCATCAATCGATCTGTGCAGAAGGGAGTGCACGGATGGGTTTTAGTCAGTAAGAGTCAGACTCTTACTGACTAAATGCCCTCCTAATGCCCTTTGCATTCCAGGGCCGCGGTGACTTTTTCAAACAGATTCCGCAAATCTGGATTAGTATGCAGTGTCAGCGTACAATCACATTAAAAAAAAAACTGCTTTCAAATCGGTTCACCCATTTAAGAGCTACGGTACCACAGACAGACAGACACAGACAGACACAGAAACACACAGGCACACAGACAAGTCAAACTTCTAACCCCCTCTTTTAGAGTCAGGGGTTACAAATTTAGTTCATGAACTAGTTTAACACTTAAAATAACAAAAAAACGTTCCAAAAATCCATTGAACTAAATGCTTGTTTTTTTTCTCGTGTGAACAACAAAAATAATTACATAAAAAATAAAATGGTAGTTCCATGTGTTGCATAAGATTGTTAAGATCAATGATACGAGGGAAGTGATACATACTAGTGTGTTAGTAGGTGAGAGATATTATGTAATTGTACTGCTGATACGGTTTTTAATTACTACTCTGTGTTACGTGATGAGCCGCTGTATTTTTGTTGTTGTAGTGCCATGGACCATGGTGGACCAATGGTTAAAAGTGCACGAGAAGTAGTCGTAGTAGAGCTCTTTGTGAAGGAGCTCGTTCAGGGAAGTACTACCATCATACCTATTTCTGCCGTAAAGTTTGAAGGGTATGGGTGCCGGTGTAATTACAGGCACATAAGATATTTCAAGTTTTTCCCTGGGCTGGCAACGCATTTGCATGGCTTCTGGTATTGCAGATGTTTATAGGTAGCGATTACCACTTTATATCAGGAAGGCCGTCAGCTTTGTCATCAAAGGACATGAAAAAGTACCTATGTGAATTTTCCTAATAAAAGTCTACTTTCTAAGCTTATCTTGGACTTATCTGACATCGGTGAAGGAAAAGAACTTGAGGCAATTTTGAAAAAAGACGTTATTTTATAGGTAGTGTTAAAATAAATATTGTACGGAGGTACGGAACCCTTCTTAAAAAAGTCCGAATTGCACAAATCCGGTTATTTTTTAAATATCGAACAAAAAGAGGTGATCCGAATATTATCAGAGATTATAATATTTGGTAACAAAATAACAATTAAAGCGAATGTTGTGCTACTATGTCAGTGGGTGAGCGATGTTGCGCAATACTTGTGCTATAACTATAATTGTTATGCGCGTGCGTCTCTGATACATTTTTTTTTAATTACTCTTTCGTTACGTGATACCTGAACACGGATTTTTTTGGTTGATAAAACCCGAAAAATCTATGTATGTATATTTTTTTTTTGTTTTCTAATAACGTGTTTTGTTATTTTTTCTTTCTTGAGTTTTTTTTTTAATTATAATTTTACCTTGTTGAAAGTTTAAAATTTCGATGTATTTTTATTTTGTAAAAAAAGTGTTTTATTGACACTCATAAACTCACGCCTTTTTCTCATGGTGGTAGGCAGAAACCACAGAACTACCAGCTACGATCCTTATATACTCCTTTCGCCTTGTGCACTCGTTTTTTTTTTATTCGTTTAAAACAAATATGAATGGTATTAAAAATAAAGCCTGTATGTATGACTATGTCAGTAGGTGAGAAAACAAGTTGCGCAATACAATATTAATATTATTGTAATGCGCGTGCAGCCTTATAATCTTTTTGTTTTATACTTTACCGAATTGTTCGTATAAAACGCAAGTTTTAATCTACTTTTCACGCTTTAATAAAGTACTAACATAGTATGCATTTAAAGTTGAATTATGGGCTTTATTATAGCTTTTTAGTTACTGACATCATCATCATCTGCCTAGCCTTTTCCCAACTATTTTGGGGTCGGCTTTTAGTTACTGACAATTAACGGAAAATAACATGACTATAGAAAAAAAAACTCACTTAGTTCTACATTTTATTAGTATCTTCAGTTTATAATGCGTGACGTAAGATAAAGAACAATTCAGCTTAAAGGCCTATTCAGACCTAAGCGGTATTCGCTACCGCCTGCGGCAGAGAAAACCCAGTGGGTATGCGGTAATATTACTGTTCAGACCTAAGCGGTATTCGCTACCGTTCGTAACCCGCGCGGTATGTACCTCTACCCACAGCGGCAGCGAATATCGCTCAGGTCGCTGTAGCCGCGGTACTTGATACTAAATACCTGAGCGAAACCCGCGCGGTATGTACCTCTACCCACAGCGGCAGCGAATATCGCTCAGGTTTGAATAGGCCTTAACAGTTTCATAGAGCTTTATTATAAAATAAAAAAAAGTACCAAAAGCAACCCGCCAGTTCTCGAGTTTACATTGTACAAACAAACAAAAACACTTAAACCATAAATATTAATCAGCCGTAAGAAGTGCTCCGACAGTTAAAATTTAACTGCAAGTCAACCAAACTGGCTACGTCACTAGGAGTCAAGAAATTCGACAGAGGGCGTTGTCCGCAGTGAAATTCGGCGTTATGCCGTACCTGGCGGCCTTCACGCCGCTTTCCATTGTACAGTACCTTCGTTTTCTGTACGCCTAGTACTCTGTTTCACTTAGTATGCACAAAAAAAGTGTGGCTCACCCATGGCTTGCCGGTTTATTTACATAAAAAATGGTAATTCCATTTTTATGGGGACGAGAAAAAATATAATGTTTCTTGTGGGTTGTTATTAGAATTTTAATTTTCATAAGTATTATGTTTTGGTGTTTTTGGACGCCATTTCACAAACGGGTTCAGCTTTTTATGGTGTCCATAGGTATATTTGTATGACAAGCAATAAGGCATAGATATGATCGCAAAATGCATAAATTTGTAGATACCGGTTGCTAGCTGCACTATGATTCATAATGGCTACTTATTTCCGTCTGCGAGCTAGCTAAAGAGTAAATGCAATAATACCTGTTACCTGAAAACTATGATGATTGTAATATGATAGAGTACCATCCGTTGAATTCTTCTTTTTTTGAAATCTCATTCTGAGGGTCGGTTTTGGTCAGTTATGGCATGTTATAAAAAAAAAAAACATTCATAAAGTTTACAATCTTTTATATAAAGATTTAAATAAATAATATTATAAACTAGCTTCTGCCCGACACATCGTCCATGTAGTTTATTTTCTTGCCATTATGCATTAAGTAACTGTTATGGTTAATCTATGGTTACTGCTTCGGTCCCGTGGTTAAAAGCGTGATATTTTATAGCCTATGTTACTTCCTGATAATTTAGTTATCTATTGGTCACAAAATTGCATCGGTCCAGTAGTTTCGGAGCTTATTCGGTACAAACAAACAAAACAAAGAAATCTTTTCTGCTTTGTAATCTATACTAATATTCTATACAGAATTAAGATCACTAAGGTTCCCAAGCATCCTACTATAGTTATAAACAATCGTAGGACGATAATGCTATAAACTAAGCTGGACTGGTAGGTTGATTCAGAATGACATCATCAGCGTTAGGTCACTGCTGTAATGGTCCTTATTGCCACAAAGTTCAACAATGAAGAGAGTGACCTATTAGAGAAATACGGGGAATTATCAGTTCCGTTGCCCTCTACTCTCTGTTTGCAGGTACTACATACTATTTTTATTATATATTTGAGAGAAAATATAATTTTTATTTTCGAGTGCCCAGTATGACCCGTTGTATGAACGTGGAGGAGGCAAAAGTATCGTAAGTATGTATGGATTGAAGTACGTACGTAAGGATCAATGGTTTCTGCCTACCCCCATGGGAAAAAGGCGTGAGTTTATGTAAGTAAAGATCTTTTATCTTTTACAACCTACAAATCACTGTATTCTGCCTGCAAGCAAGCGTTTAAAATATTTATATTTACGTCATATTTTTCTTTTATATTTTTAAGTGTTACGTCTATAATTATTGTAATTGGTAGCAACTGTAACCTTTTAAATTAAAGTAAAATAAATAAATAATTATAAAAAGTCAAAAGACAAAGCATTGATTTCAATTAGACCATTTACAGGCACTTTTGAAATGTTCCACTTCTGCTTGATTCTTCTGGGAATACAGGCGTGTACAATGGTATGTATGAACGTATAATGTAAAATTAATTTAAACTAAATTTTATTATTTAATTTAACACAATGAAAGCACGAGGATATTGAAATGTGTGTTCCGTATTTATATTCCCTTTGACTTCATTTTTCTCTACGACTTTTAGGTCTCTTCCTGTGCAAGTTAAAATGATATAATGTTCCTATGAGAAAACCCAATTTTCCGGCGGCGGCGCGGGGCAGGGCAGCGGGTGAACGCTCTCCATTCGACGCTATCATCCGCGGTGCGCGCGCGCAACGCCCTTTATTAGTGTGCGCGAAGGGCGACGTGCATTACTTTTTTATTTTGTTTTGTTCCCGATTCTGATGCTGATAGCGAATTTTATTTAAACTTTTGTTTTAGCCTGTTGTTATTATTTAGATACTCACAGAAGAGCTGGAGAAAATAAACAAAAGGCTAAAATGACAGCTTTTTGTCGTATTGTAAATAAATATATCTGTTGAGAAAGATAATTGGAATAAAAATTCATAAGTATAAGGAAGTAAACTAGAGGAAATTATTATTTATTGTTGTTATTAAGTAGGAAAAATATTGATAAGAACAATCTTTATCTACTAATAAAAAACCTAATACCGGCCTGTTATGCTTTGCAGGGCAAAGGCTTTATCTCATACCGTTAGTCACCACTTTCACTGAGGGCAAAGTAAATAAGAGTAAATGATTGATTTCTTTAAAATCAATACAATTTGTTAATGACTTAAATCAACAACAAAAATACCAGCTTATTATAGTCCCACTGCACGACAGAGACCTCTTCTCATAATCAAAAGACACGAGCATTAATCACCACGCTTGCTCAAGGCGGATGGGCCATTTCTGACTTATATTAATTTTAAGTCCAGGTTCCCCACATTATTTTCTTTCACCGACGTCAGTGAAAAAAAAAAACCAAATAGCACACTAATAAAGGGCCGGCCCTCCAACACGTGTCCCTCCTATCTCTGTGACCCACTTACGCACACAACCACACTTTCTTCCGTGTGTGCGTGCGTGGGCCGCGAGCTTTACACGAGCAATGCATTAGTATGCATTCAAGCACGTCAGTGTGTGCGTTAAATTTGGAGTAAACAGTTTGTATGTGTGCGTTTATCTAGGATTACTGTGTACGTACTGTGGGTTCGGCGTATTTTTTTTTGTCTATTTAAATTAATCTGCAAGAAAATGCGTTTCATTGTTGTTGTTTTACTTAGCAACACATACTTTAAAAGAAACTATACTGTACCTTTGTACCATATACTCGTATATCCGAATTGTACAAACAAATTAAAACATGAATTTTTAAGCTTAGTATTGCCACTGCAGGTTATAAGCCTCTCCTCATAAAGAGAAGATACGAGAATCGATCACCAAGCTTGCTCAAGGTGGATTGGCGATTTCACACATAATTTGAAGTCCAGATTCTCTCAAAAACCTAAGTCTTAAGGTACCTAAATAATACTATCAAAGCCCACAGTATGAGCGATAAAATTTAAATGGAGTTAGTTATCTCAAAAGGGCAACAATGCGTCATACTATGTGAGACTTCAGTTGCAGTGTTTTGTTGTACCAGGGTACCATGAAACTACAGTCAGTGATCGCAAAATCTCCTGAAATCCCTGTACGTATTGTAACACATTTTTTGAAAGAGTGTGTTGGAATTTTTTTGCCCATTCTTCTCCAAACGATACCTCCATAGCTTTTGGTATACGTCGCTTAGGTAACAATACCGCGTAAGTCGAAAATTGGTCATGTGACGTTTTATACTTCATTGGATAGATTTTGTCGGCGCGCATCGAATGATCTTAAATTTATTTTCAAAAAAAAAAATTACGCGCTGCGATTGGATAATTTGAAAATAAATTTAACATCATTCGATGCGCGCCGACAAAATCTATCCAATGAAGTATAAAACGTCACATGACCAATTTTCGACTTACGCGGTATTGTTACCTAAGCGACGTAAGCAACTAGATTAAATATTATTAATGTTTTCTCATGTATTTGACTTTAACTTTGAATTTTAGGGTGGATTTTAGTCAGAGTTTGACAGACCCTACCGTGGCTCCCCAGCCCGCAAGGCATCCTGAGCATTTTCCATTCCGGAACAGAAAAAAAGGTACAATGTAACTAAAATGATATGATTTATCAGTTTCCATACAAAGATGTTAAAAAAAGAGATTCGTTGGTTTTTGGTAGACATGGCTTATTTTTGATAGGCTCTTCCTGAAGTTAAATGTACCGACTAATGTGGGTGTACATTTGTCCACCTCTGCCTAACCCCTCGGGGAGTACAGGTGTGATGTTATGTCTTCCTGAAGTTCAATTCTACTAATTAAAAACTTTAAAAGTCTAGTCACAATCTCATCTCATCCTACTACTATTATAAAGGCGAAAGTTTGTAAGTATGGATGTATGGATGTATGGATGTATGGATGTTTGTTACTCTTTCACGCTTAAACGGCTGAATGGATCTGGATGAAATTTGGCACAAAGATAGATTATAGTCCGGAATAACACATAGGCTACTTTTTATCCCGGGAAAATGTACGGTACCCGTAGGATAACACATCAACTGTGACGCGGACGAAGTCGCGGGCAGAAGCTAGTGATAAAATATGTAAGTAAATAAGAAGTATTTTTGTTTTGACAAGTTGAGACTGGGATTCCATTGTGATCACTCTTTAAAGTAGCATATTTGCCCCTCTGGTGTCAACCGATGATACGAGTGACAGTGTTAATATCCTCCCGACAGAATTTCGGTCACGGCGACTAGACAAGTGCAGGGGATATTATAGTTCACAAGTGTGTGCGCATGCGCAGTTGCACTCCCTCTTCCCACACTCATAAAACGGCAATCTGTTTTTTTAAACAACGTATTTTTTTACTGCCTCATTAGCCTAGTGGTCCTAAGCGCGACTGCTACGCTAGATGTCTTGGGTTTGATTCCCAGGTCAATCAAAGTGTTATTGGTTTCTTTTTTTATGAAATTCTCAGTAGCAGCTCGGAAGCTCGTGCCCAGTTAGTGGTAATGGGCTCGCCCCCTATTACATGGGACCTAAACGTACAGGCCAAATGTGTGGGTACATTATTGGTAAACCTCTGCCTAACCCTTCGGGCAATACAGATGTGAGAGTATGTATTTTTTTATTATTTTTGTCAGGCATGTTTCTGAGACGTAGGTATACATAACATTCATTCAAGTTAATTAGTAATTACTATATTAGGCTTCGCCCACATTAGTAGCAAAACAGTATTAGATATTTAACGAGTATTTCCTTTACTTTTAAATATTAAAAGTTGTTTTTACATAACGTTCTACGCGTAGGCAGTTTGTTTTACTTCTAAATGTAGCGGCTTTAGAAAGTTATGTAAACTCGGATTAATTTAAATGTCTATGGCAAAGTGTCAGCTATATACAACCTGTTTTTTTATATCCCATAACTCTATGGTATGAATGAGTCTATATCAAAGAATCAACTATCATATGAATTTTATTTTTCAATTTTCATACAAAATATTTCAACGAAGTCACGATTATTTATGTAAATACAATAAATGAAACACGACAACGTTGCATTTTCTTAGCTTTAAATTATGAATGATTCATCATCATCGTCATCATCATCATCTCAGCTGCAGGAGGACGTACTGCTGGCATTTGAATGATTATCAGATGATAATCTGCACCATTGGTCACTGCCTCGTTGGCCTAGTGGTCCTGAGTGCGACTGCTACGCTAGAGGTCCTGGGTTCGATTTCCAGGTCGAGCAAATAGTGTTATTGGGTTTTTCTATGAAATTCTCAGTAGCAGCTCGGAGTTTGCATTTGTGCCCGGTTAATGGCAATAGGCTCGCCTTCTATTACATGGGACCTAAATATACCGGCGAACTGTGGGTGTACATTGGTACAGCCTAACCCTTCGGGGAATACAGGCGTGATGGTTTTATTTTATTTAATCTGCACCATTCGCTTTCGCATTCGCTACGTACGCAAAAGTAAAAATACTTCATACGGGTGACAATTTTTTATTTAAATTAGGGTGTAAAAAATACAGTTAAGGGTGAGTCCAAACGAGTAATTTTGAGAGTCGTGTGTCGCAGAATTTCTGTCTGAATTATTTAGAAATTGTAGGTTGGCTCATTTTGGCCGAATTAACCTCAGTTATGAAAGAGACCTTCTACCTCTGCTACTTAGCTTATATCTATCACTACTTATGCGATAAGCTATATTTGTTCACAGGCAGCGCGAACGCAGGAAAATACCGATATCTAGATTAAATTTTATTTTTATTGCAAATTCATTGTTTTATTGGCTTGCTTCTCATTATAGTGGTAGCTACTTGTCAAAATTTTATGGTGATCGATCTAGATATTCTATCGAGAAAAAGGGAAATACAGCTTTATCTACAACTAGTTAATGTGAAATAGGTATATTGAACACCCTGAAAGTAGTTTGCTCAGAAAATCATAAATCGATTTTGCCTATTTCTCTACTAGATTTACTTTATTTTTTACCCTAAAATAATTAAAACCACGTAAATTACTGCGCTTACGTATATTAACCTCTCCATTGAACAGTGGAATTCAACGAAAGTAACACTTTATTCAAGGCAATAAGGCTTTTCAAAAAGCAGTTATAAACAAAATTTATCGATTAACATAAAATACTGTGTATAAGCTTAATTATTGCCTAAAATTACGCATAACGTGGAAGTGTCACGCCACCAACTTCCAAACTCCGGGCTGCTGCTGAGAAATTCCTAACAGAAAAACCCAGTACGAATTTACCTGACCTGTATAATCGAACCTAGGACCTCTAGCTAGACTTATCTAACACGACGAACGAGCCGGTTAGACGAAAATTATGGTGTATATTTCAGTAGTAATCTGAAGTTTTCCTAAATATCATTAACCACAGCGTTGGTGGTCTACTAGGAGTACATATTTAGTAATAACAGAGTCGATAGATTAAAATATCTGGGTAAAACTGAAAGTGATGCAGACGGGTTAGTTTCCGTCTAACCGCGCGTTGTCGTTTAACTGGGCCAGTTAAAAATAACGGCTAACATTCCCGTCTCAGTTAGCGCGCCGCTTTTGCCAAATGTTTAACCCTGATCGGTTCAGGGTGTAGAATGTGGGCATCGTTTGTGACCTCTTATTCAGAGGACAAGTTGAGAACCTTCAAACCTCTTGACAGTTCTGCTTTCCTGGTAGCTTGCGGGCCAATGTTGCGTTTTGGTATTTGGTCATTTATCCAGTTAGTCGAATTGCCCTCGGTGTGTGCGTTCTCTTTCAAAAGCTTTTTTCTCTGCTCTTAGACCATTATCATCACCATCATCATCATCACATCAACCGTTGGATGTTCAGTACTGGACATAGGCCTCCCCCTTAGATTTCCAAAAGGACAGTCCCATATTACAGGTAGGATCGTCGAATAATTAAACTCAATATCAAAATCAATCTCTTTATTTATTACACTCAAATGTTATATTTGTTCCATTTATAATAAGTTCCAACGTAAAAATTGGTAAATGCATAAAGACATAATTATAAAATACTGGCAGCATTGCCACGTTGCGCGTTGGATGGCAATGTTTAGCCTGTTGCCAGAGTCAAAGGCTATTGAGGCTATTGTCAGAAGTGTGAATCAATCGTTTGGACTATTCCTTAATAAGGTTATGGGTGTATTTTTTTATTTAAAATTAAATTAGGTTATATATCGTTATGTACATAATCAAACGAGCGAAGGAAGTATTCCAGTAAGACACTGGTAGGGATCTTGACCGTTCTTCCGGGTTTGTTCTGATAGCCGTGGAATTACGTCTCCACTCCTCAAGCACCTCAGAATATGTTTTATCCTAGCCTTATTGGGGCCCATTTAGTGTGTGCAAGTTACTCCCTACAATTTTATATATACATACCATCACGCCTGTATTCCCCAAAGGGTTAGGCAGAGGTGCACCCATGTGTACCCACAAGGGCGAGCTTATTGCCATTAACCGGGCACAAATCCTAACTACGAGCTGCTACTGAGAATTTCACAGAAAAACCCAATAACACTGCTCGATCTGGAAATAGCAGTCGCGCTTAGGACCACTAGGCTAACGAGGCAGCATTTCATCCGTGTCATATAAATACTATATTGTCAATGTATATATATGTATGATGGAGTTGTTATAAGTATTACGATCGGCACGGTTACCGCACGCGTAACGTCCGGCTGCTGGGCCGTAGGGCTGCCACTCGGTGAAATGTGGCCAATGGACGGGGAAAAATATTAAAAATAGTTTTTTTTTGCGAATACGCATTTTTGAATCATCATTGCAAGTGCGACTATTGTGGGTCTCCGTCCACGTTAGATTTTTTGTACGACCTATTATCGATCCATAGTTTCGTGGGACCGACATTTTGTAGGACGTGTGCGCAAATTCATTTGTTTTATTCTTTCCGATAAAAAATATCGGTCACTGATTGCCTGACGTGGGCAGCCTTAAGTTATGGTAAAGAATGAAGAATGCCTAATTCAAAGATTGCTGATATGTTTCCTTGTTATTACATACTAGAAATTGAAATCGGCTCAATTACCAACCTGAAAACAGTGTCTTACTAAAACAGCATAAACACATAATGTTCTTCCTCGATTTCAATTAGTACGTGAATACACTATAAACCACTATGAAATTGTATTAATTATTTTACTCTACAATGAATTTAAACAAAACCGTGACAACCCTACTAGACGCGACGGTGCAAGTGCAGTGCGTATTTATATCGTCCCAAATTCTAAAGTGGGATGCGTTTGTGGGCCAGCCCTGCGTATCCCTCGCGCTTATACATCTCCACGCTTATGTGCTCCTAGTACCTGTCGACGATTTATCGATAGATTGTAACGATTAAAGTTGTCTATCGATTGAGTATCGAGTTAAACGCACCAGTGTTTAGTAGCAGTAGTAGCGCTCTTTGTGAAGGAGCTCGTCCGGGGAAGTACCACCACCATACTTATTTTAGCCGCAAGCCAGCGTTGCTGTGTTCCAGTGCAATTACAAGTAATTATATTCCAACTCTGTCTCTGGGATGGCAACGCGTTTGCAAGGCCTCTAGTATTGCAGATGTCTATCGGCAGCGGTAAACACTTTAAACATCAGGTGGGCCGTAGGCTTGTTTGTCATCAAATGGTATAAAAAAAAACCAGTACCTCACGAAACAGGAAGCAGGGAACTGATCATAGCACCCGGAAGTCTAACAGCCTCGCTTGTTCATTAATATAATAACGCCCTATAAATTATTGAATGCTGCTAAAACAATGGAAACTTGAGTTTTTTCCTTTACTCGTCACGCGATGCTAATGTCGTTGTAAGGTTGAATAGAAAAATAATATGATAAATAATACTGTCAGAACTGCTTCGTTAGCCTAGTGGTCCTAGAGGTCTTGAGTTAGATGTCCAGGTCGAGCGGTGGTATACGATTTTTCTTAGAAATTCTCAGTAGCAGCTCCGAGTTAGGATTTGTGCCCAGTTAATGACAATAGGCTCTGTGTGGTAACTGTGCATGGTGCACCTCTGCCTTACCCCTTCGAGGAATACAGGCGTGATGGTATGTTAGTACTGCAGGAATTGATTACCACACTTGCTCTTTGAGCGTTTCGAGATTACTTCCTTTCTGAGGTTAATTAAGGAAATATCTACATAATAACTATGAAATTGTCGCATTGAGCAAGTGTGGTGATCGATTCTCGTGCCTTCTCTGTATCATAAGAGGCCTTTGCTCTGCATTGTAATACTACCAACAAACCTATTCCTGCTGCACAGCAGCTTTGCAGTGCTCCAGATTAAATGGTATGGGTGTCAGTGTAATAACAGGCACATGAGACATTTCAGCTTTATCTCTGGGATAGAACGTATCTGCAAAGCCTCTGGTATTGCAATGCCGTGCAGACCCTAAAGCGCAGTAAAGTTTTTTTTGTTGAATATTAAACCTTAGTGAACACGTTATAAGGAACACGGTGATCTACAATAAACATTTTACTGCGTTTTAGGGTCTGCACGGCAGTGCAGATGTGTGTAGGCGGTGATCACTTAACATCCGGTGGATCGTAGGTTTGTGTGCCACCCAACGATTAAAAAAAATATCATATTCCCTTGGAACATTTCTTTGCACATTCCAATTGGTTTATGAATGACGCAGGTCTCAGGTGTAAGCATTATAAAATCGTCGATGTAGGTAATTCGATGAAATCGCCGGTTCTGCATATAATTTGATACTAAGTGTAGTGTCACCTTACACCACACAATTATTGTTGTCCAAATCGAAAAATTACTGATTTTAAATATATACCATCACGCCTGTTTTCCCCGAAGGGTTAGGCAGAGGTGTACCAATGTACACCCACAGTTCGCCGGTATATTTAGGTCCCATGTAATAGGGGGCGAGCCTATTTCCATTAACCGGGCACAAATCCAAACTCCGAGCTGCTACTGAGAATTTCATAGAAAAACCCAATAACACTTTTTGCTCGACCTGGGAATCGAACCTGGGACCCCTTGCACAGCAGTCGCACTTGCGACCACGAGACTAACGGGGCAGTGATTTTAATTCTACTGATTTTACCTTTTAGTTATATTAACGACTAGCATCTGCCCGCGACTTCGTCCGCCTCATTTATATATTGTAGGTTTATTCCTGAAACCAGAAAAAGGATACATCATTGAAAGTAGCCTTTACGCATACTGTCTTTAACGGTTGGATTTGCGAACTTTTGTGAATTGAAGTTGGGTTCAAATGGATCTTGCTGCTCGGAGGTCCTCCGGATATTTTTCTTGGCTTTGTCTCATAATCACCTGCAGTAGTCCATTGCTAGACATGCCTGGGCTATCTTCTTCACTAAATCTTCACAACCAAACTGCCACGTTAGCCTAGTGGTTCTAAGTGCGACTAGAAGTTTTGGGTTTAATTCCCACGTCGATCAAAGTGCTATTGGGGTTTTCTATGAAATTCTCAGTAGCAGCGCCGAGTTAGGATTTGTGCCCAGTTAATGGCAATAGTCCCTATTGGATGTATGTACCTTGGTACATCTCTGCGTTACCCTTCTGGGAGTATTCCCAGACTCATATGCATATAGCATCGCGCCTATAAAGTTGCAATGCTAATATGCCGTACTAAAATAAAATGACGTATTTCAGGCGACTTTGTCGTCTCAGTCCAAATAGCTATATTAGTCGGCAAATAAGAAAGTATCACCAATCTATAATTACATCTGAATTTAATTGACAGTATAAATATAATGTCTGTCAAGGTGATCAGGGAGACAATGCTGGTATTTTAGTAGCTGTCCACTGCCAACAGTTGGCGCCAGGTGTGTGGCCAATGTTTGATCCAACGTTGCATAAGAATGAGCTGACTAGGTTACACGCCCAACTGACCTGAAAAATAGAAAGATTGCCTGGTTTTGGGTAACTAGCAATGAGAATGCGTCAGCACAGCGTAGGATTCTGATTTCGATTCCGTTTTTGGGGTTTTCGATTGTTCCTGATCAAGATGTGTGTTTTTATCTGGAAAGAGCTGATTTGTGTCCTGCAGTCTAGATTTTGGCAATAAGCTCGCCTTCATTATTGCTGGGGAACTGTAGGTGGATTATATACAAATCTGCGTATGGTTATGGTTGGGACATGAGGGTGTCGTCATGTTTTCTCTATAAACTAATATAAAAAAGCTGAAAAGTTGGTTGTCTGCATGTTTGTTTAACTGTGATTATCTGTGGAACTGACCGTCGGATTGGAAAAATATGTTTGTGTACGATAGCCAGATTTATGAGGAATAGTATAAGATATATAATATCACGCTACGACACACGAGAGCGGAGCAGTAATGAAAAATGTAACTGACTGCAGGTGAAAAAAATTGTGATATATCTACATCATCTTAGATTTTATATCTTCATCCTATCTTCAGATTATATTTATCGTACTGCCACGCCTTTATTTACAAATATAGATAAGAAATCTATCCTCCAATATCTCAGCCAATGTTTGCCAATCTATTGGCAGATTGGCCGACCAATTGGCACCGGATATACCAAGGTATTCGACACATCCAGACAGGTCTTATTCATTGCTGAGTTATGCAGACTTTGAGCAGTTTTGATTTATGAATTGATTTCCTATTTATTATCATGTAATTACCACCATATTGCGGCAGAAATAGGTTCTACCGCAAAGCAGCGTTGCTGTGTTCCGGTTTGAAGGGTTTGGGTGGCGGTAAAATTACAGACACATGAGACATTTGGCCAACAATGACAAGTGGCAACGCATTTGCAAGGCTCTGGTATTGCAGATGGTATAGGCAGAGGTGACCACTTAACATCAGGTGGGCCGTAGGCGTGTTTACCATCCAAAGATGTTAAAAAAGTTGTTCTAACATAGGGTGTGCAAAGGGGTGTTCCGTCTTTTTCCATAGCAAAAGAATCTGCTTGCAGCGTGTTAGCAGCTCACACTTAAGGGCGAAGGCACCTTGCATACGGACGGCTGTCTTTCTCCTTACAGTTGGCATCTAAAGAGCGCGATGCCACACAGGTACAGTGCACGCACAATGTCAGGACAACAAAAGTCAAGTGCCAACTGCAAGAAGAAGACAAGCGTCCGTGTGCAGTCCAATACCAGCCCCCCTAGCCAAGTCGCACACGATAATCGTAAACGCTCGGTAGGTACCAATAGATTTTCAACTTTATACCCCAGAGCCTTAAGCACATAAAGTTAAAGATCTATTAAAGCCTAATCAGCGTTTGCGTTTATCGTTTGTTACATGGCTACAGGGGCTGTAATACTCTACCGGCGTAGCAGCCCGACACCAAACGCATTCATTGTAGAAGCTCTTACCCATAGCAAATACTGGGGCAACCGTAACAGTAAGTCGGGTCATGTAACAAGAAAAACAAGGTACATGTTTGTCATGACCCTCTATTCTCCCCGGACGGAGGGAATCCGGGATGATTTCCCGACCAACATAAATATAAAGTGTTATTCTGTAAAATTCTCTATCGATCAATTTACTTTTATTAAGCTTAGTAGCACCTGCAGTGGTATTTCGCAAAGATCTCTCTCGGTGAATGAAGGTGAACAGCCATCATTGCAATTGATACTAACTCAATCTCACTTCATGTAATTTCACCGAGAGAGATTTTACCCTAAATCTTCACAATTTTGCTAAGAAAATTTGAAAAAACTTTTAAAAGTCACCCTGGTGATCTGAGATCTGAGGTCCAGATCCGAGGTTCCACAGGTTTCATAGGTACTTAACTACCAGTTTTGCATGTACAGAGGTCTTAACAAATGTACCTGTTGAAATAAAAATAGAAGTTTCATAGGGTTGTCAAAAGAAAACAAAACTGTTTTTTTTTCTATTAAATAGGTATATATTAAATTTAATTGCACCTATAACATCGAAGTTACGTGGTTTATTAACCACTAGCATTATTGTCAGAGAAAATTAGCAAGGCCTTACTCGTTCCTACTAAATAGGACTTTTAAAGCGACATATAAAAAGTAGGACCGAAATAATATATATTTATATAACAAAATCATTCCCAAAAAGCAAAAAAATAAGATATTATATTCACAGACAAAAAAAAAGTACTTTATTTTGTGCAAAACACTTGTATTGATTTTTCTTTTTTTTCTAGTCTGTCAATATATAAATTAATATTTTCGCGCACGATAACAAAATATTATGGAAAAAAATAATAGTCTTTGGCTCAGAAGTATAGAAAGATTTGATCTCGTAGCACCATCTGGACGACGTAGAAAAAAAAACTTTAAAAATAAAACAACATTTTTTTTTAACAAAGCATAAGAAAACAAGTCACATCTAAGGCCCTTGACACGCGAAAACGCGGAAATCTGCAATATATGCAATATTTTTTTTGCAAATTGCAAAAGTTACTCGCCTATTTAGTACTAATAAATTGAAGCCAAAACAATTTTTTCTTGTTTTTTTTTACATTTAAGTTTCTTATTAGATATATTTTTTTTACAAATAGTTGAAAAATATTTCATGTGCTTAGGTTTATTTAACATTATATTTTTAAATAAAAGCAGGTAAAAACGGGACGGAGTATAGTGTATATTATGACGTCTACACACAAGGTATTAGTATTTAAATATCAATATTATTTTTTAAATAAAATATAATTATTAGGTACCTATGTTAATTTTTTGTGACGAACATTAAATAGGTATGTGTAAAAATAAATATGCTTAGTAATTAGTATTAATAAAGTATAAAACGGCTTTTTCTAATTGTGTGCAAAATTTTGTACAAACTCCAGAAAAGTTATATTATAAAAATACACATGTGTATATAAAATAATGATTATTTTATAATACAGTTTCGTAAAATATGTTTTTTCTTTATTCTATTAGTGTGTAGATGCCATTTCTCTTATATTCATTATTACATTGTAGGATTCAATCTGGTAACTATCTGTTTCGAGACCCGTTTTACAGTGACTGCCATCCCTAATTTTAGTTAAAAATTCCACATTCAAAAATATAATTATTTTTTATACGACTGTCATTAGGGCTGGCACTCAAAGTTAATATTTGCATTTTGTTTTTTTATTAAAATAATATACATCTGTTGTAAGCAGCCTAAAACCCGTGCTTGTAGCTACCGTAAAACAAAATTAAGTAGCGCATAACATTTACATCAATAAGTATTTTCAACATAAATAACTCCTTGTACTTACCATCTGGCGACGCCATAATAGATCATGATTTTATCATTTGAAACATCACTTAAACTTAAAGTAAGTAGACAAGAAAAATATCTAACAAAAAAGAAGTTAAAGGTACTTTAATAGGAATAAAAATTTTAGACTCAACAAAATAATATTAACCCAAAGAAATATTAAACCTACACGCTTAGCGCTACACCTAACGTAGAATTATGTACACATTAAATATTTAAAAAAAGAAAAATATAGTTGTTTTTCTCAACAATCAATAAAATTTATTATGTCAGAACAGGCAAATACATACAATCATTTTTTAAGATTATTTTTAAGCTACTACAAAGTATTTACCTTTTCTGTCCTCTTACATTCAAGAAGTTACGGGAAACAATTACAATTAATTCTAAACATTTGATTACTGATTCAAAATTATATACAACCAATTTACATTAAAATAACTAAATTATTCTATATATTACAGTAAACTAACGTAATTGTTAAAACGAAAAGTAAAAAAAACATCATTTATTTACTGTCTTCATGGTAAAATAACTGATCAGTCATATATTTGTATGAGTGTTTTTATGAATGCTACGTGAAACCAGATGTCGTTTTCATGATAAATTTTAATTTTATTCGTCCCAAAACGTTTATTTACGGAAAAGAAAACATAAGGGCCATCTTAGATTAAAATAAAAACGATCATAATTCAAGGTAATGCCTAAAAATATTTAAGCAATAACAATTATTATTATTTACAATAGTTATCATTTTAACAAGATATTTGTTTCTTTTTTTTAACAACAATTTTGGAACGACACCGATTAATGGAGTGTCATATTAACAAAATCGATGACAAATGATGGAATATTATGACAATGAATTGACGTAGAACAATGATGCAGCCTTTATATAAACTTAGACGTTGTTGCTATGATTTTAGAGTACATTTTCGAGACAACAATGGCAGTGATCATGTGTGCTGAGCGCGTCCCTGCCTACGTTTGAGATCACTTCTTTACGGCTAGGACTCGCTAGTAACATCAGATGATAGGTATTATACGTAAGACTATAAAAACACGTAATAACATAGATTTATTATTATCTTGAATAAATAATAGAAGTTTTTAATTTATCAAAATTGACAACCCTATCCTAGTGTCCGTAGTGTTGTACATTGATGCACATTGAAAATTTATGTTTTTTTTTTTAACATTTTAATTAAGGTAAAAGTTTTCACTAATACGTAGTAGACTTAATTAATATTTTCTTTATTACGTAGTAAGTTCATAACACAACCGAAAACGAGAACTGGTTCAATCGTATGCATCTATGCTTCGTTACATATTCTTCTAATCTTACGTTATTAGCTTAAAATCTAAACTATCCGTGTATATTTATAAAAAAGTAATGTAAAAATCACATAGTAATTCCGCTAACTAAACTTACTCAATAGAGGCGTCACATTTTTGTTAAGTTTAGTTAATGCACAGTATCACACGGGCTTCCGGTATGCCGATTTTTACTCGATCTGTAACAAAAAGAAAAATATATAAATACTAAGTTTTTAAAAAAAAATAAATAGGACCACACCTGTACTGTTAGGCAGAGGTATAACTAATGTACACCCACTGTTCGCCGGAAGGTTTGAGTCTTATGTAATAGGGGGTGAGCCTATTGCCATTAACCGGGCACAAATCCTAAAAGCCGCTACTGAAAATTTCATAGAAAATGCCAAAACCTGGGAACCCAAGACCTCTAGCATAGCAGTCGAGCTTATTACCACAAGGCAACGAGGCAGTCAGGTAGTATTTAAAAATAAACTTTTTTATACTAAGAAAAGAAGTGCAATAACCTAAAGTGTGTTTTTTTTATCTCAGAGACTAAATTGACAGTTAAACATAAAGCACACTATTTTCAAGCTGAACACTAAAAGCTGTCAAATCAGTCTGTTCATCTTATTAGATGCCTTCTTCACATAATGTAAAAATACACCGTGCAAAGGCGGACTTAATGCCTTAGGCATTGTCTACCAGTATACCTTAGCAGCAATCCTAAAAAAAAAGTAAAAAAAATTACAATCATCAACAAAATCGAACTACCGACTCCTAACCTAAAAACGACTTTCAAACACCACACGACCGCAACCAAATCGTTTAAAAACGGTTTCATGGTCCACACAAGTGTGCCAGCACTTGAGAACCATTACATCACTACGGAAGCTTGCCGACCGACTTTCACAGATTATGCAACGCCAAATTCGACTTACATAAGACCCCAAGACCCAATGTCCCAGTAATATTGTTACGTCACGGTAATTTTTGAAGTTGAATGTTAGTAGAAAGTAGGACGTGCGAAATGTCAACACTAATTTGTCTATTCACATTGGCACGCTTTTTTTTAGTTCAACAAGTTTTGGGTTATTTTTTGGATGAAAATGCATCTTTGACATTGTGACATCACTGTTGAAGAGAATTTGACCCACTGGGTTTCCTCACTTCTCTTTAGCCATTTTGTGTAAAAAGCTTGATTAGTTTTAGTGCTGTCAAGTTTGGACAAAAGGACCATTATGATTTATTTTCGACCCTAAGGACCAATCTTTGGAACTGGTCTCGAATGAATGAATTTTGTTTTTTTTTTTAATCTCTATCCGTTAATCCCGGTTTCCGCCAAAGTGGAGAAGGGAGATGTCAGTCATAAATATCAAATGGGATACAGTATAGTGTTTAAGTTAAATGTACTGACAGTGCATTCCATACAAACATAGTTTAGATATTGGTCAATAAGTAATCAAACTTGATAAAATCTTGTAGATAAGGTATAAATATGTCTAGACATGTTTATACAATTGAATTGACAATTAGTCAATTCTCCGCCAAGAAAGTTATTTTAAAATATAGAAAACTTGGTGTTATCATTCCTTATCTAAAAAATACAAAAAAAGTATATCTTGTCTGTTAGTGTGTATTTCGTTCAAATCTTTATATTATCTGGCTCTTATAAGATTTTTTCCTAATGTCGTGGTTACTACGTTTAGCCGCTAAAGTCTAAAACTATTGTTACCACTGTACCGCTCTATGTATCAGGTTTATCTATCCATCCTAAGAGCAGCATCAAATAAAATGCCAGTTACTTAATCTTCTCAAATAGGCAACGGATGGCGATAAACTTTGCATTGAGGGAGCTTATGTCATAGAAAAAGGCTACACACTGACATTTACAAATGTGAGAACTTCGTAAGGACATTATAACACATAAGTTGTAAGTGATCACCTGCACACAACTTATCTAATAGTTGATTAGTGTCATTCTGAAAAATTATAAGGTAATTTATAGTGCTATTCTGTAAAAATCTCCCTATGTCAATTTTGGTGAAATGAGCAATTCTTAGTGAAGAGTTTAGTAATAAGCTGGGCATGTATTTAATCCTACTAGCTTAGAGTAACAAAGGTAAAAAGCGAAGAATCTAAAATAATTCCCGTCCGTCAGTTCGATGCAAGACTTTTTTATTTCCTTCATCAAGATATGCATTTGGTTTAAAATTTAAAGCGGCCATAGTCTATAGGGAAATTGATTATTTATTCATGGACCGATACTGGTCGAGTGATCGTAATTGCTTTAGTACCAACATGAGAACACTTTAAACAAATTGATGGAAGAAAGTAAGTTATAAAGTTTCAATAAAACCAACCCAAAATTAAAATTAGTTTTAGATACGCATAAAAATGTGAGAACTAAACCAAAATATGTACACTTTTCTTTTTAACTTTGGGACTAAGAAACCATCTTCTTCTTCCCAACAAAGTACCAGGCACACAGAGATCCTAACAGTTCAATTCGATCATAAAAAGATTAAAGCAATCAAAAGTCAAAGTACCAAGTACTATCGTGGTATCCCGCGTCGGCGCATGAGTGCATTACCCGATGCGTTTCGGCGGCAGGTCATTGACCTTACTGTGTGATTTTTTTATGATACTAGCTTGGGACTCGTTTGTATGTGACCTCGGAAATAGATTGTGAGTTTTTTTTGTGTTCGGTGAAGTAGAGCAATGTGTGTGTGTAGTGTGTGACATAATATGGCGCACACATGGATAAAATTAGGTCGTCATTAAGGTGGCTTTGTTGTTTATAGACTGGATGACAGAAATTTCTAGGGACATAAGTAGATTTTTTGTCTAAATCAACAGAAAAAATTACAAACGAAGAGTGATGAGTACATTTATAAATAAGGAACACCGCAAATAAATTAGGCTATCCTGTTATAGTGTTAGCAGTCTCAACATCACATTCGTTAGCCACCAAGCGTAGGAATAGCAACGCACGTTTCATATTCACTGCAATATAATATAATAATGGCAGAAAAAAAATAAGTTGTAACAGAAATATGAATACCAGAAACACATCGTCTACAATAGTCCAAGACTAAGCTATCAAACGGTACAACACAATACCAAAGAAATACTAGGAATGCATAAACACCCGAGCCATATTCACCATTGAAGAGTTAAAATATAAGAACATACCTAACACTTAATATATAAGACTTGTAGATAGTTAGGTAGGTAAGTGAAGACCGGGAATTGATACCGTCGCATGCATCATAGTCATACATTTCCGCCATTCTACTCCCACAATTGGAGTGAGTAGAATGGTAAACAGAATGATAGCATCTGTTTTGCTTTCGTTTCAAGAATAACATAAAAATATTATAGATAAGAAATAAAATCATAAGAAAATCTATTTACCTTTTAAAAATAAAACCAGTCATAAAACAAACTTAATACAAATCATGAAAATTTTATTTACAACGTTTACCTAACAAAGCGAGCGAGCATTATTTTTGATGTCAATGCATTCAACTCTATAATGTGGTACCTACAATAAGGTAAACTTCAATAGAAATGAAGTAGGTATCGTGCCCTGTACAATCTCAGCTACGACTCGAAGCACCACATGGTGATATAAGGACCAATATGAATTTGAATTTTTATTTTAGCCATTATGTCAGAGGGGAAGAAAAATACCATAGACCATGTGATATTGAGACGTAGTATTAATTGTTATTTGTGCTACCATCACCTACCGGAAAGCAGGAAGGAAAACAAATGAATAATCTTTCCATCAAAAGGAATTAATCAAAACACACGCTGAAGGTCGATAGGAGCTCTGACGGACAAACTACTGCGCGTAAATAAAGAGGGTAATGAATGAATCAACATGAAAGTGTAACCATTCAGAGTACAAATGCAATTGCACTAGGAGACTATGAACAAGAGAAGCTTATGAAAATGAATAAATGCATTTCTTAAAATAAACACAAACACGCTGCAGACCACGCTACAATTCTTACAAAACATTACGTTACTTATACAATAATGACATTGGCTGCACGAGTATTCGCGTGACGCTTCCTACATCCAGTTCGATGCAAGTGCGATGCACGCTGACGTAACAGAATCCCAAATGTGGGCCAAATTAATAAAAAAACATGGCCACGCCCACTACGGTAGCTCACGCACACGAGCTCGCAGTGAAAGTGCGTCGGACTGGCGGCGCCCGCGCTGCTCAAAGCGAGCCGATTGTCATTTAAAATGCGGCCGTCGAAGCGGACGCACGGCTGATAATTACGTTATGATTTGAGAGGTCAATGTTTTGGGGGAATAGAAGTATGCTGCTCAAATTATGTAATAACTGTTTAATAAGTTGGTTACCTAATAGGCTTAAATTTGTAACTAGAACACTTTTTATAATTTTATTTATAAGTTGTTTTGAACGTTACGGTTGTTATTCTTAATAACATTTCAGTTGAGAGCCGACAACAGTGACTGTCAATTTTAATTAAAAATATAGGGTAATCCCTATCAAAACAAACCAATTTGATATGACACACAAAAGACTATCTACATGCATTACTACGCTATAAATACTATGATTCATTAAAAAAATATTTGACACGTGATTGATCTACTACCGTTATTGCAATGACAAATTCTTTACAATCATTGATAAGAGTATCGATGAAAGGCATATAAACAGCATAAAATAATTTTCATGTATCGCATTCGCAATATTTTCTGTAAAATACCCAACATAGGCATCCACTGATGGATTTCTAACTACGTTGCTGAACCCTTTATGTACGAATGGGGCCATGGATATTAAATTCCATTCAGCCATCGTAAAGCTTTAAAGGAAAAGATTAGAATTTGAATTCGGAGATTGGAATATGCTTGAAACTACGGTTTTTAATATGAATGCATTGAGTAAACTAAGAAGTAGATTTAAGTAAGAAGTTAGTTATAAAGGGAATATACGGGGTGTCTGCCCCGTTGGCCTCGTGGTCGCAAGGGCGTCTGCTGAGCAAGGGGTCCCGGGTTCGATTCCCAGGTCGGGCAAAAAGTGTTATTGGGTTTTTCCATTAGGAATTTCTCAGTAGCAGCCCGGAGTTTGGAAGTTGGTGGTGTGACACCCCCGTGCCTCGGAAAGCACGTAAAGCCGTTGGTCCTGCGCCTGATCTCTCTCCGGTCGTGTCGGATTGCCGTCCCATCGGGCTATGAGAGTTAGGGAAGAGGGAGTGCACCTGTGTTTGCGCACACACTTGTGCACTATAATATCTCCTGCGTACGTGGCTAGTCTGCATTAAGGTTAGCCGCCGTGGCCGGAATCGGCCTGGAGAATTACATTACATACGGGGTGTAAAACAATACATCCGATAGCCGTCAACTATGCATACTAGGCAGTATACCATGTCCAAACTAAGTAACATTGAACAAAATACTGGGTACGGATTTCTTTTTTGGTGTAAAAAGTCATTTTATTTTAGGGCGGTATGTAACGCACAAAAAATAACATTGTGCTTTCGGATGCATCTATTAGTATACCACCGGGTCATAAGAGGTATTTAAAGCTTAGTTTTGACATTTATAACTTGTTGTCAAAGATAAAAAAATAAGAACTTTGATCTTAAATATCCTCCGCAACCAGGAGGTTCCTAAGTATTGTCCAGAATAAATAATCGAAATGATGGGACGAACAATCGAACATGTTATTTTTAGCTGCAAATGTACGAAAAAATGAAAAATTAAAAAATAAACATCTCGTAGCGAGATAGGTTAATCTTTGCAGTTAGTTTAGTTTACAGAGCACTTGTCCACAGAATCGTAGGTACCAGTTTTAGAGCCAATAGTGGTTAAAGTTATCTTAAAGATAAGTAGGTGGAACTCATACAGTCAATGAGTAATATATTTTTCTCATGGAATGCGTTTGATAAACAAGACAATTTGTCAATATTGTCTACCAATTACGTGTCCGGTTTAGTTTTATTTTCAAACCTAAGAAGGAACTTAGGACTCCATATTATTTACAAATTAGAAAAAAGTAGGCATTTCTATACTACCTTAACACTAGGGTATCATAGCATAGAAGAAATTAATACATAGGTGAATGGTCAGAAGTGCGTGCAAAAAAGAAGCCTATTTTTTCGACATCGCTACTACGTAGTTATGAGCTCCTGGTACATGACATTCGTCAAGAGCAAATGCGTTGTTCGTCGAGGCTGTTGGTAATATTATGTTTTCTGTGTTGTTTGGAGTCAATATTTTTATAAACATCATCAGTATTATAATTTTTATTGTCTTTTGGACGGCTAAATTTAAATTAACCCATAAATCCTAACCATTACTTTTAAATTTTTACTTTCATTATTAACTAAAGTCCTGGTAAAAATAGTGCTAATAATTAGTAAAATACTGTAACTTTATTTACTAAACTTTTTTTTGGTCCTTTTTTCCATATACAATCTACATTTACTCCACAGACAGAACCCAAATATCTATCGGCGATCTATCAGATATGTTTGTTTGTTTGTTTAGTGATTTGATAACGAATGTGTGTCATTATTATCATTGCGTGCCCTAAATACTCAACTAGCTATGAATGAGTGTGTACTTAGAACTGTAGTACGGTTTTTGAAATTGTTTTCAAAGTAAATAACACTGAAGAGTCTTGAGCTAGTAAAGATCGTAAGAAGTATTGAGAAGATTATAAATCAACTTAACCTAAACTTGAAGATATTAATAAACTAAGCTCAGAAGAAATCTCACTAAATATTTGCAATACAGAATGAAAAAAGTAAATATAGAAGCAATATATGAGACTACTTACAAGCGAAAGCCATAGTCATACGAGAAGTTCTAATAAAGTGGTAATTGTATCACTTACAAAACAAATATTGGCTAAACCATTAAATGAACCATCCATTGAAGAAGATGATTATCGAATTCATTATAATGAATAATATTAGCCTATTATTACAGACCCGCTGCCTCTTCTTATACAGAGAAGACACGAACATTGATCACTACGCCTGCTCAAGTGGGATTGGTGATTTCAGGCTTATTTTAATTCAATGTTGAGGTTTCCTTACTATATTTTCCTTAACCGATGTCAGTGATGTCCAAGATAAACCTAGAAAGTATAATTAGAAAAAACACATAGGTACTTGCCAAACCCACTACCTGCAAGAGACGCCACTAACCTAATACAAAATTTCGTTGAACAAAAAAAAGAGAACATTGTAAGTATAAAAAAATATCCACATGAGAAAACAAACAGACAAAAAAAATTGTTTTCAAAAACTTGAAGTTTCATAGTCAATAAAAGAATGGAAATAAATTCTACACAAAGTTGTGTTAGAATCAATTACCTCATACTAATTATCTCATCAAGTCAGAATATTATGAACACCTGTTTCCCAAATTTTCCTACCTCACAATAACTGTTTTCCTAAACTTGGAACGAATTGAAAAGATTTTTTTGTTTCCCAAATTTTCTTAAGCGTTTGCCACGCGGTATTGCATTTCCACAGGGGAAAACATGTGACTGGCTGGGGGAACGTGGTCCTTCGAGCCAAACAAAGCAACGTGACTTTCAATGTGCAAAAAATGTAGCTAAAAAGGAAACAATAAAATTCTGGGTAATGAAGTGAAACCCACCAATAAGTTTAGAAGAAAAATGTCGAAATATTTGTTTTCCTCCTAAAATTCTTACAGTAATTAATGTTTTCGAGAAAGGTATGCTCATTCAGAAGTTACGTCAATTTTGATAATAAATAAGTAATGTAAAGGTTGTCATAATCGATCATGGAAAAGTAATGGTTTTTAATGGCAAGTAGGACAACCTCGGTAATTTCATTTATCGTGAAAATAAATCGGTATTGAATTTCGTCAAATCAATTTACGGTATATTTTTAGGGTAGAATGAACAGATCGTCAAGACAACGCACAAGAATGACAGAAGAAAAAGGAAAACAAAAAACAAAAAACAATAAAAGCAAAAAATCATAAGTAATTCACTACGCATCCGCCCACACCGATAGGGGTGCCAACTAAAAAGTTAAATTAAAAAAAGAAAACATTATTCAGCATAAGTTTAATAATTTTCCTATGACTCATCTACAGCCAGCCATCAAACATCAACTCAAGAAGCTGGAGTCCATTACGCAAGAGCTTTTCATTCCAGAAGACGAACAATAGCTAGGGGAAAAAACAAAGCTTTGATCACGTGACCAACATTACGATCAAACTTGGAGTTAAACCTCGGACCAGGTGGCCGGTAGTTATGACATTTTGAATATCAACCCAGTGACAGATGGTTGGTTTGAAAAGAGCAGAGAGACAAAGAAATAAAAATAGAAAAACGGTTCGTTTTGGGCAACATTTCTAGGCATCGTTACTTCGCGGAAATTTACTGGAAAATGTATTGTGATTTATGTTATGAAAGGTTGATTAGGTAATTTGAGGAGTTTAGCCAGATGTTTGGACAATATGACAGGTTAACTTGAAGACAATAATAATACTATAGATATAATGAATAATAATATATGAAAGCTGGTGTTAAAGACGATGCGGAATATACAAGTAGTGATGTCATGTGCATTTCTGAAGAAGATTTTTAGTATTTGGATGGAAGGCACACACACAGCCCGGCATTATATAGCTTTGGTAGACTATGACATGATTCATAAGGTTAGACCCCTAGTATTTTCATCCGGGTTTTAGTGGTTATTCTAGAATGCGACTGAAAAACCTGCAGTCAAAAGTGACCGGCTTTTGACTGCAGACCGTCTCTGACTCATGGGCAAAAACTGTTCAAAGTCAATTTACTTATTTTATTCGGCCATAAAAAGGCACCTTTGAACATCACTTATGAGAACAAAAATTGAATCTAGTTGCCTCTGCCTAAAGGTAGTTTCGTATGGATAAGAATGTACAGGAAACTCCATACACTCTCAGATATTTTTCTTATATATCAGGGAAGCACATATTTAGTATTATAAATTAAGAAGAGCAGACACATGAGATATTTCAACTTTGTCTCGAGGATGGCAACGCATTAGCAAGGTTTCTGATATTGCAGATGTCTACAGGCAGCGGTGACCACTTGACATCAGGTGCGCCTTGGGTTTGTTTACCATCCAATGGAAAAGAAAGAAATTACTGCTATTATGTAAAAAAATGGTAGACGACGTGGCGTTCATAACATAGCTTAAAATGGAACCCCGAACCAACGACAAATTTCTTCAAAACTTTCCCTTACAAGGGTTTCATCACCAGCATTTTTAGCAGCGTTTTACTACAATTACCTTTCCTACGCAATATTTTCGTGGAAATTTCGATCGATGCTGGTCTACCAAGTTTTATATAACATTTTAGTAAAAAAGCTGTCGTTTCATAATAAATTCCGAAATTCTACCTTTTATTTGGTTAAAATGGCCTATGATTGGATGAAGTTAAGAAAGGATTAAAGATAGAACATACATCTATAGCAATCATTATAATATTGGTACCAAGCAAAAGAGATTTTTTTTTTGAGTGTTTGTTTAAACATGCAGAAAATTATTTTTGTATATGATGGCTAGATTCTTATGGAATAGTAATATAACATAACGCGACGATGCACGGGAAAAAAGCAGTAACCAAAGAAGTAACTTACCGCGTGTGAAAAGAACCACACAAATAAAGCCGTGGGCAGAACCTAACTAGGTTCTGCCCGTAATAGTAATAGTCTGAAGATGTAATAATAAAAAATACTTTTGAATCCATGAGCCCAGAAGCATCAATATACAAACAAATAGAAACGAAAGCAAATAAAAAAAAGAACATGCTAGAAACACGCTACGATAAAAGAGACCCTATTGCACTTGCTGATCACAATAACGGCATGTAACCTACTGGGAAGTGACCAGTTGATAGGCTATCGCATCCAATCTCATGACCTATTTTTGTATATTAAGTGGCCTTGAAAGGGCTCGGAGTCAATTGTGTTAGCACTACGAACTCTCTTCCAGTCAATATGGAATAGAGAAATATAAGAGTATACAAGTCTAATGTAGAATGTAACTGATGTAAAATGATACTTATCGAAGCCAAAAGTGTATGTTCTTACCATCAATGAGATATTACTTTTTGTTTTGAAGTATATCTAGGACGTTTTTTCACTATGAAAAATTGTAAATGTCAAAATTAAATTTTAACTACCTACCCCTATGGCCCTTGTACCGTTCCATGCACCGAAATTACGTAGCGCGCTTCCATGACCACTGATTTTGTTTACCAAAAATAAAAATATCCCGACGGATTTGAGAATCTCCTTCTTTTTTGAAGTCGGTTAAAAAAAGCTCCCAGCAATATTTTTTGCTGAATGTTAGGCCTTAGTTTGATGGGCACTATGCGTAGTTAAGCAGCTATGTCATGTGCTTGTGTATATCAGCCATATCTGAAGTTAGAGGTTAGTCTTGTATAAGACAACTTACTTACGGTCAAGAGAAACGACCGTTTCTTTATAATTATGTTTAACAAGATATTGTTAAAAACATTATTGCCCAGTACTTGCATATGCCATAACTTTAGCCAGACGCTACAAAGGTCAAAACTTTAGAGAGCTTGGCTGAAGTCAGGGACCACGGAGAGTATTTAGCAACAACGAATAATGGTTTTTAACAATATCCTGTAAAACATATATAAAAACTAGCCGACTGAGACCATTATTATTATGAAATATAACTTTTGGAGCTTTCACAATACATTCTGATTAGTCTTTTGTTTGTTTTTCTGCGTTGACAGAATCAAGACCATCTTCAACTGAGACAGTATCTCGATTTTTGTCATTTTCGGGTTCAATTTTAAATTTAAGATTGTACAATTTTATAGCTTCATTAAAATTCGCGTGTGACAGGATAAGTTTATACAACACCATACTATCGGTTCTTCCTGTATGTTATCTCTTATCAAATGGTCATTCAAGCGACAAACGTATAATTAGTTGTGAATCATCTGATTTTAACATTGTTACATATTTAGCTATTGATGCTAACTGAAGGCTTCCCTATATCGTTGTCATAAGATTTATTTTTTGCAGTATTAGTAGTAGGAATATAACCTAGCAATTCTAAAATATTGTACTGAATTTCGTGGGAGTTTGGAGATTTTAAAGGGGATTTATAATACATTGCTTCATATGTCGAAAAAATTCGTCTGCTCTACAATGAATAAGGCGATGAATATTAATGATCGAAATTAAGGGAATTACCAACCAACAATCAGGGGTGGGGATTGTTAACGTGAGTATCATTGTAGGGATACTGGAACTCATCTTATACATTTTCAGATTTACCTATGGACAAAACCATAATGTTTGACGACACGTTGGCGCAGTGGCCGAGCGAACGACTGCTGCGGTACGTGTCGGGTTCGAATCCCGCACGGAACAAATATTTGTATGATCTACAGATAGTAGATCGTGTCTGGTCGTTTGTTTTCACGATACAGGAGAAATTCTTAGTGTAGGGCAACGTTATTTAAAGAAAAAACAAAAACCTGCATTTCCTCTTCAACCAAAAATGCCTCGCCTTCAGAGGATTTATAACATTACTTTTTATCGAGTTCATTTTTCAAAAAATCAAAATCATCAATCGCTTCGATTTCTGCCCACCCCGCAGAATAAAGGCGTATACAAATATAATCGTGTATGCCGCGTCACAGATTTCCCCGGACATTGCCGAAAACTTTCCAACATGGCCGGCGCTCCTGCGCCTGAGCAGCGACTTATGCAATAACTGAACCATGACATTTTTTAAATCTAGTTTCGACAATTATTTTTGTTTTTTTTTTCTATATTTAGACTTATGGCTTCAAATAGGCTTTGCTTTTATTTAGTTACTAACTTTTGCCCGCGACTTCGTCCGCGAATTTTTTCTTACGGGTACCTAATTTTGTGTAAATAAAATATAGTCAGTATGCCACTCGCTAGCTTACCACAGGAAAATTACTTTTTAAAATCGGTTAAGTACTTTTTGAGTTATCCATTACAAACAAAAATACAAATCGGTTATCTTAGTAATATTAGTTTAGATGCAGACAGATTAATTGTTAAATGGTTAATTTAGCGATTCAATTATATTGTGTCTATAAATTGTAACCAATCCAATCGCCTTTTGAATAAATAGACAATTTAAGGACAGTGAATTTGACACTATTCTTGTTCAACGTCAAAGTAAATTTAATTTGAATTCGAATAACATATTACTCAGTACTTGTAAATCGTAGGCGATTGGTCGTAAACCTAGCCATAGGTTGTCAGTACCTACATTATACCTTGATGGTGGATTATTTTAAATTTAGGCTTCTTCTGGGTAAGCTCACTCTATCGTAGACTTTGTCTATGTCATCTCTGACCAAGACTAGAGTCAAGAGCTTACTGACTCATCTCGAATAAAAAATAATAAAAAAGCTTTGGGCAAACAAAAGAATTAAGATTATTTGCTAATTTTAGGATGGGCTGAATTTTTTTTTAAACCCCTTTATATATTTTTTGCCGGTGAACTGTGGGTGTACGTTGGGACGTCTCTGCCTAACTCTTCTGGGAATACAGGCGTGATGTATGTATGTGTTTTTTTTAATAAATAAAAATAGTAAAACAATCAAAACAAATAAAGGCAACATTCTCTTGCATGACATAAGTCGTTCGTCGATCGTTTGACACACATACTGCTGGGTTGCGCAAAGCGGCGCGCGCGCCGGTTGGCACCGGCCCTCTGTTCTGCTTAGCGCATTTTGTAAGTTGGAAACGGATGTCTGGCGGATTCTAGAATCTAAACTGTCTATAAAAAATAATAACTCATTTTGTATTTAGGTAAATAGAAAAAGTTAACTTGCTGCCAAATTTTCGTTGAAAGTAATTCTGTTAAGCGAAATAAATTGATAATTATTATCGCATTTTGGTTACTACACGGTAACTATTTGCCTGAAAGGTTGGCACTCTATTTTTGAACTAAATTTTTGGTTACGTAAACGACAATCACGAAAAAAATGAGACCAACACAATTACTATTCAAAGAGCGCTTAACATTCGCACCGTGAAAAAAAAATCTCCAAACAATATGATTTCATACCACATAACATCGTCCAAAAACACAAAAGGCATATTAACGAAAAAAAGTGAAAGTGAACCAAACACGCACACAAGCAAGGAACGCGCCCACAATCGTGCGTATACGCACGTAGTGTTAATCTCTAAGTTGATTCATCGAAGTGTAGGTAGACTATTTATTATGTCTACAGAGATATATTATGTTAATACGTACATTTGAATAGCTAATGAACAAACATTATGTGGGAAATCGTTTACTGTGCAAATATAATCCGAAAAAATCATTGTGATCCTATGTCTTTTTGAGTGAATGATAATTTTAAATCGACGATTAGCTACTTTAAAAAAATAACTGACTCATTAGCCTTGTGGTTCTAAGCGCGACTGCTACGATAGAGGTCTTGTATTCGATTCCTAGATCGAGCAAAGTGTTATTAGGATTTTCTATGAAATTCTTAGTAACAGCTCGAAGTTCGGAGTGTGCCCCGGTTTAATGGCAATATGCTCGCTCCCTATTACATGAGACTAAACATACCGGCAAACTGTAGGTGTACATTGGTATGCCTCTGCCTAACCCTTGGTAGAAAACAGGCGACACGGCGTGTTAAAATTAATCTTGGTTTATTATAATTGTATCAGAGTTTTAACTATATTAAAAGTTAGATTAACTAGTTACATCATTATTCTACTTAAGGGATTTAGCGACTAAAGTAATGTATTCATTAAACGATAAAAATAAGGTTAAAAATATACTAACTGTACTGTTCTGGGGTAACCCTAATATCGAGCTATAAATTAAGAGCTACGCGCGATAATCGGCTCTTTTGTTTCAGTAAAAACGGATATAAAAATAAACGTTTAGCAGAATTCGAAATTGCTAATTAACTGTCGCGAAAGCCGAACCCGTTATTATTTAGTCCGCCGGCAACCCACGTGCCAGTTTAATAACCTTCTCAATTCAATGAAACTTTGAGTCTTTTGCGCGTATTTTTGGGCGTAACCGACCTACCACAACTGTTTTATTCTTAATCGTATAACGTACAAAGCTTTAATTTGTGTTATTTGATTTTTGTTATTAATTTCCTACAAATTTTATTTTAAAAACTAAATTTTTTGATGAAATTGTTTTTTGGAAAACGTGTCAGTTGATACAAAAGAGACTATTATAATCCGTTCTAAAAGAAAGTGAAAATGAAAAACATAAAAAACGCTATGCGGAAGGTCGCGAATGTTAAAAGTACTAGGACTACAAAGGTTAAGATGAGTAAGTAGAAAGCTGCCCTGATAGTACTTGTTAGAGGATTTGTTACTACAAACAGTAAGTATGAAAACCAAAAACATAGGCCAAAATCTATGCGTGAATTAATTCCTGAAAAACTCCTGAATTATATTGGGTTATTATGAAGGTAATTGTCTAAAATGAAAGTATCTTCATTATTTAAAACAATATTTTTTCAGAGGCAATATTATAATATTAAATTCAGAAACTATTATAATAACCAATAACTAAAAGTGAATTTCTCAACTGGTTCCATCATTCATTGACCTGTCAAAGATCAAAGTCCGGTCAGGGAAGGCTTCGTAGGACAGCAAGCCAAGTACTAGGAGTACATAACTCTTACGGAGTTTCGCCGACACCGAGCGGATACCGGTTTGCCAAAATTTTACGCAGAATAAAGTTTCAAGTTGATGCTATGTAATTAGCATCCACGGCTGAATTTAGCTACTAGTGTTCAGTTTCTAAATTTCAAATACATTCAGACCTCACGAACTATTGTTCCATAAGCGTGCAAACATAAAATAGTTAAAATCAACAAGTCAAACCGACGGAAGCCATTAAGTAGGGCACGAGAGGCGAAAATTTCAACTTTGACAGTCGAAAAAGTGGCTCATTTTGTTGGTGATAAGGTCCAGTTTCCTGCAGCAATATCACATCGGTGAAAACGAAAGTCGCCGTCAGACAACGTTTTGCACAAACGAATTTGAATACTAAATATTTCGATCCGGCATTAAAGAGTTATGCTCCTTTTCCAAGAGGCCTGGCATATTTTTCATGCTATTCCGGGGTTGAGTTGACACATCCTGAAAGATGAGACATCGCATGATCAATGCAGAAAATTGTACTTCTAAAAAGGCTAAAATGGACCACTAGGAAATCATGAGAAAGAAAGAAGTACATGCGTAAGCTACAAACAGAAATCTCATCCCTTCGACAGTTGCTGAGATCATAAATGCTAATCATATTTAGGGTAGCAAGGGACAAACAGGCAAAATCATCGATGAAATACCAGCTCCTAATCTTACTAATGAAACTACAACTAGACTATTTAACTTAAGTGAAACGAAACGACAGCTACATCGAGAAGGAGATGGTGAGAACAATAACAAAACAAATGTATTTTGTAACCTAGATACTTTCTTAGCAACAGTATTTATTAACTTCAACGTCAAACGAAATAGTTCACACCTCTATTGTCCGTTTCTTTAAAAACTAAAACTAATCGTTTTGGTTACTATTTCCATGACCATTAATACTCAAATTGATGCCCTATGTAAGTTAGATGTTGCATCAAAATTGGTGGTAGTAGAGCTCTTTGTGCTCGTCCGGAGAAGTACTACCACCATACCTATTTCTGCCGCTAAGCAGCGTTCCTGTGTTCCGGTTTGAAGGGTGCCGGTGTAGTTACAGGCACATGAGACACTGGGATGGGAACGCATTTGCAAGGTCTCTGGTATTGCAGATATCTATAAGAAGTGGTGACCACTTAACATCAGGTGGGTCATCGGCTTATTTGCCGTCCAAATATATAAAAAAAAACAACATAATATATATAAGAGAAGTAGTCAATGAAATTAAAAAATAGAACTTTATTCTCGGTAACTTAGCAACTACTATCGGTTAAATATAGGAATTGTCTCTCCAAGGTAATCAATAATAAAAAAATGATCGCAATTAAGCTTATTAAACACAATACATAATCAGTACACATTTGACGTCATTGAAGATACAAGTCGGTCAATATTAGAAAAACGTGAAATAAGCATACTTAAGCACTACAACGGTGTCAATTAAGTAGTTTAAATTACAGAAAATTAATTTAATCAAATTCAGTATTTGATTGCAGAATTTAAGCAGAACTCAAGTTACTTGCAAAAAGTAGACTAAGATACACTAAGTTATAATGACTTTAAATAAGTGAAAACTCAAGTACAAAGCTTCTAAGTGTTTAGACTGATCATTTATCTAACGAGAAGTATCCAATCAGTCTAAACGAAAGCGGACCCAAAATAGGTCCCTACGGACACCTACAAGCGTTTCCACTGGAATTGATTTCAAACCTGGGTAGATAGATTTTGTTTATTCTATTACTATAACAATGAAGTTTCAAAAACCATGACATTTTTGAAAGTGGTCTTTTGTTATATTTTCCAGAAGAACAGGTGGGGGATTTATTTTTACCCAAAAAAGTGGTTGCGCTAAATCTAGCTAGGATACAAATATAAAGACTATGTACCAGGATAATATAAATAGTGAGGAACTAAAATTAGAATTCAAATTGACCAAAACCGGTATAATAAATGTGTATAAATTACAATACTAATGGCAGAAGGCGTTGTCTTTGCAGAGTTCATGAGAATTCATTTACAGTAATTGTGCTGTGTTTATCAGTTAGCACTTTTATTTTCAGTGTCACCCACTTTTTTTAGACTAGAAAAAAAGACTATTTTAAGATTATTTTATTTACTCTTCCGGAATTTGAAACGCTGAAAAAATAAATATATTAGCTAATACTGGTATAACACAACAAAGGACCAATAAAAATAATTCAAACCGTTTCAAATAAGCTATTTATAGGTTATCTTGCAGCAAACATACATACAAAAAATTCCTACATACCTATTGGTAGCATTTTCGTATTATCTGAAATCCTTAGGCCATTGCCATTTCAGTAGCGATAATCTTTTTTGCAAATATTCGCGTTATCATTTATGTAATACCTAAACTTATCTATATAGGGTTAAGGCCGTGTTAAAAAAAGGAAGTGCGATTATTTTTGTATCAAAACTACGTCACTTTTTTATTTTTAAATGTAAGTATCATGATGACTTGAGTTTATTAAGACTGGACAAAAAGAAAATCAGCAAAATGGAGGTTGATTTTTCGGGTTTCAGGTTGATAGAGTATTGTTAAAAAACAATGCAGTCTGTATTTTTCTATTCCGAGACCCGATAAGGAAATACATGGAAATACCTTTCTTTATCTCCTACCAGGCGTGCAGATGTTCAAGCGAGTATCTTGAGTTTTCTGAAATTGAAATCCTGCTAACAGAGTCAAAACGGGCTATACATAATGTCTCACGTTGATAATAATCTAATACGCGTAGGTCTGTATATCGTAACCTAATCACATACACTTACATTATGGCCTCTTCGAAAGTGACAGTAACTTCATTTGGTTCGCAAAGCGCGTACTAGACTCGCGATTCAAGTTAATATTCAACCTTAATCCATGATAATAAGAAACAAAATAAATAATTAAAGGGATGCGTGATTTTCATCACATCGTAAATTGGAAAAATAAACAAATGAAGTAGAGCGTGTGGTCCTTTCACTAAATTGTGATTGGTCCTTTTCTCCTGTAGTGAGTTAGACAAAGATGCTGGAAGTAGCAATCTTTTAAGTTATGTTATGTTAGTACATATTTACGGAAGATTAACTTGTTGGAACAAGCTGAATCTATTCTTGAAAATCCAGTGCCAGGACTCCATGAATCGTAGCTGGCAGCAGTAACGTAAGCAGACTACCGTTAGAAAATATACCAAGCTGTCATAAATTCTACAGAGATTAAATTCCTGTACCGTACTTCCAAAAGCAGAGATCGTAAACTAGTAAAGTTCAAAGACAACTTCTAAGAAGTGATGAGGCCCTAGTATTACATCGGAGGAATATTATGCAAGCGAAAAAGCTAGCAGGCAAGGTAGAATAAATGAATAAATATCTAGCAAGACTTCAATGAGTATTAGTAAAATACATAACTTTCACAATGATTCAGATTAAACGTGACCTTATTATTGAAAATCACGTGCAATCAAACGTAACAATTGTAAACGAACTATTATAAATTGAGTTTTGAAAAAACAATTGCAGTTTAGAACACGTGAGTAGAAACTCTTAGTAATATGAGTTGCTTTAACTTATTCATAACATCCTGACTTAATGATGCTATTTTTATGTTTATTGATGAAGTATTTCCTGAACAAGTAATAAACATTTTAATGTGTATTAATTTTTGATGAGAAGAAATCGTAATCGTTGATGGCTTCTGTCCACATTTGACACACTTCAACTTTAATAAGACTATCTGAGTAATCAATCAATCGATTTCAAAGTAAAACCAGTGTACGTCGTTTGCAGAAGCCATCGTTAGTTATCGGTCAACTGTAGAAAAAAGTCACCTGAGAGTTGATTAGCAATCTGTCACTTATGGCTTATACCACATGGAATAATATTGCAACATGCTGTTGCATCAAGTACCAGTAAACATATCTGTACAATAAACTCTACAGAACCCAAACGACCAGAAATAGTAAATCGTAATACTAAAATAAATTTCAGTAGTTCAGAAATGGCATTTGAAAAATGGAGCGATAAAACTAAATTCATAGATGTGAATAAAAAACTACAAATGTTTGATAAGGTGACAAGCCCTATGATTCACTACTTAAAAGACTTATTAGGGTAGAACCAAGTGAAAAAAAATAGGCAAGTATTATTACTAAATGATAATGATGCAAAATTAATGTGATTTGAAGCTTAAAATGTCAGACTACAAGTAGTTAAAAATCATTACTTAATGATGTAATTTTGAATTCAATTGGATCATTTAGTCGAATTAAGTTTTCAGAGAAAAGTAATCATGACATACATACCCAATAAATAAAAGAAACGAACATTAAGTATTATAAACAAAACGAATTAGGATATCAGAAAGTGAAACTGAATGAAATTAAACTGAAGTTATTCCTCACGTGAACATATTAAATAACGAAACGACTAACATAAAAAAACGAATAAACACTGCACGCATTTCCAGTCACATCTACAGCGATGCCCCAAATTCGTTCGCTTTACAATCAAAGAAACACTCATACAAACTGAACGACACTTCAGAACTACTACAATAAACAAATTGCGTAACGCTCTCATAAAATACAAAAACCCTTTTCTTTGCACTATGTGATTTATGACTTTCCATGCTCTCACGAAAATAATCACACACACAATTTTTGTAACACAGAACACAAACACGAATGCAGTTGGAACACACGTGTGAGTACTCACCTATAATGGTCAAAGTGAGTGATCCGGCGCTTGTGGCGCTCCCAGCTGCAGCATCGATCGGCACAGCTCGGTGATCTCCGGGTGGTTCAGGTTGATTAGATGCACGTACATCTGTTTGTGCAGGCTCAGTTCCCCTGACACCGCCTCCAGCCTCTTTAGTAACACCTCCTTCTCCCTAAGGAGCGTCTTCACCTTTTCCTCCACTTCCCGAGAGCGCACTTTTGCTTTCTCGCGAGACTTCCTCACAGCTATATTGTTTCGCTCGCGTCGTCTTCTGTACTCATCTGTACCTTTGTCTAGCACTTTTCCTGATGAGCGTCGCGGAGGAGCAGTCTTGTGTTTCAGTAGCGGAGGGAGGAGAGGTGCTCCTAGAGGAGGTAGCGGTGTGAATCCTCCTCCGTACGGTCCACTGACGCCGACAGTCGGCTGAGGATTATATTGACCAGTATATTGCGCACATGTCACCGATCTTCGATAGTCATGGGGCTCGGGAGGCTCTTCCTTTATGGGAGGTGCCTGCTCGTGCCCTTGGTTTGTCTGAACGGGAGCATAAGACGCCCCCGAGTGTACCGGCTGGGGCATGTACGCCAATGTAGTCCGATTGTACCTTGGTTGAGGAGATTTGCCACCAGGAAGTATTTCCTGGAATAAGGCCATACTCTCCTCACTTCGGAACTGGTCCTCAATGAGGTGTTGTAAATCCAAACTAATTTCCTGTCCATTGAGCTCGTCTAGGTCCGGTGGCGGGAAGGTTTGTCGTTTATCCTCTACTGTCTTCTTGAGGTCTGGTTGTGGTGGTGGTGGTGGCGCTGCGGCCGCGTCGTACATCTGCGGGGACTCCATACCGCCGCCCGGGCCAATCACGGGCCCAGCGGCGCCGGTAGCCCGTGGCTCCACTTCAAAGCACTGAGAAGCCGTCACTAAAGCACATGCACCGTCAAGTTAAATCCTTTGCGTGTTGCGTTCGCGGTGATCACGTGTAGGTGCGGAGTGGTCGTGGCGCGCGTGCGGGCGCGTCGGCGGTCGGGCGCGAACTGCCGCGCCGCGCCGCCCGCGCAATGCACGCAAGGTTGGCCGGAAGGAAGCGCTGAAGTTGGCGCTGAAAGTTCGCGAGTAAAAGTTTGCGCGCCCGTCTGGTAATCTGGGTGTTTATCCTATAAACTTCTGTGCGGTAATATTTTATTTTTAGACAATATTTTGGTCTTTTGAGGCAGGTATATAATATTTATAGTGTTTATAAAATTCTGATGCTACTTTTATTAATCTAAATGTTAAAATAAAATTGTAAACATTATTGTATATATTTTATCTATTTACTTGCATGGTCGCCTTATTTATCAACAATGTTTTATAACCTAAAGATAAAGACTAAAAATTCTTCAAACTTAGTCCTCGAGCTAAACTGTTTCAACTAATGCATCGTAATAGTTGAAGTAGTTAGCAAGACTCATTAATTAGGATAAAAGTTAAAACGATTGCACTTAATAGGTAGAGCAATTGTATAATTACTGGTGCACTTTTAAGATAACTTAATTAGTAGATAGCTTATAAGTTAAATTAGATAGGTACCTACTTAATAGTTTATTTGTAAGTTAGAGACAAATGTTCTCTTCTTGGTAATAGAAAACTAGAGATTGGTTAGTATTTTTTTCTGCGTCTGCATTGTAACCTGGATTTTACATAATTATAAGTCAGAAATCGTCATTGAGCAAGCGTGGTCATCAATACTAAGTGTCTTCTCCGTATGAGAAGAAGATTTTGTCTAATACAATGACAAGCTAGTATTATATATTGTCTGTGTATGTTTAACGATGTCTTTTTATTAGATATCATACCGGTTGGTCCTTTCAAAACTTTTGATGGGACAAAGGACCAACTTTTCTGACTTTACTTTTTTTAATTTAACATTCATAAAAGTACCGTCTCGGACGTACCATACAAGAGAACTTACGACTTTGAAATTATAAAAAGGACTTGTAAACACTTTAAAGGTTTTTATCAAGTTAACATTTTGTTATTCTTTACCGGTCATCTTTGTTATTTTTTACTTACGTTGATAAGGAAATTCAGATCATTTAATTCATTATTATTTTTAGGGGAGATTTTTAATAGACTAATTAATTGGGTGTCATGATTACCTCGTGGTTAAGGCATAAAGGTTTCGGGTTTGATACGAGGCGAGTACCAATGTTACTTTTTTCTATTCATATGTACTTTCTAAGTTTAAGTTAAACATCTCTGACATCGCCGAAGGAAAAAATCGTGAGTATTAGTATTAGTATAATTATAGTTATTTAAAAAACCTGTCATGCCGTCATATTAATTCCTCCGCTAAGAGTTAGCTATCTGGCGATCGAAATTCGGCCGAAATTAGTATTTTTATATGCGCTAAGAAAATACCATCACGCCTGTATTCCCCGAAGGGTTAGGCAGAGGTGTACCAATGTACACCCACAGTTCGCCGGTATATTTAGGTCCCATGTAATAGGGGGCGAGCTTATTGCCATTAAACGGACACAAATCCAAACTCCGAGCTGCTACTGAGAATGCGCTAAGAACTGTTTCAAAATTGTGCAAAAAAGAAATAAGTATAAACCAATTTTTTTGGTCCTTTGTACTTTTTTTGCGCATAACATTTAAATAAATAATAAATTGTTATTGACAACTTAACACAACATAACTTAACTTACTCAAGCACATTTAAAATAAATAAATAAAAAAATCAGAATATAATAATTATAAAAAGTTTGTGAACAATGTTAGTCACACTTACAGACATTTAATAAAAAAAATCCAGGGATTTTTATTTTGTTTATTAGGAAAGTCTCTGAAAGTCAGTACTTTCAGAGATTTTCTTGGACATAGGACCAGTGCCCGATTACAAAAAAAAATCTTGCCGAGTGTCATAGCATATCGTATATGGTATTTTGACCTTAAGAAGCTAATCTTAACAATGAAGATTTCAATATACATGCCCGCACCTCTCCCTGGGAGAGCTCTAAATATAATAAGGTTACCTTGAGGTGAGCTGCCATTCTATCAGTTGCTTGAGATCTCAAGCTCACTTCACCTAAAATCACCGAGGGAGAAGTTTACAGAATAACACTGCAGGGTAGGAAAAACAATAATGTTTTAAGGCGCTGTAAAAAGTGTTTAAACACAGACGATAAGTTTTATATCTAATACCAGCTTTTGCCCGCGACTTCGTCCGCGTGGATTAATAGTTCCCGTTCCCGGGGGATTTCCGGGATGAAAACTTCCTATGTCCTTTCTCGAGTCCCAGACTATATCTGTACCAAATTTCATTGAAATCGGTTCAGTGGTTTAGGCGTGAAGAAGAGACAGACAGACAGAGAGACAGACAGACAGAGTTACTTTCGCATTTATAATATTAGTACGGATTAGCTATTGCTCGCGACTTTGCTCACGTGGATATCAAAGTCAAATAAATACATAGCTGACGTTTTCTACCAACAAACTACCTTAGCCTAATTTCAAGGCTGCGGGTTGTTCGAAAGAGATACCGCGCCCCCGGAACGCAAAGGGCACACGAAGGAACATAGACGGGTTTTAGTCAGTAAAAGTCTGACACTCCCTCCCGCCCCGCCCAGGGCGGGGGAAGTTATTTGATGATTTCCCGTCTATAAAAAAAAAAGCCTAATTTCAAGATCTTGGTTTTTAAGATTTCGTGATTAATCTGTGAGTGGTATTTCAATAAATAAAGAGGAAAGAAAAAGAGAGATGAGAGTAGAGGCGAAAGGAGTATGTAAATATCATAGGTGGTGTTCTGTGAATTCTGCCCATCCCCACGGAAAAAAGGCGTAGGTTTATGTAAGTATGTATTTCATAGAACCTAAACATACCGACGAACTGTGGGTTACACTGATACACCTCTGCCAAACCCTACGGGGAATACAGGGGTGATGGTATGTTGTTTATGTATGTATGAATGAATGATATTTCGCTTTTGTTTATGCCTAATTGCATAAATTTCATGATTTGAATAATGAATGAAATTTATTAAATCTAAAAACCACAAAACAATAATAGGTACTGCCTCTGCTATCCCAATCGTGGGCTAAAATCTCCCAACAATCGATTGACCACGTTCCACCGATTGTCACATCTCGATGATATTAATCGATTGCGTTGATACCGACTGATATCGATGTTCGTGCCGATAGCTGTATTCTGGTGGAATTCTCATCACGTGTCTAAAGTCACATGTGAAACGATTCACGAGAATTTGTTTTTAATTGATAATAGAGTTACGAAATTCCCGAGAAAAGGAATTGACTATCTGTAGTACGCGACATCTTTGTATCTCTTTGTGAGGGGAAATACAACCATACGTATCTAACCAAGAGGTATCGTGTTGCCTAGTAACTGGGTTGTGGAGGTCAGATAGGCAGTCGCTCCATGTAAAACACTGGAATTCAGCTGCTTTCGATTAGACTGGATACCGACTCCAACATAGTTGGGAAAAGGCTAAGCAGATGATGATTTAAACGTATCTAGTGCCGCCAATCAGCGTTGCTGTGTTTTAGGAGGTCTGCCTGGGTGATTACAGGGACGTGAGACATTTCAACAGGTTCGACTATAGCATGGCAACGCATCTGCCATGCCTCTGGTATTTCTGATGTCCGTAGGCAGTGGTGACAACTTAACAACAAGTTGACCACCCAATAGCGAAAACTTAATTTTCGTTATAGGAAAGCCGAATACATATTGCCTAATTCTGTTGTTACGTACAACTTTACTTTTCTAAATGAAACAACATTTATCTTTAAATCAAAACACATTCAAAGCGAATATTGTGGATTTATATTGTTTTTATTTAGCAATAGGACAGTCAACACTACTGACCGGGCCATTTTTGAACGACAGTTGAGTAGCTGTTGTTCCGACCTTCTGAAAGGTAGGAATCAAGTTGGAACTTCCGCGTTACTAGAACCAATACTAAAAAAAATACCAGTCCATTATTGTCCCACTGCTGGGCAAAGACCTCTTCTCATACAGAAAAGACAGAAGCATTGATCACCACGCTTGCAGTGAATCGCCACTAACAATAGAAAATACAGTTATGTTTGTGTATTTATTTCATTTCTTGCTTCAATTATTATGTTTATTCATAGCCACATGACAGTGTAGCTTGACCCAGTACATAACTGCTGATTTTAGCACATATTTACTTAAACGATTGCAGTGCAGAATTTGATATGTATTCGCGAAAATATAATGAAGCTACTTAATTGTTAATGAGTGGTCTGTTACTCGTATTACAAACGTACGGTTTTTTTACTATAACATGAATGATATAATGTTATGAACATTTTAATTTGTATAACTTTAATGAAAATAGATAACTATTTTGTATTACAAACTATGTATGTGTGTGTGTGGATAAAGTTTGTGAATTAGTATGTTTGTTAGTCAATCAGTCATTAATGTCTAAGCGAATTTAAATGAAATTGCGTACGGGTAACTGCCTCGTTGGCCGAGTGGTTCTAAGCGCGACTGCTACGCTAGAGGTCTTGGGTTCGATTCCCAGGTCGAGCAAAGTGTTATTGGGTTTTTCTATGAAATTCTTAGTAGCTGCTCGGAATTAGGATTTGTGCCCGATTAATAGCAATAGGCTCGCCCTCTATTACATAGGTCCTAAACATACCGGCGAATTGTGGGTGTACATTGGTTAACCGTATGTTATGTTGTTGCCTAAATTGGGTAGTTGACACCACTAACCAATAATTTCAAGTCACAACTTCTCTAAAAAGCACTTCATTTTACCCATGAAAACCGATTTATTTTCAATTTATTGTAACATTAGATTTTGCCTTACTTTAAAATCAATAAATAGTTAGTCAATTGAGTAGGCCGATAAGTGACGTCACAGCGTGCTATTGCCATACAAAATACCCCGACAGGGTCCATAATTGTTTCTAAATATATATATTTAACTACCACCTGTATGTGTACATTATGAATTGCAATAAACGATTTTGATTTGAAAATCTATGGGAGAATCGCGTTTTGACAGATCGTAAAGAGTATGTCAATTGATGGTGGTGTGAACTACCCAATTGTGAACATCGGGTTTAGTTTTGGCAAAATAAACCACTCGTCCTTGTCTCCCATTTTTCGAAGCCCCATCCATCACGCCTGTATTCCTCGAAGGGTTAGGCAGAGGTGTACCAATGCACACCCACAGTTCGCCGGTATATTTAGGTCCCATGTAATAGGGGGCGAGCCTATTGCCATTAACCGGGCACAAATCCAAACTCCGAGATGCTACTGAGAATTTCATAGAAAAACCCAATAACACTTTTTGCTCGACCCGGGAATCGAACCCGAGACCCCTTGCACAGCAGTCACACTTGCGACCACGAGACCAACGGGGCAGTTTTTGAAGCAATTGGAATAATTTTAAATATTTAATGCTGATTAATTTTAAATCTATACACGTGGAGGGTTTCAAAGGTTATTGACCTGTTATTTCACATACTGAGTAATAATTAGACACATTTGGCATATTGAATTAGTTTGACGTAATTAATATTTATATCGAATTCTTTCTATTTTTGAAACGTTACTACTACACTAGAAATTCCTCCTGTATCATGGGTGCGTTTACAAACATATAAACTAACATATACAAACAACCAGACCCGGAACAACTATCTGTAGGCTCTACAAATATTAGTTCCAACCCATTCGAACCCGTGATACACCAGCAGCCAATTGCTCAGCCTCATAGATCTCTCACACATAGATCTCATCTATACTAACATTATAAAGGAAATAATGTTTTTTTTTGTTTTTAACGAATAGGCTCCGAAACTACAGGACCGATATTAACCACTTTCTCATTAATAGATAGCTTTCTCATTATTTCTAAGTAAAATAAGCCTATTTTACTCAGAAATAATGTAGCTAAAATAATAATAATAATGTATATAGCCATATAACATCACGCTACGGCACACGCGAGCGGAGCATCAGACGTAGCTTATGTCGGATGAAATTAGAAGGCGAAGTCGCGGGAAGTGCGCTAGTTTTAGTAATTATCAAGAAAAATAGACTAGAAGGTATTAATAGCTAATCCGTTCGTGATAAACGTGATATATATGTCATCACGTGTCATAGGCGTTCACACCGCGCATGCGCAATACTGCAGAAAGTAACCACCACTCACTAGGCCATTGTCTTCCAATTGGCACAATCTATTTTCTTCTGTGATTGGGTGAAAAAACTGTATTGTACTCTCCAGCAGCCGTTGTAGCTCATTGCTTGGAAATTGCTTCATCATTATTATCAGCGCTTTAGTCTACTGATGTAGTAGTACCAATACATAACATAACATCACGTCTGTATTCCCCGAAGGGATAGGCAGAGGTGTACCAATGGTTCACCAGGTATGTTTAGGATCCTATGTAACAGGGGGCGAGCCTATCGCCATTAGCCGGGCACAAATCCTAACTCCGAGCTGCTACTGAGAATTTTGTAGAAAAACCCAATAACAATTATTGCTCGACCTGGGAATCCTACCCCAAGACCTCTAGCATTCTGCATTTAGTAATGCAGTGGTCATCATCATCATCTGCCTAGCCTTTACCCAACTATGTTGGCGTCGGCTTCCAGTCGAACCGGATGCAGCTGAATATCAGTATTTTACATGGAACAACTGCCTATCAGACCTCCACAACCCAGTAATGGGTAATACGATACTCTTGGCTAGACTGGTTGTCAGACTTTCCGGCAATGCAGTGATATTCTGTTAAAATCTCACTTAGTGAAATTAGGTGTGGTGAGCTTGAAGTAGTGCTAGAAACACTAGTCCGGTCAATTTAGACCAAAAAATGAGGGTGAAGTTACATAAAGTCCCAACAAGCTGAATTTCTGTGAAATTGTTCAAAACATAATTATAAACAATGTCTAGAAGTTCCCCATCATTCCCCTGTAAGGAAAAAAAAATATTCAAGGTCAAAGGTCAAAAAAATGTTTTTTTCGCGATTTTCAGCAAAACGGTAAGTTTTATCATAAAAGTACCTCAGACAAAAATTGTAGATCATAAAATTATCTATAAACACTGTATCAATACTTTTTTCTTACGAGCCACCGCTTCTGAGATATAACGATTTAAAAAAGTTATAAAAGTTGTTATCGTCATAATATGCACACGTTTCCACGCCACCTATGAGGTAGTGTACTTAGCGCGTTTTTTAACCCCCGACGCAAAAAGAGGGGTGTTATAAGTTTGACGTGTCTGTCTGTCTGTCTGTCTGTCTGTCTGTCTGTTGCATCATAGCTCCCGAACGGATGAAGCGATTTCAATTTAGTTTTCTTTGTATGAAAGGTGATTTATGTGCGAGTGTTCTTAGACATGTTTGATGAAAATCGGTTGAGCCGTTTAAAAGTTATGGGGGTGAAAGTGGGGAAGAAAAACTGAATGTATTTACAACTTAACAAAATCGACATTATAATAAGTATGTACCTATAAAAAGTATAAAATAAAAAATTTAATAAAAAATTAAAAAAACCCCCGACCTAAAACCCTAAGTACCCTTTAAAAAGTAAAAAAAATAAAATACGTCGCGTTGGATGACCGGTCGGGACGCTCGTACCCTATATGCAACATCGGTTCACCCCCATAACTTTTAAACGGCTCAACCGATTTTCATCAAACATGTCTAAGAACACTCGCACATAAGTCACCTTTCATACAAAGAAAACTAAATTGAAATCGCTTCATCCGTTCGGGAGCTATGATGCAACAGACGGACAGACAGACAGACAGACAGACAGACACGTCAAACTTATAACACCCCTCTTTTTGCGTCGGGGGTTAAAAAAACGCGCTAAGTACACTACCTCATAGGTGGCGTGGAAACGTGTGTATATTATGACGATAACAACTTTTATAACTTTTTGAATCGTTATATCTCAGAAGCGGTGGCTCGTAAGAAAAAAGTATTGATACAGTTTTTATAGATAATTTTATGATCTACAATTTTTGTCTGAGGTACTTTTATGATAAAACTTACCGTTTTGCTGAAAATCGCGAAAAACTCATTTTTTTGACCTTTGACCTTGAATATTTTTTTTTCCTTACAGGGGAATGATGGGGAACTTCTAGACATTGTTTATAATTATGTTTTGAACAATTTCACAGAAATTCAGCTTGTTGGGACTTTATGTAACTTCGAATGTCTAAATTGACCGGACTACACAGGACCGGTCATTGTGACTATATTTAGGGAAGGCTTATTTCCAGCAGTGGACGTCGTTAGGCTGATAATGATGAGCTTGAAGTGAACAGTCAATCTTGCATCAGGTGGGATGACAGCTTCCATCAAGCTTACTTTAGCTACTTGCTCGTTCTTCTTCTTAGAGAACTACCTACGTTCTAGAACAAGCAACTAGTTTTAACTGCCTTTACTGAACAACTCCTTGATAGAAAAAAAAGTGCCTGTAAAATGGTTTAATTAAAATAAATGCTTTGAATTGTAAAGGACTCGATCAGTCAGACAGAAAGTTGAAGCTAGTTGCTCGTTCTAAAACGTAGGAACAAAAACGAGCAAGAAACTTCACGGCCACCCTCATCGGTCGATGCTTTGACCTTGTCTTTCACAAACATAGTCAGGATATAACGTAAGTATCCCAACCCCTAGAACAGAAGACTATTTTCTCCTTATCTACCGACGACAAGCAAAAGAGCGTCTTCAAAGGTCAAATCAGCATTCACTCAACAACCATAGGTAAATCGATAACGATTCGTAATCAATATAGGAACCCAGTAAAGCGGATAGGTGACTCTTTATTATGGCATTACACATTATTTTATAATACGCCTAGACTGTTATTTTCCTTGGTACAGCTAGTGCATACTAAAGCCCTAGTAACAGTCCCCCCACCGCTAGGGTGGGGGTGGAGGGGGGTGCGGTGAGCGGCCCGACTGCTGTGACGCAACCTGCGCCCGCGCAATGTAATGCGTTTGTCGTGGAGTGGCGTACAATCGGAAGTGGAACACGTCTTGAAGATTTTATAGAAGAAATAATTTTTCAATTGAGATGCAAGGAATAAAATTGACTTAGTTTAGATAAACTAATTTGCCTTTTACTTGCAGATTGAAAAAGGTGACAAAAAAGAAAATTGATAACTTAGGGTGAACTAAAGTTACTTATGCTTATAATAAAAATCTTCCAAATAAATCTAAACATGATTGTTAACCAATTGAATAGATTTATTTAGCTCTGCTTTTTTTAGAACATTGTAAATAGTAAGCAGTGGCATCAGCGTCGATAGAAATTGGGTTTAGCTAGACATACATTTTATGATTGGCATCAAGTTATATGAATAGGCTTATTACTCGTGTTATCCTACTGCAAGGCAAAGGTCTCTTCTCATAAAAGCACGAGCATTGATCTGATCACTGCGCCTGCTAATGTCACACTTATTTCAATTATAGGTAAGTCCAGGTTTCCTCACGATGTTTCCCTTCACCGATGTCTGTGATATTCAAGATAAACTTAAAGGACGATATAACATTTTATTTACCCTACATTTTTCATAATAACTATTAATAATAATAATTCTACATAATAAATTAAACTATTTTTAACTAACTTTAAAAAAATCTACATGACGATGAACAATAAAGTAACGAATCGGAGAAGATTTTTAAGGAAAACTCGCGAAAAATATACCAAAAAGAAAAAACAACAACGGCCAATACTCGCTGTACGAACGTCTCAGTGAATGGATAAGTAGGCGAGCGACAGCAGAAAGTGGTTGCAGTGACGCAACCGCGCCGGTAACCCAGTCACCGTGCCTTACCAGACGATGGTGGCCCACCATCACGACGCGCCACTAATGGTGGTAACACCATCTGCAGATAATATGGTCCTTCTTCTTCTTTATCCTGTGGTCAGTAACGTCTAAGAACCCACACACCCTAGTGTCAGAGTTTCTAAACCGCCTCAAGGGCCTCTGACATAATTACCGATGTCAGTGATGTCCAAGATAAACTTAGAAACTACATAGTAATTAGTAAAAGTCACATTAGTACTTGCCAACCCACAACCTCGTGCATAGGAGGCGGGCGCCTTAAACACTGGACTATCACGACACTAATAATATGGTCCTAGGGACCGCAAAGATGAGTCTACAACCGAGGAAGTGGTACAGTGCACAGAAATATATTTCTTGTGTTGAGAGTCAATTGCGATTTGGGGCATTCTAAAAATATGATTTATCTGCAATTACTAGCTAATTCAAAACAAACATGAAAATTATGGAAAATTGGATAATGCATTCATCCATTGAAAATTACATCCACATCTTTATTTTTTAAATACATTTGTAAAAGCTAAGATTCATAAGAAGAGATCCGAGATTCTGAAGTATGCCATATGTGGTGGTGGTGATGTGGTATAGGTGCAAGCTTTGTACCTTATTCTACTGACTATTTTTCAAAATACATAAATAGCATATTCTCCTGTTATTTTTGAAAAATCTTACCTGGAGACTTTAGATGAAGTGACTACTTCCCCTGGATTTTTTATTGGCATTGCTTTTATTCATTTGGAAATCGACTAAATATTAAAGTAAAGGATGATTACCAATAACAAAGGTGCGACCAACGTCACGTTCTTCTGATGAAAAAGTGTTTTAAAAATAGCACCCAAAGTGGTGATTACTTCTGTGAAAGTGCGTGACTCAAGGGTATGACTTGAATTTGAGAGAGATGACGAAGATGGTCTACATTATTGCTTTTGACTGTCTGATCACAATGAGCTTAGCTTTTGCCAAAATGGCTAACACACAATCTCTCGATAATTAAATAATGTCAGACTAATTCCATATGCCAATTTGTCTTTCATTGATAGCCAACAATAAATAGTTCAGTGTATATCCAAAAAAAAAAAGGTCCCAATGCCCAAAACATATTTAAATGAAAACTGGAATAAATTTTGACGCGATTTAGTTAGTTTTCACTGAATTAATTCAACCTAATTATCATGATGACGTGATGGCAGGCACAGCACCATTTCTTGTTTATGAAGTTTATCTTTGCCTTATACGTAAGGAAGTTGGAAATGTGTAAAATTAAGCTTTCCTATCTCTATCTCTCTTAAGTGTTGTTATAAAAAGAGAGAAGGAGATAATAAAGAAGAAAGCATAATTATTTGTAATAATGAAAACTGCCTCATGGCTAGCCTAATGGTCCTAAGCGGGACTGCTACGCTAGAGGTCTTGGGTGCGATTCCCAAGTCGAGAAAAAACTGTTATTCTATTCTTCAGTGATTTTCAGTAGCAGCTCGGAGTTAGGATTTGTGTCCGGTTTATTGCAATACGCTCGCCCCCTATTATATGGAACCTAAACATACTGGCGAACTGTGGGTGTACATTGGTACACCTCTGGCTAACCCTTCGGGGAATATAGGCGTGAACATATGTGTATGTGTGAAAACTGCAGCGCTTGTCATCTTCTACACTACAATGCCTACGTGACCTTTGACACATAGGTACAGCTCTAACGGTACAGCTATCGGTATAGCTGATAGTGGAAAGCCGACTAAGCTCTCAACGTAAACGGTTAATAAATATACGAATGTTTGTGTAACAGAGCCCTATTGCCAAATTCGTCTTAACTTTTCCGAACTGCTTCGAGTTATTTTTAGCGACAGGGGATTTCGGCAATCAGTAGTCACTACCGCTTGTACTTGCTAGAGAGTCCAACCAATGTCATGGTTTCTTACGAGTAGTCTTAGATTTTGTCATAAAAAAATAATCAATCTATATTTAATTTCGTTTTTATGCTTCCTATAAAAATATATATTTTATGTTTATACCAAAAGCTTATAAAGGACCCAGAGACCACATAAATTACAAATCTCTTTTGTATACTCATCTCAAGTTACAATCAATTAGAAAAAAAAAAATGGTTTTCTTGAATGAAAAAAATATGTCATTGTAAGAAAGGATGCTGCGCGTACAATATTTATTTTTTTACTCATTAAAGTATTATTAAGATCTCAATATCTGTCTAACATGCCAATAAAACAAATTATTTATTTTAAAACATCCGAAAACCATGCATTATTTTTCCTCATTTTTCAGAAACACCAATGACTAGTACCATTTTCAGCTTGTGCTAAATGATTAATTTCAAGTAAATAATTGCAGACGGATATAAACTAATTATTCGATGATTCGTCTCAACCCTGACCGGATACTATCACACGTCATCAAGTTGTGTAACGTCAGAAATAATTATAGAAAGCTCAAAGTGGTCCTTTTGGGTTTTACCATGACTTTTTTGGGGCTTGACACAAAAATATTAACTAAAGGAAGGCTTCAGATCGGAATGTTAATAAGACATTATTTGGCTTCGACACGCAAGAAGGGTCGCGATTGGCGCTATCGGTAAGTGCAACAAGTAAGATTTACTTTTGGTTCCAAGTAGTGATCAGAAATGTCAGAGAAACAATTAAAATGGCGAAACTGAAAGATTAAAACAATTACTTAGTCATAGGAAAAGGAAAATTTTAAATAGTTATTTATAAAACGAAAATGACCAGTAAAGTTGACCTACCGGTGCAAACAAAAAATCAATTAGACTATAAAATTAAGTAAGACATCGAAATAGTTTAGACAAAAAGAACTTGAATGTAGGTAACCACGCCGGGTACTAGGGCGTCATGAGTCGAACAGCGTTACGCAACCGGCCCACTCTCACTTTCGCGAGTTGAGGCCGCGCCGAGCTTTGTGCCGCCTCGGCGCCGCGTCGGTCCTAATATCATCAACAACCTACTGCTGGGTTCTGATCGCCTGGTATTTTAGTTACCTCGCAATAATAATAAAAAAAAGTTTGTTAGCGGTTTCATTTGAACAGTTAACTTACCGAAAAATAGCTGTTGGATTCCATATCATCGAAACAATTGGTCGACAATCTGAATAAACGTTCAGTCACTAAGTTTATTCAATTATAGTTTCTATTTCCATATCTCTATGGATTGAATTAAATGAAATATTTGATGATCATTACACCAAATCATGAGGTAATTGTCAAATTGCCTTCATAGTTCAATTATTGTAAATTAATAACTGTCTCTATTAACTTTCAATGTGCATTTATTAGTTTATTATAAGTCATTAATCGTACAAGCTGTTGAATTTAATTTTAATACAAATAAATTGATATCTTCTATAATTTGACATCTATAAACTGATTATTTTAAATCAATATACGCCAGCTTTAATAAGTTGCTTTAATATGCTGTGGAGGCTGACAAGTATTTCATACTTAAAATAATGGTAGATACCTATATTATTAATTTTCATTTTATAACGTAGGTACTTATATTTACAATATCGGTTTCTTAATTATATTGTAACGATTCATTTATTTTTTTACTACAAGAAATAAAAGTTAGTTTAAGTTGGTTAAAATTTTTCAACAACTCGATAGTGACAGTCTATTACAAATTGCACTCAACCTCTCCTGTTTATGTTTCCTTATTCTAGGACTTCTTTATTGGCATGTTTCTTTGGTCCTTTTGTCGTGAATAAGAATGGTCCTTTTAATACTTAGCCTCATCTGAGATACTTACCATCCCAAAATCTTTCGAAAATCAGTACCACCATCATCATCTACAGTCCTTTGTGCTTTGGTTGCCCCAATCTCAACGCTCATATGCCAGCCTCTATAGATTCATCGGTTCCTAGTACCACTTCATATCAAAACTGAAGATCACAATACAACATAGGTATACATTCAAATTTTATGATAGAACACACCAACATGATACGTTTGAAGCGAAAGTGTGTCATACCTTATACCCACGCCGCGGAGTAGTAGGGATGTGGTATTTCCCACTGCCTTCATATTATGAGACATTAAAGGTATTAAATAATGGACTTTGGCTTGCCTTTGCTGGGATTTGATCATGCTGAGTTAAGGATTATGGGAGCAGAAGATTTTTTTGCAAAGTTGGTGTGTTTGAAGTGCTATAGAAAGGCCGTTGGAATAAAATGGTAGATGAATGAGCATAAAGTTTTGGTCGAACAATGAACTGTGGCGATGCCTTTTATGTCACAGACTTAGATGGTTCTTTGAAAGTTTTTGAGTTGAACTACAAAAGAAGTTATATGGTTACATGTGGGGGGCAATTCTACTGACTTTTAGGAACAATCGCAATGTCATCCCGGTCTTACATACATACAAACATAAACGCACGCCTTTTTCCTTTATCTGTATGTAAGGATCGTAGTAGGTGACATTCTGTGGTTTCTGCCTACACCCATGAGAAAAAGGCGTGAGTTTATTCCAGTCTTAATCTTTCTAAAGTAGCTGGAGTTTACCTAAATTTTTTGACATTCATGAGATGAGGTTTCCACTAGATTTTGAACGCTTTTAATCAATAGAATTGGCTTTTAATTTTTAATAATCGTTCTATTGTTTAAACTTCGAAGTTTTTTATACAAAAACTAGCACGACTAAATAAGATTCCCTCATATACTGAATTTGAAACATAATCTGTTGTAACCTACTCCCGAGTGTACTTTACAAGCACTGGCATAAAAAGCAAAGGCGTACGGACCTATGCTAGTCAGGTGAAATTCAAAAAAAAATTGATACTTAAACTACAATATTTTCACTTTGGCATTAATTTTATCAACTGCCCCGTATGTCCCGTGGTGGCAAGCACGGCTGTTGAGCGCGGGGTTCTAGGTTGCAAGAAATGTTACTGGGTTTTTGCATTAGGAATTTCTCAGTAACAGCCCGGAATTTGGAAGTTGGTGGTGTGACACCCTCGTGTTTCGGAAAGCACGTAAAGCCGTTGGTCCTGCACTTGATCTCTCCCCAGTTATGTCGGATTATCGTCCCATCGGTCTATCAGTATTAGGGAAGAGGGAGTGCACCTGTGTTTGCGCACACACTTGTGCACTATAATATCTCCTGCGTACTTGGCTAGTCTGCATTAAGATTAGCCGCCGTAGCCGGAATCAGTTTGGAGAATACATACTATCAAATCTGTACGTCAGCCAATCCTAAAGCCACCAACCCACACTCAATTTAACGATAGTGGTCCGTTTTTGGCAGAATTATTAGCTGCAACGTCGAGGCATATCGACGCCTAATCACAAATATAAGACGCAGTTTCATCGAATATGTCATAGAAAGAGAAAAGCGTTCCAAACAAATGTCTGATTCACCTTATAGGGACAGGTTCCGACGTGACCAAATGGAAAGTGAAACTTGCATAATATTAACAAATCTATTTCCATTCTTAACATGGATCTGATGATTGATAATAAACTGGGCTCTGTTCGTGACTCCGACCATTATGAAGGCGAATATACCACAAAACTTATGTCCCATGACAATAGTGAAGCTTTTTGTGACTGAAAGAATTTATGAATTGAACCAATAATTCTAAGGATTACCCCTTCTGCGGGTTGTTCGTAAGACATACCGCGCCCCCGGAACGCAAAGGGCCCATGAAGGAACATAGACGGGTTTTAGTCAGTAAAAGTCTGACACTCCCTCTCGCCCCACCCAGGGCGGGAGAAGTTATTTGATGATTTCCCGTATTAAAAAAAAACCCCTTACAAACAAGAAAACAAACAAAATTTATATCTTTATAATATTTTTATTACTTACTGGTTATTATTTTTCCGTATGTATATGATAGTTAGCGCTGCTGCAAGAATGACAACTTCATTGAAATGGGGTGTTGCCATCTTCTGTAGAAGTTCAACATGCTTAATATGCTATCTCTTTTTTTTTATTATGAATTTATGAGATAAACTACAATTTATTTTTCGAACACAAAACTTAGTTAAATAATAATAATTAAATTACAAACTATGTACAGTTAAAAAAAAAGAAAGGAAGGTCTTAGGGCATCAAAAAACTCAGCCGCATCGCTGTCAATGGGACATGTGCCCAGAATACATTGTAGTTTATGCTATCTCTAGTTCTTCTGAAATCTAATCTCAACTGATCATGTTATTTATTTTAGGAAATGTTGTTAAAGCGAGAAAATGACGATTGACGATTGATGAATATGGTGAGTCTGCAGTAGGTACCAAACACTGAAATCTTGCTTATATCTCTTCCTGATATTAAGGGGTAGTGTTTGTCACCATATTTTCATACAGTTTGATTTTCAAACTATCTGTTCTAGTAGAAGACCTAGTTCATTCATCTTCTACGCAAAATTGAAAACTTAGAACAATAAAATTAATTTGAATATATCTCTTATCACAGATAGTAAGTAGGTAGGCAGAACTATGAATGAGACTTGTGTGTAGGCTGGACAGTGGGTGTTCTGAGTTAATTGGATAGGCTGTCGATGAGACAGTCCGAATAGACCGACAAGCGAAAATAATGATGTCACATGAATTACTACCAGGGTAGCATAAAATAAACCTGTCATAAATATAAATCTATACTAATATTATAAAGAGGTAACATTTGTTTGTAAGTTTGTAAGTTTGTATGTAGGGGGTAATCTCTGGAAGTAATGAACCAATTTTAAAAATTGTTTCACTGTTAGAAAGCTACATTATTCGTGAGTGCTATAGGCTATATAACATCACGCTACGAACAATTGGAGCGGAGCATCAATGAAAAATGTGGCAAAAACGGGGAAAAAATATTCTTTTTTAGGGCTTTTGTTGCGTGCGCTGCGTAAACGGTTAAAGTTACGCAAAAATAATGTATGAGAGAATTGTTCCTCTTAAAATATTCTAAAAAAAAGTCCGCGGTAGTACATGCCTATCTTTAAAGGTTGACTCAGTATAGCCATTTTTATGGGCAGACAATTTGTTTTAAAATAATGCATTATTTGCGAAGGTGTTTTTATAAACATAGTATTAATCCTTATCAACATAAATACGTTATTCATCACAAGTGTTTAATTTTGAACAAAATTGCCCTTTACATCATTTAATTTCAATAAATATCTTAGGAGATATCACAGTTTTAAAATAACTTCGCAGCAAAATAATGACTCTGCGTGACATTCCGTAGCCTTTACCTCAGTTGCCTCAGAATAACAGATTATAGGCTACATAACATCGCGCTTTGAGCCACGGGAACGGAAAAGTAACCAAAATCCTAACGTTACGCGGGTGATACCGCGGGGCACAAGGGGGTAATCTCTGGATCTACTGAATCGATTAAAAAATATATTTTACCCATAGAAAATACGTTATATGTAAGTGTTATAGGGTATTTTACATCTCGCTATGACACACGGGAGCGGTAACCCGAGACGTATCCTAGAGGGTGAAATAAGCCACGCGAACGAAGTCGCGGGCAACAGCTAGTAGTATATATAAAATTGTTTGCAGGGTATTTTTCATTCACTAGTTATAAGTACAGCACCATATGCACAATTCTCTGCTGCATAATTGTTTTCAGTTAATGCCATAGTTTGAATATCAGCCAATCCTAGTTAGCCCGTCACCACCTTCTCTGCTGGAGCGGTGACGGGGCTAACGGAGCTCAAAAAAGTAAGTGTAAATATTGAAACTCATGGAAGATACTGGTGTTACATCCAAAAATAAATAAAATACAAGTTGTTTCATTTGCATTACCATTTAACTTAATCCACGGGCAGAAAATTTTGTTTAATGAAATCAGGTACATTGCTGTCAAGTTAAAAGAATTTAAATTAAGAACTATTAGAATTAAATTTTTTTTTTAAGCAACTCCATAAGAAAACAAAATAAACCCGAAATCGAATCGTAATTCGTTATCGATTCCATGAGATGTTCAATCGAGTGCATGGTTTGGTAAAGACTAGTACCATTGAAATAAAATTCACTGACGATTTTTATATCTGCGCTAGTTGTACAAACGCTTATCATCCTGCAAGTAGCTACAATTGAGGGAATTGGGTTACCATAGTACATGTTGACTTTGATTTATATAGATTGCGTCTAGTCGCCTAGTAGAGTAGCGAATAATGAAGGTTATGATAGGGGCTTTGCCGAAGGGAGCTTTAGAAAGTGGCACTATGAACCATTTATTCCAAAATCGCTAAATACGTTTAGTGCCTAAACGTATTGTATATATTGTTAGAACGTGTCAGAGACAGAATTATAATTTGAACACTTTCAGCGCTAAGATATATACGTATGTTAAGTGATTTTAGTGAAATTGGGCCTAAGAGAAGCTTAACCCAAGCTTAGGGTTGGGTTAAGCTACCATATAAGCTTTATTTAGCACATATTTAAGGTAAATTTCCGTCTCTATCTAGCACTCGTAGTTTGACAGCTGTGCAACAATGACAGGAATAATGATTCACCCGACCGAATTTCAGTCATGGTGGCCAATTTCAATGGAGACTAGCCTAGTACGCATGAGATATAATAGTGCACAAGTATGTGCACTAACACAGGTTCCTTCTTCCTTCACTCTCATAGATCTGGGAGAGATCAGCTAGGACCAACAGCTTCACGTGCATTCTAAGGCACGGGGTTGTCACACCACCCAACTTACAAACTCCGAGCTACTACTGAGAAAGTTCTAATGGTAAAACCCAATATAACTATGCACGACCATGGAACTGAACCCAGGATCCTACGCTCAGCAACAGCGCGGTTAGCCATACCACAAGTTTAGTAGGTAACATTTATTTATCTCATCTTCAGTGTACTTCTTCTAACTTCATCCACCGATGCGCCCTGAGCCACCCACTGCCAAATAACAAAACAAAATTAAAACAAAATCGAACAAAGTCATTAAAGTTCAACCATGCAGACAGTGCAATTAGCATACAATATATTTGTATATGTGACGGATAATTAGTTGGTCAACAGTGAACACACTGACCCGGCGTCTCCATTGTCAACGACCTTGGTACTATTCAGATGGGTTATATGTGTTAAGGCGTAGTAAGGGTCTGGAGCAAGTGTGACATCGCTGTTGATTTCTGCTAGCCTGGTAGCTGGACGAAAGTGAGAGTCATCTTTATCAATTTTTTTATGGCATTGGATGGCAAACCAGCCCGATGCTAAGTGGTTACCGCTATCTAAGACTGCAAAAATGTGTTGCCATCCCAGAGACAAAGTTGAAATGTCTCATGTGCCTGGCCTGTAATTACACCGGCACCTGAGCAGCAACGTTGCTTTGCGGCAGATATAGGTTTGGTGGTAGTACTTCCCCGGACGAGCTCCTTCAGAAAGAGCTCTACTAATACTGACTCTACTACTATTTTTATCATGAAAATGTACCACTGGATCGTTTTTACCTTACGCAAAAAGAGTATTTTTTATTCCTTTACAGTCCATATATATATATAAAAAAAAAATATACAAATTATGTGTTCCTTTGTTTCAAGAGAAAATAAAACAGAAGAGTCTAGACTACAGACGGCGGCGCGTGGGACAAATGGAAACCTACCGTCGCGTCGGCCGGCGAGACTCTTCTATGGAAGACGTAGTACCGTAGACATGGAGTCATCTATTGTGTGGCAATAAGAATAGATGGAACGAAATTTACATCTCTCTTGACTTTTGCGGTCCTGGTTATTTCCTGGTTTTCTTCAGTATCATCAAGAATGTTCCAGGATGTATTTTTGTACAAAAACTTTAAGTATCCACGTATCATCAGCTCATTGCAGTCATTTGTTGGACATAGGATTGTCTAATTACAGTCCAATATACTCTACCCTAATTCTGCAACACATATCTACCTTTCTGCGTCGATTCTAGAAGTGTTCCTTCCAGGCTTTTCGATCAGTTTCCGAGCTCAAAACTCCAAGATACTCAACCACAACACACTCATGCTCTCCTGGTATCTGCGCAAACATTAAGCCATATTTACAGTTCCAAAAAAGAATCATAACAACAACAAAAAAATCTATTCTGATACAAATAAACACACGGGATAACAAATTCGCTGCGTCCATGTTCATTCAATGTTATCAAACGCACACATGAAAAGGGTACTATGTGACCTAAAAATGTAACGAAAAGATGCAAACAATCTTTTAAGTTTTTATAACAGAGACGGATTTGAACGGATCAAAAAGGATAGACACAGGTGCATGAATGAGATAACAACAATTCGTCTTTAAAAAAATTAAGATGATTTGAAAGTTATGTCTATGTCAATTTAAGACAGTTTTTGTAGATAGATAGATAGATAGATAGATATTCATTATTTGTATAAACATGGTCTAAATACAAGAGCATGCAAGATTAAAATTAATTGTTTAGGTCCAGTCATGTTTAGCCGTAAGTATCGGCGTACAAATATTTCTATAATATTGAAAACTACAAAAATTATAAAATTTCACAAAAGCAAGTACATAATTTATAACTTGGAGACACCTGTTAATTCGAAATTAATTTTTATATTATCCTGTCAACATTCAGAATTAATAAAAATAAAACATTTTAGACAGTTTATTACGCACTTCAAGAACGACTAAATAGAGCTCTTATTATTGCCTTATACAGTTAAGTATTCTGTTGATCTTGGGATTCCTATTTCTTCTATGACGTAAGAGCTCCCCTTATCAGTGCAAAATCTTCCCGCATGCGAAATTTGTAGGTACCTTAAGGACCTCATAAATACGTCAAATGACAAAAATCCTTAAAAAAGATTAAAAAAGCGACCAGAACCCGTCACTAAAAAGCATTATCAAAATAGCACACAAAGCAGCATTCGTAGGACATTCAACCAGGAAAGCATAGCTAAAAAGAGACGCTTTAAAATGCGCATAACTCAATGAATATCGATAAAAATCTTTGAAGCCGGCCCTGCGTCTTTCTATTAGTATCTGCTCGACCTATTTAAGGGATTGCAACAGAGGGCTACACACACAGGCACACTTGTGTGTGGTCTCGTGGTAACATTAAACTGTATCTGTGTGTGTAGATAGTGCGTAGACGCAGAAGCGAGGTGTCTTTTTTATTATAATTCTTGAATTATTTCATAGTCTGATAAGGATTGATGTGATTTGTTATGTTTTTTTGGTGTTAATTTGTATTGTAGATAGGGCATGCAAACCGGATACCCGGATAACCGAAAAAACCGGTTAACCGACTGATTTGAAAACCGGGCTTTTTATGATACCAAAACCGGTTTTTTCGGATTTTTCGGTATTGCTTTTCAAACAAAATCTTAAATTTATCACTGACAAACGTCGATAGGACGGCAAGACGGCATTATTTCCAACGGCACTAACGACCGGCAATGTTAATTTTTACCGAAAAATCGAATTTGAGATCTAAAATCAAAATATATATAACTCAAAGGTGACTGACCGACTGACTGTCTAACTGACAGTGATCTATCAACGCACAGCCCAAACCACTGGACGGATCGGGCTGAAATTTGGCATGCAGGTAGATGTTATGACGTAGGCATCCGCTAAGAAAGGATTTTGATTAATTCCATCCCTAAGGGGATAAAATAGGGGATGAAAGTTTGTATAAATCTTCTTAGATTTTCGACTGATTGAACTGAAATTAAAGATTGGAGCTACTATGATGAAGATGTCCGTTTAAATAGGATTTTGATAAACTCAACCCCCATGGGAATAAAATAAGGGATACCCGAGCGAAGCCGCGCGCAAAAGCTAGTGTAAAACAAAGAAATGTCATTGTCAAAGTGACAGTTTAGGGTTAGTCAACATTTCCCTAGTAATTCAAATTATTGAATTAGTTTTTAAATTTAATGGTTTTGGAAGAACTATGATATGAAATATAGCCTAAGGTTAGTCCTAATATTATAGGAAAGGTAAGCGAAAGGAACACTAAAGTTTTTTTTGTTTTAACAATTTACGTTTCGCTATTAGAAAACACTAAATGAAGTGTAAATGTTTATGACCACTGCCATATTGCATGTAGAAAAAATAAGAAAAAAACATTTGCACGATTTTATTGCAAACAGCTATATTTTATTCTTGGATCGTCTTTTACGACACTTAGTTTAAAACTGTGTGTAATATTATATTTTAATTGTTAAAGGTATGCCTACAATTTTAGAACTATGTAATAGTACTTTTGGGCAAACTGCACAATTGAAGTTATGATTTAAAATTGGCAGTTATTATTTAGATTTTTGATCTCGAATTCGATTTTTTTTTGTCTCGGATAGATCATTGTCGCGCTACTCTATGCCACGCTCACGCCATTTTGATTAAACTTTAGCATTTTTATTTCTTTACACACGTATTTCTGATTTCTTTAATGAAAATGGAAAAAAACCGAAATAACCGATAAAACCGGTTTCACCGGTTTTGTAAAATAAAAACCCGAAAAAACCGTGTCCTTTAAATAACCCGGTTTTTGCATGCCCTAATTGTAGAATAAGATTCGTTGTAATGTAACGATTTCTGCACGTTCTTGAAAAATAATGTTCTGGCTAGTCCTTCTGAAATCTTGGGCTGTTCTTGGCCTATGATCCCGGAGTCAACAGATATCCTGCAAAAAGCATCAGTCAGGAAGATACCTTTCGTATCTGATAGCTGAAAAATGGCCCAGCATTGAAACTAGCAAACACGAATACTCTTTTAACTACTTCCTCTTATACATCATCATTATCATACCAGCCACAGGACGTCCACTGCTGGGCATAGGCCCCCATTCATTTCCAATAAGATCGGTTAGAAGCGGCCTGCATCCAGCGTGTTCCTGCGGTTTTAATCAGATCGACTATTTCCTCTACCTATTCTTAAATTTTCAGCCATGTAAAATTACGTAGTTCTAGCAACTAAGATTTTATCTCGCTTTGTGTCCACACAATATTGGCTTAAAATAAAACTGAAAAGAAAAGTTATAAGGATAAAGCTAATAATCATGCTATTTACAGCTTAAATACTTACTACACGCTTTTTTATGTTTTGCAATATTCAATCTAAAGATTGAAAACATAAAAAAGGGTACAAGTAGAACACTTTCATTCAGCTAGAAAAAAATCGTACCTCAAGCCTATAAAACAGTTTAATAAATACATAGTAAGCACAAGAACTAAGTGTTATAATAAATACCAGGGTATCAGGGTATCATATCTGAGCGATTGTTTATATAATGTTTGTTTACATGTAATTACTGACAACTATGTGAACTATGATTCAGCGAATAGGTTTTCTTACACTGTAAGCTGTATTCTGCTAACGAAATCTTATAACCGCTTTGATACGGAAACGCGTTCGTTTCTTTTTAATAAACACAACAAGACATACATTGGACACTTACAAAGGCCCCAAGTTTGGTTTCTACCTTGGCCAGAAGATAAAAATTGCCATCATACGTGGCAATGCCGGCAGTATTTTAAGGACATTTCCAATTGGCACCGGTGCGAAAAAAGTGTTATTACAGGATAAATTTTTATGTTTATTTTTAAAATTTTACATTATATTCTGTGATTTAAATTTTAGATTTGCCATAATAGAAAAATAAATTTACTTATTTCAATCATAATTACTAAGTATAATAATTAAATGAGGAGCGAATAAAAGCAATCAATGTTATAGCTTACAATACTGTATAAACCTTATCCATAGGCTATGAGAAAATTATTTTTACCTTCCGTAAAAGGTCGTGTAGTAATTACATCATAAGAAAAACGTTAATTAATAGTGATCACACACAGTCATTCATTTGTTAATGTCGACTGTTAGATATACAGAACGCATAACGTTGAGTGGAGATCCGACTCTGTACTCTGTGTGGCGTTTCGATACCATCACGCCTTTATTCCCCGAAGGGTTGAGCAGAGGTGTACTTCTTTATCGTGTGGGCAATAAGGTCTAACGACCCCACACAACCTAGTGTCAGAGATTCTAAACCGCCTCAAGGGCCTCTGACATGGTTACCGATTAGAGGTGTACTAATGGACACCCACAATTTACCGATATGTTTAGTTTCCATGTAATAGGGGGGCGAGCCTATTGCCATTAATCGGGCGCAAATTCTTACTCCGAGCTACTACTGAAAATCTCTGGTATCTTTCGATACCAAAAGTGTTATACTGCCAAAATGAACTAACCCACGTCAAAATACCCAATTTTAGAAATATTTTTATAGATATTACATGCTGATTAGTTTTTAATTTATTCTAAGCATAATTTTGGAACCTACTGGAACTGTTTTTGCTAAATAGTAATGTAAATCATTTGGAATATTAAACTAGTTTAAATATTGATAGATTTGTGGGTCCCTATTACATGGGACCTAAATATACCGACGAACTGTGGGTGTACATTGGTACACCTCTGCCTAACCCTTCGGGGAATACAGGCGTGATGGTTGTGGGATAGCTTATTTCGGCAGAACTAAAATAACTGGTACTTAATAGTTTTCAAAGTCAAAGTCAAAGCATTTATAATTATGAATTAGACCATTTACAGGCACTTTAGAATGTCAAGAATTTACAGTTTAAAATTGAAGCTAGTTGCTCGTTCCAATACGTAGGTCTCTATGGAGAAGAACGAGCAAGAAACTCCATGGACACTCTTTTCTTCGGGGCCATATCTATTATGGCCGGTTTAGTATGCCCCGTGAGTACGCTTTAATTATAAATACAAAAGGGCACTATTTACTTGAATATTTTGCATTTTTTAACAAAGTTGAAGTGTTACTGTGTCAATTAGATGTAGTTCGTAATTATGTTAATTTAATGAATCACCTACTATTTACTTTATTGTTTTAATGGATTTTTCCGTTACATTCACGCTTTATTTCTTAGGGGATCAGTAGTAGTGGGGAATGGTAGACAATAATAATAAAACGAGCCTATTATTGTCTCCAAAATATATTGTTGTTTGTTAAAGTGTTATTGGGTTTTTCGATGAAATTCTCAGTAGTAGCTCGGAGTTAGGATTTGTACCCGGTTAATGGCAATAGGCTCGCCCCCTATTACATGGGACCTAAATATACCGGCGAACTGAGGTGTACATTGCTACACCTCTGCTTAACCCTTCGGGAAATACAGGCCTGATGGTATTGTTTATGTGTATTGTCTGCAAGACCGTTCATAGTGGCTATCTTTATGGGAGGCCTATGGCCAGCAGTGCACGTCATTTGGCTGATGTGATGATTCTTCCACTCCAGCCCCCTAGCCAAGTCAGAGTCACAAACGATAATCGTAAACGCTCGGTAGGTACCAATAGATTTTCAACTTAATACCCAAGAGCCTTAAATTGAAAATCTATTAAAGATTTCTAAGCGTTAGCGACTGGAACGAACGAAAACGCTATGCAATCTTCATTAGATCTTCAACTTAAAACCAAGCATATAAAGTTGAAGATCTATTAAAGCCTACTCAGCGATTGCGTTTATCGTTTGTGACTTGGCTAGAGGGGCAGGACTAGTTACTAGCATTCGCCCGCGATTTCGTCCGCACATCTTATTCGGCGTTAAGTTACGTTTTTGGTTACTGCTCCGCTCTCGTCGGTCTAAGCGTGATGTTGTATAGCCTATGTTACTCAGGAATAATGTAGCTTTCTAACTGTATAAGATTTTTGGAAATCGGTCCAGTAGTTTTTAAGTTTAACCTGCTACTTACAACAATCCAAAAATACAAATCTTTCCTCTTTATAATATTAGTGTAGGTCTGCCGGGGCTGCGGGTTGTTCGAAAGAGATACCGCGCCTCCGGAACGCAAAAAGGAAAATGGATGGGTAAGTCAGTAAAAGTCTGACACTCCCTCCCGCCCCGCCCAGGGCGGAAGATGTCATTTGATGATTTTCCATCGGAAAAAAGTGTAGATGGAGATAAATCCTACAAGATTATTTAGTATTTATATTTGCCATTGATACTGTAAGGAGAAGAAGTAGTCCGTACCTAATGGTGGGTCCACACGATACAGACTTAACACAGACTTCTATTGAATTTTGTCTGTACAACAAATCAGTACAGACAAATGTCGGTGTACCAGAAAAGTCGGAAGTCAGCGTACATGTCTGCAAAACTCATGATTATTGAATTACTTAATTTATTAATTAAAATTGAAGTCTGAACTGATGAAAAATCTGCACAGACATTTGGTAAAGACCTCTGAGTAAAAATTTTTACTCAGACTTTATAGTCTGTGCAGATATCTGTACATACAAAAGTCTGTATCGTGTGGACCCACCATTGTTCTCTCCGTGCCTGATACGCTCATAGCACGGTCACAATACGGTGCAGTGGGCAGGCTCTTAGGCGCACGAAAGAAATGTAAAAAATCGGTGACATATTTCTTCTCGTCGACAAAGAATTCTGTTATAAATATGCCCGATAATCGGTTAAAAAATCGTTCGTGGGCGGAGAGCCTTAAACATTATCACACACTTTTTCCTACAAACTTTTCTTACTAAAAATGATTAACAATGACACGATTTTTTCGCAACACTAAGTTTGGCAAATCGATTCAAAGACGAAATGAATTGGTAACAGAATCGGAGCAACTTATATAACGACTAATTTGGTAAGTCAACTGTTATAAACTGTTATATAATGGAATAAAAACTAGATCTTTACTAGATGTGGTACAGTTTTCAATACTTACTTACTAAAAATTTTCAGTTACCTAATTTTTTTGTTTTTTTCTTTGTCGTGACTGCACGAGTGTGAAATGTCTGAAGCATTTAAAGTAAATATTTATTCATCATCATCATCATCATCATCATCTCAGCCATAGGACGTCCACTGCTGAACATAGGCCTCCCTTTTAGATGTCCACATATACCGGTCGGAATTCAGTTTTCGCAATTTGCTTTTTCTTTTTTTTTTTGTTGCTTTGTCTTAAACCTAACAACTACCTTATTGGAAGGTTTTCTTTCTAAAATGGTGTTACGTAAATTTTTGTAACAATAAATCCAAATGTTGATTTATTGTTAAAAAATAGATGAGATAACCATTCTAGAGATGCTGTCACTGCTTTTAACAAGATTAAAAACTTTGCTAATAAAATTATGAGCATTTAAAATAAGGTTATATTAAAGACAGCAACACCGGCCGGCGAGGCAGTCTCTAATTATCGCCAGCAAACCTCCTGCGACACGTTTCGATGATTCGCTTCTAGCAGAATTACCTGGTACCTGGTTTGAACGAGAAAAGGCACATTGGCCTGCACGAGGACAGAAATAGGCTGATATTATTATAATTACCAGCAGTAAGAGAATTTGAAAAGAAGATAATAATTCTGACAGACACCATGTTTGTTCCCTGTTTTTATAACTAGCTGTACCTGCGACTTCGTGTATATGTCGGTTATCGCGGGCATAGACGAAAAAGTAGCTTATGCCAATTCTTGGGGTTCCAATTTACCCTGTACAAAATTTCATCAAAATCGGGGCAGTAGTTTAGGTGTGTAACAGACAGGCAGATAGAGTTATTTTCGCATTAATAATATTAGTGTGGATTTATTGAGCTGAAGACTGTCAAACAATTCCTTACTTTTGTTCCCTTTCTTCAATAGTTTAAAAAATCGGGCCAAAATAAACCAAGTTGTTGAAATCTTACTAATAAATAACTGCGGAAGTTTGTGACAATGGATGGATGGATGAATGAATGTTTGTTACTCCGTCGCAATTAAACGGCTGAGCAGATCTGCATGCAATTTGGCACTGAGATAGATTGTAGTGCATATGTAGATGAATAACACATAGATTACTTTTTGACGGGCCTGTTGGTCTAGTGGTTAGCGGCCCTGACTGCTAAGCCGGAGGTCGTGGGTTCGATTCCCACCCAGGCCAAACTTTGTGTGATGAGCATGATTGTTTGTTCTGTGTCTGGGTGTGATTTATCTATAATATGTATGTATTTATAAATTATAACACAAGCTCTGCTTAGCTTGGGATCAGATAGCCGTGTGTGAGTTGTCCCAAGATATTTATTTATTTTTATATCGGAAAAATGTAAAGTTCAAGTAAGATACTTTATAAACTTTAAGGCGGAGGAAGCCGCGGGATAAAGCTAGTAAATGATATAACAAACTTAGCGACGTAGTTATTTCCGACCATTCTTGGTACTTGTAATAAAACGATATTACATAAGTACCAAGTACTAAGGTTATTATGTCAATGTTTTACATAATCTAATTGGTATTTTCACAAATTATTTTTGGATGCTTCACAGTTGAACGGAGCTTGTCTGGTGAAGTGTAAGGTATTATTTGACAAGTTTGTTTCTTTATGGTCCAAGAACCGCTAGACCTATGATAGCATTGCTGAAATTTTGAGACTAGATAGGTAATTAGGTTAGAAGTATAATCACATGTTTAATTTTTATTTTGTTACCATCTCGCCTGTATTCCCCGAAGGGTTTGGCAGAGGTGTACCAATGTTCACCCACAGCCTGTTTACCAACAATATACACGTTAGGTCATTTATATTAATTTATAGGCATGCCAACTTTATAAAAGATGTTACATAAGGCTTAAAGCTAATAGGCTTTGTAAAAACCTGTTTTATCGAATTATAAACGTACCATCACGCCTATATTATAAGGGCCTTAGCATAGGACGTGTACCAATGTACACCCACATTTTCCGCCGGTATGTTGTATGTTACCAAGTTATATAAAAATAAATATGAATATAATAAACTTAACAAGAACTTAACAAGAGGGAATAGATACTTCCAATAGTTGCTAGATTCAATGCTGGGCCCTTTTTCAGGAATCAAGTACATCAGGTACTTTATTTAACTCACTTATGTTTTACACGATATTGTTACAAAACATGATTCGTTATCACCAGACGTTGACGAGGGCCATAACTTCAAGTTCGGACCTTAAAAGCGTCTGGCTGATATAATGGTCCACGGAAAGTATCTGGCAATAATTTGTGTTACTTTGAAGATATATAGATTTTTGATTATAGTTTATTATGTGCAAAATTTTAGATCATTCCGTTGCGCCGTCAAATCCTAAAAGAGTTATATTCATTCTCACAGTTTCATGTTTATAATAGTATTAGGATAGTAGGATTACAATTAGTAGTAGGATTTTCCAAAGTATTTACGTAAGAATATTATGTAATACCATTCATAAGTAGTTAAAAGTAGGTCAGGTTTGCACCTAAATCTGCATATATTATAAGTTATAACATAATTACGCGGATCGTCCACCATAACCATGATTACGCACATTTCTCGCATCTTCTGCGCTCCTGGTACCAGCGTGACGCAACGGTCAGTTATTTTTATCGTCTAGTTAAGTTTATTCTTGTCGTTTGTTATCAATACATGGAATAAATTAACTAACAAACTATAATTACTATTCGACAATAGATCATTAGTTATAATTGAGTGGTGATTCTTTTACATGTTTCAAATGAGTCATTGAGTCCTTAGAAGATTTAACTATAGGCCGTCAATCGGACCACCTTTAGCGTAATGGGTGTTAGGAGACTATTAACGAAGCCGAATTCCCATCAATATTGGACCATATCTGGGAATCTTGTAGTTAGGGAAATATTGTATATAGTTCTAATGTTTTTTCTGTAGGTAGTGTTTGTTGCACCCATAGCGTCTCCCCCACGCGGCCAAGAATCGGCCCGATTAACACCATAACACCAGACCCATAAGCACAATATTTTGTATGCTACAATAAACAGTGATTGTTCACACCAACAATTAAAGTCGTGTATGTTAATGTTACAGGCTATGTGATGTATCTTTTGTACATCCCGTAGTTAAATTGATTTTACATTAATAATAATTAAAAATCATTTTTTTCATCAACACTTTAGCGGGAAAATGTTTAATGCTGCTCATACCCTCACTAAGTATTGTCACACCGAGCGTCCCTGTGCTTTCTCGTACACTCGTCACAGGAAGGAATAAACCAACTTCTGTACATGTTTCTTTATTTTCTGGTCTCCTGGTACTCCAGGAGCCTTTATGTTAATTTAAATTAGATTGCAAATCTTCCTCTCATTTTTTTTCTCCTAGCTGATCTTTATTTTCATTATACATACGTACCTATTTTATTTTTTTATAGCAGTAATATAAGAACCTCTTCTTTTTAAGTGACGCTGCAAAGTTTGGCGCTGTTTCCGCATATGCCGCTTCAAGTTGACCTGTGCCGTTTATAATATTAGCATTAACATGCTTATTTAGTGCTAGCCACAGGTTTTTGGACCTATATTTCCTTCCTACATTTGCAGTACCAAAGGTTTGCGAAACCGACACACCAGCATAATTAAACTTATTGTGGTTTTATTTACAAAAATAAATTCTGGATAAATTTTTTTTGGTATATGCAATAAGTTGCCATCAAAGTCCTGATTGTTCAGTGCTTATCATGTTTATTAGACCCGAAAGGGATAGTTGCAGTTGCGATGTAATTTATGTTGAATTTATACCGAGCAAAACAATGTGCTTCTATTAACGCCATCTATCGTCAAATAGCAACACTAAGATGTACAGCACCATCTCTTATCAAATGGCATCAATGTTAATTACACATTGAACTTGTTACCAAAGGGAAATCGTGTTCATCTGTATTGTAAAAAGTCAAAGACGTCATGTAAATAAAGTACAGATAATAAATAGACTAGATAAAAAACATCAGTTTACAATTTATCAAAGTGAGTTGGCCTCCTATGAGTATCATTAATAAATCACAGATGGCGCTGTCTTAAAGATAAAATAATCTTTCAAATAAAAATCCGGCAGCTTGTTAACAATATTTATTTACTACTTTCACCTATATAAGCTATAAATCTCTCGATACTTTCTCCCTCCTTCTCCTTCTCTGTGTTCCGAAGAAAAAGTTCCTTACTCTCCTCATTTGTCATAATCTCGTGCAAAGCCAAAGTTCTCAATAATTTGTCAGATTCAGTGCCATCACCGTCTTCTAATATTCTATCATTAATCATATTGGTTAGATTAATTTCGTCTATCGTTGAATCATCTAGATTACTCACATTTAGCGCGTCTTGATCATTGGTTCTTCTGGTATGGAAACCAGCTTCCATTAGTTTCTTTTTGGCCAGTTCTATGAAGGTTGGTGACTTCAGTGTCTCACGGAGCCAAGCCTTTATTTTATTCTTCTTATCTTCTACCCGAGATTTGAATCTGTAACAGTTATGAAATCAGGGTTCCTACTAAAATTTCTTTTTCTAATTTGAACACAATCACTTACTGCTGTACTTACTTCTGTAGTTCCTTCTCCCTCTGCCTCGCTTTCAGTATCTTCGGTTTTAGTTCTGGAACTGTGTTCGCTTCGTTCTTCGAGATGGTTTCTTCCACCCACCCCGTGATCTCGGACACTCGGCTGTAGACGCCTGGGGAACGAGGGTCACCACACTGCTTGCCGCCAAAGGAGACTATGCCGAGAAGCACGCCGTCCCGAACTGCTGGGCCACCGGAATCGTGCTGGTTGAAAGGAATAATAAGAAATCTGTAGAGATTAAAGATGGGACAGGCTGACTTATTTCACTGGACAATGGACATCTTTCATAGTTCAGATCAAAATGTTTGAAATAGCTGATAGGTTCTTCAAATTTCAGAATTGGGCTCATAGTCTGCTACCTCTCTAACCTCAAAATTTTAGCCAAACTAAAATGACGTCAACCTAGCGACTATAGGATTAATTTTAATGCTAAGCTATTTCACTAATCATAATAAATATTCAACATACATTACAAGCATCTTTGCCACCGGTAGCATACCCGGCGCACAGCATCCGTGGTGTGATGTAGAACCGGTACGACTTCTGGCAGTCGTCCACCCGCATTGCCGGCACCGGGACGAACCGCATCCGCTCCGGGATATGGCCATAACCGGACTCCTGTTTACAGATCAAATATGAGCTTAGCAGTATCAAAATACGTTTAACGCAATGGTTAAGGAAAACAAAAACATAAAAATGAAATAAAAAAATCTTTCAGTACACTTCTTTACTTTTAAAATTCAGGATGTTATTCAATTGTTTTCTCGCTATTAAGTTAAATTCGAAGTATCTTTTGCATAGGACATAGTATAATATAGCTGAACTGGTTATAAAGTTTTGTTTTAAGGTATATCAATGCATATGAATTGCAAAATTAATTTTCAAAATTGTATTTATTGTCGAATTCTAATTTGAAGTTCATACTATGTTACTGTTCTATGTTACTATTTTGCTGTGTTGCTAACCTAACCTAACAGGGTCCAAAACTGTACTTTACAGATTAGTCTTATTTAACATCTTATCTTATTTAACATGCACATTATGGTTTGCAAATAAATAAACATGTGCTTTTCAGCTAGTCCGTTCAAGCGTGAAAGAGTAAGTAACAAACATACATCCAGCTATCCATCCTCACAAACTTTACAAAACGTTTATAATGATAGTGTCAAGTTACTTACATCTGTGCTGCCCCATCCTGTGACGATGAGTATATCGCTCTCTTTCATCGAGTAATCCTTTGAGGGTAGGTTGAGAACAGCGATGTTTCTTCCTATCGGCATGGGCCTGTCTAAACGCAGCAACGAGTAGTCAAAGTCCGCTTTGCCTGGCACGTACTTGCGGGGAAAGAATACCTGCAAATAAAGGAAATAAAATAATATAACATAACAACTTTTCTTCGGTAACCCAGGTAACCTTCGGTAGTGCCCGCCAGGGTTGCGGAATTTGTTCGAAAGAGTTACCACGGCCCTGAAACACAAAGGGCATTAGGAGAAACACGGGTGGGTTTTAGTCAGTAAGAGTCTGACACTCCCATCCGCTCCGCCCAGGGCAAGTAATTTAAAGATTTCCCGTCCTTAAAAGAAAAAGTAAACTTAGGGAGATCGCTAGTAGTGTGTCGCTGCTAGCCTTCCTTGGATATCTGGAGTGGATTGAATGATTTACTTCCCACCCATACGCAAAATAGGCACTGAGACGTGGAGTTGCAGATACCAGCCCGTCATACTACTAATGTAACAACTTGTAGCTTCAATATGATCGGGTAGATTACATCAGCCGCATGCATAGTGAACGCTAGGAATAAGTCTCTACGCAATAGGTGCCTGGATGGTCTGCGTGCAGGAGAAGACCTAGTTGCGTACCGGGAGGGCTAGTTCGAGGTGGCTCGGAAAAAGGAATGCCTGGAGGGACTCCGAGGAGGCCTTGGCCTAAAAGTGGGACATTACCTACAGGCTAGTTAAAAAAAAAACGTCTTGTGCCGTAACAGTATCTTGTGAAAACAGCCAGGATGAAGAAACTGACATCCGTCTCTGGAATACCTGGGAGAGGCCATGAAGGAGACCTACCTTTCTCCCTGAAACATAAACTCATCAATGTGCGCATACTGCCCACCGTAATCTACAATGCTCAAACAGGGTTGTTGACCGAATTTCAAAACTCCAAACTCAATTTCCTACCAAGAATTTCTGGGTTTATGATCCAGAAATACTCAGTAGCAGTTTAATTACACTTGACAAGCAAAAATGTTTTAACATACTCTACAGACCTATGTATCTGGCGTATACATTTATAATGTATAAAGTTTAATTAAAATCTGTTCATTAATTTCCAAGATATTTTACTTGAAACTTTGTTTGAGATTCCGTACCACGTAAACGCCCTTATCTCGTGCGTAGGCTAGTCTTCATTAAGATTTACCATACCATCACGCCTGTATTCTCCGAAGGGTTAGGCAGAGGTGTACCAATGCACACCCACAGTTCGCCGGTATATTTAGGTCCCATGTAATAGGGGGCGAGCCTATTGCCATTAACCGGGCACAAATCCAAACTCCGAGCTGCTACTGAGAATTTCATTGAAAAACCCAATAACACTTTTTGCTCGACCTGGGAATTGAACCCGGGACCCCTTGCACTGCAGTCGCACTTGCGACCACGAGACCAACGAGGCAGCCAAGCATTAAGATTTACTGTGACTGAAATTCGAACGACAGAAAGTTATATAAAATGAAAAAAGCATCTGCAATACCTTGTTGACTCGTGCCTGGTAACCTCCTCGGTTATGGAAGGAGCTCCCAGCCCTGATGATGAATGGCTGCAGTTTCTTTTTATCACCATCGAAGGCTCTGCAAGGCAAAGGAAAGCGTGGAAAGATCAAATAGTCAAAGTACATACTGACTTTAAATTGATAACGCTACGCATTTTTCGGGTAGTCAAGGTAGTATGTACCAAATCTGAAATTGGAAAACTGGCTTTTACCCGCGACTTCGTACGCCGAAATCAAGTATGGCCAGCCATAAAACATAATATCCAATAATATTCGGCAGTAGTGTAGCGTTCTATCAGCAAAAGAATTTTTGTAATCGAACTGGTACTTTCAAAGATTATTATCAACAACAAACAAACATTACCTCTTTTTACTTTTAACAGTAAAAAAAACAGCGGTTTCATACATTTCAATGTAATGTACGAAATTGCTATTTTAGTTGAGAGCATTCGTGAGTACATTATTTTGTTAAGCTAATTGAATCGCAGTGAATTAAAATTCTGGTTGTGTAAGAAATAACTTTGTTAACTAACTTTTCTTCAAGTGTATGAGAATGCGATGAAGAATGCGGTTATAAATAAAATAGGAAATAAGTCGATTTTGATTACTGTTTCATAAGAAATTCTGAAGCATTGAAGTTCAATCTACTTCAATGTTTGTATGTAGGATCGTAAAAAAATTGTTTCCACAATACAAATGAAAACCAAAACACACAAGAAAGTTTTTAATAAAAGCTAATTTCTACCGGCTGTATGTAAAAACCAAAAAAGTTGTAACTTTGACCTTTAATATTTTCCTAGGTATGGGGTCAAAACAAAAAGAAAATGATTCCAAAAAGGACATGTCAAAACAATTTTTCATTCGCAATCGTGGTCTTTTCACACCTGTCATATTATACTTACGATTCTAAACAATGTCCCGCGGTGAGCACCCACTGCTCATCAATAACAGACCCTCCGCACCAGTGCTTAGAGCTTCTGGAGATCGCGACGTTATATGGATACATGCTGATGGTGGTCTCCATGCCTCCCACGATGCGGCGCACAGCAAACGTTCGGAAAGCCCATGCTATGTTTCGTTCGTCACGGTTCTCAGGGAATACTAGGAAAGCAGAAAATTTAAAGAGTTTGTGAGATTTTTTACCAGATTATGGCGAAGGGTTACATGATGTCGAAGAGATTGACAGATGCACAAGTTCTCATCATGATTAAAATATAATGTACTAGGAGATAATAGATGGAAAGTTGATTGTTGGACTACCTAATTTTAGATTTAGGTTAAAGTCTTAGTAAATAAACAACATATTCTACAATAGGTATATTGTTGTCCTTGTACTCTTGAGGAATGTAGCGGGTTGAAACATGACCTAACTAAATAAAGCATTTGATAAAATTTTAAAAGTAACTGTAAGTCATTCGGGAATAATATTGGTCATTGTAGTAGACACATAGCTAAATTGAAAAAGCCATTATAACGTATTTAGGTAAATTAATATCACTGATTTGCATTTCATCTTAAATGGTGTTACTAGTTAGGTAAACTCGTAACGAAGGTATAATTTATACCTACATATTGGCGTATTATTCAATTTTCCGAAGGCCAAACAAAAACACATTTTTTTTAGAAATTACGTGGCTATAAATCCCATTTTCCACCGCAAGCGGAACGGACCTACTAATGACTTCGTTAAACTCGTAAGCGCAAACTGCATACTTGTATTTCCACCAACAAATAGTCGAACGGAAAGAGACAAGTATGCAGTTTGCGCTTGCGAGCTAAACGAAGTCATTAATGGGTCCGTTTCGCTCGCGGTGGAAAACTGGGCTTTAGTGCGTTTTGGTAAATAGAGGCTCAGCACACGACGGATGAAAATGTGTTCTAAAAAGTTATATTAAAGCCAACTCAATAAGAAATCGTTATATATAAAATAAGGTGTGGCTTCATGGTACGCAATTTAAAAAAAGAATGAAAAATTGGTTCTCTTTTTCATTTTGACTACTAGATACTATTCTCTCTGGCAAATGGCTTTTTCAATTTCTATGTTTATTCGAGGATTAAACTCTACAAACAAACCTTTAAAGTTACCTCTGTCCTCACGAGCTACCTTGAACCTCGTCGACCTCTCATCATTCCTAAACTTATACTTCTCTTCCAGAAGAGCTTTAATATTCTCTTCATTTTCATCTTCTTTCTTTCGTAAAATATTTTTATTGAATGCTATTTTTTCATCAAATTCGTGGACTCCTTTCTCTTCTTCGTTCAGAGCGAATAGTTCATCTTGGGAAGATAGGTCCGTAGCTTCTGCCCTAAGTCCATTGTTCGCAACTATTGAAATAATCACAGATATGATTATGTCTGCGTTAATGTGTATCATCTTGATTTCATCTTAAATTTTTAATCTAAGTTTGTGATTTCCTTTTGTAATGAGTTTCTGTGTACTTCGATAACATGTTTTATGTCTTTGTTTTATGACTGTGTCGTAAAGACAGATGTGATTTCTAAGAGAATTATGTTATTTTTCGCTTTATGTTTTGGAATTTTGGTTAAATCAGTCTTGGATATTGTGTGGAGATTCTAATATTCTAATTTTAACATTCCCCTTTCCTGTGTTCTTTGAAAATCATTCTGGATATTTTATATTCGTGTTTAGAACCAATTGTAGAAATGTTTTTTTTTGTCAAAAATTAATCTAAAATTTATGATGGAAAGTCGTAAAAGGCCGATAAAACGTGAATGTGCAATCAAACGTATAAAACAAAAAGTATGGAAATAAATAAAATAAAAATGAGCAGGCTACGTTTGTTCCTTGCATTTTATTGATGGTATAAAAGAATTGAGGTCTGGCTGCGGTATTTTAATTTGATTCCTTTTGTTTTCAGTTCAAGATTTCAGTGTAGTCAGACACAGATTATTTTACATAATTGAAATTTTGAGTATTGGTATACGAAAAAAGAATGTATGTATGCTTGCTAGTTTCACAATGGGTTCTATTACACGTATCTATACTAATATTTACAGCTAAATAGTTTGCCTGATTCTGAAAATTCTTTCATGTACTAACTGCGTTATCCCTAAGTGCTATAATCTATTCATAGCTACGAGTATCAAGCGATTTGGAATCCATAAGTACATTCACGCAGGCGAAGTCTCCGGCAAAAGATAGGCAGGTATCCAAGGTACCTCAATACTCACTATCTTTTAAGGTGGAGATGAATGGTAAAAAAAATAGTACCCCCAATAGGACACAATATTGAAACTAGCAAGTACGCATTCTTCATTGTGACCTATTCCTCTATCTATCTTCAAATTTCAGCCAAACTAAAATAACATAGGTCTGGTAAAGAGATCAATATACAAGAAGAAGAAAACATGACCCTTCGTTGCGGAGATGCTAAAAATAGTAAGTCAGCCATGCTGCTTATCTTGCTGAAAAGAATCCGTCATATGGATTTCATTCATGGAGAAAAATTTACTACCCATTTTAAGGGTTGCGTACCCAAAGGATACCAACAAGATCCCATTACTAAGACTCCGGTATTCGCCCGTCTGTTTATTGAACCGTAATACGTAGCAACTTGAAATTTTCCCAGATTTTGGATATGGCCGCTGTTACAACAATTAAGAAAACAAAAATGTAGTATCAAATGTTCTACTAAGTGTGTAGTATTATGTATTGTATTGGTACGAAATCATTTGTATGCCAGTCCGAATTACACTGGTCCGATTATTTTAGGATAATAATTTTATGTCTTTTTTACCGTAAAAAGTTATAAAAAATTCTATAATTACACACTAATGTAAGTTACGAACGACGTAAAATAATGTTTCCAAGCCCGAAAATCAATAGGTATAGTTTATTTATTTAGAGTCGTTACTATTTTGGGACCAGGCGTGTATAATGCTCAAAGTGGTATTGATTTATTTGACGTGATACAAGTTTCTGTGTATTATGGCCAGTCTTGAACTTCGTAGAAGGCTATTCGGAACGTGGCAGTAGGGTATTTTGTAGGTGTCATTAACCTAAATAATAATACCAGCCTATTATTGTCTCAACACAGGGCAAAGGACTGTTTTGTATTAATTATAAGTTTTGGTTTTCACACGATATTTTCCTTTATCGATGGCGGTTATTTTCAAGATAAACTTAGAACGTTCTCAATATGAATTGAAAAAATCACATAGGTACTTACTCATGCCCGGTTGTGAACCTCATTCATGAGAGGCAGGTAAGGTACCCTAACCAGTGGGTGATCACGAAATACATACAAATAATTTAAATAAAATCTGTTCTAATTATAAGTTTGTGAAGTATCTTTAACATTATGTTGGCCTAGTACTTACAACTTTATTTACCAAAAATATCACGGTCTTATTTATTTTATATCCCGGTTTTCTGAGCAAAAAGGTTAAATCCTTATTGATAACAAATTGATAAAAAGAATCGAATTCCGCCATAGATAGTCTTAAAATGTCACTGTCACTTTTGTTTACATTTTTTACATACAATGTTTTTATTGTTCATTTAATAAATAGGTTGTTGATTCTATGACAAGCTCTATTGCTCTTGTACTGGCCTTTTCGTTTCTTATTAACGAAATACACATATTGTATGATTGTAAGTATGTTTGCATCGATTTTTACAATAACTCAAAGTGGAGACAGACAGGGTGGTTTTCGGCCGGCACTCTAAGGACTTTTGTGCCCATCATCCTGCGGGCATACTATGGGGGCATACTACGGGCATCCTACAGGCATCCTACGAGCATGCCACGGCCATTCTATCGGTTACGGGCAAAGTGCCCACTGCCACTCGATCCTGGCGAATATGTTTGCCTTCTCATCGTCTTATTAGTGAACGGCACAGGTCTGGTTAAATTGAAAAGCCTTGAGGGAGATCTATGTCCAACAGTGGGCGTCTTCTGGTTGAAACAATGATGATGATTGATTATAATTGCCAAAAGGTCTACATTATGACCAGTATCATGCAGGAGGTGATTGTTATAATGAGTATAATGCCCAGAAAGTACGTTCAAATGCATAGCAAAATATCGAAATCTATTTAGCTCCTTCCTATTGTTGTTCGCCTGGTACAAGATACCGACTCACACAGGCGACTATGAAAGGTGCTATAGTAAATATTAATCTGGAAAGAAGTCTGCTTGCTTGTAAAATGTTTTTTATATCTTTTTGTTACAGCCAAAATACTTAAAAACATTTTTTTCACTTCCAACCTGATCTCCTTATTAGGTGTGTGCGTAGTACTTCGGCAGTTTCGGGTCATTCCTAAAAACGTGTCCAGAAAATTCAATTTTCTATGTCTTATAGTAGAGGTAAGTGCAGATATCTAAATAAAAAAAATAAAGAAATAAAATAAAAATAAAGCATAATAATAGCAGTCATTGACCTTTCCCAATTTATTTTCGTAGTATCCTTTTATAAATGGTTTTTATTTACTGCCTCGTTAGCAAGAGGTCGTTAGATAGAAGTCTTGGGTTCAATTCCCAGGTCGAGCAATAAGTGCTATTGCGTTTTTCTATGAAATTCTTAGTAGCAGCTGCAGAGCTCGGAGTTAGGATTTGTGCCCGGTTAATGGCAATATGCTCACCCACTATTACATGGGACCTAAACATACCGGCGAACTGCGGCTGTACATCGATACACCTCTACCTAACCGTTCGGGGAATACAGGCGTGATTGTATGCTTGTGTTTTTTTCTATACGGTGTTTCTTAATTTGAAATACCATCTAGGCTATGAAGTAGACTAATAAACAATTTATGGTTAACCTGAATAACTTAGTAGGTACTTGTTTAGGTTATCGTTTTTCTTTAGTAAAGCATGTTAACAAATACGATAGACAAAGTTGAAACGTCTCATGTGCCTGTAATTGGGTAGATGACACCACTAATCAATTGACATACTTTTTATGAGCTGTCAAAATGCCATTCCCCCATAGATTTTCTATGACAATACTCAACTATTTACTGATTTCAAAGCAACTAAAAATCGATTTTTATAGTTATTTAAAAAATCACTGGGTTTTTAGTGCTAAAATTAAATGTTTTTTTGTGAAGTTGTTTCTTGAAATTATTGGTTAGTGGTGTCATCTACCCAATTACACTGACACCCAAACCCTTCGAACCAGAACACAGAAAAGTTGCTTTTTGGTAGACATAGGTATAGCGGTAGAACTTCTTCGAATGAGCTACTTCACAAAGAGCTCTACTGCTACTACTAAGATGAGTCAATGACTGCTATTGCCGTGTCAAATAGCACGATCTGTAGTATCGTCATTATTACTATCACGGGAAGCACCTGCGGGAAACTGGTACAGAAACATGGATAAGAGGCGCCTATGCTTAGCAGTAGGCTACGTACTGCTGGGTATAATCATAATGACGAGGTTGAAATCCTATGGAAACCAGTGCGTCACTGCCAGTTAAATCTAAAAAAACCATATCGAAATCGAACTTGTAGTTCCGAAGATTTATGATCTATTCTGCAGATCGATTTCGGCCATGGTAGCTAATTTTAATACAGAATAGCCAAGTACGCAGAAGATATTATAGTGTACAAGTGTGTGCGCGATTCTCTAACTCTCATAGTCCGATGGGACAGCAATCTGACACAACCGTCGAGAGGCGAGGTGCAGGACCAACGCCTTTACGTGCATTCCGAGATACGGAGATTTATAATATTGGAATAAATTTATTTTATATATGTACATCATAACCCGCATGTATAAAACAGCCAGCCATTTTGTTGAAGACTAAATTACCGTCCATCTTTATTAACTTTCACAGCATGTGTCCGTAACATCCATTTTCGTTTCAGATACCATTATCAATAATACTATTAGAAGGATTCCTGTTCTACTTATGGAAACCCATTCAAGATTACATACTCTATAACGCTGATGGTATCCTGGTGAATTTAGCCGAGGAAAGAGGCCTGGAGTGGCTCGTCTGCCATATGTGCTGTGGCCAGAGCAACTGCTCAACTATTTTTGCTGCCCTGGTACTTAAATTTTTAAGCTTCGCTATTTTGTTTTCCGTTTGTGCTTCTGTCATGAAATGACAGTGATATTTTTTTTAAGCATTTTAATTTTAAACATAGAAATCAATCAATAAAAGAAATCATGAAAAACTTTTGATTTTATGTACCTATACTAATATAGTATCGTCCTTTTGAGTTTTAAAGCTACGCTAAATGATACTTATTATGACCTTTAAGAGGACACCAAACATAATCTTTGATTTTATTTTCTAATCACGTGTTTTGGGTCCTCTGTAAGCCACCATTTAAAATTTTATGTGACGTACCCTTATATCCAGCGGCCAATCAAAACACTTCTGACGATACCTCACTTATCAAATTATGATAAGGAGTTTACACATTCACTTTATTCACATACATACCGGTCAAAACCAGACCCTCCTTTTTGCTTCGCCGTAGTCGGGTAAAAACATTACCTATGTAGGCAAGTATTTGCTGATAAACTAATATTTGTAAAGAAGCCTGATTACACAAGTCTTAATATTTAAACACCACTCATTAGTTCCATAGAATACATTATTTGAAAACAGTCTAAAAGCTGAATAATTTTCGTCTTCAAAGAGTTATTCATTCCGCATCCAACGGACTGACTAATTTCGCGCTATTCCTACTAAGAGAAATGAAATAGGGCGAGGGATGAATGTTACTCAGTGAGCTATTGTTTATTTTGTAATGTAAAATGAATTTGTAATATTATGAAAATAAGATAGACTTTAAAGTTTGTTTTAGCGTAACTAAATTCTAGTAAAAATATGCTTATTGATTTTATTTGCCGTGTGTTACTGCTTCGTTAGCCTAGTGGTCCTAAGCGCGGCTGCTAAGCTAGAGGTTAGAGGCTAGAGGTTCGATTCCCAGGTCAAGCAAAGTGTTATTGGGTTTTTCGATGAAATTCTCAATAGCAGCTCGGAGTTAGGATTTGTGCCCGGATAATAGCAATAGGCTCGCCCCCTATTACATGGGACCTAAATATGCTGGCGAACTGTGGGTAGTACATTAGTAGGTATACGTCTGCATTTATGCTTCGAAGGGTAACCTTCGAGGAATAAAGGCGTGATGGTAGGTGTTGCCATGTGATAGTCACGTAAAAACTAAAAATGGCTCCACCGAATTGTATTTTTTTTTTAAGTTTTGGAAAATCAATGAGTACGGTATTACTCGATATGTCTACTTATTCGCATACAAGTAACACTATGCCCTATGCAAATAGATTACATATTTGGAATACTTACTTTGATCACTATTGGTACATATGTGACTTTATATTGCGAAAGACATGTTTACTTAATAAAAGCAATTAAGCTAAGTACCTACACCGTTTTTATGAATTATGTAATAATATGACAACGATAGGATATAGGATAGTATGTACCAAGCCACCATAAAAGGCTGGTAGTGATCCGGAAATTGGCTCAGTAAGGCGACACTGGGTGGGCCCTTGTCAATTAGTATTATGAGCGCCATTCACTTTGTAAACAACACCCGTTGAGCTGTTATGGTCTCCGGGTTCCTTGATGTAGAAGTTTTTGATAACGAAACCGAATCAATTATAATTAATTCACGGCTTGTTTTATACCTATGGATAATTTCCAGTAAATTAAAATGTCAGATAATTTCGTGCAACTTATTTTTGACTACTACTTCTAATTTCTTATAGCGGGGCAATTCTACAAAACTTTAAGAACGATTGCAATTTAATCCCATTTCTCAATCTATCAAAAATGCCTGGTACTTTACCTCAATTAGATTGTCGCTGAGATGAGATTGTGACTACATTTTGAACGTTTTTAATTAGTAAAATTGGCTTTCTAAAACTCAGTAAAACTTTGTAATAATGAAACAAAACCCACAAATATTGCCTGAGACTTTAGTTATAGTAGGGTACCCCATTAGATAAAAAGGGTCGCGCTATATTACCCCTTAATAGCAAAGAAACAACACAGGGATAAAACAAATACCAATTTAATTCAGACTCTGGCCAAAGAGACAGTTAATTAAAGTTTAATTATTAATTAAGTACCCAGTTTATCTTTAGTACTTCATTCAGAGTGTAGCGGTGCCTCTGGGTGGCTCAGATGATTGTAGACCTGCTTTTAAAGCAACAGGTTGTGGGTTCCAATGCTGGAATGGCAGGGTATGAATTCGTTAACAATATTCTTATTAGACCCAAATCGAGAAAATGATATTTTTTAAAACTGTAGATGAAAAAAAAAAGAAATTCATTATTGATACCATTGGCTGAAGAAAAATGAATACCTACAATTAGGTATGCAAAAAAAATGCGTTAAAGACTTTATAACAGGGTCGATAAATACCTTTTTTAAAGCCATGTGGTTAATTTTAAATTATTCATGGGAAATCCTGTAAAATTGCGCAACATTGTTGCAGGAACATGTTTTTGTGTTGCAACTCTTTAAAACATGTTGCAACTGTGTTACTACCTCCAAATATCTCGGCAACGCGAACGTGGCAGTTTAGTGAACTATATTATTATCTATTGTTAGTAGAAGTGTCAACTATCGACAAATATATCAATATACCTTGTTTGAGGTTGTTTTAAACGTCAAAGTTAATTTAGTTGATATTTCGGTCGATAGATGGCGTTGCACTGAAAACGTGTAATCCTGAATCTCGCTATTAAGATTTTCCGCCATTTAATGACCCTAATGATACATTGTTTAATAAATGTCTTTGGTCGACACACTTTCTAGTTTTATTTTAACCTGTTCTACGTTAGCTAGGTCATCCCTTGAACATTTTGGTCCGGTCGAGTCGAATTATATTCGAACTAGCTAGGGAGTACTGTGGCGGTGAAGTTTTTGCCTTAGTACACCGCGGCAGTTGTTAGGGAACACTGAAGGGGTTGTGGATTGCAACTCAGTGGTGTTGGAAGAGTTTCCTGGAGGAGGAAGTCCTCAGGAAGCACAGCAGATCACCGGCAGCAGCAGCGCATTTGACGTTAGTGGAGGCGTGCAGCGTGTCGGGTACGGAGGACAGGTGAAATATTGTGTGTTTGAGTGACGAAGATCAACTGTGAGTACATTTTGAGTTTTATTATCAGTGAAGAAGAGTTCAAGTACGTTGCAAATTCTGCACATTTCATTAACTTTGTCGTTTTATGCATGAATTTTGGACTTAGAAAAATCAGAGCATAAAGTTAGGGACTTAGAATTGTAAGCGAAAAAACGACGGAACGTGGAATCTACGCTCGATTTCGCTTAAAGCTAAGTTTTGCCAAACACTTGTAAAAATTTCAAGATTTTTCGATTAGAAGACAAAGTGTTGCAGATTTCACTAAGTTCATTTTTCCTTCAAAAATGGAAAAATACGGCAATTTGCAAAGGAATATAAAAGCTATTATTGAGCAGTCAAGATCTAATTTTAAGAAGACACCTAAGGATCGTTTCTCTTATCAATACATTGATGCAAGATTAGAGAAGTTGGAACGAGATTGGGAAGCATTTAGTAAAAATCACTTCGAGATATTTCAATTAGATAGTGCAACTTTAAAATCATTACATTGTATTGTGAGTGAGGTTTATGAGGCTACAGAGGAAATTTACATATGTTATAAGTCGGAACTAAAGATCGCATTACGTAGCTATCCCGCTCCAGTTAAGGAAGCATCAGTTTGTAAGCACACTCAAGAAGGTTCTGTACCTATGTCATCTAGTACTTCTGTAAGATTACCTAAAATAAGTATTCCTACTTTCTCCGGGAAATATTCTGAGTGGACATCTTTTCGCGACTTATTTATTTCTTTGGTGCATAGTAACCAATCTTTAGATTCAGTACAAAAATTACATTATTTAAAGGCTCATCTTACAGGAGAAGCAGAACAATTGATTAAGTTTGTACCTATATCATCAGCTAATTATAGTCAGTGCTGGTTACAGTTAGAATCCAGATATAATAACAAACGATATTTGTCTAATTGTATTTTGAAAAGACTATTTAGCCAACGTAGTTCAAATGTCGAGTCAGCCACAACATTAAAAGAGTTGTTGGACACTACAACGGAGTGTTTACATGCGTTGAAGAACTTAGATATTGATGTGAGCTCATGGGACATTATTATTATATACATTGTTGCGGGTTATTCCCAGTTGTCCCCACTGTGAACGCCACCACTGGTGACAAATGGGATTTCTTTCCATAAAATGTCCCATTTGCCACCAGTGGTGGCGACACCAGTGGTGGCAATTGGGAATGGCCACTCTTTTTGTTCCCAATTGCCACCAGTGGTGACAAATAGGACAAATAAAATGATACGCCTCCATAATAGTACGGTACACAAAACGAGAGCAATAAAACATTGCACAGACTAAAAAAATAAAAATATACCATCACGCCTGTATTCCCCGAAGGGTTAGGCAGAGGTGTACCAATGTACACCCACAGTTCGCCGGTATATTTAGGTCCCATGTAATAGGGGGCGAGCCTATTGCCATTAACCGGGCACAAATCCAAACTCCGAGCTGCTACTGAGAATTTCATAGAAAAACCCAATAACACTTTTTGCTCGACCTGGGAATCGAACCCAGGACCTCTAGCACAGACTAATCAAGGTTTTATTCACAATAAGTCCAATTTTTTTTTAATACGTAATCCTTTAAGTCCTATAGTTTTATCACAGAGTTACAAGCTTCAATGATAAACTTTCTTATTATTATTTATCACAGATCAGTATATTACATACATACACATACATACATACATAAACTCACGCCTTTTTCCCATGGGGGTAGGCAGAAACCACAGAACGCCACCTGCTACGATCCTTACATACTACGTTCGCCTCGTTCACATTCATACATCTGGTCATACAAGCACGCCGGTTACGAGTACAGCTGCACACCCGACCTTTCCGAAGAACCTCACCAATAAGGTCAGGGTAGGTCTTTCTAGGGCGTCCCCTCCCGGCGTTGCCACTCATATCTGCCACATAAATACCTTTTGTTAGTCGCCTTTCACTCATCCTCTCAATATGACCGAACCATCTAAGCATACCCTTTTGAACCTTTGTCACTACATCCTCTTTTAAGTCGCAACGTTCTCGTATAATCTCATTCCTCACTCTATCGTTCAAAGTTACACCACACATACTTCGCAAGGAACGCATCTGCACAGCATTAATCCTACTTTCATGCCTCGTTTGCCATACCCAACATTCACTTCCATGCATAAGTGTAGGCACCAGCACGCCATTATGCACAGCCAATCGAGCCTTTTTGGACATCAGTATATTATTCACAATAATTGACGTTTTATAATATTCTAACTTACCACTTATTATTTTACTCAGTTGTTTTCCAAGATGGTGTATCAAAGATTAATCAATGCAGTATTTACAATAAATTGATCATTGAAGCTTGTAACTCTGTGATAAAACCCTAGGAATTAAAGGATTACGTATTTAAAAAAAATGGACTTATTGTGAATAAAACCTTGATTAGTCTGTGCAATGTTTTATTTCTCTCGTTTTGTGTACCGTACTAGTATGGAGGCGTATCATTTTATTTGTCCTATTTGTCACCACTGGTGGCAATTGGGAACAAAAAGAGTGGCCATTCCCAATTGCCACCACTGGTGTCGCCACCACTGGTGGCAAATGGGACATTTTATGGAAAGAAATCCCATTTGTCACCAGTGGTGGCGTTCACAGTGGGGACAACTGGGAATAACCCATTGTTGCGTATAAATTAGATCCAGATACAAGGAAGCAATGGGAACTACATGTCACGAGTGATAACTCGAACAAGTTGCCAACTTTTAGTCAGTTTTCGAGATTTTTAGAAAGCCGTTTTCGAGCATTAGAGTTCATTGAGCCCAAATCAAAATCTTTAGATCAGCCTACTACTTCACAAAACAAAGGTCACTTCAATAAACCGAAGGTATTTCATGTTTCAAATCAAGGTATTGCATGCGAGTATTGTTCAGAAGATCACAAGTTATGTTTTTGCAAAAAGTTTGCGAAAATTGATTATGATAAAAGACATGATTTTGTTATAAAAAACTACATGTGTTTTAACTGTTTGGGTAGTAATCATTTGGTAAAACAATGCCAAAAAACCACTAATTGTCGTGTTTGTAATCGTCGTCATCACTCACTTCTTCACCCAACCAACAGCTCAGCAACTACCGTTGCACAAAATAATAGCAATGATCAGTTCACAAAGGTCAACTCGTCGCCACCAGTGGCGGGGTCATCAAATGATAGTTCACCAATTGTCTCATGTTTTACTTCAGGAAATAGTAGTCAGGTATTGTTAGCCACTGCGCTAATCAATGCTGAGTCGAAAAACGGAGGCAAACAGGTCATCAGAGCCTTGATTGACCAAGGCTCACAGGCTTCTTTTATAACAGAGGCCACAGTACAAACGTTAGGCCTGAAAAAGGTTTACGGAAATGGTATTATTTCAGGTGTTGGTGGAGATAGCACCATCACCTCAAAGTCAGTAGCATCCTTGAAGATTCAATCAAGAGTTGATCCGACTTTTGAAATTGTAGTTAGAGCGTATGTACTTAAATCTATAACCACTCTTCTACCAGTTATGGAAATAAGTGGGTTGCAAGAGTTGGATTTGCATACGATTACACTAGCTGATCCTGAGTACAACAGGCCTAATAAAATTCATATTTTGTTAGGTGCTGAAATTTATTGTCAGATCATACAACAAGGACTTTTGAAGGGATCTACCGGTACTCCAGTAGCTCAATGCACCTCTCTCGGCTGGATACTGTCTGGTTTGGTATATAATAAACAAACGGATAATCCAGAAACTAAAATTGCAGTTATGAATGCTAGCGTCAATGAGGACGAAGTTCTGAAAAGGTTCTGGGAATTGGAGTCAGATCATTCTTCAATTTCACAAAACATGTTAACTGAAGAACAACAGAAATGCGAAGAATATTTTAATAGTTCAACGCGTAGAGCACCTGATGGGCGTTACGTAGTCCGATTACCTTTTCGCGAAGTTGATCCTGCATGTAAATATGGTAGATTTCGAGAGATAGCTGAAAATAGATTAAAGTCATTAGAAAGAAAGTTAAATAAAAATATAGAAATGAAGATAAGATATACAGATGTTATAAAAGAGTATTTACACTTAGGTCACATGATTCCAGTTCCAGAGAATGATGATAAGCAGGCTGAATCTGTTTATCTTCCCCATCATGCGGTCATAAGAGAGGACAAGACTACCACAAAGGTCAGAGTCGTTTTCGATGCGTCGTGTAAGGGTGTAAATGGCATATCCTTGAACGACACATTACTGATTGGTCCACCATTACAACCGGAGTTACGACATTTAATTATTCGATGGAGAGTACATCCTATTTGCTTAGCGGCTGACATTGTAAAAATGTATCGCCAAGTGCGAGTCCATGAAGATGATGCGGTGTTTCAGCGAATCTTGTGGAGAGATAATCCGGAAGATGCGGTGCAGGAATACCAGCTGCTCACTGTCACATTTGGAACGGCTTCCGCCCCATACTTAGCAGTGAAGGCACTTCAGCAGGTAGCACTTGACGAAGGAGATCAATTTCCAGAAGCTGCAAAAAAGGTTCTCGAAGACTTTTATATGGATGACCTGATGAGTGGCTGCGAAACGGTAGAAGAAGGCATTAAATTATTTAAAGAAATTAACATGTTGCTAAGCAAAGGTGGATTTCAATTGCAAAAATGGACCAGTAATGACAAAACGATAATAAAAGAAATTAATTTAGAAAATAAAGAACAACGCATAGTAAACGAACAAGACATAGAACAAAATTTGGAAATTAAAATAGACTCTATAATAAAGATTTTAGGACTTACCTGGAACCGTAGAGACGATATCTTTCAATACTCGGTGAAGCTTACGAAGACCACAGGACCTGAAACAAAAAGAACAGTTATTTCTAATATATCACGGTTGTTTGATCCATTAGGATGGTTGGCACCGGCGTTGATTACAGCAAAGGTATTTATCCAAAAGCTATGGCTAGCTGGAATAAGCTGGGATGAAGAAATTCCAAAACAATTATTAGATGAATGGTATACTTACTGTAACGAGCTGTCACAACTTACAGAGTTCACAATTCCTAGATGGCTAGGAACGAGGGCAAGCGATACTATATTAGACTTGCACGGCTTCTCTGATGCTTCCAAGGTGGCATATTCGGCAGCAGTCTATAGGTATACGCAGAGTGGATGTCGCTGGTAACGTTCATGTTTCACAAGTTACAGCTAAAACACGAGTAGCACCGATAAAACAAATATAACTTACCTGAGACTAAAAGAGTTAGAAGTCGATTTAGAAAGGTCAATCGTAACACATAGCTCATCAATCAACGATTCAATATAGGACAGATATTCTTCTCTCTCTCTAAGTTGTTATGTATTGTGGCATATTGTAGACAATTTTTAATTATAAAACCGATAAAAGTAAGACATCCAAATCTGAAATAGGAGATGTTGTTTGGTAAAAGAAGATGACTTACCTCCCGCGAAGTGGCTTCTTGGCAAGGTTGTAGAAAAACTCCCAGGCAGTGATAAACTTACTCGAGTGGTTACATTGAAATGTAAAAATTCTTATTTAAAAAGACCCACTTCAAAACTGTGTGTTCTGCCTGTTACAGATTAGAAAATGTTTTCATGTTGTTTAGTTATTAAGAACAGTTTTGTTAGATTTAGAACCAAGTTATATTACTTGGTAGTGCCAGTTCATATATATGTAAAAATATTAGTTTTTTATGTGTGTAGTAATTTCCCACCTAGGCTGATTTTGTATTCTTGTTGTTTGTATTTTCACTATGTTTGTCACGGTGGGCGGTTATTTTAAGGACATAGGTCCTTGGTGGGCGGTATGTTTGAGGTTGTTTTAAACGTCAAAGTTAATTTAGTTGATATTTCGGTCGATAGATGGCGTTGCACTGAAAACGTGTAATCCTGAATCTCGCTATTAAGATTTTCCGCCATTTAATGACCCTAATGATACATTGTTTAATAAATGTCTTTGGTCGACACACTTTCTAGTTTTATTTTAACCTGTTCTACGTTAGCTAGGTCATCCCTTGAACATTTTGGTCTTTGGTCGACACACTTTCTAGTATTATTTTAACCTGTTCTACGTTAGCTAGGTCATCCCTTGAACATACCTAATGATGTATTCATTGTGCGCCGCATCTTATAAATGGCACCAATATTTTTTTATTTATTAAGGTTTGCTTCTGACATATTATTATCCCTCAAGGAATTCGTCGTCACCGTCGCACTTACAGATTATGAGTTTGGTCTTCTGCGGTCACCTGGTCGTTGTTTGCGGTACACAGACACACGGACGTGTCTTTTTTCGTACAATTGAATTAAGTCGACGGCACAGTTGGCAACAAAATGTAGTTATTATGGGAATTTAATGCCTTAGGCATTCTCTAGATACCAGTCAACCAAAGGTGGTGAAGAGATAACATGGCAGGTGCAAATAATTGCATAATTTTGTATTCTATTACATTAGGTGTAGAGAAAGACCAAGATTTGGTAAATATAATATTTTTGAAGTGAAAACTTCTTTAGCGGCGTTGTACACTTTTTTTGTAATGGGTAAAAAATATTAAACTCGCGTCAGGACACGTGACCTGATCGAAAATTCGTAAGATTTTCAATCAGGTCACGTGTCCTGACGCGAATTGTCATGTTTGTGTACAATAGCGCAATAAATAAATATTGTATTCTACCACATAAATGATAGTACTTTTATACTGATAATTGATTTGACGGGCCTGTTGGTCTAGTGGTTAGTGGCCCTGACTGCTAAGCCGGAGGTCGTGGGTTCGATTCCCACCCAGGACAAACTTTGTGTGATGAGCATGATTGTTTGTTCTGTGTCTGGGTGTGTTTTATCTATAATATGTATGTATTTATAAATTATATAAGTATGTATATCAGTTGTCTGGTTACCATAACACAAGCTCTGCTTAGCTTGGGATCAGATAGCCGTGTGTGAGTTGTCCCAAGATATTTATTTATTTATTTATTTATTTAATTAAAGCAATTCGTGTAAAATTATTCCCTAACCATTCGAAAATATCAAAAATGCACAACGTTATTATTTATGTTTTCACTTCTGCCGGCACTCCCGGAGTGCAACCCGTCGTTTTTTTTTGTCCTAGTAGCGTATGCCCATGGGATACATCATACATGGAATCATTTTTTTTTTGTAATTTCCCTTTTTCCACGCAGACAGAACGGCAGGCAAAAGCTAATAGGTTATATGGTTCTCTGGAAGTGTTAACAGCCTATCCGTGCAACCGACATGACAATTAAAAGAAATAAATCGATGTCGTCAATCAAACGAGTTTCTAAAACAACCCATCAAACCTATACGGGTCACTTGTCGAAAACAATCTTCACAATTCACCCAACACAACCTTTATTACATAGACATAAAGTTCAATTTTACATGTTTGACTGCAAACGGCATTTGTTTTGCAGCATCCAATATAATGCGACGAAGATGGGTCGCCTCTATCTGGGAGATAATTGTGTAAGTGTGAGCGACAATTTATATTGGACGGATAATAGGAGCTTTTGCTGCGAGCATCGGAGTTGCTAGTATATAAAATATTCCTATCTTTTAGGGAAAAAAAATTCTTATTTCTAATTTTGTGAATACTTTATTGAAAAGAGTGTCTGTGGAGTTACTTTTCTTCTCCATAGAGACTTACCTACGTTTTGGAAGTATCAATTTTCTATTTCATGACCGAGGAAAGGTCAGGCGCCGGACCAACGACTTTACGTGCTTTCCAAGGGACCGGTGGTGGTCACACCGCCATCTCCTGAAGTCCGGTTTGCTACTGAAAATTTTAAAATGGATAACACTACTCACACACTTTGCTTAACCTAGGAATCGAACCCAGGACCCCACGCTCAACAATGTCGTTTGCAAGACACGAAACCAACGGGATTGTCAACTAGACAGCCAGAAATTACAGTCAAGTTAAAATAAGCCAAGACTATTACATAAAAATGAATGGAAGAGGTGATGCTCTTTATAATCAAAGCTTTTTTTATGCCTAGTTTACGCAATTCTAGTACTTTAGTCAAGCAATTGAAACCAGTGCTGGAATAATGTTAACCGATATGGAATGCCGCAATGGATCTCTGGAATATACATATAACATAATCCAATGAGGAACCCAGTACACTAGTCTGCTTTTTCATTCCACTTTGCCCATGCCAGCGCTACTGGAATAGTGTAGACGGTCAATTTAGTACTTACTTAGACTATCATCATCATATCAGCCGAACAACGTCTGCTGCTAAACATAGGCCTGCCCTAAAGATATGCACAATGACCAATAATGCGCTGTTTACTTACACTTTATAAGGCTGGAACAGTGAAGACAATCCCCAAACCAGTCCAGCACTCGTCCGAATCGCTGGACTAGAATGCTACTGGCACAATATGAACCGGGCATTAAAATTTAACTTGCCATAAATTACTGTAGTTACCTAAGTAGTTATTTTTACATAGTACTATGAAGGCAGGCTTACTTAAGTCCTTCATAAAGTGTTAGTAATGAATGAATATTTGACGTGGCTAGTCAGTCCGGAGTGGCAACCCCGGGTAAACTGTTGCTGGGCGGCGAGTGGCTCGCTCCCGCCCACCGCGGGAACGCGGGGGATATCTATAGAGCTGTGTGTTTGTAATATATCGCTTTAATTTTTTGTCTAGTTTTTCGTCTGCGTAAATGTTGGTTTTCGCGGAGGCAGAAGAAATTGTGGAATAGAAAGAACTTAGCCCGTACCAAATTTCATGGAAAACGGTTATGTGGTTTAGTTGTGTGATAGCTTAACTGACAGACAGACAGACAGTAATTTAGTTTTAATATTTTTTTCGCATTCATTATATTACTATGGATTAGTAATTAGTTAATATTAGTATTAGTAAGTATGGATTTATGTACAGCTGAATGAACTATTTGCTATACAGGTAAAAGTTGAAAAAATTGCCTCGAATTTAACACACACACTTTACAAGGTTTTGACATTAGTTGCTGAGATGAGATTGTGACAACATTTTTAGCCGTTACGGAAATCGGCCAACTTTTTACAAATTGAATTATAGCATGCGCCATTAATTAAAAAAAACGGATTTGTAGAAATCCAAATGGACAGTCAACTGTCAATAAAAATGATGTCAATCTGCCTTCGTCAAATCCTCACAAAATAACAAACATCCTTGGTACTAACAGCTCCATACACACCTAGACCACCCTTAACTAACCAACAAGCGACAGTGTGCCCCCGACCGTGCGATCGCTAACACGCGTACCAGGACGCCAGCAAGCGCGGGAGATGCACAGGTACGACAACATTATTTATTCCTAACATACAAACAAACATTCTCACCTGGAATGTTGACTTAGCGCTTTAATCTCTAAATACCAGGCGCCTATAAATTAATAAGGGTAAGTCTTTAGCAAATAGACTCGTGATCTTGATGAATGTCTCGTTGAGAATGAGATGAATTTTTGCTTATGTCTGCGTCTTTGCGATCCTATTGTGACTGGTTTTCGGTTTTATTGTTAGCCGGTTTTCTAATTTTCTTAATAGAGGAAGAAAAAATTAATTGTGCTGCAGAAATCGTGGAAACAAAACTGTTTGAGTTAAAAACAAAACTTCAATATTAAAAATTCTCAGAACGCATCTTGCAAACAAATCTAGGTCGATTGAACGATTGCACAGAACCGTTCTGTTATGATGTTTCATGGAAATTGAACTATTGTTTACTCTGCTATGAAATCCAATATAACCTTTAACCTTTTCATTATACCGTGGGTTTCTGATGATAAAATCGTTGGAAACCATGTTGTTCCTAGATTAAACACCTACATACGATTTCACGGTACTATTTCATTGCCAATTTTCAGAACAGAGTTTAATTAAAGCTGACAGTACATTGTCATTTTGTGTGAGGTGCGTTGGTTCATTGTAATTGAGTTCGTCGACAATATACCTAAACAAATTGATGTTTATATTGGCTGTAACGCTGAAGCAATCATGTGGGACAATGATTGTGGATATGTGGAGGTAAAATTATTTTGATTGTGTTGGCGATAAATTTGCATACCTGTTTAAATAGATAAACAATAAATTCTATTCAGCCTTAAATATATTGGGGATAGAATTGATACAAGTATAATATTTTAAATGACAAATACTTCCCACTGTCAAATGTAAAAACTTTCTTTTCTTATTTTTATTTCAAAGAGTATGCTTTTATGCTGGTGTGTACACTGATTATAATATAAATCATTATCTCTCTCCTGGTTTACGCTGTAATAATGTCTCTCGGTAAATTTAAGTGTAGTGAGCTTGGGTTCTCATGCCCTTAGGTGAGATTACAGTTCATCTCGTTCACTGACGTTTTTTTAAAAGAGTATGTATGGAGTTTCTTGCCCGTTCTTCTCCATACGATACTACCTTTTGGAATGGGCAACTAGATTCATTAGTTTAATTTTTTTTTGCGTTCTAAAGTGCCTTTTAATGGTCTAATTGAAATAAATGATTTGACTTTGACTTTCTCATGTTTAATTCACCTAACCACTGAGGGAGGTTTTTACAAAATAGACTGGCTGATCTGCTATTTCCCAACTATGAGCACGGCTTTCAGTCTAACCAAATTCAGTTAAATAACAGTACGAATTTTACATGTAATTCTGACCACAAGTTATTTACTGGCAAACACGATACCTCAAATCAAATATTTACAAGAAAACTAATATATTTGTGTGACTATTGATCCCCTAAGTAGTTATAGTAGTTTTGTAGGGAGTCCCTTACATCTCCTAAAATTGTTTGTCCGAAAATAATTATCTATAACACGTTTGATATAAACCTCAGTAACCATAATGTTAAAAATCCCGAAATTTTGTGTAACATAATTATCTTTAGTTCTAAAAGTATTCTGTCATAATATCGAGTACTATAATATTTGAAGCTCCTAATTTTACATAACCTAAAGTCATATGTCCTAAGTATTGCTTTAAATAATGTGTATTATTCCGAATGTTCATTTATAATATTTTTTTTAGTCCTAAAACATTTGCTAAAAATTAGGTTTTAGTGACAGAAACGAATCGCTGCAAAACCGACTCCACGTAGTCTTGTCTGCCCTACCCCTAGAGTGTAATTTAAAATCGCGTAGGCGCGGAGGGGCAAGGCGGCCCGCGAGCTGAGGAGCAGGTGGTTTTGACACTCGCCGCCGCGGCTGAGGCTGGCCGGCACAGCCGGCCAGCAAGCCGAGGCCGCGGTGGTGAGCGTGAAATCATCTGCGACGATAAGCTCGCATGGGACCGCCGGAGCCCCGCAGCGCCGGAGCCGTGACAGAAACCATGCCTGCTGCATGTTGCACGCTTGCTTGCATGCTGCTTGCATGCTACGTGCTTGCTTGCATGCTGCATGCTTGCTTGCATGCTGCATGCTTGCTTGCATACTGCATGCTTGCTTGCATGCTGCATGCTGGCTTGCATGCTGCATGCTTGCTTGCATGCTGCATGCTTGCTTGCATGCTGCATGCTGGCTTGCATGCTGCATGCTGGCTTGCATGCTGCATGCTGGCTTGCTTGCAAAAACGATAAAAATAAAATTCTTAAATCTAAAAAAAAAAAGATTTAAGAATATTATTATTTTAAAAAAGTGTTATGTAATTTGAATTTAGGATTTATAACTTTTATCGAAAAAGGCTTTATGTCTTTTGTATATTATTGATTGTAATATTTATGACAAACGGATTTATGACATATTATATTTAGGGATTTCAATTTTATGGCATGTGATATTATGTGATATTAAGTTCGGGTAAGTTATCATTCGGACAAATGATGATTAGGACAAAAAAATTTATGGCACTTTAAATTATGGATAAAAAAGTTAGGTGACACAATAGAGAACCAGTTTTGTATCTAGTAGTCGAGACGCGTCGTGTTAGCAAAAATAACATTTTCTTTACTGTCACTTCAATTATGTTAATACTATTAGTATTTTAAGTCCAAAGCCGTTGTTTTTCTTCTATGGAATCCATAGTTTAAGTAAATAGATTGTCGTTTTTTTTGTATATTCTTGGGCCCAGTAAATGACTCATTTTGGACCCTTAAATTGTCCGAAACAGACCGTCTTTTTTATTTACACCGACACTAGGGTGTGTGGGGTCGTTAGACCTTACTACCCACACATTATAGAAGATTCGAATATTGGATTTAAAAAACCGAAGTCTAAGAATGACTTGTTTAATGCCAACATTTATTCAGAAAAACTGTTTTTAACGCAACAAAAATGTGGATTTCTATCATGAAACACATCTTGACGTATTTTGGACCCACATCAACATCAGTGTTATGTGAAGAGCGTGTTTTGTTTAGAAAATCCTTTGGGTTCTATGAAAAAAGGGGTTTCGTTCTAAATTTTTTACCATTATCTGCCTAGCCTTTTTTCCAATTTCGTCGGTGTCGTCGTCCAGTCTAACTAAATGTAGCTAAATACTAGTGTTACACATGAAGCGACTAGGCGGCTGCCTATCTGACCTCCACAACCCAGTTACTGGGCAGCACTTCTTGGCAAGACTGGTTGCAGTTACGTCTTTGGTTACTGCTCCGCACCTATGTGTCAAATCGTTATATCTCTTTATTATATTAACGTATTTGATGTTATGTATTTACACAAAATCTATACGGTTAAACTTTTAAAACTAGTTTTCTATCTTTTATTAAATGAAGAAGTTAGATATCTCATCGAAATTCATATCAAACTTCCTTTCCTTGCTATGTACGGCCATCAAGTAAATTCTATGAAAACTTAGTTTTTTTAAATCAGATTTTGATTGAGCACAATATTAAAGGAAATTAAAACTAAAATCTTACCTTTTATGCTAAATACTGAAAATATGTTTTTCGTTTTACTATTTATTTATTTATTAAAGACATAACACTTAAAAATATAAAGGAAAAATATAAGAAATAAAACACTAATAAAAAAAAAACAAAACAATACAGATCATTTTGACTAGCTCGTCACCTTGACTTATTTCACCCGTGTTAAATTAAGACTTCGGTTACTGCTCCGCCCCATAAGTTGTAGCGTGATGTCATTGGAATAATGTCGCTATCTATTGGTAAAGAAATGGTTAAAATCGGTCCAACAGTTTCAAAACTTATTGGTAAAAACAATAAAAAAAAAATTTCCTCATTAGTATAGATTGGCCATTCCTGTAGAAAAGCGAAAAAGACCAACTTTTCATTTTAGCAAATCGAAAAATGCTCTTTTAGTACTAGGAACATATACATAACCAAAACAAAACAAACAGCCAAAGCTCTGCACGTGCCATTTTATTGACTCTCCTATAAATTGCTCTGCATACATCATAAATCGGATACCTATTCCAGCTAAAATTCCATTGCGCTCCAGAATATTCTTTGAGAGGGACAAGTTTGTGTTTTTTTATTGAATCAAATTTAGTCTATCTTATTTCGGAGATTCATTATCGGTACCATCACAGAGTATATCATGATTGCCTGATATTCAAAAACGACCAAGCATGATTTTTGAAATTCAAAAAAATCGATCCTCATTTATATCAGAAACAAATATATAAAATAATTTTTCGAATCACTAATAATTTATAATAATTTATTTTGCGAATAAAGTCAACTGTGTGAACGATATTGATCAGTTCTTGTATAAATGCTTTGATGTGGTCAATAGAGACCACGGCAAAGCAGCTACAAGGAATTGCAGCGACGCTATTCACACGGTACCAGTGCTCGCCCACTTCATATCCCTGTAATTTGGTTGTGGTATTTACTTATTAATCTACCCTAAGCGATTTCCACGGAGGAGCCACGGTCAATAGCTAGGCTGTATTCCTACTAATACTAGTGAATTACCCGCAACTTCGTCCGCGTGGCTTCCTTCACCCGCGTTAAGTTACGTATTAGGTTACTGCTCCGCTCCCGTGTGTCGTAGCGTGATGTTATATAGCCATTCACAAATAACGTGGCTTTCTATGGGCAAAGGAATCTTCTAAATCGGTTCTGTTGATCCAGAGACTACCCCCTACAAACTTTACCTCTATATTATAGTGTAGATTATAAAGAGGTAAAAGATGGTAGGCAACCTATTAGGGCACAAGTGTGTAGTCAAACACAGGTGCACTCCCTCATCTTCTCTCACTCTCATAGTATGATGGGACGACATTCCGACTCGACTGAGAGATCAGACGCGAGACCAAAGGCTCCACGTGCTTTCCGAAAAATTCGCAATGGAAAATTCCAACACTTTTTTCCGACCTGGGAACCGCACTTGGGAATCCTGCTGACCAAGATAAACCGAGGCAGTTTAACTCATACATTTATTGGTCTGTCGTAGTACCTAGGTAATGTAGCAAAATTGTTTCTTTTTTTGACAGTCCACCTGATATTAAATGGTCACCTCTGCCTATAGACCTCTGCAATACCAGCGGCTTTGTAAATGCGTTGTCATTCCACAGACAAAGTTGAAATGTCTCATGTGCCTGTAATTTCACCGGCACCCATACCCTTCAAACCGAAACACAACAACGCTGCTTTGCGTCAGAGGTATAGTGGTAGTAGGTACTTCCCTGGACGAACTCCATCACAAAGAGCTCTACTACCACTAAAGGGAACAAAATTATAGTGGTGTCTCTTACACCAAAACCATTTATAAAGAGTTGATCTTCCATGCCTGACCCATCGTTCACTTAACCTGGCTTAACGAGACTAGGTAAGGCAGTTAATTTGTTACTTAGATTCCAGTTACTAACAGGCTTGTCCCTTCTCTTGGGGGTCATAAGTATGGGATTATACGGGTAGCCTACGATATCCTTATGAGCCTTAACAGCACAGTAATAAGAGTTAATATTGTCCAAACTGAGATTAAAGCTGAAGTAATTTAAAACTTAGTTAATGTCTAGAGTTTTAATCTGTGTAGATTATTTTGTGTCAACTATGACATAATATGCCAAATATGTAACACTAGTTTCCGCCCGCGATTTTATCCGTGTCAAAGTTAATATATGTATAAGTACATATTGCACGGTGTATTTTTACATTTGTGCATAAAGTTTTAATAAATAAATATTACGGGATAAAAAGAAAGAAAGAAAGGCGACTAACAAAAGGGGTTTTTATGGAAGATGTGACTGGCAATGACGGGAGGGGACGTCCTAGAAAGACCTACCCTGACCTTACTGGTGAGGTTCTTCAGAAAGGTCAGGTGCGCAGTACTCGTAACCGACGTGCTTGGATGACCAGATGTATGAATGTGGACGAGGCGAAAGGAGTATGTAAGGATCATAGCAGGTGGCGTTCCGTGGTTTCTGCCAACCCCCATGGGAAAAAGGCGTGAGTTTATGTACGGGATAAAAAGTAGCCAATGTGGTATTCCTAACTATAATCTACGAGTATATCTGTGCCCCTCTAGATCCGTTCAGTCGTTCTGGCGTGATTTAATTACATATATTCATCCATCCAAACTTTCGTATTTACTAGTAGTAAGATTACTATAAAGCAATAACAGTAAAACTTACATTCAAGTGACAACTATGTAAGTACTTGCTATAAAGCTACTATTTACTATGTATGTGTGTCCTTCACTGAAATAAATGTGTTCTAGTGATTGTGAGTATGTGGTGCTCACTTAAATGTCTCGCTAATGGTGGAATAAGTCAGTCTTCTCCAAGAAACCAACCGAAAGAAAGAAAGAAAGAAAGAAAGAAAGAAAAACCATTTATTCTCGCGAAAGCGACGCACAACACAAAAATAAAAATAACAAAAACAATAATCTATATGCGCCACTACCACGCGAAAAGGCTGACGTTCAGCATAAAGCCGTGGCCCGTGCACGAGACACGGAACCACAGCGCTGGTTTTCAGCGTCAGCCGGCGTGTCGCTGTCTCGGAACTATAAGGTACGACATCACCCACAGTTCACAGTGTTTCGTTGTTTTCATATAAAAAATATCTGCTACGGCTTTCATGGGAGGTAGTATTGTGTTTATAGATTACAATAGTAAAGATAAATTATTGATAATGTGTCATATTTTTTTTCATACAAAAGAAATGTACGTATAAATTTGAATTGATTAATTCGCATAAAACCATCCATCGGTCAGCTGTTGCCGCACCGCACCGAATACAATTCAATCGTTTGCGTTTCGCGTAATTTGTGAACCCTGTTATGCAGAATAGAGTCAATGTTTATTAAACTACTTTATTTTCTCAAATTTTATTAACTATTCTGGGGTACGAAATTTCTTTACTATTGTAATCTTTAAACACAATACTACCTCCCATTAAAGCCGTGGCAGATATTTTTATAGCACCTTATATAGAAGCAACAAGAATAATGTAACCAGAATTTTGTAAAACTTTAATTGAAAATAGTGTCCGTGGAGTTTCTTGCTCGTTTTTCTCCTTAGCGGCTTATCTACGTTTCAGAACGAGCAACTCTAACTTCAATTTTCTGAATAACTGACCGAGACCTTTACAATTTAAAAATGCCTGTAAATGGTTTATTTAACTGCCCCGTTGGTCTCGTGGTCGCAAGTGCGACTGCTGTGCAAGGGGTCCCGGGTTCGATTCCCAGGTCGAGCAAAAAGTGTTATTGGGTTTTTCTATGAAATTCTCAATAGCAGCTCGGAGTTTGGATTTGTGCCCGGTTAATGGCAATAGGCTCGCCCCCTATTACATGGGACCTAAATATACCGGCGAACTGTGGGTGTACATTGGTACACCTCTGCCTGACCCTTCGGGGAATACAGGCGTGATGGTATATTTTTATGGTTTATTTAAAACTAGCTGCTACTGCTTGGAAGATTATGATGAAATATCATCATAATCTTCCAAGCAGGTCGTATGGTGGCTCAGGTTTTAATGGTTGCTGCTAATAGTTACGACAGTGGGTTTTAGGAATTTGTTTGTAGAGGCCTGGAGTCTAAATATTGTTTAAAATGATTGATTTGATTTTGTAGATAAACTAAGAATAGATTTAAACTTAATCATTGCAAGATTAGCCCAAAAATATTCACAATTTATTCAAGAATTGGGGGAAAATTTGCCGTGGGTTGGTTCATTGAGAGAACTAAACCCAATTACTCATACTTTGCATCGAGCAGACGAAATTATCCAACGTATGAGAGGAATGTGATAGAGTTACTCAATTGGGGGAGCTAGGGGTGGCAGTAATACGTTTAAGTATTGCTACTCGTAGGAGCTAAATTAATTTCATTTACCCAAGATCCTTACATATTTTTTCGAGGGTTGGCGATGAAATTCAAATTTTCTTACGATTTTATTTTTAAATGTGCAATCTCTGGATCTATTGAAACGATTTTGAAAAATCTCTTATCTATAAAAAAGCTACGTTATTTGTGAATGTGGTAGACTCTATAATATCACGGTACAACCTACGGGAGCGGAGCAGTAACCAAAGATGTAACGTAAGGCAGGTGAAATAAGCCACGCGGAAGAAGTATTGGAGGCAGTTCACTAGTTGATTTCTTCAGTTTAAAAAACCTGAAGAAATTTTGAATTTCGCCGGTAACTTTGGCGCATCCCCCTTCGGCTTTCAATTCATCCATGTTCATACATATTCTCATACACGCGCCATACGTAGGTAGGTGCTGCGTACCTGACCTTTTTGAAGGATTTTACCTGTAGCAGCGTTTATAACTCAAGAGGGCATACCCTCTCGACGCGACGTTTTCAACATTCGCTTTATAAATTACTATAATTTAATTTAATTTTCCCAACATGACCAAAAAAACATAAATTCCATATACAGGGTAGATGGGACAGACAAACATTTTTTCATGGATTCAGTTAATAATTGTAGACCCAAAGAGTAATAATTAAACCCTTTAATTTGATATGCAACACGACCATATTTGGAATAAAAAAAATATTATTTCACTTCTTCATGAGCCCTAGAGGGCGCCACATACAAGTTATTGCAACATAACGTAGCCTATAAGATAACGCGGACAGTTTAGACGCTTTCAATGACACCTCATTTGTCAATTTACGTTAGATGGTTTAGAAGTTATGGGGGAACAGATGAACATCCATACATACATACATACATACATACATACATACCGGTCAACCTCATAACCTTCCTTTTTGCTTCACCGTAGTCGGGTAAAAAAGACAATTATCTGTTCCATACACGACAGTTGTTTCGGTTCTGGCTGTTTGTGAAGTGAGTTTATATGTTTGTAAACGCACCCACGATAGGTACTGAAGAAATTCTTAGTGTGGGACAACGTTTTTTATTGTTAAAATATATAAATATACCATCACGCCTGTATTCCCCGAAGGGTTAGTCAGAGGTGTACCAATGTACACCCACAGTTCGCCGGTATATTTAGGTCCCATGTAATAGGGGGCGAGCCTATTGCCATTAACCGGGCACAAATCCAAACTCCGAGCTGCTACTTACAATTTCATAGAAAAACCCAATAACACTTTTTGCTCGACCTGGGAATCGAACCCAAGACCTCTAGCGTAGCAGGCGCTTAGTACCACTAGGCCACCGAGGCAGTTTAACAGAATCATCACAAGTAATGTCAAAATTTCTCTCACAAAGACGTAAAAGCTGCAATAAAAAAAATTGGGTAGATTTTATAGCTGAAGGAAAGCTTCCTCGAATCCGGAGGCAAGGAAGCTACGCGATCGTAGCAAAGTGCGCTACGCCGTAGCAGCGCGTAGCGCGTCGTTTGTTTAATACATTAGTTGACTTATTTGAATAATTGCTTGAGTATGATGATACATTCTGAATAATAATGTTTTCGTTGGAACAAAAAGCTGGTTCTTCTTGGAATGTAAATAAAGGCTATTTTGTTTTAGCAAATTCTGTTATTTTATTTAAGTGGTTACTGTTCAAAAAATTGTTCTGGCCACTGTATTTCTTTAAGTGAATTTTACTAATGTTACTACTATAATAAATGCGAAGGTTTGGATGGATATTATTTATTTATTTAAACTTTATGCAACAAAAAGTACAAAGGCGGATTTAATGGCTTAGGCATTCTCTACCAGTCAACCAAAGATGGTGAAGAGATAACACGGATAGATGTTCGTTACACAATCTCGCCAGAACGTCAGAACGGATCTGGATAAAACTTAGGACAGAGATTGATTATAGTTTCAAATAGCACATACCTAAGTTACTTTTTTATCCGACTACGGCAAAGCAAAAAGGAGGGTTATGAGTTTGACAGGTATGTATGTATGTAATTATGTATGTATGTATGGACGTTCATCTGTTCCCTCATAACTTCTAAACCATCTAACGTAAATTGATAAATGAGGTGTCATTGGAAGCGTCTAAATTGTCCGCTGGTTATAGGCTACGTTATGTAATTATGTTGCAATAAATTGCATGTTGCTTTCAGATGAGAATGTTTTCTTGTTTCATACTCTTTAGAACGTGATTTTTTGTAGTCGGGTTTTAGTTTTTTAAACTTTTTTTTATCTCGGACAAATGTACTATCCTCGTTGGATAATATTTCAACTTTGATGTGAACGAAGTCGTGGTCAAAAGCTTGTTTTTTAATGTTAATGTATCCATGGAGTGAAATGGACGTTTGACGGTATTTCCTGTTAAAAAAATCAAAATTTTGGTACTCGTTGCCCGCCCATATGAGACAAGATCGATTTTTCTTGTCGGTGAGAATGGAACATATGAATTCTAATATACCAATACAACAACCAAAAAGTCGATCCTCAAAACTATGAATTTCTTTAACGGTCCGATAATCAGCCGTACAAAAAATCGGACGTGGGTGGAGGCTCATAAGGTTCGGTAAAATTCACTCCCAATAGAAATAAAATAAGACAACTCGAAGACAAAGGTTTCACTAAATCATAAAAGCTTTCTAACAATAAAAACTTAAACGGGAGAGTCTGATATCACTACTACTCCGCCCGAGGTTAAAGAAAATAAACACGGCAACTTCACTTACAACCGCGGCTACTTGCTCTTATATTTTCTGCAGGCGCATACAACACACTTACAAACTAAAGGTTGCCTTTGGGGTCCCGTGTCTGAAGGGTGCTAGCGAGACCCTTTTACTAAGCTTCTGCTGTCCGTCTGTCGGTGTATCTGTCAGCGGGTGTATCTTATGAACTGATTTTTTTATAGAGTGTGTAGGTATTTCTATTGCAGCTTTAACAAGAAATAATCACAAGTAATAAAATAGAAAAAAATTAACGAACCCCCGGCAGAATAATAAAGATCCCTACCGCAACTAACAAAAGAGCTGATAACATTGAAACGGCTGAACCGACTTCAATAAAAAAATAAAAACACATTCAAATCGGTGCACCTGTTTAAGAGCTACGGTGCCACAGACAGACACGCAGACACGACAAACATATACCATCCCTCTTTTTAGGTGGGGGTTAACAATAATAAGAACTTAAAAATTAAAGGTCCCACTAACAAGAAACTTTTTATTATCATAAGTAGATAAATACAACACAATATTAAATATTGTATACGGAGGTACGGAATCCGTTACATTCGAATTCGACTCATACTTGTCCAGTTTTAAAAACTATATTTTCTAGCTACAATACTATTACTAGGTCGGCTAAAAGCCTTGGAGAGCCTCTCCGACAAGTAACGTGATATCGTGACAGCGCGAATTCAATCTCAGATAAAGCGAATGTTATTTCAAGCATGTAGAGGTAGATACTGCTGAAAATTTTCGGACTATTTTCGTGATTTTGAAAACCTTTTACTGTATTTAGGCTTCCTTACTTAAATGGTCAGAACAGAGCCCTTTTGCTCTCGGTCATCTGTTCGTCAGTATGTCCCTCTGGCACAGTCTCGATATACCATCACGCCTGTTTTGCCCGAAGGCTTTGACAAAGGTGTACCAATGTACACCCACAGTTCACCGGAATGTTTAGGTCCCATGTGATAGAGGGCGAGTCTATTGCCTAGCCGGGCACAAAAGCCAAACTCGGAGCTGCTACTGAGAATTTCAGAGAAAAATTCAATAACACTTTCTACTCGACCTGGGAATTGAACTCAAGACCTCTAGCGTAGCAGTCGTGCTTAGGACCATTAGGCTAACGACGCAGTTTATAATAAGTAAATACTCCAATTCATTCATCATCATCATCATATCAGCCGCAGGACGTCCACTGCTGCACATAGGCCTCCCCCATAAATTTCCAAAAAGCCCAGTGCAGCCTGCCTCTAATTCGTTACTCTAAATAAATAATTTGACTTTAACTGAAGTCTACAACAAAAAATGACTTAACATATCTAATTATGAACTACTTACATGCCCAATGTCCATTTAATTAACAGAATACAATTAGAGCTAAATGAAATTAATTGTGTCTATTCATGTCCATCGTTTTAATTGACGGAGACGAAATGAGTGCCTCTATTTAGTACTACGTGACATTCCGGAATTGCGGTGGCTCGTCCATAAATGCCACAAATTGAAATGTATTTAGTGCGTGGTTGGTTTGTAATGATTACCTATGTACACGGTATTTATAGTAGGTACTTACGCTCACGAATTTGTTCGCGTAAACATAGGTTATCACAGGGATTTTTAAAGCCTGCCGGGGCTGCGGGTTGTTCGAAAGAGATACCGCGCCCCCGGAACGCAAAGGGCACATGAAGGAACATAGACGGGTTTTAGTCAGTAAAAGTCTGACACTCCCTCACGCCCCGCCCAGGGCGGGGGAAGTTATATGATGATTTCCCATCTATAAAAAAAAATGGATTTTAAAAAAAACGGCTTTATTAAACCCTCTTTTTCTTAAATAAAAGCAGTATCTTTGAAAATTTATAACTTTAAACATACATACATAAAGTCAGGCCTTTTTCCCATAGGGGTAGGCAGAAACCACAGAACGCCACCTGCTGCTACGATCCTAACATACTCCTTTCACCTCGTCCACATTCATACATCTGGTCATACAAGCACGCCAGTAACTTTATATAAGTCGCATATTCATACTTCAATAAACTTTTATTCCGACCAGACTCCGGTCCCATCTCTTATTCGCTTGGACTATTTTTCATCTCATAGGTATTGTCAACAAAAAGAAATATACACCAAATAGGTGCGAATTCCGCTTGACTTCGACAACGTAGTCCGGACCGATAGGATCTATTGAACTGCTATCGAGATGTAAGAATTGGATTCCATTCTCAAATCTTTGACTTTGATTGAATCGACACCGAACGGGACGATAGGCAGGAGATTGGAATTTGGTTACTATGATACTAGTCGTAGGTTCTACTTTGGTTTAAAACCATGATTATCAATTTGAAAAGAATTTTCGTCACGCCGGAGATATCCATGAACGGAATTTTAACTTTTAATGCCGGAATTATTAATCCCCGAACATTAAATTTTTGAAGTGCCTCTGACCCTACAGAGGCTTTTACTAACCAAAATTCAAACTTAATTTTATATAAATAAAATTCAAGTTTCAAATAATTAGCTAATTATTCAAAACATTTCTCAAAGGGGGTAGCTCAAAAAACTCTCCACAAAGCATTCTCCGAGATTTACAAAAAGCTTTAGCGTACTCTTGTGGTTTCATGTGAGCCTGGTAGCGATTCGTGGTATGACGGCGGTCGCTGAAAAGACCGCTTAGCAAAATACGATGTCGCCTTGATGGTCACTGAAGATTGTCTGTGATGCGGGTTGTTGTGCTCTGTGGTGTGATGTGACATTTTACAGAAATGTAAAAATTTGAGGATGTAAGTTGTTTTTTTTTTACATTTTATCATAATTAATGACTTTTGTAACCGAAATATTATCATAACACGCATCATAGGTTAATAGGACGAAATATGGTAAACTAAAACAAAATCTGTTTAGTTTTCGGTCTGTAAGACAATTTGCTAATAAAAAATAAATATTTATTATAAGTATGTAAATCGAATGACAAAGTTTAATGAGTTGGGCCATATCTACGTCTCTGCGGAAAAATAATACTTTGATGTCGCGATCTCGCTCCAAGATTACTTGACAATTTTACACCCCGGAGCGGTGATTATTTCTGATATATTACAACACTGACTTTTCCCTGATGATTATGGTAATATTCTGTTTTCCCAGTTACGAAGATAGTTACTTACATCATTCAAATGACACAGATAAAATAAACGGTTCAAGTCAAAATTGGCAATGTAGAATATTACAGTAGCTATTTCAGTACTTACATAAAAAAGTATTATGAAATCAATAAGTCCATAAAACAAGAGTCTTCTTCAAAAAATATGATAATCTATAATTGAATAAATAGGGTGTGATGTGAGCAAAAATCCCAAAAGCCCTTTCAAATATTTTTCACCCCTTGCGAAGAGAAATAACGAATTTCGTACGTACGTGATTGAATAGAAAACACCCTTTCCCCTTTAGGTATACATATTGCAATAAATTATTAAACCAATGCCAAAACCCTTTGACATAAAAAAGATTTTCTTTCACTAGTCTCTAGACTCAAGTACCAGGCTTCCAAAGAGCTTTAAGAGGCTGTATTTTAAGACTGCAAGAAGCTTAGACGCCTATCTTGAGAAAACGGAAATTGAGAGATGATCTTTTTAATGACATCGTTGGATTCTATTAAAATTGTATGATAATGTTAATATCCAAGTTTTTGCGGTAAGTACGAATAAGATATATGGATTCTTTCTTCTATCTGCAAAAAATATGCTGACCCAAAAGAAATTATTCAAAGGTCAAAGGTTCGGTTACTGGCAATTTCAGGGGACCAATATTTTCGGGAAACTTCTGCTACAGTTGAGAAACGATTCGGAATTGCTGGAAACGTTTAATATTTTCTCACACAGTATTTTCGATACGGTAAAAATGTACCATTGCTAAAACATCTATCTAATGTATTATCTGGATATATATATGTCGGAGAAACAGCATCCTTCTCGACGCCATTGTTAGTTGTCAGGATTTGGTGGGCGTCATTGGGTGAAATGCGAGCACAAAACAAAGTCCGTATTCACTTTTAGTACAATTTAATAACAGTTTTACAACATTTAGTCACTGAACGAATAAGTACTTCACAACTAGTTTGTAAACACGTTAATTAACCAATTCTATTTGAGCAGCGGGTTCGGGACACCAATTCAACTTTACCGTCCAACAAAATCATAAGGCTTCCCATGTCCAGGGCTGCCAGCAAATAAATCGCGGCTATACCTATTAGTATCTGCAATTATACAAAATTTGATCGCATTATACAAAACTATTCTATAAATCGATTTTTCTTCATAATTTCCTAAAACGAACATATTTACCTGTACTTTAATGCTGATTCTTTTGTTTATTACTTTTATTATCTCTAACTGAATAGTCTTGTAATCTCAAGCAAAGCAAAGCTCAGATGATAACTTATTGACAACTATGAAATAAAAAACCTACACAAACTATCGAACTAAACCTGAAACAACCCACTCAAGCAGTCACAATCAGGAACTATGGCCACACGAGTTCACACGACACTCCACTGTATCATAGTTGTCACGTTGGGAATACTTTATCTGCATCTCTGTTGATCCCATACAGATGAGAGGTCAATTTTGAAAAAAGCAAAAACTGAACTCACGTTCCATTTCATGCCGTATGTTTTTGTATCGTATTATACGAAATGATCATGGATACAATACACCGTCCGATTATACAGATTTTGTATCCAATTATACAATCTGGCAGCCCTGCCCATGTCTCCAGGATCCAACTCGATCCACACTTCAATACTAACACTTGACAATCGTCCTGATTGGTCCTGTGTATTTCAACCATTCTAATATTCCCGCTCAACTGCGCGGGAACACGCATGCGCGCGCCATTGGTCAAATATAGCACCTCGACCCCGCTCGAGGCGTATGCTCTGCTCTGATTGGTCGTGAATTAGAATACAAAACAATAACTTTTAATTAAATTCATGAGATATTAAATCGTAGCAGAATGTAACTAATCAAATTAAATAATATTACGATTTTACAAAGCATTTTTGGTAAACATTTGTCATCCCGCGTTTATTATCAACAATCAGTTCCATTTCGTGTGCTTCCTCCGACACGGCCATTCTGACATCTCACACGTCCTCGTGTGACGTTGAGGGACGAGCATCGTTCTATCTACTCCATTCCGTCTACTTCCTCCGACGGGAGTGATATGAAGTTTCGAATGACGTTATTTCGACGCACGCTATTTCGAAAAAAAATAAGAGTGGTACGCCAGTTCGAAAACACATAGGTCGAAAACCGCTATATCGAATGACGCTATTGCGACGCACGCAATTTCGAAAAAAAATTAAGAGTGGTACGCCAGTTTGAAAACACATACCGTATTGAAAACCGCTCATATATTGAATGGTACTAGCGTACCATTCAATATAATATGATATAGCGGTTTCAGTCTTGGTATCGAAATCCACTGTTGCGAATAGCATATTCCAATCTGAATTTGTTTGGGGATCGAACTCGCGACCCCGATAAAGCCTTATCTTTGTATTGGGTTTGGGAAAAAAAGTAATGAGAAGTAATTATTATTTTAAGTTAACTTTTTAATTTCCATTAAGTATAGTAATCAACAAATCAAAATTATAGGTGGTATACTCATTACCAAAAATATAGCGGTTTTCAATACAGTATGTGATTTCGAACTGGCGTACCACTCTTAATTTTTTTCGAAATTGCGTGTGTCGCAATAGCGTCATTCGATATAGCGGTTTTCGACATAATGTGTTTTCGAACTGGCGTACCACTCTTATTTTTTTTCGAAATAGCGTGCGTCGAAATAACGTCTTTCGAAACTTCATATCACTCCCTCCTCCTCCGACACGGCATTTGACATGTCGTGTCATCTTGAGACTAGCAACATCAGTACCTAAAAAAAAAAAACAAAGGCAATACAAAAAGAACCAAAGGCAATACAAAAGGACATAGTTCGGCCACTCCTGACCAAATAGAAAGTGTTCGTTATAATATCTCCTTCTCCACAATGTCACCATTCAAAATATGCTCTACGTGCTCCACAACCATAGAGTTAACCTCCAACGTCAAATGTTTCGTTTACTCATAAAATCTAAATTTTAATAGCCTCCACGTCTCCGTACTATTAAAACAGCCACCTCCTCGTGTATCGTCTTAATGACCATCTCGATATTTTAACCAATCCAAAGCAACACCGTCTGAACGAAAACCTTGCCGTTCCAGACAACATGACAACACAGTCTAATAGCCACCTCGCCTTATTAGACAACCATATCCACACTGTCTAAATGGCCACCACGCCGTATTAAACAAACCACACATGGCAACAGTCTAAGAGCCACCCCGCTCCATTAGACTACCATATCACACTGTCTAAGAGCCACCTCGCTCCATTAGACACACCACACATGGTCAGTCTAAGAGCCGCCTCGCTCCATTAGACTACCATGTCACTGTCTAAGAGCCACCTCGCTCCATTAGACACACCACACATGGCCAGTCTAAGAGCCGCCTCGCTCCATTAGACTACCATGTCTCTGTCTAAGAGCCACCTCGCTCCATTAGACACACCACACATGGCCAGTCTAAGAGCCGCCTCGCTCCATTAGACTACCATGTCACACTGTCTAAGAGCCACCTCGCTCCATTAGACACACCACTTATGGGTCCGTTATAAGTCAAGTTGGGCTGACGACGAAGCACGTAAGGCGTGCCAGTCATCAAACCTCGGTGCCACGACATAATCAGCCCTACGCCGCACGTCTACGTCAGCAATGGTTAGCTGGAGCTCTACGACTGAGACTGATTTCGGCCGTACAATACCACAAACTACTACCACAGGCTAGTTAACAAATCACGTTAAGATGCTTCAATCAACAACAACATCAGCCTATCACTAGCATTATCACTTTACTTAGGTACTTTACTCTCGGTTATGAAACACTAATAAGACTCGGCTGCTCGGTAGCGTAGTCTCCTTGAGACCCAAACAGTAGTCTCATTCAGATCCAGTACCTAGTCTCTCAGAGACCCATTACTCTTTTTGAGACCAAAGTTATTATCATATAGACTCAGCCACTATACAACTAACTGCGCATTGCTCCCTGAACGAGTCATAAAATCACAGTTACAACTACGACCAGACTACAATTTGATTAACAAAGGTTAATTAGTCATTTTAGTGTGCGTCATATTCAAACAATAGCGGAAGTACTTTCGTACTATCTACTCTGGATTCTTTCTATCACTGTCTTATTCTAAACTAATTCAAAATTTAAGGGCTTAATCACACAACGCTGCCTTTGATTAAATTTGAACAATACTCAACATCACCGAGACCAAGCATCATTGAACAGTCAGTATTCACAAATAAAAGTGACAACGCGCGTAATTCAATAAGTCTTTGCATGATCAAATGTCTAACGTTGTAAAAGCTAACAATATCTCATCATTATTAAACACTAGCTTTTACCCTCAACTTCGTTTGCGTAAAAGTTGACATATTACCCCACGGGAACTGTACGTTTTTTTTTCGGTATAACTAGTATTCTATGTGTTATTTATTTATTTATTTATTTAATCATGAACAATTCATTATTGTGTTTGATAACATTCCACACTACAATCTATCTTAGTGCCTAATTTCATCCAGATCCGTTTAGCCTTTTGAGCGTGAAGAAGAGACAAACATACAAACTTTCGACAGGCCTCCGTCACTCGTTCAAAGTTACTCTCTTTAAGTGCCTACGGCTCGCATGCGCCCGGGCGCATCTAATCCAGTCGGCGGCTGTCACGCGCTCGTTTGAGTGTACATACCTACCCCGCAACAAAATAAACGATACTCGCGCCTTCACGAATGTCTAAACCTCGCAATGCAATTTGTAGTGTACAGAAAATTCATTTTTCAGTACATACAATAATACTACACCATAATATTTTATAGTCACCTATCCTTTTGTGTAATCATTTCTCAGCATAGATAGCCCTAGTGCTGTGTTGTGTGTGTGACGCGCGTTATTGCTATCTCTCTCTCTCTCACGCACGAGCGTTTTGTAGGTAATTATAACGTTAAGTGTTGAGTTTTCTCTATAGCGTGAAGTATCTGTACTTATTTAATCTGTGCTTTCGCCTTTGTGTGAATAAAGTCATGAAATCCAACTCTCATAGCTATGAAAATGTGGTACTCGGATTTTTAAGCTAACTTTAGTTAAGTACCTATTTATTTCGATTAGCTTAGTAGGTACAATTTAGATCAAGCTTTACGAGTCGCACTAACGAATATACCATCACCATCACGCCCATACTCCCCGAAGGGCCAGGCAGAGGTGCACCAATGCAAACCCACAGCTCGCCGGAACATTTTAGGTCCCATTCAATAGGGGGGGGGGAGCGAGCCCATCGCCACCAACCGGGCACAAATCCAAACTCCGCTGCTACTGAGAAGTAGGTTTTTTTTTTTATAAAACTTTGTCCCACCCTAGTAAACTCTCCTGTATCGTGGGTGCGTTCACAAACATACAAACTCACACACACCAACAGCCAGACCCAACAGAACAACGGTGAACAACTATTGGCAGATCATACAACTATTCGTTCCGTGCAGGAATCGAACCCGCAACACGCAGCGCCGTAGCCCATCGCTCAGCCACCAACCGTGTCGTGAAACTCTTACAACACATTACATTTTCTACCTTAGAGGAACTTCATTAGTTACGAAGTTGATACTATCACATACGACGCGATGCGCTGTTTGTTATTACGAAGAAAGCCTATATAGCTGACGTTGCTTTATCTCTACTCGCTAGATTATCATTACGTATAACATAAAATAAAACTTGTAAAAATATTCATTCGTACAACATGCTAAAATTTTCATATCAAAGAAAGAGTCGCATATTGTAACTAACTGACAAGTTTACAATTTCAAATACGAATAGGTACAAACATTTTATTTGTTAAATACAACCAACACCTGTGTTATTCTTAAAATGAGCACTATGCCTCGTCATTGGCGGACAAAATACTCGTATTATTTTCGATTATCAAAACACGATTTTAAATCGATTATCAAACAAAAGAAAACGAACAAAATGATTACGCAATAATAAATAATTTAAATTAAGATTGTCAACATAACAAAAAAAAACATTTCAATAAAATTTTAATTCCAATTTTAAATTTTAAGAAACACCAAGTAATAAATTTTATTATTAGAAAAGGTACCTACCTAATTCATAATTCGATTTTATCATTCATTCACCATGAAATAGGCGTCTTTTTCAATCAATATTTTAAGGAAATTCTTTTTCGTAAATCGTGTAGGTATGTCAGTTGTTTCTTTAATTCGTCTCAGCAAAAAGTTTTATTTTATTCAAACAAAAGGTCAGTAGGTACCATGTTGATTAGCACACATCTCTCTGTTACGTCGCGTCGTTTCAAACATTTCAATGTTTCAAACAGATGTAGGTATGTTTGATTTAACAAATAGTGCTGTCTCAAAAATGTGCAGTAAAGTATGTAGAAATATGGGATACCGCTTTCAGTCAGTTTCAATTTAAGCACACCACACAAACAGAGATGCTCTTTTAACCAGGGAACAATCACCACCAGAATCATAACAAAATGAAAACTCCTCACCAAATTGAGTGGTCACAGGTTTCAACAGGTTGCGACAGGTTTCAAACCACTCGCTGCACTGCGCGCTGTGGCGGTAGATTCTTTGCTGCCGCCTGCAGCCGGCGCCCTCATGCATCGCGATGCCACGTGACCCTCAATACGCCACGCCAGGTTTTGTTATAGCCACGTCCACGTTGTTGAGGCCTTCGGAAGTCAGAATTATTTGCTGCTCTTCATGGCTGAAACAGTTAAAAGACCTCAGACAAAGATTTCACAATAATCACATTTTGTAAGAGCAAGACTCAACCTAGGACGTTTGCCGTCCTGTATAGTGTCTGGACCGGCCTTTGTAATCGCTTCAGGACTCCGCTCACGATATGATAGCCATAACTTTACGTTGCATTTTACTGCGTGTAGATACATAGTTCTTTAGGAATTATATTGCATTGCAACCGAGGCTCAATCTGACCCACGTAAATAAATAGGTAGCTTGCATAATTATGCAGCAAAACATTTACCGTAAATTACGGTTCATTACGGTTTAACCCTAAACCTTTTTTTTGAAAAATAAAAATTCTATAGGTACACTTCCTACAAGAAAAGCTATCAGCTGAACCTCATAAGGACGTACTAAGATTATAAAAAAAAAACATTACTTCCCTGTATAATTATCATAACCAACAAGCGGACAACCACAATTGCTAGCCAAGCCGGGCATCAGTGTTATCATCATCATCGTCCGGTAGAAATCCGGGCAACATGTCGTCCTTGTCTTCAGACGCCGACGCGGCGACGGCTTTATTAGCGCTTCCACAAGAAGACGCATACTATTTTGTTGCGCCTCACATAAAACGCGCCAACCGTGATTCGCGTCAATAAATCCATAAACGTTTTGTGCCTGCACCGATCCCACTTCTGATGTCGGAGAAACAGCATCCTTCTCGACGCCATTGTTAGTTGTCAGGATTTGGTGGGCGTAGGGTTGCCATATGTCAGGAATTTTCCGGACATGTCCGGAAATTTAGTGCTTTGTCCGGAATGCGGGGGGAATCCTAAGCCGTCAGGAATTTCTACAATTTAAGTAAAAACCACAATTCCATAAATCTCACATCCCTACCGCGCATCAGAGGAGAGGCGTTTCCTTCACAATGAGCAATTTTCAGATGGGTTAGTTTTAAATATCATCAAGAGATGGCGGTGCCGTCTTTCCTCCACTTTTGGTTATTTTCTTTTTATTTGATTTGTGGCGGCACTCACTACTTGATGATATACGCGTATATTATAGATAATATACGCGTATATTTATAGAGGTCAGAGTATGGGAAGAAAGATATGATAGTGGCAAATTTTTTTTTTTGGAAATCCGGAAATTTCATCCAATGTCCGGAATTTTCTCCGGAATTTCGACTTTTCAATCTGGGAACCCTAGGTGGGCGTCATTGGGTGAAATGCGAGCACAAAACAAAGTCCGTATTCACTTTTAGTACAATTTAATAACAGTTTTACAACATTTAGTCACTGAACGAATAAGTACTTCACAACTAGTTTGTAAACACGTTAATTAACCAATTCTATTTGAGCAGCGGGTTCGGGACACCAATTCAACTTTACCGTCCAACAAAATCATAAGGCTTCCCATGTCTCCAGGATCCAACTCGATCCACACTTCAATACTAACACTTGACAATCGTCCTGATTGGTCCTGTGTATTTCAACCATTCTAATATTCCCGCTCAACTGCGCGGGAACACGCATGCGCGCGCCATTGGTCAAATATAGCACCTCGACCCCGCTCGAGGCGTATGCTCTGCTCTGATTGGTCGTGAATTAGAATACAAAACAATAACTTTTAATTAAATTCATGAGATATTAAATCGTAGCAGAATGTAACTAATCAAATTAAATAATATTACGATTTTACAAAGCATTTTTGGTAAACATTTGTCATCCCGCGTTTATTATCAACAATCAGTTCCATTTCGTGTGCTTCCTCCGACATATATATGATAGTACTACTAAACCTCTAACAAAATTGTATTCACAACTATAAAGTTCAATATCCTTTGATGTCGTTCAAAATATTTTACCAGGACTTCATAGCCTCATAAAGAAAAATGTGTGTGAATATTACCTAAACCTCGATGAAATCTGAACTGGCTGGCAGCTTCAGGAAGATTCCGTACAATCGCATCGCTAACAATAAATTACACCCTTTCAGCTCTGTGCTTTCAAACTGCACGAAATTACAGCTCTTCCAAGTTTATGGTTTCCTAGTAGCTAATAACTAGATGGGTTTGTGGAGTAGCCTGGTGCGAAGTAGCTATCGATCTCTGTGTGAAACCGCCGTGATTATTGTTTTGTACCGATGATGAAATATGTACTACTGTGTACTACCTTTTTGTTATCTCTTAATTAGGAAATTAAAAATCGTACACTACTTGCTATTATAATATTATGGCTGTTTAGTCCGATTATGTCTCACCAAGAAAGATCTAAATATATGGGCACATTACATTCCTACTATTTCGACCATAAATTCTAGTCTGAAGTACTAGGAGACTAGACTGAATTAGATTGAACCTAATTATTCAGAGAGCCGTCTGTTGGAATCAATCACTACACACGATCCATCTAGTGTCAGATAATACGAAGGACTGAGGTAGAATTGAAACGGAATATTATTACGTCTGCTTGAATAGACGATGCAATTAATTGATTCTGTTTAGCACGACTGTAGACAATGTTATGATTATTGCAGGCATGTTGCAATTCCCATAACTGCTATGAAACTATTTGAATAATTATGTCATTTATACTTAGTCCAGTAGTTAGTTTTGGCCTATAACCATAAGATAATAAGCCATAAGACATAAAATTGCATTTATCTTGGATATCACAGGAAAAGGAAAACATCGTGAGAAACCTGGAGTTAATAAAAAAAGGCTAAATTCGCCAATCCGCCTTGAGCAAATTGAATGAAAAGAGTGTCCGTAGGTTTCTTGCTCGTTCTTCTCTATAGACTTTAAACTGTAACTTTTTGAGAATTCAACACACATCACATACCATCACGCCTGTATTTCCCGAAGAGTTTGGCAGAGGTGTAATAATGTACACCCACAATTCGCCGGTATGTTTAGGTCTATTTAGGCGAGCCTGTTGCCATTAAGTGACAATTTAAAAGTGCCTATAAATGGTCTAATTTAAATAAATGCTTTGACTTTGAATTTGACAATCAATGTTTTCTCTGTATGAGAAGAGGCCTTTGCATTGCAGTAGCCATTTATTTATTTCTTCTTTCATTAAAAATAAAATAACTTTCAATCTTTCAGCACTATACTTATACAAGAGAACTACTGGATTTATTTAATGTAATAAAAGCAATATCATACAGTTACACCCTTTCAAAATCCGGCAGCTGAATTGCGTCATATCGCATACACTGCCATATGTTATCCTTTGACGGCTGCGAGAGGCTTTGAGTGGGATAACACAATTACCCTTTGTTTCACACGTTCTACGGGATGAATTGCTGTTTCAATACATAACAATGTTCAACAACAATCTATGCGGTTTTTGAGACCATAATGACACCTCAAGTTATGACACTTAATAATGGGTGTAAAAACGGAAGTTAAATGTTTTTTTTTTATCATTGTAATCCTTTGTTTATCTGGGTCATACCAGGGAATCATCTGTTTACGACGATATCAACTAAACTCTTTTATTAAAAACAGTTTTAAATGTCACTTTTAAACTAAACTTTAAATACCCACACCGCCCCAGCGCTACTAAAAAGTTATTGTTGACGCCAAAAATAAAATAAGGTATAGCCCTCAAAGATAACGTTATTTCCTATATATTTGCGAAAGAATTTTCAGAATCGGAATCACTAGTTCCGGAGGTTAGCGCATTCAAACAAAAAAATAAACAAACTTTTCAGCTTTATGATGTTATTCGTACAGTGCCACGGATCGAGTAAATTTAGCTGCAGAAAGGATTGTCTCATTTAATACGAAGTTTTAAAAATAATGAGATTGCGTTTTTTTACACTGGACACCTTTCTGTAAAAGATTGTGAATAATACTAACAATTTACAAAGCAATTAACCCAATATAGGTGCCTATCTTCCGCCGCTAACTTCGTACGTACAAAAATGTAATGATACGTTAGTTTACATTTTAAGTGCCAAGTGATAACATAAAATACTTCCCAAGATGCATTTTGGCATATACGCTATAGCTAAGAGAACTATAAATTCTAGATAAAACATCACCTCAGGATATGCTTCTGAAATTGAATTACGGCCGTGAAATAAATGAATAAATCTACTCGTCCCTGCTAAACGCTGTCCTGGCTTCCAGCCAGAATTCAGTTGTAAGGGAGATTAACGCTCTCTTGGGGAAGGGCGACCAGTTGCTGCATAACTTATAGTGATATTAGCTGGGGTATTTGTTGGCGGAATTATCAATTAACGTTGGCGTTTAATTACAAAATAACACGCATACCTTTCTCGAACAGGAATAGGCAGAGGTTTAGACGCAAAATTCAGCTTCCGTATGTTTGTATCTGAATAACTCGGAAAGAAGTCGACTAGTCGATCGGAAAGTAGCGACTGGAAAGTAGTCGGAGTAAAACTTTTGTGCAACGTTGCGTTTTAATAGAAGAGTGTTTTTATGTTTGTATGTAATTATACTTTTCATGCTTTAACGGGTTTAAGCTTTCATTATTTTTAAACTCCACAGCCATGGCTACCATAACACTCTGCCCATCCATACAATAAACCATTCCGACGGTTAAACTTTGTCAAGTACCAAGCAATCATAAATAGTGTGGTCCCTATGTAACGTGACAGAACTTTACAAATCCCCATTACAATAAAGTCATACATAATAATGAGTACCATCATCATTTTAAAGCCTTCCAAGAGCGGAGGCCTCTTGGAAGGCTGAGTTGGCTTTGGCTTCTCTTAATCTTTTCAAGGCCCGAGATCCTAGGTCCCGATATACGTTAAGAAAAGTACCTAAATTAGGTCTCATAAATATGGTCACCAAACTAGTAAAGCAGCCATCCATGCATTACAAATAAGCCCGTCAGTTAAACTTCTACCATTCTGTGTACTAGGCAATCATAAACACTGAAGGTCCACTAATAAATTAACATGACAGAACTACACCCGTTTTCAGCAGAATTTCCATCCGGAATCTGATAACCGTAACGCCTAATTTGATTTTAAGTGGGCTTCGAATAATGAATGATGTTAAAGTAGAATAAGCCTAATGGCCACAAAATTAGTTCAGGTCACTACTAGGTTTTATTCCTATTTTATTTTCTTTTTGTGAAGGAGTAAAAACTAGGAAAGAAGAAGTACTAAGCTATAAAACTTCTGCCATCAAGTATCCCGGTTTGGAGGGTTTATGTGCAAGTTTAATTACAGACTTATGAAACAATTCAGTGTTGTCCCATGGGGTCAACTTCCAGTCTTCAGTCGTTTCAGTACATAATTCCTCCATAATTCTTACGCAATACCTTACCCCCCAAGAAGATTTGTTAGGCTTTCGGAATTTGAAAAGCCTTGAAAACGACCACTACAGGTCTCTTAACCTAGTAACGCGGAACAAAAATGTATCACACACAACATAAGAGCCAAAATACACGCTACTTTTAGCTTCGGCGATTTGCTATTTTGCGACTGTATAGATGCAGCATCGCAATTTCGCAACTCTTCGTGTCACAAAATCGCAGATCGCTAATGCTAAAAGTGGCATGTGTACTTTGGCCCTAATATCTACACAAAAACACCACAAATTCTCACAATCCCGACGGTATGATTATAACAATCCAGACCAAAAATTTAAACCACCTTCCGAGATACGGATGTCGGTGGGTAAGTACTCCAAAGTGGCCTACCCGCGAACTAACCACAACCAGCTCAACCTTGCAGACTAGGCGTTCATAAAACCACTACACCTAAGAGAGATAATGCACCATTTTATTAAAAATCCGTTTTAAAACTTTCATCGTGTTTGTTTCGTTTTGTCATACTGCCAGTTACATACTCTGAAAAGTTTTTAATTCTCATATTTTACGTGTTACGTACACTGACGCTCTCTGCAGATTTTTATTTTAAAATGAGATTTGTTTATTACTCCTATATAATCCTGGATACTCGTACAAGGACAGCTACCCCAATTATGGTTCTAATTCAACTTGTAATTATAAAGTAAGGGTTAGCCCCTTTTTCGTATGAAAAACATCCCCGCGCGCGATATTTGACTAAGTAGGTTTTGCCCGCGACTTCGTCTGGGTGGAATAGTTTGTCAGTCTTTTTTATTTCTAAGGTACTTATTATGTCGGAAACGCTTGAACATTATTTATTTATTTTTAAACAAGTGCCTAAATACAAGTTTCACGTTTTATCTTCTATAATGTCGAACGCATATAAACTTTTATCCCCTATATAAATTCTTCTAAGCGCTTTTTTCGTGACAGAAGGTAACCCACGTTCTTCTCCAAGGTCTAATCCATCTCTGTACTAAATTTCATCAAATTCGGTTCAGTGGTTTAGGCGCAAAAGCGTAACAGACCGGCAAAGTTACTTTCGCATTTATTAACCGACTTCAACAAAAGGAAGTTCTCAATTAAATACGTCAGTATATTTTTTTTTTGTTAATTATTTCGGGATCATAGGGTCCTGGACCTTTGAAAGGCGTACGAGGAGCCAAAGCCAACTCGCAGAGGCCTCTTACATGGCTTTACAATGAAATGGAACAATATTTTTTTTATTATTAGTATGGATATGGACTAGTATGGACTGGCAAACATTTTGCGCTTTCGTTAGTTGTTTATCTATCTATTGTGGCAGATATAAAGTGCATCGCGGAAAGTCTGCCTGGCGTCTACGAACAACAAACAAAAGCAGTTATAAACTCCAATACATTACAGAATTTCGTGATGTAATGCTGAAGTACAAAGAAACGAACAAACTTAACCAACTTTCCGACTTAAAAAAGGTATATAAAACTTTCTTACTTATTTGTGCAAAAACACAATCTTGAAAGTTGAAACTTAACAAAAGACCCAAAAGTTAGAAGTACAAAAGTACCAACGGATAATATTAAAGATAACGACTGATAGAAATCATAATGATTTAGTCACTTTTTTTATTTCTTTCATCATTATCATCATCATCTCAGCCATAGGACGTCCACAGCTGAACATAGGCCTCCCCTTTAGATCTCCACATATTATACCGGTTGGGAGCGACCTGCATTTATTTCTTTACTCAAAGATAAAGTTTGCGTGTACGCTCGATAGATGGCTCTGTCGGTTTTTGCTCATTTTTTGGTTACTCTCTAAAACCATAGAGCGGTCTATGGTTTAGTTTTCAATACTAAATAAGATCAGAGCAAACTAATTAAAACGATTTTTTTTTTCAAAATCTGAAACTACGTTTGTCATCCTTAACTAATCTGCAACATTGTAATATTTCCCGTGGTAAACTACAGAAAAAAACAGATTTGATACGAGACAGTATTGGCCGTCCTCCATAGTAAATATCGTGATAATGTATAGCCTAGAGACTGCCCAGACCAGTAGCAAATATTCATCCAAAGTTTTAACAGAATCTGCCCGGCAGTTTTTGCCTGATGTTTTAAACCATCAAAGAACATTAATCTGTCTTCGCAACAACAAGTAATGAATGACAGTGTCGCCCCGTTGTATCTCAGACGAGCTATTACACAAGTTTTCATCGCAGCCACAGGCGTGGGCACCGCTGGCGTGCCACGTAACCACTAAAGAGACGATGCAGAAGTTTCAGCTTATATCCTGTGAAGGAAATCGTTTTTCTTTATTTCCCGGCTATAATCGCCTGCCTCGTTTGCCCAGCAGCGTTAGCGTAACAGTCGCGCCTAAGACTACTGTCTTAGGGCCTACGCCAAAGGTCTTGGATTCGATTCCAAGAACGAGCAAAGTGTTATCTTCTGTCTATGAAATTCTCAGTAGCAGCTCGGAATTAGGATTAGTCGCCAGTTAATGGCAATAGGCTCGCCCCCTATTACATGGGACTTATACGTACCGACGAACTGTGAGTGTACTTTGGTACACCTCTGCCTAACCCTTCAGAGGATACAGCCGTGATGGTATGGTGTGTATGTAAAAACGTTTATCTTTATTTCCCAAGTATATTCGAGGCTTTTCATTGATTACTTGATTTGATAAGTAAAACTTATTTGACTAAAAATGCATTATGACTCAACGTTTTTAGTTTCGTTTTTCTGAGATAAACTAACGATTTTGTAATTTAATTATTATTATTTAACTAAGTTTTGTGTTCGTAGAATTTTTATTTATACAGATGGATTGTGTCGCTGTGTGCCAGTCATCTTCCTGATATAAATAAAAAAAAAACGACGGGTTGCACTCCGGGAGTGCCGGCAGAAGTGAAAACGCTAAAGACGTACACAAATATATTTGTGTACGATAAATTCGTAAGATTTTCGATCAGGTCACGTGTCCTGACGCGAGTTTAACATTTTTTACCCATTCCAAAACAAGTGCATAACGCCGCTTACGAATTTTCGATCAGGGTCACGTGTCCTGACGCGAGTTTAACATTTTTTACCCATTCCAAAAAAAGTGCACGACGCCGCTAAAGAAGTTTTCACTTCAAAAATATACTTACCTAAATAATATTCTAAACCTGTTGCAGTACATTTTTCTACGTTTTCCTTTTAATTTTAGGTAGAAAGTAAAAACATATCGTCACATTTTCATTTTTTCATTAATTTTCATAGACTCATCATCTGTCTAGCCCTGTGGTTTAGCCTTTTCTCAACTACGTTGGGGTCGGCTGCCAGTCTAACCGCGTGCAGCTGTACACCAGGCTTTTTTCATGGTGCGACATGAAGGGAGTCTGTCAGACTTTTACTGACTAAAAATCAATCTCTTGCCACACATACGCCGGGGATCTTAGCAGCATACAAGTTGACCTACTGCTACAGCCTCTGTTGTGAGGTGATGTTGATAAATATCTCGCGTGGTATTGTCTCGAGGCGGGTTGGGGACAACTATGACGCCGCATCCGTTAGGGCACTGACAGAGAATGTGAGTTGGGTAACTAGGTATCTGTTAAGCGAATTTTACGACAGTTTTCGAAAGGTTAAGTACCCCTGACAGAATTGCTGGTTTGATATGTTTAAAAGCTGTCTAAGTCAATTCGATTAGGCCATTAGCAAGTTTGAACGTCATTACAAGAAAAATAAAACATCTGGTTGCCTTAAAAGGTGATTTTGTATTTCCATACAAAATTCTGTCCAGAAATGGGCAAGAAACTCTAGGTATATATATTAGGTATATAATATGCACTTTAAAAATTAATGTATTACAGTATTTGCATTCAGAATCACACAAGTACCAATACATATGATATAAAAAAAAACTGCAACCAATTGGTATTTGACAATAAAATTAGGGGTCAATTTAATTTGAATTGGTTTAAAATTATTTAATTAATGATTGCTCTATTGGATTTAAATAGACCTTAAGACCAATTTCATGGATTAAAAACGTTTGAAATCAACTCCAAACAATTTCGGAAATATCGAGATTGAGATCAGATTGCGATCGTTTCTAAGTTAGTAAAATGATATTTATGCACTTAATTAATTTTCATCGCAGTGCCATTAACTTTAAACACACAATTACCCACAAACCACCCTTAATTAATCACTGATTAACTATTAAACGCTCTCTGTTTACGGAACCCAATAAATGTCAGTCAACGTTAAATGGCTTTTTCAGGAACATCACTGCGCGGCGGTCCCCCATTCGTTGTTCCCGTCCGTTCCGCGCCACCAGCCGTAACTACTGCGCGCCTAGTATAATTGGTTTAATTAATGTTTCTATTGGCTTTTTTATTTCTTTATTTGTTTGTTTGTTTGAAGGTTTTTCAGGCAATCAAAACAAGGTTGGTGGTTGGTACTTTTTATTCAGATGCAGTTGGATATAATTCTGTCATCACGAACCAAACAAACAACATCTCTCCTATTTTTTATTTATTTATTTATTTATGAGTTATGGAAGACTTACAGCTAAACAAAACAGAATATAAAATAGTAGGTGAAACTGACAGCCAATTACAAGTCTTCACTTATAAAAAACAGACTGGCAGAGATGATTTTTTAAAATACTTATTTATAATTGTTTTTATATCAACGCTAATTAATTTCAAATCTATTCTCGGCAAAAGGTTTGGGTGTACGCGTACATAAAATTGTTTAAACATATTAAATTACATGGATGTAATTAATATTAGAGGTTATAAGGCTCTCGAGTGGCGACCACGTACCGGAAGGCGCAGTGTAGGAAGGGTAGAGGTAGACTGAAGGCCTGGTAAAGGTCGCGGAAAACCACTGGTTGCGGGTAGCATAGAACCCGTCATTGTGGCTATCTTTAGGGAAATCTATACATATAATAAAATCGTAACGAGGCCAATTCTGTACATTCAATATTTTTTATAAAGAGTAATTCTCACATGTTAAATATATTATACTGAACCCAAAAAAATAGTTTTTAGAATTTTTGTCTGATTGTTTGTTTATTTGTTTGTTTGTATGTACGCGCATAACTTTTTAACTCCTGCACCGATTTGAACAAAACTTTTGACATTGTGTTGGCAGTAACCTGACCTGTAATCTTAGGTACTATTATTTATCTACTATATATTCATCACGCTGTGTCACATAGGGGTTAGACAGAAACAGTATGAACACTATTAACTTAAAAATACTGAACGCGAACGAAGTTGCGGGCAACAGCTAGTCTTTAATATTATAGAGATTCTAGCTGACCCGGCAAACGTTGTTTCGGCAAATATTATTTTTAGGGGTATGAAAAATAGATGTTGACCGATTCTCAGACCTACCCGATATGCCCACAAAAATTTATTGAAATCAGTCCTGCCGTTTCACAGGAGTTTGGCAACACAAACTGCGACACGACGATTTTATATATTAAATTGTGGTTTGGTTCGTTTTGGGTATCTAAGCTCAGTTTATAAACACTGATGCAGCCTAGGCTTTTCCAATAAAGTTGACCCAGCCTCGGTTTTCAGTCTAACCAGATGAACCAATATTGTTGTCAATATTTTACAAGCGGCATCTGCCGCCTGACCTTTGAACCAATACAGCTCAATGCCACTATTCTCTGGTTGTACCAATCAAACGTTTTAAATCCTGTCTAACCCAAACATTTGCTTTGGACATTTGCATACTAAAGCCCTGTTGGTGCCAACCAGGGTCATCACTCATCGAGTTAGTTACTAGCACGGGTCTATTATCGTGTTAGCCTCCACCTTCAACTCCAAGTTAAGAATGAATTCAGCTTATATAGAAAACACCAGTTTTGTGTGGAGATGCGTAAGGGTCTGTCAGTTTAGAATAGATGCGGAAAGCTGCGGTGAAAATTTGAATTGAGAGAGGTAATTAAGTATATACTTACCCCGCTCAATTCAGGTTTTGTTGCACCAGAAAACTTAGGGACAAACTATTTAGTAGCACAGTAGCGGGTAGTGGCGCGTATAGATTATTGTATTTGTTATTTTTTAATTTTATTTTTGTGTTGTGCGTCGCTTTCGCGAGAATAAATGGTTTTTCTTTCTTTCATTCATTTAGTCCCAAGTTTTCTGGCACTAGTGGGTGTAACCGGATTTTGACATGATCATTCTTAACAAAAAATATTTTAGTATTGGAAGTCAGCGTCTTTGGTTCTTTTGTTGTTTTGAATTCTTACCTCTTGTCTTCTAGAAAGAATTTTCCTAATCGGTTGATAAACGAAGGCGTTCTGATGTAGCAAAAAAATTACAACTAAACTGTAACGTCCTCCTTTTTCAAAGTCAGTTAAAAATGACTCTCCGAGGGTTTCGTCACCCTTTACTCACTAAACTCATCAAACTCAACTCAAACTCACAATTCGTTCCTATTTGTTACCCACGAACTTCTACTACATACCTACCGACAATCCCATCCACCATCCCATTTCCTACAACTATTAATGACGCGAAACTTTATGAGGATAGATGGATGGATGTTCGTTACTCTTTGAAGTTTTAACGACGCAACGGAATTAGCTGTAAATAAGCAGTAATTTTGATCCCATTTTTGTGTTGCACGAAGTCACGGACAGAAACTATAGTAAGTACTAAAAACATAATTGGAAAACGCCCTTTATAGACATTTGCGTTGATGTTCGACCGCTGCTTACTCCCCAGAGTCTAGATAAGTGCTAAGTTTACAACATCTGCGATTAACAATGCAACGTTGTAGTGGCAACCTCTGACATTTTATGTTACCTTGGTACCTCCCGGAATGTTACCTACTGAAAAAAGATTTAACTTTTAACAATATTCGAAAATATAAAAGAAAAACAGAGAGAGAGAGAGAGGAGAGGAGAGGGGGAGGGAGAGAGAGATTATGTAGGTGTACATTGGTACACCTCTGCTTAGCCCTTCGGGGAATACAGGCGTGATGGTATGTGGTATGCAAAGCGATATGCTCGACTAGTTTCCATTGATTAAATAATATTGCATTAAATAAGCAAAAGAAACAGAAATAAAATTTGCATAATTGAGTTAATAATATTTACCGCGCATTTCTACTTAAACTTTTACTAATTAAAAATGTTAAATACATAGTTTGCAAACTCATCTTAGCGATAATAAATGTCAAAAAATTAAAGTAAATTAGAGGCATTTTTGACAGATTGAGACTAAATTTTCCCCCGGCTCTGTTCACGCTGATCCTTAAGCGAGCGTTATTCGGTCAAACTCAAAATAAACGGCGTCTGCCCCACGTTCAAATCTGATGGTCATCTTCCGAGAGTACTTCCACCTTCGACCCGTGAAGGGACTGGACGTAAATATGAGTAGTTACGCAACCTAACGTTACACAAGTCCGTCCCGAAAGCATCAGTCCACATCAAATTAGGAAGGAAAGTAAATCCACTCGTAATGACTCAGTTTTGAAAAGATTAATAGCCGCTACGTTGTGGCTTTAAGGAATCCCTACACACTAGCGGTTTTATCTCTGAAGCGATATATATCTGTCCGTAGAATTTGTTTTATTTTGGCGATATTTTTCTCCCGGAGATAATGTCGCTTGTGTGTGGAGATGCCTTTGTAAATTAGAAAATCTTCTGAGTGAAAGATGGAGTACGGAGACTAAACGCCATTATATTTCACTGGTACTTCAGCCAGAGGCTTGAAAGATTGAATCTTTAAACCCTCTGGCTGAAATTATAACTTTATATATCTCTTAACATTACATTTATCTATGTACTCCAAATTTCAGTCATGCTGAAACAGCATGAATATAATTACTTAAAAAAAATCCCCACACATAGATTTTTTCTTCTATCGTGTCTATTGTGCATTCTTCACACATACCAATAACCAGGCCAGGAACAACGACCCGTAGATTATACAAATAAGTTCCGTGCAAACATTGAATCCGCGACACGCAGAGCAGCAACCAATCGGTTGATCTTAAACTTTACTGCTTGCATACAATCTGTAACTGCCCCGTTGGCCTCGTGGTGGCAAGCACGACTGTTAAGCGTGGGTTCATGGTTTCGATTTCCAGGCGGGGCAAAAAGTGTTATTGGGTTTTTTCATTAGGGATTTCTCATTAACAGTAAAACATAAACATAAACATACACATAAAATTGATAGTGAAACTCCCGTGTCTCGGTAAACACGTGAAGCCGTTGGTCCTGCGCCTGATCTTCCGCCGGTTGTGTTGGATTGCCGTGCCATGAGACTATAAGAGTTAGGCAATAGCGAGTTTACATGTGTTGTTTGCACTTGCGCGCTATAACATCTCCTGCGTACTTGGCTACGACTAGTTCTAAGATTGGCGGCCGTGGCCGGAATCAGTCTGGAGAAAAGGTTTTTATTTTTTACACATCTTGTAACCGAACTCACGGTGCCATTAAACCGCGCGCTTAGGGTCGGTTCATATCTGACGGAAAATGCGTCGAGCGTATCGTCGCTCTTAGGTAGACGCGCTAACGCATCATCGGTTAGGTGTGAAAGGTTGAATGTTTTATTATGTATTTGACTGTTTTGGCGTTACGCGACCGATAAAATGCGACGCATTTTCCGTCACATATGAACCGACCCTTATACAAGGCCCTTTTTCCCTCGCATGCGCCTTCTGTCCTCAAACGTATGGCAACAATTCGCAGCTCAAAGTTATATTAGCCGAAACGGTATTTTATTGCACGTCACATAAACTATATACGTGAGGGACTAGGGTATCATCATGACGCGAGATGTATATATTTTTATGAGTTCTTTCTAGGACAGTTGCTGGTCATTTAATACTTAAGGGCTTATCCCAACGGGACGGTTTGGCGCCGCAGCCATAAGGTATATGATTGGTACCGCTCCAGGCTCTTTAGTCACGTAGCCAACCATCTATTTTGTTGAAAGGCCTGGCTGCGTTCTGCGGTGTCCGAATGGAGTAGGAACCCGACTACAGGGTTCAGACTACGACTAAGACCCATCAGGCCAAGATCACTAAATAAATAAATACATTTAGTTCACAAACGTATTTAGAACATCATTGCATTCCTGTCACATTGTTAGGAGGTGACAGTGACAGAATGATATTTAAACACATCAAGCGTTAAATATATTTAGTGATTTTGGTGAAAGTAGCCCTAAGAGTAGTTGAGGTCAGCAGTGGCATTCTATACGGTAATTCCACCGTCACTTCGACGCTCACTTCGCACTTCAAAGTGTCAAATAAATCAATATCATTTGAATTTGATGTCATTGAATAGCGACTTGAGATGCGAGTTCATATCTGAATTTTACAGAATCGACGTACTGATCAATTTGACAGAAAGTTTGATAGTTTTCTGTCAAAATGGTCACGAATAAAAAAAAAATATGGAGTACAGTATTTTGTCAAATATTAAAATTATTATTTGTTATTGTTTTGTTTTCGATGAATGGAGAGAGATAATGCGAGTGTGTCTGAAGTTTTGCGAGAGAAAGTATGAGAGAATATCCACTGTAATTTATTAAATGTGTAGTAGATTTTATAATAATATTAGTATTGTATTCTAGGTTAATTATTGTAATTGGTGTAACCGTTTTAATTAACTATAAATAAATAAATAAATAAATAAATAAATAAAGAATAAAATCGAACTGTAAACATGTGTATGGCTACAGAGAAAAATAATACTCCCTCCGGGTTCTAAGTTTGCCTTGTACATCACTGTCAGCTGTTAAGGAAAACATAGTGAGAAAAGTAAGAGTAATATTGAATATAACCCGAAATAAAGTGAGACCTGAGTGTTAAAAGTGTTATTGGGTTTTTCTATGAAATTCTCAGTAGCAGCTCGGAGTTTGGATTTGTGCCCGGTTAATGGCAATAGGCTCGCCCCCTATTACATGGGACCTAAAATATACCGGTGAACTGTGGGTGTACATTGGTACACCTCTGCCTAACCCTTCGGGGAATACAGGCGTGATGGCTTTATATATTTCATCATCATCATCATCATCATCTCAGCCATAGGACGTCCACTGCTGACCATAGGCCTCCCCTTTAGATGTCCACATAAACCGGTCGTTATATATTTATTTTATAAATATTATAACCTGAAATCGCCAATCTGCCTTATGAAAGCGTGGTGATCAAACCCCTTTCCTTCTTTATATAAAAATAGGCCTTTGCCTTGCAATGGGACAACAGGCATTATTATAAATATAAAACTACCCACAAGCTAATTCGAAGCCGTTAGCCGGTAATAACAGTAGACTAAACTAATTAAGATTGTACGTGTTTGGTTACTTATGCTAAATACTTAACTACTGGATAATACCTACTTGCGTTCGTTTAAATGGTGTAGTTTAATCTTCACATACCATTTGGCTTGCAATTGCATTTTAACTACATATTAGATGCTCTGTGAGAACCTAACTAGATAACTATATACTTACCTATATTTTGTACAGCGGGTGTTTTCATTATTTCGTATTTTTTTCCAATATTTACTAATATAAAAAAGAGGAAAGATTGTTTGTTTGTTTGTACTGAATATGCTCCGAAACTACTGGACTGATTTTAAACATTTTCCGCCAATAGATAGCTAAATTATCAGGAAGTAACATAAGCTATAAAACATCACGCTACGACGTACAGGAGCGTAGCAGTAATAAAAGACATAACTTAAGGCGGGTGAAAATATCCACGGAGACTAAGTAGCGGGCAGAAGTTATTACAATATAAAGAGAAAGTTAATGAAATTAGTTGGAAATCGTAAACAAAATATTAAGTCAAAGTAAAAATACTTTTAATGTGTTTTCCCATTAAAATAACTTTTAATGGAATTTCCCTATAAACACACTTTTAATGAGTCTTGCTCTTATTAAACGAAGTCGAAAGTAAGATGTTCTTACCATCATTGCGAATACTTTTTTACTTAGATAAAATCATTTTTTACAAAAACAAGATTCAAACAGATCCATATTTTTGACTGTACCCATTACGCCAGTGCCCAGTAGGTACAGTCAGCAACAAAAGAAGATTAACATTTCAGATTTTTAAATCCTTAATATTGAGCACAATATCAAAAGAAATACGAAAAAGATTAAAATTAAGATTAAATAAACTCTTGGGTATTGCCTAAAATTCTGAATAACAGTGAATTGTGTTATTCCGTGTCTATTTAAATGATATGTAAAAGTAGCAAAAAAAAGTCGAGTATCAAAATACTCGACTGTTTTTTTGTTTTTGATCGTACGTAAAAAAAAGTCCAAATAAAATTGTAATTAGTTAGCCCACGAATATCCGGTTCAAGGTCCAAGCTGCCAACGGTACTAGGCGCACAGAAAACGATTTTCTATGAGAACGAGACAGAAACTCCCAAAAAACGCGTCGTACTAATTAATCAAGGTCGTTTAATTATACGTAAGACTTTGATTAATCGTACAACTGAAAAATCTGGGGATTTCTGCCTGAAATTCAATGGGCGAACTACCTTTACTTTCTTTTTATACGTGAATGGAAACATCCAATGTGCAGATTGTGTATAAAAGTCGGGCTTATAACAATATTATTCAGTTTTCATCACCTGTAACGATGTCATTCATCCAGATCCGTTCAGCCATACTGGTGTGAATGAGTAAAAAACATCCATCCATCCTCACAAACTGCTGCGGGTTGTTCGAAAGAGATACCGCGCCCCCGAAACGCAAAGGGCACATGAAGGAACATAGATGGGTTTTAGTCAGTAAAAGTCTGACACTCCCTCCCGTGCCGCCCAGGGCGGGAAGTTATTTCAAGATTTCCCAACTATAAAAAAAAACCTCACAAATTAAAAACGGGGTGTAAGGGACATCTATCCGTAAACTTCGCTAGTGCACTCAGGACTCTATTCTGACTTCAGAACAAGTTGAATTACGCGCAGGAACATTTTGAATTTTTACCGTTTTTTCGGCAGATAAAGTTTGAAAAATTGGCCTGTAACTTTTGGCTAATGCTAATGCTTTGGCTAATGGCAATAACGATATTTGTTGACCTAAAACAAAGACAAAATAATTAGAAGACGATACAGATGAAATAAGAGCGAATTTTCGATTAACTGAAAAGTATTAAAAACCTACATAATATCTCATTACATTTTCCCATTAAAAAAAATTATGTCAGGCACTCGATCGGTCGGTCGGTGTATTAACAATCCTTAAACTATGGTTTCAGTTTAAGGATTGTTAATACACCCCATATGTACATCATTTGTATCCACCCTTGAGCTACCAATACAAACGAAAACGTTTTTTATCTTCCAGGAATAGTAGCAAAGGCGTAAGTTAACGCGGATGAAAAAAAGTCGGTCGAAATCGCGGGTAGAAGCTTGTTTAAAATAAACGGTTTCGGGTTTGAGCTTGACATGCAGGTAACATTCATACGTGCACTATCACGTTTGAAATACAATCTTTATACGATTCGTATACGCGATATTTTCCATTGAGTTACATCCAACGCGCGCTATATGCAAATGTCACCCACAATTAATACCTCCCACCGTGCAATGTATTACGTGATCACGCATACTTATCGTCTTATATCGGTTTTTACTTACAAATTCATCGACATGGGGAATTTCAATCGAGTGTATTGGGAGAGTTATAAGGAAAAAGAATGTTGAAATAGAGCCACTATTTGGGGAATAGTGACCAAAGTATCAGGGTACCAGGCACCCAGCACAGATAATCTATTTAGTTGATAGCGTCCTGTCTAACCCCAAGCTCATGTGATAAGGGTCTCATTTTTCTATTTTTCATCTCAGGGAATAGCGACCAAGGTACTAGAAGCTACCAGGCACCCAGTAAATATAGTAGGTCCACTTAGTCAAAGGCGTCTTGTCTAGTTCTGTCTCACGCGATTTTAGGTATGGTTCTCATTTTTCTAATTTTGTTACTATTTGGGAAAAGAGACCAAAATACCAGAGGCTACTAGGCATCCTTAGTCGAAAGTGTGGCATTTTATCCTATATTTCCCTAGCAAATCAAATCAAATCAAATCAAAGCATTTATTTCAATTAGACCATTTACAGGCACTTTTGAATTGTCAAGAAGTTACAGTTTAAAATTGAAGCTAGTTGCTCGTTCCAAAACGTAGGTCTCTATGGAGAAGAACGAGCAAGAAACTCCATGGACACTCTTTTCCTTCCATTTGGTTTTTCTCTTGGTTTGGTTTCTCTCTTTGGTTAGCCTCCAACCAAGAACAATAGAATCAACGATAATATCAATACTAAAGCTAACATCATGTCGGGTTCATTACCACTCCAACATGCTTATTTTATGAATTATGTACTACTAGATATAATATTGACGACGAACGTAAAACGATCCATACTTTGTTACCAAAATTCTTATAACATCAAATCATTAATAGAAAGAATCAGTGACATAAGCTCCTTTTTTTTAATATCTTTGGATGGCAAATAGCCTGATGTTAAGTGCTGCATATAGACATCTACAATGCTATAGCTCTTGCAAATGCGTTGCCATCCCAGAAACACAGTGGAAATGTCTCATGTGCCTGTAATTACACTGGCACCCATAACCTTCAAACCGGATCACAGTAAAGCTACTTTGCGGCAGAAATAGGTATAGTGGTAGTACTTCCCCGGTTGAGCTTCTACACAAAGAGCTCTACTACTACTTCTACTAAAACTACTACTAGGTATTTAATTAAATAACAAATAAATCAAGGTTAAAACGCTTGGATACAAGTGGAAACTAAAATAGAAATAATAAAGAGTGTTTTCATTAATTACACCTTCAAAATAAAATATGATACAACCTATGCATAAATTATACGAGTAAGGACACTATATCTATTTTGGTCGGTCGCGGGTTATGCCCGTCATTGTGACAAAACAATCGGTTCATCCATTGTTCGGCTCCAATTGTTAATTGAGTTTCCTTTTAGAACATTTCCAATTAAGAGAAAGATTAATGGTTTAAGATAAATACAATAATTCTAAAACCACACTTGGGACTTCCATAATTGTAGTTTCGTCTTTGTCTCATCATCTGTCTAGCCTTTTTACAACTATATTTGAGTCGGCTTTCAGCCTAACCGGTTGCAGCTGAATATCAGAATTTTACATAGACTGAGTATTTGACGAGCACAGCCCAGTAACTGGGTGACACTTTACTGCTCAGTAAGGCTGGTTAAGACCGCAGGAAGACGCTGGATGCAGGCCGCTTCCAACCGGTCCTTTTGGAAATCTATGGGGGAGGCCTATGTCCAGCAGTGGACGTTCTGCGGCTGATATGATGATAATGAAGGCTGGTTACTCATCTAGCTATTTTCTGAGTCCATAACGTTTCAACGACTGTCTAGGATTACCGAATGTCAGTTGGCCCAACACCTTACCATGTTTTTCGAGCCACAAAGGGGTTCGATATGAAACAGATAGTCACCCATCCATTTACCGCCCTCGAAACGAATTGCTTAACCTCGGACGGCAGACTGGCCTAAATTTCGTAATCTGTGTCCCTTTACATAAATACGTATTTCAGTTTCATTTTAAACGTGGAACCAAGACGGGCCCAATTTCGTGTTTCGTAATGTAATTATGGGCCAGTTGACTGTTTTTCATCTCGAGTAAATTGTAAAACGTGCTTAAGGGGGCCAAGGGCGGGACAATTTGGGGAGGTCAGTAATTTCTAGGCGACATTTCGTCGTTCCAGGACTGAAAAAAAAAAGATTTGTAAAGTAACATAAATATAGGTAGGTAGTGAAGATGTGGTCATGTTGAGAGGATGAGTGAAAGGCGGCTAATAAAAGGAATTTATATGGCAGATGTGAGTGACTACGCAGGGAGGGGACGCCCTAGAAAGAGCTGCACTGACCTTATTGGTGAGGTTTTTCAGAAAGGTCAGATGTGTGAACCAGGTAAGGATCGTCAAAGTAGCGTGCTGTGAATTCTGCCTACCCCTATGGGAGAAAAGTGTGAGTTTATGTATGAAGATTACCACCGTTTTTCGTTTCCAGATATTTGTTTAGCACCCAAGATCAGTAATAAATCGAGATATTCATCGCTTCGGTCTCAAACAAAATAACTCGAAAGCTGATTTGACCACACCAATCACAGCTACCCTTCGCAGTTTGTAGGATTCAAATTGTCAGTCATTTATCCTAGTTTCCTTATAGAGACCAATGTTCAATGTGATTTCTCAAGACGAATCCCTTTGGACAGATAATCCTACCAGGTGATTTACTATGTCTTGTTGGATTGCCGTTCCATCGGGTTAAGAGTGTTAGGTAAGAGGGAGAGCATCTGTGTTTGCGCACTCACTTGTGAGCACTATAAAATGTAATCTTCTGTGTATTTGTCTAGCCTCCATTGATATTGGCCGTCGTAACCGAAATTCAGTCGGGAAAGTATATTACCTATTATTATTGGTAGGGATAACAACCTATAGTTTGCCGGATGTACTTGAGCATATGAGCATCGCTCTTCGCAGACTCTTCATCCCCCTCAAAACTCCACATTGTTTCCAGATAGCACTTAAAACAAAACCCTTTTTTTCTAAAGCTCGAATCAGAAATAGAGAATGTATCGAGTGTATTCTCATCCCGCACACAATGTGAAGCGTCTAACAAAGGCCAAGGGCAGGCGCGGGGGCGAGGGCGGGGGCGGGGGCGAGCGCGGGGGGCGACCGAGCTTTTTCATTCATTCCTATAACAATAAGAGCCATAATTAGAGCGTCAGCTGGATTTTATATTAATCGCCGAAATCAATGAATTACCTGCTTAAGTGCTTAGTTGCGCCAGTCAGGAGTATTTTTTGGTTCTGAATTAGTTTCTAACAAAGGCCTGTTATGTATGACATTTTGTTTTTAACCTCGTGTTAGCAACGAGTTAGGTTTTTGGTGCTAGTTGGCTAAAGTGACAAAATTCTGACAGCTTTTCCATATTGGGTGATGCAATGCAGAATAATTGTTTGTCCAAAGAATGGATCATTTTAACGCATTTTTATCTTGCAGCCAATATAATGTACTCACCTGCATTGATGACCGCTGGCAATGTAACCAAAAAGCTGGCAGCTTTGCTGTATTGAGTGGCAATGTTTCTTTACAAATGGGTCGGCCATTTTATTTATTTTTCAACGCTCACTAGATCCTACCGTTTCCTAGCGACATAACTGTCTGTCAAAATGTCTAGAACGACTTTTTCTACGTGGTTAGAAAACTGGTACTAGGATCTCAGATCTTTCGAAGAGTTCAAACAAATTGAATAAATTCAAAATTCTTGTGTTAACGAAGCATCTATTTAGTGATAGTAGGTACTTAATAGGACTACTAGGAAAAAAAAATCGTTCGGTAAAATTCTACAATGAAACTAAAATCTGTAACCAATGGGCGTTGTTTCGTTTTAAAGGGTACAAGTACCGGTGTTTTGCACTTGATACATTTCAAAGGATAATAGACTTTATTAACATACGAAACCACAACATTGAAGTGGGTAACAAAAGGTAAATTGAACCAATTTTAGTTATATTTAGATATTAATTTTGTTAATCAAAATTTTGGTGTGTCATAAGTCCATTATCCGGGGAAACCGAGGGGCAATTCTACAGACTCTTAAGAACGATCGCAATTAATCTAATGTAAGTGTAAATCTGTCAAAAAATCCTTAAATTTACCTACACTGTTGACATTGGTTGTCGCTGTAATTAAACGGCGACTAGATCTTAAACGTTTTTAATTAGTAGAATAATTAATTAGGTATTTCTCGTGGCTCATAGCTCTTTAGATATTTTTATTTATTTCTCACAGAAAAGTAAAATCTACTAAAACTATTAATTTCTCTTAATAAATATCTTGACAAAATTTCGATCACCTGATGATAAGTGGTCTCCTCTGCCTATATACATCTGCAATACTAGAGGCCTTGCAAATGCGTTGCCATCCTAGATACAAAGTTGAAATGTCTCATGTGCCTGTAATTGCACGGGCACCCAAACCCTTCAAACCGAAACGCAGCAACGTTGCTTTGCGGTAGAAATACATATGGTGGCAGTACTTCCCCGGACGAGCTCCTTCACAAAGAGCTCTACTACTACTACTAAAAGTACTGTTTTACTATTCCTTTCATTAGCAACCATACAGTAATGAACAAACCTTTCAGTATTAAGTAAGGCATCGAACAATTAAACAGTGTAAATAACTACAATCATACATTTTAATGCGAGTAGTCACGAACCACGATACCTATGTTCAATTATATTATTAAATACGTGGGACGCACGTACGTAATAACGGGGACTTATTGTACATGAATAGGTAATAAATGGAGACCAAACTTCATTCAATGCCACGATGACGTTGCGATACATGGCGTGCGCTAGATTAAATTTAGTGGGTTTGAAGCGTACGTGTTAAACATCAATGGTATGTGATTAAAATGGCGTTTCTCCTGAGACCAATAAGTGATATTTAAACAAAAGGTATCGTACCGGCGAACTGTGGGTGTACGTGTACATTGGTACACCTCTGCCTAACCCTTCGGGGAATACAGGCGTGATGGTTTTTTTTTTTTTTTTGTTTTTTTTTTTTTGTATAAGGTATCGTTGATATTTACTGTAGTTATTGTATTAGATAAGCGTAGAACCATATAATACATATAAACTAGCTATACACCCCGCAGTGTCACCCGCGTTCAGTTGTCAGTCGTCTTTGGGTACTGCTCCGCCCCCCTTTTTCGTAGCGTGATGTTCTATACGTATAAAACTTCCTCTTGAATCACTCTATCTATTGATAAAAATGGCACTAAAATGCATTGCGTAGTTTTAAAGATCTAAGCGTACAGATGGAGAAACGCCGTAAGCGACTTTGTTATATACCTTGTAAAGATGAAAAAAGCAAATCAGCTCTACTCGAAAGTAAAAAGTAACAAAAAGACAGTCTATTGACACCAATCAATTCTCTCTCCAACTATCAATCGCAGTGTTTGTACAAGCATCACGATACTTAGACTCTGTGGAATATTTACTCATGTACTTGTGTTTGACGCTGAGCTAAATATAACCTTATGGATATATAATTTATGAGTTCTATCGATATATGATAGATATTTGATTCATGATGGCTGTCCAAATAGTACCTTTATTTCCGTCATAATAACCTTTACAACACGTGGAAATGTGAACTTACTTAGTTAACTGTGAACTGGAATACTAGAAATGGTTTGTGGAAATTTTCAATTTGCCATTTTTCATTTGGCTACCGGTAATAGCGACTATTTGTCGTCACATTTCTTATACTTTTTGCTTTAGGAAAAAGCTAATGCGATTGTGGTTGAGTTGGCACGAAAGGTAAAGACGTGGTCAATTGGATAATTAACGCGAAAGTTTGTGAGGATAGATGGAAGTTTGTTACTCTGTCAAGCTCAAAAGTACTATCTAGTAAAGGTCTCTGTGAAGAAGCTTGTCCGGAGAAGTACTACCACCATACCTCTTTCTGCCGCAAAGCAACGTTTCTGTGTTCCAATTTAAGGGTATGGGTGCCGGTGTAATTACAGGCACATGACACAATTTAACTTTGTCTCTGGGATGACAACGCATCAACAAGGCCTCTGGTACTACAGATGTTTATAGGCAGCGGTGACCACTTAACATCAGGTGAGCCGTCGTCGGCTTGATTGCCATTCAATGATATCGAAAGGAAAAAACAGCCGAACCGTAATCCGGCTGGCCGGCTGATTATACCTATGTTTCACAACTAAAATATTACTGATTTTTAAACAGAATTTGCTAAAATATACGTACAGATCAAGCTTAACACGAATTGCAAAAGTATATGCAGGCAAAATCGCAATCAAAAGCTAATATACTGTAAGCGGAAGTCACTAATACAAGATTGAGGGTCGAAGCATCGACCTTGCGCCATGCCAACGTTTTGTAAGCCTTAGCAAACTTCAAAGTGATCAAGCCCTCATAATTTTGAAGAACCCTTTAAGTCCGACGGTCAAGTTTGAGAGGTTCCGAAGTAATAACGACCTACTTGTATTATTTACTTACTTCAAGAGTACTTTAGATTCTCAATCAGAACTTGGAAAGGCAATCGAACTTAGAAACCTTGGACTTTGTCTAAGTTAGGTCATTTTTTTGCTGAGCTTTTCAAAAACATCGTTTATTATATATTATAATTCGCGAGGTTTTTTCTCAGTTGCAGCTCGGAGTTTGGATTTGTGCTCGGTTAATGGCAATAGGCTCGCCTCCTATTACATGGGACCTAAAAACATACCGGCGAACTGTGGGTGTACATTGTTACACCTCTGCCTCACCCTTCGGGGAATACAGGCGTGTTGTTATGTGTGTTTATTATAGAGCATTGTATTGGATTTTGCAATTTAGATAGGGCCTAACATGAATAGGTGCTACATTTGCCTCATTAGGAGATTATAGGCCAACGTGGCCTGTAATGATACTAATACGAGGCAGTACTGCTGCGCTCTCTATACAAATAATTGTAGTCTAGGCACATTTTGGTCAATAAGACCAAAATTCGAGTAATAAAACTCGATGAAATTTTCTACATAGGATGAGCTCTTTTATTATATTTTATTGGGAAATTACTTTTTTTGTTGGTGTAAAAAACACTGTTTATGGTAGCGTGTAATGAAACCCAAATAAAACTTTGTGATAAGTACCTATTTAAAATTAATTTTGAACTTGTTTAAAAAAAAAACAAAAGAAATGTGTGCACTTTGGACCTTCAATATCTCTGAAACCACAAGGTTCCCGAAAATGGTCTAGACTCTAAAACAAAAAAATGATCCCAATGTTCAGAAAAACACGTAACTTACGCCATTACGCCATTTTCAACCGTTTTTGTTCCTATTTCTAAATAAACCCACTCTATTCCTTTGAAATCTAAATATATATAATTCAAAGGTGACTGACTGACTGACATAGTGATCTATCAACGCACAGCCCAAACCACTGGACGGATCAGGCTAAAATTTGACATGCAGGTAGATGTTATGACGTAGGCATCCGCTAAGAAAGGATTTTGATCAATTCTACCCCCAAGGGGATAAAATAGAGGATGAAAGATAATACTTCTTAACGCGAGCGAAGCCGCGGGCAAAAGCTAGTCAAAACATAAACGGCTATCTCTTTGATAATATTCTCGCAGTAAGCCGAGCTAACTCCGAGCACTTCCGAGCTATTCCGAGTGTTTCCGAGGCGTATCAAAGTTAAGCGTATTAGTGTGTTTGTATATCCATGTTGCATGAACTAGATGGGTAAGAACGTGTTTATATTGGACGCTGAATTGCTCGACTTTTATATAAGGTGCGTCTTGTTCAGATGGGATAACACGAGCCAACAGAATAAAAGTAACGCAAACTTCGATCGATTTTTAAACTTGATATACGCGTTTCGCACATTCATGGCATTTATTTATTTTCTGATTTAATGAATGTCTTAAAGTACTTAATACTAACTGAGCTTGTCGTATATTCCCCGAAGGGTTAGGCAGAGGTGTCGCTTCTGCCGGTATATTTAGGTTCAATGTAGAGGATTTTTCCGGGATAAAAAGTGCTATTATTCTCTGTTCCAAATATCAGCCAGAACCATTCAGCCATTCTGGCGTAATTGAGTAAAAAATATCCATCCTTCCAAACTTTTGCATTAACAATAGTAGTAAGACTAACAATGATTTATCTAGGAACTCTTGATGGAAGCAATATCGATAACGCTGAACGCCTACTTGCACATTCCCCGACATCTAATCTTAATATTCTCATAGAATATGCAAACATGAGCTATATGGTCTATGTATCACACAGCTCACATTGTGCTGATAACGCAATTTACAATTCAAACGATGACCTTCAAATTATGATTTAGTTAGATCGGCACAGCAACTCTAAAGCTTCCGATATTGAAAAGTACATAATCGTCAAGTTTGGAGGTTACTTGTATAGGGAGTAAAAAGGCATCTAACATACCATCACGCCTGTATAGAGGTAGAGGTAGAAAGAAAGAAAGAAAAACCATTTATTCTTGCGAAAGCGACGCACAACACAAAAAATTAAAAACAAATAAAAAATAACAATAATAATAATCTGTATACGCCACTACCGCGCGAAAAGGCTGACGCTCAGCATAAAGCCATGGTCCGTGCACGAAACACGGAACCACAGCGCTGGTTTTCAGCGTCAGCCGGCAACCAATGTGCACCAACAGTTCGCCGGTATGTTTAGGTCACATCACATCTAGCGCCCATCAAACTAAGTAACGTTGGGTAAAAAATATTACTAGGTAATGACTTTTATTTTTGGTGTGAAGAATATGGTAGGTATCGCACCCAAAATATTGTGCTTACAGGTGTACATGCAATAATACAGTCGGAACTAAAACTTCAGTTGGAACTTAGACCTTTAATTTATCTTCGTAACCAAATATGGTCCATGTCCAGAACAAAAAAGTGACCGCAATGGTATGCAGAAATTATAACTTTTGGCTTCGTTTTTCTTCTTCTTCTTCTTTAGCGCTTAGGCATTAAGGTCTGACGACCCCGCACACCCTAGTGTCAGAGTTTCTAAACTTCGTTAAATGTTTCTTTACTCCCGTTATATAATTAAGTAATAACATACACAAAACTCGCACACTGTAAACGCACCCTATGAGATATTAAGATAATCTTCCGCCACCCGCAACCAGATAAATAATGCACTCAAAGACCTCGCTCATTTCTAAATGAGCGATATGGTAGCACAAATCCTTTTCGGAAAATGATACTTTGCAAATTGAAATAGAATTAAGGACTAGGCAAGCAGGACACGCAGAGGAGTTATCCTTTGTGGAATTTTAATATGAATCTGGATAATAAGTGTGATAATGAGTGAAGTTATGGGAGTTACTAAGACTAATGTAAATGTCTGTCCGCCCATCCGTCAGTCACCGGGATGTTTCTTTTGAGCCGTAATAGGTAGAGTTTTCTAGTTTTCATGGCCGGTATAACAAAATATAATGAAAATAAGGTATTAATTTAAACTTAAAGCGCTGCAAACTGCAGCTTAGCTATTGCATTATTCAGCGAATACTGTACGGTGGTACGGAACCGTATAAGGATAAGGTAAATCATTTAAATAAGTTTAGTTATTAAATTATATTTATGAAGTGCCTATCTATCGTCCATGACTGTTTTTTCTACTTTTCTCATTTGTGAGTGCGCTCTCATATCCTGACTGCGGTTATTATTGCAAGCTTAGGAGGTGCATCTTATCTTCGAATATGAGAACCACCATTGACCAATCCGTTTGCCAAGCGTAACATTTTTACTGTAATTATACAAAATAATCGAACAATAATTAACATAACGGTTCAAACACTTTGGTACCAGGACCCCATAACATACAAACAAGTAAACATAGACATTTGCTCAGTCTAAATTACATTCGAATACACATACAGTATTGATTGATTGTGCCTCACCTGTGACTCGAAGTATGATAAATTACACTCCCTTAAAAGTATTTTGTACTAACTGATATTACATAACGATGATAATATGGAAGGTTCCCAAATAAGTTTCCTTTCGATATGAAATATGCGGGTAGAGATTAGATACGTGTGTTTTCGACCCGTATAGTTTATGGGCGAATTTAGTTCGATATCGACAGATAGGTACCTATCGGAAATGTAACTCACGGCCCGATAGGATACACCTAACTTTTAAGTGTCAATATAGGCAACATAACCGGCAATTTGATTTGCCTACGAGTACTACAACTTTATGTCATTCTGATGTAATGTTCTGGTGCACAACGATCAAGGTACCAGGAATACATACAATAATAATAAGAGATGTTTAGTTTACAACAAAATTAGTTTGCCTGTATTTAACATGGAAATGTGTCTCGGGTTCGAATCTCGCACGGAATAAATATTTGCATCTCATTTAGTCTCGTTGTTTGAATAAGTGAGTTTATTGTATGTTTGTAGGAAGGGGTCCGTACCACAGTACATAAATACAAATATACCGACAAAAAGACCCGGTTCATGTGTATACTTATTACGGTTCCAAAAAATATAGCCTTGAGACGAACAGACTGACAAAAACAGCCAGCGAAGTCTAAGTAATAGGAACGTACGAAAACATAAAAGGACACGATTATTTTTTAAATACCATTCGTTACAGAAGTCTCACAAGTCACAAGTCTTAAGTCCAAAAGTCCAGACTCTACTGAAGAACTTTAGCCCGAGAAGAAAAACAAAAAGTCATAATAAAAATAACTTTCCCGCCTTGCTCCTCGCAAAATCGTGTACAAAGTATAAAAGAAACAAATTGCTATGAAAGAATTGCAAGTAAAAACTCTCGCTTGACATAATTTTCATTTGGCAAAATATTGAACAGTCCCGCTGGGACGCAATGAAATATTGTTTTGCGAAGTTATTTAATTAGTACGCTGAAATAATGAATGTGTCGAGGCAATTTGCAGGTTTATGAACTTACAGTATTTAAACCAGTAGCCTTATTACTAAGCTCACTCGCAATCACAATCGTTTTTATGAAGACAATTGAAATCGGTTCATCATCTTCAATCATTAAAAAATAAACTTCAATATGCTAAATGAAAGAAAGAAAGAAAGAAAAACCATTTATTCGCATGAGAATGTGACGCAAATAACATGAACTTACTTAACCTACTTAAATACAAAAACAAAAGCTTAAATAAAAAATAAAATAAAAATAAGAATATAATTATTCGTGTAAATGTCTATTAATATCCAGCAATAACAGTTTAATAAATATCTGCCTCGTAAGCGGACTGTTCTTAAGCGCAACTGCTACGCTAGAGGTCTTAGATTCAATTCCCAGGACGAGCAGTGTTATTGGGTTTTTCTCTGAAACTCTCAGTAGCGGCTCGGAGTTAGGAATTGTGCCCGGTTAATGGCAATAGGCTTGCTACCTTTTACATGGGACCTGAACATACTGGTGAACTGTGGATGTATAATGGTTACACCTCTGTCTAACCCTTCAGAGAATATAGGCGTGTTAGTATGTATGTTGTAATATGTTAACTTTTGCTTTGCTTTAACCCAGCAAAGAAAGGGATTAACTATCCAATCTAGCTCAATAAATTGCCATTCTATTACAATATTGGTTCTTTGAAGCCATATTTTTAAGCTCTCCGTAACTGAAAGCTAAGAGGCTTATAACTGACAGTACTCTGACAGACCGGGGTGACTGACACGCAGGCGAGCGAGCCAGGAAATTGCGCCTTGTTTGCAGGAATTGTGTGTTTTTGGTAGGAGCTTATACACACTGAATTCAAAGGTTTATTTCACTTTGTTTCGTACCATACCGGTGTCTGCGGGTTGTTCGAAAGAGATACCGCGCCCCCGGAACGCAAAGGGCACATGAAGGAACATAGATGGTTTTTAGTCAGTAAAAGTCTGACACTCCCTCCCGCCCCGCCCAGGACGGGGGGGGTCATTTGATGATTTTAACATCTTTAAAAAAAAAACCATACCGGTGAACGTAGTGGTATCCACATTGGAAATGTGTATACTCTTCGGTATCCTCATTTCACCTCGGAAACAATTCACCTATTCGATATCACTTGGGTGGATTGGATCGACTGAATCGACATCATTGGTGTACCTTGTTTTACTTGGAATTGTATTACCCAGGAGAAAAGGGGCGATTTTTTGTGGAGTTTATTCGCCTACATACTACATCCAAAAAAAACAATGAATTGTTAATTATGATTGCAAAGACGTTACTGGCATCACTGATTGTTTATTTAACTTTCGAATAAACTAATTCAAATCGTACAACGCTATCGATGAGCTTTTGTTTCGTACGAGTTTTTGTATTGTAAACAGACTCCGCCATGCTGTGTAGTCCTAGTACATAATTCATAGTTTAGAATTTAGGTACAAGGACAGCAGCAAATTGCGACCAACTTCTGGTATTGATAGGGAGGATGATAAACGCCCACTATCGTTCCACAAGATCGGTCGATCGTATCGTTCAAAACATTTACAATAAGATATGGGGACATAACTTTAGAATCTTTCGGGCAAAGCTCCAATTTGAAACTTGTAAGAGAGTAAACAATAGGTACTTCTAGGGTAGACTTATAATTAACTAGTAATACCTTGCGGTTTCGCCCTTTTAAAGTTACGTCTTTGGTTACTCTCTGATCCCGTGAGTGTGTTATATTGCCTATAATTTTCCTCTATAAATGCGCTATATAACGCAAAATGATTTTTTCAAATCGGACTAGCACTTTCGGAGATTAACGCGTTCAACGATACAAACTCTTAAGCTGTATGCTACTAGCTTCTGTCCGCTACTTCGTTCGCGTGGTTTTAATCACCCGTGTTAAGTTGCGTCTTTAGTTACTGCTCCGCTCTCAAGTGTTGTAGCATGATGTTATATATCCTACAGCCTTCCTCGATAAAAGGACATATCATTTCATTTTTTTTAAATTCGATCCTGTATTTCCTATAAGAGCAGATATAAGTCTGAAATCACCAATCTGTCTTGAGCGAGCTTTACATGCATGCCTTAGTGATAATTGCTTTTGCCTTTTCTCTATGTCTGTATGAGAATAGGCCTTATGAAATAATTACCGGATTTTCCCATCTAGGATCAAAATTACTCGTAAGCTACAAAAACGCGGAACGAGGTATGTGTGTAAAACCAACCAATTATAGTGCTAGCTTAGCTTACAAAAACGATGCAATATCATTGGTAATTTTCACCCATACCTCGCTATGCTACTCGCTGCCTGTAGCCTAGCCTTAGACTAGAATATTCATACACAACAATAATGTGTCTGTTTGTGTAGTCTCCGTGTATCTCGAGACACACTGCCTAGACTTTTATGAGCATCCACCTTTATCTTTGAGCAATAAAAACTTTTTTTATTGGAGATTCGCGAATAATATACACAGTTGGATAAAGTTCTTTAGGAGTACGTTATATGGGGTAAATGGCCTTTATACGAGGATTTTACGTGCCTCAACGAAATGTTCTTCACTCCTAAGCCTAGCTCACTTCGATAAAGAACAGGCCTAGTGCGGTAGGATTTGCACAAGAAGGGTTCCGCACAAACGGAATATTTAACACTGTAACAATGAAAAAATCATTTCTTGTATATCTGCTGTAATTTTGAACTTATCTATTAGTGGTTTATCTATACTATTTTTTTTTTATCGTTTGTAACTAATAAGCTCCGAAGCTTCTGGACTGGTTTTAACATCTTTTTTACCAATATATAGCTACATTATTCCTGAATAACGTAGGGTATATAATATCACGCTACGACGCACGGGAGCGGAGCATCAGCCAAAGACATAACATTCAGTCTTAGTAGAAATAGAAGAAAAAAAATACAATACATAAAACAACAGCGAAATAAACCTTAAAATTAATAAACGGAACACTTAAATAAAAATACCTTATGTTTTTGGTACCATATATACCATCATGCCTGTATTCCTCGAAGGGTTAGGCAGAGGTGTGCCAATGTACACCCACAGTTCGCCGGTATATTTAGGTCCCATGTAATAGGGGGCGAGCCTATTGCCATTAACCGGGCACAAATCCAAACTCCGAGCCGCTACTGAGAATTTCATAGAAAAACCCAATAACACTTTTTGCTCGACCCGGGAATCGAACCCGGGACCCCTTGCACAGAGTCGCACTTGCGACCACGAGACCAACGGAGCAGTTATTTTTTGGTACCAATAACTTTTATTTCCATAAACATTTTGGACACCATAAGATACGGCTACATTATAAAATGGAAAATTGCCAATTTAGTTAACTGCGTCCTCCAATTAGCTGAATGACAAATTTTGTTGGAAATAAAATGTGCTTGTACTTAAAAATTGGTAGCGAAGTTCATTTTTAGGGTTCCGTACCTCAACAGGAAAAAAGGAACCCTTATAAAATCAATTTATTGTCTGTCCGTCCGTCTCTGTCTGTCTGTCTGTCTGTTCAGAGCCTTTTGCGCGTTTAATAACGGGCGTTTTAAATTAATATCAAATACTTAGATCAAAAGTGGTTTTATAATACCTTGAATAGCCATTTGTATAACAAATAATGGTTTATCTACATAATAGTAATATTTCAAAGAGGAAAGATTTTTTGTTTGTTTATATCGAATAAGCTACGAAACTACTGGACCGATTTTATCAATTTTTCCACCAACAGGTAGCTACGTTATTCCTGAGTAACATATGCTATATTATAACATCACGCTACGGTAAACGTGAGCGGAGCAGAAAATAAACACGTAACTTAACACAAATGTAATAAGCCACGCGGACGTAATTGCAACCAGTTCGTATACATTCATTCAGTACGTTGCTATTCAATAAAACAATAATTTTAAAAACACTTTTTTGAATAATTTCTCACAACATTTTGTGAAACAGATTACAATAATTCTTAACACCCTTACACATACAATACCTAAATGTTAGTCATTTGTGAAGCGAGTCTTTTCAAAATGGTCCTACAATCACTTACAATAAACGGTGGAATTACGAAGCAATCATTTCAAAACGATCGGTAAGCTATCAAAACTATGTTTGGTCATGAATTCCTTTTGATTGAGCCATTTTTGTTAAACGTTTTTTTATTAGATTCGATTCTCAGATTAAACATTGTTTAGAAAACTGTTAATCTGTTAATTCTATAAAATAGTAAAGTAAGAGTCAAATCATTTATTTCAATTACACCATTAAAATACACTTTTGAATGTCATTTACTAGAAAGAAAATGAACTAAAAATTTAATCTATGTAGTTGCCCATTCCAAAAAGGTAGTTTCGTAGGATTAGAAAAGAAACTCCATACTTACTCTTTTTTTTTACGATAAATCCCGATACTTAAAAATGGCTCGCGTAAAAATTATCAAACTTCTTATTCTGACCTCTTTGTAAAACATATTTTATCGACCCTTCTCGTTCTATCTCCCTCACTCATTCCGCTCACAACTCCAAATTCAGCTTAAATTAAATAGAAACCTTTACTAACACTTTATTAGATAGGGAGCCGAGCGTCAATTGGATTTTCCCTTCCAACGCCAAATGATTTCCGTCTGCAAGCGAACGGATATGGAATATTGAACATTTCCAGCCATATCTTGCTCATACAGGGTGTATTTTCCAAACGCCTCGAATTCATGATGGCCTAGTACCTACGTGGTCTGATGTACAAGTTGCTTGGAAAACCGTTAAGTTCGATTCAATCGAGGATATTGGTTAGAAAATTGGAGAGCTTGTAAAGATATGGACTTAAGGGATTTTATTGGGAATTGGAACGTACACATAATTATATAGAGTGGAGTTTACAATGTTACATAATATACTTTCTTTTACACCATTTACTTAAATTTAGCATTCAACAGTACCCAAATAACCGCACACACAATAAATAACGGTTTGGGACGGTCGGGTCGGTGGTCCGATGGGACGGTAATCCGACTGGGGACAAGATCAGGCGCAGGACCAACAGCTTTACGTGCTTTCCAAGGCACAGGGGTGTCACACCACCAAACTCCGGGCTAACGAGAAATTCCTAATGGAAAAACCCAATAACTCAACCCAGGACCCCACGAGACCAACGGGAAAGTCAGGTTGACCCCTATAGTACACACGTTTTACCCAAACATAATCTATACTAATATTATAAAGAGGAAATATGTTTTTCTTTGTTTGTTTGTTTGTACCGAATAGGATCCGAAACTGCTGGACCTTTTTCCACCAATTGATAGCTACACTATTCCTGAGTCATCACATTACGACCCACGGGAGCGCAGCAGTAACCAAACACGTAACTTTATGCGAGTAAAAAATAAATAAAAAACGGTAATTTAAAAAAATAAAAAACCCGACTGCTTTTCTAAGTATTTATGAAAAAGCCCTAAAACAAGAAAGTCGTTTGGCCCCGATTGCCCTGAAAATTGTAGCAGTCGGAACCCATTACTACTACTGCTACTACTACTTACTTACTACTACTTACGGATACTTTTTTTTTATTTTTAGTTTACCCTTTGTCACTTTCACAGTAAATACGAATCTAATGACACCTCTCAAGCTAAAATCCATCGACCCGTTCAGGCTGCAGAGCGATCCAAACATTTGAAATTGGCGCCAAAAATCCGCCATTTTGTTTTCTTTATTTTGATATACCCAGTGTCACTCTCACAGTAAATACGAATCTAACGACACCTCTCAAGCTAAAATCCATTGGGCCGTTCAGGCTGTAGAGCGTGCCAAACAATTATACATACATACGTACATACATACGTACATACATACATACTTACTCTCGAAAAACATAACCCTCCTTCTGGTGCAGTCGGGTAAAAATAACCCACACAGACGAAGTCACGGCAAGTTAGCTAGTTACATGTACAAGCAATGTAGACAGAATCCACTTTTTTTCTTATTACCATCTCAAAGATACACCACACACTGACAGAGAAAAGAAAAAGGAACAACACACACATGGAGACAGAGTTGTAAAGAATAATAAAATTAAATGTTCTGCTTAAACGTAGCGTAACGCGTAAAACTGGGAGAATATTACGTTTTCAGTTGACGGCTTTTTACGCAGAGAAAATGTACGGAGAAAGAAGAAATGCTTAAAAAGATTCTTCTTGTACAGACAAAACACTTGAATTAGTATGAAAGCAAAGAAAAGGTTGTAAGTACTCAAGCTTTTTTACTAAATGTACAAAGTGATACATAGTGGTAGAGCTCTTTGTGAAGGAAATGGTTCTGGGAAGTACTGATGCCGGTTGCAGACCGAAAACTAAGCTATGTCATGGCTAAACTAAGCTATGCCGAGCAAGCTAGGCTAATCTAAGCTAGAAATAAATAGCGTGCACACCAACAGCTAAGTCAAAGCTCAGTCAGTGTTGCGTAGTTCAATTAGACGGACGTCGCTCGCCATTTCCTCCACTATTCTTTTCCAATACAACATCCTTTTGAATTAAGTTGTAATAGTCCTTTGATTGTGTGTTCCATAGTATAGGAAATTGTTTAACAGTTTCAATAAATTGCTCCATAATCGCTACTAAACGACCGTGCGTACAACAAAGAACACTGGACAGCACTAGCGAAGGATGTGCAAAGGGTGTGCGGGGTAGCGCGAGGGGCTTAGCTTAGCTCGTGTAGCTGCGCATCGGCATACACAACTAACTTAGCTTCGCATATTTTAGTTAGCTCACATAGCTTAGTTCGCATGGTTTGCGGTCTGCACACAAGTATGGAAAACTGCGTCAGCTATGCGAGCTAAGCTAAACTTACTTAGCTTAGCTCTTGGTCTGCAACCCGTATAACACTATAACTATTACTGCTGCAAAGCAGCGTTGCTGTGTTCCGGTTTGAAGGGTATGGGTGCCACTACCGGTGTAATTACTAACACATGAGATATTTCAACGTTGTCTCTGGGATGGCAGCGCATTAGCAATTCCTCTGGTATTGCAGCTGTCTGGTATTGTATGTGAGGTGACCACTTAACATCAGGTGGCCGTTGGGCCCTTTAGCTTGCCTGTCGCGTGCAAAAGCCAATTTAACTATTATAAAACAATAGTTAAATAATAGTTGTAATGGTGTAGTCTACTAGTCAAGTGAAAAGAAAGTTATTTATCACGAAAAGCTGTTTAATACACAAGAGAACACACACACAAGATCAGTAAATGCATACAAAATTATAATATTAACAAATTTACTATGGGACCGTCGACGATAAAACAAAACCCATATTATTATGTCCTACTGACGGATGCGCGCGCCGCATGCGGGAGCCCGCATGCGCGGCTCGCGCTTTACAAGTCCAACCATGTATGTTAGTGTGTATGTGTGCTATATAGTTTTATTATTAACAATTTTATTGTTTATTTGTAAGCGGTTATCTCTGGAAATACTGGTCCGATTACAAAAACTGTTAACTGATAGAAAACTACATTATCAACGAGTGCTATGTTATCATATTTTAAGGTAGAACTAAATTGTTTTTAGCATATAATCACCACTAAAAATATCGAAATAAGATTTGCTTTATCGGAGAGCGCTCATCAAAAAAAAAACGACGGTTTGCACTCCGGGAGTGCCGGCAGAAGTGAAAACTTGAATATTAACGTTGTGCATTTTTGATATTTTGGAATGGTTAGGGAATAATTTTGCACGAATTGCTTTAATTATCAGTATAAAAGTACTATCATTTATGTGGTATAATACAATATTTATTTATGCGCTAAAAAAAACTTTAAAAAAGAGCTAAAATATTGGTATTTATTAGTCCTATAATTTCTTTTTCCACTTCCACCCGTGCGAAGTTTCAGCGAGAAGTTATGGCATACCTACTTCCAAAAAATAAGTAGGTACCTATTAGCATAAAATAAAAAGTGAGCTTATCTTGAGGGTCGTGACCCCTCCGTATCAGGTAACATTTTAACCCTTCGGCCCCAGTTTTTATACTAAAGGTTTAATAGAGCTTGAAGATTTATCTCAGTCAAGATTAATAGACTGTATTGAGAATGAACCAAAGTCCCAAAGTTGTAAGACCGACATTATTTAAGCATGACTGTTTTTAGAATAGATAGATGAATATTTTGATCTTTAAAATGTCTGGCTGGAGTTATGGTTTAAGAAAGTGTCTCGCAATTCTAGCATTAATGTGTATTACTTTTTAATAATAATCAGAGGCCATTGACAGAGCGGTACAAGTTGCTCAATACTTAATGGTCGGACAAAATTTTAAACGACTCAATAGACATTACAAGGAGAAGAATAATAATAAGAAAAAAAAACTTTACTTATTTAAAAGCTGTCACTCTTTAACGTAGGTACCTTATGTCCATCCTACTTAATATTATAAATGTGAAAGTTTGTGAGGATGGTTCGATGTTTGTTCTCTTTCTCGCTTAAACGGCTGAATGGATCTGGACGGAATTTGAGGCTGAAATGGATTGTAGTGTAGGATAACACATAGGATACTTTTTATCCCGGAAATATGCGCAGTTCTCGTGGGATATTACTTCAAATTTGATGCGGAGAAAGTCACGGGCAGAAGCTAGTAATTCATAAATTTAGACCCAAAATTTCAGCCATTCTAAAATGACATAATCTCTAAATAACTTTTCCTTTGTACACCTAAACTAATATACTTATATACTTTATACTATTATTCCCGCAGCCGCCTGAATTTGTAGAACCAAAAGTTCGAAATTTAAAAGCTCATCTACCATCACGTCAAGCAACCTCCTTCTATGACCTTGTCACGTAGAACTGGAACATCAAGTTAACGGCCATACTTCAAACTAGATTTATCTATGGAGATGCCTTTAACTTCTAAATGTACAACGAAAGTACCTGTCAGAACGTGGCATACCCGCCATTTTGAGTATCAGTTTTAGACTGAAATAAGGTACATGTTCATTCTGTGGTTATAGCCTGTAGCACTTACTTATATACAACACTATTGCATGCACTTATTTGTATTGTAATCTACTTATATGACAACAAATAAATTGATCCATATCTTTATGAAGCATGTCGAAGCATACACTATTCGGCGGCCATTGTGTGTATCAAAGTGTCCGCTTTTTCCGTAATTAGAGCTCGTCCATATATACAAGTCAGTGCACACTTCGCTGGCTTCCATTTCTGATTAATGTCACATTGGCTTTTAAGACAGTTTAACGAGTTCCCAGCGAGCGATGAGAGTGATTGCGTGGATTCTCTTTCATGACAATTGTAATTACAGTGGGCTGGCGTTGTGTGGCTTATGTGTTCATTATATTTTATGTGTGTTAGGTTGAGTACTAGCTTGTATGGCATTCTTTAGTATCACCGATTTCTTTTTAATTGAAATGTTTCAAATTATAAATATTCTCCCAACTTTTGTGGCCAGTCTCAATGGAGAGTAGCATAGTACGCAGGAGATATTATTATGCACAAGTGCGTGCGCTAACAGAGGTATAATCCGTATTCCCTTACTCTCATAGTCCGATGGGACGGCAATGCGACTCGACCGGGAAGAGATCAGGCGCAGGATTTACGATTTTACGCATTTTCCAAGACACAGAAGTGTCACACCGCCAACTTCTAAACACCAGGCAACTTCGAAATTCCTCATGGACAACCCTATACTAAATCTTTACCTGACCAGTTGTGCTTTCGACCATGAGACCAACGAGGTAGTGAAATAGTGAAGCATTGGCGACAGAATATAATTCTAATGTTGTTTTTGCCAAAAAATTTCAAGTGCTTTCATTCGGCAGTGACCGTATCTTTACGAACGATTCTAACATCGATTTAAAGACAGTGTCATAACATTATTTTATATCTACAATAAAATGTTTCATGTGTAATGTTGCATTGTAGTTTATTGATATGTCCCATTTTATTGCAAGAGCGAGATAAAAGATCAGCATTTTGAGATAATTATAATGGCGACCGAAAGAAAAGGACTGCAATATTTTCGACATTCACACACACGACACATCTTGACATTGTAAATAATAATACCAACCTATTATTATCCCGCTGCTGGGCAAAAGACTTGGGCCACCACGGCCCTGGAACGCAGAGGGTAGAGAACACGAATAGGTTTCAGTCTAGGTGGATGGGTGGATGGGTGGATGGATGGAGGTGGATGGGTTTGAGTCACTTAGAGTCAGACACTTCTTTCCGCTCCGCTCAGAGCGAACACCACCCTTGTTCAAAGCGGATTAGCTATTTCAGATTTCTAATTATTATAAGTCAAGGTTTCCTCACGATATTTTCCCTCATCGATGTCAGAGATGTCCAAGATGAACTTAGGAAGTACATTATCAATTAAAAAAGTCATTGGTTTGCCCGGACTCGAACCCACAATCTGATGCATGAGAGGCGGGTGCCTCAACCACTGGAGCACCAAGATATTTTTTCTTGACATAGTTTTTATGAAAAGGGAAGTTTATCTTTTACGCAATAAGAAAGATTCTTTTTCCCAAAAGTGTCGTAGAAAGTATAAAAGCAATCGGGTTTATAGTTTGATCAGTCTTGACAAAGGTTTCCTATGAACAACATACTGTGTTCAACAATCCCTTTGACCGAAGTGATAATGTTACAAAAAGGGCAACCCCCTTCAAATATTACAAAGGAAAAAATAACTTTAGTTTCGGAAGTCGGCGGCTTTGATTCTGTTTGTTGTTTTGATTTTCACTTTGTACTCGAAGCTTTTGAAGGGATATATGTATAAAAAAATATTTTGTAACAATATTTTTTATGTTTCACTTTTTGGTACTTCTCATTCAAATCCATTAGTGCCGCCGCCTACGATTGACTTTTTATAGGTCATGTGCGTTAGTATATTAGAATTCATATGTTCCATTTTCTCCGACAAAAAAATCGGTCTGATATGGTTGGGCAGCGCTAGACTGTCCGCCCACGTATATACAGGGTGCTTTGAAATTGCTCGTATTCCTCTCGGGAGAAGAAACTATGACTAATTTAGAATGATTTAACCCCTATCACTTGGGGGTCGAAATTCCGCCATTTTCGAGAAAATCTACTTTGTTTTTATTTTTAGAAAAATCCGAATTTTGGTAATTAAAAAAAACTTATCACTTTTCAGCCTGAAATTTTGTATGATCTGATAGCTTACTAATTGACCAACCTCTCTAAAGCTAAAAACTGTGTAATTTACTGTTAGATTTTATGTTGTATGTTAAAACCTGCAATAAATTTAAAAAAAAACTAATAAGTGATAAGTTTTTTTTTTATTAATTTTTAATTACCTAAATTCAGATTTTTTCTAAAAATAAAAACAAAGTAGATTTTCTCGAAAATGGCGGATTTTCGACCCCCAAGTGATAGGGGTTAAATCATTCTAAATTAGTCATAGTTTCTTCTCCCGAGAGGAATACGAGCAATTTCAAAGCACCCTGTATATAAATTATACCAACGCACACGTGCTACAAAAAGTGAGTCTCACGAAACTATGGATCTATTGTACGGTCCGATAAATCGGTCCTACGTAAAGATTGACGTGGGTTACACTAAAGAATCTAACCAACAAATGTATTTCGCCTTCGATACGTCTTTTACTGTATTTGGAGTGTTTTCTACTATATATGGGCTGATGATGATGTACAATAGCGAAACATGGAACATTCTTGTTTCTAGAAATCGGTTAAAAAATGTATAATTGTGTAAAACACGATAGTTATTTTCAAGATTCTGAACCGACTATCAAAATGTAAATGGCCATAAAATAGTTAGTCCTGAAATTCCTTTCGTATCCTATATGAAAGTACCAGGAACACAGTCCTGTTAGGAGCTAATTCCAGTGGTCATATCGATCGTCGACTAAACGTTCCTATTATTTATTCAAGGCAAGTGACCCGTGAATAGTCGTGGGTTTGGTTGTCTGCAACTGGGACCTGCTTTACGTTTTCCTCTAAAAGGGTAACATAAAATTAAGGGCAAATGTACCGAGCAAAGAATAAAGTTAGGGTTTATTTTCATTGCTTTATCGAGTAAACGTCCTTTACTGAATTTAGGTCTTGCAATGTTGGTTGAATGGTTTAATCACCATACTCCAGAAAAGTTTTTGTAAACGTAAAAGATAATTATTTTGTTGAAATCAATTATTATTTATAACAGAAGGTTGGGTTGGTTTAATTATTTTGCTTAATTGGTAACTTGAGATCTTTTACATCGATTTAGAAGTGCTACGGTACTTAAAAGATGTTGATGATGTAACTATAGTTATTATAAAGAGGAAAGATGTTTTGGTTTGTACCAAATAAGCTCCAAAAATACTGTACCGATTTCAACCGTTTTTTTTACCAATAGATAGCTAAATTATCAGGAACTAACATAGTCTATATAACATCACGCTAAAACACACGGGAGCGGAGCAATAAAAAAAGACTTAACTTAAAGCGGGTGAAAATATGTTTTACTAAAATTATGAAAGTCGTGCTACCCATAACCCAACTCGATATTTTTGCGGACGTATTAATGCAATTTGGCACCAACGTAAATTGCTATCTGATGGGATAATTCAATACACAGGGTGGGTACCTCTGACCTCGGAAAAATTAAACTGTTTATGTAGACTGTAACCCGTTAATTAAAATAAAATGTATTTATTTCAGACAAGCTTAACCCATATCATCATCTGCCTAGCCTTTTCCCAACTATGTTGGGGTCGGCTTCCAGTCGAACCGGGTGCAGCTGAATATCAGTATTTTACATAGAGCGACTGCCTATCAGACCTCCACAACCCAGTAATGGGTAATACGATACTCTTGGTAAGACTGGTTGTCAGACTTTCTGGCTTCTGACTAACAGTAACGACTGTCAAAGATCTACAAATGACAGCCGGGACCAACGGCTTTACGTGCTTTCCGAGGCACAGAGGAAATTCGCTATGGTAAAATGGTCACCCATCCACAGACCAACCTCGGCAAGCGTGGACTAACCCGGAAGATCGGCCTATGCGGCTGTACTTATTTAGCCACAAGCTTAACCCATATTACAGAAGAAAAAAAAAGTTAATACCTTAAAACAAAGTACCTACGGGAAAATACCTACCAGGAATGCATATTTGTGTAGGTACTACTTTCTTAACATATGAATAGAAACGGGGTGTAAAAAGACATATTACATAGACGTCAATTACGCCTTAAAGTTGATACATTATCCCACGGGAACCACACATTTTTTCGGGGTAAAAAGTACCATATGTTGTATTCCACACTACAATCTATCTTAGTGCCAAAGGAGATTGCTCTGCGCCCATACATTGTTCGCCCTGGAACTAAGAGCATCGGAAAATTATATTTTGTGTTGTCGATCATTAGTAAACTCCTATATGATCTTATTTTTATAGCGGACTAGATGCCGAATAGATATATTCCAAAAAAAGAATCAGATTTTGAGGTTATAATCGAACCATAACAACGAATATTAGGTATGGTTTTTCATAGCTTAGTGATTTTTAAGAAACTGAAAAGCAATATCATAATATATTTAGCTATTTTAAGCACCTCCCTAGATAACAATTTACACCAAATTCACTTTCCATTGCGTATGCGTAAGTCCGTTAAGGAGTGCCAGGTTATCGTTTGAGCGGTACACAGTTCCGAAAATCACAGCCAAGTAAGTCGTTTTTAAAGCAATCAGAGTACGTTAAAATAGCCAAGTCGTAATATGCCATAATAGTCCCAAAAGTCACCAAAACACACCGATACAAACAATAAAATTACAAACAGCAAGCGACGCTATTGTAATCATCAGTAGACTGACAGTGACAAGTGACTAGGGATGACGATCTGAGATCAATTAATGGAAGAATCGATTTTTCAGGTCCAATAGATCGACTTTTTTGATCGAAAAAATCAGATTTTACTGATAAGAGATCATTTATTATCTTTCTTGTTTTTCATAAAATGGATAATATTTACATTATAAATGTAAACTTGAAAAATAAAAACGACACGAAATCGAACTTTTAGACCACGATTTTTTTGTAAGTCGATACATTGGCTTACGATTCGAATCGATTTAAAATCGATTTAAATTATACTTAAAGGAAATTAAAAATTCAGTCGATCGATTACAATCAATTGGCCATCCCTATTCTTTATCGACACGACATGACGTTTGGTGAAGATGGCGGCGATTAATGTTATTAGCCGCGTAAAATACTTTTTATTGTTCATTTTGGCATACAGTTAGTCCGTGTTACAAAAGTATTTGCAACTAATATAATAAAATAGACAGTTAATTATCGTGTATTCCAATACATTTTGTTGCATGGCCATTCCGGACATTGTCCTTTCATCCCGATCCGTTCAGCCGTTCAAGCGTAAAAGAGTAACAAACATCCATTCATCCTCACAAACTTTTGCATTAATATTTGTAGGATCTTATTATCAAAAAGTTAGGGACCCTTAAAAATTCATGACAAATACTCGGGCATAAGCTAGTAATTTATAAAACCATCCAACAACATGTACTCAATACTCAATATCTTTATTGCGTACCATAATGTATTACAAGATGGAATAATTAGATTAGTCACAATTATGGACCCTGTCGGGCACAGCATAGATTAAGTAGGAGAGAGGAGGAAGAGCGTTGAGTGTTTGGATTTTAATATCACCGTTATTAATTAGTTAAGGATTTTATCCTTTTTATATATTTATTTGAATATCTTTTTATGTTGTGTAGGTATGTAGTACTTTGACGTGTATTATACTAAACTCGTATATTTATTATCTATTCATGCGGTAAGTAGGTGAAGGCGCACATTATAGAGCATAATAGTCGAGTTCTACCTGCAGTATACGTTTGATGCAGCTGTCAGGAATCCCAGGCGGGCTATGTCCTCTGTTCACGTATTGACCTGTTTATATACTACTAAAGATACAAATAAAACTGAAGTAAAGGCATATTCCGTGCAAAATAGTATTTGTCTTTAGAACTGGGATGAATTTTTACTGAGTTTTAGGAATGATCGCAATCCAATCTCATTTTTACCCGACTGCGACAGAAGGAGGGTTATGTTTTTCGAGGTTATGTTTGTATGTATAATTGTTTGGCACGCTCTGCAGGCTGAACGGCTCGATGGATTTTAGCTTGAGAGGTGTCGGTAGATTCGTATTTACTGTAAGAGTGATACTGGGTATATTAATTTCTTTTTTAAAACACTAAAAAAATAAAAAATAAAAAACGGTAATTTAAAAAACTAAAAAACCCGACTGCTATTCTTTAAAAATCCCTAAAACAAGATAAATTGTAGCAGTCGGGACCCATTCGGGACCATCTGCAATGTAATATAGGTATGTGCTCTCAATTCACTAATCCTCCATTTCTAGAATGGGTCCCGACTGCTACAATTTATCTTGTTTTAGGGATTTTTAAAGAATAGCAGTCGGGTTTTTTAGTTTTTTAAATTACCGTTTTGTCAAAAATGCTTTAAGTTTTTATCAATGATTGTAGCTAAGATGAGATTAGATTGCATAATTTTTTTTACATACATACCATCACGCTTGTATTCCCCGAAGGATTTGGCAGCACCCACAGTTCGCCGGTATGTTTAGGTCCCATGTAATAAGTGGCGAGCCTATTGCCGGTTTAAACCATTCATTTTATTATCAACGAAAATAGGAATCCTTGTAAAATTCACATGTACGAAGCCACGTGCAAAATGTAATACTAATTATCCGAATTTGTATTATATTTTGCACATGGTTTAGTTTTCAACTATTTCTTGTCTCATGTAGGTACCTTTGTGTGGCAGGAAAGGCGGTCTATAAAATAAACGATTTTCTAAAATTCCTCGAGCCATACCTACCGCCGTTTACACGGTACGGTAGATCCCTACCTAGGCTCTTCGTGTTGTAAATTGTAACGTGAATTCGTTGCAACATCAGTCGCGTGCGTGCATGCATGCATGAGCACGCAAGCTGCACCAATCCACATGGTTAGAGCTCATTAAAATGTATCAGATGTGCCTATTTCGTGTCCAGATTTTTACATCAATATAACGGGTATAAACGGGTGGAACATTGTAATGAAAATTTTGAACATGGATTCTGTACATAATTCTAGACGCTCCATTGATGGATTTTTTGGATGGATATAAAAAAAAACTGCTATTTAATTTTGTACAGTGTTGGTTTTTTTTACTGAACTGCTTCGTTAGCCTTTTAATCCTAAGCGTGACTAATACGCTAGAGGTCTTGGGTTCGATTCGCAGATCGAGCAAAGTGTTATCGGGTTTTTCTATGAAATTCTCAGTAGCAGCTCGGAGTTAGGATTTGTGCCCGGTTAATGGTAATAGGCTCACCCCCTATTACATGGGACTTGAAAACATACCGGCGAACTGTGGATGTACATTGGTTACACCTCTGCCTAACCCTTTGGGAAATACAAGCGTGATGGTGGTTATCTTTACGACTTTCTACCCCTTATAGGGGGTGTAAAAATACTTCAAATAGCATGTTATTAAAAACCACAGTAATAACTCCGAGTACCAGGCGAACATGAAACGTAAGCGTTATCGGTACCGATTCAGCCAATCCTCCCAAGAGTAAAGATAAATCTTCGTAAATCGGGATTACCTAACAGTTAGCCTTAATTTATTACCCGGGATCAATTTAACCCTTTCTAAATAAATAGGGTAACGGTGACAGTTATGAACTCTGTTGGGACCATCGGATAGGACGTGGTTTTTTTTCGGTTTCATACGGAACTATAGAACGATTTTGTTAGTCTTCTGTTCTGTCTGTGAATGGGTAACCAAAATCTTTTTACCGATTTTCATACAATTATCGATAAATAATTAATGATGTAACATAAATTTGTAATATTTTATTAATTTTTAAAGAGTGTTAGTAGTGTTTCGTTCTCGTTCTTCTCTCTCTAAGATATTATAGTGCACAAAGGTGTGCACTAACACAAATGCCGTATCTTCTCTCTTACTCTCGTACCCTGGCTGTTTAATTGTCCCATTGGCCTCATGAGTACAATTAATATCGATAACATTTGTTATAGTTATAGTCTCAAAATCGTCAAAAATGCTTATAGCTTTTATTTGCTATTATGTAACAAGAAATAAGATTACAAAAAAATACAATTTAAAAAAACTAAAACCAAATGGCATCAGAAAAAGTCTCCAATCAACTGGAAATGGGCCCAAAGGACTAACAGCATTGCCACGATGGGTGACAATGCTACGCCACTCGCTAAGGCCAAGGTAAAAGCCAGCCTTTGGTCACGGGAACCGTCAACCAACTTTTTGATTAACCCGAAAAGGCTCACAGACCCTACAACCCGAGGATTTCCAAAACTACATACATTATTTCCATTCAACTAGCTGCCCGAGCTTCGTGCAATGCGTTCAGTTGCTAAGTCGTTTCAAAGTAAAGCCGCCAGTAGCGTTGCGTGCTGTGCAGTATTTATTGTGCTCGCCTCGGAGCCAGCTGTTACTCTGTTAAGTAGTAGCACTTACACACGATTACAATGTGACGCTAGGAATTGGGTTACTTGAATTAGGTGAGAACATTTTTAAGTGGAGTGAAAATTACACATAACATGCGTTAGGCAGTGGTGTGCCAATGTATATTCACAATCCGCCAGTATGTTTAGGTCCTATGCAAAAGGGGGCGAGCCTATTGCTATTAACCGGGCACAAATCCCAGTTTCGAACTGCTTATGAGAATGTGATAGAAAAACCCAATTACACTATGCTCGACCTCGAACCTAACACCTCAAGCGTAGCAGTCGCGATTAGAGTAACGAGGCAGTGATTAAGTAAAAAATAAGCCTTTTATTTTGACGTTTTCCTTGGTTTTTGCCTACCCTCATGAAAAAATGGCGTGTGTTTATGTATGTGTTATTATTCATTTTTCTAAGAAACCGGTAAAGAAATATTTCTTTGGTACAATTTAATATTTTATAATAATTGTAATTACTATTTGAAAACCTATAATATTTGTACACCGTCTATGGTGTAGCATGTAACACGTACTTTTATTTTACCACCATTGCATGCATCCATTTGTATTGTAATTAAGTCATTTTAAACAAATTTTACTCCCCCGTTGTTCCTTTTGATAAATTTAGGTATTAGTAGGGATTTATATGGCAGATGTGAGTGGCAACACTGGGAGGGGACGCCCTAGAAAGACCTACCCTGACCTTATTGGTGAGGTTCCTCAGAAAGGTCGGATGCGCAGTACTAGTAACCGGCATGCTTGTATGACCAGATGTATGAACGTGTAAGAGGCGAAAGGAGTATGTAAAGATCGTAGAATATGGCGTTCTTTGGTTTCTGCCTATCCCCATGAGAAAAAGGCGTGAGCTTGCGTATGTATGTATGTATGTATCTATATGTATTTTAGTTATTACTTTTTGTTTTTGTGGGAACCACATAGGCTGTGACAAATAAACTTATTTTCTTTCTTTTGTGTTTTTGTTTCTTTTGTTAGACTTTTGAATTGTTATTTGGAAAGTTCAGTTATGAGTTTAGTTCTTCTTCTTAGCGTATCGATGGCAAATATAGATATTATTAAATAATATTATAGTAAAGCCAGCAAAGAGTGCGCAGTACCAAAGAGTACGCAGTGTTTTAAATTACATTTTATTTTTGTTATACTGGCAACACTGCCTGATCTGGCAGTAGTGTGCATCAAATTGAAACATTGGACAACGGCTTTTTTCACTGCGGTATGTATTTACAATTTTATAACAAATAATCTGTTTTCACTGCCTTTGATCTTATTTTTAAAGCAATTTAGACACATTTTATAAGGTTTGCTATTAACTAACACCAAATGAATGTTATTTTACTTGAAATATATGTTCCAAATTTCACTTTTATTTAGAGCTTATGTTGTCAATTTGATTTACTTTTAAAGGTTTTATTGACTTAGATCGAATCTTCGTATTTGGTAAGAGTACGCACCCAAAGAGTACGCATGCGTACTCTTAACTTGTATGAAGGGAGTTAACTTATTGCTGATGTTGAAGTGTTTTTTTTGGTTGTTTATTTTACAGAACAGTTAAAGTGTCAACATGGGAAAATACAAAACTTAAAACGCAAGAAGTCGGAAGTTTTAACCAGCTCTCCGTACAAAAATCAGCTTCTAGAGGAAGAAAAGCAGAAAGAAGTAAAGAATAAGAAAATTACTAGTAAGAAAACGACAGCAACTAAAAATAAGTCTTTACTTGCGACCATTGCAAAGGCTAAAATCTTAATAATGTCTCATTTTTTTATATAAAATAATTTCACCACTCGTGCGCACTCTTAGCTTGTATGTGAGGTTCTTAACGCGTACTCTTTGCTACACAATACCCTAAGAGTGCGCACGAGACGTGTTGTGATTTTTTATTTTTTATTTTTTTTCTGTAATTGTTGTCTGTTACCTAGATTTTTTTAAATGTTCCTAAATGACCAAAGTTTATATTAAAATAAGAAATACGTAAATAGTGTCAAAGTTGATTTTTCTAAAAATAAATGTTTCTAAAGTGCGTACTCTTTGCTGGCTCTACCCTATTTTGTTAGTGGACTTTTTGAGGAGGGCCGATTAGAGCTTAGATTTGCCATAGTGGTGAAAGGATTCGATAGGAATCCTTTCACCACTAGGATAGGAGGAGTCGATAGGAATTGGTTGCTTAGAGTGCGCCGGACCCAATCGAGGGTGCAGGTCATGAGTGCAGCGAATACCGGAATCCCGACGAAAGGCTCCAGCAGACCGGATGCGTATGCGTACAAGTAAGCTTAGACGTGCACGTACTCGTACCACTGAGTTGTAATGTATGGAACTGTATGTGACAGGACACACCGCTTGCGTAATGTGTACACGTCGTACGTTACGAAAGCGGTGTGTCCTGTCACATACAGTTCCATACATTACAACTTAGTGGTACGTGCACGTCTACGCTTACATGTACGTCTACGCATCCGGTCTGCTGGAGCCTTTATGGTAAGAGGAGCAACCCCATGGTATTAGTCGGTAAAAGTCTGACATAACCCTACCTTCTCCCTAGACGGAGGGCGTTCATGATAATTTCCACACGTAAAAAAAACAAAAAGGAGTACGCCTGACGCAACAAAGGTTGTAGGAGACGTCGCTCAAGGAGGTTCTTTTCATGCTCCCTTGAGTTTTAATTGAACTCTCTAAATTGGCTGTCAGTTTCACTTACTATTTTACTGTAGCTATAACATACATAAACTCACGCCTTTTTCCCATGGGTGTAGGCAGAAACCACAGAACGCCATCTGCTACAATCCTTACATACTACTTTCGCCTCCTTCACGTTCATACATCTGGTCATACAAGCACGCCGGTTACGAGTACTGAACACCCGACCTTTCTGTAGCTATAAGTCTTCCATATTACATAAATAAATAAATAAAGCTTAAAGGTACGACGGGCAGCCATCAAACTCATAACATAACACTCCCCATAATCGCTAAGCTGTTACCGCTGCATATACATGAATAAAACAACGAAATTAAACCATGTGACCTCCACAGCTAAAACCCTCGGACAATTCTCCATTACAAGATTAACACACAATATTTTAATTACACTTAATTGCCTTCTAAATGCGACGTCCGTCCGCTGGGACAGACATGCGTATAATGATGAACAACGTGTAATTCGACCAACAGCGTTCGCACAAATTGGATTTATATAATTGGACTGTTAAGGGTTGTTTTTGGTTGTACCTATGTTAAATTAAATGCGTTGAATGTTTATTTAATTACACAGATTTATAGGTACAATAAGCCTTAAGCAGGCTGGCGTTAAGGCTGAGTAGGTTTTACACCATACCATCACGCCTGTTTTCCCCGAAGGGTTGGACAGAGGTGTACCAACCAATGTACTCCCACAGTTCGCCGGTATGTTTTTAAGTCCTATGTAATCAGGGGCCAGACTATTGCCATTAACCGGGCACAAATCCAAACTCCGAGCTGCTTCAGAGAATTTCATAGAAAAACCCAATAACACTTTGCTCGACCATCAAATCGAACCCAAGACCTCTAGCATGGCAGTCGCGCTAGATTTAAGAATTGTAAAACTGTGCTGTTGTGATCGCCTAGTGGTTATGTAGCCCGCCTCTCAAGCATAAGAATGTGGGTTCGAAACAAGGCCAATATAACTTTTGCAATTTATAATGTGCTTTCTATGTTTATGTTAAATATCATTGATGTCAATGTGCCATACAATTTTGGTTCTTATTTCACTCATGCCTTGTTTCCAAGATGATTTTTTTACAGCGACAAGAATGTAGCTTCTTGTCGCTGTAAAAAAATCATAGTTATATAATTTATTTCAAAAAGACCATTAGGAGGACTTTTGAATCGTCACCAAGTCGTTCAAAAGTCCTTCTCAGTCCTTGGTCGTCGTTTTGGTCTACTAATATTATAAAGAAGTAAAAATTGTAAGTTTGTGAGGTTCATCATCTGCCTAGCCTTTCCCCAACTATGTTGGGGTCGACGTCCAGTCGAACCGGATGCAGCTGAATATCAGTATTTTACATGGAGCGACTGCCTATCAGACCTCCACAACCCAGTAATGGGTAATACGATACTCTTGGTAAGACTGGTTGTCAGACTTTCTGGCATCTGACTAACAGTAACGACTGTCAAAGATCTACAAATGACAGCCGGGACTTTACGTGCTTTCCGAGGCACGGAGGAAACTCGCTATGGTAAATGATCACCCATCCACAGACCAACCTCGTCAAGCGCGGCTTAACCCGGAAGATCGGTCTATGCGGCTGTAATTATTTAGCCACGAGCTCCTCCTGCTTGTAAGTTTGTGAGGTTGTAGGTGGTAATACCTGGCAAAACATAATCGCTTTGAAAAAAAAAGGCAAATCTCTCAGCAATTTTAATTATCAAAAGTAAAAAGTGCCTGCTGTAAATAATTTTACCCTACCCTACCTTACTAAAATAGGTACCTCTAATCCTGTAAATTAATGTAACTTTTCTTGTGAAGCCTCGGGCACAAGAAAATGAGCACAAAAAAATAATTTCAGCAGTGAAACCCACCACTTACATACGTATTACGACGGTACTTTTAGGTACCCAAAACTTTGAGGCACAGCTGAGCTTAAGGGTTAACGAACAGTACGCTAAATACAAAAGTGGACCTAGTCATAATTTATACTAAGTTCAAAATGAAATGTAATTTAAAATTACTAGATTTAAAACTCGCTGTGATATGGAAATTAAGTCTTTTGACGGAATCTGATTAATAAGGTTAGATGTCCTTATCCTGTCGACAAAATTTAGTTGGGTTTAAATACTTACTTATTGGTCACAATATGATTAGATTGCTGTCGGAGTAGTCTCCTTTATGTAACGTTATAAATATAAATAAATTAACAACTGGAAAACGAATTGATTATTTCATTTTTATGTTTAGAAAATTGAAATAATTTCTACTGCGGGAAAAATCTGGTTTCATATAAATCTAACACGATACTTAAGGCACTTCAGGTGTTAAAACGTTTCGAATAGTTTAGTTAGGAGATAAGAAAGCACGTCTGTACGTTTAAACACACAAACATAAATATGTATAACCTGACAACCTACTTCCTTTCTCCTGGACCCTATTGCTATACCCGACAGGGTCCATAATGATCTAAAAATAAATTATAATCTAATGATTATAAATACTTGCCACCTAAGCATAATACTTATGGAAAACCAATAAAGATATTGAGTAATGAGCAAAAACATAACTCTCCTATTGGCTATGCTAGTCGATTAAAAAAAAACTAACGTGCAGAATTATTTTGGACTAGTTTAACTTTTTGAACTATTCATTTTTAGTCCGACTTTTGTAGAGTGTCACCTCCGCCACTCAGACTAAAGACAGTCTTCTTCTGAAACCCGATGTGCCAACCTACAGGCTTTTCCGTCAGAGAAAGCTCTGGGAAATGGGATCAAGAATGAAGAGCCCTTCACGACGTGACCCACTTCCCGTCACCGGCAAACATTAATCATTGTACCTTCATCTCTGAGTGCCTTGCAAAGACCTACAGTAAAAATCGTTTTAAAACCAATGTGATTTTGAATTTATTTGCAATTTTTTTAGGGGCTACTACGGGTTTTAAACGTACCATTTACAAAATAAAAATAAAGGTGAATCTAGTTGCCAAGGGTGTTGAAATGTATATTTTAGTGACCTTACTAAATGAATACATTATTGAGTTTCTATGTTTATTTTAAAAATCATTGAAATCGGTGAAGGAAAACATCGTGAGGAAAGCTTGACTTAAAACTAATATACCTAAGACCCAAGTCTGAAATTGTCAATCTGACTTAAAGAAACGTGGTTGTCAATGCTCGTGCCTTCTCTGTACGATAAGAGACCTTTGCCCAGTAATGGAACAGTAATAGGCTGGCATTACTTACTAAATTATGTCATCATCAACTTTGCTGTTTAAATAGACGAAGTCGGGGACAGAAGGTAGTGTTTGCTGTTACGTGTTTCATAATAGTTTCTTGTTACAATAAAACATAAAGCTCACGCGGACTGCCATCGTCACGCACCCCTTACAACCCACTTCGAGAGCGCCTTGACCGGTCATCCAACATAAATTACCACTCCACAAGATATAGGAAGGTAACCATTAAGCTTGTATACTCGAACGGGGTAGGCACAGTAGTATATCAACATTTCTCATGCATAAAATAGGCTAGTTTCCGTGTTACTGCGGAATTCGGTTTTTGGCAAATAAATTGATGGCCCACCTGATGTTAAGTGGTGTCTATGCAATACCAAAGGCTTTGCAGATGCGTTGGCATCCTAGAAACAAAGTTGAAATGTGTCATGTGCCTGTAATTACACTGGCACCAATATCCTTCAAACTGGAACATAGCAACGCTGCTTTGCGGCAGAAATAGGTATGGTGGAGGGCAGTAGTGATTGGTTTTGACGTTCACGTTGTACTAGCCGATGCATACAAAAGTACCCACAAGGATCTGCTTAACCAAAATGTATCCAAAGATGGAAAAAAATACTTTGACGAGACGGTTGACGCAGTAACTGAGCGACTGGCTGGCTCGCTACGTGTCGCAGGTTTGAACTTCGCACGCAAAAAATATTAGCATAGGCTACAAATAATTGTTCCAGGTCCGGTTGTTTGGGTATGTGAGTTTGTATGTTTCTAATGTGTAATTAAATACACGATACAAAAGAAATTCAGCTTCGTTAAGTATATTTTTACATCCGTTATAAATGAAATAAACATTAAGTTTCTTTAAATTAATTTTGTTTTCTATGCGTAGGTACCAGGCTCTCAGACGCAATCCGCTGTTTGGCTTCCCACAAATTACTGACAGACGGGAGAAGTAGGTCGCATCCTTGTTGTGTCTCGTCTCAGTTAACTTGTTTAATAGTCTGTACTTTATGTGTTTATAAAGGAAATTCACATCTAAGGTACAATATATATTGCTGCTATTAAAGATTGTTTTTGTTCGTCTGGCTGAAGTTACGGTCTAGTAAACAAATATAAATTTTAAACAATATCCTGTAAAATATAAATAAAAATAATCGTTAGGTGTAGTTAGTAAGTTACCTTTTATATTGATGAAAAATGTTCAGCAGTGAAACAAACAATGGTCCTCTTGAAATCTTACAACGTTCGTACGTATGTAGTCAGTCAAAATCCCTTATACTCCTTATAATTTTGTTATTTTCTTGCGTAAACATAAAATATCTACCAGGGCTCCATAAGTACATAAAAGCTTTATTTAAAGAGGTGGCCCCGCGCCGCGTGCCGCAAATAGCGCAAAGATGTGGCCGTAAAGAATTTAAAATAGAAGTACTTGGTATAAAGTACTGACCATAGGCTCTCATGCATAATGGAAAACACGATAACATGTTTACTATACCGCTGCTAAATCTGATAGCAATATCCGGAAAATACATTGAATGGAAACAAAATTTCGTTCTTTGAACAAAACTTTAATCCATCGATTCCAGTTTTATATGTGTCTGTGCTTTTCATCGTCGCTTACGTCTTTGGTTACTGATTTGCGCCCGTGTGTCGTGGCGTGATGATAACTAGCCTATACTATCATGAATCTGGCTATCATATGCAAAAATATTTTTTCCAATACGACTTGTACGCGTTGAAACAAACAAACAAAAAATCTCTTTAGCTTTTTTATATTAAAAGTATAATAACCAAATTTGATGATTACAAAGTCCAAATAGCAATAAAACCATGCAACAAAACTGCATACCAATTAAAACTACATTGCACCATAAAACAAAGTACCAGGGCTTTAGAACACGCAAGAGCTTATCTACCAAACAGCTGACGTGGTGTACCGAAAATGCCACGAAACGAAAACAACGAAAAGTTTCGGCGTCTGAAGTGCTTGCATTAGTTATGAGACTTTATCGACTGTCGATATCGATGTCCCGTGGGAAATAGACAAAGATAATGTAATTCGTTGACTTTGGAAATATTATGTTTTATTGAAAAGTTTTGTGTAGTACAGTGGAATCAGTTTTGTTTTGGGTTGTTGGAATCTTTGCTGCGACGAAAAGAAAAATAAGCCATTTTTCTCTTTATTAAAATTGTTTAAATGGAATCGTTTCAAAATGGAGTCGCAATCAATGTCACAATTAATGTTAAAATTATAGGTTAAACAGAGTTATTTTTGACAGGTTAACACATTGACGTTCCTAAAAGTTACCTAAATTGTCCTCAAGTTTATTTTATTAAGTTCATCTATTCAAACTCTAAATCAAATATCAATGAATAGATATACAACCCCATAACATTTCATCCCAAAATAAATATGCAACCCTGTCGACTTCACCCTATTTATACATCTGACCCCATCACTAGCGATGCACGCCTTGCCTGCAACAAACTTAGCTCTGACCTAAAGTCTATTTCAGACTTTATTTCGATCTAGACACGATAGCTCTGAAATAAAACCTATACCAAGTTCTTCAGCAGTAAGGCCTGGATTTTGGGTGAAAACTATGAAAGCCCGGTCTAGAATATTTAAGTCTATTCTGAAATTAAAAAAGTTTTTAGGATTTTGAAAGTTTTTGTTAGTTACTTAGTTTTAGTTAGGCCAGTTTTACTATTTTGTTGTATCGGGCGAACTGTGTTTAATGAATGCCATTAGTTCTACCAAAACGAAACCAACCCACGTCAAAATTAAGTGGTGGCTGCCTCTAGACATCGGGAATGCAAATGCATGACTTCAAATTAATATAAGTTTGGATTCGTTAATCCGGCTTGAGCAAGCGTAGTGACCAGTGCTCATTTGTATTACAGTGGAATAATGAAAGACTGGTCAATGATCATCATCATCATATCAGCCGCAGGACATCCACTGCTGGAGATAGGCCCCCCCTTGGATTTGCCTGCATCCAGCGTTACCCTGTGGTCTTTATTAGGTCGTCTGTCCACTTTGTGGGTGGACGTCGTATGCTGCGCTTGCCGGTGCGTGGTCTCGAGTATTCGAAAACTTTGCAGAAAGATTAATATTTATTGAGAGATTGTGTTTGTTCATTTTAAGCATTCATTGAGGCTATCGTGATACGCCCTATATGCTTGACATAACTTTCAGCAAACAATACGGACTCGAAATCACCGTTTTTATACTTGTAACAATTTTTAACTTTAATTCGTTTATTTTTGGCCCCGCCATATTATAATTGATTTTACGCAGGCACCGTGTGTCGCGTTCGGTTCGACACATTTCCAAATTTTGCCGAAATAATTGAAATACAGGACAATCACAGAACGCGATGGTCAAATACGGTGACATTCCTGTATAAACATACCATCACGCCTGTATTCCCAGAAGGGTTAGGCAGAGTTCGCCGGTAAGTTTAGGTCCCATGTAATAGGGGCGAGTCTATTGACAATAACCGGACACAAAACCTAACTCCGAGCTGCTACCGAGAAATTCATAGAAAAACCCAAAAACACGTTTTGCTTGACCTGTAAATGTAACCCAAGACCTCTAGCGTAGCAGTCGCGCTTAGGACTAGGTACTAGGCTAACATAACAACCATGTATAAAACTCTAACAGTCGCCGCTTATCTGTATTCCTGCAGACATTGGAGAATATAATTACACGCATGGGCGACTATACGCAGTGACTTTGTAAAAGCGCGCTCCCCTCTAACCACGCATCCATGAATGTAGGTAAGCGCCCGTGAAATAAAAAAGGATAAAATGTAAGAAGAGATTTCAGCGATCTCCCCAATGCAAAGATATCGTCTAATCATGAACACATTCAATATTTTTTATAAAGAGTAATTCTCACATGTTAAACACATTATACTGAACCCAAAAAAATGTTTTTTAGAATTTTTGTCTGTTTGTTTGTTTATTTGTATGTACGCGCATAACTTTTTAACTCCTGCACCGATTTGAAAAAAACTTTTGGCATTGTGTTGGCAGTAGGTAACCTGAGCTGTAATCTTAGGTACAATTCATCACGCTATGTCACATAGGGGTTAGAAAGAAACAGTATGAACACTATTAACTTAAAAATACAGAACGCGAACGAAGTCGCGGGCAACAGCTAGTGGCTAATAAAATGCGTTTTTACATTTTAAATAATCAGGTGTAACGAAGAACGCGGTTATTATTCAACAGTACCTCTTTATAATATTACTGCAAACTGCCCGCGACTTCGTCCGTGTGGCTTATTTCACCCGCTTTAAGCTTCGTCTTTGGTAATTGCTACGCTTCCGTGTGTCGTAGCGTGATGTTTTATAGCCCATGTTAGTGAGGAATAATGTAGCTATCTATTGGTAAAAAAATGTTAAAATCGGTCAAGTAGTTCCGGAGCCTATTCGATAGAAACGAACAAACAAAAAAGTATTTTCTCATTATAATATCAGTGTAGGTAAAGACTAAAGATAGACTAGCTTTAACACGCGACTTTGTCCGTAGGAATTAAACTAATAAGGATATATTAATATCTGCCACCACCACACGTTATACATACGATTAGATAATTAAATATGTTGTATATTATTGCTCTACTAATATAATAAAGCAGAAGAGTTTGTTTGTTTATTTGTTTGTTTAATCTCTTGAACTGCCAGTCCGATTGGCAAAATGATTTCGGTATGTGATAGCCAGATTTATGAGGAATAGCTTTTGCCCGCGACTTCGTCCGCGTGGATTAATTGTTCCCGTTTCCGGGGGATTTCCGGGATGAAAACTATCCTATGTCCTTTCTCGGGTCCCAGACTATATCTGTACCAAATTTCATTGAAATGGGTTCAGTGGTTTAGGCGTGAAGAAGAGACAGACAGACAGAGTTACTTTCGCATTTATAATATTAGTAAGGAAATAAGGATAGTATAGGCTACATAACATCACGCTACAACACACGGGCGCGAAGCAGTAACCAAATACATATCCTAACGCGGGAGAATAAGCCACGCGGATGAAGCAAGTATAGTACATAATTTTAATTAAACACAATCGTAGCGTTGGTCGTGGTTCCGTACCGCAAGCCAAAAACACGCGAAGCAGCCATGCGTTACGCAATTCACGAATGAGCGGGTTACTAATCCCCCAATCTTAAGAGGATATTCCTAAACCCTGAGACACCGTAATGAAGAATATGAAATAAGTACAGGCATAATCTTTTTTCGACGATTTTCGTGTAACAATGATAATAGACGGAAATCGTAGTCTCTAGATGACATAACATACCATCACGCCTATATTCCTCGAAGGGTTAGGCAGAAGCGTACCAATACACCCATAGTTCGCCGATATGTTTGACGTCCCACGTAATATGGGGCGACAATTGCCATTAATCGGGGATAAATCCTAAGTCCGAGCTGCTACTGAGAATTTCATAGGAAAATCCAATAACACTTTGCCGACCTGGAAATCGAACCAAATACCTATATAGGATTTACAAGTTAACAAGTAATATGGGCAACTATAGAACTCTACACTGCGCTTGCCCCGAGACACACTTGTCCCGTATCTTCAATAAAAGTCGATCAAAAGTCGAACATCGTCCGTCCCGTGTTCCCAACCGACCCGTCGCGTCGTGTCCCGATCAATTCGTTCCGGCGATACGGAAAACTTTTATCTAAGATTAGTTAAGAGTCGGGATTGGTAATAAAGTTTCAAGGTCAGGTCAAACTCTGGACGCTACTTCTTTCAAGACTTGGGGGCGATTCCATTGGTGATGTAACTATAATATATAAGAACAACTAGCCCGTTTGGTCTCGGAGTGGCAACAGCGACTGTTGATCGTGGGGTCCTATGTTTGATTCTCAAGTCGGGCAAAAAATGTTATTAGATTTTTCCATAAGGCATTTCTCAGTAAAAGCCCGCAGTTTGGAAGTTGGTGGTGTGACACCCCCGTGGCAGCGAAACCACGTAAAGCTGTTGGTCCTGCGCCTGATCTCTCCCCGGTTGCGCCTGGTTCCTGTCCCATCGGATTATGAGAGTTAGGAAAGAGGGAGTGCACCTGTGTTTGCGCGCACACTTGTGCACTGTAATATCTCCTGCATACTTGGCTAGTCTGCATTAGCCGCCGTGGTCGGAATCGATCTGAGAAATACATACATTCATGTAAGACAAATGGAAAATATCTTTATACCTAGAAAACTTAGATTGAAATTTTCCAATAGTTGTTTGCATGTGTCGTGGTGGCTTCGAATGGTTGCAGTTTCGATACCGGACAAGTACCAATCTAACATTTTCAATTTATCTGTTCTTTCTTTGTTTATCTTGGGCATTACTTACATCGCACGGAACTCAGGACCTTATATTTAATAAGCTTTTGCCGCGCCAGTATTGTAAAATTGTAGAGATTTATAAAAGTAGTAAAATTAATATAGGTATAAAATCACCAATCCACTTTGAGTAAGCGTGGCAAATAATGGTCGCGCCTTCTCTATATGAGAAGAAGTCTTTACCCTGAAGAAGGGCAATAAAAGGCTTGTATTATTTATCCTTTTTGTTTGCAAATGTAAACTGTAAACTAAAACTTAAAACGACCGTTTACCATGGCTTTAGTACACAAGCCCTTTACCTAAATAATAAAGCAGCGTTGCTGAGTTCCGGTATGGGTGCCAGTGCAATCACAGGCATATAACACATTTCAACTTTGTCTATAATAATAATAATAATAATAATAATCGTTTATTTGGAACAAAAACAAGTACAGAAAGAAACAAATATGAAACGATGGTAGCTGCAAAAGTTAAAAACTGTGGCGCAGCTAACCAACGCCCGACTCCAGGTGAGAGGGCAAGCTGTTCCAGGCTAATGCATAACACGGGTATTTTAAACAGAATAAGTAAAACAAAACAAAATAAAATTAAAAATTACGATAAATTATAAAGTAAGAAAGAATTGATGTGTACCGTGAGTAAGAATGTAGGGTTCGGGGTGAGGGTGAGTTGTGATGTTGAGTGAGTGTGGGTGTAGTAGTGTGAGTGCAATAGTGTGAGGGGTGAGTGTAGGAGTGTGAATGTTTATTAGGGATGTTAGACTTCCACGAGTTTTTCTGTTGCATCGTATGTGAGAGATCTTAGCCAAGTGTCGAGCTTTTTCTTGCAGTTATGCCTAGTGTCCGAATAGATATCGATCTGTTTGTTTATTTTATTGTAAATTTTACAACTTATGTAATTAAAGTGGCGACGAGTTGCAACAGTTGTACGGGGTTCTATATTACAAATACGATCAGAACGACGTCTGTTACCATGAGTGTCTGGATCGTATTTGAGTAGAGCATGTTTACGGAGCACTGTCTGAGAGATGAATAACTGTCTGACAGTCAGGACCTGGCAGAGGGAGAAAAGTGAGGTGGTAGGGAAACGAATTGGTTTCTTCGCAAGTACCTTCAAAACCGCTCTTTGCGCCCTTTCAATCCGCAACATAACTGTTTTGTGTGCCCCACCCCAGGACGTCAAGCAGTATCCAAGTACCGACTGTGCAAGTGCAAGATAGACAAGCATTAAGCTTCCGAAGTCCATTACAGCTCTAAGTTTTCTGAAAATAAATAGGAGCTTCCTAAGACGAGACACAACAGTACCAATTTGTTGTTGCCATTTAAAATGACAATCGATTACAACACCAAGATATTTGATGGTCTGCGTGCATTCCAGTTGCGGACAGTCACAAATCGCATCAGGGCCGGGCTCTGGACAAGTGTGAGCGTGAAGTGATAGAGGTGTTGGCGGTAGACCTGACTTATTGATGGAGAAACAAACGAACTTGGTTTTATTGACATTTAGTGTTAACAGGTTAGCGGCTAGCCAGTTCATGACAGTATTTAGCACCAGCTCAGCGCCATCGCGAACCTGTTGCCACGTCTGGCCATGAATTATCAGAGCTGTGTCATCTGCGTAGGCGAGTATCTTGCAATTAGGGAGGGATAGCTGACACAGCTCGTTAACATAAATAAGAAAGAGACTCGGTCCAAGCACGCTACCCTGCGGCACGCCAAAGTCAACTGACTCCTTCTTGCTCAAGTGGACTCCAACCTTTACGTATTGTCCACGACCCGTCAGGTAACTCCTGAAGATGTCCTGAGCAGTACCACGTATGCCAATGTTCTCCAGTTTTGAGAGGAGTAGTGGGACAGAGACAGTGTCGAAAGCTTTGGATAAATCTAAGAATATAGCTAAAGTTTTTTGTTTGTTTTCAAAATTGTTAATAATGGTATCAGTTAGTTTTAACACAGCGTCATCAGTAGAATTACCACTTCTAAAACCAAATTGATTCGCTGCTAGAATGTTAAATTGAGTAAGAAATTTTGTTAGTCTAGTGTTGATCACTTTTTCAAATATTTTAGATAGAGCGGTCAGTACAGATATCGGTCTATAATTACATACACTGTCTCTGTCACCAGACTTGAAAATAGGGTGCACAACCGCGGTCTTAAATACGTCAGGAAAGATACCTGATGTAAGGCAAAGGTTAAAGACGTAGACAAGCACCGGGACGATAATGAGTCTGGTGGCTTTTACAATTGAAGTTGGGATACCGTCAACGCCAACAGCACACTTGTCCTTTAGGCCAAGAATGATGTTGTCCAGCTCGCTACTATCGACACTATAGAAAGCCATTGAATGAATTGGAGAGGGCTTGGGGGAACTCATCCCGTCAGTGTTGTGTTGTCTAGATGTAAGGTTGTTATGAGAGGCAGGTTGCTGGACTTTGGATGCCAAGACTTTACCTATATTAGCGAAGTAGTTATTTACCATATCAACAGATTGGGAGGGATTGTCGCAGCAGTTTAGAAGGTCTAGGGAAGGAGCCACATTGTGGTTTAAATTTTGCCACCTGTTTGATAAGGGCCCATGTAGCTTTTGGGTTGTTTTTTGCTTTCTGAAACTCAGCGCGCTCGTACTCACGTTTAACGGTTTTCAGAAGATTATTACAGAAGTTACGGTAGCGGTGAAGTACTATCCTGTGGGTATCGTCTTCTGGATATTTTAAAAACTTGCGGTATAATTTGTCTCTATGCCGAATGCATCTCAACAGGCCTGGAGTAATCCAAGGCTTAATAATACGTCGTCTACTTGGAGTTGTTGATGTTTGAGAATGAGACTTAATAGCTGCAGACATTATAAGTACAAAAGACTCAGCAACTTCATTGGGGTTTTTAGAGTTAAGAATTGAAGAGAAGTCGGTTTTGGAGATACACTCAACAACTCCAGGAACATCAATCTTAACCCTAGAGTAACTGTGTTTAGTTTTAGTTTTAATATTTAAGTTACAAAAAACAACAACAGGAGAGTGGTCCGTTATGAGCGCATCTAGCACCAATGTCGTGGCAGATGATTGGCAGCGAATCATCACATGATCCAGGCAGCTTGAAAGTCTAGTAGGGAAAGTGTGAGCTGAGAGCATAGCGTGAGATGCTGTAAGGTTTAGGTATTCGTCAGCATTAGGGTCAGTACTATCAGGAGCAATGTTTATGTTAATGTCGCCAATTATGGCGACGGTATTATACTGGCATAGGGTTCCAAGAATGTAGTCAAGACTGCTCAGAAACTGTGACAAGTCCCTGCATGACGGAGAACGGTATAGGGCGACAAGGGCTGCTTTGTCTGAGAATTTAAGTATGATGTCTATACCTAGGATGGCAACGCATTTGCAAGACCTCTGATATGGCAGATGTTTATAAGTAGCTATGACTCCTCCACTAATCTTTTCTGTTTAATTTCGTTGCGGGATCCAAGACAGTTGATTCCTTTGGACTCGTCGAGCTTCATTGCCTCAGCGCTTTTCTGGTTGTCGCCACTGTTGATTTTGGCTTACTGGTAAAAAAAAGGTAGCGGTGACCACTTAACATCAGGTGGATCGACGGCTTGTTTGCCATCCAATGTTAAAAAAACTTGATCGGTAAGCACTCACGATACTACAGAAAGTATGAAAAAAAAGGTCCTTGTTGAAACCACCCCTTAACAGAACTAAAGTTATTAGCACACTGGAAGCCGAAGTTGCCAGTGATAAAGTAGAGAGAAAATGGCCGCCGGAGATAAAACGGAGTGTTGCCACTTATGCGCTAATGGTTCTGTACACAATGAACAGGGATCACCGTACCGTATCAGATAGTTCACTTGACAACTTGATGGAGATCTTGTATAATATTATGGTCACATCACGCCTGTATTTTCCTAAAGTTAAGGCAGGGATGTACCAATGTACAACCACAGTTCGCCCGTATGTGCCATGTAATAGGGGACGAGCCCATTGCCAGAATTTTATAGAAAATCCCAATAACACTGCTCGACCAGGTAATCGAACCCAAGACCTTTAGCGTAGCAGTTGCGCTTAGGATTACTAGGCTAACGAGGCAGTTAAAATGACTCGTATCTGCCTATCGTACCCTCAGCAGACTTTGTTTGAAAGGGTCACCGCGGCCCTGTAACGCAAAGGGTTTTCGGAGGAGCACGGATGTGTTTTAGTCAGTAAAAGGGATTTCCAATCCTTAAAACAAATGGTCCAAATTACTTTTACCTACAGATTGTAGCTTTAATGATTAAAACGCAAATATACTTTCTAAATTTATCTTGGACATCACTGATATCGGTTAAGGAAACATCGTGAGGAAACCTAGATTTATAATTAATAGAGGTCTGAAATCGCCAATCCGCCTTGAGCAAGCGTGGTGATCAATTTTCGTGCCTTCTCTGTATAAGGCCTTTGCCCTGCAGTGGGTTAATAATAGGCTGGTATATTTGTAGCTACTGCTGAAAACAGCAAAATAAACATGTCCGTTTATGACGTCTTTCCTTGTTATTACACGTTTGTTTTTGAACAAAATTCCTTTTCGCAGTATTCGGAAACTACGATTACGAATTTTCGAGGTATTTCGGGGAATCGAACCCACGACACGCAGCGCAACAGTCGATCGCTCGGGCACTGCGCCATCCTTGCCGTCGTTATCTATTCACAAAAATCGATCGACTTAGTTATAGAATTTGTTGAACTTAAAATCACCATCGGTCCAGCCGTTTTGGAGATGAGCTGGAATAAACAGACAGACAGACAAAAAAAATGTTTTTTTCTTTAAGTAGGTACTTTAATCGTGTAGTATGTATTTTGGCATTACAACCAGACATTTCAATTATGTTTTTTTGTATAGATATATTCATAGCTATTCCATTCTTTCCACAAACTTCTTTAATAGATTAGAAGAGCAACAGCAACTGCCAGTTATATCTCTAAAAAATCTTTCTCGGAACAAATTCGCAGACTCACGTACAAAATGGCCGTCCGTTCTGTAATGAAAGGCTAATGACCGTGATTCTAATTTCCCTGAGCAGATTTACGCATTCTTAGAACTTTACAAATTCTCATCTCCTGAGCTGTACCGATAAACATAGAGTTATAAATGTAGCACTTTTTGTAAGTAATTTCAAGACTACCAAAACCGTTAATCTCCGATTTTTTTTTTTTTTTTTTGCTGTCCCGATTCTCAAAAATCTTTCAATTTTTTCGTTATGTTCTCCTTTCTTTTTATTTTCTTTCAATTCTTTCTTTCGTGTTTTTTCTCTTTTTGTTTTTTTATTTATTTATTTTCTTTTCTTCTCTTTTTAATAGGGTGCTACGTTATCGTAGAAAAATATAGACAAATTTATGCAAAAAAAAATAGAGATCAGTAAGTAAATTTACACAGATAAAGTCGCGGGCAAAAGCAAGTTTATAATATTAGTATGGAAGTACGAATACTAGGAATAATATTATCGGCTTTTCTGTTAATAACATGGGATCCTTTGATCAAAATATATTTTGTAATGTAGGTTATTTAGATTTATTCATACTATGGATTAAGAGAAAGATAGAGTAGTTCCTGTCGTCCTCCATTTTATTAAACATGAACACCTGAATAAAGATTAGCCTTACTTATGGTACAAGATGCCAACGTTACCACGCCTACTTCAATTTTATGAATATTATATGTATTGGTAGAGGAACATGTTATCAAATAGGTATACCATTGCTCATTATTGCCTGTTTATCTAGGAAGGTTATATGACATCACTGAAGGGAGCGGAGAAGTTAATAAATACATAACATAATGCGGGCAAAACCGCGGGGTATAGCTGGTAGATTTTCAAATCGTCACAACCGTCACACTTGAAGGTGAAGATATATGGTCACAAGTAAGGTACCTTTACCTAAAACTGAATCTAACTCATTGAAGAAGCTCACCTTCTTAACGATAAATTCTTATATCTATTCCCAAAATTTCAGCCATGACAAAATGACGAAGTCCAAGTGACACTAGGATCTCAGTCAAAAAAAGAAGCAAAATAATCGTATAATTTATCATAGTAATAGCACTAGTTCCCTTTGAACTTGGTCTCATAAATAATATTTTCTCTGGCAAACCGACTTCCTGCTACCAGGCTAACATAAAAGCCAGAAGTAGTTAGCATACAAATGAGTGTAATCTGTGTGTTTTGTTGCAGGAACCGCATAGAGAGAAGTGCGTCCAAACGATGGCGGGGTTCCGTACGGAGAGTGGTGTCTGCAGCTATTTGTAAGTGCTTGATTTTTTCTGATTTCATGTATTAACTTAATCCACTCAAAGTCATCAAAATTGTCGCTTTGGTTTCGTAGTCGCAAGCACAATTACTGAGCATGGGGTCCTGGGTACGATTTCCAGGTCGGACAAATTATTATTGGGATTTTCTATTAAATCTTTCTCAGTAGCAATCCGGAGTTCAGAAGTTAGTGGAGTGTTTGGTCCCAGCTGCTATTCGTAGATTTTTGATAGTGGTTACTGGTAGTCAGAAGTCCGAAGGTCTGAACACCAGACTTACGAAGGGGTATCATGTTACCCAGTAACTGGATTGTGGAGGTCAGAGAGTCAGCCGCTCCATGTATGAAATATTGGTATTTACTGCATCCGGATAAACAGGAAACCGACCCCAACATAGTAGAGTTGGCCTTAAATTATTATGCTTAAATCTTCACAAGCATTATCTACCAGATAAATAAACAATAATTACATTTAGGGCTGATTTATCAGACATGAGATAACTTGTATCTAATGAATAAATACTTTTGACGGTTTGAAAGGTTTTGTATCGGAAATGTGTCAAACCGCCATGTTTATTTTCCAGATTAATGTAATCTGAATATTGAAAAAGCGGATTTTGAATGACATATCTGCCAGATAAATTCACTCATACTTTTTCAAAGTGAAAGTACCAAGAATGTTTAGCGCGAGATATTTATGAACGCTCGTAGCGTTATTGCTTCTTTAATAACAAAGTTTTCGTAAACCGTGGCACGCGAAAATAGAGTTAATTTAACTACTTACTTACCAACGAATGTCAAGTTACACTCCTTTTAATTACTTCGCGAGTTTACTTAACCTTTATAATGTTGATACTTGTTTGGAATCTAAATACGACCCCGCCGCTTTCACAATTTCCATAAATTAGATATTTGCCGATGTCGACACGTAAGCGGTAGCTACCTACCGGGTGTTACAAGATATATTACATAGACATTAACTACATTTATACTGCTCATTAAGCTAAGTAACGTTGAGGAAAAAATTTAGCTGGGAAATGACTTGTTTTTGATGTGAAAAATCAATGTAATGGTAGCGTGCAAAAACGGTGCGGGTTGTGAGCAAGAGATACCGCGCCCCCGGAACGCAAAGGGCACATGAAGGAACATAGATGGGTTTTAGTCAGTAAAAATGTGACACTCCCTCCCGTCCCGATTTCCCATCTATAATAAAAAATAAGCATGCAAATACATGCTTCCTTCAGCTGCATACCTTCAGTACAGGAGTCGTGGGGGTATTAAAAGTATAGTTTGAACACTGAAAACTTGTTTTCGTTAAAAGACCTAAAAAGAAAGATAGAACTTAGGCCTTTAATATCTCTGTAACAAGAGTTTTAAGTAAGATCCAAAACAAAAAAAAATCTCAATAATGGGAAGAATACTTAACTTTCGACTTCTTTAATTGCCTTTTCATAAGAAAATTTATGAGAATTGAAATAAAACCAACTCTTTGGAGTTTGAAACACCTTTAGAAATATTCTGCTGATTTGTATGTACGACTCGTAAAAAGAAAAAAGCACTTGAGAACTTGAAAGTCTATTTGAAAAAGTATTGGCCCTGACTTTGAAACAAAATAGAATGCTAAACACGCGTTCAGTCCGATGTACTACAAAGTTCGGATGATTGGTTCGACGCGCAGTGGAGCGACAATTTGCTACGACAGTGTAGCTGGCGTAGCAGTAAAGTTCTCGCATTTGCTACGCCCCGTAGCATTATTGCAATATTTTCATGATTTTGAGAATTCTTTTTTTTTATAAATTGCAGTAATATAGGTATGTTGATCAAAAATATATAGACAAGACTTCAAGTTAGGAAATTTATTTGTCTTAGCTTATAACAAGCTATCAAAAAACAATATTTTTAAAGTATTTACAAGTTTTTAATTAGTATTATATTTGTAAGCCGCTAAATCACACAAATGCCGTGTGACTACGGCTTTAAAAAAATATTCTTTGTATAGACCTTCGTAGTCGGGTGCCTCAATTACGAAAACTGCTTTACCTATGAAGCTGAAATTTTACTGAAGTTAGTTTATACATAAGAAACGTCGGTTAAAAACAGATTTCACTTCGACATCCTCGCGGAGAAGTCGAGAAAAGATAGGAAAAATTTAAAACTGCGCTCCCCACACTTACATTGTTACTTTAAGCTTAAACTATTTCTAAGAATTTGTAGCAATGCTAAAAGAGTTCATAAAACCAGAACGCTAACATTGTAAAACACATATTCTTTCATTTTGAGTCTTAATATAATCTATACTAATATTATAAAGAGGAACAAATTTTTTTGTTTGTTTGTTTCTATCGAATAAGATCCGACACTACTAGGCCGATTTAAATCATTTTTTTACCAATAGGTAGCTATATTACCACAGATTAAATAAGTACAGATACTTCACTCCATAGAGAAAACCCAACACTTAACGTTCTAATTACCTACAACACGTTCGTGCGTGAGAGAGAGAGATAGCAATAACGCGCGTCATACAACACAGCGCTAGGGCTATCTAAAGAATAGGTGACTATAAAGTATTATTGTGTAGTATTATTGTATGTACTGAAATATGTATTTTCTGTACACTACAAATTGCATTGCGAGGTTTAGACATTATTGAAGGCGCGAGTATCGTTTATTTTGTTGCGGTAGGTATAGTATCACTCAAGCGAGCGCGTGCCAGGATTCGTTGCGCCCGGGCGCAGGCGAGCCGTAAGCCCTTAAGAGAGTAACCTTGAACGAGTGACGGAGGCCTGATATTACTAAGTAACATACAGTATATAACATCACGCTACGACACACGATGGTGGAGCAGTAACCAAAGACGTAAAACAAGAAGCGGGTGAAATAAGCCACGCGGACGAAGTCGCGAATAGTTCACTAGTAATTTATAAATCACAAGCTATCATAAAATAAATATACTGCTTTACTATGCAGCGGTTTGTATTTTAGGCAGTTTAGTTATTTTTTTGTGCAGAACCCAAATTCCTTACAAAAATAAATAAAACAGACTCTTGAATTTATTTATTTGTACAGATAAATATCGATACATATTTACAACAGCTACTTGTAATACGGCGCACGTTGTCGTCATCTGGCCAATTCGGTAATCGGAAGTAGCATTATACAACCATCTTTATATTAAGGCTCGTGATCTGAAAACCATAATAAAGTACAAAAGAAAACGAATATAATATTGTATTGTTAGGAATCAGAAGTAAAAGAAGAGAAAATGAACAGACTTTAATTATATTAGCGTGAATAACCATAAAATCCACACTTAACAAAAGGAATGACAATTAATAACATAGCCAGAAAATAAATAAGCACGCGTCAATGGTAAATAGCACGTCTGTTCAAAGCGCCGTCCAAGCAGTCCCCGTCAGCAGCCACGGCGCGCGCATCCTTCTACAAGTTTCCATCAGTTGACAGGGGATCACGTGACCTTACAGTATTGTAAATGACCAATAAAATGTTTTGAACCACTGCACTGAATAAGACTAGTCTGGAAAAAATTAAACAGTAAATCTTTTACTTTGAGTACCTACACAATTTTTTTTTATCGGATGGGAAATCATCATGTGTCTTCTCCCGCCTTTAGTGTCAGACTTTTACTGACTAAAACGCATCCATGTAAGGAACATGGAACCTCTTGTGCCCTTTGCGTTGTCGTTAATTAACGTACGGACGGTGAGCTACACATTGCTCACCTTCCACAGGCCCGCGTCTACGGTGGCCGGGAGTCGTCTCGCGGCTCCCGACGCCCGGAGCGTCTCCCGCTGGGGCTGGGACGACAGGATCTACGCCTCAGACGTTCCGCCACCTCCTTCTCACTTCTCAGAGGACATAGAAAATCTGACATACAAACACATATGTAAAATTAAATAAAAGTTTGTATACCATCCGCTTGTTTAGGCTTTCGTCTGTGCAAAATACACATTGAAGAAGAAAATTGGCTAATTTAATATTTTCAAATCTTTCATCTCGTTCATTTATAAACGAGCCGACTACCCCTGTTTTTTTAATTCAATTTTGATGTGTGCCACTTATTCCGATTGACTTGTTTGCACATACATGTACTTTGAACGACAGTAAATCAAATATTTGCATAATTCTTCGGTACTTGTGTATGTCTCTGAAATTTTTTTAGTGTGTTTGAGTGGTTTACATTTGAACTTGGACCCGGTAGGTGGCGCTGCGATCCACCGTTCGGTCGCCTAATAGTGGTCTTACGTGGGCTGCATTATTTATACAAACATCATTATTTTTTACTTATAACTCTGCATCTAAATTATAAACACGTAATATATAATATCCACAACAAAAAAGTGACCAGAGCGTAACCAAGGTCAGTAATATTCAGACAATACGACAATATACGAACAAAAACACACAAAAGCCGACAATCTGCATCCGCAACGACTGTTCCGAATTTCTAAATATTTCCGCATGATAATGTAAACAATGCTTTTTGCACTTCTGCTTTCCTAGTCCATCCGTTACTGAATTTCAGTTCAATTTTGCAATTCAAAGCAGATCGTTTGAAATACTTTGGGTTTTTGTTGATAGAGTATGTTTTCGTTTGGCATTTTGTCCGTGTGATTTACTAAAGATAAATAAAGTGAGGATTCCCTTTGATCAGAATATCTATTTTGTATTTTGAATGTTAAATTTTGCTGTCAGGCAAATACGGTAATAATAAATAGCACTGTATTTGACTTTGGAATGATTCGTTAGGTAAAAGCAACCTAAAATCGTATATCAGCATTTTGTTATATTCCAAACATAAATCTTGATTATCTTTAGACAATATTCAAATTCTTCTTCTCTTAAGAAGAATATACAAATTAATACAACAAAACACACTTTTTAATATATTCTGGAATACATTAAAAAATACGAGGGCCGATCAAAAAGTAATGAGAATGAAGATAAAACGCGGTAATTAAAGTTAAAATAATAATTTATTCTTCTACATAGTCTCCTTACAAATCAATACATTTATTCCATCTTTTTTCTAAACCCAGGATTCCCTTTGAAAAAAATATTTTTCTTGACCCTCCCAAAACGCCTCAAAAGTGACCATCACTTCGCTATCGTCTTCAAATTTCTTGCCACGGAGGTGTTCCTTGAGCCGAGGAAAGAGGTAGAAGTCACTAGGAGCCAGATCTAGCGAATAGGGAGGGTGTTCGAGCAGTTCGAATCCCGTTTCTTGAATGGCAGCCATCGCAACTGCGGCTTTGTGAACCGCTGCTTTTGCTCGTCGGTTAACATCCTGGGTACCCAACGCGCGGAGACCTTTTTCATATGCAACTCGTTCGCAAGGATTTTTTGAATGCTGCCATATGAGATCCTTGTGACCTCAGCTACATGCCTGATGGTCACTCTTCGATCTGGCAACACAACATCTTCGACTTTTTTCACGTTGTCTTCAGTGAGGGACGTGGATGGGCGTCCTTCGCGATGTTCATCTTCAGTGGATGCTCTACCCAGTTTAAATTCCTTGGTCTAGCGTGCAACTGTAGAATATGGAAGAGCAGAGTCCCCCAATTTTTCCACTAAGTCACTGTGTATGTCTATAGTAGATTTTTTTTTCAAACAGAGGTACTTGATGACTTCTCTAATTTCGTTTTTCTCCAAGTTGGTGTTATCTCTTCGACAGTTCGTATTCAAATGAATATAACTCCCGGAAATCGTGATATATGTATATGATTTTTTTAGGCTGAAGTAGTGAGTACATAAGCAAGCAAAAAAAACTTTTTTTGCGTTTTTATGCGGACCTGAAGTAACCGATTCTCATTACTTTTTGATCTCCCCTCGTAAACAAGAAAATAAAAAGAAAACTTGTACTGTTGTGTTTTAGTTTTCCATTTGTGTTATCTTTAGTTATTGTAATTGGTAACAACTGTAACCGTTTAAATAAAATTAAAATAAATAAATAAGAAAATAAAAAAGAAAACTTGTTTTGTTTTAGATTTCGATTTGTGTTGTCTTTAATTTTTGTAATTGGTAACAACTGTAACCGTTTAAATTAAATTAAAATAAATAGTAATTAAACTGTGTATTGTTTTTCCAGATAACCTATCGTGCTTCACCCACGGCTGCAGCACCGGCTGGGTGTCGGGGGTACTAGGGAGCGAGGCACTAACAGGAGGTGCCTGGTTGGCAGCGTTGCCGTGCTTGGTCGCGTTGCCAGCCGCGCCATTCTTTGCAGTGCTAGCTGATGCGAGGGGGCGGAAGGCTGGGGCGTTTTGTATTTGCATTAGTTTTATTGTGAGTTCTACTTATTATATCTTTTGTAACTTATTTTAAAGATCTTTGTGGTATCTAATTCTAAAAGATAAAAAAAATCTCCGCAAATATTTTAAAGGAAACGTATTTCTGATGGCATTTTCTATAATACCAAGTTCTAACCCAGCGCCTAACTTTCTTAGTACACAAAGAGTAAAATTAAAATTAAAAAAAAATTAATACAGTACTAAAGTCCATTAGTACAGTAAGTACATTAATAAAGTCGTGATAATTTTTCAAAAGCTCACGTTATCACTCTTTTTTATGTCATTGAATGGAAAACAAGCCGACGGCACCTGATGTTCAATGGTCACCGCTACCTATAGACATCTGCAATACAGAGGCCTTGCAAATGCGTTGCCAACCCAGATACAAAGTTTAAATGTCTCATGTGCCTATAAATACACCTATTCTTTCCAGATAAGCTGGTCACTAGCAGCATGGTGTGGTCCTCGAGGAGTGTGGGCGGCCAGGGTAGCAGCGGGCGCAGGAGGTGCAGGAGCGTTGTCGCTGGCACCGCTGTACTGCGCAGAAATAGCTCCAAGGACCAGGGGCTTAGCTGCGATGCCTGCATTGGCTTGCAGGTAACGACTTGCCTAGAAGCTTAAGCAATTTTTTATAAACGGGGTATAAGGGATATCTATCACTCAGAACACTATTCTGACTTCAGAACAAGTGAAATTTCTTGCAGGAAAATATTCAAAATATTCCCTTTTTTCGGCACATCAAGTTTAAAAAATGGGCATTGTTCATTTTTTTTTATATGTTGTAATTGAAAACCCGTTTCGAGGAATAGCGTCACTGAGCATTATGGACTAAATTAATAATGAAAAATATTCATATTTTACTGATATTTTTGATAAAATACGATTGACCTTCATTGCCCTTCAAATTAGGTCAGCGCTGGCCATACAGTTTTGTATCGTTGCCTCAGAAAATAAAAAAAAGTAAGTGGCAAGTATTGTCAACCAGTTGTCAGGTGTCAAATTATAATGCAAATGTCAAAAGTTTATGAAACATAATAACAGTTTAAAGTTTTTCAAAAATAATATTATTCCTGCGACTTTCCTAATAATCTTGTTCCATTATTCCGACAGTCGACAATTTTTATAGTGTAAGAGTTATGGAATACAGGAAGTGCTTTGTTCCAACTTGCAGTAATAATAGCAATAATAGTCCAAACAAAATTTTTGTCCGTATAGGGGAAGATTTACGACAAAAGTGGTGTCGTGATGTAGGCGCGGAATATTATAAGATTTATACAATGTATTGTTGCGAAGATCACTTTGATGTTTTCTTTTTTTTTTACTTTTTTCCAATTTTAGATTCGTTTATGTATGAGTTATGTTATGACGCCTATTGACGCTTGACAGACGTTGTGTTGACAGATTTTAACTTTTAATTATGTAAATAGTTGGGCAAAGACACAATCTTTTGAGCCAATGATGACGTCATCTATCTTAAAAAATATATATATTTAAATATTTTTTTTAAAAATAACCATTGAGCCAATCATCAAAATATTCAAATTAGTTTCTCAAAATGGTCTAAATTTTTAAAAAATAATTTAAAATGTAGTGGTTAAAATTTTTAAACAATCCCCATTGGCCTGTTGCTTTTTTAGTCGTCCCTAATGGCAAAAACAATATTGTTGTCATAAAACAAGGGCAAAATATTTTTCAACCACCGCTGAGGACGATACAAAAGGAATAAGGGCGAATTTTCGCTTATCAGAAAAGTATTAAAAATCTCGGTATATCTTCACTTATGGTTTGTTTCCCTATAAAACATCTTGTTGTCAGTCAGAAGTCTCACTCCAACAGAGAACCAATATTTTCAGTTTAAGTATACATGTCTCTTATACCTTTTATATGGCGCAAGTCTACATAATAAAACATACATACTACAAATAGCCAATCTGAGATGCACATCGTTCTTTTCCTTGACCAGCTTTATGTATGTTCCAGTTGCGGCATTCTGTTCGCGTACGCTGCTGGCGGTGTCCTGTCCGCGCATGCGCTGTCGCTGTCCATGGCGGTGGCACCTTTAGTGCTCATGGTATCACTCATCTGGTTACCGGAGACACCTTCGTTCCTCATCAGTGTTGGGAGGATACAGGTATGTATTTTCCTTTCATGTCTATTTTTATAAGTTTTTTTTTAATTGCACTTTTCATATGTAAGTTGTCGCTTCAACATTTGCAAACCATTTTTCGACCATTTGTTGGTATCCGATTAAGCTAAAAAATTTCAAACATCTTTTAGTTCTAGTGACAAAACGATGCTTAATATTGTAATTTTTTCAATTTCAATATGGCCGCCGCGCCGCTCCAAGATATTTTTATTAACCTCCTTAATTTGTCTATCATCTCTTGTGTATATTTTGTTCACAATGATTAAGTTAAAGTTGGTTATTTGCAACCTAAGAATAAACAGGATAAAAGTCAAAGTCAAAGTCAAATCATTTATTTCAATTAGACCAATAAAAGGCACTTTTGAACGTCAAAAAAAATTTAAACTAATGAATCTAGTTGCCCATTCCAAAAGGTAGTTTCGTATGGAGGAGAACGGGCAAGAAACTCCATACATACTCTTTTAAAAAAACGTATTACATTATATTGTACAATTACATGCATTCCATAATAAAATATGCTAATGTCAAAACGATCTGTTAACAATAAAAGTCACTCATGCCCATTTTCACCAACTAATCCTAAACGGCTCCCTAACTAAGAGTCCCTTAAACTAAGAAGGACCCTAAATCCATCTTCTACTTAAATTCATTTTCACCAACCTAGGGGATACCTAAGTACCGACCACTTAGTAAGGTGACAGTTTGTTTCTTATAAGATTTTTTGTTTGTAGTTTTACAAGGATTTCGGAGATATAAATGAACTAAAAGAAAAATTACATATAATTGGATAGAAACTACTAAATTATGAAGGTGACTTAGCTTTCAAAACAATTAAAATTACCAAATTTCGTGGTTGTTAGACGAATTCTATTGCTTTAAAAACATAGTGACTTTTACGTGATAGGTGACAGTTGTCTTTTCTTTTCGTTTTTTTTTTCGTATCGTATCGGCTATCATCGGCCTCAGCGTCAGTAGCTTCGGCGTCTGTGAATGTTGATGAAGTTATTGAAGATATAACTTATGATAATTTTGAATTTTAACTTTTACATTTTTTTAACTTGAATAACAAATTAATATCTGTGCGATTTTATTTCACTGCCTGTAGAATACTTAACATTTTGTCAAGTTATACCGAATAATAATGTTTATGTTTTATAAATTTTAAGTTATTTGCACTCTGGTATAAATGCACAAACTTTATAAGTATTTTAAATTCTATAATTAATATAAATGACTGCCCGGTATAAAATAATCTGCTCGTTCACGATAAAAATGCGGCCGCGTGAATAAACTTAGATTCGACACTATCTGCACTGTTTCAATAGCTTCCAAATCGTCAAATAATTCACTTATTAGACTCCATTTTACTAGAAACAACAAATGCGCTGCAAATCTGAAGCAAATCGGTAGATTTAATACAAATAATAACAGTCACTTAGCGCTAGGAGGTCGAAATTCGGGCTCCTAATTTTAGGGGGTCCCCTAAGGCCTTTTTTTTTTTTTTTTTTTTTTTAAGATGGTAAAATCATCAAATGACCCCTCCCGTCCTGGGCGGGGCGGGAGGGAGTGTCAGACTTTTACTGACTAAAAACCATCTATGTTCCTTCATGTGCCCTTTGCGTTCCGGGGGCGCGGTATCTCTTTCGAACAACCCGCAGCCCCGGTAGGCCTTGGCCCTTAGTGGCCCCTTCTATGTGCTGACACCTCTTTGCGCGGAACATGAACGCGCCGTCGACACGGTCTGTCGTTAAATAACGTACGGACGGTGAGCTACCCATTGCTCACCGCCCACAGACCGTGTCTACGGTATCCGCCTGCGGGAGGCGCAATGGTGCCGTTATTGGCAATCCATTGCGCCGGCGGACGCGGCGTCAGCGGCGGCTGCGGGTGCGGCCACGGCAACGGTGGCGGCGGCAGCGGCGGCGGCGGCGGCGGCGGCGGCGGCGGCGGCGGCGGCAGTGCGGGGCCCTCCCCTGGACCTGGCGGGTACGGCGCAGGCCTTGCCCCCAGCCCGGTGATCGGCCGGCTTGTTAGCCCCCGCACATGCGTCGCAGTGCGGCGGGGCATCACAAACCGCGGCCTTGTGACCGGGCTGACCGCAGCGGAAACACAGGGCGCTGCGGTCCACCTCCGAGGCGCACCGACATGCCACGTGCTTCCCCACGTGGCAACGGTAGCACCTCAGGGGCCTGGGCTCGAGCAGGCGAACCCGCGCCGACACCCAGCCCACCAGTAAGCGGCCCCCCCCCAACAATGGCTTTAGCCGCCGTCACTGGGCAGCTGACCATAATGGTCTGCATGCCCGTGCGCTCTGGGCGGATGGTGCCTGCCCTGACCTCTTCGGCACGGCATCCACCCGCCCTGGTGACGGCGGCCACCACCTCCTCCGCGGAAACTGAGTCGTCCAGACCCATGATGCGCAGATCTGCGCATCTAGTGGGCCTGGACACCCGCACCTCGTCCGCGTTTAGGGACGCTCTAAGCTTCTCAGCTAGAGCGTCCGCGGACGGGCCGCTGGTGGCGCCGGGGATCTCCAGCATTCGGGCCCCAGTTGCGGTGACCCTAAGCTGGAGGCCGGTGATCCCGATCTCGCCAAGGTTGATGGCCGCCTTGGCCCTGGTGAGCACCTGCGCATATGTCACGCCCCGCTTTTCCGCCTCCGGCTGTAGCGTGACCACTACAGCCGCGGATCTCGGGGCGCGAAGCCTGGCCGCGGCTTTGCGCTCACCGCGTCGCCGCCGCTCCTCCGCCCGTCTGGTGGCCGCTCTGGCCGATCTGGCCGCCCTGCGCCCCTTCTCCTTAGCCCCGGCCACCTGCCATTCGGCTTCCGTGGCCGGAGGGTTGGGATTAGGGGGCGGAGGGGGCGGAGGCGGCTGGGATGCCGCCTTGCCCCTCCTCGTGGGCTCCGCATTTTGCACCGGCGCCGGCCTTGCCGGAGCTGGTTTCGCGGGGGCCGGCCCAGCCCTTCCGGGGGGCTGATTAGCCGGCCTCGGCACAGACGCGGCCGCCGCGTACGAGGCCCGCTTGTCGCCCGCGGCCGTCCCGCCAGCCGCCAGAGGGGGGCGCAACACAATGCCCTCCAGGACGGAAAACCGTGCCTGGAAGGCCGCCAACTCCCTCTGAACCAGGGTCAAAACCTGGTTCTCGACCGGTATGGGCACGGGCGATTTGGGCGCCTTGGGCGCCTGGCGGGAGCCGGTCCCGCGGAGCTCGGCCAGGTCCGCCTGGAGCCTCCTGTTTTCCACCATCAGGAGCTCCATGCCGGCCGACAGGCGAGCCACCTCAGCCCGAAGTTGCGGGACCTCCCCCGCAAAACTGGCTTCCGCCTCCGCCAGTATGGTGGCCGCAGCCGCGTCCATGGCCCGGGACTTAGACCCCTTCATCTTCTTCCGGGCCACACTCGCGACTGCGTCTTTCACCACCTCCATGAACCTGGACTTACGCTCCTCAGAGCCGCCAGGTGCACCTGCCTCGTCGCAGGACGTCTCAATCGGGTGCTGCCCGTCCGCGGCAGGTGTCGCCGGTCGCCCAGCAACACTGCCCCTCCGGGCAGTCACCCTCAGTGGGCCCCGCTCTTGGACCCCACCGCGTTTGCTGGTGGGGATCTTGCGAGCCGAGGCCAGCTGCTCGCCGTCAGAGGACGCAAGTTCGTCCTCCGATCTGGGCCGCTTCCTGAAGAATTGGCCCAGATCAACCACCTGATGGCGGGAGCCCAAGGGGCTCACGGTCACCATGCTGGAGGCCGAGTCGGACTCCGACTCGGCATCTCCCTTTCCTCCTTCTGCTTCGTTGTCTTTTGTTTTATTTATTTCCATGTCTGTTCCCACGAGTATAAGCTATATCCAACCATCCAACCAAAAAAAAAAACAAGTGGTTCGCACTAGCGACTGATGTCCCATAGGGACGCCCGTCAGCCATACATCCCGTCACGGTGCGCCGCCGCTTGGGATTCGGGGTGACTTTTTATAGAGGGTTTCTACCTCGCGGTCCGGGCGGTTAAGCCAAGACCCTCGGTGCCAATCGAAGCCGCGAGACATGACCACGACACTCCGATATGGGGTTACGATGTACGACGGTGACAGAGAAGGACCACCCTCCTCTCTGTCTGCTCGGTGGCAGGGTGAGTGCACGCCGAGCCCGTCCTCACTCCTCCGCTGTGCCCTCTGCTGATCAGAGGGACACGCGGAGAAACGCCCTTGGTCCGTCCTCGGACCCCGCCCGTCAGAATATTGGCCACGAGCAGTGACATTCCCCAAAGAATAGGAATCTCTTCCCATTCCTCAGGGAAGATCACTACCCGCGCCCAGGGTGCACCGGCCAGCCAGCTGCCGTTCCCTCAAGACGTGTCCGGAGGGACAAGCAACCGACGGCACGCTTGGAGGTTTTCTGACCAGCACCCCTCCCCTAAGGCCTTAGGTGTTCCTTAAGTGTTGGTGAAAACGAAATCTCTACTAGGGATTACTTAAAATGGCTTAGGAGTTCCCTAAAATTTAGGATTGGTTGGTGAAAATGGGCATCAAAGTACTACAATACGTACTAAGTGCCACGAATTAAGAAATGAAAGCTAAACCAATTGTAATACTTAACACCAATATTGAGATCGAAGATGATCACTTCTAACATTTGAAAGGCAACGAATCAGTGTGTGAGCCATAGTAATCACCAAAAGTAACGTTATTGTCTAAGAGAAAAAAAAAGAAATAGTAATAATAATAGTCAAAAATAAATTACTAATATAATTTAATTAGCAACCAGTTGATTTTGTCAAGACTAAATTGTCCAGTGGAGCAGGACCAGCATGTTTCCAAGCATTTTTATCCTGGATATAATCCTCTAATTTGTAATATGCTTGCTTACAAAGTGCACTCTTAATCATTTTTTTAAATTTTGTTTCATTTAGTTTTAGTATATCGCAAGGCATTTTATTGTAACATTTAACACAGTACCCCATGAAAGATGTGTGCACTTTTGATAATCTAAAAAATGGTTGTGCTATTTTGTCCTTATTTCTGGTATTAAAATTGTGTCTATCACTTATTTTATCAAAAAGATGTAGATTTCTTCTTACATACATAATATTTTCATAAATGAATTGACAAATAATAAAATAAAAAAATGATGACAATAAAAAAATGGTAAACGAGTACCTTGCTCATTCTTCTCTTTAACCACTTCTTCTACCTCTTCAGGATGCAGCAAAAATAATCTGCTGGTTCGATGGCTCCGACTTCCGCGAAGACCTAACAGACGTGATAGAACAGCAAGAAGTGAAGATCAGGACCTCAGACTGTTACGGGAGACGGGAGCCCATCCGTCGGCAGGACTCCGACACCTTCCAGCCGATGTTGAAGAGGAGTAGCGGCCTGGACTCTAGCTCAGAGAAGAAGAGGGAGCAGTCGGCTTGCAAGGAACTGTGTAAGTAGAGGGGAAAGCTTCGTGGCAAATGCTGGGTGTTGTTCTAAGGTAGTAATTTTTATAAGGCAGTAATTTTATAGTTTTTAGCTATGACTTTATCCACGTGATTGTTTTTTCCGAATCCCATTTTTTTACATAATATACCATCATGCCTGTATTCCCCGAAGGGTTAAGCAGAGGTGTATCAATGTACACCTACAGTCTGGCGGTATGTTTTAGGTCCCATGTAAAAGGGGCGAGCCTTGTTAGAGGCGAGATCATAGAAAAATCTAATAACACTTTTTACTTGACCTGGAAATCGAATCCAAAACCACTAGCTTAGTAGTTGCATTTTTTATTGTAAAATATTGCCATTTAGCGATAACGTAGCTTCTGAATTTCAGAATCTGACCAATAGTTCCGAAGACTAGCTGGTTCATACATACAAACTGCTTTAGAATACAAAAACACCTTTTTTAATACCAGGCTTTCAGTTTACTTAGTAGGTAATGTTTTCTATGTGGTTTGTACTATAAAGCTTTTAACTATGATTTTTCACGCTTATCAGTTCGCCACCGTCGCTCCCGTCGTGCATTATTCTCCTGCCTGGTAGTGCTGAGTGCTGCTGCGGGCAGCGGCGCCGGTGCAGTCAACAGCTTCGCGGCCGCCGTGCTGCGACACTCCACGCACAGCGTGCCGCATCTCAACCTGACGGCCTATAACTATACTATGTATAATGGGTAAGTTTGTGGAACTTCAACTATTTGGAACGAGGCTGATTTTACTTAATAGTTAAATTAATTGAGAAAAACTTTATAAGAATATTTTTATGAACACACCATCACGCCTGTATTTCCCGAAAGGTTAGGCAGAGGTGTGCCAATGTACACCCACAGTTCGCCGGTATTTTTTGGGTCCCATGTTACAGGGGGTGAACCTATTGCCATTTACTGGGCACAATTCTAACTCCGAGCTGCTACTGACAATTCATAGAAAAACCCAGTAACACTTCGCTCGACCTGGTAGTCAAACCCAAGACCTTGTTATTGTTTATTCTTTAAAAGTTCGAGTTGGCAAGACAAGGATATTTGGAAGGACTTAGGGGAGACCTTTGATCAGCAGCGGAACATTACAGATTAGTTATAAAAAAAATATTTTAAGTTTTCAATTATGTGACTGATTTATTACATTTTAGTCTTCCATTAATTAAATATAATTATTCCACTTACATCTATTTATTGCATATTTTTCTAGGAGTGCTCCTCGTCCACTATTCGAGCCTTCAGAAGCGGGTTCGATTCTATGCGGCACTGCTTTGGTCCTAGGAGCCGCAGTTGCTACTATTTCTGTGGACAAACTTGGCAGAAAGGTAAGACCTTTCAGCCACCCTGTTGGAAAGTGCTACGCTTATGAAAATATGGAACTAAGAACTAAACTAAGTAACAAAAATGTTCCCGGCTTTCAGATGCTCCTTCTCTGGTCCTGTTCAGGCATCACCTGTTGTCTCGCAATCCTAGGAGCATACTGCGACCCCAACCTACGTATGCAAACCTGGTACTCCCACCGCTTGTGGCCTTACAAACGTACTCACAACCTCAAAGAAAAGGGTCTGCAACTAACTGACAACTTCACAGGCATCAGTACAAATCCAGAATGGAAGAATTACACCAATGATATTTCCAGATACAGGGTGAATCTGGAAAATAGTAGCGTTCCTGGGGAGTGGAAAGTCCAGAATATAACGAATGGAGAAGATGTGGCTTCAGTGGAAGAGAATCTGTGGGCTCCAGTGGCTTTAATGTCAGTGGTGCTGTTTTTGTACAATATTGGATTGGGATCCGTGCCTTATGTACTTATATCTGAATTATTTACCATCAATGTAAGTATAACTTTTTCACGAGGCAGGAACCAAAGATGTTACCTCGATATTTAAACCGTTTCCTTAATTTGAAAGCATTATTAACGATTAATTTGGTATCTACAGGTAAGAAGCCTCGCATCCAGCCTCCTAATATCCTGGATGTGGCTCAGCAGTTTCTTCATCCTCCGATACTACGGCACCATCGCCGTATCCGTAGGCCTCCATGGCACCTACTACATATGCGCCTCCATCACGTTTCTGGGCTCCTTGTACATATTCTTCATTATACCTGAAACCAAAGGGAAGGCCCAGGAACAAATTGACGAAGACCTCGATGGACCTTTATTAGTGCTTAACCGAAGGGGCAAAGATCGGGATCAACGATGACAGAGGTTGCCTAAAGTTTTCACAGTGTTCTCATTGTTATAAGCTGCTGTCAGTTCATGGTGCCCTGGTATGGGGTAAGACTTTGCCAAAATAATGATATCGCTCAATATTGATTGATGATAGCGATTGATAAACATATCGAGGTAAGAGTGTTCCGGATTATGTTTAAGTTTTAAGAAGTAATGGAGGCATTAATGTATAACTATGCACAATACGAGGTAGCAGAAAGATTGTTGTTCTAAATGACATGTAAAAAGATACTTAACGAAGCCGAAAGTAACATATTCTTGACCGTTTAGTTACGTAGTTAAAGTACTATGTTTAGCGTGCGTTACATTGTGCTCTACCATAAGCAGTGCGTGTTTACAACAAAAGCTGTCAATTCTGACTTTTACCCAACAAAATTTTTGGCTTAATATTACTTATTTTTATGGTTGATATGCGTAATTAACGGTTATGTGATGTATCTTTTTACACTCCGTATATAAAAGTTTCATTCAAGTTACAAACAGATCCAATAACAAAAATTAATTGTAGTTTGTTCTCTGTAAACTTCACACAAATTTGACTTATCTGTCAGTCAGTCAGTCAGTCAGTCAAAACCCAAACATGTTTGATAGGATATCCAAATATTGGTGTCAAAAGTAGATAGGCGAGCAAGGCCATTTAAATTAATTGTGATAGATAGTCATTTATTTACATAATATTGACCTAAGATCCCACAGTCGGACCTACGTCATTTTACCATAGCTGTGAGGAAAGATGCTTAGAACTTCAGTCTTGGCTGAAGACATCAAATGGCTTCTTTCGCTCTGGGTGAAGCAGAAGGGAGTGTCAGACTCTTTCTGACTAAAACCCACCCGTGTTCCTCCTAATGCCCTTTGCGTTCCAGGGCCGCGGTAACTCTTTTGAACAAATTACACATTAAGGCTCTGGAGTATAAAGTTTAAAATTTATTGGTACCTACCGAGCGTTTACGATTATCGTTTGCGACTTGGCTAGAGGGGCTGCACTTTAGAGGACATTAAAAACGCTAATGATGTCGAGATAAACGTGGCCACCTGTTGGGTTCCAAAATCAGATTATCATGGACTCTAAAAGTAGAAGGAGGTACCATTCATATCTGATATTTTAAAAAGAGCCCAGCATTGAATTTAGCAAGTACCCATACCTTCTTAACGACATATTCCTTTATTTAAATATCTTTAAAATTTCAGCCATGTTAAACTGACATAAGTCTGGTGACTTTGTGATCTCAGTCCACTATGATTATTGGAATTGATGTAATATAATGCACAAATATTACTGAAGTATTATGCGATCACAATAAGAATTATAGACGGGCGTTTATATGGCTATCCAATCAGTCCTAAACAAATCCTATTTGGACGACGCTGCTGCTTCTGAAAATTTCAGAAGCAGTGGCGCCATCTAGTTTCTTTGGAAGCAAAGCCTTGTCGGATTTCCAAGCGACCATCTTGACCTGTCAAACGACCCTATAATTGGATAGTTGACACCATTGTCTAATAACCAACGAGTTCAAGACACAAATTCTCAATAATCCACTTTATTTTAGCGCTGAATTTCAAAATAATTTTCATTTTTAGTTGCTTTGAAATCAATAAATAGTTTGTCAATTGAGTTGGCGCATATGTGACAATCGGGAAAATTTAGTTTTGACAGATCTACAAAAGTTTGCCCGTTGATTGGTGGAGTCTACTACCCAATTATTTTGATCAGCATAGTACATATAGATAGGTATTTTGTCGTACTGCCAACTAGGTAGGTATATGTGTTTTAATGCAATGTTAAGGGCCGGTTTTTCAATCGTCAGATCACTCTTAAGAGCCGTCGCCAACATCTGACGTTTTGTAGCCCCGATTATCGGACCGTACAATAAATCCATAGTTTCGTGGGAACGACTTATTGTAGTACGTGTGGGTTGGTATATTAGAATTCATATTCTTCCATTCTCACCAACATAAAAATCGGTCGTCGATTGCCTGACGTTGGCGGGCTTTTAATTCAAAAATATTATGTCAAACGGTCATGTTTAAAAAAAAATAAAAAATAAATATACCATCACGCCTGTATTCCCCGAGGGGTTAGGCAGAGGTGTACCAATGTACACCCACAGTTCGCCGGTATATTTAGGTCCCATGTAATAGGGGGCGAGCCTATACGGTCATGTTTATTTGTAATATAATTAAATGTTATCTGATTATTGAATAATCAACCCTAAGTGTAGGTACTAAAGAGTGGAGATTCGTTTTGAAATAAGGAATAACTGTTTTTATAGCAATTGGCGTGTTATGTACCATAATAGATGTTGCTCACACAATATATTGTAAAATAGGTGTGATAATATTTTTCGATTAGTCTGTTCCAAATTATGGATAAACATCGTTGTCAGTCATGCGATTTGTTGAATACCTAAGTTATATTTTGCACGTTTGTCATGCAGAATAAAAAAGCAAAATAATTATTTTTGATAAAATAATTATTTTGCTTTTTTTTCTGATAATTACGTATTTCAAAACACAATAAAATATTTTTACAATTATGCATATAAAATAATTAAAAAAAGAAATATTCTACCACTAAACTGTTGACTCGATAACGATGTAAATGATTTTAATATTATTAATTACCAAAGATTTTAATGGAAATAGTTTCAGTGAATTTTAAAGTAATATTATATAAATGTTTCTCAACGAATCATTCGTTGTTTTAGTTGGGCAAATTATTTATTGTAATCTATATAAAGCTCAAGAGTTTTTTGTTTGTTTGTTTATTAAACGCTCTAATCTCTGAAACTGCCAGTCGGATTCGAAAAAAACAATTCATAATAGGCCATTTAAAACAGGCTGGGTATAGGGCCTATACCCTGCCACCTGCTACCTAGCCTATACTATAGGCTATATTATTATAAAGTTACGCTACGACTTACGAAAGCGGAGCAGTAACCAAAAACAGAACTTATCGCAGGTGAAACAGCGGGGTATAGCAAGTATAGTGTAATGAGCAACTGTAAAAAGTAATTATGTTTTGTTCTTCACTCTTCCCACTAACACAAAAATAATAATTCAACTGCAAAAGAACTTTTCGTCAATAATTGCACGACTTAATAATTATTTTTTGTAAGTAAAAAGATTTTACAAACAATAATTATTTATTGAACACCAAAATTATTACTATAAATAATTATAATTATTACTCTAAGCAATTATTATACTTACAATTCAGTGTGCCCAACTATGTTATAAACTGTTCAATTCGCACAAAGTCTGTACAAACGTACATACCTAGATTAGACATAGCTCAAGATAGTATGATTATAGATGGAACATGATTTTTAGCCAAATTTTATCAAAAAATAAAAATATTTGTGGAATTGAATGTTAATATTATGTACTACGTTTTGTATGGATGATTCAATAAATGGCTTTAAATGTGATGGGATTTTTCATTAATATTATAACATAAAATAAATAGCATAATAATAAATTTTAATATTATAAATGCGATAGTGAATTTATTTGTATTACGCAATATTCTCTACCTACACGTTATCAGGGACACAGAAAAATATATAGGAAACCTTTTATCCCAAAAATAATAAGATAAAATTTAAAAAAATATAATTAGCCCCCGACGCGACCGAAGAATAAAAATCCCTACCGCAGCTAACAAAAGAGCTACTAATCTTGAAACGGCTGAACCGATTTTGATAAAACATAATACACCTAAGAACCAGCGCTGGGAAACCTGCTTTCAAATATAAAAAAACTCATTCAAATCGGCTCACCCATTCAAGAGCTACGGTGCCACACACAGACATGTCAAACTTATAACAACCCTCTTTTTGAGTCGGAGATTAATAAGTGGTATTTTTACGTATATCGTCAATTTTCATATGGAAAAAGAAAGTAACCTTGAATTTTTATTTTATTTTCATTGTTCATGCACACGTCTTTTTATATTTATTTGAATGAAAAACACGGATGGTTATTATAAACATTTTTATTTCCAATAATAAAATTTATATAAATGCGTATAAATTATCTAATTCTTATCTTGAGATTCTCCGTTGTAAAATCTCTTTTAATTACATTTACCAAAATAACATTTTTCATTGCAATCTCTAAAATAAATTGATATGTTGTTTTTTTTTTACCAACGAGAGACTTTGAATCATAAAATATTTTATAAAATAAATTATTCTAACTTTTTTTGTATACGTATACCTTTGAACAAGATTTATCTCTTTATTTGGTCAAAACGTAAAATACCTTGCCCATTTCCTAGAAACGTATCGTCGCCTACAGTTCATGAGCTCCTAGTACCCTATTCACACTAACACAGCCATTACCATTACCAATTCTTTTATTTAAACAAAGGTTTAGTAGATGCCTAATGATAAACAAAAATAATTTTGTTTTAAAATAAAACAAAAAAAAATGACATGTAAATAAGATAGACGAAGACGATGACGACGATGACGACGACGACGACGACGACGACGACGACAGACGGACGACGACAGACAGACGGCGACAGACGGTAGACGATGTAGGTGTAGATAAGTCTTACAGAAAATAAATTTCGAAAAGAGTTTAAACGTTCAATGAACATATAAATTATCCTGTCCCTAGTCACTTGATATATTGAAAAAATAATAGCATTTAACCATTTTTACAAAAATAGATTACATAATTCATATTTCTGAATTCAGAAAAGATCATTTTTGTCCTTCAATTTACAAGTTCTTCAACACAATCGTCTCTTATCACTATAAAAAATACCAATGTACAGACACCACCTACTTAAAAATACAGAAGAATACAATTAAAATAATTATCACTAATATATTTCCTAAAAAATATACCGTCCAAGTTTGGCATCGCTTAATCACAGCCTTATTAAACCCTGCATTAAATCGTCATATAGTTTCTGAGTTAAAGGAACATATTCCCCGGTCTTTTGGTCCAGGAAATACAAAGGATCGCTTATGGTTTCTATATCAAATCCTTGTTCCAGTAGCTCTTTCTTTTTGAGTTTAAAAGTGGCAGTTAATGGAGATTCGGGCAGTATTCTAACAAAGAGTGGTCGTGCGAACACTGGGAGTGATGAACGAAGTCCTTTGGCTAGTGAAGCGAGGTCGACAGTCCTCTCTGGGTCTGAAATCGCCGCCATTCCTGCTTTCCCTTCAGTGTTTGGAATCTGTGAAAGCATGAGTAAAGATTAGATTTTACCTAGATCAACCAACAGGATTAGATGGTCAATTAATTTAAACAATTAATAGTTTTCTAATAAATGGGATATTTACCTTAACTCCATAAACTACAGCATCCTTCAGTCCAACCAACGTGCTGATTACTCCTTCAACTTCTGCTGTAGACACATTTTCACCTCTCCACCTGCAAGAAGAAATAAACCAAATTATACTAACGAACTTTCACAAAGAGTTCTTTATCACTACCAGGCTGACATAAAGCCAAGGAGCTCACCTAAACGTGTCACCAGTGCGATCTTTGAAGTAGAAGTACCCGTAATGGTCCATAACGAGCACATCTCCAGTATTGAAGTAACAGTCTCCTTCAGCCCTCACGTTGCGTACCATCTTCTTCTCCGAAGCAGTCTTGTCGGCGTAACCCGCAAATGTTAAGATTGCTTTCTTTGGATCAATTTTACCTAAGAGAAGACCTGAAAGAGACAACGTGGTCAGAGTTTTGTAGATAATTCTCCAGTTTCTTGAACAAGAATGTATGCTGTTAAAGAACGCTTAACAATTTGTTACATAAGGGAGAATTTAAATAAAAAGGTTTACCTGGTTCATGAGGACCGCAAATAATACATTTGCCAGTAGCGTCTCTTAGGATTTCGCCAGTGATCTCATCACACCTGGAAAATTAATAAGAATATTATTAAAATGCTTGAATTTTTTCACGAGATAGGACAACTACAAAGAGAACATATAACACGAGAATTGACAGCAATTTAACTGATCGATTATTGTGATTATATAATCTTACCTGACTAAACTAAGCGGGTATATTGTTGAGAATATTCTACTCAAGAAACCGATGGCTCCTACTTTGGAATCCAGGTTTACTGAAAGTATAAATGGAGAAAAACATAAAAAAAACTATAATAGCTTGTGTGCTCTAATATAATATTATCTTTCCAAGGAAACTCACCGAGATTACTATTCCCCTCTGTAGCTCCATAGAACTCCATAACCCTTTTGATGCCAAATCTCTCCACAAACTCTTCCCAAATCTGCGGCCTTAGTCCATTCCCGAAGATCACGTTGACTTTGTGAGCGCGGTCATTAGGACTAGGAGGTACTGCGAGGAGGTAGCGGCAAATCTCGCCGATGTATTGGGTTGCCTAAAAAGAAAAGTTATTATTTTATCGGGCCATTACGGCAATACTAATTATAATTAAGAAGCCTGTTGAAACCCCTAAATATATAATTATTATCAATAATAAGCCCACTGATGCAATATTTAAAAAAGGACATTTACAAGTCTAAAACACTTACAGTGCATCCATATTTTGCCGCATCACTCCAGTAATTAGAAGCCGAGAACTTCTTTCTCAACACGACGGTACATCCAGTGACAATGCCAAGTCCTGCTCCTAGTACCCCGCCTGCCGTATGGTGCAGTGGTAGAGGATCGTATACCACGTCAGCCGGGGTGAGCTGCGCTGAGCTCTGCACTCCTAGTGGAATGAGCATGTATCTGGAAAAGATGAAATGGAAGTTATAACGGATGCTTGTCTTAAATACTCCAGGAAGATTCTTTAAAATAATTCATGTTATTCGGTTCCTGTAATGAATAGTAGAGACTAATATAATATTCTAACTAAAAAAAGTTTTAATTAAAAGTCGTTGTATGCATTTGCCATCGATACACTCATACCTGTTAATTGCTAAAATGAAGATATCCACATGGCATTCACGACAGAATAGTCTTTAAATATTATTTTAGGTTGCCGTAACTGTAAAACCAATCTATTGACCTGTTCTAGTTCTTGCACTAACAATAGCTTAAAATATTAACAGTGGAGTTCCACGGGGTATACCGGGGCCCACTACTAATTTTATTTCAAAACACTTTAACGTTTTGATGCTTACCTAATATTAGTAATAATAGCAGCCTTAGGGAAGCCAGTAGTTCCACTAGTATAAATATAAAGCAGCGTGTCTCTTGGTTTCGCTTGTCCACAGTCGGGCACTGCTTCATATGACATTTCAGCCAGCTCTGCTTCTAGCGGTACCGTATCACGAAGAAATGCGGTTGTGTCCCTATCCGGAGAATTGTACTGGAAGAGCGGGATGTCCGGGATATCTGGCTGAATCTCTCTTATAGCTGAAATTGGAAATATATTAGTGAGTGTATGAGTTACACAAGTTTTATCATCGTTTTCTGTACCTATTCACGGTTATTCATTGTGATAAAGTTGAAAAACTTGACTTTGGTTGTCATTGCCCAAGTTTTTATATAAAAAAGAGCCTGTTTATATAAATAATTATAAAATAACAAAAAAAAGCAAAACTCAGACGATTTCACTTAACATTTTTACACAATACATTAATGTACTTACCTATTAACGTAGATTTTAATAAAATTGTTACTAACACTTTAAGCGTATGAATTAAAACATTTTAATTATACTATAAAATCAATCTAGACATAATTTGAATTGTTAAAAATAAACAAAAGAATAAAAAATCCAATAGAATTAATAAACTAAATACTTATATTAACATCCACGTTTAATTTTTTAAGACTGTGTAATTCATTATAATATGTAATGACTTATTGTTTCCAACAAAAGCTGAGAACGGACAACACAATACAATGTAATTTTAATGTTATGGGTCTCATTCAAGTAAAACATAATTGTTTTCTGTAGTATCTAAATGTAAAGCATGACCGACAAACTAATATTTTTTTCCTGTCCTTATCCCATGTTACTTGGGGTCCGCGCAACACGTTTTCTCTTTCATTGCGCCCTGCCAGCAGTCAAGCTACTTATTTACTTCATACTTATACACATTTCTTTCAGACGGCTTCACTTCATATTACACATGGCTCCTACTTTGTTTATTTGTTTCCAAATAACATTAATTAATTCTTTTTATTTTCCAGAGTCAAATTATAAATCAAAGGTAATTTGTAAGGTATTCAATTCCATTCTATAAGTTGCAAAGCTGTAAATTAGCTTCATACACAACTAGCTCTTTTTATTTTTGAACTATCGAATTGCAGTCAAGTATACAGAAAAAGAAACCGACACACTAATTGTTTAAAGAAAACGTGACTTTTGCGTCAGTAACCATCAGAGTCTATTCATGTATCATCATCATCATTATATCAGCTTATAGCTGCTGAACATAGGCCTCCAACAAAGAGCGCCAACCATGTTTATTAAAGTCAAAATGCTTACCATCAATCATCTCGTCTCCAAACACAATAGCTTTGCATCCTGCAACCCTGAGGCAGTGAATCAGTTGGCCTCCCCTCAGATTAGTATTGATGAGTGCAGTGGTGACCCTGATCTTAGCTAGACCGAGCCAGATGAATACGTATTCCGGTTGAGTTTCCATGAACAGGGCTATCACTTCGCCAGGCTGGTAACCTTGACGTTTGAAATACCAGGATATGCGGTTGCTGAATTCGTCACCCTGGAAAAAAGTGTTGTAAACTTAATAAACATCCAAATACTTAAAGCTTTTAAAAGTCATATCAGTTCTATCATCAGACATCATGAATGATGATGAAAACACAATGATCAATGATTTTTAGACCAAAAAAAAATGGTCCTTCAAGCCGGATGCTTCACAAAATCGACGAGTAAGGTTGAGTTACATCTGTAAATAATACATACTTATAATAAAATACCAGGATGTTATAAAAAAGAAGAATTACCTCACGGAAACTTATCGCCCTGTCTTCCATGACAAACACATTTTTGTCTGGATCCATTCGAACCACTTCGGCCCATCTCGTGACCACTGTCTTTCCTTGGCGCTCCCACATTGTTATTCTGAATATGGTGTAAAGAAGAACTCGAAGCCCCCTGGAATGAATAACAGTCATTTCATTAGGTCATGCAGAACCAATTTCATCTATGAGTATTCTCAATACTCGCAATATTCTGTATGTGTAATGAATATATCCAAATTATTCGAGACATGGAATAGACGACATATTACTCCAACGAGTCTTACATAAGCCTACCCAGACGGATGGTGTTCATAAGGATTTCCCAGTGTAGTATGTCTTTTTTTTAGTGCGAGTCGTTCCTTGCATTTGAACTTAATCTAAAAATAACTCCAATATTGATTTATACTTCAATATTGATGCCTTATGAGCTTGCTTTTTTTATAAATTGTACATACCTACTTTGTGATTTCGTTTTTGTTTAACAGTTTTGTGTTACAAACCACAACCAACAATGTACATCCGAAATAAAAAGGTTATTATTCTAAAATCATTACAATTATTTAGATAATTGTAAGAAAACGTGAAATGGAATGATTCGTTTTAGCAGAACTGAACCCATTCAACAATTTGCCAATTGAACAAAACCAGTCATCGCAATTACAAACATAAACAGTGATGATGTACTGAATAACTCCAAACATCTCGAAATTTCATCAACAATCGTGCTGAACTGTACGCATAAACAATTACGCTAGATGTCATAGTAACCTGCTACTTTTGACATTACATTTTCCAACGGTTTTGAATGCCGACACGATAACAGTGATTGTGATGTCAACTTGCAATGCTAACAACACTCAATTGAGTTTGGTATTGTCACTTTGTATTGTGAACATTTTGGCTTCAAAGTTATTTTGCCTTTTGTGTTTTTATCTTTGTAGTGAAAGTGCAGAGTAGATTGTAATGTATCTAACATTCAACCTATCAGTGATAAGCGTGATAACGATATTAATGTTATCAATCAAAATAATAGCATGGCAATAGGCTCGCCCTCTATTACATGGGACCTAAAACATACCAGCAAACTGTGGGTATTGGGTGTATCATTGCTACACCTCTGCCTAAACCTTTGGGAATAACAGGCGTGATTGTATGTATGCAATCAAAATAAATATATATTGATTAATTAATGAACTTACACATTATTATCGAAGAGAAAACCAGTACAAAGCCGGTACACTACCATTCCATACAAAAATGATCTTTTTATTCAACATTGCATTCAATTGCAAAGATCGTCTCAGATCCTCAGATATTCGCGTGGAACTAGCTCACCCCACAATAAGTGACGTTACATACACATCCATACAGTCCCACATGCAATGTACCAGGCAATCATAGAATTACATAACGCTTCGATGACGAACGCACTCGCATGTTCGAGCTGGCCAATCATTCAATCATTGAAAGCAACTACAGTGGAGTCCTGTGGAGTGACACCTCATATTAGTACCTACATCTTTCTGCTCTCTCGGTATAATGGTGGGCATCCGGCTTACCTTAAATTGAGAGTTATTTACAACATCTCTCATCAAACTTATTACATAGACTTAATAGAAATAAGTACGTTAATAACTTAGAGTGTCCATTTAAATGATATTAGGTCAAAAGTTATCAAATTATAACGTTTGGCAAAATGTATGTCAAGTAATATTGTATATATATATATATATTATAAATTGGCAATTCCGTTAACTCTTTGCGTCAAAAAAGGAATAAGTCATCGAAACGTTCATACTTACTTAGGTAATATTTAATGGAATAAAAGACAAGCAAGAAAAGAGAAGCCAAGGTAGATGGCAATGTCAAAGCGGGCCTATCCGTAGACCTTTGTTACCGTTATATTTAAAAAACCGTAATGAACAATTTGAGTAAGAAACATAATGCATGTATTTTTTTCGATAATTATATATTTTGTAGTACAAATCGTAAATTCAGTCTTGGTCCTTTAGTACACAAACGCATTTCTTTTTGCGTGTCTTTAGTTTCTGAGATATCTCTAAATATTTACAACACTCGTATGTAACTGACTTAAAAAACATGACCTGTTGAAATTTCTTGTCACATGTAGGGCGAATGAAATGCTACATATTCCAGGATGCTACTAGAAAACTCTAGAAGGATTCGCCTTGGAATGCTAACCGACCGCGGTCCCCTTGTAAACAGTTTATGTACTAGGACATCAGGAGAGGCCAAGGTCCAACGGGCAATTGCTGCAGACACCTTGTAACTGTACAATGGAGAGCTATCAACTGCGTCCGGTGTTTCACATTACTCGGCCCGCTTATGTGTATGCCTAGCAGTTTAGGAGTAACAGGGACAAAATAAAAATATTCCTTTGCATTTTGTTTGTAAAACTTGATTAAATTAAACCTTAACACATAAGATGAGCCAAATCGGGAAAAATGGCTCGTATAATCCAAATAACACATATTTGGATTTGGATCGTAAATACTATTAATATGATTTCGTACGAGTCGATTTAGACGTTCATCCATTTGTATGCAAAAGAAAGTAACACGCACAATCCAAATGATTTTTATAAGAATCTAACCACAGTTTGATTGAAACAACAACAATACTATATTGACTATAAAAATTGTAATGATGCATACCTAACCGATGATTTTAATAAAAGGCCTGTTTATATTTACTTTCTATAGTAAGACACTGCAACAAAACCCAGGCATTGTTAGAAACAGTGAAAGAATGGTGGACTTCGTACCATGTGTATGTACTAGGGGACAATGAATGAACAGAGCATCGAAGACACGCGACACCGGACTGACCCTTGCACCGTTGCATTGATAATAACAACATACGCGAAAGCAATTGGGGTGATATTCTGCAACTTTTGTTAACCTGGTCCTTTTGTACGCAGATTTGCATTGACAACATAAGTAGTATGATTATATGATTGAAGATGATGGCATAAGTGGTATAGTATGATTTAAATTATGGATAGCATGCATGATGTTCCCTATATATTTATAGTAATTCAGACACGATGTCACGTTGTCATCACTGACGACGGTAACCATGTCAGAGGCCCTTGAGGTGGTTTAGAAACTCTGACACTTAGGTATGTGGGGTCGTTAGACCTTACTGCTCACATGATAAAGAAGATGAAAAAGTCGTTGTTGAATAAATGAATTAAATTAAATTGAGTAGCTTTATAGTGGACTAGCTTCTGCCTGCGATTGCGCCCGCGCCAAATATGATATACTAGCTGTTCCCCGCGGTTTCACCCTCGCTGCTCAGCACCTGTTGGTCGTAGCGTGATGTTACATAGCCTATAGCCTTCCTCGATAAATGGGCTATCCAACACAAAAAGAATTTTTCAAATCGGACCGGTAGTTCCTGAGATTAGCGCGTTCAAACAAACAAACTCTCCAGCTTTATAATATTAGTATAGATTTTCTTAGGGGAACTGTAACTTTTTCCAGCATAAAAAGTTCTATGTGTTACCACACTACCATTACCTTAGCGCCAAATTTCATCCAGACCCTGCCGTTTAAGCCTGAAAGAGTAACCAAGATCCATCCACCCATCCCTCCATCTATCTATCTATCCTCACAAACTTTCCCAATTATAATATTATTCAAATTGTCTCATGTTCTGAGAAAGCTATGTTTGTTAAGTAAATAAGTTGTACTTTGTTATCAATTTATTCGATTTTATTTTATGTTCTCTTTTTAAAGTTGTAATTTGTTTTTGAAATATGTTTTTGTTTATGTAATATGTTTAATTGTACCTATTAATTACTGTCATTAGCGCAAGCCATTGTAATTATAAATTAATTAATTAATTAGTAGGATGTAATATAATAATTATATTTATGTAAAACAATAAGTAAATAAATAAAGTAATGGATGTAATAAATAAGATACTTAGAGAAGCCGAACGTTTCATGTTTTTCCCATCATTTGGATCATTGCTTTGTTCTGGATCATACTCCGGAACCTTCTTGTTTACCAAAATATTGAAGGTCAAAGGAACAACTTGTTTTTACATTTTGTTATAGAAACAATTTTTTAATAATATAACAACTTATAATACCCCCACGATGCCTTGACTTACACGCTTATAAAATTTCTGTGAACCTTCTGCACACAGAAATTTTTCACACCAATAATAACAATCTTCTCAAATTGTTGAGAAGATTTTAATTTTGAGTAATCAGGAATACTAATCACGAATTTCTTACAAAAGCATAATACGAGTAAGTCTAGTGAAAAAATATTGGATTTTTTATAAATGTTACTTAGATTGATCGACTTCCTAGCTAGCCTAGTGGGCCTGAGCGCAACTGCTACGCTGCAGGTCTTAGGTTCGATTCTCGTGTCAAGCAGTGTAATAACACTGACTGACTCAACAGTAGCAGGTCAAAGTTAGGATTTACTCTCAGTTAATGGCAATAGGCTCGCCCATAGGGGGCGAGCCTATTGCATATACATGGGACCTAAACATACAGGTGAACTGTGGGTGTACATTGTTTCACCTCTGCCTAACCCTTCTGGGAATACAGGCGTGATGGTATGTGTTACTTAGATTGATGGACAGTATGCATCGTTAACGGTTATATAGTGTCTTGTTATACCCCGTATAAAGTTACCCTGCATACTGTATTCTGTGTCAAGTCTTGGTAAAAGTAACCAGTTGCTTCATATTAGACTAGCGAGCTGCCCGCGACTTCGTTCGCGTGTTATGTTTCACCGGCGTCAAGTAAGTTAGGTCTTTGGTTACTGCTCCTCTCCCAAGTGTCGTAGCGCGATGTTATATAGCCTATGTAACTGAGGAATAATCTAGCTATCTATCGGTGAAGAAATGATTTCAATCGGTCTTGCAGTTTCGGAGCCTATTCGATACAAACAAAAAATATTTCCTGTTTTATATTATTACTATATATATATATATCATCACGCCTGTATTCCCCGAAGGGTTAGGCAGAGGTGTACCAATGTACACCCACATTTCGCCGGTATATTTAGGTCCCATGTAATAGGGGGCGAGCCTATTGCCATTACCCGGGCACAAATCCAAACTCCGAGCTGCTACTGAGAATTTCATAGAAAAACCCAATAACACTTTTTGCTCGACCTGGGAATCGAACCCAGGACCTCTAGCGTAGCAGTCGCGCTTAGGACCACTAGGCCACCGAGGCAGTTAATATTATTAGTATACAGTTATTAGATTCATATTGTTTCTTATTTGTAAGATTGCCAAATCTTTGTGAAATTAGATAGCAAATAGTGTGGTCAGAGAAACGGCTCCCTAAGTTAACCACAGACAATGGATACTGTTACAATATACTTACACTCTTGCAGCATAAATCTATACTAATATTATAAAGAGATAATATTTGTATGTTTGTTTGTAACGAATAGGCGTCGAAACTACTGGACCGATTTTAATTTTTTTTTCACTAATAGATAGCTACATTATTCCTGTGCAACATAAGCTATATAACATCACGCTGTGTCACACGGGAGCGGAGCAGTAACCAAAGACGTGACTTAACGCGGGTGAAATGGCGGGCAATTCGTAGTATAATACATACTGCAGGAAGTATTCAATACAGTGCCGACACACAATCAATTGAATTGTCGTTGAGAACTATGTCTGCTTGTGTGCAATATATTCCATTAGATTTTGCATTTACTAGTAAATTTAACGTGTGCCAGGAAAATAACAGCTCCTTCGCCAATCTCCGAGATAGGACGACATCTCACTTCTACAATAACCATGGGTATAAAATCACGCTTGTATTCCCCGAAGGGTTAGGCATAGGTTTACCAAAGTACACCCACAGTTCGCCGGTATGTTTTTTAAGTCCGATGTAATAGGGGCCAGCCTATTGCCATTAACCGGGCACTAATTCTAACTCTGAGCTGCTACTGAGAAATTCCTAATGGAAAAACACAATAACACTTTAGCTCGACCTGGGAATCCACCATGGGTGATTTTTACAGAATAGCACTTTTGGGTATCGCACTTTATAATTTTAGAAAAATGTGCAAAAGGACCAGAAAATATCTAAGGTCATCATCATCTGCTTAGCCTTTTTCCCAACTATGTTGGGGTTGGCTTCCAGTCTAACCAGATGCAGCTGAATACCAGTGTTTTACATGGCGCAAATGCCTATCTGACCTCCACAACCCAGTTACTGGGCAACAGACAGTATCTAAGGTATGTACTTACAGAAAATCCCTGTAATGCGTCTTCTTCCAAATGTAAATCCATTGATATCTATCGCCGGTCATGAAGAACGTGCCAAGCAGGGCCACAGCCCCCATCGTCGTCGGGGACCCCCGTGTCAGCCATCCTAATGCCGCACACGTTGCCGCTATCGATGTCAGAATAACTCCCTTCCACTTCTCCGCCTCTTCAAAACGTACTCCTGTCTTTTCTGTCATCCTGGTACTTTCATTTAGTATGGAGCATAGTTGTTTGACTGGAACAAATAAATATAATATTTATGTTTTATTAACCAAAATTGCTTATGGTTGCGAAATTTCTCCTATTTTTCGAAGTACCGGGTCAAAGAGGGTGGCTTCCGCCTGTAAACTTTGGCTTGAGTTGGCTAGTGTCCATTAAGATTAATCGCCGTGACTGAAGTCGGTCTGGATAACACACATTTCCCTAGATACAGTCAAAGATTAAAATAAAAGTAGATTAAAATATTTTAAATCCTTTTTATTGAGTACAATATCAAAGGAAATATGAAATGAGTAAGAAATTAAGATAAAATAAATTATTAGGTAAAAAAAAACACAAAAAAATATACCATCACGCCTGTATTCCCCGAAGGGTTAGGCAGAGGTGTACCAATGTACACCCACAGTTCGCCGGTATATTTAGGTCCCATGTAATAGGGGGCGAGCCTATTGCCATTAACCGAGCACAAATCCAAACTCCGAGCTGCTACTGAGAATTTCATAGAAAAACCCAATAACCCTTTTTGCTCGACCTGAATCGAACCCGGAACCCCTTGCACAGCAGCCGCACTTGCGACCACGAGACCAACGGGGCAGTTAATTAATTAATTACTGAGTGTGAATTTGCTCGTTTTGGCAAAATGAAGGTCAAATGATATTGTTAACAAAACAAAAACGCCACGTGTAACCGCTTCATCCTATTAACGCCTAACAACAATGCATTAATTAACACGAATGTCATTTAGCTAAGTAATTACCGATGGTTGGCGCAGTGGGTGAGTGTCTGCTTCTGCGCTGCGTGTCACGGGTTTGGTACCAGCGTGGTTTTTTTTAAATTCATCTTTGGATGGCAAACAAGCCTTTTTTTTTAAGACGGAAAATCATCAAATAACTTCCCCCGCCCTGGGCGGGGCGGGAGGCAGTGTCAGGCTTTTACTGACTAAAACCCGTCTATGTTCCTTCATGTGCCCTTTGCGTTCCGGGGGCGCGGTATCTCTTTCGGACAACCCGCAGCCCCGGCAGGCATCGGCCCTCAGTGGCCCCTTCCAAGTTTGGCAAACAAGCCTGCGGCCCACCTGATGTTAAGTGGTCATCGGCGGTATCTTTGATGTTTCGAGTCTGGATGTTTAAGTAGGTATGTGAGTTTATATGCAATTCATATAAGTGGTATATTATTCATCACATTTGAAAAAATGATGGATCGCACACACCCTTAAGCCATTAGTGTCAATTTGTTTTACAGAAACGATAATTTGCAATCGCATCTTTATCTTATCATTTAAACTATGTTATCTTTACTTTAAATATTATCATTAATATCATAAAGCTTAAGAGTTTGTTTGTATGTTAGTTTTATTTATCCCATGTTACTTGGGGTCGGCGCAACACGTTTTTTTCTTCCATGCCGTCCTGCCAACCGTCATGCTATCACTAACTCCCTTCTCTTTCATATCATTCTTCACACAATCCATCCATCTTTTCTTTGGCCTCTCTCTTCCTCTCCATCTATCCATAGACATAGACAACTTTTTATTCCGCGATTTCGTCTGTACCCGCGACAACCGACATTTACGACGAAGTCGCAGCAAAAAGCAAGTATTAAATAATTGTTGCAAGTTTAATAACTCCTAACTAATTTTATCTGTTATGCAACGTACTCGTGTTTCGCTTTCTGAGTTTATAACCGGAGTTTATCTATGAGATAATGATTATTGATTCGATATCTTGTTCCTAACCACCTTAGATAAGAAAGAAATTTTAATTAAAAGAGGATGTAGTGGCAAAAGCTGAAAAGAGTATGCTTAGATGGACAAGATAGACCCTGACCTTATTAGTGAGTTTCTTCAGAAAGGTTGGGTGCGCAGTACTCGTAAGCGGCGTTCTTGTATGACCTCCACCTGTAGCCATGTAACAAACGATAAACGCAAACGCTGAGAAGGCTTTAATAGATCTTCAACTTTATGTGCTTGGCTTTAAGTTGAAGATCTAATGATGATTGCATAGCGTTTTCGTTCGTTCCTGTCGCTAACGCTTAGAAATCTTTATTAGATTTTCAACTTAAGGCTCTTGGGTATTAAGTTGAAAACCTATTGGTACCTACCGAGCGTTTACGATTATCGTTTGTGACTTGGCTAGGGCTGCAGATGTATGAACGAGGATAAGGCGAAAGTAGTAAGTAAGGATCGTAGGAGGTGGCGGGGTTTCTACCTACCCTTTTTTTTTATTTCTCTTTGTAATAAGTAATTAAGGACCGAATAATCGGATGCATGCTTACCAATACTTCAGGTGTTAGCAAAGTATGGAATGGAATTTGTATAAAAAAAAAACACACAATTCCAAAATTTTCGTGGATGTTTTCTTCAAATCAATTATTATTTTTAAAGTTGAACCATACTTTCTTAACGAAAAATTAACGATATAGATTGCTGAATTTTGTTGAGTCTAAGTGAATTTATATAACTATCATCATGCGAAACATCCTCATAAAATTAAACTTACATTCAAAATAATACGTAATTTAAATTCTTGTACCTACCCACGACACTTAAAAATCTTTAATTATTTAAAATGTTTAAAACTAAATCTGACTTACCTCACAAGCATAGACAAACATATTTGCTCATTTTTTCGAGAAAATAAAATAAATAAAAATTACTTTTTGTCCAAAATATGAACAACCTCAGTTCTTCAGAAAGGTCAGGTGCGCAGTACTCGTAACTGGCGTGCTTGTATGACCAGATGTATAAATGTGAACGAGGCGAAAGGAGTATGTAAGGATCGTAGCAGGTGGCGTTCCGTGGTTTCTGCCTACCCCCATGGGAAAAAGGCGTGAGTTTATGTATGTATGTATGCATAACCTACGTTTCTATGGAGTACACTGTCAGGATAGTCCTCTTCAATCCACCTAGTCTATTCTTAATTTTGGATGAAGTAGCTTGATTTACACAGAGCTTTTGCCCTTGACTTTGTCCGCGTAAATTTTGGTTATCGCGGAATAAAAAAGTAACCGATGTCCTTAATTAGGGTTAAATTTTACCCTGTATCAAATATTATTATAATCTGCTGTTCAGTCGTGAAAGAGACAACGAGTAACTTTCGCATTTATAATATTAAAGTACGGATGGCATAGCAAAATCTGACATAGGATTTCTTTTGACTTAGTGACCAAAACTGGTATTTTGCGTACGTCTCATCGCAATCTGACAAAAAAGATCTAGATTATAATCTCAGGTCATTTTATTCTCAGCATACTAAAATAAGTGATTATATCCAATTTTTGCAGGCTTCATTGTGAAGCAAAATTACTTTTGTGCGCTTAATAGGCCAAAAGTAATTAATTACAATAATAATTATACATCATTTTAATTAACCTACCTACCTATTTACATTTAGTAAGCAATTATTATTTAAATTGTCGAATCAGACCAACATTATAAAAATACGCTGTCAAGTTGTTGTTTGAAGCTGATAATGACCCAGCCTCCCACCAATTCACCAACCAACTAATAGGTTTGCAATCGAGTACGGGCAAGTACCACTGTGACTTTTTCTAAACATACCATCACGCCTGTATTCCCCGAAGGGTTAGGCAGAGGTGTACCAATTTACACCCAAGTCATACAGCAAGAGCATACACGAAGTCCGTTCTCTCTCGAAAGCCTGATTTTAATGTGATGCGCCACTGCAACATGACAAAATGTCTTGGGAACATATTCATAGTGCGTACCTAAAGCTAGGTGGTGGAATTAACTCCTGCAAATATATATTATCCGACAGCTATAACACTTAGGTAAAGTGAGATTGAGGTGAGATATCATCTCACCCTGATGAAAGCTCACGTTACGCTCACTTCACCGAAACTCACCGAGGGTGATTGTAACAGAATACACCGGCTATACCTAAGTACCTATTATCCCACACTGCTCCCGGCATAAAATACCGGCCTCACATCCTCCCTGTGTCGTTTAAAGATATTCATACAAATAAATAAAATTTAAGTGCCGGTTTTTAACGCGAAATAACAACTTTTTACCGTGTAAGTGCATAATTAGTAATGTTGGACGCGGTAATTCTACCCAAAAAGCAACTTTTAAAAGTTTTGTCTGTATGTCATGTTTGTTGCGACTAATCTCCGAAACGGCTGGACCAATTTTGATGGGATTTTCACTAGCCGATAGTTGATTGAAGGAGAATCATATTCTACTTTTTACCCGACTGCGACAGAAGGAGGGTTATGTTTTTCGAGGGTATGTTTGTATGTATGTATGTATGTATGTATGTATGTATGTATGTATGTATAATTGTTTGGCACGCTCTGCAGGCTGAACGGCTCGATGGATTTTAGCTTGAGAGGTGTCGTTAGATTCGTATTTACTGTGAGAGTGACACTGGGTATACAAAAATAAAAAAAACAAAATGGCGGATTTTTGGCGCCAAATTCAAATGTTTGGCTCGCTCTGCAGGCTGAACGGCTCGATGGATTTTAGCTTGAGAGGTGTCAGTAGATTCGTATTTACTGTAAGAGTGATACTGGGTATATTAATTTCTTTTTTAAAACACTAAAAAAATAAAAAACGGTAATTTAAAAAACTAAAAAACCCGACTGCTATTCTTTAAAAATCCCTAAAACAAGATAAATTGTAGCAGTCGGGACCCATTCGGGACCATCTGCAATGTAATATAGGTATGTGCTCTCAATTCACTAATCCTCCATTTCTAGAATGGGTCCCGACTGCTACAATTTATCTTGTTTTAGGGATTTTTAAAGAATAGCAGTCGGGTTTTTTAGTTTTTTAAATTACCGTTTTTTTATATAATAAAGCTCAGTAGTTTACCGATACTCACTAGATACAGAAATTAAAATTAGTTTTATGTAATTATTGAGTTTCGAGTTATATTCTATTAGCTTTTGCCCGCGTACCTTATTTCACGCGCGTTATTTTACGTCTTTGGTTACTTCTCCGATCCCGTGTGTCGTAGCGTGATTTTATATATCCTATGTTGCCGAGGAATAATGTAGCCATCTGATGGAGAAAGATGGTTATAATCGGCCCAGAAGTTTCGGAGCTTATTTGGTATTAAAAAAAAATCCTCTTTATAATATTACTATAGATATCTTTAGCCCGCGATTTTTCTTAGGAGTCCCAATGTTTTTACAAACAAACTCTTCATCTTCTTGATATTAGTATCTAGGTATTATTGTTCGTATTGCAGTAATCTAAAACATATTTACTATTATTATCTCTCGTAGGGCAATAAACAATAGCAATAACAACTATTATTGTTGTAGAGATCAAGTCAATGATCCAGAATGGATGATTGTGTATAACAATCCCATTATTTCAAGTTATATACAGCGATTTGCGTAATGACCTTTCAGATAATTGTACTAGGACTTTATAAAATTAAAGAATATTCACCAGATCGAATTTCAGTGACTGCAGCTAATCTCAAAGGCGACTAGCCAAGTAGGTACGAGAAGATATTATAGTGCAGAAGTGTGTGCGCAAATACAGATGCACTCCCACTTATATTACGATTGGACGTCAATCAGACATGAACGGGGAGAGATCAGGCGCAGGGACAACGGACAAAAGTGCTTCCCGAAACACGACGGACTACTAAATTTGTAGTGTGCCAATATTCATTACATTATATTTTCACCCGCGTTTAAGTTACGCATTTTATTACTGCTCCGCTCCCGTGTGTTGCAGCGTGATGATATATAGCCTATCTTACTTCCTAATAATTGAGCGATCTATTAGTGAAAAAATGGTAAAAATCGATTCAGTAATTTCGGAGCTTTTTCGGTACAAACAAACAATAATATCTTTCCTCTTCATAATATTAGTATGAATGAACCTCTAAATCATGTCCTCCTAGTACATAAAAACTAAACTACAACTGACTGGAGTGGTTACAACAACACTATTTATAAACAAAACATACCAAAACATTTTTTTTACGCTACAAAATAACTTAAATATAGTCATACAACTCACCCAAACAAGTAATACTGATAACGCACCAACACTTGTAAACACTGTCTGATAGTGACTGGCGTGCAGCTCGCTAAGTGCCTAGTACTGGACTGGCCGTGAACTGGTAGAACGTGTGTTTTAGCGAATAGCGTTGTAACGATGTGACAGCGTATAACGTTATTAGTGTGTAACGTTATTTTCGTTGCGTTTTACCGGTATGTTTTTGTTAGTGTTTTCAAACGATTCTCCAATCAAACTTTTCTCCAAAAGAAGTGAATAACTGCATTTTAAATATTTTGTTCAATTGCTTACTTGTTAAATTATTTAAGCTCGCTATGAACGCTGAAATAAAAATTAAATGTACTTAGTTATAACAAAAATACGTGATTTTTCGGCGCTTTTTCTTCCATTTTAATATCGATCGGTGGTATTCTGTACCACCGATCCACCCTTTATGTATGAGTCTAAGTTAAACATGGATGATCTTTTAGTACCTCTCGACAATAATTATGTATTTATAACAATCAACACTTTTTTCTTTCGTTTTGATTTCGAATTTAAGCTAAATTCTTGTACTCGACGAAGTGATATAGAACCAACGGGTTTTTAACCAGTTTTGCTGTTTTTAATATTATCGTATATTAAGTTAATCAAGTTTAGACGTCGGACTCGCAAGTGAAAGGTCTCGACTTTAAACCCCGCTTGAGCACGAATGTTGTAAATACACTTACACAATAGTATCATAATATTAAGCTTAGTTTTGAATTTACCAGAAATACCAGAAGGCCAATTCTAAGGCAAATTTGATGCATTTTTGACATTAAATTGTTCGTAAAAGTTTGTAGAATTGCCCCCCAGTTGTTATTTACAGCCTGCAATCTTAACAAAAACTACTGATATTTCTGAAACAACCTCGAAATTCAAAAAAATCTACACATTTTTAAACAACCCTATATCAACATTGATAAAAATAGCAGTTATTAAAATAACGTTACTGTCACACCTCTTTCCAACATTACAACCGCTCGACAGGGGACACTGCGATAAAAATAATCGTAATCCTTATTTCTCATGTCGCTTACGTCTTTTTTAAGTGCACATACGTTTTAGTACGTACATACGTCCACGCATACAGAGAATAATAGGTTGTAACCGCCCTTTAGTTGGTACAGTTTTTGTTACATAATTAAGTTCTGTCTCATTCATATTCAATGTTCATAGTGACACAATAGGACTCTACAGGGATACCGTTGGTACAATGTGATCATAAATTACTAATCAATGTTTAGAAGTAGCAGTCTGAATTTAAATTAAGTTTAGTTTATTTTTGAGCGTCTTAAAAAATGAGAATGTTCTGGATTTTTTGTGTGTGTTTAGTAGGTTTAGCAGCGATGTTAGATGTCCCGATTTCGGCGGAAAGTAGTGATTTTTTACTTAAAATTTAATGAGCCGCGTGGGACAAACGTAGTCCCGGTTTTTGCTTGTTTTATAACTTTACCAAAGAAGAAAGCATCTCTAAAAGCACGTTCTTCTTCGGCAACAGTGTAACTTTCAGTAAAAAGTGAAACAACTTTTTTATTGGAACAGTACTTTCATAGATTACTTCACAGATATCAAAAAGAAGCTGTTTTTATATTTCTGTGGATTACCTCTTACAAACAAACAATTCGAACTCTTATATTTATTAAAATAATGATGTTTTCTTTGTTTAGTAATACCACTGCACTTAGATATTGAGTAAACGTTGTGTTTACTTGGATACAATATGAGAGGTACTAAGCACCCATAATCTTGCAACAGTAAATTGATCGTATCGGTTAAATATTGACCGTTCGTCTCGTCTGATCTCAAGGGACCTTGACCTCTTTGCATGGGGTCAACGGCCGGTAACAGCTACCAACGCTTGTTAGCGGACAGCCGTTGATAAAAATGTACCGACTGTTTATGAATTTGATAAGCTGTAAGTAGTATATAATGTTTGTCCGTGTGAATGTCAGTTATTTGCGGTGTATTTTTTTCGCGAAGCCGTAAATATTTTATAGAATAAGAATGGCATAATGTACTCCTTATGATATTAGGTGTCTCCCAGTGAAAGTCTCGTCAAAATCGGTCCAGCCGTTTCGGAGTTTAGCTGTAACAAACAGATAGACTGGAAAACATTATAATCATGTAAAATGTGGCTTTCTAAAAGCAAAAGACTATTTGAAATCGGCCCAGTAGTTTTTAAGTTTATTCGTTACACACAAAAATACAAATCTTTCGTCTTTATAATATTAGTGTAAGAGTAGATTACTTATTTCTATTGTGCAGTGTAGTTTTTTTTAAGTGCAATAAACTAATTTTGTAACACAGGTATCAATAAATAAATGATAACTGTATATCAGGATGTACAGTTATCATTATCATTTATTGATAGATATTTTACGACTGCACCAGGATCTGTACAGTCGCGTCTAATCAGTACAGTCACGCACGCAACTGACAATGCCACGCCTACTCTGGGCTGACTATCAATTTAGATTACTATTGACACGCCAAGAAGAAGAATTGCAGCTGCATACAGACTATTACATCATGGTGTACTTATTTATCTAAAACTCACTGCACTATACTTCATTTATAACGAATTAAATAAAGAAGAAGAGATTATTATTTTTTTGTTTAAATACGCTAATCTGTGGATCTGTCAGTCGAATAAGAAAATATCTTCTTTATTTTACAGTATTTGTTTATTTTAATTTATTTAGTTCACCAACAATTAAACTTGATTGGACTAGATTTTTGATTATTTGTTTCTGAATTGTTTTTTTTTTTATTTTAAAGGGAAGGAAACCAAAGCTCTGCTCTCTCCATTGATGGCAATATTCCGGCTGGCATCACCATTGCGCTACATTGAAGGTAGCCGTAATTATATTTAAATGCAAATGGCATAAAGTTATCTATTTTTTTTTATGCCATTGGGTGGCAAACTAGCCCACGGCACACCTGATGTTAAACGGTCACCGCTACCTAATAGACATCTGCAATATCAGAGGTCTTGCAAATACGTTGCCATCCCAGAGACAAAGCTAAAATGCCTCATGTGCCTGTAATTACACAATAAAGCCAATTTCACAGACATTAACATTATTTGAATGTGTATCATTTAATGTTGAATGTCAAGCCTCGAAAAGCCGTTACTTTAGGCATAGGCAACATAAACTTAGTAGCACACTAAAGACTCCCTGACACTGGTTCCTTGTGTCATGTCGGACCGGTAGACTTGTAATTTATTCAAGGTCTCAAAGGTTATGCAACACAATTGTGCAATCTTCAATAACCATAGATTTATCTATGTAGACACAAAGGTCTGTTAACACTACAAGATTAATTAGTCTTCAACCATTTGTAAATCCTGGCAACCTCACTTAACAACCAGAAAAAATATGACGTTGCTTGTTCTTTAAAAAAACATTTCCGCAAGTTAAAAACTTTGTTTCTGTATAACTTGGATGGTTTTTACCACGGAGGTTTTTACTCTTTGAGACTTTAATATAAACTCACATACACAAACAACCAGCCCTGAAAGTCAACACACAACAGTAAGTCACTGAACCAACCGGCGTGTCATTATCAATAATCAACGTATTTTTGTATCACAGCAACACCGTCTGTTCCTTCACAGGGGGAAATAAAAGCACTAGACTTATGTAACACTATTATTTTAATAACAAAGTGAAAAACCTATTTATATCAAACTCATTTTTTTCTTCTTAAACAATTCTTGAATAGCATAAACTGGCAAACCCTTTGTTTCTGGTAAGAAGTAAAAGAAGAAAACAGCAGTAGAAAAGCTGACAAAAGAGAAGAAATAGAAGACTGGCGGTAGGCCTACAGAAGTTACTAGGAGGTTGAACATGAAAAAGAGAAAAAATTTCAGTGTGCACGCGCATTCCACTGCTAACATTGACATGATGCTTTTTACCTGTAAATATATAAGTACTAAGTTAACATGATAGACTGACGGTTTTTAGAAAAACCATAGTCACGTCAAACATGTGAATGTCAGTCATGTTTTATTAAAAAACAGGCAAGAGGTATTTCATTTGTAATCGAGATTTCAAAGCAATTCATTATTTTATAATAACTACTAACCTCTGGTACAAATACTTCTGCCAAGACCACAAAGGGCACGGTTCCTGCCCCAAACGTATAAAAGGTTATGTAAATGTATAGGAATACTGGTATCGTCCAGTTTGGGCCCCACTCTGTCAGTATCTGTGTTCCCAGTACCATGCAGCTAAAACCAGTAGCGATGGATGAGTAGATTATGAGGGCCTGGATAATAAAAATGCATTAAGGCATTTGCATTTCAAAAATGCTGTTTACGAAAAAAACAAAGTCAGCATTATTTCAGCGCGAAAAAGGGATGGGAACCTATCCCTTTTTCGGGCTGAAATACGCTGTTACGGATTTGCATAGCATTATCTCTTTTTTGCACTGGATCTGCATCCTTGCTAGACATTTTTATCCTCCACACCAATAAAGCTAGAAGATTACAAAGGTTTCATATGCTAACATCTACGTTTTGAGAAAACGGAGTTCATTAAATCTGAGGGAGATAGCTTTCAACGCCAACCACAACCTCAACAAAACAGGGTAATGTTGTAATTAAATAGTCTATATGCTGTATAGGTTCATTTCTCTCTAACAATAATGCTAAATAAGAGTGAGCGGAGACAACACTTCATGATGACCGTGACCGACAGACATTCTCTTATACAACTGCAGGAAAGTTAGTGGATAGATATCGGCTCGATCATCTCTTCTCCGATAATTATCTATGCCCGTCCTTGAATAACTTCTGTCGAACTACAAGAGCTCTGCTAACATCTGCACCAGCAAAATCAGGTACCAGGAATACAGAATGTGTAAGGAACTTAGTAAGTAGATAGCTCTCACCCGTCTCCCAACGACATCAGTTAGATACGCAGATATAGTACCGGCGATTTCCATGACCACTCCCATCAGAACACTGCAAAGGTTCGCAGACATCACGCCAGAAGGTAATGCCATTGCGCATAAGGGTTCTGCGTATACCAATATTGCTGGTATACCTTGAAAGATGGCTGCTACCATCAGGATTATTACAACGATGAATTGGCGTTGAGTGGATGGCGAGCTTTCTGTAAAGTAGGTACTATTAATCTCTTGATGTTTTTATGAGTATTACACTTCATTAACACGACTGTATGCTGTGTTTTTTTTTAATTACAATTGTATCGCTTGCAATGGTTTATTAAAAAGTATATAAAATAATTTAAAAGTGACATTTTGATAGATTTTCGCTTCAATGCTTGATCTTTGGTCTAAGTATCTACATAATAGGTACTTACTGTAAAATTGCCAGCATGACATTTTCTTAGTCTTCACCGTAGTTGGCGGATTATTTTCTACTATAGTTGTCAGTAAAGGGACGTCTGAAAAATTAAAGTCTTATTTATAGACAAAGGCAAAGTCCTAAATGAACCGACTGGAACACAAAAACAGGATAAATTATATCCAGTTTATTAATTGGATAATCTATACATATAATAAAATCGTAGCGAAGTCAAAACTGTACATTAAATATTTTTGAAAAAAAGTAATTGCTATGAGGTCGGGGAATGATTCTAATGCCGAAAATATAGTTTTTAGAATTTTTGTCTGTTTGTCTGTTTGTCTGTGCGTTTGTGCACGCTAATCTCAGACACGGCTCAACCGATTTGAATGCGGTTTTCACTAATGTATAGTGGTAGGCTTAACTTAAAACTTAGGCTATAAATTATCACGCTATTTGCTTTGAGGGATGAGCAATGTTGTATTATGTTCGTATTCTTCTACAAATTCTCACGGTATTGAAATAGACGAGATATTATGTAAGAATGTTGTAGATAGCTGCGGATTGAATTTCTAAAATAATATCATCACGCCATATCTTTAAGGAGCGAAGCAGTCAATCATGTTAAACTAGAACGGCTATTTTGGAGTAATTGTCATCGAAATGATTAGTCTAATGGTTCGACGGTCGCCTTGCAAATCGCTGATCCTGAGTTCGGTCCCCCAAAACTGTTTTACTTTTTGTGTACTTTTTATTGTTTTTTGTTATGCTAAGAGATTCCCAATTATAATAAAAAAGCAGTATACACATTTTCTTTTGTTTAGTTATTTTTTTTTACCTTTAATATTTATTTTCTGTAGTAAATAATGTCTATTTTTACATAATTACATTTAAAACAGCAACGAAGTCAAAATAGTGCATTTAAAAAAAGTTATAGGTATGGGAACGATAAATAGTAAAATATTGTTCTAATGGTTTGACGGTCACCTTGCAAATCGCTGACCCTGAGTTCGGTCCCCCAAAACTGTTTTACTTTTTGTGTATTTTCTATTGTTTTTTGTCATGCTAAGAGATTCCCAATAATAATAAAAAAGTAGTATGCACACATTCTCCCATAACAGTGATTTGTTTAGTTATTTTTTTTTAATCTTTTATATTTCAGTTGTAAATAATGTCTATTTCTACATAGTTACATTTAAAACAGCAGCGAAGTCAAAATAGTACATTTAAAAAAAGTGATAAGTGTGGGAACGATAAATAATAAAATATTGTTCATGTGACTCAATTTTTACAAAATAACGTAGTATTTAGAGGTCTGACCACCACATGGCTTTACATTATTAAGCTATTTGGATTCTTCTTTTCATATCGATAATAATAATGTATGCCACTTGAGCCAAGCAGGCCGCGATTATTGCCGTGTCAGAGGTGTTATTCAGATTTTCAAGGGTGCAAGTGACCAGACAATTGGGACACTCCAGTATATGGGGCATAGTCTGATCAGGAGCACTGCAATTGCACTGGATGTCAAACAGGTCTATGTTGCCCTATTTCTCTAAATTATGTTTGCAATGACCAACTTGGGTGCGCACCAAACGATTTAGTGCCTTCCAGATAGATCACTGCAGTTCACTACCGGGAGGCAGGTATTCACAGGGCGTCAAGTTGTCGTGAGGTGGTGAATGTCTTCCTTTCCACAATCTATTTCTCTCTTTGGGTGGAGGAGTTAAACAGCTAATCGTGACATATGTGGGGATGATTACTTAATTTGTCAGGTCAATAAAGTGCATAGCTTCGCGGTATAACGAAAGCCATGCAAAATATTTAGCGTGATATCAATCACAATTGATTGTTATTTTTTGTCATTCTTTCGACAGGTTATAATGATACAATGTTTAGGCACATTTTAACATAACGTTTAAAACTGAAAAAAGAATGAACCGAACAGAATTTGACTGATTGCTCCACAAAATTTAACTTAAAGAGTTACCAAGGTATATGGTCGCTGTGCCGTGGGCCTCGACACTTCATACAACTGATGAACGATTTATCAGCAAATATTTTGTGTGCAATATTTTATAGTCTGGGTTTAGCTACGCGGCTACCCCAATGACGGCACAACAATACTGCCAACCAGGAGTAAGTTATATTCTTTCCATGGGGCTTCAGGATTATTTTATAAGAAAATCTCGGTGTAAGATCCCACCAAATTGAATTGGTACCAAAAAGCCTACTTCTTTTCCAATGGCTGAACAGAAAAAAAACTACAAGAACAGGAAGATACCAAACATCTGTTTTACACAAATGCCAATTCCGTTGCAGTCAGTCTTCTATCGTTGAATGTACCCTGTCACAGACTTTAGCTCTCAAGAGACATGGTTTCATGACGCGACTGTGTGCGCATGCAGAATTTCTTCTCTAAGGTACTGTTATGAGTTTATTCTACATGCTTTAAATTAAACTTTAAATGGAAATAATTATATTGTATAGGTTTATGTTACCTATAACCACCATTTTTCAAGAGAAATTGCGTAATTTGTGAGGTAGACCTTTACTTAGTCTCTTATTTTTTTTATACTCTCTGTTTTTGCCCTTCCTCCAAAACATTATATGTATTGTTGTGTTAAAATGAAGGTCAGATTCTGTTGGCAGTTGCTCTGTCTACAAGATGCATATTAACGGTCTTGATCTAGACCAGACATATCCAAATTAAAATGTAAGGTGCTTTATTAAAAAAGCATCTATTAAAGATGTTTCAATGGTTTAAGATCGAAGAATAAGTAAATTTTGACTCTACATTATATTATTTTCGACAGCGGATACGGTCATAACATACACCATACCTGTTCATGACCTAGGTATGACGCAAGTCAATTACTAACCGGGCACAAAACCAGACTCCAGACTCTTAAGTGTTCTGCAGTCACCTTTGCAACCATTTAACCTCCTTGGAGGATTTTGAGGACATGGCAGTCAAGACTTAATTCCTTAAGTTACAGTTAGGTCCACGTGCGCGAAGCATCGGGCACAGCTATATATACCATCACGCCTGTATTCCCCGAAGAGTTAGGCACAGGTGTACCAATGTACCTACTACACCCACAGTTCGCTGGTATATTTAGGTCCCATGTAATAGGGGGCGAACCTATTGCCATTAACCGGGCACAAATCCAAACTCCGAGCTGCTACTGAGAATTTCATAGAAAAACCCAATAACACTTTTTGCTCGACCTGGGAATCGAACCCGGGACCCCTTGCACAGCAGTCGCACTTGCGACCACGAGACCAACGGGGCAGCTATAATAGAATATATTTAAACAAACAGAAAAAAGAAATGGCAGTGGTACGAAGTGTATCAGAAATCAGTTTTCGAAAAGGGTAATAAACTCATAACACACATCTTTCTTCCACAAACATGATTTAGTCCCTGGTACGGAGCAAGTCCAACCAGGCACAAATCCAGACTCCGGACACAGACATACACACACGAAGATACATATAAATTACTTATAGAAAACCCACTATCGTAACTTTTAGCAGTCACCTTTGCCACCATGCCTGCTTGGAGGATTTTGACGACATGGCATTGACTACTTAATTTCTTAAGTTACACTTATGTCCACGTGAGCGAAGCTGCGGGCATCAGCTAGTTAATAATAAATACCCAACAGGCACGCCCCCTATTACATGGGACCTAAATATGCCGCCGGCGAACTGTACCCACAGTTCGCCGGCGGCATTGGTACACCTCCGCCTGACCCTTTGGGGATACAGGCGTGATTGTATGTGTATGTATGTAATAATAAATACCATCTGAGTGAGAATTAAACATCCGTCGTAATTTATCCATTTCTTGCAATACTTCTTCGGATGTTGTCCTTTTACTTCTGTAGAATGCTATAGATTTTGCTGCATCCTGAAATGGGAGAAAAAGAAAGATGAAATAATTATGTAAGTACCAGGGTACCAGAAACCCTTTAGAGTCATCAACCAAGTCTTACCTCCTCGCGACCTTTCGCCATGAGACTCAAAGGCGACTCTTTGAGCACAAAAAGTACCAACAATTCAGTCACAGCCGAGGACAGGCAGGCGTATACCATCTTGTGATAAGTTAGGTGTCCGCCCAGGAAATATGACACCAACATACCCAAGCCGTAGAACTGCAGCGGTCCAGAAGTCATAGTTCCTAAAAAAAGTTATGTTACATAATTTTAACTTATCTTGGACATTACTGGCATCCTGAGGAAACCTTATCCCGCCTTTGACGGATCAGACTCTTACTGACTAAAACCCATCCATGTTCTTTCTTGTGCCCTTTGCGTTCCGGGGGCACGGTATATCTCTTTCTAACAACCCGCATCCACAGTCGTATATTGTATGGGCCACCAGCTGTTAGTATTACCCACCATGATGGAATGAAGAACGTGTGGCAATGGCAACACCCGGCAATTTTTTTTGAGTAAGTAATTTGAAAAAATGTAGTTAAATAGCTGAATATGGTGTAGTACCTATATTTTAAATTATTAAATTTTATTGCCTACCCCCATGGGAAAAAGGCGTGAGTTTATATATGTATGTATGTATTAAATATTAGAAACAAAGGTAGGAAGGAATAAGGAAAATCGTAATGAGTTGTTAATGACAGATTTCGCGACATATAAACCCTTTTTTAAACTCTGGGGGTTCTAAAACAATCCATGGCAACAAGTTGCCGTTTGATGTTATCCCTTTCATTTATTTTTAGCCTGGTTTGGATGCTGTACCTCTTATAGAGTCCTGGCAGATCTCACTGATGTAAATGGTAGTTTCCAGGAAGACGGTGAACCCAAGACCTGCTAAAAACATGGCAGTCAGGATCACTTCCACTTGACTCGTTAACGCTATAATGGACCAGGCGATCTGGAACAGTTATATATCATTAAATAATTAGATAGACAGTAGATAGATGTGACCAGTGTTACAAGACATTACATATGTTGAGGTATGAGAAACAGGGTGTAAAGTGTCTCATCCTCCATTAAAATGGGCTCATCCTCCGACCAGACGGGTGTTGTGTCTGGTGAGCTGCTGCCTCACGGCTGTTCTCGAGATTTTGTATATATGATGTGATATGACGGTCAGAGGTGACAAGGTCGACAATAGAGTGAGCTTACCCAGAAGAAGCCTGTTCCTGTGATTGCGTTTGGAAATACTAATGCAGGTAGAGAGTTCTACTCCTTTGCTGTGCGCATTATAAAAGACGTTTAAAAAGTTGAGGTAGGGAAATTACTAAACAGGTATTTCGTTAAAAAAAAAGTTAAACGTTTGACCTTCAATATCTCCGCAACCAGAAGGTTTTTAAGCATGGTCTGGACCAAAAAAGAAATCGCAATGGTGGAACAAACATGTACCTAACTTTCAGTTTCGTTAAGCGTCTTTTTACACCATCTACATATCGTTATCATCCTAATCGTCATTATACTGATATGATGATGATTAGGATGCAGGTCGCCACTGCTGGAAATAGGCCTCCCTATAGATTATCAAAGGGACCGGTTGGATGTTGCGCATTATAATCAAAAAAGTAACAATAATATTATTCATTGGAAACACGGTAATACCTACTGTTCAGACTGCCTAGAATTCTAGATTATTGTGTACCAAAGTTTGGCATGCAAATGTAAAAATTACCAAAAATTACAAATCTCGTTTTTATACCAGTAAAGCCAGTCAGTCCTTAACTATATTATGTATTCTTTCATGTCATTGTACATAATACATTTAATTATTTAAATTCCAAGGATTTTACATTAGGTAGGTACATTATTATTGATTTTGCGTTCTAGTTTATCGTTGTATTGTCACTGACTACTTGGATATCGAAATAAATATGTACCAATAGTACCTAATTCAAAAATATATTACCTGTCCTGTTCGACTTGATTGGCGACGATTTAAAAAATACCTACGTATTTTTTACTATGAAATCACATACTTTATTCCCCCACGAAACAATTTGACACCACTGGGAATGTATAGACGAGAGATTCTTGGAAGAATAAAGTTTTTTTTATAAGTACGAGAAAATTTTAGTAGTTTAGCGAAGTCAACATCACCAGCCCCAGTTGTCTCGAAACAAAAAAGAAATAAGAAATTGTCTAGCGCGAGTTAGTTGTAATTGTTTCACTGAATTATAAACACCCAATCACAGTGCCTAAACACACTTAATAATTTGTACGTATATCGCTCTTAACTCTATGCCACCCTGGTACTCACCACCAACATCAAAGAAGATGTCATGATCGATTTTTTCCTTCCCAATCTGTCTAATACCACTCCAGCGATGGGGTTGGCTATCAGCGCTCCTATGGCTGGTAGACTCCCGAAGAGTGACACTTCTGTCACCGTCATGGGCCGCTGCAGCGTGGTGGCGGTCTCAGATCTGAAGAGGATGATGGTGGAAGACGGCCATGCCATCAACATGCCCATGTTAAAGCAGGAACAGCATACTGGAATTATGAAGAAAGAGATTTTAGATTTAGCATAACACGAGCTGTCAATACGGACTATAACTCTTAGTTGAACTTTGTTACTCTGAAATTTATTATTTTCAATTGTTATTAGTATTATTATATTTTGTCTTAAACCTCTTTAAATTATTGTAAACTACATTATTTGTCATAATTTATTACATGCACAAACTCACGCTTTTTTTCCCATGGGGTTAGGCAAGAACCACATAATTCATTATTAAAATTCATATAAAAATGTCTTCATTGACTTTCAAGGTCGTTTTTCTCCATAGAAACCTATTGTATAGAACGAGCAACTTACTAGCTTTAATAACTCTTTGACTGACTCAAAAGTAAATGGTTTATATGAAATAAAGTCTTGAGTTTGAGTTTGAATATTTTAAAACGTAGGTAGGTTGTTTTCAAGGATGGGAAATCATCACATGACTTGTTCCGCTCTGGGCGGAACAGAAGGAAGTGTCAGACTCTTACTGACTGAAATCCATCCGTGTTCCTTCTAGTGCCCTTTGCGTTCCAGGGCTGCGATGACTCCTTCGAACAAATTCCGCTACCCTTGCAGGCACTGGTAGAACTCAATAAGAAGCACTATAAATACGTAGGTAGGTAAAATGGCTATACTTACATATAATAGTACCGATAACTTGGAAGAAAATAGCCATATTTTTTCTTGTACGCACTGGACTAGAAACGACTCAAGCTATTATAAAACACTAAAGAATTATTATTCCAATGTATTTTTCATTTTTCACATTTGTTCACATTTACTAGGTATATGTTTATATCCCCAATCTCATTTGCTCTTAGAGCATAAACTTTTTAAAAAAAAATATTTTATAATAGTATTAGGTGTAAAAAAGACAACGAAGCAAAAAATCACATGTGTAACTAACTGCTTTTGTTCTACGATCATTAGGATAAGGAAATATTAATAATCAAAGCTTTTTTACGAAAACAAGTTTTAAATGTCAATAACTAAATTTTAAATACCTCCACGAATTCTTTGCTGTTGCATTCGAAAAATACAATGTTTTGCTATTACCATAAACATTGATTTTTTACACCAAAAAAAGTCTTTTTGCAGCAATTTTTCTCAAAGTTACTCAATTTGATGAGGCGAAGTTAAGGGCTATGCACTATGCACCTAATGAGTCTTTTTACATCCTTTTATTTTGTTCGCTGTCGAAAATTTCTTTTTTTTTTTGTATGCTGTTACCAATCTATTTCCCAGACGTAGTGTTTACTTTTAATCTAGACGTTTAGAGTACTCTTAGTACTATTTTATTTAATTATTATGCAGTGGATAACCTACTCAGCGAAGCGTACTACCATGATACTATCATGATTTAGGTACGTTAATTGACTGCAATAGTAAACAAAATGGCCAAGTGACAGTAGGACTGACACATTAAAGGTTCCGTACCACTGTACCGTACTACAGTCATCAGCAGTCGAAATAAGCGGTGGTATCTGCGGAAAACGTACACTCTAAGCAATGTATGTAAGATATGAATAAATATACATATGACAATATGAATACTAGTGTTCCAAGCATTGAAACGAAATTGGAGATCCAAGTATTTGGAGTAATTAAATCATTTCTAATTCGATATTTAGGACAAAATATCAAATGTTGCATCAGATTTAAAGGAAGAAACATTGACTGCACATCTTCGTGCACTAAATTGTCCAAAATATAATTCCCAGGATAGGTTAACCTGACATGAAGTTTATTCATTTTATTGAACTCATTTTTTTAGGTAGGTACAGTACCTAGTTATCAAAAACATGATGGATATAATAATTGACAGTAGGTAAACGTGTGGAAACTCACTCATTAATCCATTATAATAATTTGTATGACATCAAAAAATAAAAAACGGTAATTTAAAAAACTAAAAAACCCGACTGCTATTCTTTAAAAATCCCTAAAACAAGATAAATTGTAGCAGTCGGGATCGGGATTAAGGAAAACTAACACGAAAAAAAAATATTTTATAAGACTTTCTTGAATGGACCGAGTTCAAATTATTATTCTAAATTCTCCAGCAGTAATTAGCCATCATATTAGCATTCCAACGACCTTGGTATCGTTCTTCCATTGTGCGAATGTCTTGATTGAAGCGTTCTCCCTTCTCTTCGCTTAAGTCGCCTGATTTTTCTGACAAAACAGTCTAAATGACTAAACAGAAAATTTAGCCTAATGCTCATGTTACATCCGAGTCGCTGGAAGTGCAGCATCAGCTGTGCAATGCGCTCAGAGAAGGTAGGTAACTTTCTATTTCCTAAGAAATTTTTCGCCAGCCAAACGAACTCTGACCACGCTGATTTTTCGATATCTGTCATGGGGTTAATAAAGGTTTGGGGCTTTATTAACTGCCTGATCTGAGGACCATCCAAAATCCCTGCGTATCCACAGTATCATCACTGCCTTCTGAAAGTTCTTGAAATATTAGATCGGAGGTACTGGGTTCGGGCCGCGGTGCTGATTTATCGGTGGAAGTCGGAATCGGTCTAATTGCAGACTGTAAGTTAGGATAGACCTACTTGGAACGATTTTTGATTCGATTTTCACAACACAAAAATAACAGTCGTCATGGTGATTAGATGGTTCACGCCAAATTGTAGGACTTTGGTACTTAAAGTGGAGTCTTTTTTTGTTTGCTCATACACGTAACGATGAAACACAGCTTCCACATACAAAATTCGGAATCCAGGGCTTACTGTTAACTTCTAATGGCTTTTCAAAGCAGTCCAAGTAGGCTTGTTTTACAAAGTTGGACACACTTACACTACATTCTTTAATCATATACTCATCACAAATGGTGCAAAAACTATTGGGGTCGTTTGCACACCGTCTTCTTAATGTTAACAAGTCGAAAAATTTTAGTTTGCGTAATTCCTTATCTGCTGTGCGATTCTCTAAAATGCAAGCTCGAAAACGAGTCCCACTTCGATAACGAACCAACTTGTCATTGGTGTATATTCGTTCGCCGTGGTGACGTCACCACGGCGAACGAATACTAAGCCAGTTATCGAAGTGGGACTCGTTTTCGAGCTTGCATTTTAGAGAATCGCACAGCTGATCGGAATAAAATGTGAACTAAGTAGTGCGAAATAGGGGGGTACCTGTATCTCAAAAACTATAGCTGCTGTGTAAAAAATGAGGATAGATCTGAAATCAGCGACGTCAAATTAGTGAGAAACCGTTGAAAAACCTGATAAAACAAAAAAAAGTTTGATTTTGTTCCCCGGTGTAATCATCGGATACTTAAATTAATTAAATGAACACACCAATTAATAAAGTACTAAACATTTTCTCTTATATTTATCATGACATGTAATGACTTTTTACAGAAGTGGATGACAAGATTGAAGCGGAAATTTAGTTTTTCTTACTCCTCCGCTAATCTTTTCTGATTTATTTCGTTGCGGGATCCAGGACAGTTGAACCGTTTCTTCTTGACTCATCGAGCTTCAATGTTTCGGCGCTTTTCTTGTGGTCGCCACTGTTGATTCTGGCTTACAGGAGTCGCAGTGGTTTGGAAAAATGTGGTGTGAGTGGAGCAGTAATGGCTAGCAAAAAAAAAAGTTCTTAACATAAAAACAAGTGTAAGAGTAAAGCAATTTTAAAAACCCTTACGCCCGATATTCATTTGTTTATTAATAGGCTTTATACTGTGTACTATCTATTTCACAATACATTAATTTCCTTAAAAACTTTGTTGTTTATACGACGAAATCACCCGGCCACGAATCGAACCCCGCAAAACGTAGCGCAGCTGCCAACCACTAAACCACAACAATAATTGCATTGTCGACATTCGATCATTGTCATACAAATTTTATTAGTACGCGTCCTCGTGTGTGTGTGAAATCCTTTCAACCAGAGAAATTATTACTGACTAGCTTGCACCCACGACTCGTCCGCGTGGCGTATTTCACCCGCGTTACCCGTTAGGTGTTTGGTTACTGTTCCGCTCCCACAAGTCGTAGCGTTATGTTATAATATAGCCTATGTCACTCAGGAATAATGTCTCTCTGTGTAATCAGAAAAAAATGTTAAATCGATCAAGTAGCTTTGGAGCTTCGGTACAAACAAAAAAACTTTCCTCTTTATAATATCACTAGATCCAAAATAAGTATTGTTAGTCAGACCCTGGATAAGCGTAGATTACTACTTCCAACCGTTCCAATTGGAAATTTATGAGGTAGCCCTATGTCCAGCAGTGGACGTCCTGCGGCTGATAATAATGATGATGATGAATATGGGTTTCTGTGCAGGTAAATAAAACACAATAATACACATTACCCACATGGTTTATTATAAACTTTATAATACTGGCAGTCATTCTTTTACACGTTTTAATAGGAAATGCGAGCTGTGCACAAAATCACCAACTATTATGGCAATGGATTATACAATATACAAAATTCTTCTAAAAACATTTCATGCATTGCAACTATTAAATTACCCAATTAAATCCTTACAAACATATAAAAAATAACTTAAACTTTACTCCTTCTAATATAAATAAATAACATTGAAAAATCTCGGCGGTAGAAGAAAGTGTTGTTTTGGTATTTGGATGTCAAAAACATCCAAACATTTGACATTAAAATTATCTCATTTAATAAAATATTTCAAAACGACTTGTTGGAGGGAATTATAACTAAATATTGTCAGATTTTGGCATCCTTGGGCGCGTCGACCTTAATGCTAAGTATTTGCCAGAATATAATCCAGATGGGCAGGATTACTGCTGCTGTTAAGTTAAACAGCCAGTTGCCATACAGCTGGAAAAATAAAACAAATTCAGATTAGTAATAGTTTTGCCAAATCGACTACAGCATAACACATTTGGGGCTGCACAACCAGTGTCAGAAACTTAGTAGTCGAAGTCAAAACTTTTATAGCAATTATGTAAGATGAAATATGTTGAATTGATCTAAGTTCCGCAAAATCAAGCCAATCTTTCAATAACAAAATTAATAACGACAAACTTATTCAATATGCCAAATTACTAACTAGCAAAATACAATTGTATATACCCAAAACCTATGCTTAGAATAGATTTAAAATTAATTAGCATAAAAAATATCAAAATTATTTCAGTGTGTTAGCTCGTTTTGGCAGAATCACACCCAATTATGGTTGTAAATTACGATAAAAAACATCGGTCTGCATTGACTGCGTCCGACTCGCAGCAAGCAGAAGAAACCTTCGTCTCGAAAGGAGACCTACCAGGCTGACATGAAATAGAACGAGTTCAGCCCTTATCATTGAAAAGATGAAGATTTTAGGTAGCGGACATTGATCGGAAAGCAAAAGACTCTACCAGGCTGACATTAATCTATAGGAGTTCAATACATACCAAAGAATCGACGATGGAGAACATAACAGCCTGCATGGCGGCATCAGATCCTCTACTCAGCATCTCGAATATGTTTTCCTCGGGGAACAGAACCTTGCTATAGATGATCATACTAAACGATATAGCCACCAGGGGGTGCACGAGGAGGCAGACTATTCGCTTCACCGCTAAGTAAAATTTACTGGAACAAAATAATACCAGGGAACTGTTTAATTAGGTGAAAAATGGACTAGTAACATCAAAATTGTAAACACGCGAGTAAGCTCTTTTTAACACGCTTTTATTAGGTCGACCTGTATGTATGTAATCAAATCTAAGAAAACTAGTTAAATTAGTTTTCTTCTAAAGATCGTAGCGTTATGAAAATTGGCAGTTGTATGTGATTTTGATGACAATACAATAACATGGTACTGTCGAGCTGATCTGATGATGGAGCCGGAAGATATGAACTGGAACTTCATGATGGATGATCGTATCATAGCCGTGTTTGGACTTGTTAGAAAGGTCTAGTAATGAATGTTGACCATGATTAGATTAGGTTTCAAGGTCTGATGATGAAGCCGGAAGATAGGCACTAGCATTCCATGATGAAATAACGTATCATAGCCGTGTTTGGACTTGTTAGAAATGTCTTGTAATGAACTTTGACCACGATTAGGTTTTACAATAATATGGTACTGTCGAGCTACATACAGACGGAGATGGAGAGGATGCGGGCTCATTCGTCTATTTAAAATAAATGTTTAAAATATGCCATTAGCAAAGACTAAAAAAAAAATTACTGTTTCTTTTAATATCACTGGTTATATTATACCAGGCACCCATAAATCACAAAGAGAACTCACCTCGCCCTCCCTGCATCTTTGACAACCACACTACACATCAGTGCCAAAGGCGTAAAAACAACTGCTATAGCAAATCCTAAAGAAAAGTTATGCATGCCAACACTTAGGCAAACTGTTGACAGTTCTATGAGGAGCAGTATGTTGACTAGAGAGAGCTCCTCGTAGGTTATGCTACCCTTGCGTAGGTAGCGCGGCATGAAGGGCGTCACTATAGTTAGGAATATTGATATGACGATCAAGCCATAGTAGACTGAAAACTCTGATGGTTTCTCGTAGAAGTTACCTGAAAATAAAATTATATAGATTAATATAAGATTTTAGTACTGCAATTTACCATTTTTTTTGCATTTTACCAATGCAATGGCAATGATTGCCTCGTTAGCAGTGGTCCTAAACACAACTGCTACGCTAGAGTTCTTGGGTTCGATTAGGTCGAGCAAAAAGTGTTATTAGGGTTTTCTATGAAATGCTCAGTAGCAGCTCGAAGTTAGAATTTGTGCCCGCCAATGGCAATAGATTCGCCCCCTATTGCACGGGACCAAAATATACCGGCGAACTATGGGTGTACATTAATACACCTCTGCCTAACCCTTCGGGGCGTAATAGGTAGTATGTTAGTAGGTACTCAATTTACTATTATAATTAGCAACTGACTGGGCATTAAAACTAGGTTTAGCAGTTGCTTGCGAAAACAAGACAATAGTAATAAATTCATAGTTTACAAATTCTACTTATTTACTAAAGGGATAATTATATAGATTAACATTATTAACTTACCAATATAACTCAAAAGATAAGGCGAATTCATAACAGCATATCCAATCACATGTACTAGGAGATAATTAGCGCCGATATTCACGACGCTCATACTCAAGTCGTCCACTTTCTTCTTCTCTTTAGTTTTAACGTCTTTTTTCACCTCCTCGACTTCTTGCTCGCCTGGTTCTTCATTATCGGAATCTTTCTCTTTTGCCAGTTTTTGTTTGCTTGTCTTTTTGATTGTTCCCTTGGCTTTTTCTTCTTCGCCATCTTGTTGGATGGTGGTAACCCATAATGATAATGCTCGAATGAGCATAGCCACGCATAGCAAGCATAGTGATGGCATGTATTGACCTGAAAAATAAATATTTAATGTTAGGAATTCTTTAATAGGCTATTTTTTACACCGAGAACAAAACAGATTGCAGATGTGAGTGGCAATGCCGGGAAGACCTACCCTGACCTTATTGGTGACATTCTTCAGAAAGTTCGGGTGCGCAGTACTCGTAACCGGCGTGCTTGTATGACCAGATGTATGCACGTGGGCGAGGCGAAAGGTGTATGTAAGGATCGTAGCGTGGCGTTCTGTGGTTTCTGCCCCAATTTATGTTATGTTACGAACAAAACCGGGGTAAAAGCTAGTAGTTTTAATAACAATAACAACTCACCAATAGAAATAAATCTATGCGTAGCCGCCAGCAGATAAAAGAAGTAACTCTGATGGAAGCGTTCTAGTAGGTTATTCAGCGAGCGCAGTATGCTCTCCAGGGCTACTCCTAGGCGGTAGAAGTTAGCGGTAGACAGCGCATTCGCCCGCGGCGCTAAGCCGGCCGGATCATTACCCTCGCGACCCTCGAGGGTCACGGCTTCGATGCCGAAGCGGTGGAACAGGCCGTGGTTGCCGTCTGGGACCTGTAAACAATTTGTTTAGGGAAACCAAGGGTAGGTTTATACGCTGCACGCACATTTTAATAGAGCTACTCAAAATATAACTTTATTTTATACACAAAAAGATTCACATTTGATTGTTTGATTCAGAATAATGTTGCACCTTTTCACAATGAAATGTGTATCTATTCGTGTAGTAAATAAAGTTTTATCCCAAGCTAAGCAGAGCTTGTGTTATGGTAACCAGACAACTGATATACATACTTATATAATTTATAAATACATACATATTATAGATAAATCACACCCAGACACAGAACAAACAATCATGCTCATCACACAAAGTTTGTCCTGGGTGGGAATCGAACCCACGACCTCCGGCTTAACAGTCAGGGCCGCTAACCACTACACCAACAGGCCCGTCAAAGTTATATTTTGAGTAGCTCCATTAAAATGTGCGCGCAGAGCGTCGCGTCTCGGTGTGAACTGACTCATAGTCATAGTATGCGCGCATGTATTATAATCACTCTTTGGCCATCTATGTATTTGACATATATATCCCGCTCTGGTAGATCTTTGACAGTCGTTACGGGTAGTCAGAAGCCGGGAAGTTTGACAATCAGCCTTACCAAAAGGTACCGTGTTGCCAAGTAACTGGGTTGTGGAGGTCAGATAGGCAGTCGCTCCATGTAAAACAATGGAATTCAGCTGCATCCAGTTAGACTGGAAGCCGACTCCAACATAGATGGGTAAAGGATAGGCAGATAGAGCCCTATGATTTTGCAAATACAGATTGAGTATGACTCATAGTTAAACCAAAAATGCTTTTATAAAATTCTACATACTCAATTTATTCCATTCGAAATCGAGCATGGCAACAAAGTTCTCTCTCTGTCATAGTTTTGCAGAGTAAAAAATAAGATATTTATTGACGCCACCGTCACTCACCCCGTCAATCTGCGCAAGTACCATGTCAAACATTGTCCGGAACGAGTTCGTCCACTCGTCCATTTTGTTGCGCCCACGCATCCACGAGTAACTGCACAAAATATTACGCTTTTTATTTTTCAAAGTGTTTGGTAAGAACGTAAAACATACAATATTTTCATACGAATTGACAAACTATTGTCCAGTAACTCAAATACAGCTGTATTTTAGATCTTCATTTCTCACATGCTGTCTCTGTCACATAAACGCACATTGCAAGACTTGAGAATATCATTAAGATAAATGTCATTTAATTATGAAAAAAATGAAAAACTGATCGAGTGTAAAAACGCTCAATCGTTTTTTTATTCCTAAAAATGTTAACTGTTCTATGTCAAGTTAAATTATAAATTAATCAAATACATAAATACCTGTTTCTATATGAATGATGTATCCCAGACTTCAGACATAGCTTGTGAACTAGATTCACGAGGTCTAGATTAGGTAATTGACCGTTGAGACCTTCAATTTTTACTTCTATGTATTCTGAAATTTAGAAAAAAACATGATAACTGAAGCATATCATATCGCAATTTATTCACGTTTTTCTTTTTATTGGAACCTTAAATACATTTACATTAATTGCCTTCAACTCAATTATCTACTTTAGTGTTACATAGTCTAAGTTAATTTTTGGCTGAAATGGAATCAGATTTTTGCTCTACTTAAGTGATATTGGTGCAAGATGTACCCTGATGGAAATATTGTATTTTGATGTTTTATTAAAATAAAGTTAAAGTGAAACTATGCTTACTTATTTTTGGAGTGCTGAACTCCAAATTTATAGCAGCTTGGATAGATCCTGATCGCCCCTTTAGCTTCCCTGGATTCAATGACTTTTTATGGTCAGCTTCGAAACCAAACCCAGGGAAGTAGCTTCCAAAATTAAAGGTAGGACTACCAGGCTTCCAGAAACTACCAAGACTAGTGTGGAATGTTTCTACGTCTGTCTGCAGGCCATGGTAAGCTTCTAACCATGCCTGCATTCCTAGTTGTTCATGCTCAGTGATAAGGAATATTATGTCTTTCGCCCAGTATTTTTGTGCTGAAAGAATCAAGTATCAAATTAAATACACACAAAAGAAAAATGAACAGAAGAATTAAATTATTCTTCTGTGGGGGAGGCCCCACAGAAGAATAATGATCTGAGAGATACCGCACCTAACAAAGAGCTGATGACCTTGAAATGGCTGAATTGATAAATAAAACATATCTAAGAAAAATTGCTAGGAAATCTACTTTTAAATAAAAAAAAACGCAGTCAATTCGGTTCACCCGTTTAAGAGCTACAGTGCCACCCACAGACAGACAGACACACAGACAGACACATCCAACTTATAACACCCTTCTTTTTGAATCGGGGGTTAAAAATTCATTATTTAAACACCTAATATTTTTGGTGGACTGCCCCGTTGGTCTCGTGGTCACAAGTGCGACTGCTGTGCAAGGGGTCCCGGGTTCGATTCCCAGGTCGAGCAAAAAGTGTTATTGGGTTTTTCTATGAAATTCTCAGTAGCAGCTCGGAGTTTGGATTTGTGTCCGGTTAATGGCAATAGGCTCGCCCCCTATTACATGGGACCTAAATATACCGGCGAACTGTGGGTGTACATTGGTACACCTCTGCCTAACCCTTCGGGGAATACAGGCGTGATGGTATATTTTTTATATATTTTTTTAATATTTTTGGTGTCTGCTTAAAGTATCAGGACATAATACAAAGAATACATACGTCTTGCAAACTTGGCAAAAGCCAACATGAGCGCAATCCCAGCCGCAGTTCCTTTCTGATGGGAGCTCAGAGCTCTGTATGGAGCTGTCACCACCAATGCTTCTAGTGATGAGGTACGAGGTGCTCGCAGTATCCCATACACATTTGTACCTTTGAAAGTCTGTAGGATATCATTATAAGTTAGTTTGCATGTGTGTATGCTAGAAAAGAAAGACACAGTACTGACCTTTTTTTTTATGGATGAGAAACCATCAAATAACTTCCCCCGACCTAGGCGGGAGGGAGTGTCAGACTTTTACTGACTAAAACCCATCTATGTTCCTTCATGTGCCCTTTGCGTTCCGGGGGCGCGGTATCTCTTTCGAACAACCCGCAGACAGTACTGACTGGGGTAACAGTTAGCTGTGAAGGTCTCAATTTCAACCACAAAGTTGCCCTACCCTGTGAATTTCTCCTACCTGGTGCATTTATAAACATCTAAACACACATTTATGCAAATAATAACGCTATAAGTCAATATGCCTCAGTAGGCCATACAAATAATTATTCATGATGATCTTTATACAGACATTTTTGAACTTGTTTCCCCTTTTGACAATTATTGTATTCACATTTTTTTATACCAATTGACTGAAACATTTTATCTATTCTTAAGTTTGTATATTAGAGTATTTACTCAAGCATGAATTTCAATTAAAAACTGACTAGTAGATTTAAAATTCTGTCTGGGTTTTATCAGTTGTTTATCACAAACTATTTTAGTCAAATTAAAACTAAAGTAGGATACTATTTAGTTTTACTGGTCTATTTTCACACTTAGCCTCTTGATCAGGCCATTGTTTTTATAGGCCAGGATATCTATATTATCCAATACTTTCCATACAACAGTAAGTAAGTCAAAAAATCTTGCCAGAACATTTTTCGAAACTACATTGTACCTGATTGCTATATGCTACACATTATTTGAAAGAAAATAAGGGATTGGTAAGAAAATTGACACAGACAGAAACCTAAATAAAAGATTGTTAAATCCCACCTGTCCTTGCCCCATAGGGTAGTTGAGTGTAAAGTTGTGTGTGTACACTTCGAGGTGTAGCTGGGACATTTTACCCACCAACCACGGTATGGGAATCTCATCTGTGTCCTCATATTTGTCCTGTAAATAGTAATCAGTGTCACATTAATAATTATATTTCTAAAATACTAAAAGAGTAGTGTGATTTACGTAGTCACAAATGGCTTTTTTACATACATACATAAACTCACACCTTTTTCCTTAGAGGGTAGGCAGAAACCACAGAACGCCATGGCTTTTTTAAAGGATTTTTTTTCTAGAATGTAGATAATGGCATTAAAATTCTACATCTGATTATACCAGACGGTATTTTTGGACTTTAAGTGATTAAAACTATACCATCTTCAGTTCATGTGGGGAGGTTATTCTATTTAATGTCAGCTGAGCCTTATGGTATGATATTTGCATCTTTCATGTAAGTAATTAAATAATATCCGGAATTAGTTTTGACTGACACGGGCATCAGAATTCAAGAAAATTATGTTTATTTATCATTCTACAGTTATTTTTTTTTTCTTTTCTTTTGTATTTTTCAGCCATTGCAAGTACAAGTTCCATAACACAACTTCATATTTTTTACATTGACAAGAGCTAATAATTACCTCTAATTCCACTAGGAGCTCATTGTAAAACTGCTTAGCAGAATTTTCCCCATTGAATTCATTAGTTACCAAGCCTGGTAGTAACGCGTTCTCGGAGAAATAGGTCTCGTTGTTAAACTCCTTGTTCCCTAGCATGACAAACCATACCAGGGCACCAACATAGCACAGGAAGCAAAGCGGGCCATGCACTTTCTTCAGCAGCCTCACCCATTTCACAGAACCAACATCAGGGTCTGATAACAGACCCATTTTGAACCAAACTACACTGACTTTTATTATAGTTTGTAGATTGCTTGGTGTGTATAAAATAACGATGGTTAATTAATTATTTTTAGAAAACAGAAGATTTTATCAATAAAATCGCCGCTCGTGTTTATCAGTAAATGTCACTTTGATAAACTTTTTTTAAATTTTGACATATTGACATTTGACAACTTTGACATTGACATTGTTCAGTTGTTTTTCCATAAACGGAATAAGAACTTAGTCTTTAGGGCAACAAAAAAGCAACACTCAATTAATAATATTGTATTATTTTAATCTTATTTACACTAGTTTTACATTAATAATTTTTCCTTCGATACAAATATCCTTGTTCAAACATTTTTTGCACTACTTCAAAAGGCATTCTTCTTGTCTCTCTCATGATTAAAAATGCTACCACTGCAGTTAAAAAGCTACTTATTGCAAATAACAGGAACACTCCGTCCAAACCAAGAATATCTACAGCTGGTTTAAATACAAATAGTACTGCGAAGTTTGCCACAAACATGGAGCACATAACCACACATGTGCCAAAACTGTTCATCTGCAAAAACGGAAAAACTTCTAATTTAACATTCAAGAAATCATACACTATATTGAAACAATTTATCTAACTTTTAGAGTTAGCTCAGTCAGTTAAGAAATAGAATGAGTACCTCGTACAACTTTTATGTCTGGTGCAAACACCAGCCCGAATGAGGTGAAGTGGATATTAAAATAATTAATAATTATTGACTGTACCTACAGTTAAACATATCGATCTTACCTGAGGAGGAAGACATTCCGCGATTTGTATAAATGGTATATTTATTGCGCCAACTTGAAACACAATGCAGTATAACACCATGACCAGTGGTATACCCCATTCAGGTGCCCAGACCCATCTCACCATAGTAGCCAAACAAGCCATGCAGCTGGCAGTTAAGAGACATGATACTATCATTAAAACCTGAGGAGAACGAAAAAAGAGTCACATAAGAAAACACACCGAATGTATACGTAGACACAATCCCTACATACGTCCGCTTGCATGCATGCGCAAACCATTTGTGTAAACATAAAAAACTGTTTGTTTACTTATACTTTGCACGGTATATCATTTTGCCGTGCACACTTGTATGTGCTAACAGTGTTTGCGCATGCACGTCGCTTATATCAGCTGAAAGAAGCCCACGGCAAGGAGCCACCTACTTGCCATTGGCGTCTTTCATAAAGGATCTATCAAGGGGGAGGACCGTTAAATCTACAAAAATAAAAATATTGATAAAATCTCACCCGTCTAGAAATTAAATCAATTAAAACAACAGACAATCCACTAATAATTGTCACGACTACTGCCAGGAGTACAGAACATAGATGTGGTGAAAGACTCGGGGCCGCTTGCATGAAGAATTGGCCAGCGTACGCCTGTACTGCGATCATGCCCATAAATACTGACAAGCTAATATTCACTACCAGAATGATTAGGGCTCGCTGTGCCGATTTCAGTGTGCCTGAAAATAAAAATAAAAAGTTGATTGAAAATAAGTGTGCCTGAAAATTATGTTTGCGATTCAGGATGGTGCTACTAGTACGGAACATTTATAAAATGGGCCAAATTCTGGGGACCAAGAAAGGCACCGCAATGTAGTACGGTGCTGATGTCAACATTACACACGCACTGCTACACTTTTAGTACATTTGTTACTGGGTAGAGCCAAATAAATGCGAAATAATTATTTATAACCAAAAGATTATAACTAATACAATATAGAATTAGTAATACAAGTAATAATGAACGGGGTGGAACCCAATTTATTATTAGATTATCTTAGATTTAAACATAATTATAATACTAGTGGCAACACTTGTATTTTAATACTAATAACAGTGATCTAACTGAATCTTTTGTAACAAATGCTCCTTTTCTACTAGGCTATCATAAAGCGTTAGAGCTACAGTATAGGAACGTACAGCGGGAACAGGCACAAAAAGGTCGTGTTGTGCAACAGCGACTCCTCGCAACGGTGTCGTATGTGGAAAGCAAAAAGTTTCATTGTACTAAGAAAGTATAAAAGGAGAGAGCTGGTCCAGTTGCTTGAATATTGCGCCAATTTCAGACACTGCGCGAGTATGACGACGACGACAGCGCTATCGCCGGCATTTTGTCGACGTCAACGGTGAATCAATCGACTGTAATTACCAGGAGAACATAAAATGCAAAGATTCGCATTAAATTGGCGGGCTGAACCAAAGTACCGATAAACCGAAACTACTGCCAAGGGGGTTATTACCATAGCAACGAGTGTATTATTGATCTCGAAATACTAGCCTTTACCCAAGTAGTTATTCTCTCAAACATTATTTTTTTATCTTCTTGCACAAATAGTAATGAAGTACCTAATTTATTTGCTTTGAATTCAAGAATAATCTTGTCTATATTATTTTTGTATTAATAGGCTGTGTTGTTGAAGTTGATTTCTTTTAATGTTATCAGACTAACTTACGTAATGTACTCCAGACACTTTTTTGCTCTGTAATGCATACTTTTACAGTTTCTTGATTTAGTTTTTCCTTTTCAGTTTCTAATTGAGATGTTGCTATTTCTGAAATGAAAAAACAGGTATTGAAATTAAAAATTGAGTGATGGGTCCTTAAATAGTGCTAATTTATTACTTTTTTGTGGTCTATTGCACATTATGACAACGTTAATACAGCTACCAGGGTTTTTCGTCTTAATTAGGAGTAAGAGATATAACAACGCGAGGCCACGCCCATCAAATGTTTAACCAACATATTATACTCGTCTCTTTCTGCAACACTATAAACGAGGAGTGGTAGAAAGAGATAAACGTTGCGTTGATATTATTATAAATCATGAGCGAGGGTCCTATTATGTTATCAACGTGATTGTCGACTTACCAGTATCGCCGACATTAGTACTATTACTCGACAGCTGAGATTTCATTTGAAATATTTCGTCTAGTATTTCTTGAGTTATAATAGACGCGCCTCGATAAAACTTTAATGAATTTATTGCTTCCTGTAAAATATATGAAAATAGTTTTAATTTATATTTGAATGTCATTATATTTAAGTACATAGGTGATTGTTATTGTTAACATGGTTTTCGGAGGTACTAAATTAAAGTAATAGAATTTCTCAAGACTACTCACTTTTTCCTTTCCTAACCGTAACAGGTAAACAGGTGTTTCTTTCATAAATAACAGTAGTAGTACAAAACCTACTGCCACAGTAAGATTCAAGTAGTTGATGACGTCATAACTGCAAAACCATCCTTCTATGTATGAGATAAGTGTTCCAAAATTATACATAAACGTCATTATGCTGAGAAGTGTTCCTCTGATAAAAGTCTGACTTATTTCGTCAACATAAACCACTCCTGTTACGAAATGCAGCCCTGTGCCAATTCCTATCATATACCGACCGATTAGAAGCTGTGTCACGGTTTTTGCGGTTGTTATGATAGACCAGGCTAGCTGAAAATAAAAGGGGTCAATTATTATCGCAACTCTCCTCTTTGGTGAGTAAAGGTAAATATTTTGATTGGTGGTATTAGTGATTAAGCTTATTATTAGTTTTTCCATGCTAGGAATTTCTTCTGTATCGTGTGAGCGTCTAGAAATATAATAAACTTACATCCACATAACGAGATTTGGAAGCTGTTGGCTATACAAATATTTTTCCATGCGGGAATCGAACCCACTGCGCCAACTGTATCGCCAGAATTCGTACACATTGGCACCATTTTTTTTCATCGTCGCTTTTTTTTTAGTTTGGTCGCCTAATACACTATACCCTAGTTTTAATTATGAATAAATTAAGAAAATTAATAACTCACTACATAACAAAGTCTGCTCAATATTTCTGTACGTTTTCGACCAATTTTATCATTTATATATCCCGCAAAAACAATGGATGATAGAGAACCCAGCATTATAACTGAAGATAACAAATTGCAGTCATTTTCCTTTATTTTGTATCCAAGTGGTGACTCTTCACTCTCCAGTATGGGCAGCGCATAGGAAGGCCATGTATTTCCAACAGCCACCATGAACGTTGGCATTGAAACTGAAGCAGAAAGGATTATTTAAAGTCTTACTTACCGAAATTAAGTAAATGATTTTTAAGTTTTTATTCACTTTATGACACACAAACTTAAAATAAAATAAATAAAATTAATATCTTGGGACAACAAGAATATTGTATATTGTTCAATTTGTAGACCTAGTACTTAGCGTGTCTTACAGATGTTTATGACTAGCTTCGCCCGCCTCATGGATTTACTTATAATATACAAACATATTTTTCCAATCCGACTGGTAGTGTGAGAAATTAGCGCGTTTAAACAAACAAATAAAATACCTACTCTTCATCTTTATTGTATTAGTATTAATAAGCCAGGCAAGGCACATAGCGAAAAGTGGAAGGTCGGGAGACCTTTGCCCAACGTAGGGACAAGACAAGGTTAATTTTAAAAAAATCTCTTTGTACTAATAATTTAGTTAAGTACATAAACTTAAAATTACACAACTTGCAATAACAATAGCACTTAAAATACTTAGGTAGTGTTTATTTTGCATTAACATTTTTATCAAAACGACTTTTTAAATAAACTAGCATGTACCTACGTTATCTCTACATAGTATAAAACAAAGTCGCTTCCCACCGTCTGTCCCTCTTAACGCTTAGATCTTTTATACTACGCAACGGCTTATACTACGATTTATTTTAATGCTGTTTTCATCAAACTCGAGGAAGGTTTATCTTTACTTATAGAACATCACACTACGACCAGCGGTGGCGGAGCAGTAACCAAAGACGTAACTGAACGTGGGTGATACCGCAGGGTATAGGTATATGTAGCTCATTCATTATATTATGGAAATGTTGCTTTTCTTTATACGTTTTTTGTAATTTACTTAGTAACTAGCTGTTCCCCGCGGTTTCGGTTTCTGTTGGTCGTAGCGTGATGTTACATAGCCTATAGCCTTCCTCAAGAAATGGACTATCCAACACTAAAAGAATTTTCCAATTCCAACCAGTAGTCCCTGAGATTAGCGCGTTCAAACAAACAAACTCTTTAGCTTTATAATATTAGTATAGATTATTGCTACGTAACCGATTACTAAATGATATTACATAGGTATTTAGTAATTTATGTAATTATTATATTTTAAACTTACAAAAAATGGTCACTAATACTTGTACTACAATGCTATTCATGTTGCAATTTGTATTTTTGTGTACTCTTTAAATCACTTAATTGAATGACAGTCCCTAAAAATCACTGATACACCTCCATGCTGGTGACTTCACTTCAAATAATGTTGATTAAAATAACTGTTCATTTTATTTATAATAAATTTATCAAAGAATAGATAAAACTAAATCTTTCTTCAAATAAGTACTTACTTCATAGGTGACTTACGTTCATTCTCAATTATTTTTTTACTACTTTTTGATAAAAATTTCCAACCGGTCCTTTTGAAAATCTTTGGGGGAGGCTATTTCCAACAGCGGACGTCCTGCGGCTGATATATGATGATGATGATGAACATTTTCCGAAGACTTAGTTAACTGATCTAATTCATTTGTGCCTTCCGCATTTTAACAGTACGGACGATTACTGTAATTCACGCCGCCGTAGAGACATTAGTGTAGATATCGTTATCTTTCTAGACATATATTATAATATAATGTATAATTTTTCAGCACGTGTGTATGTCATTAACCTCCTCTAACCGGCTGGACTGGCTTGAATATTTATTTTTATGTTTTATTCCCAATAGGACATGGTAGGTGGCTCTACAAGCCAACTATCGCTCAGGGTGACATCTATCAATCTGCTAATTTATGATTTTCTTCGGCCATCTCACCTGCATGGTTTCTGAAAATGATGTTCAATTTCAGGCACTTATCATCATGCCTGTATTCCTTGAAGAGATAGGCAGAGGTACCAATGTATTGGTGTACGTACACCCACAGTTCGCCAGTATGTTAGGGTCCCATAGTCCCATGTAATAGGGGGCGAGCCTATTGCTAATTCCAGCCACATTACTACAAAAGTAGTACAAAAAAAACGAATTTCTTAGTATATTTGAACGTTTCATAGAAAAGACTATCTAATATTAAATCTTAATTAATATCTTATTATTTACATTATATCTTGCTTAATTTATGATTACATACGTATAAGACAATAGTTGATAAGGAATATGCAAACAATGTTTTATATCACACTGTCTGTGTCATTTCAAACTATTAACAAAGTTCCGTTGATGTAGAGTAACTGTATTGTTATCATTCATTAGATTCTGCACAATGTCTGCTTTGATGGAGTAGGTATTTATTAGCACTTACTTCATTATTAAAATTTACCACATTACTTACTACCTTAGTGTAGTACTATTGTAAAGACCTGGTTAACTCGAATTTTTATTTGCATAGGTATTAAAGAGGAGAATGAGACTGTCTGATCCCCCAGTCAAACCGTCTTGACGGTTTTGGGAGAATATTTTTCTATTTGTAATTTTTCTATTGATTAATAAAAAAGTTTTTAAAAAAGATTTCATTTCTATGTCAATATTTAAAAATCTACTTAATTATGTATTACAAATAAACAAATGGAATAATAAATAAAATATATAAACAATAGAATTCCCAAACGATGTTACGCGATAACATAATAGGACCCTATGTCAACGAGCGTCACCTTTCGCGACGAGTACACTCCCCTTGCTATTTTATGAATTCGTAATAAGCCTCTGTTAACTCATGTTTGCCTGGTACTGCGAAGCGCCTTTTGGTGGAATAGTGACACAACTCCGCGGCGCTCTAGCCACAGAATACGCTCTACGTTTGAATAGCATGTGATTATCGTCAGTGTAACAGTTGCAATGTGTAGTACACAGAGGGCGCAGTTTATTTTCTTATTATTTTATTTTAACTATACCAAATACCTTCTAGTATGGAATATAAAATAGTACACAACAAAATTGGTTTTCGTATTAGTTGAAACCCTGGAATCCTTCATAAAAGAGCTGTAAATGACAATGAACAGCTGAAACTGTTGGCGTTAGTTTAGTCGTCACTTGTGGAGTTTTCGTCACACAACTGTTACGTCAACTTTGACTATTTTTACTAAGACTGCATGAAACCAAAGTAGTGCTTTGGTTCTCATTCGATATTACAAACCTACCTACTGTCACTTACTGTGTTGACATTGAAAATAATCAAGTGGTCGATGGATGCCGCCGCAATATGAACGGCAGTATTACTGGTAATTTTTTTTAAGATGAAAATAATAAAATTTAAGCAAGTTCAATATTATGTAGACCTTGAAAATAAAGAAGTTTGTTTGTGTTCTTATGTAAACTGACCCAAGTTTAGGTCTCATGTCCCAAAACTAGTTGTATAAGAAGAATGCCAATATAATATACCTATTGGTGTACTTTTTCTTTCTAAAGCTCCATAAATTAAGTTGCCTACCACAAACATGTAGTTTTACTAAGTACTGTTTGGTATTGCAGTTATATTACGGACTCGGTATGAGACCTAACAACTCCCCTTGGTAGAACGAGATACGGCGCGCGGCGCTCGACAGTCGAGCGCGCGCGTTCATTCGAGTATTCGCAACATCATGATTCTCGTTCGAGTACCAGGACATTATAACGTAAAGGCGACCGAGCCGTACTAACTACCTACTGTGTTTATGGTACACTTTGTTTAACAAACAGCAACGCCCACTTCTCTAATTATTATTACGTTATTACATAGCATACCTGCCTACCGATCGTATTGTATTTGTAGGTATACGAAATAGTGTTTATTTGTACGTATAATGTACCTACTTTATTTATTAATAAATTTATATTGTTGGGTCTATATACTTTATTAGCATTATGAATGAAAACCGATTGCATATGGTAAAGTAATTGTAACCAACAGTATTTACATAGGTATACTGGCAATTATTGTGCTAAGGTCAGTCAGTCAAAGCACTAATTATTGACTCTTTTAGCATTATGGACGCCTAGTAACACGGCGTTTTGTTTTATTTATTTAAATTGTTTAAATAAAATATTTATATAAAAACAATAATGTAAATCGACACGTTAATTTATGATTAAGTAATAAAATTTTGTGTTTCCTCTCACCATTATTGGGACAAGCAGTAATAAAGTAATTTCGTTTTGTACCGATAATTATGTGAATTTATTGAACGTTAACGTAATGAAACTGAGTATGGTAAATTCTCTATTCGACTCGTTTATGTGTTCCGTAGAAAATAAGGAACCCTAATCCCTTTTAGATAAGCTGTAGCCTACGTCCGCCCGTATATCACCTGTTATTAAGAGGCTAAAATAATATCATACGTTTCAAGAAGAAGCGCATAAGAAATAAAAATTACACTGATGCTACAAAACAAACATCAAACAATGTATTGTATTATTTACAACGAATTAGGTACATTATGAGAATGTTTTAGGTTTAATTTTTAAGAAGTGGTAAAATAAAATAAAATAAATACAGAGTTTTGTAAGATTTCTATTAAAAATACAACAATAAATTAATGGCTAATTTGAGCCATTACACATTAATAATAAGTATTACGTAATTAGTTTTTATTATGTACTTATAATTTATATAAATTAAGGTTTTGTACGACTTACAATTAGGTATTTGAATGCAACAAACAACAAACATGGATGGATGGTAATGATGAAACAAAAATCAGCTGTGCATTCTACTAGGAATTCATAATACCGAAGAAGATATTTTTGTGGTTAAACAACACTAAGGTATTCGTTTGTTATCTTACAACATTATGTTACCCTTGTTACAAAATGTCGTAAGAACCTGTTGGACATTGTAGTATGCAGTGGGTGGCCGGCCACAGGTGGCCATCCAGTGAGGAAGTTGTAGCTAGCCTAAAGCTCCAGTTTAAGTTGCACGTCCAACCAGGACCGCACGGATGGTGAAGAGAGTCGTGTGAAAATTGTTGGACCTGCGAAATTCGGGCACATTGGTGATATCCAGCCTGATGTGATTCCCCAAAGACCGTCATCTGCTACCACTGGCGCTCCCGAGTCGGGCTGTGAATGGAAAGCGATATTGGTATTAAAATTCTTTAAAATAACAGAGACTTACTAAGCTAAGGGCCAAGAAAAAAATGTGAACTGGGTATAGGACAATTCAGGATTTTTATTTTATGTCAACTGTCCAATTGGATAAGGAAGAGGAACTTCTGCGACCTGGGCAGCTTTTACCTTCAGCCTTTAGCGCACTATGGACTTAAGCAGTAACTTGTGCTAGCTGTTTCTAACAAACACTCCCAATTATTATCATTAAAAATAGAATTCAGCCAGAACCTCCGTTCGTTGGGATTTACTACTTTCCCCTACGAATTTCACAACTCGTCTATCATCATCATCTTCATGCCCTTATCCCATACGTTACTTGGGGTCGACGCAACACGTTTTCTTCTTCCATGCCAACCAGTCAACCGTCATGCTATCAATCACTGACTCCCTTCTCTTTCATATCATTCTTCACACAATTCATCCATTTTTTCTTTGGCCTCCCTGTTCCTCGCATGGACTCCAGAACCTCCAATAAAGGTTATACTTTACTTTCTCGTGTCATTAACTTTGGTGGTGTCTTTATTTGGTGGCTCTCATCATCCATAACTCTGACTTAAACACTCATCTTCCCTCTTTGAGAAGTTATTTTGAAAAAACGAATGGTGTAAAATTGTGTTAAGTATTTAAGAATTTTTCGTACAAACAAACTCCATACAATTTAAAACCTAGTGCGGCGAGCACTAGGTTACATTACAAAAGGAAACTGCGCAAATTGACAACATAAAAAGTTTAAGCTGATAGCTACCAGCTGAGATATTGTCCGTCAGTTATTAATAATTTCCTCAATTTGTAAGTAGATAGATGGATGATTAGCCTCTAGTCCAAATTTTGGTCACAGTGGCCAAAATACAATAAAGTGCGCAAACACAGGTGCACTACCTCTCCCCTCAATCTAATAGGTCGATGGGTGGGATAGCAATCCGACACAACTTTCAAAGTCGGTATTGCCACATTTGCCACTGAGAAATGCCTTATAGAAAAAAACCAATAACACTGCGGTCTGGGAATCGAACCAAGGATCCCTGTTTTCTCCTGTATCGTGGGTGCGTTTACAAAAATAATAAACTCGCACACACAAATAGCCAGGCTCGGAAAAACTATCTAGTATGTTATCTGTAGACCATACAAATATTTGTGCCATGCGGGAATCGAAGCCGCGACACGCAGCGCAGCAGCGAATCGCTCAGCCACTGCGCCAACTGTCATAATAATTGTTAGGAATAATTATGACGAAAGCGGTTGAAAACCTAGGAACAAACTAATGATCGTGCTAAAAATAAAACATACTGCAGTGTGATTGTGTGAATTATGAAGGTGAATGAGATAGATCATGAATTAGTATATAGTAATTACTAGGATAGGATAAACGCGACTTATAAACAGTGATACATTACTGCCGACGTATCTTGGCGGTGCATACAATAGCAGTTGGGGTACGCAATGGGTCTATTATGAAAAAAAATGTATGATGTGGTCTGCGCAGCTAATCGGCTAGCTTCAGGACCGCCAAGATACATCGGCCGTACTGTACCAGGCTAACATTTAGATTAGGCGCGCAGAAGTAATAGGATACGATTCATGTAGTGACGACCTACATTTATCATCATAGAGATATACCTATGGAGATGCAGTTAACTTATGTGCAGAAAATACCTTTAAGTGACATGTCGCCCAATTTTAGTATCTGTCTCGATTGAAATAAGGTTTATATTTTGTGCGATTCGATGCATTTGGTTTTTTTATTAATAATGCCCGTTCATACATTTAAATCAGTGCTTATGCTTACCATGCAGACACTATGATGCGTCACCACTGACTTCAAACACAGGCTGGATTCATTGATGCGCTCTTTTATGGCCGCCATTACATTTTGACACACGTCCTCCGGAATTAACCTCTGCGTTGATACCCGCATGCTATTATGCTTTGTTCGTTCCTTGGCGTTTTCTGATATTGTTTTCCCATTTCGCTGGAACACAAAAATCGTCATAATGTTAGTTTAAAAATCCTACGTCCGTCTTAGACATGCTACTTAATAAAAACGCGACTCTTTTACTCTTACTAACGTATCCTCGTCACATTCAAAGAGGTTGTCATAAAAGACATGAATAATCCAATAAAATCACAACATAATAACAGTAACCTAAATGCACTAATTGGATGGACACCACCAATCAATTCACACACTTTTTATAAGCTGTCAATACGCGATTCCCTTTAAGATTTTTATGGCAAAGTAAACTGTGACGTCACATTTTTGACAATTCAATTGATCAACTATTTTTTAATTCAAAGAAAATATAAATCTAATTTTAACGTTAATTTGAAATAAATCGGGGTTTTTAAACTAAAATAATTTTTAAAGTGAAGACTTATTTAGCGGCGTTGTGCACTTGTTTTGGAATGGGTAAAAAATGTTAAACTCGCGTCAGGACACGTGACCTGATCGAAAATCTTACGAATTTATAGTACACAAATATGACAATTCACTGGCGCGAATTGTCATATTTGTGTACGATAGCGCAATAAAATGCACAACGTTAATATTCAAGTTTTCACTTCTGCCGGCACTCCCGGAGTGCAACCCGTCGTTTTTTTTTGTAACAGTTTTGTCTTGGAATTATTAGTTAATGGTCTAAAATGCCTAATTGCAATTAAATAACGATTGAACAGTTCGTGTTAGTAGGCATGAAACTTACCACTATCCTCGGCCAGTACGTTGTCATAAACTTAGCACTCAGCACCTTCCCGTTGATATTAGAAATTGCAATCGGGCTTATAACCTCAGAAAATTTTACAGGTTTCGCCATTCTCAATAAAGAGATGTCAAAACTTGGTTTGCCGTAAATAAAATAGGGATGAATTTCTAGTGCCTTGATGGGGACCAAAATACCACCTCTTTTGCAGTCCACAGATCCTAGTCTTGCTCTGAACAACTTTAAAGATTCTCTTACACTGTAAACACAATAATAAAAATGATGTTAATTATTTACGTTTCAAACATAATGGCGGCTCGGAAGTTATATATTATATTATTTCTCGCAGGTTTATTCAAGTCAGTAATAATTTAGGCTCCATTTAATTATTACATACTATATATTTTATAGAAGTAATCACTATATACCATCACGCCTGTATTCTCCGAAGGTTAAGGCAGAAGTGTAATGTAATCATTTTGTGGAAGGAATGCATTCTTTTTTTTGTATTATTATCTTGTTAATGGTAATGTGCTTACACAAAGCACGTAAAGCCGTTGGTCCCGGCTGTCATTTGTAGATCTTTGACAGTCGTTACTGTTAGTCAGAAGCCCGAAAGTCTGACAACCAGTCTTACCAAGAGTATCGTATTACCCATTACTGGGTTGTGGAGGTCTGATAGGCAGTCGCTCCATGTAAAATACTGATATTCAGCTGCATCCGGTTAGACTGGAAGCCGACCCCAACATAGTTGGGAAAAAGGCTAAGCAGATGATCTAATGTGCTTACACAGTAAAGAAATGTAATTGCTGTGACCATTTACTGATAGATTGGCAACCGCACGTATACGTTGCTTGATTGGTAGTTGATAATACAGTCAAACATAATATTATTATTTTTTATGTTATGTTGCCATGTTATACGGCTGAAGTTGAAATTTGTTTTATTTCATAGGACAATTGTATTACATTGTTGGAAAACGACACAGCAATCATTGTTACACGATTAGAGTAGATAATACAATCAAAAGAGAATGGCAGGCAAGTCTTTGTTATTTAGCAATTCACTATGTCACAGTTTAACTGCCCCGTTGGTCTCGTGGTGGTAAGCACGACTGTTGAGCGTGGGGTCCTGGGTTAAATTCCTAGGTCGGGTAAATAGTGTTATTGGGTTTTACCATTAGACATTTACTTGTAAGCAATGTCAAAGTATACAACATGTATGTTCACTTTAACGCAGACACATAAACATGATGGCTGACGGCAAATATCTGAGTTCCATGTTCTTGACTAAAAAAAAAATATTGAAGGAATCCGCAAACGGCCACTGATATCACCAGCTATGTCAGGAGAGTACGCCGGTGAAGAAATTAATTTTATTTTATTAGTTTTCAGAATAATAAAAAAAGGAATACTTACTGATAAAATTCTCCAGCTGTGGTTAGAATCCAGCTTTTATCGACCAGGGCGCCAGACACGTAATGCGATCCTGTTTTCTGTACTGATACAGAAAAGGGATAGTCGACTAGTGTACTCTTCGAATCTTCGTCATACTCCTCTTTGCTATTGCTGTATTGGTACGTACAGCCTGCACCCTCGTTGGAAACCATTTCATTCTCCACATCAACTTCTTCAACACCTGTAATTGATTTGATTTAACTTGAGTAACTCAAACTGGATGTGAAGAGCCAAAGATCGTGCTCAGTGGCGCACCTTGGGAGAGGCCTATCTCCAGCAGGGGAATGCGAAAAGGCTGTTGATGATGATGATAATGAGTAACTCAAATGATAGACATGTTAATGCATTCAGTAGAAGCCTTGCGTGAGAAAATAAACGATCTAATTTGCTACTAAACTAGAGATTGGAGATATGAGTTTACTTTAAGACTATTCCTTTTTCACGCTTAGAATATCTCCTGTATTTTGGTTCCAATACACAAACAACCAGACCCAGAACAGCCACCTGTAGGATATATAAGTACAATCATCGCATCAGTCAATCACTCAGCCACTGAGCCAACCGTGTTGTCTAATTACAAACATTACATTGTACGGAATGTAATATACATTCCAACTTTTACTGTAGACGAACAAATTGAAATAAACCTTATAATATTTATTTACCAGCTTCTACAGTCATCGTAACGTTTTCTTCTTGTTCAGCATTAGGTTTTTTCATTAGACCGCATTTTGTTCTACTTGAATTAGTATTGACATGCGGTAATGAAGAGTTAACATAATTAAGCTCGTGATTCACTTCATTATCAGCTTCAGAGTCACCAATATCGTTTACTTGGTTGTCATTCAATGAATTACATTGATTTAGAAAAACAATTAATATTACTTGTAATAAATTCATGGCAGAAAATTATTCTGACACTTTTGACTGAACACTAACTAATCTTAAAGTCGACGGTGAACTCAATGAATCACTTAAGAACACTAGGATTCGTCTTCGAAGTGCAGGTGTGAAGTACAATGGTGATACTGATAATGAAGGGAAAATAGAACAGAAAACATAACAAAAGACGCGTTTTAATGGTTTATTCATCAAAAAAAATAAAAGATGTCTGTCTAGTTACAAAGGATAATGCATTCACAGCTGAACTCTTTAGAACAACAGCTGTCTATTGTAGGTTTAATTTAAATAAATATGAATTTAAAAATTACCTTTATTTTAACCGACGATAACAATGAAAAGGTTTTCAATTCGATACGTTTACTTACATTTTTTTATGTTTGAACTGGACCTAGACTCTGTTAAGTAACTTATTAAGTAAGTACCATTTTTTTTTGTTTTATTGCAAAGTCATATCAGTTATTTAAAAGAGACCACTTTTCACAGGCATTTGCAAGAAAAAGAAATGATTTACAATTTACGCTCCATTTATTTAATTTTCAATGTCTGTACCTACATAAGACATTCAAAATATAATATAACACTTTTTGTATACCTCTATGTAATAATGTAATCCCCTCGATCCAGATTTCTTTAGACATACTTACTTACTCCGATCGTCAAAATGTCAGCTGTTCGTAGTATTACACCAGGCGCACATAAGATCACAGAGATGTGTAATATAGAAAAAGCAAACGAAGCAAGAAGCTATAATATTTTTTTTTATCTTGTAGCGCCTTCGTAGCACGTGCTGTTTTAGTGTAGCTTCTAAAAATAATTAAACATGATGAGTATTTTTTCCGGGCGTGTATTTTTTTTTCTAATTTTAATTATGTATTTTTACTTTCCAGTGTCAAGACCATTTTTTTGTGTAATTTCTAGGTATGCCGTTTGGTCATCTATTGGCGATTGTATAAGACCGTGATTAAATTATTTGTTATACCTACTTAAGATTATGGGAAAAAGGCGTGAGTTTATGTATGATAAGATCTAATGTTGAAAGAGCGGGTTTTTTTTTCATTCGTGCGGCTGTGGTGTCACTGCTTCCATAGCTGATCTATTGTGATCGCCGCTTTTATGGTTAGAGATCGCTTCTAAACTCAGCGGCTGTGAAGAACTGCAGGATCAGCTTTGGGGCAATCTCTATTAGTTCACCCGGTCCTAATAGGTGTTTGTAAACCTTAATAAATAAATAAATGACACAAAAAGAAATATCAGCTACAAAACTATTTCAAACATACCACTTTTTCCAGTATGTGTTGACCTCTCACAGTAGGGAAAGCCAGTGTATTACGAGGTCAGTTTATACTGGGATATGTTATACTGGGATATGTTGCTTGATAGTTCGTCGTGGTGACCTTTAGCAATGATAGGTCCTTCCCTTTTTCCCTTGCTCATGTTAATACTAGTCGGCTCTTCAATAGCTTCTGAATTGAGCTTAGCTCTCTGCCTAAACGATACAACCCACACACAATCACTCCTTAACCTTTTGAACGCCACAGTCGTGTATAGCCGACAAATCAAAATGTGCCCAACAAGGCACAGTCGTCTATAGACGACAAGAAAACTGCATATTTAATTAAATTGCATTTGTCGTCTATACATGACTGTGGCGTTCAAAAGGTTAAGTAACTAATTCAATAAGCCAAATGTGATAATCCTGCAAAATCGGCTCATTTTCTCTTTTTTATAGGATGGAAAATCATCAAGTGATTTCTAGGTAGCAGAAGGGAGTGTTAGACTCTTACTGACTAAAACCTTCCGTGTTCGTAATACCCTTTGTGTTCCAGAGCTGCGGTGACTTTTTCGAACAAATTACCGCAACCTGAGCAGACACTGCCAGCAACGGTTCTTGTGCCTTAAAACTTATGCCTAAATAAGTAGTATGAGGATGTAACCTGACCGAATCCGGCCAAGGCGATGCTTCAGCTCCGCTGTAGTCGTCGTTCGTGAGCTCGCATGTGGCTTATGTTACCAATCTTCTTTGTGATGCTCCTCACACATTGCGGACATGTGAGCACATCATCTATATCATCATCAGCCTATCACAGTCCACTACTGGACATAGGTCTTGCCCAAGGTGCGCCACTGAGCCCAATCTTCGGCTCTCCGCATACAATTACTGCCAGCCGCCTTGCGCAGATCGTCGCTCCATCTACCCGGGGCGCGTCCTACACTACATTTAGGTCCATCAGTTCTTTGTTCTGCTACAAATGTGACCAGCCCACTGCCACTTCAGCTTGCTAATCCTTACAGCTATGTCAATCACTATCGTTATCTGGTGAATATCTTCGTTCCGGATTCAATCCAGCAGAAATACACCGAGCATAGCTTTGTCCATATCACGCTGAGCGACTTTAAACTTGTGACTTTGACTTTAAACACATCATCATCTGCCTAGCCTTTTCCCAACCATGTTGGGGTCGGCTTCCAGTCGAACCGGATGCAGCTGAATATCAGTATTTTACATGGAGCGACTGCCTATCAGACCTCCACAACCCAGTAATGGGTAATACGATACTTTTGGTAAGACTGGTTGTCAGATTTTCGGGCTTCTGACTAACAGTAACGACTGTCAAAGATCTACAAATGACAACCGGGACCAACGGCTTTACGTGCTTTCCGAGGCACGGAGGAAACTCGCTATGATAAATGGTCACCCATCCACAGACCAACCTCGGCAAGCGTGGCTTAACCCGGAAGATCGGTCTATGCGGCTGTAATTATTTAGCCATGAGCTCCTTGACTGACTTTGACTTTAAACACAAAATATACTTAAATAGTTATAGATAATTACCGCAGGTGGTCGGGCTTTCATTTGGTCACGCTTGGCATCAAGATCAAGGCGCCGCTGTACTTCAAAGCTATGAACCAAGTATTAGAGTACCTTGAAGACCTGTCTGTAAATAATTATATGGACAGTCAAGGACTTTTTTTATCATGAGATGGCAAATAAGCCGATGGCCTACCCGATGTTAAGTGGTCACTGCTGCAAGACGAGAGTCCTGTCAAATACGTTGCCATCCCAGAGACATGGCTGAAACGTCTCATGTGCCTGTAATTTACACGGGCAACCGGCACCCATACTCTTCAAATCGGAACTTAGCAACACTGCTTGGTTGTAGTACTTCCCCGGACGAGCTGCTTCACCAAGAACTCTACTACTACTAGGTTGTAGTGTTCCCATTGAAGAACGTTGCTCTGTCTGAACTGCGAGATACAACTTTATTGAATCATTAAAATGGTACTTACTCTTATAGGTATTATTACTTAAGTATTATCTATAATATTTGTTTTTTTAATTTGGATGATAAAATAAATAAAATTCCCACACTAAATACACCCTCACTCACTCGCTATACTGTGTGAGTGAAAGGTCATGATAAAATCCTTTGTTTGCTTTTTTAAAACTTGTTTTAATAGTTTGGTAATTTTGTAGTGGAAAACCATAATTATCCCGCTTAAACAATATTTGTAAAATTTCCTTTAATTTTAGAAATATTGTAAATTATATAGCGGTCAGGGATTGATCACAATATTACGTCCTAGAAGAAATATGTACTTCGAATGACACATCTCTGTGTATGGTACATAATATTTTCTTAGCAATTTATTATGAATACCTTCTAACCGCTGAACAGTAACATTACAAAACGATTACCAACAAGAATAAAAAGTGAGGTTCTGAAGTAAATTTTTCTACTATTATTGTTTTCTAAAGTTCCGCTATTGTGCCGGGAACAATACATTGTTACATCACATAATACTGGTTTGTTTAGCTAAACTGTTCATAAACTACCATAGTGATTAGAATTTCTACTACGTTAGTTTCTAGCTGACATTACAGAATATTTAACGTACCGTGCTTCTAATGGGTACTAGGACTAAATAGATGATGTGAAGTTTTGTAACAATTCTAGTAATTACATTTAAAAAATGAAGTGCCTTCAATTTGTAACGTATTTTGTAGTCTTAGCTTTTAATTTTAATCGTAATTTATTTGTAGAAAGTGGTAAGAGAAAGATTTTGTTTTAAATATTGTACATTTGTGTTTATTGTACTCGTATTTAATGATATTTTTTTAACGAAGAATGCTTATTTTCTCCATAAATACTGAAATAGGAGAGAGCCTAAATTCATTCCTCAATCAGCATGGATAATAAAACTGGGTATTTGTCAAATTACTGTCTTTTAAATAACCCTAATTAATTGGTAATCACATACTATACATACCGTATACATCTGTATACCGTTTTTGCCGGATCTGGTAAGTACAAAAGTTATATTACTGCTACGTAAACTCGCCCGTTGCAATACCGGCAACCAAACTTCATTAATTTGTGCTTGTGACGGTGCATCTGTAACTAATGATATTCTGTAAAAATCTCCCTTGGAAGAATTTGGATGAATAGGGCAGTTGAGCTTGAGGTGATTTTGTCCATTCCTAGCATCAGGTGGGATGACAGATTGTCTCAAACTCGATTCATCTAAATTCACCAAGGGATTTTTTCACGGAAAAGACTTTTCAATTATTTTCTTACCGGACCGGTTGAAAACGGCATGTATGGTCGGGCCCTCTTACTGATTAAAACCCATATATGTATCCCTTTGGTCGGGCCCTTTTTTTAGGGATTGAAGGCCACCCCCTCTTTTAGGAGGGCCTTTTTTTTAAGGAGATTTTCAGTGGGCCTGTAGCGTCAATTTAGGTTTATTTAAAACGGTATTTTTTTTCAATACGTTCCTAACGAAAGTTCAATGATACTAGGAGATGAGAATACCGCAAAAGTAATTACTATTGCTTCAGGTACAACCACAAGGAGGTCAGACTTAGAATGTGAATTTCCGCCTAAAATGGAAGAAGACCTCACACACATTAGGAAAAAAAGACTAACAACAGAGACTGGATTAGTCTGTTTAGAAGACTATCCTTATACTGTATCCGTAAGGTAAGTCTAAAGCATTATTAACCAAAACACAAAACTTACAAATAATCATAAAATTATAAGGTAGGTTTGGATAAGAACTGCCCGCGACTTCATCCGCGTTTGGCTTATTTCACGCGCGTTAAGCTACATCCTTCGTTACTGCTCTGCTCCCGTGTGTCATAGCGCGATGCTTTGTAAATGTTAAAGATTATATTGAAATACATTTGGTATATAAAGAAACTCTTACTCGGGTAATACCTTAAACATTGCTGGCAAAGTATTGCAGCCACAGCCATGTATTGCCGGGAATAATATAGCCCGTTCAAAAAGCGTACTGCAAAGCATGGTAATATATTTTTTTACTTTTTAAAAAGAGAAGATAATAAGTTTGACGCATATATGTCTGTCTGTGGTACCGTAGCTCTTAAACAGGTGAACCGATTTGAATGCGATTTTTTTATATGTAAGAAGGTTTCCTAGCGGTGGTTCTGTGTTATGTTTTATCAAAATCGGCTCCACCGTTTTAAGGTTATCAGCTCTTTTGTTAGCTGTCCCCCGACAAAAGAATAAAGTACCCTACTAATTTTTTTTTTCTTGCAGATTACACGGAAAACATTGGTGTGGAGGAGCAATAGTGGGAACACAGTGGGTTCTTACTGCGGCGCAATGCTTCGATTAGTAAGTTAGAAATCGAAAGGTTTAATGATATTGTTCATAGGATACAATAAACGATGAAGAGGTGGTTTGAGGAGCTAAAAAGTGCAAAACAAAATTGGTAACTTTGGCGACTTTATACAAACCAATGGCGAGTCAGACTCACTAATTTCCATACAAACATTTAACTTACTGTCCGAAGGAAGACTCTGAATGCAGGCCGCTTCCAACTGGTCCTTTTGAAAATGTATGGGGGAGGCCTATGTCCAGCACGGACAGTGAATGACCCTACTGCTGATATGATGATGCTTTCTTTGTAATTTCAGATTTGGTCCCTTATGTTGTTCATATTCATGAGATACTTTTACCCCCTGAATGACCGGTAGTACATAAATGACTGCACCGTTGATCTCGTGGTGGCAAGCACGACTGCTGAGCGTGGGGTTGTTGGGGTTTTTTTCATTAGGAATTTCTCAATAACTGCCTGGAGTTTCGAACTTGGCGGTGTGACACCCCCGTGCTTCGGAAAGCACGTAAAGTTGTTGTTCCTACGCCTGATCTCTCACTGTTTGTGTTGGATAGCCGTCCCATCGGACTATGAGAGTTGGGGAAGAGGGAGCGCACTTCTGTTTGCGCACACGCTTGTGCACGATAATGTCTCCTGCGTACTTGGCTAGTCTACAATAAGATTAGCCGCCGTGGACGGAATCGGTCTGGAGTACATACATACATTTATTTACATGTGTACTATAACTTGCCGAGTAAACGGTTTCTTTTCCAAACAGCGTAACAAAAGAGGAAGTCACCGTCAGAATGGGGTCGGTATTCAGAGACTTCGGCGGGAGAATCGTGGCTGTGGTGGACATCAAGAGACACCCCAGCTATAAAATGGACCAGTACTATCCTGAACACAACCTGGCTATGGTCAAGGTAATCCGATACTTCACGACATACGCATAGATACAGTTTAAATTGACTTGGTGGAGTCAGCAAGCCCACGGCCCACCTTGTTGTTAAGTGGTCACCGCTCCCTGTAGACATCTGCAATACCAGAGACCTTGCAAATGTGTTGCCATCACAGAGACAAAGTTGAAATGTGTCATGTGCCTGTAATTACATCAGCACCCATACCCTCTAAACCGGAACACAGCAACACTGCTTTGCTGCAGAAATACTGAAATAGGGATGGCGGCAGTACTTCACCAGACGAGGACCTTCACAAATAGCTCTAGTACTATTACTAAAGTAAAACTAGCTACTATACTAACGTAACTAACTACTAAACATCTTACAAATGTAAGATGTGCTAAACGTAACTTTAGCAAGCGCGACCTGGAGCCGTCTCGGTAGGAGCAGCAAGCAGCTCATAGACTTGTCTGGTGGACTTTGGTTAAAACCAGATACCGGGTGCAGATCATTATGTAAAGTTCGACGGGTCAAGTATTCACATAGACCTTTGTCGTACTTCTGGACTCCTGGCCTTACCTCCGCTGACCTCAGTGGCAGCATTGTTTTCCACTGTGTGTACATTATTAGATAAATGACCATTCCTGCCTACTCCTCCAAGCTAACCGACGCCGGCGGGATGTATACCTTATTGTAATAGTACTAGCTTCACCCCGCGACTTCGAGCGCGTCAATTTTGATATGTTAGTTATCCCACGGGAACTGTACATTTATCCGGGATAAAAGTATCCTATGTGTTATACCACACTATAATCTAGCACAGTGCCAAATTTCATCCATATCCGTTTAGCCGTTCGAACGTGAAAGAGTAGCAAACATCCATCCATCCATCCATCCACCCTCACAAACTTCCGCAAGGAAGTAGGATGACGTGGATTGTTGATCGAAGAGCATCATAACAATACACAGACAATATTCAACGTTCCAATATCAAATACATTTTAGCATTTTAGCTCACAGATCACTAAGTAAGCACAAGCCAAAGCGTTCGACTTTTCGACTAAGGAAAAACGACCGATTGTGACCTAAATACTTAAAATCTAAGTTCAAAGCAACCTTTTAAACATATGTGATCCTTGTATTACAGGTGAATCTGCCGATAACTCCAAATGTCAGAATGCAGCCCGTGTCACTAGCTATCCCTGATTCGGACCTGCCGCAGAAATTTGGGGAGACCGTCGTCACTGGATACGGTTCTGTGGTAATGAATTTAATATTTTCACAAACAACCTAATTGTGCATACATATGTATATGCAGAACATGGAGGTCTCCACTCTCCACCTGTGTAGGGAGGGAAGGCAGGGAAGTGGCGTTCAGTGATTTTGCATAACGTTAGTATTGTTTGAAATTCCTGAGCTGGGAAAATAATTTTATTTAAATAACATGATTTCTTATGAAACGGGTAAACTGAGTAGTGAAGTCATAATTAGAATGATGATAGAATTCTGTGCAGGTGGTACTGGTAGGCAAAACAAAATAGAATTACCTACACCATTTTCTCTTTTGTTTTGTGGAACATCAATCTGGTATCTACTTCCGTGGGTACCAGGTAACCATGATTGAAAAGTGCTAGTCCGTTAGCTTTGGCAATTCGCCGTTGGGAAACCCATCAATAACTGCGAAAAAAACAACCCACACAATCTACCTGTCTCTTTCACTCCTACTACGATTCAGTGGATAAGCCATACATTTCTTACGCAACACGAAGTTGCATTTCAATTTCTTCAACAGTTGAGTTCAAGGGACTTTACTGTATCATCCATTGCACGTGTTAAAAGGATCAAGTGTTACGTTACTTCTAATCGAATAGTACTAGGATATTAGAAGCTAGTAAGAAGTTATTTTTATAGTAGAACATAATATTTTAAACCGTTTGACAGGTGACTGGACAAATCCGCGAGGGCGTGAATCAAGAGTTGCGGAGGATGATTGTACAAGAGGTACCCAAGGACGAATGTCGCCGTATCTACGGGAATGACTATCACTTGCAACATGACAATCTCTGCCTGCAAAGCACCGTTAAAGGCATTGCGTTGTGTGCTGTTAGTACTTTATTGTTACTTACTATTTTTCATGATTGACGCGAGTGTTTCGGAATACTTGAATATACTGTCATAAATCCACATCAACCGCTCCAACGTCTCTTGGGACTCTCGTCTCCCTGTTTTCATATACTTTTAAAAACCCTCTTATAAGCTGATTCTGTGTTTTTTTTGATAGACCGTTTTACTCACCAAATTCCGAGATACCTTGACCCAGGCAAGTAACAGTAGTTTCAATGTTTTGGTACCAGGGTGACACAGGTGACCCGGCGGTACTCTTTACCGGACACAACCGCGCCGGCACGCTTCACGGCATAGCGCTGTTTTCCGGCACTGAAGAATGCGCCTACAAGTCGAAGCCAGGAATATTTGCTAAGGTATTTTCATATTTTTTCTAGCAATTAATAAAAATAGAAAATCTTTAAAGTACCTAATGTTTAAATTTTTCTGTCGCCACCGTTCTAGCTTCCTTTAGTTTTCAAATCAATTCACACTATTGTTCAATTTAAAAATGGAAAACTGAAAACGCAAGTAATGTTTCATAATGCTTTCATAACCTTGATTTGCAATTTAAACAAATAATTTATGTATAATAAATAATGAGTCATGCTGCCTTGCCAAACAGGCTTAGAAGAACTTTGATGTCTGACAACTATTGTAGGTAATTACTACTTCAGGGTAGTACCTAGAAGTTTCAGGTATATATTAGTACTAGGAGCTCATAACTAGTAAGAGGTAAACTAATTGAATCTATGTTTTTTCAGGTAGCCTACAGTCGATTATGGATAGATAAAGTGCTTGGTGATGTACCTGGGAGCGCCAACGCCGCCGAAAGCGCCGACAGTACGGACAATAGAATCGTTGATAATGAAATCGTAGACTAAACTTGTTAAAACTAAGTAAAGCATTTGAATATTAATTACCTACTTTGTTTTTATTCATAACGTATACTGTAAATGTACGTCATGAAGGTCAATGATTTGGTCAGATTTTTTGAATGTGTCATGTCCATTCATTTTCTTATTCCCTTGTCTGTTTTCGGCAGTTAATGATGGCTAAGCAAATATTAAAATATTTGTGGTTGATATTTCAATCTTTTCTTTATGATGTTGAAGTAATTAACGGCAACATGATATGGTTGGTATATCAATGATGATGGTTCTGGTATTATTAATAAATAGTTAAAGATATCCCACCATGGTATTGGTATAACGGGCCGATGTCTGCAACTTCACGCTTCAGCGAAGATTTTACGTACGGGATAACCCACCATAAAATCGTACTGTACAGAAAAATATTTATGGTATATTTTGATTAAAAAATAAGTTACCTAAAAACGATTATTTCAATTCTCATTATTTTATTCATTAAAATTACATATAAATTACACTTTTAATATTAATATGTATAAACACAGGAACAATTGAAAACATAAAAAATATTAGGAATATATAATAAATAGGTACGATAATACGTCTGCCAAATCTTGTTTTTTTTTCTTTTTACCTAAGCTTCTTTCGCTTTTAGAGTATCAGCATTAAAAATCAGTATTGATTAATGCTGATACGGATATTAAACACAGTGGTGATAACCCACGGATTCCAATGATGTTAGCAATACTGTGGCAATAACCCTGGTATTACGGAGCCTACAGAACTTGAATAGTGATGAATCAGAGACTAGCTACATGTAACTCGTATCTGTTGCAAATGTAAGTGTACGTAGGTACTTATTTTTAGTTCATGGACCAGCTCCAACACCCGCCCACACTGCTCAGCACAGAAGTGCTAGCATATATCTACCTAGACCTACTAGTATGTCTGCGATACTCATTGGAGTATCTAGAGTTAGTTTTCAGGGGGGGGCCTGGCCCCTAAGATGCCATGGCCGATGCGATGCAATCCGGTCAGGCGGAAGGTGAGCCCTACAGCCTGGGGTGGGCACAAGACCATTCTGGGGTGAGCCCGGCCCACCCGGCCCCCCCCTATATACGCCTATGGCGATACTAGTAGTTACAAGTATCTGTTTTATAGTAAGAGCTAATTATTGTAAGAGCTGCCCCTAGCACGTCTCACCATTCACCAACCAAAATTTTTTTTAGTTTTTAGTTGAAGTGAGCTCAAAGTCACCTGTTTATCTATGGCACCCGTGGGACCACAATTCACCTCAATCCGTAGATAGAGAATGAACTCTCTATCTACGCCTCAATCTCATGACACCTAATTTCACCGCGGGAGATTTTGCAGAATAGACCGGCAGATGCTAGAGATTGACCGCTTACCGCTACCTGCCCACGACAGACAATCGGTGACCGATTTTTGTCAGCGAGATTGGAACATATGAATTGTAATATACAACATACGCACAAGGCCGACAAAAAGTCGGTCCCAGGAAACTAGGTATATAAAAATACAATATATGATTAAAGAAATTTTCTGCCTTTCTAGTCGCAAGCTACAAAAAGACTAAAAAACAAAAACATGAAATAAGTACAGAAATTGTTCCATAAAATATTTTCTATGTTACCTTTTATAAAGCCCTTGAAACGATAATTATTTATTTTGCTGGAAATAATTAAGAATTATCATAATTATGAATCATTAAACGAATCACCAATGTTAGGCACATTTTCTTACATTTTATTAGGTGTTTTCTACTTCACTATATTGATATGTAAATCGCAAATATTCATTATCGCTGAGATAGTATAACGTTTCCATTTAAATACGTCCTTTTAATCCGTGCACTATGCTTTGCTTTGTAGAATGGAACGTTATAACGTCACAACTCAAAAGCAGTCAGCCAGCCTGTTGTCAACAGTGTCATCTACAGCTTACACAAAATGCAACTGTCAAACAAAAAATAGAGGTTATGTTTAGTTAAGGTAATAATTTTAATTTTACGTAATTTTTAGCGGTTTTCCTACATAACCGCTAAGGTAAACTATAATAGAAGTAAATTATATCATCAAGTTTTGTCACAAAATGTGTTGGCGTAAGTGTTTGTTGTGACGTTCAGTCTATTTTGGGCCTGCAAATATTTAGGCCGAATTGTGTCCAAAGGTTAAGGTTTTGGATGTGATTTAACAGTTTGAGCGGTTAACGCTGACCCTCCCTCGGCTCGGGACGCTCTGACATGGATGAACTGAAGCACAGAGCTGGTGAAAAACTCGAAGCATTGCATGTAAGTAACTCTTGATATCTTATGATGTCCTGGTAGTTTCGCGCGAAAGTGCGTCGGTTATTCACGTCAGTTTTTTTAGCAAACAATTTAGAAATCGAAAGTTTTCACAGAAGTCTGTTTTAGACTACCCCATCTGATTGTTTTTGTTATGACAATGAAATGTCATTGCCCTACTTAAACGCGAATGACCCTGGACTTATATAATTAATTTGTTTTAGTCATTCTGACACCAAATTCTCATCAATTTTAGTTTCATGACATAGAGTAGTAATAGGTAAGCTGTTGATATTCTACATTTAGAAAATTCTTTTTCCTCCATCAAATACCTACTTTATTCATAGATAAGTACTTAAATAAACTTCAACAATGCTATTTTGATATTAAGGATGTAGGTATAAAATGTGAGTCAGTGTTTATGTGGCACAGTATCTCATACAAACTGTCAAGCTCAAAATCATACAAATTAATAAACTAATTTTATACACAAGATAGGTATACACAATTTTCTACAGATAACTTTAAATCACTCTATATTAAAATCACAACTTAGTTTAAATAATATTCTGATCTAACTTTTTAGATTTATAAATCTTGCATAATATGTAATTTACTAATTGCCAAGATTTTTTACTTGAAAGCTTGTATGAGATTTACTGTTTTATTTGAGTTAACTGTTAATTCAAATTAATCAGATTTTTAGGGCCAAAATAAAGTTTGTTTTTAAAGAAGTTTTGTCCTGGTATTGTTGCAATTTCAATGAGCATGTATGAGAAGAATTAAAAAATCTAAGCAGAATGTAATAATTGCTATTCACTAGCCCAGGGATTCCCAACCTTTTTCAGTCTGCAGTGCACTTACTACTTTAGAAATTTGACATGGCGCTCAGGGGGTGGGGTGTCTGTCTGTCAGATTCTTACTGACTAAAAACAACAATGTGCCTTCCGATTACTTCCCATCTGTAAGCATGAGTTTTAATATAGTGTTAATCAATACTTTTAACAGAAAATTGTTCATAGTTGTTTCTTTTTTTTGTGAATTTACGAGGAGAGCCTCATGGCGCCCAGGTTGGGAAGCCCTGGACAAGCCCATTAAGGGATTAATTTGTGGCACAGGCACAATTTTATAATATCACTTCATAATTTGAGGCATCAGTTTTTGAGATATTCTGGAACCTATATAGTATTAGTAGTAATATAGTAGTAGTATGCTTTTTCTAGTATTTATAAGCACTTATTTGCACGTCTACTTGATTAGGTAGCTGCCAAAACTGCTGCAGATAATGGAAAAACCAGAGTTAATGATGCCGTCCAAACTACTGTGGATACATTTCAGAAGGTATTTATTTATTTTTTTATGAATAGAATTATATGTTTGGTAGGTTGGTAATAACAGTATAATTAATCTCAACACAAAACTTACAAATAATAACTTACAAATAAAAACAATATGTACAGTCAGCTTCAGAGAAAAGGAACCTCCCAAGACTACTGTTATATGGATTGATGTCATTACCAAAGGGGTTTCTTTTCTCTGAAGCTGACCTTACAATAACGAGTAGATACAACAAAAAAGATCATAGGTTTTCAAAAAACCTATCTGCATTTCTGTCAATGGGGCAAGTGCCCAAAAGTCTGGCAGCATTGCCATTTGCCATGTTGTATGGTGATGCTTTGGCCCCAGAAAAGGCTAGCCCTCTGGTCACATGAAGAGTGGAACAGTCGCTTGGCGATGTCCCGAAAAACTAGTTCAGTGCTAGGACCCCATGGCCCTTGCGTTTTAACCCTAAGCCGCTCAAACATATAGCTTCTTTACATTATTTTATTTGTGCTATTTGAGATTTTTGGCACCAGCACCATTATTTTGTTTGATTTACCTACTTCCAATGTTATGATAAGATAAGAAAATAAGGCAGGCTCGCATGTGATTTGTGGAGTGGTGAACAAAGTTCTCATAAATTTTAAATGATGATTTGTGATCAATATTATTATTTAGCTTAGTAACACCAGTATGATATAATCTGTACTAATATTATAAATGCGAAAGTAACTCTGTCTGTCTGTCTCTTCTTCACGCCTAAACCACTGAACCGATTTCAATGAAATTTGGTACAGATATAGTCTGGGACCCGAGAAAGGACATAGGATAGTTTTCATCCCGGAAATCCCCCGGGAACGGGAACTATTAATCCACGCGGACGAAGTCGCGGGCAAAAGCTAGTTATGTATAAACCGCAATCACTACGAAATGTGACATGGTGTTTTTAAGAACCATAATTTTTATAAATTATGTTTTAAACCTCACATACCTCGGGTAAGGTCGTGGGATATAACATTTAATTTTAAAGTTTTCTTAATGAATTCAATAATTATAATATTTGAATGTTTTTTTTTTATCTATGATGATTATTCCTACTAACAAGTTATTCTTTAAGGTTTTACTAACACATGATGTAATTAAAATTATTGTACAAATATACATAGTGAATCTGAAATAAATGAATAATAACACAAAGATACTAATAACTCTTCAACGCCTGACATTCTCCTTACTTACAACCAGCATCCTTCATCTATTGTCCCCACAGATCTGCGACGCATTCCACGACATCTGGCATCACGAGCTCATAGCGGAGGGTCGCGAGCGCGCGTCGGCGTGGACGCGGGAGGCGGTGCAGCGCATCCGCGAGGGCGCTCCGCCTCTGTCGCCCGTGCTGCTGTACAAGGAGCTGGTGGCACTGTGGCATGACAGAGGTCTATTATTACACTTATTACATACTTACATTCATAAATTCACGCCTTTTCCCATGGCAGAAACCACAGAACGCCACCTGTTACGATCCTCACATACTACTTTCGCCTCGTCCACATTCACATAAGTATCTCAGATTTGTTATTGTGACTGGGAATTCTTTGTTTATTTACAACAGAAATCTATACTAGTATTAGAATTATTAATTAATATTAAAGAGGAAAGCTTTTATTTTGCTTGTACCAGATAAGCTCGGAAACAACTGGACCGATTTCAACAATTTTCACCAATAGATAGCTTCATTATTCCTGAGTAGCATAGGCTGTGTAATATCACGCTATGACTCACGGAAGCGTAGCAGTAAAAGTAAAGCGGGTGAAAAAAAATCACGCGGACGAAGTCGCGGGCAGTAGCTACTAATAATTAAATACCTAATAACTCTTAAATTCAATAAAATACGTGTACTTAGATTAGAGGTATGGATAATATTTCACCTTTGTTCATCTGGAACAAAGGTGAAATATTATCCATACCTCTTGCAGTACTTCCATGAAACAATAACTATTGTCTGTCTAACAGAGCCTAGGTAATCTAAAGACTATCCTACATTCCGACTTCGTTCGCGAATTGCATTATTCAATTTTAATTATTAAAATTTTATGGATAACTCTTTTTTGATAATTGTATATAGGTAGCTTCTATTAGCGAAACAATTTTCAAACAACACAATCACAATTTTTTTTACAATCTAATTATACAAATTTTAATTTTATTATTATAAAAAATTAAAAATGATATTATTACGAGTACATTCTAATACATCAAATAAGGTTCTTACTTTTCCCGTATTTTGCAGTATGGCGCCGAAGCATGCTAATATTCGCGTGTGGCGTGGTGGCCGGTGGTAGCGCCGGCATGCTGATCGGGCTGAAGGTGGCGCGTCACGTGCACAGCGGGCCGCACGCGCGCGCGCTGCACTCGCAGGCCGACCAGTCTGTTATCCTGGTAGAGGACGCCATCGCGCCTGGTATGTGTGCTTTGTAACATCAAGCTTGTATTCCCCAGAGGGTTAGGCAGAGGTGTACCAATGTACAGTTAACAAAACTATTTGGTATACAGGCAGCTTACTCGCGATTACTTTTAAACAATGTTGTGAGTGTGCTGAGCAGTCAATTCTTTTAAATAACTCTCTTTAGTGCGTCATAAGCCTAAAAAGTAATAACGCATAAATAAAAATGAATATTGGTAGTGTAAGTTTGCCTGTATTCCAAATAGTTTTGTTGACTGTACACCTACAGTCGCCGGTATGTTTAGTTCCCATGTAATAGAGGGCGAGTCTGTTGCCATTAACCGGGCACAAATCCTAACTCCGAGCTGCTACTGAGATTTTCATAGAATAGCCCAATAGCTCTTTTTGTTCGACCTGGGAGTCGAATTCAAGACGTCTATCGTAGCAGTCGCGCTTACGACCAGTAGGCTAACGAGCGAGGCAGTCAGGCATTATGATTTAATTGATATATAAGACCCCACTTTATGGCTTACATATGCAAAGTGCAAAGTCACTTAACGAATCCCGAATGTTGCATGTTTTTCTGGACCACATCTGGGAAACCCTCTGCTTACGGAGAAATTGAAGGTCAAAAGTACTTACAAAACAAGTTTGCATGTATGTACCTTTAAGCGCAATTTTTTTTTGTATTACTTTAATGTGCTGCCGTAGACAGTGAATTTTCACACCAACGAAAGTTTCTCAGTAATAACTTTAGCCCAATGTTACTTAGTACGTGTATGTGTAGCGTATATAGTTAACGGATGCGTGATGTGTCTTCTTAAACCGTGTATTTAATTAAGTACTTCCTTATATTGTTTTTGTATTGTAGCTCGTCCGGGGAAGCACTACCACCGTACCTATTTCTGCCGCGAAGCAGCGTTGCTGTGCTCCGGTTTTTAGAGTATGGGTGCCGGTGTAATTACAGACACATGAGATATTTCAACTTTGTCTCTGCGGGTTGCGTTTGCAAGGCCTCAGGTATTGCAGATGTCTATAGGTAGCGTTGACCACTTAACATCAGGTCGACTGAGGGATTGTTTGCCATCCAACGTTAGAAAAAAAAAAGTTCCGTTTAGGTTTGGTCCAGCTTTCAGGCCGCAAAAATACGGCTGCGTCTGGTGCGGAAAATCTCAAACGGCGCAAATATATTAACCTTCATGAAAGTTATATGTTTGAGCCGTTTGGGGTTGAAACACTAGGGCCGTGGGGACCGAGCGCTCATCTAGTTTATCGCAATATCGCGAAGCGACTGGTCGATTCTTCACGTGACCAGAGGGCTGGCCTATTCTTTGGCCAAAGAATCAGCATTGCCATACAACGTGGCAATGCTGCCAGCCTTCTGGGCACATGTCCCATTGACAGCGATGCGGATGAGTTTTTTGATGCCCTATGACCTTACTTTTTATATTAACTGTACGGTCAGCAGCAAAAGTCGGTTAACACTGTTAATTTTGGAAACCATTGAAATAGATACGAAATAACACAATATATTATATTTTTTTAGTATTTCAGGCCAGGGTTTATTTTATCTTTATGTTACATCCACCATCCATGTATTTCCTTTGATATTGTGCTCAATAATTAGGATTAAAAAATCTTAAATGTTAATCGACTTTTGATGCTGACTGTACATACTTAGTTTGTAATTTAATTATTACCTATTTAGTTTTAAAAATACGTTATATCTTGACTGCGGGGGAGAACAGACTGTTTTGAATACAATTTTGTATTCAATTCAATGAATTTATCCTGTAACTTTTTTGAACCTCAGGTGCTGGTACAGGCGAGGTGTTAATCCGAGTGCAAGCGTTCAGTATCTGCACGGTAGACCGCGGCGCGCTCCGCGGTCGCTCGCATTTGCTGCGGTCGATGCTGTACCGCGGTTACGTCACCGTGGGGAGAGGATTCTCAGGTAAGACATCTCTTGCTGCACCTAGTCGCCTGGTAGTTTCAGTATTAGTTATTTTTTTAATAGTTTTCAAATCTGTGTTAAACATGGTTTACTAGAAATTTTTTTTTTTTTTTTTTTTTTTTTTTATCTTGGGACAACTCACACACGGTTATCTGATCCCAAGCTAAGCAGAGCTTGTGTTATGGTAACCAGACAACTGATGTACATACTTATATAATTTATAAATACATACATATTATGGATAAATCACACCCAGACACAGAACAAACAATCATGCTCATCACACAAAGTTTGTCCTGGGTAGGAATCGAACCCACGACCTCCGGCTTAGCAGTCAGGGCCACTAACCACTAGACCAACAGGCCCGTCATTTTATTAAGTTAAAGTTAAGTTTAGGCAAAAAGGAATCGATTTTTATTTGTTAGTTTGCCTATCGCATGTATTAACAGAATGCAGACAATATGTACTAGCTAGTTACTTACAGTTACAAAATATGTATTAATTTTATAGCATGGTACCAATCTAAATATATATAACTCAAAGGTGACTGACTGACTGACATAGTGATCTATCAAAGCACAGCCCAAACCACTGGACGGATCGGGCTGAAATTTAGCATCCAGGTAGATGTTATGACGTAGGGCACGCCTCGATTGAGGCGGTAAGTCCCCTCTTTGAGGAGTGGCTAGAGCGGCGCCACGGCGCCCTCACCTACCGCCTGAAGCAGGTCCTCACCGGACACGGAAGTTTCGGGAGGTTCCTGCACCTCATCGGGCGGGAGGAAACGCCCGGGTGTCACCATTGCGAGGATCGCCCCGAGGACACGGTGGAGCATACTCTGGCGGTGTGCCCTGCTTGGGCTGAGCACCGCCGAGTCCTCGAGGCGGCCATCGGCGGCGGCGCCCTCTCGCGTCCGGCACTGGTTCAGGCCATGGTCCGGAGCGAGGGGGAATGGGAAGCAGTCGCCTCCTTCTGCGAAGCTGTAATGCTAGAGAAGGAGGCGGCGGGACGGGAGAGGGAAAGGAGGGTCCCCCGTCCCAGCGGCCGCCGCGGTAGACGATCCGGGCGTCGGGAGCCACGAGACGACTCCCGGCCACCGTAGACGCGGGTCTGTGGACGGTGAGCAATGGGTAGCTCACCGTCCGTACGTTCACTAGCGACAGACCGTGTCGACGGCGCGTTCGTGTTCCACGCGCGCCTCAAAGAGATGTCAGCAAAATTGGATGGGGCCACTGAGGGCCGATGCCTGCCGGGGTGCGGGTTGTTCGAAAGAGATACCGCGCCCCCGGAACGCAAAGGGCACATGAAGGAACATAGACGGGTTTTAGTCAGTAAAAGTCTGACACTCCCTCCCGCCCCGCCCAGGGCGGGGGAAGTTATTTGATGATTTCCCGTCTATAAAAAAAAAAAGATGTTATGACGTAGGCATCCGCTAAGAAAGGATTTTGATAAATTCCACCCCAAAGGGGATAAAATAGGGGATGAAAGATAATACTTCTCAACGCGAGCGAAGCCGCGGGCAAAAGCTAGTATGTAATATAATTGTACCAAATGAATAAATAAATATATACAGAAAATGTCTGATAATTATAGAATAGCATTAAATCACATTTATGTTCATCTAGGCGTAGTACTAGACGTCGGCGTAGGTGTGACAGACCTAGAAATGGGTGACGAAGTATGGGGATGCGTCTCAGAATGGAACGGCGGAGCGGCCACTGAACTGCTAACTATACGAAGGTTAGTTGCACTTTCTGAGGGGTTATGCAAGCCTGGTATGATCCTGAAGATATTCTTAATTTTTATATCAACATGAATAGCGCCATCCCTTTTCCAATGCCACAATCATGGTGACTTCCAAAAGTTAGAATATTAAAACTCCTTCTATCATTTGTTCTCCTAGTACCCGGGTCAGCAAGCGGCCCCGCAACCTGGCAGCTGACACGGCGGCGTCGATGCCGTGGGCGGGGGGCGAAGCCCTAATAGCGCTTCGGAACCTTTCCTACACTCCTGAGAATTGCAAAGGAAAACGGTAAGAGATAAAATAATATTTTGATGATAAAAAGACAAAAAAAAAATCGGGTACATTTGAGTACTTGCTAAATAGGATTGATATTAAATTTTTGAACGTGCTGCTGACGCAGCTTGTGGAAGGAAACATCAAAAATCTGTCAAACCCCATACATTTTATTTTTAGTTCTAAAATTCGCCACGTTTAGTGTAGCTCAACGAGCAGAAAAACCAGTAGAGAGCGCATGCGGGACTACCGCGGTCACACATCATAGCCTATTACTAGTGTCTTTTGGTCTGTCACAGCAATTTTAAGTTTATGTACTAATGTCTCTTTCTCTCATTTTCGAAACAAATACAACGAAAAATAATGCCTAGTTGTGCTATTAAATGGTGTGCAAAGTGCACTTCCACTTCCAGTTACTCAAAAGAAGGGATATCATTTCACAGGTAAGTGATTTTCTACTCCATTTATTATTATTTTATTAAAAATGAAAAATAAAATGAGTAATATTCCTGGAACGATTAAATACTGGGACGATCGCATTTCTGTCTCTTTTTGGTACATTGATTTGCCTATTTGCACTCTTTTCGCTTTTTTCTCGCAAGTGCTGTTCGCAACATCGCGACGATTATATCGATACAATTTAAAATGTATCGACGTAAACTTTTTATTTTTTGTGTTTTTTTTCGCTTTATTTTAAAACATGCTTATGACCTTTGCTTTGCTCACAAATGTGCAGAAAAAGGATAATATATTGAAATAATAGTATGAAACTATATCCATGCCTGCCTTTCACACAATATTTAGTATAAGTTATATGTAAAAGTATTTTAACCGATTCCAAAAAAAGGAGAAAAGTCTCAATTCGTCATTTTTTTTACGTCTGACCACGACTAACTTTTTACTGTGTACTCTGATTTCAATGTTTTTTTTAGGATAGTGTATATCTCGCCCAACGCTCGATGTTGGCCCCATATTTTTTATCTTAAATAGTTCTTAATAAAAGTCTGCGACAGCATAATTATACCTATCCTTTATGTGGAAGTAAATATATGTAAAATTACGAGCCTTAAATACTCGTACATTTAAATTGGATAGTTTTTTACAATGCACATTTTACAGTATTTAGCAACTTCTTATCAAAATGTATTCATTTTTGCTTTCAGTATTGAATGTAGATAAACTTTGTTTTTTTCACTAAGTATTTTTTGCGAATAGTTTAAGAAACATCACGATAAGATTGACTTGAGAGGAGCGTCCTACTATTTGTCGGCGGCGCGCAGAGCGGGGGTGAAGGGCCGGTGGAGGCCTCCACGCGGAGGAAGTCGCGTTCAGAAGCTAATATTTATATAATATTAACTAGCTGACCCAGCAAACGTTGTTTTGCCATATATTTTTTTTTTAGTGATATGAAAAATAGATGTTGGCCGATTCTCATAGATACCGGATAAGCACAAAAAATTTCATCAAAATCGGTCAAGCCGTTTCGGAGGAGTATGGCAACGAAAACTGTGACACGAGAATTTTATATATTAGATGTATACGTATACCTTCACTATTTGAATCGGATATTGTTCACTATTTCATTGGTTTCAATTTTTTTCGCTTTCACATGCATAAACTCTCGCCTTTCTCCCATGGGGGTAAGCAGAAACAATTATTTTTTTTGGTTTTGTTTTTTTTTTATTATTATTTATAATTTCTAATAATTAAGTAGTATAAGTCACCCCTTTATTATATACATTAGCTGTCTGCAAGTTAAAGTCCCGTCAAAATCCCTTAAGCCATTTCAGAGATTAGCCGGAACAAACAGACAGACAAACCGACAGACTGACAAATATTTTGAAAATTAATTTTTTGATGTAAGTACCGTATATACTTTTATATATAATATGTATACCGTATATGCATTTAGTGTAAAGCTGTTAATTTTAAATTACACTCGACACTTCAATTTTATTTATTTGTATGTACAGATTATATAGATTAAATCTTGTAAATAAACACTCGTTTTATTTCTAAATCGATTCTGAAATCTCTGTGTCGAACAAATTCTTATGCTACTAAAAAGTCAAAGAAAAATCGATATCGATGTTTTTTAAAGTAAATTTTTGGAATCCCTTGATAATCAGTTGTCATTTGTTTTTCAATTCGTTACCCAATCACAGCAGGCGATTCTTACCTCTCCCCCCGCCGTTTTTTGGTGACTTTGATTTAGAACAAAAACTTGCCAATGCTCTCTCTACTGGTTGATATGCTCTGTGGTGTAGCTCTATAATAGAAGGCTATTGCAATCTTTATCGAACTTGACCTACAGTTACCAGGGTAACATAATCTTAAGCAAGTTCCATTGCAGCGTGGCGATATGCGGCGCAGCCAGTGGCGAGGGTTGCGCGCTAGTTCAGCTACTGAGCACATGGGGCGTGCACGTCACTGTCGTTGCACCCAGACACGCGGCGCTAACTCTGAAAGACTTGGGTATTTCGTCTCTTATGTTTGCCTAGTGCTTTGTTAGAAATAGAACTCCGCAGCTTGCTTATACACAAATCACAGAATACATTTTTTTACCACTTTTAAAATATATGTTCACCTTTCTACATTTTAAACGTTTGGCAGAAAAATATATCTATTTGAAACGATTGATAAAAATTGAAAAATACTCAAAGTTCGTGGTGCAAGTGGTGGTATTTTGTTAGGTAATCTACGCGTTTCACAGTCAACTGTCTCATACGTTAACTATCTGCTATATTTATGGTGACCAGGCGCGCAGGACTTCGTGGATATCGAGGGTAACCGCGAGACAGGCGTGTGGTCGAGCCTGGAGGCGCGTGCGCGTCGCTCGGGCCCGTGGGACGCCGTGCTGGCGTGCTCCGGCGCAGAGGTGCCGCCCGCTGCGCTCGCCAACAAGCCTGCTCTGCTCAAGTATGTAGCCCTAGTACTGAATTAGCTGGTCTACGTATTTTAGTAGTTTATTGACATGGCCTTAATTAGTCTAGCTAGATTATACTCAAATTATTAACGTGATCAGCCAAAATTTGACGAATTTTAACGGTACGAAGTCACCATTGTCAAACAGTGTGTACAGCGATATACAGAATGTATAGCACCATTATTTTTTACATTGGAGGCTTTAGGCAGGACTGGGTTGCACTTTACCCTAGTTAAACTAATCGTCATTTCTCACCAGGGCGACAGCGCCGCGCAGAGCTTTCCTGGACCTCCGACCGGGCCCGATGATCACCGACCGACTGCCGACCCCCTTAGCCATCATATTCGCCACTACATTCTACACTTACAGGGTCTTTAGGGTAAGTTAACTTTATAACACATTCGCGTAGAGGTGATGGAATTACAATGTTATGCTGTTAGGCCCGATAATTATAAAAAGAACAGTGAAAGTGTATTCAAAAAATCTACCTTTTATATAGTAAAATAATAATTTTTGTATCGACAGTTGCTGCTAGGCTGTGGTTTCAATACAGACTGGTTAGAAGACAGGTTCAGGCTGAGAGATGGACTGGATACGCTCACCAAACTAGTGGACCGCGGGGCGTTGGCGCCCATACTTGATAAGGTGAGAACACGCCTAGCCATTATCCCTTTGCCAATCATTACATGTAAATAAATAGACAGCTTATAAGTGTTGTGAAAATGCTTTGCCCAGGCGAAATAATGATGATGATAAGACCTCTTTTAAAACATTGTCTTTTCCGTTGAAGGTATATCTCCCTCAAGAGTTCGAGAGCGCACTAGCGCACGCGTGCAGCGATGACGCGGTTGGTACCACAGTCATAAGGTTCCCATAGTACTTACTCACACATCCCGATACGTCATGCTACCCTGGTAGACAGCAGCCATTGCTGGTGCAATTAGCACGAACAATAACTGTCAATTGCAGCACAAAGCTAGTGGTGACAATAATAAATATCGTTGGGACGTTCTTGCTAGGGTCAGTCCTACTTACATAATGGAATGCTCCAAGTTGTCTTCCTTCAAAGCGCTCAAAAAACAGCAAAAATCGTATTAAAATTATTGTGACTTGGACACAGATTTTGAGATCGGATCAATGCTACTTACTACTGCTAATTAGACTAGTGAATTCATTATCAAAACACCTAAAATGAGGGTCCATTATCTGTGTTACCAGGACCGCAGAAACATTAATGTAATACAATAGTAGGAATTTTAATGTAATGTTCCTATGGAATGTTGTTCCTAATTTTTAAAGTAAAAATATTGTATTTTTTTTAGATTGTTGTATCACTTTACAAGATCAATAATCGTGATTAAATTAAATACGTCAATTCATTACGGCTAAAATATAATATAAAAAATCATTTGGAATATGATATTCTTTAAGTACCCTTTCAATTTAGTTTTTTTTTTGTAAAATTATCATCAATATCGTTTTATTTTTAGTAAATCTTCAAAACAAGAATTGATATTTTAAAATTGTTTTCAAGCATAAATCATATCATAGTGAAAATGTATTTATTTTTTAGTATTTTTATTGTTGAACTTTATATGGCAACACTTGAATTCATACAAGTGTTGCCAGCTGTGAAAATATTGAAATGACTCTATTATGTTGTTTATTTTTAGAGAACTATATCATTTGTTTATTGTATAAGCATTACTTTTTATTAACCCTATATTAACTTCTCAATCGGGGTGGAAATAACAATGTATTTATGTCTTGAATCACACTTCATACCCACCATAAGGGTGAAGTCAGACGAGCGTAATTTTTTGAGTTGTGAATCGCGTAATTTCTGCTGCATTCGGTTTCATATAAAACTCCTATTCCGTTCACACGGCGACGCAAAATGAGTTGTCAGTTTCACAAAATTACGTTCGTGTGGCCTCACCCTAAGTCACAACATCACAAGACTGTAATGTTAACAGATCTGTAAATAATGTAAATAAAGTTACCAAATCAAATAGGTGCTCGAAACAATGTATATAGAAAGATTTTATATTCAATTTATTGAACTTCAAACTTTACACAGATTGTCCGCCATTTTGAAGTCCCGGCCTCACATGTAACACGCAACGCGTTACATGTTGCACTGAACTGGATATTTGCATTGCAACTGTTACTGTAATGCAAAATTGACTGTCAATCAACCAAACTGAGCTTTTTCTTTAGTCTTATTTTGATAGTGCAACACGTACTTACGTTTTGTTGCACTATGAAAATATTGCTTTTAAATGTTACCGGTATATCTCGTTTACTTAATATTTATACGTGCCATTTATATTAGCCAATGAATGTCAATATCGATAAAATTTCTATCAAAATATAAAACATTGATACTATTTCAAACTGCCTTGAGTATGACAGTCGATTATACGTTTTCCGTATAAATATTGACTCCGTCCGTCTATATTAATCGATTCATGTATTATTTTTTTCAAAACGTTATAAATTGTCTTGGTGGCCGCGTAATTAAGGCCTCGTTGTGGGTTCGTAACCGGGCACGGGGAAGTACCAATGTGAGTCTTTCTATTTCACACGTCCTTTCTAAGTTTATCTTGGACATCACCGACATCGGTGAAGAAAAACATCGTGAGGAAATCTGCAATAAATATAAGTCTGAAATTGCCAATTCGCCTTTACCAAGCGTGATCATTGCTCGTGCCTTCTCTGTATGAGAAGAGGCCTTTGCCTTGCAGTATGACAATAATAGGCTGGCATTATTTTATTGACTTTTTATACAAGCCTACCCTGACCTCATTGGTGAGGTTGTTCAGAAAGGTCGGGTGTGCGCAGTACTCGTAACCGGCGTGCTTGTATGACCAGATGTATGAACGTGAACGAGGCGAAAGGAGTATGTAAGGATCGCAGCAGGTGGAGTCATGTGGTTTCTGCCTACCCCCGTGGGGAAAAAGGCGTGAGTTTATGTACGTACAAGCCCAGACGGACTTAATACTAACATATCACCTGCCTTTGCTCTATCGATGTAAACATTCATTGGCTCCAGATTGTACCTAACTATTGTCACAAATATATATTGTAACTTATATTTGGTTTGTAACGACCTCAATAACTCGTCCAAAGGTAGATAGGAAACTAACTTAAATTGTAATGTAGATAGATAAAAGTTATTTTAAAATATAAATGTTGTTAAATATACTTACATGGTTTTTTTTTCTGTTTCGCCAAAGAGTGAACAATGTCCGATAAGGGTCATCGACCTTTTAGTACTTACTAGTACGTCTGTCGCTTACAATATCTTTCACTATTTTGTTACAAAACATCGTGAGGCTAAGGCCCCGTTCCCACTACGCCGGACCGGCAGATCTGCCGAAAACCGGATGCCGGACAGAGTGTTCACATTACACCGGATACCGGAAGAAATTCACAGTTGAATTTGGACCTGCGCGCACAATGGACGACGAAATTGTTGTGTTGTGGTGGTATCTTAATAGAAGGCAAAATAAAAGAAAACATTGGGTACACCCTATTTAAAAACTCGTTCACATTACTCCGGGCCCGGTCGTTTTACCGGCAATTCCTAGTGACAAAACGCTCGGTAAAAATGCCGGGCTCGGCAAAAATGCCGGACCCGGGATAATGTGAACAGCTTCATATAAATAGTACAGCCACTAGCCCTTCCGGCAGATTTACCGGCGCGGCAAATCTGCCGGTCCGGCGTAGTGGGAACGGGGCCTAAGTTGTGTAAACAAAAATTACGTTTTAAACTTAATTTCTTATGTATTGTGCGTTCACGTTGCTTTACACTAGGGATTTCTCCTGTATCGTGTGTGCGGTTTATAAAACATATAAACTCACATACACAAACAGCCAAACCCGGAACAACTATCTACTGTATTATTTTCTTCATCATCTCCTAAGCCTTTTCCCAACTATGTTGGGTTCGGCTTCCAGCCTATCCGGATGCAGCTGAATACCAGTGTTTTACATGAAATGACTACCTATCTGACCTCCACAACCCAGTTACTGGGTAACACGATACCTCTTGGTTAGACTGGTTGTCAGACTTCTTGGCTTCTGACTATCCGTAACGACTGTCATAGATCTACGAGTGACAGCCGGGACCAACGGCTTTACGTGCTCTCCGAGGCACGGGCTTATATTATTTTCATAAACTGACAAATATAATAAAACAACGCACAATATATGTAGAACCACATTTATTGATCGTACACAACCGGGTACTGAACAGATACATTTAATATAACATTTAAGTACAATTTATTGAACAATGCAACGACTATACACATTCACCGACCACGCCCATCGCTACCCTAATCCATTGCAATATTCATGTCTTTTTAAATTTCTTCTTCCAATAACAGTGTTATAATATCAACTCAAAAATAAACCGCTTACAAAGGTGTTAAAGTAAGAAAAAATGAGCCTTTTAATAAAACTGGGTGCTTGATACCATTAACCAATAATTTTAAAACACAACTTTAAAAAAAACTGTGAAAATAGATTTTTAGTTGCTTCGAAATCAATAGTTAATCGATTGAATTGGTGAGAAAATGACGTCACAGCTTACTTACCATGCAAAACTGATGAGGAATTAGGTGATCACAGCTCATAAATTGTATGTCAATTGATTAGTGATGTCTAGTACCCAATTATCAACCTAAGGCTGCGTTTGAAGGATTTATATACATCCCTCGCTACGCATCCCCGCATGGCAGATGGAATCGCAGTCTTAACCTTTTGACCGCCACAGTCATGCATAGATGACAAAACAATATGTGCCCAGCAAGCCACGGTCACAATACCATGACAGACTTTAATACGTAAATAAAACAACGTCTTTATACTTAATTCCAAGCTCTCTACTATTTTGTAGCAGCAAAATTCGTAGCTTGGCGCTGAGGGCATGTTTTTGCTTTTTGACGACGCGGTCATAAGGTATACGGTAGGTTTTTGAATGTAAATAATTATAGAAATCATAGTCAAGTAGCCTTTTTATATAAAGACATAAATCAAACAAATATACAAGTTATATTTCAAAATCAGTTCTGTTAGATATCTAATAACATTCACAGATAAATACGTATGATAACAGATTAAAACATAATCACAATATATTAATAATTATCATTATTTGCTACTACTTAATTAAAAAAATAACGAATACAAGCCAATTATAATGAGAGCAGTAGTTTCAATATCCTATAGATAAAGCCGATTTTCATGAATTTATTCTGGTCTATGGTGTGTACGAATTAGGGCAGGCCTCCGTCTTCGTTAGATTTTTTGTATGATCGATTCATTATAGGATCGTCCATAGTTTAGTTGGACCGACTTTTTTGGGGCTGCATTTTTATGAAATTACCTATAAAATATATTTCAATTGGCTCCCACACAAAATCACCAATGGTCTGACTTGGGCGGAGGCCCTATACTGTTATTGACGAATCATCGAAGATAATATAACATAAACATGATAAAGTTTTAGGTACTCGTAGTAATCAAGACACAATGCAGCGGGTTAGACAAGATTAGAAGAAAATAAAAAAATAAGAGACTCACGCGCCGCAGGTATTCTGATACGGCTTCAAAATAAAATATTGTCATTTCCCGACTTCTTACCATAAAATTATGAACAATACCTACATATTTCGTTCCTTTCATTCCCATTCCGTAATACTTTCTCATTAATATCTGGCGTTACAAGCCGTTAGACACTTTGGTCCGTACCTACCAGGGTGTCATAAAAAACAGAATATTGCTTCACCACCCACCATTCCTCAGTGCGCTACTAATTAATATATCTTTAAAAAACCTTGTTGTTACTAATCGTGACAATAAGGGCCACACTAACATCCAACATGCTCCGAAAAAATTACTTGACAGTAATCAATATTGTTGAACTGTCAAAACGAAAAGCATTCAAATTCGGTAGTGTGTTAATTAGGGTGTTGGGCTCCACATTTAGCACTCTAAAAGCAAGGAAAATTATAAAACTAAAGAAATAATACTTTTCTAATCAATTTCCCTAATAATCACGATTAATAACAACAGCACACCCACCATAATAAGAGATTCACTTACAATAACAATAATAATTATTACTATTACTCAATAAAAGCAACGGGAATGTAACTCGTTATATTAAGATTATATTATTATCATAGTTTGGAGCCAAAGTCAGATTTAGTCGAACAATTATTATTTGAAGTCAATATTGTTAGTTACAGAAGACATTGTTAATTATATTATGAACACATTTCTATTAGATTGTTATTTGTTTAGGCCTACTAGGAGTATAGTACGAAGAGTAAGATTTTAAACATAGTTTATTTAAAAGCTGTAAGCGCGGCTGTACACTGCCGTGCAGGTGCAGACCCTAAAATGCAGTTTTTTTTTTGCAAATCACCGTGTTCCTTATAAACTTTTCATTAAGGTTCAATATTCAACAAAAAAAATACAATACAATATTTTACTGCGTTTTAGGGCCTGCACGGCAGTACACACGGCGAAAGGGACATCGAGGAAAAATTTGACAGGTTTCATATTTTAAGACGGTTAAAAAATACCTGTTGTTCCATACAACCGTAAAAGTCAAAGCATTTATTTCAATTAGACCATTTACAGGCACTTTTGAATTGTCAAGAAGTCACCTCTAAAGAAATTTGAAGCTAATTGCTCGTCCCAAAACGTAGGTCTCTATGGAGAAGAACGAGCAAGAAACTCCATGGACACTCTTTGAAAACTTAAGTACATTGACAAAATGTATGAAACAACAGGTTTTTTTAAATAACTGGCGTTCTATGTTGTTATTAAAAGTTTGTCACAATGTTCCCTTCACCGTGTATAGGTGAAACTAGGCAGTTGATCAAAATTATATCGAGCGTTCACGGGTATACACAAAAGCGGGTCGGCACATTCGGTTCGCCATTTTAGATTCAAAGTTTTATCAAAGGTTGTATAGAAAATCCCGAACCGAAACGTGTATAAAAAATGCCGAACCGTATCTGCCGATCCGCTTCTGTGTCCGACCCTAAGGCAATCTAGTTGTATCTTTAGCGGCTGATCTCGGAAATTGCTTAACAGTTTTTGTTTCAGCTTAAAGCTACGTGTCCACTGGCGGCACGGCACAGCAAGGGTTTGTGTAACGAAGCACAATATACCGTAGTCTCATGACCTTATAATTCAAATTCCAACCACGTACCGACAAGATACCATTTGTTTTTCTAACTACGACGATGGACATTGAAATTTCAACTGTAATGCCATGACATTTAGGTAAGGTTTGTATTATATTAACGATGCCACCTGCGTATCAATTCCGTATAACAACTATGTACTAGTATATCGAGCGAAACTACATCTACAGGCCACTACCGAAGATTGTATATTCTTCACCGAGCTGAACTGGAAATAGAAAATATAAAATTGTTTATGCAAATTAACTGGCAGTAGAAAAATGTTTATACAAATTAATTTATAAGTAATATAAAACCGAATTCAATATCATGATATATAAACTGACAGATATTTTGGGGCAGCAGTTTATTTGAAATCAATTTATTATCTGCCGTTTGTTTCGTTCAAAAATAGATTCTAACCCAAAAGACATAAGAGCCTATTTTGTATACTATGAGCTCTGGAGAGCATAATATTTTTTACACCCCGTAAGTTCATGTCTAAGTGTTTACCCAACTGCGGCGAAGCCCAAAATAAAGGTGTTTGTTTATTACCATACAACCCGATGTTGATATGCAAATGGCAAAACAACCAACGAAAGTTTTAATTTCGGAGACAACCCCTATTCTTTAGCCTCTCAGCCCTGTCTAAAGAAAGGCAAAAAATCGGGCAAAAAGTCGCCCTAAGGCTTTCCGCCCACTACCGACTTTTTGACCAATTTTTTTTGTCCGATTTTTGGTTGGCGAGAATGGAACATAAGAATTGTAATATAGCAACACACATCTTACAAAAATCGGTCAAAAAAATATTGGTCAAAAAGTCGGTAGTGGGTGGAGATGGGGTCGGTTCATATCTGACGGAAAATGCGTCGAGCGTATCGTCGCTCTTAGGCAGACTCACTAAAGCATCATCGGTCAAATGTGCAAAGTTGAATGATTGTGTGTTCTAGCGTTACGCGAAGCATTTTCCGTCAGAAATGCACCAACCCTTAAAGAAACATAATATTATTACAAGCGTACCTTCGTTCAGTAGAGGAAGAGTTCGGGGAAGTACTTGGTGTAGGGCGGCACGGCCTGCTGGTAGGACTTGTGGCCGGCGGGCGAGCACGAGCCCGACACCGGCAGCAGCGGCTCCGAGCTGATTGAGTTGAAGATCTCCTCCAACTTGTCTTTGATCTCGTACTGTCAATACAAAACTTGCTTATTATTGTCTAGCCATATTCGATCCACCGGTTACGAATTTAAACAGTTGTTTATGTATTTTATAAGAAAATTACTACTAATTATTGGTGCTGTTTAAATAATACGTGTTAACAAATCTGAAAGTGACATGGTCTTTCAATCAATCCATCACCTTCTAGTTACGGACATATTGATGGCCAAAATAAAAATAAAGTTGAAAACGATGATCAAACTAGCGGGAGCGTCGGTTTTGGCTAATACCTGCCGGGGTGCGGAACAATGCTCAGAGCTATACCCGTGCCCCAGCCAATGATTATTGGAGGAATACCGTGGGGAATTCGCTACATTCGATTCGATTCGCCTCGGAGAAGTGTGCGTTCACCTTCTAAAACCCCACAGAGTTCCGACACACCACTAAACCTTCCCAGTCGCGGAGTCAGCCCATAAAGATGTCCCCAAGAAAAAAACAAACAAGCGGGTTCGTGTTCAGTACCTTGGGCTGCGTGATGTGCAGCAGCTGGTCGAAGGGCGCGGTGCGGAAGGCGTTGTTGAGCGTGGCCCGCTTGCGCTCGGCGTCGCGCCGCTCGGCCGCGCTCGGCCCGGTCGCCGCGCGACGCAGCGCCTCCAGGCTCACGCCCTCGTGCGAGCCTGACGACTGCCGGGAGATGGGTTATTAGAGAACAAACGAGCTGATGGTGATACGTAAATACATAACCGTACGCTTTTTTCTCATGGGTGTAGGCAGAAACCACAGAACGCAACCTGCTACAATCCGAACTGCCGACGGTGATATTTATTATCGTGAATTAATTTGTTTTTGCTCACGACTTCGAAAGCAAACAATGCTTTGACGCTATATTTTGCTTCCATAAAAACCTAATTCATAGAAGCAAAGAAAAAAACTTCGTTATTTGATTTATTTATTCAAATTAGCTTCTGCGTCGATATATTATTCCAAGGGAAGGTGTATTTTTCGGTGTTAAAAGTATCCTATGTGTTACTTCACAGTACAATCTATTTCAGTGTCAAATTTCATCCAGATCCGTTCGGCTGTTTAAGCGTGAAAGAGTAACAAACATCCATCCATCCTCATAAACTTACGCATTTATCATATCAGTCGGATAATAGGATTAGTAGCAAGCAAGATTAGTTGGATAGAAGGGTTAGTAGGAAGTAGTATATTAATGATTATACACAAATTACAGTGGTTAATTACAAAGCATTATTTTCATGAAGACAATATTGCGTATAAATTACTTATTACCTATATACTTAATTTACTAAAAAACGATGACACTTAATGAAGCCGACATTAACATGATTATCCCATCACTGTGATGTATTTTTTTACTGCACAGTAAGATAGACATTTCATTGTCACATTGCAGAATAGTAACGTATTCTGAAATGTGACCTTCTCACAATGAATGTGTATCTTTCATGTAGTAAATAAAGTTATATTTTGAGTCGCTCTATTAAAGTGTGCGCGCGTCGCGTCTCGGTTTGAACTGACCATTTTTTTTATAAATAAATAAATGGTTTTTCTTTCTTTCTTCTTTATTTTTTATTTATAGACGGAAAATCATCAAATAACTTCCCCCACCCTGAGAGGGGCGGGAGGAAGTGTCAGACTTTTACTGACTAAAACCCGTCTATGTTCCTTCATGTGCCCCTTGCGTTCTGGGGGCGCGGTATCTCTTTCGAACAACCCGCAGCTTAAACTGACCCTAAAAGGCTCTTTTGAACGTCATTTACAAGAAAAAAAAAACTAGTTGCCCATTCATTAATGGTCTAATTAAAATAAATGATTTTATTTTGACTTTGCTAAACTTATACGTACGACGATGGGAATGATGGGATCTCTACAACCAAATCTACCGGTACTCGTCAACGGTTACCGTAACCTTCCTATGCGGTCTTCTCATGTCGTGTTCACTGCTGCGCGTGTCCTCGTGTCCCCAGTCCCAGAAGTCAAGGTCACTGCGCTGGAGGGGGCGGGGGAGGGGAGGGGAGGGGTCAAAAGGGGTTATAGAGGGACCTATCTCAGGATGAGGTTGTGAGTTTGATGTGTGTTACTATCTATAACGGGTGGAAGGGACATCGTAACGAAATGTTCTACCCTGGATTTTCATTACATGATTCTAGACCAAGATGTGTGGTGTGTATTTTTTTTAAATACACACCACCCACACCACCGAGGTGTACATTGGTACACCTCTGCCTAACCCTACGGGGAATACAGGCGTGGTGGTATGTATTAAAAAAATATGCTCTTTAAATACGTTTTACCGTGTAGGTAATGCACTTTTGTATTTACGTCAGATTTTTTTTATAATCGACAAAAATCTGCTGTTCAATACAAAGTGTAACGACCTACACGTTCAAAGCGGATTTTATTTTTTGATGACCGTTGAAAAATGTTTAGAAATATGAACTGAATCCATGGTAATAGTTTCCAGTACGATTACGATACTAAAAGCGAAATGTTATTGCATTTTGAATTAATTCACAAATTAATCTAAGAATAGACGTGGACGTCATAGTTCTAACTTGCCCTTTGGTTTTTATACATGTACATACCACATAGCTGTTTACTAAAACAGGTGTCTTTTTAATCCCCATATATAACTAGCCTTTGCCCGCGACTTCTTCTGCGTAAATTTTATTATGTACATTTCACACTATGCTAAAGAAAATTCAGGCTTCTACATAATAGTTAAGGTTCATGTTTGCATGGAAATACTGCCTGGAACTCGGTTAGTTCCGCGCGTAAGCCGTTCCAAGTAGTATAAATTCAGAACCTTACCTAATAATTATGTAGAAGCCTGAATTCTCTCTAGCACAGTGTGAAATGCGCTCCGTCGCGGCTCGGTTGGTGGAAATCGCACATTACGGATCCCAAATCTTGATAATTATATAGCCTATATCCGAAAGAATTTTCAAAATCGGGCCAGCACTTCCGGAGATTAACGCGTACAAACAAACAAACAAGCACCTATAAAATATTAGTAAATAGAAGATTACATCAAAGCTACCGAAACCAATTGCAATAAACACAAGTGACATATTACGTAGGCGCCAAAGTTCAGCATGGCGGGGCGGTGGTTGTGATTGTACTTCTCTATGAACATCCGGTATTCTTCGTCCAGGTCGTCGTATTGCGTTTGCTGTGGTGACAATTACTTTCATTTGTTGATTATTTCAAGAGAACTAACTAACATTACAATTTATGCTTTATGACATGGCGGTTAGATTTTAAAATGCCTTGTAATTATTTCTTCATCTTTTTTTATTGGGGGAATCTCCCCATGAGAGATCGAACGTTACCTAATCTTAAATTACATTCTTAATCTACAAAAACGATACGTGAATTTATTTAAAAAAGAGAAGACATTATTGAAGCAAAACCATATTTTCAAGATACCAGGATCACATAAGCAATGAGAGTCACGTGTGAGTCAATGCTTCAGTTCTGTGTATGTACTTCTACTACTAGTTCTAATACTGGAGACTATAAAAATTCTTACTAACACAAGGGTTGTTAAAAGGGGTGAACAGGGAAGGCAGTATAGGAAGGGGAAGTTGGAGTATCGCAACCAACCATTACAGAATATTGCATTGATTTTGCATGCAAAGTACCAGGGTTACATAATTTAAGAGAGTCATGTGTAAGACGTACCCAAAGTGGGTACGTTTGAACCTTTTGCTTCAGGTATTACAGTTTTGCGTATGTCCTACTACTGCTACTACTTTTAATACTGGATACAATAAACGTTTATCTTTATAATAGCAAAGGGTTGTAAAAAAGGGTGAATAGGGAAGACAGTATAATTGAAAGTAATGTTGGATAAACCAACCTACCATTAAACAATATTAAACTTTCTACTTTGTATGCAAGGTACCAGGATCACATAAGCTAGAAGAGTGACGTGCAATACATACCCGCTGTACTCCGGGCGAGCTGTTCGCACTGTCCAGTTCAGTGCCGGGCGCCGTGATCTCGGCCAGACTGTCGCGGCCTTGGGCGGCTCCTGACATCAAGATAATGAGTCGGTATATAAGTACGGTCGGCAAAGCACCATTGGGTTTGATTACAGGATGTAACACACATTTGTATGACCTATAGGTAATTTCGGGTCTAGTTGTTTGTATATGTAAGCATGATACATGAGAAAATATTAGAGAAACGATTGAAAAAGAAAATAAGGGAGTGATTGATGAAATTGGAGTGCCTATATAATACATTTTTTTTTTTAAACTGGTTTATGAATTGGAGAAACGAAATGATTTTGTTTAAATTATTTATGTTGAGCCAATGATATAAAATGCACGTTCTATGACCGCGCCAATCTCAATATGAGCTGTGTGTACGTGAATGTTATTTAGAAGTGTAGATCACGTTCACTTTAGAAAACACGGATGGCGTTGAAATAAAATGATTTTTTATTAATTTGTAATCCAGTTAGTTCAACGGTTGAAACTAAAGAGTGTCACCTCAATTAAAAAACGTTTATGTAGAATAATTGTTAATTGACAGTACGTTAAACATCTGACGTTTGATACCATTTCAATTGTGTCAAACGTCAAATTACAAAAATATTTAAACTGTCATTGCAAAGTAAGGTGAGTCACAACACTGTTAAACATTATGTAGGCTAACAGAACAATGCTAAGCACACGTACCGGCCTCGACCCAGCTGTGGCGGTGCGGCAGCGCGACGTTCCCCGCGCTGTAGGGCGAGGTGGCGGACAGGCGCGACACGTCCACGCCGTGACCCTTCAGCAGCTCGCACAGCGCCATCTGCGGCCCGGGGTAATAAGGGTTACGGGATTTGTTACAAAGTGTCTCCGTGCACCATGAATGCAAAAGGCATTAGGAGGAACATGGATATGTTAGTCAGTAAGAGTCTGACACTCCCTTCCGCTCCGCCCAGGGTGGAGGAAGTCATGTGATGATTTTACATGATAAAAAAATGGGGACATGCTATACTCGACGCCATACTAGATTACTGACGGAATCCGGTATTACTTTGTAAACAAAAAAGAAATTAAGACATTTATTTAAAAATTTCTATAGGACCAATTTGAATGTAAATCGTTTTAAATAAAAAAAAGAATTTTCCAAATCGGTTGATAATCAACCGAATTGACAACCTCTTCCTTTTTTGAAATCGGTTAAAGGAGGTAGTATTAGCACATTATTCTCCATACGAAACTCCGGCAAGGGGACCAAGGGGGAGCTAGAGTATTCTTTTTGTATATAACGTTCCAATGTGCCTTTTAATGGTCCAGTCCCCGACTGAATATTCATATCATATTACCTGGTCCATCATGAGGTAAGGCAGCTTGTTGGGCATCTTGGACGGCGACAGGTCATCGTAGTCTTCCAGCAGTGGCGGCAGCAAGTGAGGAGCTTCCTCACGACGCGCCGCTATTATCTGAACACAGGCGACATTTTAGCAATTAGACAATATTTTGTAGTAAAACTCTGTTAGATATCAGCTTTTGCCCGTGACTTCATCTGCGATAGTGCAGAATTCAGCCCAAAATTACCATATGTGTTATGTATATAATATCTAAATGATAATGATAATGGTTAATGGCAATAGGCTCGCCCCCTATTACATGGGACCTAAATATACCGGCGAACTGTGGGTGTACATTGGTACACCTCTGCCTAACCCTACGGGGAATACAGGCGTGATGATGGTATATGTCTCAGGCACTCTAACCGTTATAGTTACAGGAAAACGTTCCTAGGAGACCATCCATAACTTATTGAGATATTCTGAACTGCATTCAAAGACTTTGAAAAAAAAAAACAATCAGCGAGAAAAATGCCGTTTTTTATAACAGTCCATCCCATTTCGTGTAGGGATCAAAATACTCTATTGTGGTCCCTCCATTTAAGGTATGAGTACCTACTAAAAATTACAGAAATCACCAAAAACTTTTCCAAACATTTTGTATATTAGAAATGATCTCAGTACCTACCAAAACAAGTGAAAACCGCGGTCATTTTCTTTTTAGTTCTAATGTTGTAATTGGAACTAAAAAATCAAACCTATGAATTTTGTATCTGTGAAACCTTTTACTTTGTTTTAATTTTGCTATACACATAATCATACTTTTGTACCATACTACAATATTTCTAAAAAAAACTAAAATTAAAAAGAATAATTCAGTGTACCTTGTTGATATACTCTGCGAGTCGCGGCAGCGGCATGACGTGCGGCAGCAGCGCGGCCAGCGCCACGCTGACGGCCTGCAGCTGGCACTGCTGAGCCACCGACAGCACCGGGTTGGACACGCTGGACTGCTGGATACTAGGGCGGCAGGGGGACATAGGAGTGTTGATAAACAACAGATCAAGCGGGTTTTTAATGTACACTTTTATATATTTATTTTGAAGGGGTAAAGTAAGAAGATTTGATAACTGCCACCGACAATGCAGTCAAAGTGGCGAAATTCTGGGCCGCAACAATATAATACGAGTACCTTTACAATAGTTTGTCATTGAAACGCTAAGAAGAAGAGGAGATAAAGTTTGTTTGTACAAAAGCAATACGGGGTCTACACCCATCATCACCAATCAATTGATAAACTTCTTATGATCTGACAAAAGCGTTTTGCGCTCCACGCATTGGGATGCCTGAAGATGGACGGCGTCGCCGAGGACTGCTCACCAGGGCTGTTTGAGGTGACGCAGGTGGCATGGGAACAGAGAAAAGATCTTCAGCCTCCATTGCAAATCGAGGAGCTTACTACCAGACGAGTAGTGTTTGGTGGAGTACTCTACCCGACGGTTATTATCGTTTTTTTGTTTACAAGGTTACTTTTCTTTCAAAAGAACGGAAAAAGTGAAAGTACTCATGAATACGAACAACTTTTGCTAAAGGACCAACAACAACCTAGAATAATAAAAAAATAAAAATCTGCTGTTTCGTACATTTTGATCGTGTTGTAGTGCATTCCTGCTTTAGCAGGTTTTTTTTATATTTCGTAGGTAGTTCCATTATAAAAGTTGCTGTTTCGTACGTTTTGATCGTGTTGTAGTGCATTCCTACTTTAGCTTTAGCAGTTTTTTTAATGTTTCGTACCATTATAAAAGTTGCTGTAGTATTCGTGACTATTTGCACCCCCTGAAATATGGCAGGTGAATGAAAAAATATACCGTTTATGCTAACGTCACGGGGAACTATAATATCGTGATGTCGCTACACGCCTGTTGTAGTTCGCTAGTTGTGCGATAGATGTCGCTAAAAGTTCATGCAAGGATTTGGGGGAGGCCTTCGCTCAGTATTAGGGACAGCTTAGGCCAAGAAAAATGATGTCTACCATCTAATAAATAATTAGTACTCACGCCAGTATAAGCTGCATGATATCACACACAGTCTCCTCCGAGCCCAATTCTATGGTGATGAGCGCGAGAGTCGTGTAGATCGCCTCGACGTTTTCCATGGTGTTCGATTCCAGCTGCAGACCTGGTCACAAGTAATACGTTAACACAAGTGCATTTAGTGAAAAGCTGTCAATTTTATTTATTTGTATAGAGACTTCAGAGCAACAGCCAAATATTTGTATGTATTAAAACTCCCTTGTCTACTTACCCTCATACTGCGAGCTGAACAGCGCGTACCCATGCTTGCTGATGAAGATGAGGTCTTGTCGCGAACACTTCTCCACTATCAGGCCGAGCTCGATGTAATCCACGCTGCAAATTGGGAAAAAAAGTAAATATTGCAGTTTTTGGTGGCGGTGGTATTAATTGATAATGAACTTAGATCCGACAGAATTAAGAGTTGAAAATTGATTGTATGATTTAACTTTGCGTGGCATGTATAACCTGTAGGACTCCATAGTTTGTATAGCCTTTAATTTTTGGTTTTAATTATGATAATTATTTACCTATACTTATATTAATTTTGTTTGAATGCTCTAATCTCTGGTGCTACTAAGAGCACCAGAGATTAAAAAAAAAACTAAAAACAAAAATTGGTCCAAAGGTTTTTTTTTGTTTTCAGTAATTGGAAGCTCGGGGTGTCCCAAGTCCCGAGTTTGTTTCGCTCGTTCTTTCATCCTATAGTTTACTTGGACGTTTTTTATTGTCTGCTGTAAAATCATTTGATTACAGACCAAATGCGTTAATGGCATATTGAAAGCTAAGCAATCTTTGTGTGCTACAGACTATCTTAAACAATTTATGGTCAAAAAAGTTTTGTATTCGTAAGAAAATTGAGGCGGTGTGTGTCGTTACGCTAACTACAAAGTATACATATATAGTAGGTCTCACGTGGCTCGCAGCAGCCTGGGCGCGTTCCCCCGGCGGTCGAGCAGCGTGTGCAGGATGCGCTGCAGCAGTGCCCGAGCGCGGGGCTCGGCACTGGCCGCCACACGCAGCAGGGCCTCCAGGAACGCCGCCGGGAACGCCTTCGGGAGCTCCGCCGTGCGGTATGTCGTGCCCACCTGGGGAAGAGGACGTTGTTTGAATTTTCGATAAGACGTAGTCATTTGAATGACTATGTCACAGATGTATGCTACTCTGGTATCCGTCGTATCTTGAGGAGAGACTTGCGCAGTATGCTCTGCAGCATGGTGTTGGACCCCAGTCACATATACCACAGATGTATGCTACCCTGGTACCCGTACCTTGAGGAGAGACTTGAGCAGTGTGCTCTGCAGCATGGCGTCGGCCCCCAGTTACATATACCACAGATGTATGCTGCCCTGGTACCCGTACCTTGAGGAGAGACTTGAGCAGTGTGCTCTGCAGCATGGCGTCGGCCCCCAGTTACATATACCACAGATGTATGCTACCCTGGTACCCGTACCTTGAGGAGAGACTTGAGCAGTGTGCTCTGCAGCATGGCGTCGGCCCCCAGTTACATATACCACAGATGTATGCTACCCTGGTACCCGTACCTTGAGGAGAGACTTGAGCAGTGTGCTCTGCAGCATGGCGTCGGCCCCCAGTTACATATACCACAGATGTATGCTACCCTGGTACCCGTACCTTGAGGAGAGACTTGAGCAGTGTGCTCTGCAGCATGGCGTCGGCCCCCAGTTACATATACCACAGATGTATGCTACCCTGGTACCCGTACCTTGAGGAGAGACTTGAGCAGTATGCTCTGCAGTATGGCGTGTCGGCCCCCAGTTATATACCACATAAGTATGCTACCCTGGTATCCGTACCTTGAGGAGAGACTTGAGCAGTATGCTCTGCAGCATGGCGTCGGCCTTGGTGCCCTTGTTGGCGCGCTGGCTGGCCGGCACCTTGTTGATGATGAACATCATGATGTCGATCTTCTGGAAGTCGGGCAGGTGATCCGCGAACTCGCCCAGGGCGTTGATCAGGGCTTCCTGGTACAGCTTCTCGTCTGTCTCTTTCTGAGGAGAGGAAATATTTTTGTGATCAGTATCATCATCATCTCAGCTATAACACGTCCACTGCTGAACATAGGCCTGCTGATCAGTATACTGGAAATAAATAACGCGTTCAACCCTAACTGGCTTCTTTTGGGTAAGCTCACTCCATCGTAGACTTTGTCATTGTCACCTCTGACCTAGACTAGAGTCAAAGAGCTTACATTTCGAAAAAAAAATAGTTGTCACTATTGGCTGCTGCGCTGCGTGTTCAAATATTGTTTTTAGAATAGAATGGAATATTTATTTATTGTAAGAGTATACATCAAATAATTTGTGCATGGTTTTAAAACAGCACATAGTTGTTATTTATGTCTGGCAGTTTGTGTGTGTGAGTTTATATTTTGTAAACGCACAAATACAACAGAAATACCTAATATGGAGCGATATTGAAGAAAAAAAGTTACCTCTGAATCCCTGGCGACGGACGCCCTTAAATTGGTGAGCAGATTATTGATAATCTCCAATACTGATGGACCTGTAGTGAAAAATATGAACGTGAGTGTCTAACTACATAATGAAGAAATTAACGGCTTTTCAAAAATCTTGCCCAGATTTTCTTGGGAAGTCATTAAATGACTTCTCCCGCCTTGGGCCGGGAGAGTGTCTTAAAACATATGACGAATTTAATGGCTTCTTAAATAAATCTAAATTGAAATTGATCTTAGTATAGATCAATTTCTATTAAAAGTAAAAAAAAAATATTTAATCAATTAATAGTTAATTGAGTTTCCAAATGAATGACGTCACAATTAGAAAATCTATGCGGAAATTGCGTTTTGACAGCTCATAAAAAGTATGTCAATTGATTGGTGATGTATGAAGGCCTAAAGTATGTAATGCACGGTGGGTGAAACTGAAACCGCGTGTGTAGCGTGTGTACATACCCACGCTGTCCCCGGCAGCGATGGCGACGATGTTGCTGAGCACGGTGGCCCGCGCGGCCCGCACGCGCGCGGCCCCGGCGCCGGCCCCCGCGGCCCCACGCGCGGGCCCCGCGCCGGCCCCGGGGGCCCCGCGCGTGTCGCCCGCGTCTAAGTGTTGCATCAGCGCCTCTACTACGCTGTATGAGTACTGTGCCTGGGAGAGGGGAGCATACACCAAACATTTATTTACATTGTCATTTTGTGTCGTATGAATTTTCGGGCAGTGGCAAGTAATTACCAATGTGATTTTTTCTGTTTTATACGTAAATACTTTTTTAATATATCTTGGACAGAACTAACATCGGTGTAAGGAAAATTAACTTTATTTATATTACAACGTTTTTTTATATATATATCGAATTTTTATAACTTAATTTATTTATTTTATATTACCTACCTTGATTTCATGTTACGCTTGAATACACAATTGTACATAATCATAATTTTTGAATATATGTAATAAAATAAAATATCTTTATATTGTTTATATCGCTTATAGAAAGACAAAAAAAAAAACAATTTTAAATAAAATTAAGTTCGTAAAGTGATTATATTTTTTTTATGTCTTTGCTATTTTTAAAATAAATAAGTAAACATTTTTTTTAAACACATACAAAAATAATAAAAACGTCTTACCTGAATAGAAAACATGATAATCTTGAAGGTGTGCACAGCGAAGTCGTTCGGAATCCACAGCTCGTGTCGGTCGAAGTGGCTGTGACAACGAGAAGAATAATATATATGTTGCAGTTAAAACTCTTAACCAGTCAAAAGTACTATTGACTAGCAAAATCAGTCAAAAGTACTTTTGACCGTATGCTTTGGTCAATAATACTTTTGACTAAAATAACAGTTAAAAGTACTTTTGCCCAATGGAGCTGGTTAAAAGTACTTTTGACTAAGTGATTCCGTCAAAAATGGTTTTGACTGCCCGAATCAGTCAAAACTCTTAAAAATCAGTCACTAATCTGCAATAATAATTAATAATATCTATTCTTTATAAAAGTAAATTATAGGATGAAAGAGCGAGCGAAGCGAGCTCGGGACTTGGGGCACCCCGACTCGGACAGGTTAGGTTAGAAGGGGATGGCGGCCATCCACTTCGTGGTTATTTTTTTCGTAAACCCTTGAGCCCAAGCGGGGCTCCTCGACTATGCTTTTTAAGTATTATTCACATCTGACAAGTTAATAGTGCTTTTGACTGATGCTTTATTGCAGTTAAAACTACTTTTGACGAAGAGCGTTAGTCAAAAGTACTTTTAACCGCAAATTTGCAGTCAAAAGTACTAATAATCAATATTTTTCAGTCAAAACCACTTTTGACCAACCTGTTCAGTCAAAAGTAGTTTTGACTGATTTTGCTAGTCAATTGTACTTTTGACTGGTTAAGAGTTTTGACTGCAACATATACTATCATATACTGGCTGATCGAGTTACTGCGGTTATTTGTGTTACGGCTTCTATACTACACTACCGACTACTGAGTCTTAGGCTACAGACAGCTGAAGAGATTGTTTTCTTTCTAATTTTTTTTTACGATAACTGGAAGTAACGTTTTTTGAAGGCTACGTTTTATTTTCAAAAAAATTGAATTCGTAAAAATATTCAGGTCAGTCAATTGGGGGCAAAAATTATTACTTTTTTAGATACACATTGAGACGTGAAGCAACTGACTATACCATATAGGAGGTATTAAGAGTCAAACCCGGAATCTCTCTATAGATCATACTAATATTTGTTCCGTGGATAAACCCGCGACACGCAGTGTAGGAGCTTATCGGTCAGCCAATACGACAACTTTATTAAAAAAATAAAAAATAATGAGCAGTTTTTGCTTTAGCTTTTTTTCTCGAAAATGTCCCCTTGCCCCTTTAATATCATAATGGATGACTTCCCCCGCCCTGGGCGGGGCGGGAGCGAATGTCAGGCTTTTACTGACTAAAACCCACCCATGTTCCTTCTTGTGCCCTTTACGTTCCGGGGGAGCGCGGTATCTCTTTCGAACAACCCGCAGCCTCCGGCAGGAGGAGGCCCTTAGTGGCCCCTCCGAATGTTTTTTGACATCTCTTTGAGGCGCGCGTGGAAAACGAACGCGCCGTCGACACGGTCTGTCGTTAGTTAACGTACGGACGGTGAGCTACACATTGCTCACCGTCCACAGACCCGCGTCTACGGTGGCCGGGAGTTGTCGCGGCTCCCGGCGCCCGCGTATTATTATGTAGTCCCTCACGTGAGCACAGGTCGCAGCACGCTGCGGATGTGGCCGAAGGAGGCGCGCCCCACCAGCTCGCGCAGGCACGCCTCCGCCAGCCGCGCCGGCTCCTCCTCGCCGCCGCCGCCGCCCATGCTCAGCACCGTGTCGTACTTCTCCGCAGTCTGACAACAACACAATACAACCATAGAGTTAATCCAAATTACAGTATGGCTGGCGTATCTTGGCGATCCTGAAGTTAGCCGTTCAGCTGCGCAATTGATCTTTTAGGAACAAAATTGTCTACTGCGCAGCTAATCAGACTCGCCAAAATACGTAGGCCGTATTGTAAGAGTTGAAAATTAAATTTTGGAAATCTATTGGGGAGGTTATGTCTAGCAGTGGACGTCTTACGGTTGATATGATGATGATGAAGAGTTGAAAATATTCCTTAAGTATACAAATTATCAATACATTCATATTTTCACTACAAGCTTCTCTCCATGCTCAAGGCTGGAAAATTAAATACCAAAAATCAGATTTTTGTTATTGAGACTTCCGGTGGACTTTCCAATCATTTTCTTTCATATAGGCCTTGCCCAGACAATTACGAACACAACAAAAGAAATCAGCTAATTTGTCCGAAAAGTTTAATTGTATTCATTAGAAGAAGATAGAAGATGTGTAAGTTACTTTGTCCATCTATCTGTTTATGACATCTTGATGGCAAAACCTCTGAATCAATCGTCATGAAATTTGACAAAGTGGCAGCTTGGGATCCGAATAAGAACATAGGCTAGTTCTCATTCCGCAACCACGCCATAATAACCGGCATTTACCCGAGATAAAATTGTGGGCATATGCTAGTTGTAATATAATATTATTACCTGCATATTATACAGTAGCGAGGGCACGATCTTGTCCATATGCTGCGCCTCCCAGATGTTCTCCACCAAGTCATCCGACACCGTCTTTCTTATTACACCCTAAAACAGATAAACCAGAGGTAAAGATAAAACATAAAGAAAGGCGGACGAATTCTGTATATTATATTACCTATATAAAATTAATATATGTATTCTGAGAACGAATAACTGCTAGTATAATAACTACAAGTTTATATTAGTAGTAGAAACATAATAAAATTTCCCATTTTTATTTTGGAACCCACTTTTTGGCCAACTTTCACCAAAATCATAAACATATTTAGTGCTAAATGTGCTTAAGGGCGCTTACACAGAAAGTTGGCAACGTCGCAAACAGCTGTCAAATATTTCCCTGTTTTGATTAATTTGTCAATATTACTGTATGAAAATAAGAAATATGGCTTACTAATGAACTAGAATATTAATCATGAATTGACAGCTGTTTGCGACGTTGCCAACTCTCTGTGTAAGCGCTCTGTGATCTTCTAACAATGTGAAAGGGATACATACAATGATGTTCTAAATATGTTTAGGCACTTAATGTATTTAGTCATTTTGGTGAAAGTGGGTGTTATATGGAACTTTGCTAAAATAATTTATTTATTTATTGCACAATGTACACACAAGATAATGATGTTATTTATGAAATGTGTAAGTGCAAAACCGTTCAAATTCCATTGGTTTTTATGGGAGTAGTAAATGCGTCGGAGCTACGGAAGCGCATAGCTTGTCGGTAAATCATAGTGATATTAGATTATTGAGAGTCACTTTGTATGGATAGAGTGAGGCATACGCGTATTTACTTGGTATTATGACTGTCGAATTTTCGGATATTTAAGCCGTGGTTTACTAAAAAAATAATGTGTGACTAGCAAGGATGGCGAACCTTTATCGGTGAATGTGCCATATTTTATTTAAAAAACAAAGGGAATATGACGTGCCATTTAATGAAGTAAAATTAAACTAGATGCTAAATAAATGCTCTTTGTTTGCAAATTGTTAGTACAAGAAAAATATTGATTACTATTTCATGTTTGTTTGAATAAAAGATGATGTAGTGTGATTTCTGCTGTTGCAGTTTATTCCGATTATATACATTTGTCAAATATCAGCGTGCCTGAATTGTTTTGTCGCGTGCCACTGCTGGCACGCGTGACGTTGGATCGCAATCCTTGCCCTATAGCAGGGATGGCGAACCTTTATCGGTGATAGTGCCATTTTTTATAGAAAAATAATAGTGTGACTATGACGTGCCATCAAAGAATCTTGGCTTAGTCATTGAATGGAGAAAAATACAACTAGAAGCTGTTAACACTCTTTGTTTGCAACTAGTTTGTACAAGAATCGTAATATTTACTATGGTGTATAAAGGTTAGTGTGATTTCTGCTGTTGTAAATCGTTTTCGATCAAATACATATACAGTTGTCATATATTGGCGTGCCCGAATTATTTTGTCGCGTGCCACTAGCCCACTACTGGCACGCGTGCCATTGGTTCGCCATCCCTGCCCTATAGTATGACGTACCTGTAAGCCATGTATGCCTGCGAGTCGGATCTTGTCCCGCGTGACCTTGTCGATGTGGTTGCTGTGGCACATCGCCGAGAACTTGGACACGAAGAAGTCGTAGCGTCGGTGGTACGACGGCGTGTCTTCTTCTATGTTGGCGAAGCGGACGAACTAAGGAGAAATAGGGGTTTATGGTGAATATAGTAAAGGAGAAACACTAGCAAATGGGGTACTAGACGCCAACATACATCAATCAATTTATCAAAGAATACACAGGTCAGCGCAGTACTCGTAACCGGCGTGCTTGTATGACCAGATGTATGAATGTGGACGAGGCGAAAGTAGTATGTAAGGACCGTTGCAGGTGGCGTTCTGTGGTTTCTGCCTACCCCCATGGGAAAAAGGCGTGAGTTTATGTATGTACGTACACAGATAGAAAAAAAGTTTTTTATTGCGAAAATGTTTTAACGTTTAACTTTTAAACATGGATGGGTTTTAGTCAGTAAACGTCTGAGTCAGAAGTCATTTGATGATTTCCCATCGGTAAAAAAAAACTGCAGTGGTGGTCTACATTCACCTCTGGAGGCGCGCCCTTTGCAAACCTTTGGTATAGATAGTGCAGACAAAGGTAGGTAGTCTTTTTTTTATTTGCTTTTTGTTTTTGTATTTTGTTTGGGCTTGTTAAAAAGTGTTTCTTTTTGTTGGGCATAAATGGTTTTTCTTTCTTTCTTTCTTTCTTTCTGTCTTTCTTTCTAAATGTATACTCACACTAGCCGTCGCCAGGATCTGCAGCTGCGGGTCGGTGGACTCGAGCAGCTTCTGCACCATCTTGAGGAAGCTCTCCACGAACAGGTTCAGCGTCTGCGAGTGGCACGCCACCAGCAGGTGGTCCATCGCCTCCATGGCTATTATCACGAACCTGCACACCAAGTTGTCATGTTAGTTTCTGAAGTCTACATGTATCATTTAGTTTGAGAACTTTCAAATGTTCCATTGTATTCGACAAAAGCTCGCTGAGAAAATGGCTGCTGCCCTTTGTGCTCCGGTTCGATTCCCGCACGAAACAATGTATGTATAACATTCAAGCAGGCTGCTCCTGGTCTAGTAGTTTGTGTATATGAGTTATTCTATACTAATATTATAAAGAGGTAAGATTTTAGAGACCGATTTTAACAATTTTTCACCAATTGATAGCTACATGATTCCTGAGCAACATAGGCTATATAACATCATGCTAAAATCCACGGGAACGGAGCATTAACCAAAGTTGCAACTTGTGGCTGGTGAAATAAGCCACGCGGACGAAGTCGCGGGCAATTCACTAGTATGTTTATAAACGCACACAGACGGTACAAGAGAAATTTCTAGAGTGGGACAACGTTTTTAAAAAATGAAACAATTAATAGGTTGTCTTTGCCAAATGTCTGTTCTTACGAAGGTAAAGAAGGGGATTGTTGGGGCTACCACCTACCTATTAGAACTAACGGACAAAGCGTTAATACCAATCGACAAGGGCGGTGCCACGATTCTGAAGAGGCACGATGATACATTGATAACTTGTATCAGTCAAGTGTTTCGCAGTTAACCAAGGTTCATACGGAAACGATAATATTGTGATAAGGTTACCGATGATAAGTGTTAGGTAAGGTTATTCGCAGCATCATGATGATATTAGGATTAGCTTATTTGGTAAATACTGGTAAGTACCAGTATTTACTGAAAACCTTTATGTAGAGCTACTAGCTACTAGGAGTAGCTCTACTATAAAGATGAGAGTAGTTTATTACCCACCGTTTTCACGATGAACACTAGATGTGACCTAATCTCAACACTCGACTATAGGCGACGAGGTAAGCATTGAAAAATCGGTATTACGCTTCCATTTAGGCACTAGCTTATACCCGCGAATTTGTCCGCGTGAAATTTCTTACGGTTTCCTATTTTTTTTTTTAATATAGCCTCAGTAACTCAGGGATAACGTGGCTTAATACTAGCGAAAGAATTTTCAAAATCCAACCAGAAGTTTCGGAGATTTAGAGTGTCAACCAAACGAACAAAATTATTTTTCTTTTTACGGCCCTAAGTCATCTTTATTTGGGGTTGGTCAATGAGATTTAATGTCACTAAGGCTGTCCGACATACGTCAGACAATCGGTGGCCGATTTTTTTGTGCAGAGAATGGAATATATGAGTTCTAATATACCAACGCACACCTCCTACATAAAATCGGTGCCTCGAAACTATAGTATTATTGAACGGTCCGTTAATCGGTCCTACAAAACGTTGGACACTGGCGGAGGCATTAGTATATATAGTATATAGTACCAGGACAACATAAGCTCAGAATAGTGTCAAAAAAGGCTCACCCATGTCTTCTCCTATAGATATCTCTGGAGGCCTTCTGGAACAGGTACTCCCCGATCCTGTCCAGCTTCTCCGGACTGGAGACGCAATAGAACGTGAGCTTCTCCATGTTGGACTTGACGAGGCCATCTTGCGGGATCGCGGGGAAGATGTTGTCCACCAGCCGCTTGTAGCGAGGCCGGAGGGCGGAACAACAGCCGCAGCAACCTGGAATGGGGATAAAGGATCCTGTAGCTTGATTGATTGCATTCTATCTTCTCGACGTCGTGTTTTAATTATCCTTACTAAGGCGCACTTTCACCACAAATCATTAAACATATTTAGTGGAAAATGTGTTCAGTGATTTTGGTATAAGTGGGTCTAATAATCCTTAATAATACTAAAATTATTAATACGAAAGTAACACAGTCTGTCTGTCTGTTACGCTTTCAAGAAGCCACTGAAACGATTTCAATGAAATTTGGTACAGATATAGTCTGGGACCCGAGAAAGGACATAGGATAGTTTTTATCCCGAAAATCCCCCGGGAACGGGAACTATTATCCACGCGGACGAAGTAGCGGGCAAAAGCTAGTACTTAATAATACTAAAATTATAAATACAAAAGTAACACAGTCTGTCTGTCTGTTACGCTTTCAAGACTAAACCACTGAAACGATTTCGATGAAATTTAGTTTGGGGTAAGTTTGAACCCAAGAAAAGACAGGCTAGTTTTTGTTCTGCGTCAGCGATAACAGATATTTACGCGGATGAAGTCGCGAGCAAAACCTGGTACTTAAATAAATAAATAAATAATTTATTTACAAGTATCAAGACTCATACGAGTAGTACCTATTAGTAACATAAAAAAAATAACAAAAACAGTTCGTGATACAAGTGCAATACGAGTTCTACAAGGTCACAGGCCAAATCTAGCAGCAGTGGTTCACATGTTTATCGTCAGTACCTATACAACCTTATTGTGTGTTTACTAAAAACCTGAAAAGAGGTCATTGTACTCATCACTATGAACACTATGTTCGTTTACTGCAGTGATCCCAAAAATCTGCTGATCCGTCCATTTATGTTAACGTAGATCAACAAAATAGGCCTAGTGGTTTAGCTGGTTTTTTTACATGATTAATCAGAATTGGTCCTAAGGAGCTAGTTGTTCATAATGATAAGTACAATGCCATGTTTTCGGGTTTTTAGTTAGATCTACCTTTACTATACATACCTATTAATATACCTATTGTATTATAGGTACCAGACTAAACTTATTCTAACTATATAATTATGACAAAACTATTGTTCTAAATATACTAAATAAGGGATAATGTACGTAACTTCTGCAGATTACCGCGTTCATACAAAAACTACTTTAATTTCATAGTATTAGACTTCATTTACTGAAGTCTAACACATCGTAGATTGAATTTCAAGCTCATAACAGAAGCCATTTCCATGTTATTAAATTTTCAACGGACAAGACCAGACAGTAATTTAGCAATCAAATTATAATTTCTTAACATCTGGCAATATCAATACAATATTATAAAATCTGATAAGCAAAACAATCTTGACACAATTATCAATTCTCTGACAATAAGTGGTCCTTATTGAATCCTTATCATTAGTATCAATACTTACATGTCATGTACAACGTCCTACTAACTATAAAACACGCACGGTGAGCTATCTTTCTTATAGGCATCATTTTTACACTAATTTATGGCACTAAGTTTTTGACACAGCACTCGTTACTATCACATATTTTTGGAGATTCCACCGTCCATCCTTTAATTATAATCCACCGACACTTATGATATCCTGGTACTCATTCCTGGTAAGGTTTTTATTTTGATTAGATTTTTGGCTAATTATGAACAGCCTTCAATGTGAAGCCATATAAGTAAGTACTTAGACCCAATTATCTTGGTGTTATTTTGTCTTGATCTTTAACAACCGAATTGAGAACTTCCTCCTTTTTTGAAGTCGGTTAAAATGATTGACTGTTAGACAGCATAGGTGCTAATAATACCTACTACATCATTAACTAGTTTACATAGTAAGTACTGTAATCAAATTAAATTGGCTTTTCATTTAATTAAACTGCATGTTACGAGAGCATTTGTACCTAGTTTAACGATGAATATTAAGGCTGAATACACGCGGTAACTAGCAGTTTATGTGGCCCTGGTACTTAAATAATATAGCACGGAAGGTAAGTTGTTTAAATATACGTAAAAATAAAATAATCTTTGGTGTTCAAATAATACGGACCAATATTCGATATATCGTATCGATATGGATGAGGAAAAGCTATTATTAGGTAGAAGTTATTTATGCAAGGTACTTATTAATATTATTATCGCTGATAGCAAAATTTTGATGCACTGTGCACAACACAACACACAACATTATTTTTAAGAACTATATTTTTTTTTGAGACTACCGTTCCCCTTTAGACACAGGGTTGATTCATGGGCCTCCTACAAGGTGGACCGAAGCCCTAGTAAAAGTCGCGGGGAGTCGCTGAATGGATACAAAAGGGGCTATAGTTCGTTTAGAAAATCTTGGTGATCTATGCTCAACAGTGGGCGTTTTTCGGTTGACATGAGTTTTTCAGGATTATATTTGTTACTGACACACTTTTGAGCTCAAAAACAAAAAGGTAAGTACCTACTACCTACGATCACAAACTTCAATTTCGGCATTTATTTATTTCTCAACACATTTACACTTTTTTAACACACACTTTATATGCACACACTTTTTTCATCAAGTTTTTATTACGAGTTTATAACTTTTTATAATGGGTACTTTTTATTTGTTGGGCGGCACAACTGTGTCACACGATTTAGCATCGAACACTGGGATCATGCTCTATGATAAGACTTACGTGATAACAGAACTAGGGCCGACTCCACACTGATGTCTGATATAAAAGATTTATGATATTGGCGTGAAAAAAAAAACGTTGTTTTTTTTTTACTTTATTGGTACTGGGGTGTTTTTCTTTTTATCTATTCTCATGATTTTCATTGGCCGTGTATTCTCATGGATTATACGCAAAATATGCGCTGAGACGTGGAGTTGCGGACACCAGCCCGCTATACCAATTCTCATGGATCGCGTACTGTAATTTTTATTTCTAGACCCCAGTGGTCCAGGTGTCACTGAAGAACCCAAGATCTACAAAGATCATGGTTTCTAAAAGCCCAAAAAATCGAGGAGGTATGGCTTCTATCAACTCTCTTCGGTTCCGCCTGGTAAAATGCCTTCTTCCAAGAGATTTATATCCCAGCAGAGGAGGGCATTAAAGGTTGATTTCGCGAAACAGGCTAACTTTAAATTCACTGCGCATTCTGGGGTGAAAGGAGGTGATGGGGGGGGTAACAGGGAGAGAAGTAATGAGTACGTGTTGCTGTGTCGACGTCCCATTTATTACTGTTCTTCTACAAAATGAATCACGACTATACTATACTTATTAACATAGAACTAAAAGAACCTACTTCAAGAGCACTCGTGAATACGACTAACATTTACAATAGGACCAACAGACATGAAAAAATTTTCCTACAAAAATGCACTACAACTACAACTCTATTAAAACATAATTATGGGAACAGCAAATATTTTTCTTTTTATAATACAGTTTTCTTTCAACCTTTTTTTTTATACCACTGAAGGTGACAAACAAGCTAACAGAACGCCTGATGTTAGGCGGTTACCGCTGCCTATGGACACTTGCAACACCAGAGGCATCACTTGTGCGTTGCCGACCCCGTAAAAACCTCAAAACTCTTTTTTTTAAGAACCCCATGCTGTAGTCTCTTGGGAAAACCTTAGCAACCTTAACTTGTGATTTTAATGATGTTATTTGTTATCGTGATGGTACACCTACGTCTCTGAATCATCTAGGTACTTCACAAAGAGATCTATTAAGTAACTACTAAGGTGCTAAATGGTATCTAATAGAACAAATCACTCACCACCAAAAAGACCTTGCATTCTGACAATTTCGCAATAATTATTGCACGGTTCAGATCAACACAGGGTACGTTTTGCAACTATAAAAAGAAAGCGGTATAGTTAGGGTTAGGGTGAGTAGGTATGCCTATGCTATGTGCAATGAAGGAAGTAAGTACCGAAATTGGAGGAAAGGTAAGTTACGTTTTTGGATTTCTGACTATGAGTAACTGTGAGAAGGGTGAAAGATATAGCGAAAGGAACCCGAGTTCGAAAATGTAGATTTGAATGATAAAAAAATAAAATATTAAAATATAAGGTTTAAATAATAATTTCATTCAATAACATCCTTACTTCAATTACTTACAAAATATTTAGGCATACAATCAAAACATTGCCAATATTAAAAAAAAAACCATTACCGCATAGTTTGGTAATGTAGGTAATGTAAAAAGCACGAGTTCGTGCGTATAACGCTATGTTATTAAATGCAGCCACTTTACGAACTAGTGTGTGGAATAAAAATTAACTACACAGCAAGCACGCTACATTGTTCGAAAGTAATTGCAAGATAGATGCTTAGTATACTAAAAGGCAATAATGACCAAGTGTCATGCCTTTGCATTGTTGAATCAGAAAGCTGTGGTCACACAATCCAACCGGATGTTCATAAGTGCAAAGTACAACTTCCCAGCGGGTGTCTGATAGCTGTATCGGTTAGTGATCTCTAAACCCTAGGCTCTTACAATTAATATGTTGGATGTCGGACTGACAGCCGCCCAGTGCAGTCGGACATCCGCACGGCTTCAGTCCACCACACACCAAACGCTCAAATTGAAAGAGCCCTTACTTTTTGGCAAATATTATGAACTAAAAATTTTTTTTGGCTTTTTGTTGGCAAATATTATGAACTAAAAAATTTTTTTTTTGTTGGGCAAGAAGACCGTTCTCCAATCCCCCGCAAATAACATAACCCTTACTGATTGTTGGTGATTTGAAGATAAACTATAAAAATCAGTTCTCTCATTTTGGTACATGCATATGATTTGTTATGCGATCCCGAATCCAGACCCGTCTGGAATCCAGGGAATCTGATATCACATTGATCATTGGGTAAATAAATATGCATACGAATATCGACAGAAGCAACAAACATTTTGTAACCATGATTTTGTAAAAACCAATTTGAAAAAAGTGTCCATGGATTTTCTTGCTCGTTCTTCTCCATAGAGATCTACGTTTTGGAACGAGCAACTAGCTTTAACTTACTCTAAATTCTTGACAATTCAAAAGTGTCTGTAAATGGTCTAATTAAAATAAATGCTTTGACTATCTGTACCCTAATTATAAGGGAGGATATACCCTACACCCTAGATAAGTTTCCGACTCATGGCATTAAGAGGGACCGTGAGGTTTTAGTTAAAACGGTCAAAACCTCTCCCTAGCTAGACGGACAGTATCCATCAGGATTTCAACAAGAAAAAAAAGAGAAATAAATTCTTACTGGCTACGGAAGAAATAAGTTACAAAGACTAAAAGACGAAAGTAGGTACATTGCATTAGTGTTCTTGAGCCGAAAAAAGGTTAGTGTTTTCATTTATTGTAACTGTTTTTCAGATTTAATCACAAAATAACAACTAAGATACGATCTAATTCGGTCAGTAGTTAGTGTCGACTAGTGAAAACAAGTGTTACATATAGGTACCTATCTATCTACCTAGTATTCTACATATAAGCATGTTGAGTCTAGACTTTGGATTTAGTATTAGGTCATCATAGCTTATCGTGATAAAATCATCACCCTGACGCATAGATATTTCTAGTTAAAAAACGTAGTACCTATGTAATTAATTAACCAAATGAAGTTCAGTCAAAACTGAAACCAAATTATTGAAATAATTCGCAAATAGTTCATCAAACCGTTAGCTGGTGCCAAAGCGTTCCCCATTTGTGGATTTCCGACCTTTAAAAAGTGTACCAATACTGTGTAAATTATATTAAAGTTTGTATTGATCGATTCCAGAGCAAATTTAGTTTCCGGATGGAGGCAAGTACCTACCTACGTCATTAAAAAAAGTTAGCGCATGCGAACAACGCCTTAGTTTAATTCAATCATTTTTTCTATGCACGTATCTAAGGCAAAGTTTGTAGGATATGATTATCTTGGCTACTACGTAAATATTGAACGTTCAGACCTACCCATCAAATTTATGAAGATATTAGATATCAGTACTTAGTTCAAATTGAGAACTTCCTTTTATTGAACTCGGTTAAAAATATGGAAATCGAAAAATTCACTCCTAAATACTAAACGGGTTTGGTCCTTCTATCCTAAAACTTGGTCCTTATTAGACAATAGAAAAGTTCCAACAAATTTTAAGCTAATTATTTACTTCTGTAAACAACACAATATTCGAAAATCACTACAGCATCTGCTTACCCCACTAAAAATCAAGTCAAACGCTACAAATGTGCGTACTTAATACTTTTCCAGTACACCAAAACAAATCACAAATACCAGGGCCACATCACCAAAAAGATACCTATTCTAAAACTCAAACCTATTGATTTTAAACCTATATTTATAATAAATATCGGCACTAATCGCGAGTGCACAGCGCTCGTGTCGCGGGCTCGAAACAGACTAGCTAAATATAAATCATTGCCCACTCACCTAAAATAGATAGTCCGCTGGAAAGGGATGACTTGAAAGGGTGACATGTGACATATTTGTAGTTTGTTGATCTTTTATCTATACTTAGAACAACATATGCACGTGTATTCGTTTCATCTCTCTTTCCAAGGGGACTAAAAGACCAAGTGCCGCAACAGCAACCCACATCAAAATTTCGCCCATACTTAGAACGAATTTTGGAAATTTAAAGTTGATTAATTAAAAATCTATAAGCATAAAGTTTGAGATGTACTTTTAATAAACTTTTGTTGGACAGTACCTAATGTCACAATCGCATATTAAATTAAAATGACGTAATTTAATTATTTTATTTATTTAAAGATGGTCGCAACTTATGATAGTATGTAATAAGATCTACTATCTTACTAGATTTGACAGATTATGATAATTTTAATTCTAAGCATTAAAGTTTGGTTTGGCGTATTTAGTGTGATGTTGATTTGAAAGCCTAAACTTTTTTTTTAAGATGGACGCACCATGGTCTTCCCTTAAAAAATATATCAAACAATCCATAATTATGAACAAATTCTAATTAATGCCAAATATTGTAATATTTCATTTTCATTCACAATTCAAATTATATTTAACTCTTCTCTGAAACACTCCTAAACTTACTAATTGTGATAAAAGTTATCTTATTTTTTCATCTACATAATTATTTAATTGATATACAGACTTCCCCATTTTTATCTTGCAGGTATGTTAGCTGTAGTTAGGGTTCCCAGATTGAAAAGTCGAAATTCCGGAGAAAATTCCGGACATTGGACGAAATTTCCGGATCTCCAAAAAAAAAAATTTGCCACTATCATATATTTCTTCCCATACACTGACCTCTATAAATATACGCGTATATTATCTATAATATACGCGTATATCATCAAGTAGTCAGTGCCGGCACAAATCAAATAAAAAGAAAATAACCAAAAGTGGAGGAAAGATGGCACCGCCATCTCTTGATGATATTTAAAACTAACCTATCTGAAAATTGCTCATTGTGAAGGAAACGCCTCTCCTCTGATGCGCGTTAGGGATGTGAGATTTATGGAATTGTGGTTTTTACTTAAATTGTAGAAATTCCTGACGGCTTAGGATTCCCCCCGCATTCCGGACAAAGCACTAAATTTCCGGACATGTCCGGAAAATTCCTGACATATGGCAACCCTAGCTGTAGTAGATATTTTTGCAATTGTCATAATTTCAGCTAGGTACAGGTTTAATAAATATTTCTCACGACATAATGAGTCATTAAATGACATCATAATCAGATTCTTACAAGAACTTTATATATCATGTCTTATGTGAATAAATATTATGTATTCTCATGAAAACAGGAAAAAAGAAAAACATTTGTAATTAAAAATATCAACACTGATATTGTATAATGTACCTATTTGCTCTAACATTTGTATCTACATTTCGACAATATTTTTACTGGCAGGTGGGATTATCAGTTATCACTGTAAAAACAGTTACGTCATGGCAACATGATTGGTGCAGTGGCTGAGCGATTGACTGTTCCCTGGATGTGTCGATTCAATTCACAGATGGAACAAATTTTTAATATGGTCTATAGATTGTTGTTCCAGAACGGTTGTTTGTGTGTATGACTATTGTATGTGTCCCCACGATAAAAGACATATTTCCAGTGCAGGGCAAAATATTTTAAGAAAAATTGTTATTAGTCAATCTATCACTATTATTTTATAATACACACTTAGGGTCTGCCCCCACGACCGATCATTGGGCGTGTGAGGGGACACTAATGGACAATGCAAGTTTGAAGTTACCCAGGACAAATACAATAAAAAACAGCATTATTTAAAATATATGTATTCCAAACTTATAGATAGTTTACAGTCTAATGTTTTCTCTTATCATCTCTAGCATCTCTGCTTGATTTAGACCGTTCATAGTCATCATATTTACGTGACATTCCACGGCCACGCTTGTCATCCATTCTGCTACGCTCACGAGAACGGTCCACCTCCCTGTCCCTTGATCGAGACTTGTGTCTTTTGCTACTGCTACTAGAATAACTCTTACGTTCATACGGAGAACGTGATCTCCTTTCCTTCTTAGATTTATGGCTACTATGGTACTTAGATGACAAGGGAGGAGTTTTCGGTGACTTGTCTTTTTTAGACTCCCTTCTATTACTTTCTTTTGATGTAGATGCAGTGGGTGACTCCACTTTCTTCTCTTCTGTCTTGTTATTCTCTCGTTCTTTTTGAGCTTGGATATGCTTGTTCGCCTGGTACACTTTGCGTAACAAATCAACTTTGCACTCTAATTCCTCCGGATTTACTTTAGGTCTCTTGTACAGCTGAAGGATACGGACAGAGACTTCTCGAATGTCTTCTTCTGGTACTTTGAAGAGGAGGAACCAGTGTGGGTTGTTCGGAAGAGGCAGACCAATCTTGCGTGCTGTTAGGTATATGCAAGCACAAGCAATGGTCTCTGGTGGGAACCTCATAAAGACATCAGTCCGTAGGGCATCATTCATGTAGTTCCATGCCATTTGCATCAGTTGACGGTTCTTCTCATACTGCAGTAGCTGCAGATACACTACAATTAGCTTGTGAGGGTGCTTCACATGCACACAGAATCCTAGTTCCTTCAGAATTCTACGCTCAGCCTTGATAACTTGGTTTTTTAATTCAATGTAATTTTGATCCACTATTAGGGGAGCAATATTCTTCTGAGCCCTTACTTGTTTGATGTGATGGAAAACATTGATCACATCTCTTATTCTACACGGTTTCTCTTCAACCTTCGATGCTAAGTAAATGCTGCCCATTGCCATTGTTTCCATGGGATATCTTACAAACGATTTAGAATAGTAGAACCGCTGGAGGTAGATTTGTCCGGTCGCCATAGCGACTTGAGGCAGTTTGAGCAGGATCCCGGCAGTTTGGATCATCTCACATCCTAGAATACGAAGGTCTGTCTCCGTTTCGATGTCAAGGCCGTCCGTCTGTGAGGGCGTTTCCTTGAACACATTTTCAGGCAAAAGGCAGTTATATAATGTTAAGACAATCTTTCCATAGGTCTTTTGGGCCTTTACAGGTGCTGGTATTGCTGTTTTGGCCAAATTTTGCACTGTTGTAGCCGTCATTTTGGTAAATCGAAACCTTTCACTTGTTGAACAGTTTTGGTATGAAACTTCTTGAAATGGTGTACCAAATCACATTGTTAATACATAATGTCACATTCTAACACATTTTAGTTGATAATTCGAGAGAAACGCACTGATAAACGTAAGAAAAACGCCATGAATACACGCTATAATAATGACAGACGTAAGCAATGGCAAGATGGCGCCACCAACATTATGTCAAAGTCCAGTTTAGTAAACAAAATTCTTATACATATCTTGTAAATTAAGGAAATAATTAGAATAAGACATACCAGCCATTGTTTCCTTTTGCCTTAAAAGCTACTGATAATACTACAAAAAATACTTTCTAGCTAAAATCTAGAATACAAGACACAGTCTCGTGAATCAGTCGATCGATTTTTTTTTGGGGCGCGTTCCATTTCTTTAATTTCCTCGCCCCACCCTAGCAAAGACTTAACAACTTAGTAATAACTTTTTACTACAAAATAATGTTTAAAGATTTTACATTAGAAAAATGTATTTACTTTTGATCTTTAAAAACAAAGTTTGTAAACCAAATTATAAAAGAAGTGCAGACATATTATAAAAAAAAAACAATTTCGTAACGCGACCCGGAAATGCTGCTATTTAACGTGAAGTTAGTGCAACTTTGCGTTGCGGCTTTGGTACCTTGGCGGCAATTACAAGAAGGTAATCAATAATGCAAATGGCAATAACAAAAGACCATTCTTGAATGTCCGCCAATAACGCTTAATTAAATTATATAATATTTTAACTTGGTACAATGGTAATTTGAAAAAAAAAAATACTTACAGCCTGGATCTGTACATTTTTGGACAAACGAATCCAGAAAATCGTGTCCCTCCCCAGCTTCAAAACAACATTTTACGAACGACATTTTATAAACGATATAAATTCAACGACATAGAAACTATTTTAACAGGGAAATATAGAAGAAATAGTGTAAAATTTATAACTTCATCTAATGAATACTAAGTACTAGGTCAACACAGCACGTAATTTGGTAGATCGGGCTTTGAAAAATATTTAGGCTCTTCACTAACACAATATTATTGTAAAAATAACTGTTTTCTTAGAATTATAAATAAAAAATATTGTATTGCTCTATATTGTAACGTTAAAATTGACTAGGATTATCAAAAAAAATAGGTCAACTAACGATGTCACATTTCGGAAGTTAGTTGAGTTTTTCTTCAGCACTGAATGTCAATACGATCATAATAACATGTTACCCGACTGATTTACAATGTTCTGAATTCTTGTGACGTCTCATGTAACGGCAACCTTGCAAAATTCGTAGGATAATGCGCGGTATTCGGTACGGAACGTAAATATTAGTTTTCTAAAATGTAACACAGTGGCGCTAGCGTTGTAAATCGTCTAGTTTATCTACTCGGCGCTAGATGTCACTTATAGCAGTACCTATTCTATTTGGCAACAGATGACACTACTATACGGTAACGTTCACAAATAATGATGTTTACTTGTACTAAAAGCTTATTGGAAGTTTTCTTTTAGATTCTTGCAGTGACAAACCGTTAATATCTGCATTAATGTTAAATTAATTAAATGCAAATAAAATATTATTTGTCTTAGTATTCAACAAAGTTTTGACTTGGGTGTGATAAATAAAAAATAAACAGGTTTTTAATAAAAAGGATCTAGGACTTCAAAGTCGAAGTAACTAATGTATCCAGAATTTTGTAAAAAAAAACGATTAAAATGAGTACTCATTTTAATCTTTTTTTATTTATTTATTGTTTTTTTTAGTTTCTTCTCCACAGAGACCTTCCTACTTCAACTTTCTAACTAACTGACGACCAACCTGACAATTCAAAGCTGTCTGTTATGTATAATTGAAAATGACTTGACTTCGAAGAGTCCCTCTCGCTTATGTAGCTACGGTCGTTTCAGATAGGTACCAATACGTTTGTATTAAACATGCGCATGCAACTAAAGAACTAAGCCTTTTTTTTATAGATGGGAAATCATCAAATAACTTCCCCCGCCCTGGGCGGGACGGGAGGGAGTGTCAGACTTTTACTGACTAAAACCCATCTATGTTCCTTCATGTGCCCTTTGCGTTCCGGGGGCGCGGTATCTCTTTCGAACAACCCGCAGCCCCGGCAGGAAAAAGGACTAAGCCAACGTTCAACTCTTGTACTACCAATTATTGGACCAATGATTAGTTTCATAGAACCGATTTATTGAGGGACATCTATGTTTTTGTCTGTTTCTTCCTTTACTCCTTTCCTCCTTCACGCTTTCATGCCTCATCCTTCCAGTTTCGAAGGAACCCATCTAGTTAAACGGGACCAGCAAAACACCTGTCAAATGAAAAATCGGTCATCGATTACTTGTCGTTGTCAGGGAGGCCCTAAACTTTAGTATAATTATCCATACAAGCGTAGGTAGGTGCCTTCTAGGCCTAACCCGTACTTATCTTAGATCAAAAATGATACAGAGCGTGTAGATGCGGTCAATAATGTAATATTTTATGTTCTAATCAGGTATGAGTGGACATGGGGTGGGCGGAGCTGTGACAATACGACACCGGGTGCGTGCTGCCTTATCTGTAAGGTACAGTCGGAGCTACTGGGCAAGTAACTAGGTACTGTAGGTACTGTGACCACTATGACGTGATCGCGGTATGACGATACTGGTGGTCCTATTGATAGGAAGACAAATGCCTCTTATTTGCCATTTTTTGACATTGATTGTCGCTAGATTTTGAAAAATTTTCATTTTTTGAATTAGCCCTCTTAAGCCATATTTAACGTCAGATCTAGTAAATGGCTGACCAAAATGTGAACAATTTAGGAAATTACTTACTTAGCGTAGAACTGTCTCCTTTTGATGATTGATGACTTTTTTTTGTGTCCTTGGATGGCAAGCAAGCCCACGGTCCACCTGTTATTATGTGGTCACCGCTACGTATAGACATTTGCAATACCAGAGGCCTTGCAGATGCGTGTGCTATCCCAAAGACAAACTTGAAACGTCTCATGTGCCTGTAATTACACAGGCACCCGTACCCTTAAACCGGAACACAGCAACGCTGCTTTGACGAAATAGGTTAGTGGTAGTACTTCCCCGGACAAGCTCCTTCACAACGAGCTCTACCTACTGCCTACTACCTGCATTCTAAGCAAGCAAACGAAAGTCGTCGAATGATGACGCGTCAAATATTTTGATTTCAAAATGATAAATTGATAAGTCATTCAACATGTCGTACGACGAAACTGATTATCTAACCATAAGCTATGATTATTACAAAGTATTTATCATTTATACAAAATTTGATCAAGTTTATTAATGTATTTATTTCCTTAGAACTATCATTACGAACAGGACGGACCTGATTAACACCGCAGGAAGGCGTTGGATGCAGGCCGCTTCCAACCGGTTCTTTTGGGAAATCTATGGGGGAGGGCTATGTCCAATAGTGGACGTCCTGCGGCTGATATGATTATGGTGATGACCTATCATTACAGGCTTTAATTACTCATTGAACAAAATTATGACTAGCCAACTTTTATATAGAGTGCAATTTTGCTAAAATTAAGAAATCGGAGCATGCATGGTTAGGTCCCAAATAGATACCTGGCGTATGCGACTGTACCCTACACCTATATTATCCGTTGGACTTAATAGGAAAGCCGTGTTATTCTCATTAGAAGCTTCATGTACTGCTTTGTGCGACACGCCTTTAGAAAGTCCACCTAGAACACACACTGTAAATATTATATTTTATTACTTATTCTAAGAAGTAGCCACTCAGTGCAACGGTTGCAAAGTTGTCGTCATCCTAGCTTATACAAGGCAATGTAAGCACATTATTCAATACTTATAGGAAGACCTAGCAAGAACGCTAAAAACTGAAAAGTATTCGATTCGATTTGCGAATCCATACCTAATATTATAAAGCTACGAACGCGCTAATTTCAGGAACTACCGGTTCGAATTGAAAAATATTATTTGTGTTGGATAGTCCATTTGTCGAGAGGCTACATAACATCACACCACGAGCTGCTATGGGAGCGGAGCAGTAACCAAAGACGTATTTAACGCGGGTGGATAAAAAACAGAGATAACGACATACAAAAATGCATATCAGCGAATAAAATGAATGTCTTATTTAGCCATTCAGTCTGCGCTCGGTGGCATCTGAAGCGATCAGTTTCAATCTATTATTTTATCATTACATAAAAAATGGTGAAACTTGTTTGATTTCTTTGTTTGTAATGTCCGGAAGTAATTTCAGAAATTCCTGGTACTGATATCAGTAATAGGAATTTTAGGTTTTTTTTGGAGTTAATATAAGCTACACATACACACGCTACTGCTGCGTGCCATAAGATATGTTTCATGTTTCTATACTGATATTATAAAGCTGTAAAATTTGTTTTTTTGAGTATTAGGCAAAATTTCTCGTAGTACTGGTCCAATTAAAACAATTTTCACTGATAGAAATCTACACTATTGCCAAGTGTCACAAAATAATGTCTTTCGGTTTATTTGGCTTACACGCGGACGAAGCTCGACTGCGTCCGCGTGTAGGCTGAAGCTAAAAGAGAATTAGTAGGTGCTTATAGGTGCAGCGATGATCTTAGCAGAGTGGATGATAGACCAAAGTAGCTCCACATCGAGGGACTAGAGAAATCACATCCTGTAGTGGACTGCTATTACAACAACTTGGTTTTTCCAATAGGATTTTTTTTAGAAACAGCTTAGAGTTTGGAACTTGTTGTTGTAACATCCCCGTAACTCGGATCTCGGAAAGGATGTAAAGCCGTTGTTTCTGCGCCTCATCTCTCCCCGGTAGTGTCGGATTGCCGTCCCATTGGACTATAGGAGTCAAGGAAGAGGGAGTGCACCTGTGTTTGCGCACACACTTACTTGTGCAGTATAATGTCTCCTGCGTACTAGGCTAATATCTGCATTAAAATTAGTCGCTGTGGCTGGAATCGGTCTGGAGAATGCACACATGCACTATTGTCTGGTAATGACGAATGACGGTCACTAACCTAAGGTAACCTGAAATTTTGTGGATCAAGGGACACGTCATGTACTCCGTGGGAGTCGGCGGTTTTCTTTATTTGGACGGAATGGAAAGAAGCGATGCATTTGAACAAAACATTCATAGTTCGTAGAATTTCTTATTAATACCACTGTGATTCTGACGGTAAAGATAAGTAAGCAGTCCATAAAACCGTGGCTATGCAGGCTGTTATTGATTTGGTTCCAAAATGTATTTATTCAGGTGGTTGCTCTCGTGGCAATGATGACGACAGACATTATGAGTAGGTACAGTCAGCAACAAAAGTAGATTAACATTTCAGATTTTTAAATCCTTATTATTGAGCACAATATCAAAGGAAATACGAAATGTATAGCTTAAAATTATGATTAGCAGTGAATTGTGTTATTTCGTGTCTATTTAAATGATGTGTAAAAGTAATAAACTTGTTAATTGACTTTTGTTGCTGACGGTACTTTATAATTATATTTTCTCCCTGGAAAAAATTAAAGTGCGTATTGGAACAGCCTAAAATCTTTGAAAACCAGCTGGTAGCTTAAATGTTTTAAGAAGATGGAGCTTAAGTTTGAGAATTGGGTTACTATTGCATTTGCATAAGGTATGGTTAATTTAAAATTGCAAAGATTTGGCTCAAAAACGGTCAACTTGCTTAATTTTCTTCTGAACACAGTCACTTGAATAAAATTCCGTGTTAGTACATAACTAAGATGTATTTTTAAACGTAGATTATTAGTGGTATTATCACACAACATGGGTATTTGTAATTTTTAATATATAATGGCCCAATGTGATAGCCGTGAAGGCATTATAGTTAGTTTGTATGAATGCGCGATTTTTACGCTCATAAGCTCATAAAAGACTTTCGGAGAACTGACCACAGGGCGCCAACACACAAAAAACGAAACCTGTCGACTAATGACTTGTAACGTCCACACATGACATCATACCTCGCAGTCTCTAATCTTAACATTAACCAATTTGGCAGTATGACAAACACCTTCGTTCGCCCAAAAGTAATTCCAAGCCGTTTTCCTTGCAAACAGCCTCATGCATATGCGGCAAAGCCTTTTAGCGACGTAATAGCTGCTCTCTCACTCGCCAATTTGATTTAACTCATTCAGTCGACCTCGAGGTATAGCCGAGAGCGGGTGTACGCCATCTTGCACTCTGAACTGTCAAATTTCGCGCCGATTTTGTGACTGTGCTCGCAATAATTGCCAGTAAAAAATTAAAGAGATAATCGTGTAGTGAAATTAATTACATTATAGAAAAAAGTGCGGTTTTATTTTTAACTAATCGTGTTGTTTATCTCGGAGCTATTGGCTGAGATCTCGGTCTGTGATTAGTGCTGTGTTTTTATGTTTTTTTCTTCTGTTTGATACCGTTTGAACTGTCACTGCTTGTGCCCGGAAAGGACATTTTTCGGTGAGTTTTTAATTTAATTGGGGTGATTTATAATGTTGCTTTTAAACGAGCGATCTAAAAAGTTGATATAGTTTTGCTTCCTGTTTAACATTGTATCTTGCACAAAAAAGGTTTTTATCTCGATTAGATCGTTTTAAAAACCTGACTAATAGCGCCGGATACTTAACGATCGAGATAAAGAGTGTTCTAACATTATATCGATTAATGACTGTAATCGACGTAAAAGGACTTCACAAGGACACTTGCGACTGGCCACTCTAATAAACACGAGAAGTATTCCACATTTGGTCTGTCACAGCTTCATAAGTGAGCGTTAAGATATTTGTACACCCGGTGTATTCTGGAGAAATCTTTATCGATGTATTTAGGTGAAGTGAGTATGAGGTGAAATTTCAGCCGTCATCCCACTTAATTGTAGGGATTATTTACTCACTTCACGCTCACTTTACTTCAGCTTTTTACAGAACCACTACTGAACGTGTTTGTTCGTCGAGTACATTGTTGTTATTTGTATCGTATTGTTGCTGTTGCACAACGAATCAAATGGACCTTTGGAACAGACTTGAGACATTCTACAACCTTTGTCGGTCATGTAGATTTATCTGCAGTAATGGTAAACTTTTTAACACGTTCGTGTGGTATGTTTTTGTAAATTATTATCGTTACTAAGCATCGAGTCACTGTTGGTTCCGGAATCTACTGTTTGTTTTGTGGACAAAATAACTTTATATGAGCTTGGGTATTGCTAAAGAGGTTTAAGCACTAAAGAGGTATTTGAAAACCAGTCTTGATAATTAACAAAGAGGATAATAATCTCTTTTATTCATATAAAACAAAAACCTCGTTCCTTTTTTATGTGTAAAAAATATGTTTAAATAAAGAACAACTAGTTAAATCTATGAAACAATGGAGGTTAATATTGCGACAAAGAAACTGATTTCTATATGGATTAAGCTCATCTTTGACCACCATTACGCCAACTGATGCAGTCGATGATGCACATTCGTCTTATAACATCCGAGTTTGTAACTATAGAACAATTTACCCCCATAATCTTCTGTAGTATAAATAAAAATCAATCGTAAGTATGAATGATCATCACTTGACAATGGCCCCGACTGATTTGGTCGTTGTATTCGTAATTGTCAGGATAAGGTTCGTACGAAAGACTTTTTTTTTGAAAATTAAGTTTAAAAAAATAGTTTTCTATTTCTATTTCCATTCGAGTCCCTAAATAAAAATGGTACCTACTATCCTAGTGACCAGGGATACATAGACATATCATCACGGTTGTATTTCCCGAAAGGTTAGGCAGAGTTGTATCATAATTTAATTGAACAGGGATAAAATGACATTATCGAGTCTTCAACCGTTTTATGACCATCATAATGTCCCCTGATTAATTACATCTAGAAAGAAACCATTAAAATGTTATTGCAATTGTCTCAAGTAAATTAAATAATAAATAATTCATTCAGAACATTCGATTTCATTTTCAAATTAAAGTGGTCTCAATCTGAATTGGTAAAAGAGGTTGATACCCTTGGAATGAATTGAAAATATAAGTCTGTCCATTTATTATTCAACAGTTTTTAAAGGACATGATTTACTGCACGATACATCGAATTTAAAATTCGAAACTTAAATTGGTCCTTTGAATTTTTATTAATACTGGATTATTATTGCTGGTAGGATAATACTCCTTCTAGATATGCACGCCTAGTACTAGTCACAGATTCTAATAAAAACCGCTAATTTAGATTTCCATTTATTTCTTCGATACCTATCAAAAATATTTCAGAACCTCGTTAGTAGTTCGCTACTATCAAAGCAAACCATCTTGTTTTTTTATCCTGGCAACACCTCCCGAGGCAGGTAATCAAATAAGATCCTCCCTAATACCCTACGGAACCCTTTGAACGTTAATTATGGTACATTAAAGTATTTTTTGCCTCCAATTTAGTGTTGAGTCATGTTTTTTTAAAGTTCGCGTGTTTCGAAGACATTTTTCTTGCGAACAAATAAATAAGTTGCGAAAGTGCAGGGTATTTTCGGAATATTTTCGACGTAGCAAGGTTATTGTTACAATAATTATAGTGTGTTTGTGAATCACAAGCCCCGGCCCTAAGCCGTCCTAAGTATTCGTCTAAAATCGAATACCAAAGTACACTACAACAAATTCAATTGCTTTTACTATAATAACAAAGAGGTAACAATTTGAATTTTCTGGAAAGAAGATTAAAAAACTAACGTTTGAAATTAAAAAAGCATATGGAATTCCAGAAACTTCAATGTTAAGATTGTCATAATTATTATTCTTCCTACTGAACTCCGGTCACGGCGGCCAATCTCAATGGAGCTTAGCCAAGTAAACAATGCACAAGTGTGTGCGCAAACACAGGTGCACTCCCTTTTCCCTCACTTATAGAAGCGGGACGACAAACCGACAACCGACACGACCGGGGTGAGATCAGGCGTAGGATCAGGCTTATGATCGTTTAGAGTAGCGTGCTCAAAATATTACATTTCCCAATAAACACATAATTATTTAGTAATCAAACCACGTATCTTTATAATTCAAAATGTTCATTAAAATATATCTACACTTCTACACTAATTATAGAGGAACCGAGTTTGTTAATGAATTAATTTGTTTGTTTGTTTGTTTGTAATACATGACCTCTTAAAGTACTAGTCCTATTATAAAAACTCCTTCTCTGATGGTGAGCTACACTATTAATTAACTAAATATTGAATTGCCAGATACACGGTACAAAGTTGATATACTCGTATTATAAGGTACAGTTCATCATGCCAAAGTGTGGATATGTTCTAAGTTAAACTAGCCTTCTTCGCAGATGAAATCACGGGCAAAAGACTAGGTAATAATAAAGCAATTCGCCCACACAGCTCATCTTCTACACAGTCTTGTCAATAGTCATAACATTAGCAATGGTAGCAAAAAGCGAATCATCACGGTGTCGGTGCGGTGCTCGGACACTGTTAATTAGTAATAGCCTGTTTTTGTTGGTACAGGCTGTGGTCGCACTGCTAGCGGTACTGCTAGCTTTACTGAAAAAAATTGAATGGAGAAAAACGATTTTAGTGTTATGGAGAATTGGAAGTTGCATTTGTTGGGCATTACTTAGTGACATCTAAGTCAAAGACAGTCATTTATTTTATTTTGACCATTAAAAGGCACTTTTAAAAGTAAGAATTTTTTTTTGTTCTATCTGACTGGTAGTACTATAAGTATAAGCGCATTTAAAAAAACTCTTCAGTTTTATCATATTATTACAGATAAAAAATACATATACATGCAATATTTAACTTCGTGCGTATATTACGTTATCAATGTCAAGCGTGACCAAATAAAATCTACATTTATTAATTTCTACAAATATTATCCTTGAAAAATACATAGTAGGTAGGTACTGTATTAAGTAATAAATAGCAAAAAAGATTATAACTAATAGCTACATCTTGAATTATATGCAACCATAAATCAAACAATATTAAATGTTGCTTACTTAAATAATAATATATGCTTATTGTTGTTCCACAGCAGGGCAAAGGCTTCTTATCATACAAAGAAGATACGAGCATTGATCACCATGCTTGCTCAAGGCAGATTGCAATTTTAGACTTAAAGGCGGGCACGGTGTTTTTTTTGCACCGTTGTCAGTGACGATCAAAATAAACTAAGTAATTATACAATTAAAAACGATGGTTGTTTGTGTATAAAGGTTATAAGTTTGTAAACGATACAAAAGAAATTCTTAGTGTATTAATATAAAATCAATTGACATTCATCTCGCAGTCTCGAAATAAGTACTTTTCACCAGATAAATAAATAAAAAATCCTCAGTATGAAATTTTTAAGATTGACACTAAACTTGCCAAAAAACAATCGGAGCACCACAATTTCTGATTCCCGCTCTCCGCTCCCACTGTAACCTGAACTCACTTCAGCAAAAACCTTGCGTGTGCGCAGGCGTAACGTGGGCTGGAAGCTGCGGCCGAGCGTGTCCTGCTGACGTCATCAGCTGACAGAGAGACGGAGATAAATACGACCAACAAGATCAGTCGGTCAGGCGCTTGGGCATGTGGCATCACGAACGAAAGACATCAACGCGATGAACGTGACGCATTTATGTTTTTCAAAAATGGCGCTTTATTTTTTCACACCTGGCGCTTTTTTGTAAAAAGTGGCGCCACCTTTGAAAAGTAAAAATATTATCACTTTTTATTCAGTACACCATTTGAGTTTGTATTCATACAAAAAATTTAGGATTAACAAAAACTGCTACTTCATATTATTTGGAAATGCTCTTTGACGCGTGGAAAAGTGTTTAGTAACCTTTAGTCTGACGGCGCGGTCGGCGCAGTGGCTGAGCGATTAGCTACGTTGCGTGTCTTGGGTTTGAATCTCGCATACAACAAATATTTGTATCCCGCCTACAGGTAGTTTGGCCTACGGGTTAGGTTGTATGTGTGACTTTATGTGTTTAAAAACTACAGGAGAAATTAGTGCAGTGCAAAGATTTTTATTTTTTAATCCTATTCATACCGAATGCCATCCTTTTGGAAATATAAGGGGGAGGCCTATGTCTAGCAGTGGACGTCCTACGACTGATATGTTGACGATACCGAATTTCATCTGCTTTGACCAAATTTGACTGCTAGCCGAATTTTTGCTCACTTGAGCCGAATTTAAGTTCACTCAAGCATTTTTTCAAAATTGACTGAATAGAAACATCCAAAACTAAAAATTAACCCATCCAAAAAATAACCGCAGAAAAATAGCTTAACCTCAATCGATCTGCGCAGTAGCCACTTAGCCCAGATGTACCTATGTAAGTACTGAAACATACTGAGAGTGAAAGTGAATAGCCTTGGTACTCCGACCAGTGTGTGGCGGACTTTACACAATATAAAAAAAAAGTGCAAGGCAGCGTCGCTGTAGGTATTCCGTGTTGCGAATATGTTTGGCATCTGTTATATAAGATGTGTCAATAATGTTTGTTTTGTAAGTGATGGCAATCAGAAATTATCGAACAACAAAAAATGCGCACACGATATTTGCCTAGCCTTTTCTATATTATGTTGGGGTCGGCTTCCAGTCTAACTGGATGCAGCTGAATACTAATGCTTTACATGGAACGAATGTCAATCTGACTTCCAAACTCTAAACAGATACTGAGCAACTCCCAATGGAAAAACCCAATAACACTTTTCCCGACTTGGTAATAGAACTCAGGACCCCATGCTCAGCAGTTTTGCTTAGAGGTATAAGGAAATATGGTAGAAATATCCTCATCTCCTATTCAAAAGGGAGGACCCTGCCACGAGACGGGTGTTATGTCTGATGAGCTACTGATGAGCCCGCGATGATAATAAACTTGAAACAAAACTAGAAACCTAATTTGAAAAAATAATTAAACAATGTTTGTAATTGTGTGAAATACTTAGTTTGAAGAGCAGTCGGGCATGTTTAATTAGTTTTTTTTTTGCATTTGTTTCCGAAGTTATTTTTGAGCATTCATTGCCAGCTTAAACATACATAAAAATAATATATACCATCACGCTCGTATTCCCCGAAGGGTTAGGCAGAGGTGTACCAATGTACACCCACAGTTCGCCGGTATATTTAGGTCCCATGTAACAGGGGGCGAGCCTATTGCCATTAACCGGGCACAAATCCAAACTCCGAGCTGCTACTGCGAATTTCATAGAAAAACCCAATAACACTTTTTGCTCGACCTGGGAATCGAACCCGGGACCCCTTGCACAGCAGTCGCACTTGCGACCACGAGACCAACGGGGCAGTCAAACATACATATCTGGCAATAGTTTAATCTGGTGAATTCTGCTAATAGGCAACTATTATGTATGCCCCCCATTGGAACACTGAAACGTGCCTTAAAATAATGAATGTTCAATAAACATAATGCTAATAATACACACGCATATATCGACGAACGCTCCAAGCAACAATAGCTGTTTGCTCTCACCCACACAAACATAAATGCTCGCCATTAAAATTCTCATTTTGATAATAAGATATATCAATTACAAACAAACAAAAAACTGTTGTCAGTAAACGAATCACATTATCATGAAAAGTAATTTAATTTCAAATTAACATAACACATAACAATTATGCGTGAGAGTTTTGCTAACAATAATAACAACGTTTACTGTGAGAATACCAGGAGAGCATGAGTCCACAGAGTTATGAAAATACGAGATGCGACAATATTTTGGTGCTCCATCCATACCAAACATGTGACCAGTTAGTTGTGTCAACAACAAGCAACAAAAGTTGATTAAAATTTCAGGTTTTTTAATTCCTATTATTGAGCACAATGAAAGGAAATATGAAATGGATGTAAAATAAAGATAAAATGAACTCGTATATAATATTCTGAGAAGTAGTAAATTGTCTTATTTCCTGTCTTATTTGAATAAAAATGATAGTAGGTATTCTTATTTGAGTTTCATTGATGGCCGTTCCATCTGCGCCGCAGCTTCGCTCACGTGGACCTAAGTGTGACCTAAGAAAATAAGTAGGCATCGAATACTATGTCATTACCATCCTTTGGCTATGTAGTACTTCGCAATTCGTATTTATGCAGGTATGACAGATATTTATGTAAAATATTGAAGCTATCTTTAGGGGTGGCGGCAGTGGACGTCGTTTAGCTGATTGTGATGACGATAATGAGTTTGTTCTCGGCCTTGATTCTAAACATTAGTTTCAAGAACTTCTGGGACTACACCTAACAACTGATGAAAGTAGGCTGATTGTCATAATATAATATGCCTAGTGAACTCCCACATAAAAAGCCTTAAAAATTAATGAATGAATGATAACTTTATTTGCAAGAATATTGGATGTACTTCAGGTGTTCATTTGTTTGTTACTCTATTCAACATTTAAGTCGTGCACATGTTAAAACAAAATTAAAATAATTATAAGTAACAAAAACATTTATTTAGAATAACAATCCATACAATTTTGAACTTAATTTACAATAGCTTATTTACATTGAAAAATGGAAATAGTTTAAAATTTATTCATAACATTTAAAATTATGGATATTGTAATGCTAAAATATTTTAATCACCTAAGGAGTCGACCAATTGCTATTTTCTACCAATTTCCAGCACATTTTTTAAGAACTAGTTTAACCAGATTTGTCTAATTTATTGCTATCAGATAATATCCAAGTACCCACCCTATTTAGGCCCCCGATTATAATGGGAAATAATAATTAAAACGTTTGATAATAATAAAACTATTAAAACTCTTTTGTACTCTGAGTTCATAGACCTGTTGAGAACCAGAGGTCAAAAGTGCGGCAATGATGTAATGTGACGGTAAAAATAGCTTTTAACGTAATTTTATGTGATTTTTATTATTCCTGTAAGCACTGTTTTATTATTTTGTGTTAGATTGTACGTTGTGATTATATTATGTTCCATTTTTTTTATTTAGTTTTAATTAAGTATGCGTTGGACTTTTATCTCACTCGACTTTGCCTATTATCCGGTCTATTCTGAAATGTGTTTCGGGAATTTCCGATACTAGGGCACTAGTTGGGATGAGAGCTCACATCAAGCTTATTTCACCTAAATTCACTGCAGTTGAATATAATTATTTCTAATGTTTTGGAATTGATTACAGAGTTCTTTTTATCATGATGGAATGTTTCAGCTGTACATCTACAACCATTAATAGGGTTTATACCACGCGGAGTCTTCACAATAATACTTGCTCTTGTTACCATTCTTTTTTGTACCCTCTACACATTCCCAGGCTTACAAAAACCACGTCCATCAGATGTAGATATCAAAACGTGTAATAATAGCCCCGCACGAGCGCTGCACTCCGCGTCAATCATTTTACACATTACACTCAGTATGTGGGTGTGCTCTTTACTTTTTATCTGCAGACCTTGATCGGTTGCGCTCCTTGCATTCATGTAGTCCTGGTATTTCTTTTACATTCGTATTAAGATGTAAGTTGAGAGGTCAATTTGTAATCCTAATTTGGTCTTTGTATGGATTTTGAAAATAAATTTTGACAGCAAGACTTTATTTTACATGCATAAACATAAACTCACACCTTTTTCCCATGGTGGTAGGCAGAAACCACAGAACGCCACCAACCAAAATAATAATGATAGTTGGTGTAATAATGAGTGGTTTTATATACATAGTTGATGATGCGTAAGGGATCCATCATTTTGCTCATTACACGTCATGTACCCATTATGTGGGTGTTCTCCCGTGCTCTTTACATTTATCTGCAGACCTTGATCGGTTGCACTCCTTGCATTCATGTGGTCCTGGTATTTCTTGAACTATGCAAGATGGTAATGATGAATTGTACACGGGATTATGAGTAAGCTATTCAAATTACAGTGGGTTTTGAAACCTGTCTTTTTTATTATATTTTAATTTTTCAAAAGCGAAATCTTTATTTCAACCCATCTATCCATACAGACAGGATGTTGCTATTCTGCAAAAAAACTTAAGAATTTTAGTGAAATGTCCTGTCAATCCTCAAGCGTACTTCACCTAAATTCAATGGGGAAGATTTTATAAAATAGAACTGCAGATTGCGCCTCATTTAGACCATTTTAGCTTTTAATTTTTTTGTTTTATTATAAGACGCAAACTAACGCTGTGAACTCAAAACGATATTTAAGCAAGCCACGCACTGCAAAGTGACATTCGATTCATGCCACAAACGAGATTCTCGACCACACCTAATATATTCTAAAGAGATTCAAATCAGCGTATTAAAACAACAGAAATTGGCCAACGCTGTATGTGGAGCGGGCTGCAAACATGTCGACATTCGACCTTCGACGTAAAGAGCTGCAGGTGGACGCTTATCTGTTAGAATTCAGATCTATTAGTCGTGGAACTAGATTTATGAGATGTTATTAGGTATCACGATCTCCAACTGAAATTGTAGGCATACTTTCAACTGGTTGGTTAGCATTCACTATTCCCTTTTGTGTGGTCAGTTGTAAACTACAACATAGAAAATTTAACAAAAAATGTAGGTAAGGCAACACCATCATCACTGTAAAAAAAATACTAGTAAAATGAGATTTTTGCAAAATTCAAATTTAAAAGTAAACAAGGAGTAGATAAATATCGTAATCTTCAAAAAGAAAATGAGCTTTTCGTTTAGATCGATCCAATTTTCACGTGTCACCAAATGAATACCAGGAGGTCATACCTGAAAAGAAGTGCATTTGTAAATAGAACGTCAGTGATCATTGACGTGTCACTTTGAAGACGACAAACCTTGTCCACTCATATTTCATTTACGAGAGAGTTGTAAAGAGCATGTTTTAAAGTTCGTGACGTTACGACCTTTATTTAGACGGATAGGGCTGGCCTTCTTCACCTACTATCATAGTTTCAAGTTTAGTTTATAGACCACCATTAAAAAATATATGATTACAAACATTGTGTTGTATTCCAACATGAAATATATTTTTATTTTGGCAAGCGTTTATAAATGCAGTCTTTAAATAATTTTATATACCATTCTAGTCGAGCCTACAGACTGTGGCAACCCTATCAGTAAATGTTAACATAAAGTGCGCTAGCGCAATCGCTTAGTAACGATTTAGTCCAGTTTTTGTTTGCTCTGTCTCTAATGTGTTCACGTCGTGCAAGCGTCACGTCGTCAGGTGTCAAATAAATGTTACCTACTTGCGCTTATGCAGTCCTGGTAGATTTGTACTAAAGAGTAGGTGCCAACTAGCAAAGCAACTTGTTGAAATAACCAGTTTTTTTTGTCGTTTGCTTTAAAGCTACTAGTTTTTATTTATTTTGACTTAAAATATGGCGTATGAAGCGGATTTGATACTATGAAAATAATATAGGTATTGTTGACAACCAATCCAACCGGTCCTTTTGGAATCTAGGGAGGAGGCCTATGTCCAGCAGTGGACGTCCTACGGTTGATATGATGATGATGATGATTGTTGACACATAATGAAAGTCCGCTACGTAATGACATAACACAGCTATCTTGCTAACAAAAGTATTATGGCCTCCATTTGATCAATAAATAATAACTCTATAAAACCATAGATAATGGTTTTATAGTATTAAGATCATCCTGAGATTGTAGGAAAACAATAATCATAACTCAGAACGCTCTTCTTTATTAATAACAAGGCTATCAATGATCACAATCATAATAGAAACGTTATTGTCCAAGATCACAGGGTAGCTAGACCTACGTCATTTTAGCAGCAGTTTTTTTATAGGCTACCGGGCCCGACATACTTTGTCTTGTCCGAATGTTGACATGAAACGCCATCTACCAGGTCCAATTATGAATCTAGAACATCTAGGGACCAAACCACCCAGAAATTTCATTGAAGTCTGTCCAACCGTTTCAGATAAGCTCAGTGACATACACCCAAAGAGGTACTTAGTAGCTTCATTAATGGGTATTTTTTCAGTTATCAATAACAACTGACTGTCAAGTGTGATGGCTTATTTTAACGTATATTTTACAGAATATTGTTAAAAACGATTATTCTTTATTGCTACACACTTTCTGAAAGTCATAACTTCAACCAGACGCTTTAAAATCCCGTCCTTTAAACTTAAATGACGTAGATCTGTTGTCTCCGGGATCTCGGTCCGTTACCTAATTATAACGTTTTTCAAACGGTTCTACAAAATATTTAATAACTACTTATTAATATCTGCTAATGTTTTGTTAATTTATCACGTCTCGTTTGTTTAACCTCAGGCGGTAATTATGTTTGATCAGCGTTAATTTCTGCAAGAATTCTTCTTACTGATTGAGTTGTAAATTTTGTTAGAAGGCTAGAAATGCCCCGAGGTTTTACCGGCGTTATGTTACATCTTTGATTGTTGCTGTGTATATCCATACAGCCATCATACTAAAATTTAAAAAATACAAATGTTTGTGAGCATGGAAGGATGTTTGTTACTCTTATACGGTTAAACGGCTAAACGGATCAGAATGAAATTTGGCTCTGAGGTAGATTGTATTGGGGAATAACACAGGATACTTTTCCCCGTGGAATAATATCATATAAAATTTTACGCGGACTAAGTCAAGTGCAGAACTAGTCCTTGATAAACGATTTCATTAGCATGTTCAAACAAACATACGAATTCTTTAGCTGTATATTTATTAGTAGATAAGTATGTTATGTATTTAAATTACTATATTGTGTTGTGATTACTATCAATAAAATACGTATACTCTTACGAAATTTCTTAAATTTTTTGAATAAACTTTGAGCAACACTAATTATAATTATTTTTTATAATATTTTTTCTTTTGCACAACAATTTTAAGTTATTAAACTATGGTCAAAATAACGTAATTCTTGCCAAAGGTTATTTATTATATCTTTGTTGTAGTGGAAATTAAATAGTGATTATTTTTTAATAATCATGTTCATACAATCTTTCCCTTTATGGGCATCACAGAAGAATGATTACAGATATAAATGGGATTTTAATCGGTGTTTAATAACTAACATGTGTTTTATGTTTTCCGGGTACCTGGGGATTTTGTAATGAAGATTTTTATTGCTAACCACCAGCCCTGGCTTTACACGGCAGCCAGACTTTTCCAGTGGAACCTTTATTGCAAAACACTCATATTAAGTGCAGACGTTCTCTATTTTTGCGCTTAGCAAACTAGCCATTTGGCCGCTATAATTAAAAGAGAAAAAAAAAGTTTCAGGTACTTTCTGTCATATTTGAGTTTTTTTTTTTATATCATTTGATGGTAAAATATCCGTCGTCGGTCTACCTGATGTTGAGTGGTCACCACTACCTATAGACATCTGCAATACCAGAGGCTTTGCAAATGTGTTGCCATCCCAGAGACAAAGTTGAAATGTCTCCTGTGCCGGTTATTACACCGGCACCTATATCCTTCAATATTGAACACAGCTACGCTGCTTTGCCGCAGAAATAAATGCGGTGGTAGTGCTACCCGGGACGAGCTCCTTCACAAAGAGCTCTACTAATAGGTACTACTTAAGTAGCTTCTTCTTTGTTTACTTTTCGTTAGAGCGGCCAAAACATTTTTTTATGAAAATTTCAAGTGTCCATTTGGATTCTAAAGATACAGCTCTGTACAGGCGGGCAGACAGAGAAGTCACAGGGGGAACAGGGTTCCGTTCGACACCTTTTAGGTAAGGAACCCAAAAAAATATACATGTAATTCTAGTCACGTATGCCACACATGTGTTTTGGCAGCGTTTGTTGTAATGCCCATAATTCCGACACTGGAATAAGAAGTAGGATTGTTATCAAACCGTAAATGTTATGCACATAACACACTGTAATAATAAAAGCATGTTATGTGCATACCATAATAATGTGTTAGAATTTATTCAAACATCTGTACTAATATAAAAAAGTGAAGAGGTTTTTTTTGTTTGTTTAAATGTGCTTAAATCTAGAACCACCAATTGGATTGGAACAAATCTTCTTGTACATGATAGCCAGATTCATGAGGAATAGTATAGGCTAGGTACCATCTCGCTACGACCAGGGCCGTCTTTAAAGTATTGGGGGCCCTGGGCACAAGAATTACGGGGCCTCTGTGTGTTTTACGTATTTTCATATTTGCCAAATTAAATTTCTTCCACTCTTTAATTGAACCTAATTAAATGATATAAAAGAAATAATACTAATATTTCATAAGCTTGGGCAGGCTGGGGCCCCTGATATTCCCGGGGCCCTGGGCACCTGCCCAGAGTGCCCAATGGAGAAGAGGGGTCTGGCTACGGCACACAGGAGCGGAGCAGTAACATAAGACGTAACTAGAGGTTAGAAAAACTATGCGTAGGAAGTCGCAGGCAGAAGCTAGTTTGTAATATTAATGAAGTTTGGTTTCTTTATTATTAACGAAACGTTTTTATTACTAGTCGTAATTAATTTTCATATACATCTAGTTAAATTATTCGCGTACTTATAACTGGATGACCTTTGCTGAATCTTCTTCATTTATGTATATTAAACTAGCTACGAGTATACCTACGTATATACTCCACGGTGTTATGTCATGGGTTACTGCCCCGATCCCGTTGGTCATAGCGTGATATTCTATACGTATACAGCTTCCTCTTGAATCACTCTATCTATTGATGAAAACTTCTTCAAAATATATTGCGGAGTTTAAAGGATCTAAGCGTACAGACGGATAGACAGCGCAGCGGGAAGCGACTTTGCTTTATACTAGGTATGTAGAGATGTAACCTTGTCTATTATGTTGGGGTCGGCTTCTAGCTAAACCAGATACAGCTGAATACCAATGTTGACATGGAGGGACTGCCTACCTATCTGAACTCCACATGTCACTCCACTGTCATGTGCTTTCTGAGCACGGGGGCACACCACCAACTACCAAACTCCGGGCTGCTACTGCGAAATTTCTAATGAGAAAACCCAATTACACTTTTTGCCTGACTTGGGAATTAAACCTAGGACCCCACGCTCATCAGTCACGAAGCCAAAAGGGGCAGTTTAACAAGTCCGCGATAAAATAAAAGCTGTATTCAGCCACTGTTTTACGTGTTAACAGAATCAATCAGACAAGCACTAACCCAATTCCATAAAAGTCTTTACTACTATTTCATTCACCATAAATGCGAATCATTCGAATTTCAAACTAGTGGGCGCCCGACATAGTGACGTCACAGTTATAACCGATGTTGATTGGTCCGTGCGTCTGTCACCTTGGCTCGTGCGTGCCCACGCGCAAAATAGTTATTTAATTCATTTTTTTTACTGTTCATGTATATTTATTGGCTGGAGTGCTTGTAGGAAGTTGGTGAGTATGAGGAATTTCTCTTTGTCTTTAGTTTCTGCTTTAAATGGTAGTGAATGAGTGGCGGGTCACCTGCTGCGTGATGCAGGTTATTCAGATTATTCGCGTTTCTTGCCTTTTATGAATGGACTGCTTCTTTATGATTGTACTAGCTTATATCCGAGACAAAGTGACGAAGCGACGATTAAAAGTGGCCTATGTATTATTTTTTGTCTAGACTCCAAATAGCGTGGTTTTTGTCGTTGCGAGGTAACAAACAAACAGAAAAACAGAGTTACTTTTGCATTAACAATTTAGTGGATGATGAATGATTCAGGTGTTTTCCAAAGTGTAGCAGTGCTTGATTCTGGATCTTGAATTTTATGCTGAATGACGCACAAAGGTCATTTTTAATTGAAGCTCTGCTATTTATTTTAGGTGTTCTCGTTCACAGGTTGGAAAAATACTTAAACTTTTAAATAGTGGATAAAGTGCAGTTTTGTAGCTAAGAATCTTAGTTTTGGTTATTTTATTTTTGACGAAGTAAAATGTTCTTCTTAAAAGGTTTTAAGTAGATGTAGGTACTCTTAATGTCACCGGCCGACATTGTACGTTGAACTACATTGATATATAAACAAGAAGATGTAGTACCCTGAACTTTAAGAAGATTTACCATTTACAAGTTTTAATTTATCTTCAGAAAGGTCGGGTGCGCAGTACTCGTAACCGGCGTGCTTGTATGACCAGTGTATGAACTTGGACGAGGCGAAAGGAGTATGTTAGGATAGTAGCAGGTGGCGTTCTGTGGTTTCTGCCTATCCCCATGGGAAAAGGGCGTGAGTTAATGTATATATGTACCTTGAGAAGGTTCATTTACGGAGAACCCAGGGTCTAGAGACTCTTGGATTTTGGAACCCCATGTTAATTAGACTGGAAGTATATGCCCTAGTACCAGAAAACCGTTATATAAAAGCAGGGCAAGTCCCATAAGCGGTGAAGGCTTATGCGAATCCCGCACTCCCGTCTATGGGCAGAGGTGGAACACCACTGCGTTTTAGCCGGTAAGAATCCGGCATGCCCCTCCGTCACCGCCATGACGGAGGAAGTACAGGATTTCCAGGAATCTAAAAAAAAGTTAGTCCCTTATTATAAGTCGTTCATAATAATGAGTACAATTACCCCTTTTTCAGTTTCTGGTGAAGTAAAAGTACTAAGTACTAAGGTTGTATTTAGAATGTGTACATAACTAACATGGGTCATTTTTCAATCGACATTAATACATTTTTTTTTAAGTTTTTTTTTGTGTGAAGTGTCATTTATTAATTCGCTCACTGACTAAATACGAAATCGCGATTATTGCTAGACCACTAAAGCTGTAATTTGATAGTTTATAGGTAGGAGGTGTCAGCTATTATTTTGTGACAGGGCCAAAATTAAGGGGTCTTTGACTTATACGTAGACAAAGTCGTACGCAAAGCAAGTAATTCATAATTGTTTCTTAAGTGTTGGTCAATGTATTACTTAAATACTTAAGTTGCGATCTGTTAAAACTGAAGATGCCTCATAGATCGTCTTCCTACACTTTACTTTCCCCAAACCCACAACACACACACCGAAACTCTTAAAACCTCACCATAAGACTCAAAATCGAATGTCACACTGCTAATACAAATATGGTGCGGTAATAAATTATGATTGTGCATTATTAACATGCTTTATGTCGTGGACATAAAGTTGAATATGGTTTGTTTAAAGTGTGTTTGTAAGGTGTTGTTGTTATAAATAATTATTGCAGTGGAGCGTGGGCGCGGCAAGGTGACACAGTGACGTCACCGCAACCTGCGCATGCGACTGTACTTAGCACAAGTTGATCACAGTTTAATGTATTAAAGTTATTGTCTATGCTTTTAGTTTATGGTACTCGTATTGTTTCTTGTGAAGTGTTATTAGAATTGATGTGCTTTTGTTTGACGGTATTGTACCAAACGATATTCTGTTGTTTTTACCCGACTGCGACGGAATGAGGGTTATGTTTTTCGAGTGTATGGATGTGTATTTTCGGACTGTATAAATTATTGTATCATAACTGCCCTGTAGGTCACGTGATCGCAAGCACCATTGATGAGCGTGGGGTCCTTGGCTCGATTCCCAGGACTCAGGTGAAGTGTTATTGGGTTTTCACATTAGGAATTCTTCAGTAGCGTAGGAATTCTTCCTACGTAAAACTTTTTGTTGACCATTAGTTATGTATGTAGGTATATCTTTTGTTGGAGATCCTAATCAACTAGGTAAGTAAACATACTAACTTACATTCGTTTTATCAGGACCGCACGATTAAATATCAGACCCATTTAACACTACAAAAATAACCCTAACCCTATGGCAATCGCCTTTTACATGGGACCTAAACATACCGGCGGCAACTGTGGGTGTACATTGGTACACATCTGCCTAACCCTTCAGGAAATACAGGCGTGATGGTAGGTGTGTAATATTCCTAAATACTTCTAAATAGACAGTTCTCATTCTATATCCTATTATTTCAAGTATAAACAGCATTGTGAAGAAGCCCACACATATGTAATGATATTCTGCACATGTAGCAACGCGGCGCGAAGGATCAGGCGCCACCTGCCGCATTAATCGTGAACTATGGCGCTACGTGGGATCACCGGTAGGGTACCAAGTATTGCTGATGAGGGTGTTAACTGAGATATAGTTTACTAGCTTCTGCATGCAACTTCGTCTGTAAGAAAGTCAAGTATGGTACAAAAAACAGAGCCTATGACACTCGGCAAAAGTGCAGTTTTCTATCAGTGAAAATTTGTTATCGGATGAGTGCCTTGCAGAGATTACCTCTCACAAACAAACTTTCCCATGATATTTTTATTAAGTTTTGTTTAAAAAGGTCTCATGTCGTAAAATTACACAACAACTCTGTGGGATATCAGACCATTTTTGATACTCAATTGCTTCGAGGACCAGGGTAGAATAACATACAAAGAAAGGAGTTCCACAGTCAGCAGGGGGAACAGGATTTGTTAATGATTATTATGTGGACTGGACTTATAAACTTATAAATTCACTTTTTTATTAGTGTAAGAATTTTCACACGATTTTTTTTAACAAAATACGTCTTTTGTCTTTCTACTAGAGGAAAAAAAACAAAGAATAATATTTGTATCGATATTATATTCAGAGCTTTTAATGGTATCTAAAATCATAATCCCAAGGGACTGGCCTATAATTATAGAATAAAGTATAAAAGGACCAAACTATTTTGGGAAAAGACCGATCAAGATTTTGTCACACCAAATCCAATATCCCGGAATACCAAAACCATGATCCGCAATTCTTACCCAGAACCGGATAAAGTTGGTCCCACACTTATACGAACAAAGATTAGCAAGTCCTTACATATGTATGAATATGTATGAATATGTATGACTGTCAGTTCACACAAGTTAATGAAGGATTCCGAAACGGGCGGGGGACTCGCATTGTGATTATGTCGACGTGTTGGCGCCTTTTGTGGTAGCTACTGTTTGTTCCTGGATTAGAGCATTGTAGCTGTAAGTGTTCGGAATAAGACCTAAATGTTACAATTGGGTCTAGTTCTGTCAGAACAAACCAACCCGTTTTAAAATTGTCCTCTATTTCAAAGTGAATAAGGCGTTAAATAACGCTACTTAGATTTAAGTTTATTCTTAACGTTAAGTTTTCCATGTGCCTACATTATTTGTTAGTCATCATCATCATTACCATATCAACCTATAGCCTATTTGTTAATTGACTACTAATTACTTTGAAATAATTAATTTGATTACTGAAATACGAGGTGGACTGATTCACTTTTCAGCAGCGGTAGTCAGTCCTTATCAAGTTATTTTAATTCTGTAAAATTATTGCTCGGTAAAAGCTCGGTGCAGTCTCAAAAGTAAAAGCGTTTTTTTTTAATTCGAGATGTGTCAGCTCTTGACTATAGTCTTGGTCAGAGGTGACATAGAGGAAGTCAACGATGGAGTGAGCTTACCAGAAGAAGCCTGTTTACTCTAACTTTGAAAAGATTTGGACCAGCCCAACCAACCGTTACAATCATGGTGTTGGTGGTTCATTGGTTCAATGGTTGGATTTCAACCATTTATAGGCACTTTTGAATTGTCAAAGAGTTGGTCAGTTATTCAGATAGTTGAATCTAGTTGCTCGATCCAAATCATACGTAGGTCTATATGGAGAAACAACGTGTCTCTCTCTCTCTCTCTCTAAGGTTGGCGATTAGTACAAGTCAATTGTGTCATTAGCAGTGCATTCATCAGTAACAACAATCTACCAGGGTCTCATAAGTAATGACAGGTATCAACTGTCACAATCGCATCGCACTCGGCTCAATGGCCTCCGACGCACGCACGCATTTAAATGTGACACGATCGCCGCAGAATCGTAATTAGATACGACTGTGATAAATACGTAATAAGGACCATTCAGAGGTATTTATATTTACATGATGATGTACCTACGTGTTCTACGTTCTATTGATAAATGACTTTACTTTAAATTAACCATCATTTAAATCTGAGGTACGGAGTTGTCGTTCTTTTGCAAATGAACAGCATTCTTGCTCGACTGCGGCGAAGTAAAAAGGAGGATTATGATTTTGTCCTGTATGTATTTATGTGGGTGTGTTTGTGAGTTCCTCTGTTCCCTATGAGGTGTCGTTGGAAGCGTCTTGACCGTTCGCTAGTTATACGCTTTGCGACGCGCGACGCCACATTAAATTCAGCAGTGTGCCATAACACTTAATTTTGCGCGAGGTTCTACAGCCTAATAATATCTTTCTTTGGAATAAAAAAGGAAAGGTTTTTTTGACACAGTAAAAGAAATTCTGACATCTTAATGTCTGTTCGGTTTCATTTAATTTTATGTGAGTTGAGAGCTTGCACTGTCTTCATAATACCCTAGTATTGAGTCAACACAATAATGTCGTTTTTCACAGAATTTCAGTGCCGGTTTCCATATCCGGGTTTATTAACCTTTTCAAGATGTTGTGGTAGGTAGGTATAAATAAATATTACCTAATCTGCAAAGTCGGTAGAGGGGCTAATTGGCCAGGGTGCGCCATCACTCTTGAAGGTTCACACCGTTACTGACAAAGGCAATGCAGTGAACAGTAGTGCGATTCTTTAAAATGCAAACTCGAAAACGAGTCTCACTAAAGTGATCGCGCTCACTTTGATAACGAACCAACTTGTCATTGGTTTAGTATTCGTTCGCCGTGGTGACGTCACCGGCGTGATCGTGTTTAACAGAATACCATTTTGTAATCTCACTGCGAATTCAGCATTCGAATTACGAAGTGAGGCTTAGAGAATCACACTGCAGCCGGCTTATTCTGTAAGAAATCTCGCTCAGTGAATTAAGGTGAAGTGAGCTAAAACTGGGCTGTCACTATACGATTCTAGGGATTGATAGGTCGCCACACGCTCACTTCACGCAAGGAGGGTTTTACAGAATAACACCGCAGGACTCGGTATCTGAACGAAGTGACCTTTGTCGATCGTTCTTGTGATCTAATTATCATTCAATATTAGCAGTCATTAGCTCTCCGCGCTTCCTGATATTGATTGTATCTTTGATCTATTTAGACAAATTATGCTTGCATTGGCTTTGTCAGTTTATTTTAATTTGTATGCTGATTTATTAGTAGTTAGAGTTCAAAATTGCTAACCAATGTTTCAAGTAACATTTTAAATCAGATATTTCTTTTAATGTAACAACAATATTCTGTTGATTCATAAATATAAAATATATAAATATACCATCACGCCTGTATTCCCCGAAGGGTTAGGCAGAGGTGTACCAATATACACCCACAGTTCTCCGGTATATTCTGTTGATTCAGTATATTCTGTTGAATATAAAAATCAGAAATTCCTACCTAAGTTTTTTTGCTCGCTCGTTCAACGCTTGAGTGATTGAGGTATTGTCGCTTAATCAGAGGCATAAAAAACTCTCAAGATCAATAATTACGACATTTCAGTGTAACATCCACCCACCCGCCATCTTGTGTTTCCTATTGACTCATAATTATAATCGCGTAGGTAAAGGTGACACACAGTATTACATTTTATTCAATAAATTTCTCAATGCTGTCATTTCATCATTCCTTTCTTTACACAACCTTATTAATTCGTTGACATCGATAATTTATTTAAGAATTCCGCGGTGCGTTTGTAATTGACCATCAAATACCATTTATTCTGTAGGTCAAAATATTGCAAAGTAAATATTAAATAGGAATAAAACCCATTAAAAATGATAGCACCAATAAGGAAGAGTACTTATAACATCAAAATAAACAATTTTATGCAGTCGATGTAACCTTGACACTAGTCCACCAGCTATATGACAGACATGTCACGATTTAGTAATTAAAAATAATAATTCTGATACCACCTGACAAGGTCAGTGCGTTTGGTCTTCAAATGCAACTTGGTATGTTAATCTACTTTCAAGCTTATGTCAAAGTGATAGTGTTGATATTGCTTGTCGATTTAGCATAAGAATGACACATGTGACAATTGACAGCGTTGGATATAACCTTGCAGTAGCGAGCTTGCGCCTGCGGTCATTCTATCGTTATAGGCCAGTTACGTCATTACGTCAGAGGTCGGATTATATAATAATTTTAAGTTTATATTATTTACATACATACCATCACGCCTGTACTCCCCGGAGGGTTAGGCAGAGGTGTACCAATTTACTGTGGTACACCACAGTTTGCCGGTATGTTCAGGTTCCATGTAATAGGGGGCGAGGCTATTGCTATTGACCGGGCACAAATCTTAACGCCGAGATGCTACTGAGAATTTCATAGAAAAACCCAATAACACTGCTCGACCTGGGTATCGAACCCAAGACCTCTAACGTAGCAGTCGCGCTTAGGACCACTAGGCTAACGAGTATACAAATAAGTTTGACATTTTAATAACTATGTATCCTTACTGCAATTGTTAAAAGTACAACTATTTAGCCAACCTTCAGTACTGAATTAAAAAATCTTTGAACTTGAATATTTACTAAACATTCTAATGCAAAGCAATAAAATAGTTTTAACGATAAACTTTAATGTGTGCATGTTATAACAACGTAACGACGCCAGTAAGTGAAACACGGAAAACTGCAGTTGTATAAATATTTAAATAATTAAACAGTAAAAAGTGTAGGTTATAGTGAATAGTTCTGCGTAGGTACCTAGAAGTTTTAGTCTTGGGGAATTTACTAGAAGGCTAGTCTGTTTTATCTATTCTTAATGGTTGTCTGTATGTACCGAATAGGCTCCGAAACTACTGTACCGATTTTGAAGATATTTTCACCAAAAGACACTTACATTATTCCTGAGTAAGAGCCTGTCCAGATGAGGCGTTTTACGCGCGAGTCCAATCGCGCGTAGGCACTCGCGTGTACTCGAGATACTAGAGCTACATACATCCCGTCCAGATGCTCTCGCGCGTTACCTCAGGTAACGAGGTACGCGCGAGTGCCTACGCGAGTGGCATCGCGCGTAAAACGCCTCATCTGCACAGGCTCTTACATGGGCCATATCACGCTACGACAAACGGGAGCGGAGTAGTAAAACCGCGCGTGATATACTATAAAATTTCAAAAATGTAGTCGCAATCTCATCTCTTCACTGGAAATGTTTTTGGCAGATTGAGACTGACATTAGATTGCGAACGATCCTAAAAGTCAGTAAAATTGCTCCTCTGAAGACAACGATGCGGAGGAATACTCTGAGGTCATATTATTTTATTCTGTTTTTTTTTTTAAATACGGTTATTATAACCCTATTCATTCGTCGGCGTCGCTTTATTGTTGAAGAAAATAAAACACAGACCCATTTTTCCTAGCGGTTATTTTTAAGTTACGGAAATAAATTCTGTCTGAAGAAAATAGAGGGTAAAAAAACACACCGGTACAACATACCGGTGAACTGTGGGTGTACATTCGTACACCTCTGGCTAACCCTTCGGGAAATACAGGCGTGATTGTGTTTTGTTTGAAAAGAGAGGGTTAGGTCACACTATTAAATAATAAAATTACACGTTAGCCGTTTTTAAATATTTGGGAAGGGTTACATTATTTTAAAAGGCACGTGAATTGCAGAAACCCAAATGGATTACACCGATCAAAAGCGATAAAAGATTAAACATTGCGATTTAAGGGATTCTTTCAAAAACCGTAAACCGCCAATGTTTTTCACTATAGGAAAACCGGTTTATAGATATAGGTTAGTAATACGAACGAAACTATGCAGATTATTAATTTTAATTACTATTTCGTGACGTGCCTGTCCTATAGCTTCTAGTTAGCAACTGATGTCAAGGTTTTGTTCACCGCATAATATTACTTATTGTTTAGTTAACTTAGTTATTAGAAATGACACCTGGATATAGACAGATATCTCCTGAGTTTTCACAAGCCCTGGTAGGATGGAAATGGCATTTAGTCTGCCTGAACGATTCCCGTTCGCATTCGTTTAGAAACTTAGTTACATTTATTGTGGAAGTATCTAGATTTGTGGTTAAGCCCCAACGTGACAAGTGCATTTATCACGACTGATTTTATTACAAACGTGACTTGACTACGTGAAGTTATCAAGCAAATCAATGGTGATGTGCGTCTAAGTCATGTTTGCCTGGTACTGTCAGTTTACTGTAGGGAAATTATGGAGATACAGATTATGGATTCTGATCACCCCTCAAGCATTTAGAAATTTACCCTCAAGCATTTAGTATTTAGAACAAGCTAGTCTGCATAGATTTCAGAACAAAGCTAAAGCCTTAAACTATGCGCTATTCCAGACTATGTATAATCTGGCTCTATGCCAAATGTCATCCAGATCCGTTCAGTCCTTCTGTCGTTTAACATTAAATAACAAAGATCCCATCCATCCAAATTTTTGCTTTTGAAGATAAATAATCAGTAAAATTACCATTATTTTCTAGTTGTTGTATATTCACACAGATTGATAAATGTATAATCATTTGCATCCTCATCAAAGATGGCACTGAGCCAAAATCAATTGAAATAAAAAACAGAAGCAAATAAACCTCTTCGATAGCTATGGGTTCCTAGTACCAAGACCGCACGGCTCGAAGCAATAAATCGTATGCTTAGTTTACAAAATCCCCACATATTTTACGTCTACTTCCTGACCGATAGAGTAGTTTACTTAAAATATTGCATGTCGCAACACCGCAATTTTGGTGCATGCAAGCCTTGGCGAGCTGGCGACAGTGACATTCACCGTTATCGTTTAAATTAAACAAAATATCTGGCCTCATTATTGTTTGCTATTATTGTGGTTTGGTTAAATTACAAGCATATTAAATTTCTAAGTTGTGTTAAGAATATGTAAAGCACAACCTTAATGAGCCTGTCGATGAATTGCAAATGATTGCAGAGGTTACTGCTTAAAACCATGTGGGTCATCAGACAGGTGTAGAAAATGCCTTGTGTATACTAATATTATAATTTTTTTTAGAAGAGAGGAAAAGGCACGCTACTACTCTCGAGAGCGGAGCAGTAACCAAAGACTAAAAATAAAAAGCGGAAAATGCACTAAATGCGGAAATAAGCGGACGAAGTCGCCGGCAGTTCGCTAGTTTGAAATAAAAATAAATAAATAAACAAGTGCGCTTTAAACAGACTGCTTCTTGGTTAATTTGAGACCTTGGGTTTTACAGTCTCGTTAGTAATATTTTTAATTTAAATGAATGTGCCCTGAGATAGTGAGTCGGGGTCGCGATAGGCCAACAAGAACATGGCGGGACGAACTGCAGGGATTACTAACGAGACTAGGGGCACAGAAACGTGAAGAATGGAGGAGTGGAGGGAGGCCAACTCAGAAGCTGGATTGAGCAGTCTAATAAAAAACAACCTATGCAGATTTTTCGTGAGATACTGTTGAACTTTTCGTGTAAGCTATTATACAAAGGAGCTTATGTATTCTCTTTATCAATCAAAGTTGTCAAATGTCTTACATCTTACTATCAGTTCAATTTACATCAAGAACTTATACTTAATCATGTCATAAATTATTACAATTGGGTTAGGATTGGTTTGTTGTGGCAGAACTAAACTAAATTAGTGATCATAGTTAGATTTTACCGCACATCTTCTAAGTATTTATTTATTAAAACTTTATGCACATGTAAAAAATATACTGTACAGAGGCGGACTTAATGCCTTGGGCATTTTCTACCGGTCTACCTAGAGAGACCAGTCTTAAAGTAGCCTGAAGTCCTAGACTCTTGATAATAAAATCAAAATACTCAAAATAGCCAAATTCTACATCGTTAAATCTACATTTTGTTTTGTTCCTTCAACAAATTCCGAGTAAGTGTAATAAATGTTGGCTATGTCTTGTAGACGGCAATTGTCCGTCTCAAGGTCAGCGGTAACAACTATGATTATCATAACAAAGAGAAAAACATCCTACGTGACCGCCATGTGTCTTTGAGAAATATTAACTATAGCGGATAACTAGATAGTATTCGGTGGTGCTATTTCAGTAGACGGCGTAAGTTTTCGCTAGTATTTCTTGTTAGAGATACAAGATTCTGATGTTTATCCCCCAGACGATGTGTATGCTTTATTTTAACTTGCTGTAGCTGACCAAATACTAGTACTACAAACTCTTATTTTGAAAAACCAGTTAGGACTGGATGAATACTTTTTTAAATAATATGTTATCATTTAAAACGATTTCATTAAAGTAAATTGGGACAATTATATTTACAAGATACATTATGGATATTTTTTCTACAATAGATCCTAATTAAATTCATTAGAGTACACTGAGATCTAAATAGTCTAAGACCAGCAAGTTTCGTCTGATCACACATCTAGCAAATTTTATCTCTATTTCATTTTACATAAAGAGTAATTTTGGGAGACTTTTGTGGGCTAAGGACATGAGGACAATGGTGATGGTGTTAAAGACAAGAACTCTTTCAAAGTTGTCCAAAAAGCACTAAAAGCAGAACGTAGTACAAACCAGTATTTCTTCCCGGATATAAGCAGTTGTGCGTTTTTCAACACATTAGAGATATTATTTGGAGCAGCGGCGGCAAGGTCGGTCGGTCTGCGCCGCCTTCACTTTGCCAGACGTTTGCACTGTAGTAGGCACTGAATGTTGTACTTACACGGCTATTTGTCTTTGCCAACGAATAGTTATTATAGCTGGTATATATTGATGATGTTGCATTTGAGGAAAATAGCAAATGTTTTAGGATTAGGTTGGCTTGAAAACATACTGTTATTTCAAATTGAGTTTTTGAAGACATTGAATCCTTGTGTAGTCTAAAATGTTAATTGGCGAGGGTCTCTAGTCTTAACCTGCATTGATAGACTGTAAGAAAATCCTCTTAAACGGTAAAGTGAGCATACTAGTTGTCATGCCCTGCCATTGCTGCATATTCTCTGCACGCCCACTTCACTTAAATTTACCAAGAAAGAGTTTTACAGAATAGACTGCCTGGATTGGAGGATCTGACCGAAATTGATAATGTTATTTCCTTTTAAGGCACTTTCTTTGACTATTAACTAGAAGGTCTAGAAGGCAATGAACTAGTTTTAACTATCCGTGTAACTTCTTGACAATTCAAAAGTACCTGTAAATGGTCTAATTGTAATAAATGCTTTTACTTAAGTTAATTCTCGTTTTTGAAAACGTTTGAGTCGCAATCTCATCTCAGCGACTGTCAGTGACAATGCATTTTTGACGGATTGCGACTGAGATTAGAATGCGAGCGTTCTTAAAAGTTACAAGAATTGCGTCCTAATATTTACGTATGTTCATTCTAGATCGAATGCAAAAACAGCAACTAAGCTATGTACATATATTGACGTGTATTACTTACTATGTAATTACATACACGGTGAAGCTATTAACATTTTATCACTACTTAATAGTAGTTGTTGAAGTAGGAAGTGTTAAGAAGGACACTTGCTCGACTGTTGTCGAGAATTTAGATGCAATCTATATCTGTACTTTGTAAGTTTTTATTGATATGGGACCGAAATATGGGTTATTACTTAAGATAAGTAGTACGTTAGATTAGTATTTGGTTTTAGAAATAATAATAATGAAGGTTGGTAGACATTCTATTTTTGAAGTGAAAAGTTCTTTAGCGGCGATGTGCACTTTTTTTGGAATGGGTAAAAATGTTAAACTCGCGTCAGGACACGTGACCCTGATCGAAAATTCGTAAGCGGCGTTGTGCACTTGTTTTGGAATGGGTAAAAAATTTAAACTCGCGTCAGGACTCCAGGACACGTGACCGTGAAATAAACCATTCCAAAATATCAAAAATGCACAACGTTAATATTCAAGTTTTCACTTCTGCCGGCACTCCCGCAGTGCAACCCGTCGTTTTTTTTTATCGACGATAAAGCTTTTGTTTTTGGCATATGGCAAGAGATATAATTGTCAGAAAGCTGGCAAAAAAACTGAACTATAATTGTTAGGAAGCTGGTAAAAAACTGAACCTTATTAAACTAATATAATAGGAATAGACTCGCCCCCTATTACATCGTACCTAAAGATACCGGCGAACTGTGGGTGTACATTGGTATGCCTCTGCCTAACCCTTTGAAGAATATAGGCGTGATGGTATTTAAACCAATTCATCGGAACAGTCGGACCTTTGGATCGTTAAATTTGAGAGTTCTTTCACACGACGCGACGTGTGAAGTCGGAGCAGATCACTAGCATTATAAATAAGTAAAATTGTTTGTTTGTTTATTTGTAACAGGTAATCTCTGGAAGTACTGATACGATTAGAATGTCTAACTGATAGAAACCTACACTATTGACTACATGATGTTTTGTACACTTACCCACCCGTACATGAAGTCACGAGCAATACTAGTCAATAACGTTTTCCAAAAATACAATCGAAATCGTTATTGTATTAAGATCATTAGCTACTTGAAACTGAACCATAGAACAAAGCAATAAGACTGGGTTATCTGCAACACCTAATCATTTGCTCCTGAACTTCAATTAGTAAATTTTAATGTATCTATTAGTAAGATGCAGTGGCGAGGTTAGGATATTGATCAGCGAAGGTTGAGTGAATTAGCACTATGAAATTATTTAGCAGTTTTTTCTTAGTCATTAGTATATTGAAACAATATCTTTGGCAGTTATTTTTAATTAATTCAACTCACAATTAGTTTTTTTTTGTTTCCGTTTCCAAAGGGTGCTGTTATAAATTGTTAGACAGACCTAAACATATAAAATACTAGCTTTTGTCGGCGACTACGTCAGTAAAAATGACGGTTTTTTATCTTGCCTGCAATGGCTGCTATGCCCCTTTGCTTTTGAATAGGTACAAATATCGATTTAATAGTAATAAGAGTTGTTATGTGTAATATGTTGCTCTAACAGGTTCCATAACTTGAGCTCTAAGCCTTATATAACATCTTTTATACGCATTACAGTATGCAAATAAATGAATGTGAGATTAAATCACAATGTCTTACAAATGATCATCTCAACAAAACCTGAAGCGGCAACCCAACCAGATAGATCCAAGCACCTAATTCAAGGAACTCTAAAAGTGATATCCAAGTTATCCAGCCCCAGTTTCATGCACAAACTATCGTCTCGAGGATCTAAATACGAGTTTTTGTGTTGGCAACGCGCAAACGTGTACATAATGAGTAAAAAGTCAAAATGAACGCGTGCGCAAGTAAACAGTATAATTATTGAGATAAAACCGTGTTAGTGAACCCGGGAGGGACCTTGAATTTTTTATTACAATGTTAGTTATTTTCGTAACTTTACATAAAATCATAGTATTTTTCTTGAGATTACTCAACGTTTTAAATATACTTATTTTCGTCCATCCACAAGACCGCAGGAAGACGCTGAATGCAGGCCCCTTCCGACCGACCTTTTGGAAAACTACATGGGGGAGGTCTATGTCCAGCAGTGGACGTTCTGTGGTTGATAGGATAATGATGATGACTTGAACATTCTTACGGATCTCTAAATTTTTTTATTGTGAAATATAGCCTGGAACAAGCAGGGATAACGTAGCTTAATGTTAGTAGCTTTATTAGCTAAAAAATTTTTAGAATCAGACCAGTAGTTCTGAAGATTAGTGCGCTCACACAAAAATACCAACAAACACAGATAACGTTTATTAATATATTTATTGAGGGCAGGTGTAAATAATGTTTAATATACCTATGCGGGCCAGGTGTAAATAAATAAAACAAACATTCAAAAAAAGATGACTGGGTTTTCCTATACAGACGTGTAATGAATTTGACTATTTAATAATACCTGTTTTATTTCAAATTCATACATAATGTATGAGTTCTGGTTCTGTCATCTATATACGATAATTCAGTTCACGTACGGATGTACCTACGGGAAAATACAATCGGCTAAATAGTATTTATTCAATCGAGTGAATCATATATTATGTATCTTTGACAATCGATAGTGCGGTGTTATTCTGTAAACCCCTCCTTCCGTGAAGTAAGCGTGTGGCGACCTGTCAATCCCTAGAATCGGATAGTGACAGCCCAGTTTTAGCTCACTTCACCTTAATTCACTGAGGGAGATTTCTTACAGAATAAGCCGGCTGTTCGAATTTGATTCGTTCTGTATTCCAGCTTTTCGCCGCGACTTCTTCCGCGTGAAATTAATTATCCGTTATCGCGGATGCAAACGAAGTGAAATGTCCTTTGTTGCAGCTCAAATTTACCAAAATCTAGATAAGCAGGCGCTTTACTTTAAATACTGGTAGATATTGCTCTGTATGAGAAAATGCCTGTACCCAGCACTGGGACAATATTAAGCTGGTATTATTGAATAATTAATAATATATTACTTCAAGGTTTCTGTTCAAGCTAAGTGTTAAAGTACTTACTGGTTGACGCTTGATTACACAGAAGTACAAAAATAGATCTGATTACTACCATCAACTAAGTCCATATTTATTTAAACGTAGGTCGACACTTATGCCGTTTTTGCTTCTTACACGACCCAAAACATAGCGGCGAACTGTAGCTGTACATTGGTACACCTCTGCCAAACCCTTTGGGGAATACAGGCGTGATGGTATATGTGTATAAAATAAATATACAACGTTTTCCGTGACGTCCTTCTAATAATTTAGCAACAATCAAACGGTACTGTATTCTTTGAAATAACGTAAAAGAACACGTGCACATGTGAAATTGTATAATTGCATTAGAAACGGTTTGTCTTTTAGAAGAGAAATGAAAATTACACCCATGGTGAATCCAAGGTCAGTGTGTGTGTAATTTTGGTAAGAGATCGCGGTTTTAAAGGTTCCCTTGGCATTAAGATCATGTTGCGTTTGCCATTTGGATCCTGAGAAAGATTTTTTTGTTTATGTGTTAATTTTCTTACGGATCTAGATTTGTATGGTAATTAAATAAAGCCTTTAGTACTTAGAGATAACGTAGCTTCCTATTAGCGAAATATTTTTTAGGATCGGATCAGTACTGCTAGAGATTAGCGCGTTTAATCAAAAAAATCAAACTCTTCAGCTTTATACATATTATAAATGCGATCGTTTGTGAGGATAGACGGATGGATGTTTGTTTCTCTTTCACGCTTAACGGCTGAACGGATCTGGATAAAATTTAGCACTGACATAGATTATAGTGTGGAATAACACATAGGATACTTTCATCCTGAAATAATGTGCGGTTCCCGTAGAATAATAAATATCAAATTTAACGCAAACAAGGTCGCGGCCAGAAGCTTCTTCTAAGTTATTAAAATCATTTTTATATTTTTCGTCAAATTATGCTTATACCAGACAATAAAAAACTATAAATTGATAACGATAATAGGAAAATGTCATCATCATTTTCTTTGCCAAACATGGTAATAAATAATCTAGTAACTGGTTTTTCCTATAATAAGGTGTTATTAGAATTAAGTAGAGAGACGACAGTTTATTATTTCTTACACGATTATCCAGTACATTAATGTATAAGAAAAAAACATTAATTATTATTTACGACATTTACTTAAAAACGTGTTATCTAAATTACTATTTCTTACAATAAACTAGTTTCAAAATATGTTTGTTTTTAATTAAGGTTTTCTATTACACGGCTTGGCATTTTAGTACTAGGATAGCATAAGGTATAAAGCGTTCGATAATTACTATTGGTCAAGGTCGACAACGTTATTATTGAATACGATTGAAAATCGAATGTCACGTGTTTTCACGCGCGAGCGATTGAATGGAATGAATGAATAGATCGATCAGTTGATTTATTTGTCAATAGGTAATTAGGAGGTAGTAAAAAGTTTGACGTTTATAATGACTAGTGTTGTGTGCGTCCGGGATTCGATGGGTCGGTTTTTTTTTTGCTTTAGTGCCGTTAGATGTACCTGGCAGCCATGGGTATCGAAAGAGGTCTTATTAGACAAGTGCATTTTGAAATTTAAATCGATTTTTTAACCAGTTCCTTATTTACGTTTTTTTTGTCCATTAAATCAATTTAACAATTAAACAATAAATTCACCAACGAAACAATTAAATAATAGTTTAAATAATGGTTTTGTTTAATTGCTATAGGATTTCATCTTAAGTAAGTTTTTTTTAATGTTTTTATTAACTATGTAAATTATGTAGAGAAATAATAATAGTACAGAATCAGCATATTTATTAACATTCTACCATAAATACGTAAATTGATTCGTTCTCAATTTAAAAAAAAAAAAACTAATTTAATCAGTCAACCACAAGACAAAATTTTTCTTGGCATTTTAATAAATTGTGGCAGTTCGATAAACGAGGCGTACCACTGATCTTTAATAGTCACTCGTTAGTATTCGAACTGGATATAATAACACAAGAAACAAAATAAATAATCATTTATAAACACTTCTAGGACTTGTGGCAAGTAATTGTTTCAAATTGACATAATGCGGGACTTGCGTCGGTTTACGTCTTGGGTGGCTTAAAAACGGGAAATGCGGTTATGTTTTTCTGTCTGCGGCGCATCCCTACAATTTGTCGAGCGATTGGGTGAACAATTGGATCGTTTCCCTTTAGAGACTTGAATTTAATAAATGGAGACTTCCGCTTGAATGTTGCCAATTATAAAAATAAACATTTGGTTTTTGTAAATTGAGCTTTTTTTATTCTTTATTTTTGGACGTCTATGCTACATGCTAGCCCGATTTATCGAATTAGTAAATTGAGTTAAATTCTGCAATTTTTAAGCGGATATTTAACACAAAATTATTTTTAAAATACTATAATAGTTTTTTTTTACGTTTCTAATGTAACACAATATTAAATTACTTTGGAATTATTAATTTAATTGTTAATTGACTGCGGGTAAGCTGATTTCAGTAGGACTAAGGTGAACTCTAAAGTTATTCCAGTCACTAAAATTACCTGCGACTTCAAAGAGTTTGCCGTTGTGCTAACAACGTCATATTTCTGTCATTGACGAAACATACAATTTACAATCATGTCTTAATCATGAAGCAATCAGTCCCTTTGACTTCCACATAAGGATATCCAGAGTATTCCTTGAAAAAAGCCGTTGTAATCTCATATGGCTGTTCCACTGAGAGGCCCATTTCGCTCAGTGTTCGCAGCCCCATAATCACCTTTTTTAACTTCCAAAAAAGGGGAATCAATAAAACCTACTATCCAAATATACGATGAGAACGAAAGTAATTTGGCTTCGAAACCCAAAAGTATGTACCGCCTCCTTAAAAGTAAAACCTTTTTTCTCACGTACGGTCAGCAAAAAATGACGATTAACGCTGTTAATTTTACGTATAATTTTAACAATTTGGCATAAGACATTGCGTACAAAAAATGTGAAACCCTGACTCCAGAGCTAGGTTAAAATACCTGTGTTTCAGGAGGCAATATCATTTTCATCATTCATCATCATAACAGCCGCAGAACGTCCAGTGCTGGACATAGAGCTCCCCATAGATTCCAAAAGAACCGTTTGAAAGGCGCTCAATATAATTTTAATAGATTAATGAAGATGAATGTTAATAAACGAAATAACACCATTCACTTCTTCAACATTTCAGGTAATAGTTAAGTTTATATTATCTTTATTTCACATCTCGTATTTCCTTTGATACTGTGCTCAATAATTAGGACTAAAATGTTAATCGACCTTTGTTGCTGACTGTACAAAAGACCGCGTCGTGATTCGTTTACGATCGGTAGCAAGTGAAAATAAACAAGAAAGGCCTCCTTACTTTCTCGGTGACCTCCGAATGAACAAGGTGAGTCCCCGGGCAATGGGTCGTTGGACCTTGTGACCATATTTGGGCCATACGCTTGAACGATGGTATGGGCATGGGAAATACTCCGGGGACAATTTTTGTTTGACAATTTTTTAAATAGTTTTAAAGCGAGAAGCAATTGGGAATGTCATGGAATAGGTTCGCCCTCTATTACATGGGACCGAAACATAACGACGAACTGTGAGTGTGCTTTGGTACACCACTGCCTAACCCTTCGGGGAATAAAAACAATAAGATTGTTTATGAACTTAGGCAATTCCACTAGTTTTAGGAACGATTATAATTAAATGGCGTGAGTTTATGTATAATCTCAGTCTCAATCCGTCAGAAAATTGGCAATTTTTTTGACATTGGTTGTCGCTGAGAAGAGATTGCAACTAGATATTGAAGGTTTTTAATTAGTACAATTTGGCTTTCAGTTACGATAAGGTAAATATATTGTAAGCGTAATGTGTCTTGAACTTAGTGAGAGGTGAAAAATACTATTTTTGGGTAAAATTTGAAGCAGCTTCAATGGGACCTAGTAATCAAAGGACACATCATCATCATCATTATCTCAGCCGAAAGACGCCCACTGTTAGACATGGCCTTCCCTAAAGATAGCCATAATATGGGATCCTGCGCTGCCTGCATCTTGAAATTTCCCGGGCACATGTCAAGCACTATAAAAATATTACCTTAAAATATGTTTCAAGGAAATAATTTATTGTTATTTGAGATTCACTAATCTGTTTAAACTAAGTCTGCATACATAACCTTACATTTTTTTCTGAAACATATTTCGTTTCGTTTTGTTTTATAAATAAGCCCGCGTTAGCATGTCACATCACTACGGGCGGCATATCAACGGATTGACGTTGACAAGGAGCTCGACAATACCTAGAAGTTTGCCTTTATTGAAGTTAATATTAATGAGGAAGTTTAAACACAACAACGTACTGTTTAAAAAGAATTCCATTATGTTTATTTTTGTATGTTAAATACCTGAGTCTTTGTGTTTTATTTAAGGATCTTGTTCATCATTCATGTTCCCGGATCAATTATACTGATAATTAACAGCTGAAGAGTTTGTTTGTTTGAATGCGTTAGTGTGAGGAACTACTGGTCGGATTTAAAAAAATCGTTATGGGTTTTATAGCCCTTTTATTGATGAGCGGAGCAGTAATCAGAGACCTAACTAAATGGGAGTAAAACCACGGGGTAGGTAGTTCTTTAAAATTCATGATGGATCTTTAAGTTTCACATAATATTACAAAGGTTTTTTTTATTGCTTGGATAGTTGTTACATACTTTAACTTCAGAACGGAATTAAATTGGCACACACATAGATATTGATCTAGCTCAAACAAAACATAGAAATAAGACTTAATTTTAAATTAATTCTACGTGCAGATGAAGTCGCGGTCATAAGCTAGTAACCAAACGAAGAAATTGTGACTACTAGGGTAACATAAAGCGGAAGAGCCAAGGCTACGTTTCCTCCCTTCAAAAGGAGCAGTCGGCAATCCATTCAAATAAAATGCAACCTCTACAAAATATGGTAATATAGCCGAAAAAGCACGACAATCGTCTCGATCGATGGCCCGATGTTGTTGACCGAACGACCGCTGAATTTAAACAACACAGCCATCTTGATTTTGGTAACCGGACGGAGACAAAAACGTTTTGCCATATAGAGTCCGGATTATTAGGTTCTGTACATCTGGTTTTATTTAGGGGATTTAAAAATAAAATCAAAATTATAATATTAACGTTACCCTACACTAGAAATTATTCATCTTGTATCGTAGGTATACACAAACAGCCAGCCGGCACAGAATAACTATCAGTAGGTCATACAAATATTTGTACAGTGTCGGAATCGAAGCCACGACACGCAGCGCAGCAGCCAATCGCTCAGTCAATGTGCCAATCAGCAACAATATTATACAAGTCGCTATCACTGTGTATCATACACCAATCAAAAGCACACTCATACGCGACACGATTTTTGATCGGACGCGGTCGCTGTCAAAATACCCGACAATACCTGTCGGATAAATGTTTATCCAACAAACGTTGTCGGATAAATGTGAACAGCTTCGTAAAAAAAGCACTCCCGACATTAATTTGCCGGAATTTACCGGGATTCTCCGGAGAGTCCGGGGGAAACCTACACACTCTGTGTAAGGAAAATTCCGATTAATTGAAAGATAAGCAATAAAATAATACAATAAAAGAAAATGTAAACGAAGTTTTTACTTTAAAATTATTTTCTCAGGGTCCCGCGTTTTGGAACGAGCAACTAGCTTTAACTTTCTGTATAACATCTTGATAATTAAAAAGTGTCTGTAAATGGTCTAATCAAAATAAATGCTTTGACTTTGACTTTAGTCAAATCTCAATTGCACCGAAATGCAAGGGGTTTTTGAAGATTTTTTCGGAATCGGCAATTTAGGTGATTGCATCCTTAGCCGGGTCCAACACCCAACTAGTGGGAATGGGCTCAACGAGCTGTTACCCCACACACCGCGGTCATCAACACTCGCGATCATTACGATTGCCATCGAACCACCTTTCTCCTCACATTAAAATACCTTGAAGCTTACAAAACCTAAACTTGTAGTGCGTTTGCCACCATATAAGCGGTAGTTGAACCAAAATGTGCGTCCTTGCTGCCATATATGAAGACTGTGCTGCAACAATCGAGATCAGGCTGGCGTGGTATTAAGGACAGAAGGCGAGTACATCTTTTGGGAGGCAGGTTTTTAAGAGAATGTACTTGAAGTCCGTCCTCGAAGGGATATAATCAACTGCCTAGCGTTTTTCCCAACTGTGTTGGGATTGGCTTTCAGTACACCAGTATTTTACATTGATATAATCGCCAGAACGATAATTTCACTGGCCTCATACAAAAAGACCCTGTGGATAGACATGTGTAATAATATCCTCATATTAATAATAATATCCTCCCGGTAGAATTTCGGACACGGCGACCAATCTCAATGGAGACAATCGCCAAGTACGTAGGAGACATTAATAATATTCCTCACTCTCATAGTCCAATGGGACGGGACTCCCATGACCGGAGAGAGATTCGGTGCAGGACCAATAGCTTCACGTGCTTTCCGAGTCACGTGATTCTCACACCACCAACTTCCAAAACTCGGGTTGCTACTGAAAAATTCGTAATGGAAAAACTCAATAACTCTTTTTGCCCGATCTAGGTATCGAACCCAGGACCGCATGAGACCGAGAGGGCAGTTAGAGGGGCAAAATTACCTAGATACAATATCGCCTCAATGATTATTTTGCTAGTGTGTGAAGATGCTTTAAAACCCACCAATATTTCACTCCATTACACAACATAAACTGGCTGTTCTGCCATTCGCCCGTGCACTTAACACGTATAATACATACCTATAATTACTGGCTCTAGTAATAAATCGTTATTGATTCCATCAGATCAGAATCCTCCTAAGAGTTTTAAGCTCGCTCACGATCGATTAAATTAAAATGTCATCCTCGAATAATATATTCGCCTGCCTTATCTATAAACAGGTATTTGTTGTACAGTTACTTGTAAAAGTGGTTGAGACAATGTTGTATTTCGTCTGCTCTTCTGTTGTTTTATCGTGTAATCATTTTGAATTTGGTATAGATGCTGAGGTGAAAATATCTCGTAGTATCAATCCTGGTAGCTTATTTACTTTTTTAGAAAGGGAAATCGTCATATGTTTTCTTTCGCCCTGGGCGGAGCGGAAGGGAGTGTCAGCCTCTCACTGAATTAAAGCCATCCGCGGACTTACATGCCCTTTGCGTTTTAAGGTCGCGGTGATCCTTTCGAACAAATTCCGCAACCCTGGCAGCAACAGACAAAAAGGTTGGTGCTGGGAATGACAGCTCAGGGCCTGACTTTGTAAACCCATGTAAATAGTTGAGGCTAAAGTTTTGACACATTTAGGATTTAGCAAAAAAAATATAGCTCCTGATTTGCTTGACGTCCTGGTACACGTATCCAATAATGGTACTGGTTAATTCGTAAAAAGAACAGTTTTTGCATATAAATATTATGTTACTTCGTAGTTCAGCAATTTCGTCTGTGACTGTACAATAGATGTTTTGGATTACTTTTAATAAAGTTTCACAAAAAACGTTCCATCCGTTCCGAGCTTATCAATGAGAAACGAGTTCGCCTCAGGCGTTACCACTGATGCACACTAATATTATATTCATATTATTTATTGTAACATACTAGATACGCCAGTGACTATGCTTGAATATAAAATAGTAAAATGCATATGAGGAGAGTACTTGACATATTTACCCCTTTGCTTAAAATCTGTGTAAGAATCGGTAGCACCATCTCAAGTAGACAGATTTTCTACGTTAAACATGAATAAATATGAACAGGTGTTATTCCAAAAGTTAAAAATGACATCAACCTCAGTATGTAAATATAATTTTAAAAGCTACTTGACCTCTTGAAACCTAATCAGGCGTTAACATTAAGCTAATCTTAATTTAGTGTTTGGTTCAATCCACACAGTGTGAGGCCGCCGTTTTAATAAACACCATTGAACGGAGAATTTTAAATGTAGGCGTTAAATAAACTATTGCTTAAATCACGTGGGCTTCAAGGTGCAACCGACCTCTGCAGTTCTGTCGCAAATCTTCCTTGTTATTTATGTTTTCCTGGTACTTGTCGGGGAGAATGTATGCATTTGTGTTATTTTTTTAATTAATTTTAAGAAAATCAAGGTAGTGTGAATGGGGTGGTTATTCATTTATCGAATCATCTGTTTTAGTAGTTCTGTACAAAATTTCCCTCTAGGCTATCATCAATACAGGTCGCCTGAACTCACTTTACCTAAATAAACCGAGAGAGATGTTGATCAGAATAGGACTGCTAATGGCAATAATCATTTAGTCGTGTAATGTACTGTCCAGGCAGCTACTGAGAATTTTCTAATGGAAAACCCAATATCACTTTACCCAACGCGGGTATTGAACAGGGTGCACACGCTCGAAATAACGAGACCAAAATGGGGGCATTTATGATAACATTACCTAACGCTATCATTACACTCATGATCGATTTCGTCAAGACAACCAATAAAGTACGTAATCTAACACTTTGGTGACATTTCCAAACCACTGTTTACTGAGTGACAAAACAAGATGTTTCACATAGCAGCTTGTGCAGTGGACCGAACGAAAGGTTACTGAACAATAATGTACGAAGTATTATTGTATGCAGACGAACTCATTACGTAAACACTAAAATCGTAGTATTTGCAAAATGATCCGTAATGCTGTAACACTTTTCATTTGATTTTGTTAAATACACATACACGCCTGTATTCCCCGAAGGTTTAGACAGAGGTGACCTTATGTACACTTACAGTCCGCCGGTATGTTTAGGTCCTATGTAATAGGGGGCGACCCTATTGCCATTAGCCGGGGACAAATCCTAACTCCGAGCTGCTACTGCGAATTTCATAGAAAAAACCCCAATAACACTTTTCTCGACTTGGGAATCTAACGCAAGACTTCTAGCGTAGCATTCGCGCTTAGGATCACTAGGGTAACACCGGCTAATTTCGTAAAATATTCTGTTCATTAAGACCCATTTATTCTACTTTTATTAAGGTCATCAAATATTTGCATAAGTTATAGAGAATTTTATGCTGAATAAGTTTCAACATAAGTATGATAAGAAAACGAGTTATTTGCAAAAAAAAGAACCAATTCCTAATATATTTTTTGCACTTTTTGAATAATTTGAAAAGTTTATAATAATTTGAAAATTCAGCTAAATATTGTCTCTCTCTCTCATTCACTCTGAGTTGGATATTTTGACAGTGCTTTTTTTCGGATGGTAAATCATCAAACGGCTTCTCCCGCCCTTAGTGTCAGACTTTTACTGACTAAAACCCATCCATGTTCCTTCGTGTGCCCTTTGCGTTCCGGGGGGCTGCGGGTTGCATTACCCCTATAACATTAATACATACACAGTAACACACACAAAGAGCATATCTTCATTACCCAATCACGCTTCAGTAGATAATGTAGTTCTAATATTAAAACCAGGGCCGAACTCAACAGCGATTACTCGCCACAAAGAGCATTTTCATGCGAATAAAATGATATAATGGAGGCTATAATAATGCTTAATTAAAGTTTTAGTAAGAAATAACACAAATAAAAACGTAATGAGGTCGTTAAACCTTCGATAGATCATAATGACACCGCTCACTGAGCTGAGTAAAAGTTTTTAGCGGCTTAAGTCAGGAGCGGGGAGCGATTTTGTCACTTGGTTTTGGTCCTTTTGGCGATTTTGGTCCTTGGTAACTTACTACTGACAGAAACTATTTTTTACTAAAGAATACTTCTAAAAAGCTATTTGATCGGTACCGGTTACGTACTACGGGTATCATATTTCATACATTCTGGAAGTGCTGATTCGATTACAGTGCCATAGGCTATGTTTTATAGTATACTTGACTTCCGCGTGAACTAAATCTCGGACAGAAGCCAGTTAGAAATAATTTTTGTCCTTCGGTTTTTTAAGGTAGAAAATGGTAAAAAATGCTTGAGGCATTCAGTCCGCCTTTGACGGTGTATTTTATAAATTTAGTGCATAAAGTTTTAATAAATAAATAATTTTAGAATCATTAGAAGAATCTATCACGAAGATGAATAAAGTGGTCTACTGTTATAAAAAGTAAAACGCTGTGTACTTTTGACTTGCGTCGCAGCAATCTAAGTAATGTTACTGCGAAGTGACCATTTGCTTTCGTAATCGGTCCAGTAGCGAGCGACCGGCTACCGCCAATGTGGGACATATCGACACACCGAATATGTAAACATTATCATATTCTTGCTCTAAAGAGATGTTAGAATTGGGGCAAACTTGTGAGAGGTAAAGAATGAGGGAGTGGTGTTTGTAGGTACAACAGTGGAATGGAACCTACATACATACATAAACTTTTTTCTATGGGAGTAGATAAAAACCACAGAACGCCACCTGCTACAATCCTTACATACTCCTCTTGCCTCGTTCACGTACATCTGGTCATACAAGCACGCTGGTTGCGAGTACTGTGCACCCGAACTTTCTGAAGAACCTCACCAATAAGATTAGGGTAGGTTCTTTTAGGCCGTCCCTTCCCGGCGTTGTCATTCACATCTGCCATATCCTTACCCTTTTGATAGTCTTGATAGTAGTTTGATAGTTGATAGTCTGAAATTGAACTGTCGAACTAAAATTGTTCTACCACTCTCTTCTTATTTAGAAACCTGTGTATCTTGGCTTGAAGCTTGTTCTTGTGCTAGTAAAGATCAGAGTTATATTTATTCGAATCAGAAGTTCTTATCATGTGATTGAAATTGGGGGAAATAGGTTTTAGTTTTAACTCTCAGATGAATATAATCACCATAAGAAAATGCAATAATAATACCAGCCTATTACTGTCCTATTGCCGAATGGCCTCTTCACATAAGAGATGGCACAAGTAGTAGTCACCAAGCAAGCTTAAGGCGCATTAGTGATTTCAGGTTTATTTTAATTCAAAAATCCATATTAATTGTAAAAATCACATTAGTAAGTGCCCGATATTGAGCCCGCAGCCTCCTGCATGAGAGGCAGGTGCCTTGACTACTAATCCATCACACAAGTAATGAAGAAGTGAAGTATATAATTGTATTTTTTTATTGTTACAGGAAATCTGGTGCAAAATGCGGTTAAAGCCACGGTTGTTGGTGATGTGAAAAACGCAGCTGATCCGATGTACGATAACACGATAAGGTACGAACACATACACATGCTTATTACAATACACACGCTACTGCTGTTAGAACCACCTCAATTAACTAGTACAATAGCTCCATACGTTTAGCCTTCAAGATACATTTGTATTGTTTTCTAAAAATACAACGCCATTATTTTAACTATACGAACATTTCATTGCTCTATTTTCATATATTCTGTATTAGATGTTTTGTCACTTCCATCATTTACAATGTAATCTTTTATCAAATCTCTATCATTATATTTATTGTAAAAGAAAATATCAAACTAGGAAACGATTGCACTAACCGGGTCTAAGTCGGCAAAACTTTTTACAGATAAAAGCAAAACCGATGAAACCGAAACGCAAACTGCCGAGTTGACGGTTAACCTAACAGTAACCGAGGTACCAAGACCCGGGTACCTCATCTACCCAATGACTGATGAAATTGTCAAGTCGGATAATGCCGAAGATGGCGACAAGGTAGCCAAAGATACGAGAGTCGATAACGAAACGAAGGAAACGAAAGAAAATAAGCCGAGAACTGTATCTTTTAATAGGGACGTACACGTGAAAAGATTCGGTGAGTCAACGAATATCGATATCTAACTGAATCGAATACTTTTAGAGAGGGGACTCTGTCGTTTAACATACTAATTCTTCATTTATCTGTGCATCGGAAATTAGACAAAAAGATGTTGTAAATAACAAAGTAATAACAGATTCACCTTGGAACTAATACGTTCAGATTAATAAGACTAATTTTAACATCGTTTCCTCTTTTTTATATTTTGTGTATCTTCCGTCGAAGCTTGTTTTATTTAATTCAAAATTCTGTACATACTTATTTCTATTAGTTTGTATTGTCGTTTTCCCTTGATACTTCTTTGTGATTGGGTTTCTCTACACAATTATTTATTGCGCTATGTTTATTTACGTTATAGTCAAAAGTGTCTGTTGATGTTTTTATAATACGGGCTTGCTTGTGCATTCTTCCTTCGTGTCGGCATTAAATATGTGTCAGCTCATGCCGATGTCTTCTTATACAATATAAAAAAAAATACTGAGTCAGCTAGTTTGGTTCTCGTTTCTAAACTCCTGGTAACTCTAGCAAGGGTATCTCTCGGTGGCTCTTCAATACGTGTAACGACAGATGAAAAAGCCTTTTAGAAAATCCATAAGTATGTGTTGATCGGTCATTCCATTAGTTGTATATTCTGAAACAATCTTTCTCAGAGAGAAAGTCTCTGAGAGAAACAATAATAGGGTGTTATTATTATTACATCAACCTCACCAAAATTCACCGAGAGAGATTTACACAGAACCTAGACCTACAGTACCCATCGGGAACGAACTTCAAATTATATCATCAATACACTTGATAGATATAACATAACATCAAGCCTGTATTCACCAAAGGCTTAGGTTGATAGAACATCATTAATTTTAAACCAATCGAGACTTAAAGACAATACAAGAAACGAGGCCATATCTAACAAAAAATAATAACAGAAAAACATAATTTGATCATAATTGTCCGCAATTGAACGTGACGAATTATAATTGGTATATTTTAACGAACTCAGGCAATCACCAGTTTTATAAAACAAATATTTGTCTAGTAACAGTTTATTCGGCAAATTGAGATGAAATGTAAAAAAAACGAAAAGAATACGTTTTGCTTAATTGTTATCCCTGAATTTTGTTAGAAAGATTTTTACCTAGCTGTGTTGCCTAGAATTTAAAAGACGCAGATAGAGTATGCCAACAAAATAGTTTCTTGTAGTTACGAAAGACTTTGTATTTACCGCGAAACAACAACGCAACGACAAACATATTTAATAACGTTATCCTTACAATGGTATTAATCTAATATTATAATTGTCTAGTTATACAGGGTGGAAATTTATTATGCTACCTGGAGGGAAAGTACTCTAAATACTTGAGTTAGCAAGTTTTACTGAAAGGAAACATTCCTTTATTTTTAAAAAGAAACAAAACTGCATTTAAATAATTTTGAAAATATTCTTACCACACCCAGGAATCGAACCGACTAAAATTCGAAAAAATTGCATCCTGTACTTTTATGGCACTAATCGATAGGGTCAATCGTAAGGATCAAATCCCTGCAAACATGGTAAATTAAAATAAAATAAAAACATGCAATTTTATTGTAAATTTATTTTATTCGGACGAAACAAACGAGTAAATTCGCTAAGAAGTTGCTGGAAATGAGCTTCATTTCTTGGATGCATGAATTTTTTTGTTTAAAAAAATCATTTTAAGTAACTTTTGGTAGCATAGTAAAATTTTCAATATTCACCACAACACCCTTCTAAAAGTTATTCAAAATGAATGAAATAATGATTGTGTGCATCGAAGAAAGTGAAGCTCATTTCCAGCATGCAATTAGTTACTGTACTCGTTTTTTTCGTCCGAATAAAATAAGTTTAGATTGAAATTTCATGGTTTTTGTTAAATTTAGTTAACCAGGTTTGTAGAGATTTGATCCTTGTGATTAACCCTATCGATAAGTGCCATAAAAGTACAGGATGCTATTTTATCCGATTTTAGTCTGTTCGATTTCCGTTTGGCAAGCGTATTTTCAAAATTATTTAAATGCAGTTTTGTTTCTTTTTAAAAATAAAGAAATGTTTCCTTTCAGTAAAATCTGCTAACTCAAGTATTTAGAGTACTTTCCCTCCAGGTAGCATAATAAATTTCCACCCTGTATACCCCACCGTTGTCACCTGCATTAACTTACCTGTTATTATTGCTTCGCTTCCGTTTGTTACTCTATTTATTGATGAAAACCACATTAAAATCTGTTTCGTAGCTTAAAAGATCTAAGCGTACAGAGGATCTGACGGCGAAAAGGAAATATGTTTAATACTATGTGAGATAGAATATAACTTGTATTAAAATGTCACTTCCATATTTTTTTCCTCAAAAATAAAAAGTATGTCGGTTTTAAAATAAGTTTTAAACATGGCGAATAGCAAGCTGGTTTTAAAGTAGACACCACATCGGCCTTGACCGCAGCGGGTCGGTGGACAATTTTAAGAAACGAATATTAAATTATAAAATGTGGTTATTTAAATTTCAATTTTGCTAGAGCAACTTTGCCAGTGACATTTGGCTTATGGACAGGTCATTATAAAAGCACGACGCGACGTGAAGATGATCCTCCAGACAAAGCGATTTTGTATATAAAATATAAAAGTGGATCTCAGTGATGTGCCCTAACAGGCGTTGCACAGGGAGCGTTCTGGTGTGGTCTTGAAGGAATGGAAGCCTCGCCATGTGCTGTAATGGTGACCACCGGAGTGGTTTCAGTGAGGATACAATCCTACACTCCCCGGTCTTATCCTCAAAGACAGGTCGTCTTTTGGAGGTTTCACTCAAAACGAAAAAAAACAATAAGGAGGGCGTCGTGGGCATCAAGGAACTTGTCCGCATCGCTGTAAATGGGACAAGCGCCCAAAAGGCTGGGAGCATTACCACGATAAAAGACAGTACGGGTTGGCGGATGGCAGAAGTAAGCTCAAATATCTTGTTAGTTTCTGGATATCGAAAAAGACCGTTACGTCAGTCTGTATGTCCGTGCAAGTCTAGGCGACTAGGCTCGCTTGCTATCGAGCATCTGTCCTCGCGACAATGCTACTCATTCGGTCGGAATGCTGCTCAGAATAATGATCAGTGTCACAAGGATGTTTCAAAATACCTTACTTGGGAGATTTGAGATTTTAGGAGCGTTTAAATAAATAGTAGTTATGACTGTCCGGTTGTACTCGCTTCTGAGGTCGTGGCAAATGATATTCGGTCTTTCAGTTAAAACGGCAATAAAAATGGCCACCTATTGGGCCCAAGTAGTATAAGTAGCTATAAATGGATTAGAGATACAAAAATAAGTTAGAAATTTCTCAGGAGGAGCCTGGAGTTTGAAAGTTGGTGGTATGATACCCCCGTATTTCGGAAAGCGCATGGCATTGTAAGTTCTTGCGTCTGATTTTGCCAGTCGTGTCGGATTACCGCCCCATCGGACTTTGAGAGTGAGGGAAAGGGGAGTGCACCTTTTTTTCTTTGTACAATTTACACGATTTTGTCGAGCGACGTGTTTTATCATTGGTCGCTTCATAAGAAATAGCTACTTTATATCAATATCAGTTCAGATTGAAAGATGACCCCAAAATTGTTGGAAAATTGCAAAAAAATTAACTACTAGGAAAGGTTGTATATGACTTGTGCTTATAATTTTTAACCATCCTAGAACATTTTCAATTATCACGAAACATCTCAAAACTTGAAAAAACACCCGGAACTGTTTAGCAATCAAAAGCAGGTATCTGGTATAGGTTACTTTTTTAAGTTTAGTTTTTAACCTTATCAAAACGAGTCGAACATTATTAAGATCGTCCTAATCACCACAATCAATCCAAACAGTTTTTTCACCAATCAATGAACATCTTCATCAATAAACATGTCATGTTTATCATGTTTATTCTCATTAACTTGAACAAAAACTTTGACATGAACATCATTGTTTTGTACACTGTCGTGATTGTAACAGGCTTGTTAATCAGTAGGGAATGGCAGATAGCCATCTTTGAGAACAAGATTTTTAGTTTATGCTATACTAATTATAAAAAGGTAAAGTTTATTTGTTTTTATATTTCTTTTCCGTTTTTTATAGTATTAGTATAGACTAGCTTGTGGCCGCAACTCCGTCCGAATGGAAGTCAAGTTTGAGCAGATCTTATGACAAACGACATAGCTTTCTATCACTTACTCAATATTTATAGTTCTTTCAGAGATTTTGTTTTTATTCAACCTATATTGTCCCACTTCTTTCGCTTTTCTTCATTTTCGAATGTCGAGGGTGGGGTCCTGGGTTAGATTCCCAGGTCGGGCAAAAAGTGTTTTTGAGTTTTTCCATCAGGAATTTCTCAGTAACAGCCCGGAGTTTGGAAGTGGGTGACGTGACATCCCCGTGCCTCGGAAAGCACGTAAAGTCGTTAGTCCTGCGCTTGATATCTCCCAGGTATGCCTTGCATTCTTTTCCAGAAATTACCTCTTACAAAAAAACAATCAATTTTACCGCGTTACAGTATAAAATATTCGCAACACTGTCTCGACGTCTATCCTCATAGTGTCCTTACCTTATAAACCACTTAAACACAAGGACATTTATACTTGCATCACCAAAATCCCCAGCCACGTCAAAACGATGTAGACATTATTAATCAAGCCATTGAGTTTATTTTTGTCTACAAAACCCCCTTGGGAACCATTTTCTTGGATGAATCATATGTATTGATCTCCCTAGCCTAGCCTTTCCCTAATTATGTTGGGGTCGGCTTCCAGTTTAACCCGATGCAGCTGAATACCAGTTTTGTACATGGTCCAACTGCCTATATGATCTCCACAACCCATTTACTGGGCAGCACAATACCCCCAGTAAGACTGGTTGTCAGACTTTCGGGCTTCTGACTACCCGTAACGACTGTCGATTATGAATGACAACCTCTACCAACGGCTTTATGCTTACGGATTTATCATACGTATTCACGTCTTCTGTTAAAGGTATCGCTGAGTTGGCTTTATCTAGCCTATTTATCGAGAAAAGTCACACCAGTCACTTTCAAACACCGGGCTGTTACTGAGAAATTTCAAATGGAAAAACCCAATAACACTTTGCCCAACCTGGAAATAGAGCCGGGGAACCCACGTTTAACAGTCGTGCTTGCCACCACGAAACTAACGGGACAGTCATATAGGCGGTATAGCGAGTTGTATTATAAAACAGTACCACTGTTTAATGACCCAAGTAGGTACTCCATCAAGTCACAATTACTCAACAATTAATACGAATCTATTCACGAACATTAAGCAACTAGAAACAAAACACAATCATAATTTCTTCCTAACACTTCCTTACAATGTACGCTGAGATCCGAGAGTCGCCAGATTTTTGTCATTTAAACATTGCTGAAATTTTGAGGGTAGAAAATTTGTTGATAAAACGGTATGCGTAGTAGATAGGTTCATTAGTAAAGGTAGCTATAAAACTACCTTTCTCACGAATTGAATATTGTTAAAAACCAAAATATATTATTGTCTGGAAATAATGGTTAATAACAATACTAGCTTTTTCCCGCCACCACGTCTGCGTAGACTTCCAAATAAAATCAAACTCCAAAATTATTCCACGGGAACACAAAAACGGGATATATCCCATGCAAACCCCTATTTAGCTGGACTCCATCCATCCTCACACAATTTTGTGTCTATAATAGTAATAGATCCCAAGTCAAGTCAAAAGACAAGTGAGTAAGGTACCTTTTGTATCTGATACCTAAAAACTAGCCTAGCATTGAAACTAGCAAGTACGCATATATTCTTAAAAACTCCTCTATCTATTCTCAAAATTTTAGCCATGCTTAGATAACGTAGATCTAGCGACTTCGAGATCTTGGATCAATAGTAAGAGTGCTGGCTGTGCCCGCGGGCTCCCTGACCGGTTGTTATACAATATAACATTACCACATTCTTACATACTCGTAGATCTTATGTGAGGAGATAAGGGTTTACGAAACGCACAGGGAGTGCCCAATTATTTTATTGGTTTGTAATCTCTTGTTGATACATCGGCAGGCCTACATTGTTATGCAACTATTGTGATTTTATTAGTGGTGTAAAACAATTGGGTTGAATTGATATAGCAAAATTAGCACGGTTGATTCAGACTAGCTGGTCGTTTCTTGCTTTTAAATTAGCTCTGGACTTAAAAGTATGGAAGGGTAGATATTAAAATAAAATGCTACAAAATATTCCTTTTGCTCTGGTAAATATCATATCTTCTTTTTCCATTTCTTTATGAAACACGTTGCCCTAACTAAGATTTTCCCCTGTATCGTGGATGCGTTTACATACATATATGACCGCAAGCCATATCAATATTTGTTCCGTGAGAGGATAGAATGCGCGATACGCAGCGCAACAGCTATTGCTCAGCCACTGCGCCAACCGTGTCATGTCAATATTTAATATGATAGTAAAAATCTGCAACAACGTAACTAATCTTAATATAAATATTGTGTGTAGTCCCTGTAATGCTATTCTGTAAAAATCTTCCTTGGTAAAGTTAGATGAGGTGAGTTTGAAATGAGCTGTCATCTCACCAGATACAGACTGCCAGGTTAATAGAAGAGATCATTGGTAAAAACAACAAAGCAACTGGTGAACTAATACGTATACAAGATGACTTTAGTTTTTCGAACACTAAAACTACCTCGAGATTTAAAATACAACTACATTTGTATGTGTCGGTATTCCAGTAATCCTCTACTAATCAAAGTCACGTTAAGAAATAACTCTTTTATAAAACAATTTAATCCAACTCTTAGAATCATCTTCGTCAAAATCAAGGCGTAATAGTGACACAACAAATCGTAAATCATTGGCCGTCAGTAATCATAACTAGAATCGTTACGTTTGGTAATTGGATTGGATTCTTTTAATTTATTGTGACTAGCAGTAATAGCTTGTTATACTAGCTTCTGCCCGCGACTTCATGTGGAAGACAAGTATAACACTAAAGTATAGCCTTTGGTACTTGGTAATAGCGTTGCTTTGTATTAGTGACATATTTTTTGTGATCCGACCAGTATTCCCGGAGATTATTCCTTACGAACAAAAAATAAACGAACAAACTTTAGTAGTATTAGTAGATTAAAGTTTACGGGTTGTTTTACAGGAGTTGAGGGTTTCCGGAAAAGAACCATAAAATCACTTTATTTGATAAGGAAGAGTAGGTAATACTTATGTACGTTTAAATTTAATAGTATTATGTATTTAAATATACTGACAAACAGTCCACCTTAGCGCTAGGAGAAAAAATATTATTAGTATTTTAGACAAAAAGTCTGAATGATTTTCCCATCTATAGTTATAAATAAGTTAATAAAAATCTCAGATAATAAAAAAAAAACTTATTTAACCACAAAGGCGTTCTGTGATGTTTACTAACAATAAAAAAACACTAGATAAAAACATTTAGATTATAAACTATCAAATTGACTCATTACCTCAAAAATCGATTATATCGGCATAAGTGGGGGCCCATAGTTGTACCCTGAGGCACCCATTTGTGTCTTGCGTAGGGGGCGGGTCCTCTACAATCTGGCGCTACTCAGACGCTCCAAAAACGGCATGCGATGACGATATAAGACATATAAAGACAGTTTCTGAGTCGGCATTGACCTAAACGAAGGAACCTTTTGTGGTCAACCGTTTCGAAAGCTACCGAGAGAAACATTTTCAATGAATGTTAATAATATGATTGCGTTTTGTTATAATTAATCAATTTAAATATTAGTTTATTGCGAATGATTTCATTTTATATACGTAATAGATGTGGCTTTCGATTGACAAATGATTTATTTATCTCTATTTTGAAGTTAAGTAAGTTGATATTAGAATTTGAAGAGCGTGTGGGTGATTGAGTGGCAACCTGTCACTGTTGTGCTTATTTCAATCTTTAAACCTTACGTCTAATGGCTTTACGTGGGTTCAAGCGATGTCTTGTTCGCACTTATGATTGCCTAGTAACGAGGATAGAATTTATTACCATTTTGTTTTTTAATGGACATACATTCATCGCTATTTATTTATATTCATTCAGTTTTTAGTAAATCGGGTAATTTATCAACTTCGCATTTAATTATCGGGTATACTGATTAAGTTGTTTTAAACAATTATAATGGCTGCGCCGTCAACTTTAACCGTAAATATTAATTAAAATAACTTTTGTATTAACTATGTTTCTTTTACTGCCTAAAAAAAATCAGCTTGCGGTTATCTCAGTATCACTGTTATTTTCGAATATCAATGTCGTTGCGGGATCTACTCTGACTGGTCAAAATTCATTGTCTCGGCGATTTTCTGGTGGTCGTTCCTGTTGATTATAATCATCAGAAGTTGCAGTGGTTGGGAATAATATATTCGGAAACAACAGCAAAAATGGGCGTAGGCCTTGGTATTTTTTTCTCCGTAATTGATTCTGTTATCAATTAATAAAATCCCAATAATTACTAGCTACTAGTTTAGATTAGATTCATCTCAGCCTCGCAGCTTCTGTTACACTATTATTAACATTCACCTTCGATCACCACCTTCTGTAAAATGTAGGTCAATTAAATGTGGCAAAATATTTGATCATCGCCACGTGGGCTCATCAAGGATTTTAATCTATAAATGCCATTGCCATCAGTCGATGCGGTCTTATTGCTTCTATAATACTCCCTGTCTTATGCGTTATCACAAACTGATTAGTAATTTGGCTCTTCATTACTCACAAAATAAAAGGCACATGAGTCATTTCAACTTTGTCTCTGGGATGGCAGCGCATTTGTAAAATCTCTGGTATTGCAGATGTCTATAGGCAGCTGTGACCACTTATGTCAGGTGGGCAGTCGACTTGTTTGCCATGTAATGTCAAAAAATATAAGATTATATGATTTATTTCATACTTACTTTCAATAAATATTAATAATAATTCTATAAAGCTGAAACTAGCTTCATTTCGCGAACATAGTTTTTTGTGTACAAATTCGCCCACATGTAAACGGAAGCCTCCAAGGTTCACTGCCCACTAATGACTGTCTGCCTTTGTGTATCAATCTCCTAAACACGGACACGTCAGTTTAGCACCTCTGCTGTAAGTATTGTGTGTTTAAAAAATAAGGAAACTTAAAGGAAACGGTGACCTTGTAAGATGAAAATGAAAATTCAAGGGCAGAGATTTTTTGGGGTTTTTTTACATGTATTTATATAGTGCGAATTTCTTTCTTCAGCTTCCATTTCTGTTATTATAAATGCGAAGTAACTATGTATGCCTGTTTGTCTAATGAAAATCAAGGAGGTCGCTTGGGGTCTGTAGAAAAGCAAGCCACTTTTTTATCCTCCACTTCATCTGCGTCTTAGATAACCTATATTACCTCGAACGAAGTCGCAGCAAACACTAATCTTTTAATTTAACTCGTTGCTACTGTGATTGCATACAGTAGGCATATTTTGCCAAAACGAAATATTGACGAACATGCTTCAAGTACTTACTCACCACACAAAGTGCGCATGTTTCACAATCCTACGTAAGAACTGGATTATCCTCTACCAAGGTTTGTTTGCCATCACCTACACGGATATTTGTATTGGTGACTACTTCGATCTTTTTTGATCGAAGAGTGACCTAAGTTACTTTATATGTGGTCATCGCTTTCAAAGTCAAAGCATTTATTTCAATCAGACCATTTACAGGCACTTTTGGATTGTCTAGAAGTTAGAGTTTAAGCTTGAAGCTTGTTGCTCATTCCAGAATGTAGGTCTCTATGGAAAAGAACGAGCAAAAAAACTCCACGGACACTGTGTCCTTGCACTCTTTCATTATTTCCCAGACAACTATCAAACATGAAAAACATGCCACACACTAAACAAACTTGTTCTTGATGACGTATCAGTGTACTCAGATGTTCATAGTTTGCACGGACGGTCATAAAAACAAGGATATTACCTTCTATTGCAATGCTGACATCAATAACTACATTTATATGTAAAGGCTTTTTGGCTTATCGATTTGTGATGTCAAGCTGCACTTGCCGCGGTCAGACTGTGGATGGGTAACCACTATTCTTCGCACTTTAGGACTTTAACTACATACCTTGTAGTTCAAGTCTTTGGAGAGACCCTTTCGATAGTTAAGGTCTGTGAGGTACCTAAAGAAAAAGAAGTGTATTTTTTTTTTAGTAGATAGTTATTTCTCATTTAGCTTAGCTTAAGAATTTTTGCAACCGGATTAGTACTTCCAGAGATTATCAGATAAAACAAAAACAATAGTAGAATCGAACAAGCTGAGATCACTAAAGTGTTTCCTATGCGTTTTCACGATCTTCAACGTAAGTGGAGTCGAAAATTTATACAAAATTGAGAAATTATACTAATCTCCCCTCGGTTCTGATCAAGCTCCTAGATTAGCATTTTTACCCAAACAATTCTCAGAATCACTGGTGAATCCATACTTAATATTAAGCAACTTTGTCTATCTGCTACGCTACCCCGACTAAACCACTGAACCAATTTTGATGAAAGGTACGGGGTAAGTTTGAACCCCAAAAAAGGACATGGGAAAAGTAGCAGGTGACTTTCTATGTGTTCTGCCTACCCCCATGGGAAAGAAGGGGCCACTGAGGGCCGATGCTTGCCGGGGCTGCGGGTTGTTCGAAAGAGATACCGCGCCCCCGGAACGCAAAGGGCACATGAAGGAACATAGACGGGTTTTAGTCAGTAAAAGTCTGACACTAAGGGGCGGGGGAAGTTATTTGATGATTTCCCGTCTTAAAAAAAAAAAAAAAAGGGAAAAGACATCGGTAACGTTATCAGAGGCCCTTGAGGTAGTTTAGAAACTCTGACACTAGGGTGTGTGAGGTCGTTTAGACCTTACTGCCCACACAATAAAGAAGAAGAAGAAAGAAGCTGAGAATAGGACGCGAGTTTATATATGAATGTACGTATGTAAAACGAACTGCCTCGTTGGCCTAGTGGTACAAAGCACGACTGCTACGCTAGAGGTCCTGGGTTCGATTCCCAGGTCGAGCAAAGTGGTATTGGGTTTTTCTATGAAATTCTCACTAGCAGCTCGGAGTTTGGATTTGTGCCCGGTTAATGGCGATAGGCTCGCCCCCTATTACATGGGACCTAAATATACCGGCGGACTGTGGGTGTACATTGGTACACCTCTGTCTAACCCTTCGGGGAATACAGGCGTGATGGTATATTTTATATATTGGTTGATGGTATGTAAAACGTACATAAGTTACTTCTTATTTCGTATCTGCGTCCGTGATGACGATGACGACATTTAAGCGGAGGAAGTCGCGGACAGAAGCTAGTTCATAATATAATAAAATCCGTATATTTACAATAATATCCTTGTCTGACTGGTATGTACAGTTATTGAATGCCGATGGCTTGTGTAGACAACGGATCATCATTGTCACGGCCACATAGCGTGTTGGTATTATAATACATACTAATGATATATTATGTCAACTAATACTAGGAGAGGCGTTTGGTTAGGTCGAGGCGCGTTTTAAAATTAGTAATCACTGCCTCGTTAGCCTAGTGGTCCTAAGCGCGACTGCTACGCTTGAGGTCTTGTAGCGTTGCAGTAGCGTAGGTTTATTCTAGGTCGAGGAAAGTGTTATTGGGTTTTTCTATGAAATTCTCAGTAACAACTCGGAGTTAGGATTTGTGTCCGGTTAATAATATGAGGGTCGCCCCTATTACATGGGACTTAAACATACCGGCGAGCTGTTTGTGTACATCGGTACACCTCTGCCTAACCCTTCGGGGAATAAAGGCGTGATGGTATGTATGTATGTATTAATTTTAAAATAATTCTTTAAGAGACGTATACGCTATAATAAGCCCCTTAAAGCAATGCAATAAGAATCCCTTTACGAGCGTGTGATTTAAAAAAGTCATTGAAAAATCCTGAAGTACGAGGGCGGATCAAAAAGTAATGAGAATGAAGATAAAACGCGGTAATTAAAGTTAAAATAATAATTTATTCTTCTACATAGTCTCCTTACAAATCAATACATTTATTCCATCTTTTTTCTAAACCCAGGATTCCCTTTGAAAAAAATATTTTTCTTGACCCTCCCAAAACGCCTCAAAAGTGACCATCACTTCGCTATCGTCTTCAAATTTCTTGCCACGGAGGTGTTCCTTGAGCCGAGGAAAGAGGTAGAAGTCACTAGGAGCCAGATCTAGCGAATAGGGAGGGTGTTCGAGCAGTTCGAATCCCGTTTCTTGAATGGCAGCCATCGCAACTGCGGCTTTGTGAACCGCTGCTTTTGCTCGTCGGTTAACATCCTGGGTACCCAACGCGCGGAGACCTTTTTCATATGCAACTCGTTCGCAAGGATTTTTTGAATGCTGCCATATGAGATCCCTGTGACCTCAGCTACATGCCTGATGGTAACTCTTCGATCTGGCAACACAACATCTTCGACTTTTTTCACGTTGTCTTCAGTGAGGGACGTGGATGGGCATCCTTCGCAATGTTCATCTTCAGTGGATGCTCTGCCCAGTTTAAATTCCTTGATCCAGCGTGCAACTGTAGAATATGGAAGAGTAGAGTCCCCCAATTTTTCCACTAAGTCACTGTGTATGTCTATAGTAGAATTTTTTTTCAAACAGAGGTACTTGATGACTTCTCTAATTTCGTTTTTCTCCAAGTTGGTGTTATCTCTTCGACAGTTCGTATTCAAATGAATATAACTCCCGGAAATCGTGATATATGTATATGATTTTTTTAGGCTGAAGTAGTGAGTACATAAGCAAGCAAAAAAAACTTTTTTTGCGTTTTTATGCGGACCTGAAGTAACCGATTCTCATTACTTTTTGATCTCCCCTCGTATAGCGGCATCCTTATTCGAATTTCATCCCAAACCATGATGATAGCCAATAGCAAAGTTCTCACCACCATATAACACACATCAAACCACTTCAACTGTAAAACCCAAGACCCGATTCTTAGTAAAACACCGTTATACCTAACTCTTTAATTTATGAAGGATTATTTACAATACGATTAACATCTTTGAAGAAAAAGTATCGTATGACTGTTTAGACCACCGGCGAATATATGGATAAAAAATCGTGAGACTATAGAGACCCAACATAGACAAAGTTACCTGTTTAGACATGTTATGTGAAAGAATAAGAGACAATAATGTCATTAGAAAATGTATAAAATAGTGTAGCGATAAAATCTAAATCATTTATTTGAAATCTATCTCCTCTTACATATATCAAATTCTCGTGTCGGGGTGTTAGTTGCCATACACCTCTGAAACGGCTTGACCGAATTTTATGAAATTTTATTATGTACGAGTATATTCGGTAGGTCGTGAACTATTTTTTATTCCCCTAAAAAAATATATTGGCAAAACAACGTTTGCCGGCTCAGCTAGTGTATAAAGAGGAAAGATTTTTCTGTTTGTTTCTTTCTTTCCCTGTGCCGAATAGGCTCAGAAACTACTGGACCAATTTTAACCAATTTTAACAATTTTCTCCAATTTATAGCTACATTATTCGTTAGTAACATAGGCTATATATGACTGCCCCGTTGGTCTCGTGGTGCGACTGCTGAGCAAGGGGTCCCGGGTTCGATTCCCAGGTCGGGCAAAAAGTGTTATTGGGTTTTTTCCATTAGGAATTTCTCAGTAGCAGCCCGGAGTTTGGAAGTTGGTTGTGTGACACCCCCGTGCCTCGGAAAGCACGTAAAGCCGTTGGGCCTGCGCCTGATCTCTCTCCGGTCGTGTCGGATTGCCGTCCCATCGGGCTATGAGAGTTAGGAAAGAGGGAGTGCACCTGTGTTTGCGCACACACTTGTGCACTATAATATCTCCTGCGTACGTGGCTAGTCTGCATTAAGGTTAGCCGCCGTGGCCGGAATCGGCCTGGAGAATTACATACAGGCTATATAAAATCACGCTACGACCTACGGGAACGGAGCATTAACCAAAGACGTAACTTAACGCGGGTGGAAATATCCGACATGGGCGAAGTCGCGGGCAATTCGCTAGTTTTAAATAAACTGTTTACAGACAAAATCAAAATCAAAATCAAAGCATTTATTTCAATTAGACCATTTACAGGCACTTTTGAATTGTCAAGAAGTTACAGTTTAATATTGAAGCTAGTTGCTCGTTCCAAAACGTAGGTCTCCATGGAGAAGAACGAGCAAGAAACTCCATACACTCCAGACACTTTTGAATAGTCAAAAAACTCACACACAGACTCAGTCACTCACACAGGGACTCAGTCAAAAAGTTAAAGCTAGATGATCGTTCCAAACAGTAGGTTTCTATGAAGAAGAACGAGAAATAATAATGTCTCCTGCGTACTTGGCTAGTCTGCCTTAAGATTAGCCGCCGTGGCCGGAATCGGTCTGGAGAATACATTTTTACAAACTGTACAAAATTTGATGTCATTCATTTCTGCATACTGCTTATTCGGAATGGTCGCAAGCGCATTAAAGTGTGTGACGTCACGCCTCTGCGCTCACGCTTATTTTTAGCACTGACTTTTGGCGTAAACAACTTTTGGATTCCATTTGGTCCTTTTTTGATACTTGATTGGTTAAAAAGGGTTGCTACTTTTTAGGCTACTTTAAGGAACGTAGAGGCTGCTTTCTTTCCCTCCTCTTCCCATCTTGTCTTCTGTATAGCCTAATAACATGAAATGGAACTGAAAGATTATAATCTGAGGATGTTTAGTTGTATCTAACTAGCTTCTGCCCGCGACTTTGTTCGCGTGATTTTTCCACCCGCGTTTAGTTACGTCTTTGAATATGTTTAGCTTCCATAGGCCGTAGCGTGATGGTATTTAGCCTCATGAGTCTGGCTTTCATATAAAAAGGCTTTTTCCAATTAGACTATCAAAAATCTATTTAAGTTTATTATGTTAGTATAGATATATGTGGATGGATGGAAAGGAAGATGGACGCCAAAGAAAAGATGGATGGATTGTGTGAAGAATGATATGGAAGAGAAGGGAGTCAGTGATAGTATGACGGATGACAGGACGGCATGGAAGAAGAAAACGTGTTGCGCAGACCCCATGTAACTTGGGATAAGGGCAAAAAGATGATGATGTTAGTATAGATATCTAATTCTGAGCCTTACAATCGGGCAGTGTTACCAGGGCCCTGCTTGTATTGAGGAAAGTGGAAATTATCTTTTTTCTTACTCCTCCGCTAATCTTTTCTGATTAATTTCGTTGCGGGATCCGAGACAGTTGAATCTTTCTCCGGGACTCGTCAAGCTTCATTGCCTCGGTGCTTTTTTAGTGGTCTCCACTGTTGATTTTGGCTTTCAGGAGTTGCAGTGGATGGAAATAGTGTAGCGGGCTTATCCCATATAAAAAAGGCAAAATACTTCTTCTTCTTCTTCTTAAAACCTTTCTGCATTAGTCATCATCATGTTAGAGTTACATTTCTGCATCATAACTGTTTAATAAACGTTCTTGAACATTGTATAATTTTATTATGATTACTATGTTAGCTAGTTGTTAACTTTATGTGCATGCTGTGGTCTCCTATACGTTAAGGATTACACCTACGTAATACCTTTTCTTGACTATTGTTTGTATGTCAAGACTGTGTATTTTTTTTTTGATATGGGTACGCTCGTGGCTCTTGTCTTGGTCAGAAAGATAGAGTGAGCTTACCCAAAAGAAGCATGTTCACTCTAATTTGAAAGAGATGAGGGCTTAAAAAATAATCATCATTATTATTTTTTAGACATCTTAAATAAATGCTGCCAGTGTATTTAGTGCGGTTGCTGTTCAACCAACGTGGTTAATTTGTAATGCAAAAAGTATTTCTCAAGTCTCCGTGTCAATAATTCAATATCCTTAGATGACAGAACATTATCCGTTTCTAAATCATTAGCCATTGTTATTTTTTGCCGCGGACTCAGGATACGGGGTTACTAACATGCGTAGGAGTCGAAAAGTAAGTTCTTTGCTCGCGATACTACCCGTTACAATATGACGCCACCATTTTGTATTCTTATTGCATATAATGTGTTTACTATATCTCGTAACAGCTTAAATAAGAGAGAAGCATTTTAACCAAATACGAAATGGTATATTGTGTCCATAATTTAAAATGTACATCTTCATGTACTAAAAATATTATAAAGAGGTAAAGTTTGTTAGTGTGTAGGGTTAATCTTTAGATCTACTGAACCGATTTTGAAAATTCTTTTACCCATAGAAAGCCACGTTATTTATGAATGTCATAGGCACCACGTTATTTATGAAAATCGCACTACGACACACGGGAGCGGAGCAGTAACTAAAGACATTACATCACACGGGTGGAAATATCCACGCGGAAGAAGTTGCGGTTAGAAGCTAGTATTTAATTAATAAGATAACCTATAATAATTATCGACTGTCGGTAAAGCATACACATGTTAGAGTGAATACCATATTTAGGCAAGCTTAGTGTGGGACGCCTGCAGCACTGTGGACCGACGATTTAAAGAAGGTGATGGGCAGCGGATAGATGCGGGCTGTCCAAGATCGGGATGGCTGATGCTCTTTGGGGAAGGCCTATGTTCAGCACTGGATGGCTATACGCTGATATGATAACAATTATAGATAGATAAAGGTCGCCTTTACTATGTTTTATGAGGAGATCCTTCGACCAGATAGGTGTTGCATCTAATGGGCTGTTTTAGAGGTTTTGCATACATAGATGCTAATGTCAAGGACAACTTTGATATCGCGGTGAGATAGGAAGCATTAGTTGTAGCTCTTGATACGATGCGATAGATGTCGCCATATCACCAACTATAATTATGTCAAGACATTTTGGATAGATGAATGGTTTTTTTAATCCTTTGTAAAAACATGTCAGATTCACAAAAAAGATTAATGTTCATCTTTTATGATCAAAACAAGTACATTTAGGTATTTCACTAATCACTCTATTATTTTATACAAAAATAACTTTGACAGCTTAATTAATGGTCTAACTTAACTTTACTAAAACTTTAAGAAATTGTTTCTTTTTGCTATTGGAATGTAAGCTTTGTGTCTGTTAAGTTAAAGATCATTTCTTACCTAAAATAATCTGCATTATAATATTATAACACTTATAATAATATCTTATTGTTTCATGTATGCCTGGTACTTGTAATACAAGCAGCTTTTCATAATAACTCATAGAATTAAAATTTGTGTCAAACGAATCATCAATAATAATTCATAATTTCGTTATTTCAAATAAATCATCACATTTTAACCTTCTATTAAATTAATTTTCATGATTAACAGATTATTATAAAAGGAAATCCTTATAGATACTACCTAAAACTATAATATCTACTTTCCAATATACTGAAAGAATAACTCTAAAAAACAGTTTACAAAAGCTAACTTGCTAAAATATTCTTTAAGACTTCAATCTTGATAAAACACTAATCAAACAAATTACTTTGCAGATAAGCCGCGTGCGTCGCGGACCACCTCATCCGACCAACCGAAGTCAATCAGAAAGGAACCATTCACACATCTTTCAGAGAAAGAACTAATTGAAGAAGCTAACAAAGTACGGGCCCAAGCCCAGGGGATTACATGCACTTCTGACCATCCACCAGAAAAGTTCTTCTCACTACCACACAGAAGAAAAAAGGACAACAGGCTAGGAAGAAGGAACAGCGACGAAGGGACTCCTGAGAAAACTCCTCTCGGACGATCTACTAGTGATGTAAGTGGTAAAAAGAGAAAAGAAAGAACATCACTGTCTACTCTGTTCCGAAGAGCACAAACCAATAAGGGTCCTGATGCACCAGTAGTTGTCGCCACAAAACCTATTACCGTCGTCAAGAGAAGTAAAAGTGACGTGTCCGATTTGAAGTCTAATACAAGCCTGAACAATACGCAAAGCAAACCAATTCGTAAAAGATCTGGTAGCGAAACTGAGGAGTTCCTAAAGTCATTGAGAAATAAGAAGACTCAGTTATCGCCCATCATCGAAAGTTCACCGAGAGAGGATTATTTCAAGAAAACGTCACCACTCGACATTTATCAGAAACAAAAGTCTGCGTTAAAAGAAACTAAATCCGAGGATACTAAATCAGAAAATAAGAAAGTTAATCCTGTGGAAAAGCCTCCTAGGTATAAAACTCCGGATAAACCAGAGCCAAAGGCACCGACAAGAGCTAAGAAAAGTAAGTCACAAGAAAAAGAAAAATCTCCTCAAATAGCTGACACACCTAAACGAAAAACTGAAGTAAAGAAAACATTACTTGTTGATGAGATTGATTCAACAAAAAATAAAGAAAACCATCAAGTTGAAGTCAAAGATAGAATTAAGGATAGCATAAGAAAAATTGAAGAAAACGTTTATGGTGATAAAGAAATGATACATAGCAGTCAACAGCCCCCCGATAAACCGCCTTTGACTCGAGGGCACACTGTTGATCATTTAGTAAGGATCTTAAAGGAAGACCAATCTGCACCACCACCGAAATCTCACTTGATTTCTCCACCAAACGGGACAAATACAAATCAACCTTTTTCTTATCTTAAACCAAGTGTTAGCCCCGATCCTAATTTGTTCGTGAGGAACACAAGTCCTGATAGAGTGCCTTCACCTATAAACAAGATGAACAAGGGAGTAGTGTATGCACATGTGGTGAGAGACCACGACTCGCATGTCAACAGATTGAACAAGCAGACCGTTCACAAAACTTATTCTCCTCCCAGAGATAAGTATGGAAACTTCTCTGATGAAGATGAAGGTCTAGGCTACGAAGACAGACATAAGTTTACCAAAACTCGTATGTACGATTATGATTATAAAAACAAAGAAAACGACAATTTTAACACCCTTGAGCCAACATACAACATTACAGATTCACCCATAAGACCAAGGTTCAGAGAATACAAATTGACTAGTTTCGAAGAATTTGAACCGACCTATGCTAACGAGTATTCTCCAAAAGATAAGTCGCCTGATTTAAGTAATCAATACAGAGGAAGAGGCGATGGTATGGACACAAAGAAGAAACCATATGAACCAGAAACGACGAAGGTGGATTTGGATTTTAATGAGCTAAGTCACAGGCGTCAGCTTTTAGAATCGCGATTGAACGCACGTAGACTTGATCGTGAGAGAAATGTTGAAGAGCCCATATGTAGGTATTTACCTGCCGATCCTATTTACGAAGCAGAAAAACGTATGCAAGCCACCGAACGATACGTAAACGAAACTGTACGTTACTATCGAAACACTTTAGAAAGAGATGGTTTTGCTGAAAGCAGTGTTACTGAGGACTACAATAAATATGACTCAGATAACCATAAGGTCAAATATAATACCGAGAGTAGGACATTCCAGAAAGTTCCTAAAGGAGAAGTTGACAGACGCGAGTTTATTGACAGGTTGGAACCTCGATTCAAAGGCAATAAGAAAGACTTCCCTCCCGAGCCTGAATACGAGCCTCCAAGCTTAGATTCAAACACAGGCAAACCATTGCTCAGCCCAGATGAATATAAAGAGAAAAAGTACAAAGCGAAAAAACTCACTTCTAGTCATGATGTACTTCAAACCGGACAAAAGTACAAAGGAAAGGATGAATATTTTGGTAAAAGAAAAGGACATTACTCTTCTAACCCTGAAATTGCTCAAGAGCGCGAAGAAGATTACGCTAATCTTCCAAAATATGCCGATTCTTACCACTCTCTACGTCGTGTGAAAAACAAGGATAGGTATAAAGAAGAGTTTGGCATGAGGCGACATGACTCTGGTGATAGTCGAGAATACTATCGAGATGATAGATCCCCACGTCGCTACGAAATTGATAATCGATTAGTTGATTCGGGAATCGAAAACGATTTCCGCAAAGACTCCAGCGGAGAGATACATAGAACAAGACACAGGAGACACGAGAGCGATGATGACGTCAGAGATACGTCTTTATTTTTAGCTAGTGAAAGGCAACATACAGAGGATAATTATCCTACTGAACAGATATATGCTAATGGAGAATACTTGGCAAGGTTTAAAGACTACAGGGACGATGGTTATAGAAAGGAGTTCGCGGGGCGAGATAGGAGTGCCGATGAAGGATCACATTTTGAGCCAAAAAATGACAGATATGACAAAAGTCCTAGCAGACTTGATGATAAAGTCAGTGCGAAACCGCCAAAGGCGAAGAAATTAACTGGACTTGAAAAGGTACTTATTCATTTTTTCCTTCCTTGTTCTTATTTGATATTGTGATAGAACAATTTTGAAATGTTTTTCCTTTTATCAGATGAAACAGCTATTCTCTCGCGACTCTTCTAAGAAGAGCAAGAAAGAGAAGGAAGTTGTCCAGCCGAAGACACGCACACGGGTGCTCAAGAGCCCTGAACATCTTGCCCGAGACGACTCCGAGTATAGAAGGTATGTTTTTTTTTCCACACCGATTTTCATGACAGATAGTAAGTAATTACTAAAAAGCGTAAAATAAAATAATTTTAACTGCCTCGTTAGCCCAGTGGTCCTAAGCGCGACGGCTATGCTAGAGGTTTTGGGCTCGATTTCCAGGTCGAGCAAAGTGTTATTGGGTTCTTCTATGAAATATGCAGTAGCAGCTCGGATTTAGGATATGTGCCCGGTTAATGGCAATAGGCTCGCCCCTATTACATAGTAGCTAAACATACCGGCGAACAGTGAGTCTTCATTGGTACACCTCTACCCAACTCTTCGGTATGATACGTTATGTGATAAGTAAGATACTTTTTATTGTTTTGTATAGCGACGGACTTCCAAAACTAAAGTTATATTTCATTGAGTAGTTTTTAAAGGTGGTTATCTATTGTGTTGAACAAGTTTTTTTTAATAGACAATTTAACTTAATTACCTCTCTCGCCTCTTTCTGTTAAAGTGGAACTAGTACATCCATTATATAACAAGCTCTAAACTCGTCCAAGAGAACGTCCTCAAAGTTGCCTTCCAACACGAAGTATACACTATTAGATAAACTAAACAACAACATGAAATCAGGGCACAACTTTCATCAGATAAAACTGTGAGTGACATGAAAATCCCACGTGACGCATGCCCGCTCCTTACTCGCGTCCTAGGTGAGCGACTTGCGATGCCACGCGATATGAGACTGTAGAATCATAGGTAAAATAGGACGTGATGGGACAGAATTACATTGACGCATAAAGACGAATTTACGATGTGTCATCATCAGGGGGTAATTCTGAAAACTTTTAGAAATGATCGCAATGCCAATCAAAAATACATTTACTTGTACTTTGCCAATTTTTTTGTCATTGATTGTCGCTAAGATGAGATTACCACTAGATTTTGAATGAATTTCGTTTCTCGTTTAATTAGCAGAATTGGACTTCTGACCTGTAGTACTCCAACTACCCTCAGTCTTTAGTCAAATGAATCCCAAGTAAGTCCTAACTATTGTAAGTAGTTGATAACACAATAGCAAATGGTAGAGATTCGCCTTTTTACTTTTCGTTGCATAAAGTTTATCCTGCTAATATTATGAATGCGAAAGTTTGTGAGGATGGATTGAAGTTTGTTACTCTTTCACGCTTAAACGGTTGAACGAATCTGGATAAAATTTGGCACTGAGATAGTTTGAAAAATATATAAAATCTGACGAAGTCGCCGGCAGAAGCCAGTTTGAAGAAATAAATAAAATAATGGAGATTTTTTCTTTGCTTCCATGAATGAGGTATTTGTTTTATGAACAACGGGGTACTGTTTAATATTTTCGGTTCGCAAAGTATAGCGTCATAGCATTGTTTGCTTAGGTGGGAGAATGAACTGACTGAAGTCTAAGTAGCTGTTTGTATTCGTACATAAATAGGTATAACTTAGTTAAAGTCAAAGTCAAAGTCAAGTCAAAGTCAAATCATTTATTTCAATTAGGCCCTTAAAAGGCACTTTTGAACGTCATTACATAAAAAAAAAAAACATTAATATTGAATCTAGTTGCCCATTCCAAAAGGTAGTTTCGTATGGAGAAGAACGGGCAAGAAACTCCATACATACTCTTTTAAAAAACAATGTATTACAATAAGTTGTATAGTTACATTCATTCCATAAGAAAAAAAATATAAATGTCAAAACGATCAATCAAAAAAATAAAAGTCACTCAAGTACTACAATACGTACTCAGTGCTACAAATTAGAAATGAAAGCTAAATTAATCATATCATTTAACGCCAATATTGTGATCGTAGATGATTACTTCTAACATTTCAAAGACAACGAATCAGTGTGTGAGTCAAACTCAAAAGTAGAATTAATGTCGAGGAGGAAAACAATTATTGGTCAAAACAAATTAGTTTTATGATTAAATAAGCAACCAGTTGATTTTGTCAAGACTTAAAATTGTCCTAAGGAGCAAGACCAGCATGTTTCCAAGCATTATTATCTTGAATATAATCCTCTAACTTGTAGTATGCTTGTTTACAAAGTGTGCTTTTAATACAATTTTTAAATTTTCTTTCATTTAATTTTAATATATCATTAGGTATTTTATTGTAACATTTAACACAGTACCCCATGAAAGATGTGTGTACTTTGGACAATCTAAAAAATGGTTGAGCTAATTTGTCTTTATTTCTAGTGTTAAAATTATGTCTATCACTTATTTTATCAAAAAGATGTAAATTTTTTCTTACATACATAATATTTTCGTAAATGTATTGACAAGGCACTGTCATAACATTAATCTTTTTAAATAGTTCCCTAAGAGATTCGCAGCGACGGAGATTATAAATGGCTCTGACAGCTCTCTTTTGCAAAATAAATATGGATTCAATGTCAGCAGCCCGACCCCACAGTAGAATGCCATACGACATAATGCTGTGAAAGTAGCTAAAATAGACCAGACGCGCAGTATCGACATCTGTTAACTGTCTAATCTTCCTAACAGCAAAAGCTGCTGAGCTTAGCCGCCCTGCAAGAGATGTTATATGTGGTCCCCATTGTAATTTTTCATCTAGCGTGATTCCTAAGAAAACCGTTTTATTAACAAAAGCCAGTTTTTCGCCATTCAGTATGAGGTCACATGCGGTATTTTTAACATTTGGTAAAGAAAATCTAATACATTTGGTTTTCTTTTCATTTAGTACCAAATTGTTTACCGTGAACCAATTTTGAACCTGAAGAATAGAGTTATTAACGTCGTCAAGAGTTCTAGAACGTCTGTCTATCTTAAAAATTAATGACGTATCATCTGCAAATAATACCATATTAGGTTGTGTTTGCAGTAATTGTGGCAAATCATTTATATATGCTAAAAAGAGAAATGGACCCAAAATCGAACCTTGAGGAACGCCCATTGTCATTTCAGACCCCAATGAGTTCACGCCGTTCACCTGAACTTTTACCTGTCTGTTTTTCAAGTATGATCTTATTAAATCAAGAGATGTGTTTCTAATCCCATAGTGCTCCAGTTTCAATAATAGTGTCTCATGGTCCACACAATCGAACGCTTTGGAGAGGTCGCAAAAGATTCCAATGGCATCTTGTGCTTCCTCCCAGGCATTAAAAATGTTTTTCATCAAGGAGACACCGGCGTCAGTTGTACAACGCCCTTTGGTGAAACCGTACTGTTGGTCATGAAAGATGGAATTTTTATTAAAGTGACGTAACATTTGATTGAGTAATAGCTTTTCAAATACCTTACTGAGAACTGGCAGTATTGAAACAGGTCTATAGTTGTTAAGTTCCTTACTTTCGCCGGATTTGAATAATGGAACTACTTTACTGTGTTTCATGAGATCCGGAAAGACTCCCTGATCCACGCTTATATTAAAAATGAAAGCTAAATAAGGCGCAATAGTTTCTATTATAGATGTACAGACTTTTACCGACATTCCCCAAAGATCTTCTGTTGATTTCATTTTAAGATCTTTAAAAGTTTTAATAACAGCCTGGGGATTCGTATGTTGAAATCTAAACTCCAAGGGGCATGCCTTTACATTATTTCTAAGGAGGGCAACGGAAAGTGCAGGTGATGAATTTAATGATTCCGTTGTGACTAGGGGAATATTAACAAAAAAGTTTTCAAATGCCTGAGCTACTTCTACATCAGAGTTCACAACCCCATGTGAAGTCTCCAAACTAAATTTATTATTACGCTGTTTCTTCCTACCTGTTTCATTATTTATTATTTGCCAGGTAGTCTTAATCTTATCATCAGATGATTTTATTTTATTAGTAATATAAAGAGATTTAGCTACTTTACATACACTTTTGAAAGTTTTCGAGTATTTTGCAACATACTGATGAAAGCTTGTATTAATTGAATGTTGCTTTAGACCATATAGTTCAAATAACTTCCCCCTACTTTTACGAATGCCAGGAGTCGCCCAATCACTGAATAAAAACTTTGGATAAATATTTTTAGTCTTAATTGGGAACGTGTTATTAAATTGCGCGTCTAATAGTGAAAAAATCTCGGCATAGAACTCATTTGGGTCACTAATATTATTAAAACTCTGAACACATAATTTACTTTCTAAGGAATCATTAAATTTTTCTAAATTTTTACATGTTATTGGCCTAAACCTTATTTGTATCTTTTGTACAGGTATGTAGGCGCAAAACGTTATCATTTGTCCACTGTGGTCAGATGGCAGCTTATTTACAATTTCTTTATGTGAGTAATCACAATTACAAAATATATTATCAATACAAGTGGCAGAAGAAGCTGTCACTCTACTTGGTTCAATAAACACATTTGACAAATTAAATGACCTAAACAGGCTCAATAATCTAATACTAATAGAGTTATTTTCTAACAAGTTTATATTAAAATCGCCACATATGATGATTGATTTACTGGAGGAACTAACTTTTTTCAACACATCTTCCATCACAGAATCAAACACAGATAGATTCTGGTAACTTGGAGGTCTGTATACACATACTATAACATGCCTATCAAGCTCAACACAGGACAATTCAATGGTGTGTTCAACTGATAATCCGATGATATCTTTTCTTTCTTTAGAATTAATTGAATTTTTAATTAATATTAATGATCCGCCATGTATCATTCGTTTTCGGCTGAAATGGCTAGCTACACAATAATTTTCATAATTTATAGACATTACTTGATGTTCATTTAGCCAATGTTCAGTTAAGCAAATAATGTCAAACTTAGTTTGTTCTAAAAACAATTCTATTTCTAATAATTTGGAAAAACAACCTTGAATATTTTGATTAAGTAATTTTAAAGTTTGTTGCTTCCCCTTTGGTTTTTTATCTAATAAATGTAAATTGCCAGAAGCTATCTTTGTATTATTCAATAATAACAATTGGTTATCTAAACTTGAAACTTCTGACTGGATAACTTCTGTTGTCTCAAAAGCTAGTTTAAACAATAATTATCCGGAGTGCCCTCCATGGCCACAATTGATGTATCTGAAGTCCCTTCATGAGTTTCAGCAGAAAGAGTATACCCTAACTGGCTGGTAGTGGCCTCCAAGGTTGTTGGTATTATAGGTGGACCCTCCTTCGTACTACATGAGGATTCACAATAGTTAATCACTATGTTGTTAGTGCAACTAGACAACACAGGTTCGTCACTTATCCTACAGTTTGTTATATTAACTATAACATTATTTAAATTATATGCTATCAACATAGCAATCATGTGTCTACATTCTCCCGACAGAGATAAACTTCTCTGAGTCAATTTAAAACCACTAATAAATTTATTAGTGTCAAAAAATAATAATTTGTCACTATGACAACATGTCAACATATGCATGGTATTATTCAATTTTAAAATATAATTATTTTCCTCAGCCGACATAGTCTGGGAATAGGGAAAAGCACACAACATTAGCTTTCCTATATTTAACGTTAATAAGGTGTTCACACCATCCACTATGTCTTTTTTGGTAACATCAGTACTATTGCCAACAAGTAGAACCATTGTAGAATAATGGTCTATGTTTGAGTTAATTACTCTTTTAATTATTTGATTATAATGTATATTGTGGTAACTATGGTTGGTAAAGCTATGGCTAAGGTAATTATGTAATATTTTTCCAAAGCCAGATCCTAGTTCATCACAAAATAAAATAGTTTTTTGAATATCCTGTGCATTAACACAGGTCTCTGCTGGAAGAGCCAACACCGGAGGAGACATGTCAGGCTGAGGCTGAGCAGCCGGTGCTTGGTTAGCACAACTGCATGAGACAGTATTAGTCAAAGACTCACACCTCTCAGCATTGAACTTCACCAAGTCCAGTAACTCCCCAGCCTCAAACAAGCGCTCACTCAGTTGTTGTTGTGACAACTCATATTTTTCAAAAATATCCTTCAGCAAATACTCCTTGTACAATAAATCACTATGGAGCTGCTGAGTATCTGTTTCATATTTATTCAACTCAATATTACAAATGGTTAATTTCTTAGAAAGCATAATGCGTTCTTTTCTAAGGGAAAGATTTAATTTTAAAAGATGTTGTTTTTTAATTACTTTCCGTGACCGTTTAATAAATTTCTTAATTTTAATGTATTTTTTTAATTTGTTATGACTCGTAATTATTGGGTGTATGGGGATGGTGTCATCACCAGTCAAATCTATCGTGACTGTTGACTCACACACTGAGTTTGCCTGACTACCTACTAACTCCTGGTATAAGTTATTAGTCTTAGCTACTTGTTCATTCACTTTGATCGACTCTAAGTGAGATAGGGCCTTATGGGCGGTACACAATTCTTGCTCAAGGTATGATATGCGCTTCAAAGCAATGTGGTGGGTATCACTGCACTCTTGAAAAGATAATAAAGTGTCCTGTAGTTGACTGTGTTGGTCGGCTAAGTCCATATGTTGTATGTGCAGCTCAGCCAGCTCATTCTTAAGGAATGTGTTCTTGTCAACAATGTTCTTAACTTCCACCTCACTATCATCTCTTTCCTGTAGCAGCTGTTTACACAAAGCCTTAGAAGCCTCAAGCTCCTTTAAGGTTGATCTGAATTTAACTTCCATCTCCTTAATTGTAGCACTGCGGGTCATCATTTTGTTTCTTGAAAATGTTAGACCTGGAACGTGTGAAGTTGTGCAGCTGAATAATAGTGCAAGGGGAGATGTTTTTTTTTTTTTTTTAATTATTATATTAATAGGAGGTAGTAAGGGGAAAATAATATTTAAATGAAATAACAATTATAAAATGAAAAATATCTACTAAGAATAAAATAGAAAGATGGGAATGTTAAATATAAGTAAAAGTAAACAGGAATCAGTACTATAAACTAGTTTGAAAGTTAAGTACAAGATAATGACATACAAGATTTGACTAAGTTTAATACAGTGATGAGATATACTTAAATAAAAGAAAATAGAAATAATTATTGAGTTGCTAATAGGTTTGTCTTGAACAGTAATTTATGCAGTGTTTATTGTCTGGGCGAATGTTTTCGTCGTCGATTTTGCTTCCACAAGTTGTCAAGCAAAAGGAGACATAAACCGGGCCAGTGTGTGATGGACGAAGCTCAGGGACCTGAGCAGTATTTCGTGATGTTCAGTAGTGTAGTCTGTAAATACAGCGTAAATAAAACAAAATACTCCCCGGGTTCGTTGGTAGTTTAAATCCTTCACCGTTAGGTTAGTTGATTGACAGCCGGTTTTTGTCGTTTTGCTGCGCGAAGTTTTCGCAACAAAAACACTGTACAAACACTGTACGTATTACTTAACACTTATTTTAACTATATTACACTAAGTTACAGTAATTTTAAAGACTTTTATCAATTTAATAAGATATTAAAACTAGGAGATCGTAAATTTGACGACCGGCAACCAGTGTTGCCAGCAAAAAAAAAAAAAGTATTAGTATTAGTAAAGTTATTCTAAGTAAGTGAGTCATAGGAAATGCATCACTTTATAGCAGGAAAACTACTGCATGAAAATGATCGCGATGGGTATGATAAAAGATTATCATATCTTTATTTAAACTTTGGACTTAATGCTTAGGTATTCATCTATACTAATATTGTATAGAGGTAAAGTTTAAAAGCTTTTTTGAATAAGCCTGGTTTTCTAGGCATATGATCACAACTCTGAAAATAATATCACATATCATCACGCCTGTATTCCTCGAAGGGCTAGGCAATTAGTAATAGGGGCCGAGCCTATTGCTATTAACCGGGCACAAATTCTAACTCCAATCTGTTGCTGAGAATTTCATAGACAAACCCGATAACACTTTGCTCGACCTGGGATTCGCGACCAAGACCTCTGGCGTAGCACAAGCACTCGTGCTTAGAACAAATAGGCTAACGTGGCCGTGAAAATAATATATTTGTAAACCTAAGCAAAAAGCTTAAATTATAAAAAATAATTGACCACCATCACCATCACGCTTGTATTCCCCGAAGGGTTAGGCAGAGGTGTACCAATGTACACCCATAGTTCGCCGGTATATTTAGGTCCCATGTAATAGGGGTCGAGCCTAATGCCATTAACCGGGCAAAAATACAAAAAAAATTTGAGTGATAATTAATTAAGTATTATTTCAGAATTTATTTTCAAAAATTGTGAAAAATCACGCAATAATTTGCAATATTTTTCTGACCCAGGTACACCGACCCCGAACCTAGTGACATCGTGGTGAAGAAGGTGGATTACGAGTGTAAAGCTGACGAGAGGAGGTACAGGAGTTCTAGAGAAGACCTGGATAGGTACAGGAGCTCAGACCCTCGTGACAGCGACCCTGAGAGGAAGTACGAACCGGAGAGGAAATACGAGGCGGAGAGGAAGTATGAACCTGAGAGGAAATATGACAGTGAAAGAAAGTACCGAGAGGAGTATGATGGAAGGTGAGAATTTGTCTATCCTAATATAAAATAAAGAGAAGAAAAAAAGAAAGATTAATAAAAACAAAAAAATATTTTCTTTTTGTTTGTTTGTTTATACAGAATAAGCTCCGAAACTATTGGACCGATTTTAACAATTTTTTCACCAATTGATAGCTAAATTTTCAGGAAATAACAAAGGTTCTATAACATCTCACTACGAGAGACGGGAACGTACCACTAACACATTATACATACTCATTACACATTATTATTTTTTACATTATGAATCTGGCTATCATAAAACAAAATTATTTTTTCAATCAGACTAGTAGTTCTGGACATTAGCGCGTTTAAATAAACAAACAATCTTCTCTTTTCACATCCTCCGCCCATTAAAACTATTAATATCAAATTTCGTTCTTACCTTCTCAGATACGACAAGACACTAAAAGAAGACAGAAGATACAAGGAGCGTAAAGAGGAAAAGAGACGGTACCACCATTCTTCAGACAGGGACAGCGACAGGCAGTCGAGACCTTCTGATGGAGAGAGTGACTTGAGGAAGTCCAGGTCTAGACCACTGGACTCACCCGCTTTGGTAAGTGCTTACATCATTCTACCACCATCTCTTATAACTAACTCGTTATTCAAGTGGTCCTAAACGCGACTGCTAAGCTAGAGGTCTTGGGTTCGATTCCCAGGTCAAGCAAATAGAGTTATTAGATTTTTCTACGGAATTCTCAGTGACAGTTCGGAGTTAGGATTTGTACGGTTAATGGCAATAGGTTCGCCTCCTATTACGTGGGGCCAACACATACCTGCAGACTGTGGGCGTACATTGGTACATCTCTACCTGATCCTTCGAGAACTACAGGTGTGATGGTATGTTACATAATACCTTTAACTACAATTCCACTGACTATAATGTCACTCACTCTCCTCTTTAATGACTTGCAAATAAATACCCAATTACGTATCCCGCCAATTTATCTTCAGTTAAAGACCAAGGATGCATAAAGAGTGAATATAAATTGGCCAACTCAAGTGTTAATTGGGGCTTCGTCCGAGCACCGGCGTGCAATGCGGAACAGAATGCGAGTCGTCATCTCAGCACAATACTCTTGCGGTGACCTATTGATGTTAAAGGTCGCAGGTTCAGTTCGAGATACTACTACTTGTCTCTCACTTGTTGAAACCCATACTAATATTATAAATGCAAAACTAGCTCTCGTCTGTCCCTGTGCCTGGCTGACTAAACCACTGAACCGATTTTGATGTAGTAAGCTTAAGAAAGAAAGGACATAGGCTGCCTACATTTACGCGACGAAAGTTGCGGACGATAGCTAGTTAGCAAAGAGCAAAGCAATAGAAAAAAGACTTTGACTTATTTTTTTTTAAGTTTATACTGAGCTAGTACACGTGTAAAGTTGTTTTTTTTTTCAACTTATAAATATAACTGTCCCAATGCCGGGTTAGGGCCTCTTCTTATATAAAAAAAGTGACCAATGCTCTTGGTATTGACCACCACACTTGTTCAAGGCGGATTGGATTTCAGACTTATACTGATTTTTCCTCGCGATGTTTTCCTTCAGCAGTGTCCAAAGAAAGTACGTTTGAATTAAGAATGTCACATCGGTATTAGCCCGGTATCGGACCCACAACAGCTACTAACTACGCCGCCATCAGTAGATTATACACAGATAGATATTAAAAAAAAAAAATGCTGTACAGGGTCCAGAATTGCATCTATTTATTCCTGTATGTTTTGTGTTATGAATTGCAATAAAAATTTGGGAGACAAAAATCGACAAGATCATACAGATACAGATAATATAAGTCCGTCCATCTATCGAGAACCAACAGTAAAGGCGTTATTACCCAACTTACCGTTCGCATGAACCCGGTGCTTCGCCGTCACTTGCAATCTATTGATTGATACCTGTAGACTAGACACTGCATCGATGAATTACGTGTTTGTCCCACAAATTGTGATTTGTGGGACAAACACGTGGTGATAGTCGTGTCTGTTCTTTAATACTTATCATCAATATACGCCGTCTTCTTATATACACACCATGACGCCTGTGTTCACCGAATTGTTAGGCAGAGGTGTACCAATGTACGCCCACAGTTTGCCGGTATGTTTTAGGTCCCATATAATAGGGAGCGAGCACAAATCTTGACTCCGAGGTTTTACTGAAAATATAACACATTGATCGAACTGGTTAAAGTGGTATCTGCCGTCTTCCTATTGGTTCAGATAAGAACGTGTTACATTGCAATCCGGGAATTGTGAAAATTATGTTTTTTCTTATTCTCCGCTGTTCTTTTCTGATTTATTTCTTTGTGGGATCCAAGACAGTTGAATCGTTTTACAGGGACTCGTTGAGCTTCATTGCTTTGATGCTTCTTTTTTTGGTATCCATTGTTGATTCTAGCTTTCAGGAGATGCAGTGGTTTGAAAAAACTGTGGCGGGCTTGTCCCGATAAAAAAAAACTGTAATACACTTTTTAGTTGAAAATAATTAATCCGCCTTGAGCAAGCGTGGTGAGTAATGCTCATGCCTTCTCTGTATGAGGCCTTTGCCCTGCAGTGGGATAATAAAATACTGGTATTGTATGGACTTCATACAACATAAACAAGTTGACAGCTCTTTAAGAGCACTCAAATGGGAACCGTAAAACACAAAGTGCCAATTAAAATGATGATTAGGCAATTTTGGGGACTACCTTCAGTAACACGTTCAAATAATACTAATATTCTATATAATAATCTATACTTAATATTTATGATATAAGGAGGCAAAGTTTGTGGTGTGAAGGGGGTAATCTCTAGATCTACTGAACCGATTTTGAAAATCCTTGTACCCATAGAAAGCCACGTTATTTGTTAGTGTCATAGGCTACATAACATCACGCTACGAAACACGGGACCGAGCAGTAACCAAACACGTAACGTAAGGTGGGTAAAATAAGCCACGCGTACGAAGTCACGGACAGTTTGCTAGGTTATATTAATTTTCACTTTGATTCGAATAATTGAATACCAGAACCGACAAGGCTTGTAAAAGGCTTGTTGTTAATATATGGGTCCCTAGTAGTCGTTATTTCGAATGCAATCAATGCGACAATTAAACCGGAGGAATGTTTCAACACTGTTTCTATGTGACTGCAATATTTGTTTATACTCCAAGTTACATACTTTTATGCCTGTAGCTCTAGTAATTACCTCACTGGAACAAAAGCCTCTTCTCATACAGAGAAAAGCATTGATCACACTGCTCACAACGTGTTGGCGATTTCAGGACAATTCATTTTACAATTTCGCGATTTTCCTGTGTCCCCACGTTGACGCTCTTTCAATTAATGTATTTTGTGTTGGACTTCTGCAGCAATGTAACAGTTCATATATACCTATACTGTGTGTAGGTTATGATAACAGTTCAGGTAGCTGAGACGGCCTGCATACAGCTGATAAAGAACAGAAATTGTATAAGTAAGGGATTCTGCCTGCCGGGCTGCATACGGAAGGTTGTGTTTTTTCATAAAGTTGATACGTCAAGAGCGCCTTGAGACACTTTTACTTACTTAGTAGCTATGGATGAATTGGTGCAATATTTTGGTGCATTGGGTTGCACCAAAATGTATTTGGCATCTTTCTGAAGGCGACCGTTTTTCCACCTAAGTATTGTTTTGAAAACGCTGCGTTCCATGCCTTGGAGTACTAGGGCTACATGAAAGTGAAAGTAAAGTGACAGCCCGCGCTCCTGGTCGATATAAGTGGTGGCCTATATTTGAGCCGCAAACGTTCGTAGTTTTTACGTGTACTTACGCTATAAAACGCAGTAAATTGCACTTTGTAGCAGTTTTTACAGCAATTTTGTAAGCTAATACAATTAGGTACTATGAAATATTGTGATTTGTATTTATTTCGGGTTGTCAATATTATTTTCGTCTTTAATTAAAGTCATTCAGATCCCTTATAATCCTAAGCCAAACCCCCTCCAAAAAACAATGATGATTATGGCAATAAATATCAATATACCTTCTGTCTTATTATGGAAAGGAAGGTTCCTGTGCCATTATTATTAAATATTTTTTGAATAACCAATAATTATAAATAACACAGCACCAAATTGAAAAGATTTCTGGTACTTTAAGATTTAAATTGATATCAAAAGATTAAGGATTAATCTCAAAAAACCACCTTAACGAGTGGGGTCACTGACCCGAGTTCAATGTCGTGTATTTGACACCGACAGTGATGTCATACGTACGAGTGTATTCACAAGCGCTTAAATTCGAGACGTGTCGCTCGCAAAATAAACAAGTGAGAAATGTGCTTGATAACATGCACGTCTATAATATCTTCTCCATTTTGCTACAGTTCTAGTACCCTAGTCTACAACTATGCTCGTAATAATAAAGTAATTTATTAAGATATTGACTTATCTTGTCATCATCCCAGTGACATAAAAAAACACCAAAGCACAAACTGCATAGCCTCTTTATAGGTATAAGAATCTTGGAATTCGATGATAAAAAAAATATGTCATTGGCCATTGACTGGCTTGCCAGTCAACGCCTTATGTTTATTGATGACCGCTGCTTATAGGCCATCTGAAATACCAGAGGCTGAACAGATACGTCGCCATTCCATAAACAAAGTCGAAATGTCTCATTATGCTTTTAATTACACCAGCACCCATGCCCTTCAAACCGAAACACAGCAACGCTGCTTTACGGCAGAATTTGGTTTAGTCGGTACTTCCTCGGACGAGCTCCTTCACAAAGAGCTCTGCCTATTTTCGTCGTATACTTTTATAGATTTTATTTATTTGTACATTTTGAATACTAGTTCTTATTGAGGTCAAAAAAGGTTTACTGCGTTCTTCGACCGCAAACCACATCTCCAATTAGACGGTTCGTGCTAAACAATCACAGTTTATTCTTAGAGCTATCTCGAATATTACCGTTTTACCAACAGCTGCCTACTTAGCTAAAATGTTTAGATGCAGACCTACTTTGTTTACGTGCTTAGTAGTCCTCACCATAATCACCGTTTTTTCTCGCTATTCCACTTTATGCGAGATTGGAGCTGTATTCTTCTTGAACTTAATTTCTACTCCCTTAATCTCCGCCTCAAGCATCCATTACCGTTCGAAGGGTTATCGTAACAAAAGTGGTAAAAGTATTAGTTACGAGTTTCCATCCACTCCGTATATATCCTTGTTATACCTCACCGCACCGCACCTAGAAACATGCTATCAGCTGTTAATTCTAGTCTTGTGCAGGCCTCCACTCCAGCAGATGCTTATAGTTTCTAAGAGGACTGACCGACAGCGCGTTCCTTATAAACGTTTATAAGGAACGCGCTGTCGGTCAGTCTCATCACATCATATTTTTTGTTAATAAGTAAGTAATATCTAGGCTCGTGGTTAGGCACTTTTTCATTAAATAGCTTAATATCTATCAATGTTATATAAAAGAAGATTTCTTGATAAACCGTGTGTTCTTTGATTAGACTACTTATGTCAGTGCGCTGTCTACAACGTCCTCAGTGTACAAAATGTCGCATGTAAAAGAATGAAAGTTTAGATCACATTATTATGTTGACTACGCACAGCCTCCACATGTTAATCAGAGCAAAGTACCGAAACAGAGCAAGACATGTCACGACAGGAGACACAGACTCACAAAAATGTGCACGCATGCGTTTAAATAACGGGTGTAAAAACACATATAATGAAGTTGAAAGTTGTAATATGTTCTTCTCAACATTGCAAGATTATCTTCTTCTTCTTCTTTTTCTTTATCGTGTGGGCAGAAGGGTCTAACCGCCGAGTTTCTTAACCGCCTCAAGGGCCTCTGACATGGTTACCGATGTCAGTGATATCTAAGATAAACTTAGAAAGTACATATGAATTAGAAAAAGGCACATTAGTACTTGCCCGTGCCCGATTGCGAACCCACAACCTCGTGCATAAGAGGTGGGTGCATTAAGCACTAGGCCATCACAACACTGAGAAGATTATTATACTGTATAATGGGCTGGGTGGACGTCCTACGCTACGTTTGTCGGTGCGTGGTCTCCATTCGAGAACTTTGCGGCCCCATCAGCCATATTTGATGCAGGCCGCTTCCAACCGGTCCTTTTGGAAATCTATGGGGGAGGACTATGTCCAGCAGTGGACGTTCTCCAGCTGATATGATGATGATAATGGGCAGGTGTCCACAACTTCACATGTCGGCGCTTATCTTTCGTAATGGTGGGAAGTATATAATTTTATCCATCCCATTTCCACAAGAAAGGCCAGCAGCGCCTTGACGTTATCACCGGTAACCTTTTGGAGAGTACATGAGTTACGGAAGTATTTTGCCCTGTCCGTCCTCAGGGTACTTCAGGCTTATAGGCACATAGGTCTTGTTTTCTTCTATGCAAGCTCTGTACAGAGGGCTGCTTGTTTCTCCTATGACCATTCATCGAACAATAATTGCAATCTAGAATACATATAAAATTCATCACCGTTAAAATTGAAGAAATGGGGAAATTTTAACAAAGTTCGTTTTGTCAGAATTGTGCCAATGTCATTCTGAAATTCACTTAATAGTGATTGCATGTAAAGTTGATAATTTAACAGTTTTAAAAGCCTTCTATAAGCTAAGTATAGCTTTAGTAATGTAGGTATTACCTTCATTGTACCAAAATGAGCGCGTTGAGGTCGCGGACCATATGGCGGGTGACCTTACGACCAACAACACAGTCATTGATAAACCACTCATATTTTCCGGGTACTGTTTCACAAAGAGGTGTAATTAACAAGGGAAGGTACGACGATGATGAATTTTTCAATAACTATAAAATTAGTTTTTTATTTGCTTTGAAATCAATAAATAGTAAGTGAATTGAGATGACAAAAAAGTAACGTCACAGTTTAGTATTGTCATACAAAATCTATAGGGGGAATCGCGTTTTGACAGATCATAAAAAGTACGCCAATTGATTAGTGGTGTCATCTACCTAATTGGGTGATGCGCTACGTATCCCGAGTTCGATTGCCACAAGGAACTATCTCCTTCATATAAGTTATCTCCTTCATATTATGAAGAAAAAACGATTGATATTTTTGTTTAAAACGAATATTTCTTCGCTTCGTTAAGTGTCTTTTTCACCATAAAATGTTATGGTAAACGATGGTTTTCAACGAGTCTAACGAGGCATACAAAACGCACTGGCAAACTCAGTCATTTCTAATCAAAAAACATCCGGAAACAGACAGCATTGCAAGTTTGAAAATTCGTAGCCCTTATCTTCAGATATCCATAGTTAAGTTGTTATCAGGTACCTGCAACACCAAGGTTGTCGAACCCGGATGAATTTATTGCTCTCGTCCGTCTGTGCCTCTGTCACAGGGCTGTATCTTTTGAACCGTAACTTGAAATTGGCAATATGGCTGCTACAATGTTGAATCATCATATCAGCTGGTCGACGTCTACAGCTGGGCATAGGCTTCCCCTGTAGATAGCCACAATGACCGGTCATTTCCAGGGATGTTCTGCGCCCTTTACCAGGTCGTCAGTCCACCTCGTTCCTCGGTTCCCACACTGTGCCTGCCAGTGCGAGGTCGCCATTCGAGAGCCTTACGGCCCCAAAGTGTGACCAAAGGCCGCTCGCTCTACGAGCAATGTGCTCTGCCCATTGCCGCTTGACTTTCGTCATTTTGAGAGCTATGTCGATCACGTTAGTTTTTCAGCGGACAATAAGTTAAAAAAATTAAATAAATAAAAAACTAACCCTTCATTTATTTACTAATCGTGTTTTTTGGCTCTTAATTTTGTTCTCTAGTACGGAACCCTTCACGTACGTCATGTCCGTCTTGGCCGGTTCTTAAATTAACGCTATGATACAAGTACCAAGATTCAATCATCTTGATATTTTTTGTTGACCAAACTGTCTGCATTCATCAAGTTTTGTAGTTTTTGCTTCGTAATGTAATACCGGAGAAATTAGATAATTAAGAATATGGAACGTTTAAAATGGTAATACAAAGTTTTGGGTCCATTGCCCTAGAGGAGCTCCCATACCATCACCGAGAGCATTCGCCTGTATTGTAACAGTTCAGGTTGGAGCAGTAGGTACGAGTGAGGAAAACCGAGCATTAGGCGAATCACACATTGCTCCGCGATGCGATCCGATGTGCGTGGAGACTTACCGCTGAGACTACGCGTGCATAAGTTTTCTGTGTGTTACACTATTCGTGTTTTCTCAAACACAGATACTTGCATACAACGTAAGAATACGCTCTCCCGCGCTACGCTCCATGATGCGGGGCAGTGTGCAAATCGCCTTAAATAGTGTGCAACCTGTAATGATAAAATTTGTAACATTACAGTATAAGTGGAAGCAGCATACCTACGTTATCATTATATTTTTTTATGTGATAGTGGATTATTTTGGCAGAACTGAGCTCATTTTGACTCTTCTTCCTTATTGCTTTTCATCAAAGATTGGTTTATTGCAATCATCGATTTATCAGAGGTCAGGTGACCGCCACTCCGCGTCAAATATTGATTTATCTAGACAAGTTTTTTGTTCCACCAATTACGTACAAAAAACTCATGAGACTTCATTATATTTCGCACGAGAACCCTAGAAGTTTTATCATTTATTTATTTTAGTTTTATCATATACACAGTGTCATTGAACTTGTACAGACATGCTAACATGTAGCGGGTGTGTGAGAAATAATGAGGTGATCTCAGTCTAAAAAAACTCTATGCGTGTAAGTGTGTACACACATTGAGTACCTACTTCCTTTTGAAAGGAAGCTGATTGTTGTTCTTTCTTGATTAAGTGATGGGATTAGCATGACTCCTCCACTAGAAGGTACTCCACTAAAAGATCTTCAAGGATGATCTTCTCCGTCATCTCTCTCTCTCTCTCCAAGGGGGCCAGCCTATTGCCATCAACTAGACATCATTCCCGATTCCTCTGATTTAAGCTCTCCTCCTACTAAATTTCGTCGTGTCCGACGAACATAAAAGCATAGTAAGCATCATAACATCCAAGACACAACTTCTCAAAATCCGATTAATTTTCAATTAGGTAAAATTGAACAATTCGATTTAACGTAGGTACAAATCTATGAATAGTTAAACAATTGAATTGGTAACTAATTGCCATACAAAATCTATGGGGGAATTGCGATTTGAAATATGTCAATTGATTGGTTGTGTACTCAATTACAAAATCAATATAATAGTTCCACTAAAACTGTCAATATCTTTCCAGGCTGAACGATATCGCGAGAGACGTAGGCTGGCCACTCCGAGCCCCACGCCCTCCCCCCCGCGGAGACGCACCGCCCTCACCCCTCCGGCTGGCGGCAACTGGTTCAAGTCCTTGGATAGGCTTACCAGGAAGAAGGGAAAGAATACTAAGGTATAGCTAATTGTTCTTTGATAGGCGCTTTATTGCACATACTAAAACTGGGAGGTGTGTTCAAAATACCTACAAGGTTGATTGAGGATCTTACCCATCTCATCTTTCATGCCAAAGTGAAGTCAGAGTGGGCATCGTACGTTTGAAAGGCGGATGGTGTTCATATACTTAAAACACAAACGCTGTTGGTATTTTGTTATACTTAACAAAATGCCAACAGCGCTTCTCCTTAGTCGCTTTTCCTTCCTGATAGTTATTTTACCTACTAATTAATAAACTTAATAAAAAGAGGTATGTACGTCCTTTAATCAGGCAATACAATGTATACCCCAACAACCACGCAAATTATTCTATACAAAACCATGTAATATGTATAAGATCACTTACACTACATGAATACATAAAATTCCATCGAACGAATAACCAGCTGCGACAGTCGCTTTCCGTTATCAATTCAAACATTGTATACTTTCAGGTTGAAAAAGAGAGCGTCATAACAACAGAAGACGAGGCACCACGCAAGACCTACCCAAAACCCGCTAAACCTTTAACCTCACCAGCAAAGAACCTTCGCTTCTTTGGAGACACAGACCTTGATTCAGACGCAAACGTCAAACCCTCAACGGAAACTAAACGGTACACTCATACAAAACATGGTACACTGCGAAAGACCATCTCAAATTCAAGCACAGGTCTTGACGAGGTGGATCACAGTGAGCTGACAAACAAAAGCTATTCGCTATCAAACTTAAACAGAGACGAGAAAAGCGAATCGCCAAACGGCAAGTTGTACAAACGAAACCTTCAGAATATATCTGAAATACAAAGTAACTCAGAGAACGAAAGTCAGTTTGATAGGAAAGTGAATGCAAAGCCGCCTATCAGTCCGTATGAGAGGTCAAGGAGTCATAGCAGTTCAAAGACTTTGAAGGGATCTAAAGGAGATGTGAGGAGGCGGCACGATGATAGAGGAAGTTCTTCTGAATTAAGAGGAAGCAAGCAGGAGCTTAGCAGGGATATGAAGTGAGTAGTTTTAGAAAGTGTCCTATAAATTAACTGCATCCATTTTATTATGTGCTTGTAAATTTTCAAGCTTAAGGCATCCAGAGGCTCATTGTGGTGTTAAAAATTAGTGAACTGCCAACATACTTAGATTCCTTTTATGTTGAGTGTTTGTCGTCTGAATTGATTTTCATGAACCTTTTCTGTCTTGAAACCGACACACTCACACAGTTGGTAATGGACGTACCAACTATGTGAGTGTGTGTTCCAAGTGCCAGGATCGGTTAACAAAACCTATGTCAAACTTATTGCAGAAACCGGCGTAGGACACCAGTCACCAACTCCGGTGAGAGCAGCACTGAAGGCGACTCCAGCCACCAATCACAGCGCAGCGTTGTCTATCTACATGCTACCACGGGTAAGTTACATTGGCAAAACTTTTTTGGGTTATTTCGAATTTTCTCAGTAACAGTCCGGGGTTTGGAAGCAGGTGGTCTGACACTCTCGTGTCTCGGAAAGCACGTAAAACATTCATCCTACACATCATGTCTCCCCTTCCTGTCGGTTTGCCGAGTCAACTGTCTGTGAGCTTGAAGAAAGAGGGAGTGCTTCTGTGTTCGGGGACATACTTGTGTGCTCTTGAAAGTCGGTCGGGGGTATCGTGTTTTGTTAATGAAGTAACGACAGAATTAAAGCCATTATAGCTTTCAACCAGTTCACAATTGGAGCTATCTAAATATCTAGCATAGCTACTTTACAATTGCGTGATTATTATTCTAGTCTATTCTCCATACATTTGTTTTTTTTTCTTTTCAACTAAAACATAGAAAGAAGTGTATTAAAAATACTGTTATCTCATTATCCTTTCAGTCGGTGACATCCCGGATCCGGGCCGCGTCACACGCAACCGCTCCCGCGACGATGTCTCCTCAGTCAACTCTTCCAACCTCCAAGTTCGGAGTACCACGAAGAGCTTCTCAATATTCGCTCCATGGACCCCGAAACATTACAACGACCAACATGACGTCCACTACGCACAACGAGCGAGGAAATCCAAGCCCAAAGAAATCATTAAAAAGGCATCCTCAACAAAAACACTAACAGAAGACAAACCTGCAACACTACAAAAAAATAAGTCATACAGTCAGACAACATTGACTCGACGACCACAAAATAATCGATTAACCAGCTCTAGTACAACACTATACAAAAAATCCGATAAAAGAATTAAAGATACTAGCAACACCACGCCCCGAAAGTCAGTTGCTCGAGACAGCAAGAAAAGTCAGTCTAGCGAGTTGATAAGTCGGGAAAGTGATCGAGAAAGAGTTTCAAGATCAATTTCAATGCCGAAAGATAATAATAAAAAAGCAGGCTGGTTCAAATTGTCGAGCAAAAATAAGAAACCAGAAGTAAATACTAGAGTACGTTAACAATTTTCTACTATTAGAGTCGGTTAAATTATTATTCGATTTGATTGAACGATATTTTAACACCATTTTTATTTTCTGTACATTACAAACACTAATTTTTATTTAGTGAAATGTTTTCTCGGAATAATTTGACAATCAAATTGAGTGCCATACTCCGAATTATTGACGTGTATTAATCAGGCGTTTTTAAACATTATATTGTCTATTTATAACAAGATCTATATTCATTAGCCAACCTTTGGTAACGAAAGATGGCAACAAGTGGCACAGTGTGTAAACATGTGCATCAAGTCGACTTGTTATATGTTTATCCAACTAAATCTCGGAATAAAAGTCCTGGCTTGTTTTCAAGAGCAAGTGAAAATACTTGCAAAAATAATATTAGAACACGTTCACGATTTTTAGTTGGTACTAGCAGTGTCGTGAATAAAAAACTCGCTTCTCACCAGCTAGTGGTGCTAAAGTCGATTAACTAATAAAATAACATTATAATTATCTAGTGGTTACTTCTTAGTGCCATGGACCACTGTCTTTATATTCAGTAATGTTACCATTTTCTTATGTTTAGTCATTACATAAAATGCTTTTATTACTAATAAGATATTGAAAATATCTGTGCATAATATTTTTAATTAATTTTTTTTAGTGTGCTATTTGGATTCTTAATTTTTAATGCTTAATGTATAACTAAATTGTCGAGTATTGTTGTGATTTGATATCAAAATTGGCAGCAAAAGACTGCGTAATGCCTTTTGTAATATTTTAGTTGATATTTTGATGAAAAACCTAATGTAGCTCGATTGTAACTTGAATGATTTATAAATAAACGTCTAATTGTAACTTGTGTTGTATTATTTAAGTGTACAGGGTACATATAATAACTTATCCAATATCTAACGTCCCGAATTTTTAACTAGAAATTGAATGTCTCGCGCAGGACTGTTTCGATTTTTGTAACTGACAGAGTTACTAGAGTTTTATATATATTTTCGATAGAAAAGAAGGATGTGTTATGCTTTTTTTCCATTTTATGAAATAAATCCCGATTGTTTTACTAATCTCGCGACAATATAAGGAGCCGCGGGTTGACGTTTATCTTTGTATGAAATGAACGTCTACGTAAGAAATTGAAAAATCAAATGAATAATCCTAGGTACTTAATTACTAGGTATATTACCTCTCTTCCCTTCTATTACCTCTTAGCAGCCAGTCTCGTGACTTGGTTGTGAAGCTGCACGATTGATAGATGTTGACGTCCCGATTTGCTAATCTGGAATGCTACCTATTATATAAGTAGGTATGGCCCTACCGTAGTTAAGTATCCTTCATACATAGGTACTCCCTATTCAAAACCTTTTTAACAAACACGTAGTCTATTGTTTGTGCTGAATCTTTGAAAATAGCACGAAAATACAAGCATCATTGTTGAAGTTTGTTCAAAAATGTTAATATTTATGAAGCGCCTACAATAAGTTTTTCTTTATCCCACTAAGCCTAAGCAAAAGGTGTTACAATATACCTAATTGAGTAGCTAATTTTTTTCTAATATATTATGTCAGAGTATGTAAGTATTTACCACGTATTTACAAGGTATAAGTATCTACTTCCTTTAAAACGCAAATATACAAAAATCGTTTGTAACATTTTTAGTTTATTTATAATATTTACAATAAATATAATTTGCCTACGGTATTTTAAGCACGCATACGGTAAAAAGTAACTGGTTGCGCCATCTATTGTCGAGTAGCGAATTTTGATGAAGCCACCGTCTTTTGCAGAGTTCATATTAAAATTTGAACATTTCGTTATTTATATACTACATTTTTATTTGTATACAAATTCTAATAAACATTAAATAATGGACAAAGCACTCGTAAATGTAAATCGGTTTAATATTTTGTAAAAATAAACACAGTCGTCGTTTCTGTTTTATCTGTTTCACTTAATAAGTTGCCAGCATAAAAAATAAGTTTAGAGCATAGAGCAAAACCGATATCATTGTCTGTGAATTGTTGTACATCATACATTCTTTTATTTAATTACTATTAGTATTTATTGTGATTGCGATGTTCCTGAGTATTCGTAATGTTACATAATATTCTAAAATAATCTAGAAAAAAATAGTGTGCGAAAATTGATACAATAAATATTTGTTTATAAAAAACCACGTCGCGTTCCAAACGTTTGCCGCTTTTATTTCCAAACGTCAACGTCATGCCGGCATGATTGGTTGTTGGAAGACAAATGTCGTTCAAAAGAAGAACTAGAAAAAACATGTCGGTCATATTTTGATATTTTCTCCTCATCTCCATTCCACCGGAATAGTCAAAATACGCATATTTTATTTCACAATTTAACGCAATATTAACCATGGCGCGCAGATACAGAGACGCAGCTGATAGATTGCAGCAAAACGTCCAGAAACATCTAAACGACATGAAGGACTTGTCGTCTTCTGAAGATGAGGATCCTTACGAGGCGAGCATCCTGGTAAGCATATTTCAGAGCTACTGCCGAGGCGGCGGAGATACTAACATGCTGAACAGGACTAAAAACCTCCTTGAAGAAGCAATAAGCGGTCGCTCCGTAACCTGCCTCATATGTATAGGGTCGATCAAGAAGTCTCACGCTATATGGACTTGCGATCATTGCTTTTCCTATTTCCACCTGTCTTGTATACAGAAATGGTCAAACGATAGTATAAATTTACGCAGCGAAGAAAGTACTGGCCCGATAGCTATAATGAAACAACTGAAAATCGAATGGTGCTGTCCTAAGTGCCGAAACTCTTATACTAAGGAAGAAATCCCGCGTAAATATCGTTGTTTCTGCGGAAAAACTGATGACCCAGAACACCATGCTTGGCTCATACCTCACACTTGTGGAGAAATCTGTGGAAAGAAATTGTCTTCTGGAGGCAGTTGTGAGCATAAGTGCTTGCTCTTATGTCACCCAGGTCCCTGCCCTCCGTGCCCACAGACTGTTAATGGGATATGTTATTGTCAGAAGGAGCGTAAGAAAGTGAGATGTAGTGCTTCGAAGTGGTCCTGTGGTCAAGTATGCAAGAGAACTCTTTGGTGTAATACTCATTATTGTGAAAATGTTTGTCATCCAGGTGATTGTCCCCAATGCAGCTACACCAGTGTTCAGCCATGTCAATGTGGTTCTGAGAGAGCTCAAAGACCATGCAATGATACATTCTGGCAATGTAAGAAGCCATGTAATAAATTATTTTCATGTAGTTATCATAATTGTGAGAAAGTCTGCCATTGGGGTGAATGTGGAGAGTGTCCTAATTCAGGCATGTTATCATGTCCCTGTGGTGCTAACAAGCGCTTTGTCCAATGCCCTGACGTCATGGAAACCTGCCTAGGCACGTGTGGTAAAAAGCACAGAGGATGTGAACATAAATGTCCAGAAAAATGCCATAATGGGAACTGCCCACCTTGCCAAGTTCTCGTTGAAAAGAAATGCCACTGTGCAACGCATTCAAGGTCTCTACCATGCAGCAAAGACTTCAAATGCGAGACAAAATGTAGAGGGATGAGACTATGCGGCAAACATGGCTGTGGAAGAAAGTGCTGCAACGGTAACTGCCCTCCATGTGAGAAAACTTGTGATAAAGGTCTCCAATGTGGACGGCATAGATGCACAAATATCTGTCATCGAGGGCCATGCTACCCATGCCCTTTAGAATCGAAAGTAACTTGCAAATGCAAAGAAACTTATGTAAGAGTTGCATGTGGGCGGGAACGCCACACTAAACCACCAAAGTGCAACTTGCCTTGCCAAGTTAGATACAAGTGTTTTCATGTCAGCAAAGAAAATAAACATCACTGTCATTTTGGTGATTGTCCTCCATGCAAAGCAATCTGTAACAAGCAGTATCCAAAGTGTGATCACCGATGTAAAGCAGTGTGCCATGAGTATGTTGCAGTGGTGTTCAAACAGATTGAGAAACCGGCCACCCCATGGGAAGTGCAACCACCAAAGACCAAGATTATGACCTTAGAGTGTCCTCCATGTGACACACCCGTACCAATGGTTTGCCTTGGAGACCATGAGACGAGCAACCAACCTTGTCACAGTGCCACGAGGAGCAGCTGCGGGAGAGAATGTGGACGGCCATTGGAATGTGGAAATCATCAGTGCACTTTACCCTGTCATCTTCACAGCCCTGTTCCTGAATACTCTAATGTGTCTTCCACTTGTAAGCAATGTGACAGAGATTGTTTAGTCCCGCGTCCTGAAAGGTGTACCCATCCATGTTCAATTGGAATTTGCCATCCAGGCCCATGCCCTCCATGTGAGTTACATGATCGTGTACCCTGTCACTGTGGCTTGACACAGATTTACATGCGTTGTAGAGAATTTACTACAGCTACTGAAATAAAGCTCTCTTGCAAACAACAATGTCCTAAGAACCTTGACTGTGGCCATCGTTGCCGGAAAGTGTGCCACTCAGGAGAGTGTGGTGAGCAATTATGCACTCGGAAAACCAAAATGCACTGCCCGTGTGGTAATGTGAAGAAGGAGGCTCCCTGCAATGTCATTAGAAATGGAGACGTTAAGGTACTGTGTGATGAAACATGTGAAGCTAAGAAGGCTGCTGCTAAAATAGAGCAGGAGAAAGAGAAGCAGAGATTGAAAGAGTTAGAGGAAGAGAAGAATCGTAAAGAGTTAGCTGAGTATGAGTGGAAATTAAGCGGTAAGAAGAAGAAGTATAAGGAGAAGAAGGCGGTTGTGGGGAAAGATGACAGAGGTTTCTTGGAAAGGTATTGGGTACCAATATCATCATTCTTAGTTATGATACTAGCAGCTTTTTATTATATATTTTATGTAGGATTAGAATAGATAGTATATGTTAATTATTACTCTGATTGAGTACTACTAATAGAATACTTTGTTTACTTAATACGTAAAAATCCTAGGCATAGATAGATGTTATTTGTACCAAATTTTAGAGTATGTCGTGTTATTATAAAAGGTAATAGTGTAATTTTTTTAGTTAAGAATATAATAATATAATGCTTTGCTTGTTAGAGAGTATGATTAAATATTGCACAGATTTTTTGTTGTTATTTGAACTTTTTGAATGTTCTCATTCTATTCTCATTGTTTATTCATTAAAAATGGACAGAATCTGGTTACAACTTTGAAAGCTTTTGACATTGTTTGTCCCTGAGATGAGATTGCAACTAGATTTTTAATGTATTTGATTATTATTATACTGGAGTTGGCCTTTTGTTTTTCAATTTGTTTGGTTTGATTATGGGGCGTTATTTAAAATACAAGTTTGCATCTGTTATTATTATTATTTTATTGGTGTGCTTATGGGTATGGTTAGTAACAAAAGTCGATTAACAATGCTACTTTTGCATAACATTAAAATAGAAACGAAATGACGCAATTCATTGTTATTCAAAATTTTAGACAATACCTAAGTGTTTATTTCATCTTATTTTTATATCTGCAATATAAAATCTATAATCAGGATAAGGCTCAATAATAAGGATTTTAAAATCTGAACTGTTAATCTGCTTTGGTTGCTGACTGTACATATTATGCGTGGGTAGGTATGTACATATTATTGTTTTCTGTATTATCTGAAATGATCTCCACAGAATACATGCCTAATTTTATAATTACAATCTATGATGGTGATCATGGTAGGCATTTGTTTTCAATATACATATATTATATTCATTTCATTTAACATTATTATGCTCAAATAAAAATATCAGATTTTATATATAATTACTATGAATATTTATTTATTTATTTTATTTTATTTTATTTAAAAGGTATTCTTGGTCTCGTACCAGCACACTAGCTCTTAATATTATGTAATTAGGGTAATTCAATTATTTAAAAAGACAATAGAAATAATTTAGAGTGCTGATTGATAGGGAAAGGATATGTCTCCCCATATAGACATGATTGATGGGTATGTCTTAATATAATAGGTTTGCAATGTTGTTATGCTTGGAAAGCTCTGTTTATCATGAAGATTATTTAGTACTGTAGTTAGTCAATTTAAAATAGTTTTGGGACAGAAGTAATAATCAAATCAATACTGTTCAAGTGAAGTCAAACCATTTATTTGAATTTGACATTAAAAGAGATTCTGAGTCATCGTCGTCGTTGTTTACAAAAGAAATAAGCAATTTAAAAAAAAAGTTGCCCCTTCCAAATGGTATTTTCGTAGGGAAAAAAAGGGCAAGAAAATCCATACAAAAAAGGTACTTGTTTTAAAAATATTAGTCCTAAAAGTTGTTGGAATTGTTATATTATAGTCAGTGATGAAAAAAGGCTTGTTGTAAGTTAAAAGTCTTTGGTGTCTATTCTATGTGTTGTCTATTTGTCTGTCTGTAGCATGTTACTTATAAAATGCAGTTTTTTTGTTATTTCTGTTAGAATGGTTCTTAGCTATCGTGTTTCCCTGCTCTCCTTTTTTGGTAGGAATCTCAACTATATTATAATAGAATTTCATATTAATTTAATTCCTCTGATAGATTTAAAAGTTGATAAAATCCGGTAACAGTTTATTACTAATATTAATATTGCAACTAGAGCTGTGACTCCCCAATTCCTCAACAACTAACAGGTCTTCTTTTGCTTGAGCATATTCAATTGAATTTTGATAGTTGTTCAGCTTTTGAATAAAACATAGTTCAATGACAAGGCAGAGCGGGAAGGTGGCTGCACTTGACTTATTAATCATACATCATAGACTTGTTGGATTGGTCTCTAGTTGTTAGACAATTATTTAATATTCTGCATTGCAGCAATCTTTTATTCAACAATAGGCCCCTTTTATGATAGTGTTGGTAGATATTAAAAGGATTTTTTTATGTACTGGAATGTCAGGTTTCGCACACATACCTATATTCATATTATGCACATTATTTCTACTCATTAGAACTCGGCAACTTATTGTTTATGTGTAAAATGTATTATAATATATTTGTATGTTTTATGTATGTATTAGTAAATAATGTGTGTTCTTATCTAAGAATCGCAGCGATTGGCGTTCTTTAACCCCCACAGGAAAAATGACTTAGTAGTAAGCATGTAACATTCTGGTCAATGTTAACATTTAACGGGATTTCAATGGGTGTTTATGTATACATGTGTCTGAGGGTGACTATACAGTCAGTGTTGTGACCTGACACTTTTTAGGGAAAAGAAAAAGGGGTAGTTTGTGAATGAATGAATGAATGAATGGAGGATCGAACTTTCCTTTTTGTCTGTCTAAGCTATATAAGGTGTTACCAAAATATCTGCCACGGATTTAATGGGAGGTAGTATTGTGTTTAAAGATTACAATAGTGAAGAAATTTCATACCCCAGAATAGTTAATTCAATTTGAGAAAATAAAGTAATTTAAACATTGACTCTACTCCGCATAACGCGGTTCACAAATTAAAAAAAAATATGACACATTATCAATAATTTATCTTTACTATTGTAGTCTTTAAACACAATACTACTTCCCATTAAATCCGTGGCAGATATTTTGGTAACACCTTATATAGGGTGACTGGTAAATTACTGACCAATACACACTCACACACACAACACACATGACACATGATTGTAGTCACTAACAAGAAAATATCAAGTTGTCACTATATTCTGGCACATTGGATGTAGACATTTAGGCCCTCTTTCACCAAAATCACTGAACACATTTAGTGTTAAATGTGTTTAAACTATCATTCTGTTTCTGTCACCTAACAATGTAACAGGGATGTAACGATGTTCTATGTTTAGGCAGTAATTGTATTGAGTGGTTTTGATGAAAGTGGGTCTTAACTCTTAATGGTACTAGTTTATGTATAATACATATTTCTGAGGATGACTGTACAGTCAGTGTTCCGACTTATGAAGAAAGAAAGGGGGTAGTGGGGTCATTGACTTCAAGAATTTGATATATTAACATTTAGCTATTTGATTTATTCCAAAACTACATTCCTGTTTATTTTTGAAAAGTATCGCAAAAATTATAAGGTACGGTTAGTGACCCGAACGGGGCAAGTGTCCGGCCTACGTAGCAGTTTACTTGGTGAGTCGATACTTTGTCTTTTGTCAACGATTGTACGTACCTTTAAGATCTCTTTGCTGTGTTTTCTCTCTGGATGCGTTATCTTTCAGTCGAAGCTATTATTACTTAGTCCCACTTTCACCACAAATCACTAAATACATTTAGTGCCTAAAAGTATTTAGATTCTAAATACTCTAAATTTTAGAACATCATTGCATCCCTGTCACATTGTTAGAAGGTGGTAGAGACAGAATGATAATTTAAATACATTTAGCTCTAAATATGCTTAGTGATTTGTAGTGAAAGCTGGCGTTAGTGTTGCACTCAGACGTCATTTAGGCCGCTATCCCACTGGCGTTTTACGAGCGTCGGCGTCTCTCGAACGTCTGCGCAGCGTTAACGTTAGGGATAGTGGCCTTATAATATGACCGTCATGTTTAGGCAAATGCCAGCAAAATTTAAATGTTTTCAATTTGGCATGCTTTTGATTGACTGCGTTTCAATGTAGACTCGTGTTGATTTCGGTTAAGGATTGATCAATTTTAAGTAACGATTCTGAGTACTGCATTTATTTTATATGTTTATATTATATTAGTAGTTATTTTACCAAGGCCGAAATAGCCTTATAACACGCCACGCCACGCCACATCAGTGAAGCAAGCTCATTAGCCACTTTTCATCTTGTAAAGCTACTCTTCGTCATTTGGCCAATAAGCGTGTTACAAGTGTGCAGCGGCCTTAAAGGTGGTGCACCAAGTTTTGTTGCACATACCATGTCGCTCATAGCTACAGCAGCACGAAAACATTGTTGCACAATTATTAGTACTATGAATAGTCACACTCGCTCGTACGGGCGATTTTTTAACGCGGCGCTTTTTACCGCGCATAGGATAAGCCACGTTAAAAATGCGACGTTACGTATGTTAAGTATTTGTCTATGTTAGAATAATTATGATTGTAACGTCCTATTTATTGGTGTCTATTTTAATTGTGGTTATTTATTGTTATAATAAAATATTAAACAATAATGTATTTTTTATTTTATTATATCTAGTATAAACTACGAGATGCCGCAGTGTCCTTGTACTACGGAAGAAATTGCACGTTATTTTAGGTAAATGGGCATTTTCATTTTAAATGGCGCAGGTTAAAATAAATAGGCTTCAAAAACTACGTCCTGTTAGTAACTAGTTGTAGTGTTAGTTGTAGCTATACACTACAACTAGTTACTAACAGGACGTGACGGATATAGATCGTTTTTAAAACTAAATTTAAATACTTAAACAATATTATCAGAAAGCTGTAAAATTGTACTTTTATGCTTTCAGCAGTGTATAAGTTATGTATACCTAAAAAAGAAAAAATGACAAACTTTATATTCATGAAAAAAACGTTACTAACTACAACAGTTCTTTTTTAACCATTTATTGTGCTGCAAAACTTACTGCACTAGCTGGACACCTAGTGCGACTAACTTCAAAATAACATTTCATTCTTTGAAATTTGTACCCAGAGTTACCGTTAAAACCGAATTTTGATGATAAATGTGTGTATTTCATAGTAAAAACCGCGTGACTATCCGGACATGTCCGGTAGTCGCGAATTCGTGGGACAAGCTTTTTATTAAATTATTATATATTTTCTTCACTAACTGAGATGAAATGCTTAGTTTAAAGGATAAATTAACTATCTAACAATACAATGAAAGTGTCGCTACGTTAGCTGTCGTACAAAAAATAACGAAAAAATTGAATGCAATGATGCAAACTGTCATGGGGACATCATGATTTTACACGATTCCGCAACATTATTAATTTAAATAAAATTAAATACGTGCTCTATAAGGAACTAATAAATTAAATCCACATATTTATAAAAATACCTACAGGGTACAATAGATTTTTCTTAAAAAAATTGTTTGCAAATATTTTTTTCATCATATTTTAGTCATGGGACAACCGAAAAACAGCCTGCGCCATTTAAAATGAAAATGCCCAAATACCAAATTTTCGCCCGTTATTATAAACCTCCTTATATCTTCTCATCTTATCATTCTTATTCTGTATCTTCTTCCTTCTTTAATATCTCTTCTATAAAAAACTGCAACATCTACACGGTCAAAATATATGGAATAGCTTTATTTTTCAATAACCTATGTAATATGTTAAGTCTTTGGAGCCTAGAGTCATGTTATGAACCAATAGTAAATGTTTTCGTTATGATTCCACTCAACTTTTAACCTAAGAAGAAAAATTAAAGTTGGCCATATTTTCTATACAGTATTTACTAAAAAAATACCTGAAAAATCAGCTTTTAATGTACTTATCTTTCATCATGATCATATCAGCCGTAGGACGTCCACTGCTGGACATAGGCTTCCCTCATAGATTTCTTATAGCTTTTTTACTTAACTTTATATAAATATAATTCTTCTGTCTTGCGGGAGAACGTTTGTCGGGTCCGCTAGTCACTTATAAATTTTCATATTTACTTACACTTCAAATTTATACATATGTATTTACATTAATATTTATACAATATACAGCCATGTATTCCTTGGATAGAAGTTAACTCTTTGTGAAGGAGCTGGTCCGGGAAAATACTACCACCATGCCTATTTTTGCCGCAAAGCAGCGTTGCTGTGTTCCGGTTTGAAGGGTATGGGTGCCGGCGTGACAGGCATATGAGACATTTCCATTTTGTCTTTAGGATGGCAACGCTTTTGCAAGGCCTATGGTATTGCAATTGTCTAGAGGTAACGGTGACCTCTTAGCATCAGGTGACCCGTCGGCTAGTTTGCGATCCAATGACATAAAAACAAAAATGTTAAGCTTTTCTGAATAGGTAATTATATATTTTTATAATGTTTAGTTTTTCACAGAATAGCTACCCGTATCATTGTCCAAAGTCATCTGGTTGTAAGTCCTATCAAACATTTGCTTGCAGTGCCGGGAAATAGTCATCTTACTCATCGTCAACTTACTTAACGATCGATATGTTAGAAGTGTGTACTTGTAAAAGTTAGTTTGAAAGTCGAAAAATATTTGATATAGTCTGGTTTGAAATCGTTGAAAATAAATCTGTCTAAAGTAGTTCTTGTAATTTAGATTTGTTTTTTTTTTTGTTACAGCATGATATACTTAATGTGACATAGATATTCTTTTTAAATACTTGAACTACTTGACTTTATAAATACTTGAACTACTTGACTTTATAAATACTTGAATACTTCTTTCTTTCTTTGTCTGTGATCGTGTGTCGTTGATGGTACCTACGACATTTTTATGATTTGTACGTGTATGTAGAGTCTGAGAAATTTTTAAAATCTCTAATTTTGATTTTTTACTCTCGCTCAATAATTGGCACCTGAAATGCTATCCCTTCAACACCTTTGGTTGACTGGTAGAAAATACCTGAGGCATTAAGTCTGCCTTTGTACTTTTTTGGTTGCATAAAGTTTAAAAAAAAAAAAAAAAATAGTCTTAACAGGCCCGAAATTAGGCCACTTCTACCATGTTATTAGTGGTTAGGTTGCATGTGATGAGGTGCAACACAAAACGGGATTGGGGGTGTCAGGTTGAGGGTTAAAAATGAAAGAGTGAATGGCGACGAATGATGACAATCTTGTTAAATAATGTTTTAAGGCTGCGCGTCATATTATTTCTTCGGGTGCTACGTCTTTATTTATTTATTTCCACCCTTTTTAAATCCAATTCGTATTATTTTGGGATCTAACTCTTTCCACACCTCCCCGAGAATTTATTTGGCTCCTTTGTTTAAACGTTGACTTTCCGAACTTTTAGCATCCCACCTGTCTTTCGTTGATTTAAAAACCGCCGAATCCAAAGGTTGTAGCATCTGCTACCATACCATCACACCACACACGCCAGCCATCTGGCTGGCGTGTGATGGTAGTATTATTATCTCAACGCCTAACTCCTTTGCTTTTTCCAATACATCTTATTTAGCATGAGTGGAATGGCCACCATATAATAATCAAACGTAAGTTGCTGATTTTGGTTTGAGAAACCGGGACTTAGTGTAATAATTACATGTTAAATAATCTGCAAAGCATAATTATTGCTAACAAAAAGTTTATTCATTGAAAAGCGAATTGCAACAGTATAATAACGTAGCTAGCAAGAAGCCCCATGAAACTTATCGGTAGCGTGGCGTCTACATAGAACAGGCCACACGCGGCCATCTTAGTAAACGATCGATTTGTCTGAAGTACCTTTTTGCAAAGACGCACTTGCCCATCTGTAAACAAAACAAAAAATTATTATGTAGGTACAATATGTAGTTTGAGATTGTGGAAATAAAATTGGTACACACATCGCACAGAGAATTTAGTTGTATTTATTACTTTTAACAGGTATCTTGACATAATCTTTAATCTTTTATATTTCCTTCTTCACGGAGACGTCCCACATTTCAGCTTCTCCGCCATCATCCCTTCTTTCAGTCTGTCCTAAGGAAAGGACAGAGAAGAAATAACTCTCTTCCTCTCACCTTTATGTTTATTTATTTAAACTTTATGTAACAAAATAAGTACAATCTTAATGCCCCCAACGTTCATTCCGCACACCATTTACACGCTCCATTTTACTTCATCCTACATTTATATAATCAATTGCATATTAATCACATGTATCATCAAATCATACCATCATTGCATATTTATCACTTGAAAGTTAGGGAGAACAGGCTTTCTGGGTAAGCTCACTCCGTCGTCGATTTTGTCTCTGTCACCTCTGACCTAGACTACAGTAAAGCGCCTACCCATCTCGGACAAAAAATAAAAAGAAATTAATGAGCATATTGATCCATTTTAAACAAAAATACGTTTTTATAGGAAAAACCTACCTACCTATATAGGAAAAAGTTTACTGACAGTGACTTTATTTATTAAAACATTTTGTAAATTAAACATTTCCCATTATCAATCAATTACGCTATAAAGAATAAAACAAAAGGTAATCATAAAATCGAGATCGTTAGTAGATACGTACTTGGACAGTTTCTGTTCTTCATAAGCTGTATACATGCTGACTCTGCTTCTTCAATTGCTATATAGAATTTCTCACATTGCAAGCTATGATAATTTACTTGTACTATATCCTTAGCTATCCATAGAAATACCGCCAATGCGACCACCGGAGTTTTCAAAATTTCGTTTGGAATTGTCTGAAAGTCATATTTTTTTACTTATATGAAAGATGTTAATCCAATTCTAATAAGCAAAGACGTTTGAAATTTTAGTCGCAATCTCATCTCAAAGACGTATTGTAAAAAAAAAGGTAAAATTGATGTTTTTTTGTCACTTTGAGGCCGAGATAAGATTGCGATCGTTACTCGTTTACCTTAAAATTTGTAGAATTGTCTCACTGATCTATATTTATAAATATATGTGATAAAAATAAAGCAGTAAAGTAAGGCATTTGAATTTAAACAACCTCCTATTTTAACTAGGTACAAAATAATAAAGCAAGCACACTTTTCTGACGCCTGTACAAAAGGGGCGCCTATAAAGTAGGGTGACAGAAAGTAGATAGTACGCATTGCTATGAAGAAACTAGTAGCAGTTTGCGTTCGTCTCATATTCCATCAATATGCTTTCATAAATCAAAAGAGCACTCGAATAAGTTATCCGAAATCGGTAATCAATGTGTTTTCATTGGTTGTGGGTTCGCAACCGGGCACGGACAAGTACCAATGTGACTTTTTCTAATTCATTTATGTACTTTCTAAGTTTTTGTTGGACATCACTGACATCGGTAACCATGTCAGAGGCCCTTGAGGCGGTTTAGAAACTCTGAGCTAGGATCTGTGGGGTCGTTAGACCTTACCGCCCATACGATAAAAAAGAAAAAGAATGTGTTTTAATGTTACCTCTGATTTTTCTAAAGCCGATAGTAACCGCATCTCCAAGTAACATAAATTGCGAGTAAATATATTGATAGTGGTATATAATATCTGCGAAAGAGAATGTAATTAAAAGTAGATACATTGGAAAGGACATCTAGGCGCAAACTTTTACCATAAATTTGGCACATGGCTCTCCTACCTTCCATCGACCTAAATCCATGATAAAAGGTGGTCAAATTCTACTAACTTTTAGGATGCTCGCAATCTAACCTCAGTCTCAATCTATCAAATTTACATTAATTTTTGAACATTGTCGCTTAGATGATATTGCGACTAGATTTAGAATGCTTTTAATCAGTAGAATTGACCAGTGATAATGGTAAAGCTATTTAGTTTACCATTATCACTGGAATATAAATAACAATCTTACCTACCATTACATGAAAAATTTTCTTGTATAATTTGAAAGCTTCCAGAATATTTTGATAAACTTTAAATAATTTAATGCAGTCTTCATTTTCTTGTTCTTCATTCAGATTCAGGATTGTATTTATCCATTCATTTATATACTTCGTTACCAGTATTAAAACACGAATTGCATAAACATAATTCATGTCAAATATGATAAGCAAGAAGTTTCGAAGTAACATAGTCACGTCAATACAATCAGAATTATTAAAAGCGATAAAAAACGCAATGTAAATATAGGCATTAACACTAAAACCAATAAAAACCCAGATCCAATTCCAAATAATATAGTTTTTGATGCTCTTACTAAAATCGATATTTTTGTGTATAATTTGGAGAACCACTATGAGGGAGATGTTATTATGCCTATTTACGACATTGAGGACAAACAACAGAACTATGCCGAAACAAAAATGGAGGTAAATAGAATAAGTAATAAGTAAAATGACAACACTTCTTCCGTGGATCTTATCTAAATGCATATAATAAAAAGTGATCACAATAACGTAACACACACATAAGAAAGATGAAATATTCCGTAACTTTCCGTTGGGAGTTATGACATTATTTTTTATAGCATATTTAGAAGCTAACAATACAGGAAGGAGAAAATTTAAAGGGTAAATCATTTTTTGAACATCGTTTTCTAAACGATTATTACCGAACACTTCTGGTGGAGACATTAAAAAGACTGGCTTATTTTTATTCTTTCTAAATATTTTAGAAATCTTAAAAGTCATGTTGAAGACGCTTACAGCCTGGCGTTTAGTGATTACTATTTAACGACCAATAGAGAACCTTGAACTAATATTGCGTTGTAATTTATTGGATTGGATACATCCAATAAATTACAACTACACTAATGAAGTATCATAATAATAGACGTTATTATTAAGGTGACGGTGAGGTGATGGTTTAATTATGTTAAAAGCATTAGACAAGACAAATTCTTTTTTTTTGGTCCTTTTTTTCTCGAATCTATAGAATATAATTTATCTTGTCTCTACAAATTAGCTGCCATCTTCAATTGTATTTAAATCTGGTATCAAAAATTGACGATAAATACGGAATTCAAATTATTTTTTAACCTCAATCCTTGTCGTTTGTCGAGCGGTTGAGCTTTTCAACCTCCACTTACCTACACAGTCAATAGAAATTGCTTGCAAATAGAATATCTAAAATCAAAAGCATTTATTTATTCTTCTTAGCGTAGGTATCGATGCCCCATTAAAAGAATACTTGGGTAAGGTTTCGAATTACGTCTGAGGGGGGAGGGGGGGGAGGGGGGGGTCGGACGGGTGGGGGGGGGAGGTGTTGAGTCCCCCCCCACCAATTTTCGCCGCCGGAGATGCTCGACGGAGCCCTACTGGGGTTTTGTATCAAGTCACCTTAATAGGGTCGTAAGGGGGGCGGTGAAGGCGGGAAGAGGGTAGAGACACTCTCCAGCCGTTCCTCCCGCCGGAGAAAGTCGACGGAGCCCCGCTTCGCGGGGCTCCTACCTCCGGTTGGTTTAAAAAAAAATAACCACGAAGGGGATGGCAGGGTCTGTTCGCTCGCTTCGCTCGCTCACTGGACCCTGCCATCCCCTTCTAACCTAATCTGTCCGAGTCGGGGTGCCCCAAGTCCCGAGCTCGCTTCGCTCGCTCTTCGGCACAAGAGAAAGTCGACGGAGCCCCGCTTCGCGGGGCTCCTACCTCCGGGTGGTTTAAAAAAAAATAACCACGAAGGGGATGGCAGGGTCTGTTCGCTCGCTTCGCTCGCTCACTGGACCCTGCCATCCCCTTCTAACCTAATCTGTCCGAGTCGGGGTGCCCCAAGTCCCGAGCTCGCTTCGCTCGCTCTTCGGCACAATAAAACAACAAAATATTACCTTTTCCCGATCATGCTCACAATAAAACAACAAAATGTTAACTCAATATGTTTATTTTAATTTGTATACATAATTTATAGCTTTGACCATTTCTAAAAATGGGTCTTTATTATATTTCATAATATTTCTTCTCCACAAGTACTCTCTGTACTGTCAATGTCAGTGGCCACAAAATGGCGGCTTGCGATTCGTTTTACGCATTTTGACAGACGCAACATAAAAAAACATAAGAATTAAGTGAAATTTACGTTCCGTTTCAAGCAAAAGTTAATGATTTATCGATTTTTAAAAACATTATTTTAAATATATTAACGCTGCTCCGGCAGCAAAAATTGGTGTGGGGAGCTTAAGATAAATCCCCTCGACCCCCCCACAGTTTCAGAATCCTCAAATTCGCGGGACGTAATTCGAAACCCAACCCGAATACTTATTAATAAAATATTTATTACATTATTTATTTAGATATATTTATATAGTAACATACATAATATCACACTTTTATTACGCAAAGGGATAACCAGAAGTGAACAGAGCACTTACATTTCACCAATAGTTAAATATCTTCAGGGTTGATTTTTTACCTAGGACGTTACGCCCAGCAGTCACGCGCGTTTATTTTCACAGAAAGGCGAATTGCAACAGTATGACAACGTAGCTAGTGAGAAGTCCCATCAAACATAAAGGTAGCGTAGCGTCTACATAGAACAGTCCACACGCGGTCATCTTACTGAACGAACGATTTGCTTGTAGCACTTTCTTGCAAAGACTTGCTTGATTATCTGCAAGTGAAACATATAAAATGGGGATTCAGATTTAATATAGTTTATGTAGGTACCACATAAAAACTACGAAGTTTGGTTTAGTTACTGCTTAAATAATATTTAAGATCGTCCGTTTTAATATTTTATTCCAAATGCAAAATAATCGGTATGATATTCGGCAATGGTGTAGCATTCTATCAGTGAAAGAGTTTTTGTAATCTAACCAGGACGTTTAGAGATTTTCTTTTACAAACAAAAAAAAAACATCTTTATCACTTTTTTAATATATTAGTATAGGTATAATTGTCCTTTTTAAATAACGTAATGGAAATCTAACGTACTTGGACAGTTCGTGTTCTTCATAAGCTGTATACACGTCGTTTCAGCTTCCTCAACGGCTATATAGAACTTTTCGCATTGCAAACTGTGCCAAATAACTAGTAATATATCCTTAATTATCCATAGAATCGTCGCCAATGCCACCATCGGAGTCTGGAACATCTCAAGTTGCTGAAAGTTAAATATTTTTTTAACATTAGGTATCTGACTCATAGCCTAGCGTTCCTAAGCGCGACTGCTACGCTAGAGGTCTTATGATTCCGATTTCGAACAAAAAGGGTTGTTAGATTTTTCTATAAAATTCTCGGTAGCAGCTCGAATTTGTGCCCGGTTAATGGCAATAGGCTCGGCCCCTACATGGGACCTAAAACGAACCTGCGAACTACAAAACACTGGTATACCTCAGCCTAACCTTTTGGGAAATACAGGCGTGATGGTCGTGGAAGGTACCTATGTAGAGTTGGGAACTGTTTGAACAAAGTTAGTGAATTCAGCCTGATTTTCAACAGTTAAGTGAGCTTGAGGAGGCTCGTGTTATGCCAGGTGTCAACCATAGCTCACCTCGAGCTAATTTCATCTAAATACACCAAATAATATTTTTCGATTCTAGCAGGTATGCTGAAAGAGATGTCTTTTGAAATAAGTTAAGTACGTACCTACGTACGTATTTTTCTGTTATTTGTTTTCGCCTGTATACTTGTGTGTACATAAATGGATAAATAAATAAATAAATAAGGTCTGACTTTGAGAAACTCGCAGGTGAATATTACCTCGGCTTGTGACTTTGTTTGGACTTCAAGCATTTGTAACAGGTACTCCAAAAAACATAAGTTGCGAGTAAATACATTAACCGTTGTGTATAGTATCTGTAAAGCAGAAAATTCTGAGGACGGTGAGCTACAAACTTAAAAATAAAATAGATTAATGTACCTACCAAAATTTGAAAAATAGTATTGTATAATTTGTAGGCTTCTAAAATATTTTCGTAAATCTTAAATAATTTGGTACATTCATCATTTTGTTGAACATCATTCAGCTCGAAGATTTGTTTGATCCATCCATTGAGATATTTTGTCAACAATGTCAGAACACGAATCGCGTAAATCCAATCCAAGTCAAATTTTGTAAGCATATAATTCCGGATTAACATTTTTTTTTTTTTTTATTTGGGACAAGCCCGCCACACTGTTCCCAAACCACTGCAACTCCTGTAAGCCATTATCATTAACTTTAATGGGTCCTAATGTGAACTGTTACATTTGATTCCAGTAATAGGTATGGCAAAAACGCTTGAACGCACGGAAATTAGTTCTAGTTTCTACAAGGTCCGCATAATAAACAACACCGGATGTAACCTGTACACTATCTAACATAATATTTCGCTCATTCTGCCAAAGAATACACTCCCATAAGATGTGATGAGCAGATTGTTCATATTCACAGTCAGATGTAGAACATTGACACAAAGGAGAGGCAACAAGCTTAAAAGAGAATAATTTACTCTTAAAGTTGCCATGACCTGTGAGAAATTGGGCAACACAGTGGTCCACCACCAGCCATGTTCTGGCCAGCCGTTCGCGAACTGAAGGAAAGAACTGATGGAGGTGCCGGCCCTTGATGGAATTATCCCACCTACATTGCCATTCAGATAAAAGTTCCTCCCAGACATCAGTCTGCGGTTTAAATAATCTAGAGATCTTAGCACGGTCACGTTGAGTTAGAAAGTTTGCGTCCATGGTCTCTCGCGCGGAATAGTACATAGCAGCACGTCGCTGCACCTCGAGATCGACTGGAAGTACACCTGCAAGTACTGGTAGACACCGGACACCGGATTAACATTGCCAAATCGTAGAAATTATATTTGTACTCCGCATAAAACGAGAACCAAATAAAGGTGTTTACACCAAAAGAAATTAAAATCGACACCCAATTACATATAATAAAATTTCGTACACTTTTACTAAAATCGATACCGTTATGTATTGCTTGGATCAACACAATAAGCAAGATATTGTTTTGACTGTGAACCATATTGAGAACGAAACAAATTATCATACCTAACTGAAGGTAGAAGAATGAGAAAAAAGTGATAAATGAATTATAAATATCACTATGAATATTAACATAGCTGATGTTGGTATCATCGAAATACATGTAATAAATACAGATCACAAAAATATAACACACACACAAGAACGACATAATGGTCCGCAGTTTCCCGTTGGGAGTAATATAATTATCTTGTATAGTATATTTTGAAGAAAACAATCCAATAAGTAGACAATTTAAAGGGCAAAACATCTTCTGAACTTCTTTCTCTACACGATTATTTAGTAGCACTTCTGGTGGGTACTGTGTCAAGTTTGGTATAATTTTCTTTTCTTGGAATATTCTAGTAATTTTATTCCACATTTTGACAACGCTTACCAGCCTACCGTTGATAAATTGACAAGACTTAAGCGACGTTACGCAATTAATGGAAAAGTAGGTACTAAGACCGTATGTGTAAGTACTGAAGTACTTATTATATTTATTCAAATTAGAGTTAGAGCACTAGAAAAAATAATACAAACATTTAAAGTTCACAAAAAAAGTACTAGCAACAAGCACATGTATATCTAAATATAACCGTATTATTGTTGATAGTTATTATAGCGTTCAACAATTTGACATTTCAATTATGATTAAAGCGCGCGACAAGGTAAAGATATTAGGTTGTAATAATGGTAACGGGACTCTTAATATAGCTCTATTTAGCTAAAATCGATAAACGTGTCCATCTTTGTATTCATTCGCTGCCATCTTGGTTTTGATTTGACCTCGTTAGTAATATCATTTCTAAGTTTATCTTGGATATCACTGACATCTGTGAAGGGAAACATCGTGAGGAAAACTATACTAGAATATAAGTCTGAAATCACCAATCCGCTTTGAAGACTGGTGGTTGCTCGTCCCTTCTCTGCATGAAAAGAGGCTGGCTAGGTATATAATAGGCTTGAATCGTGATTTTTATTTAATAACACCATGAGTTTTTGTTGTTCACTATTAATATCATCAAAATTCCGATGAAATTACAGAGCTTAGTTTTACGAAAGTAATTCATTTAACTGATAATCTGTCAATAATTATTTTCATTTCAATTTAACAATAACAGTTACATATTAACACATTTAATAGATTTCAAAACAATCAGCTTGAAGTGACAAGTTTTGACATAATTTGGTTTATTTTGGCGAACTAATCCTATTCATATTTTGCCCGTTATTTACAGAAAGGCGAATTGCAACAGTATGATAACGTAGCTAGTGAGAAGCCCCATCAATGATATAGGTAGCGTAGCGTCTATATAGAACAGTCCACACGCGGTCATCTTACTGAACGAACGATTGGCTTGTAGTACTTTCTTGCAAAGACGTGCGTGATCGCCTGTAAGAATAGTGAATTAGTTCAGATAAAATTTTAATTGAAGTAGCAGTTAAATACAACATGTAAGGAAATCATATCAAAGTTATGAAGTTTAGTAGTAACAATAATTGGAAGTAGATGTCGCCATCAAAAACTGCCGCATAAGCACAATATTGTTCGTCGGCGGCGCCCTCTCGCGTCCGGCACTGGTTCAGGCCATGGTCCGGAGCGAGAGGGAATGGGAAGCAGTCGCCTTCTTCTGCGAAGCTGTAATGCTAGAGAAGGAGGCGGCGGGACGGGAGAGGGAAAGGAGGGTCCCCCGTCCCAGCGGCCGCCGCGGTAGACGCTCCGGGCGTCGGGAGCCGCGAGACGACTCCCGGCCACCGTAGGCGCGGGTCTGTGGACAGTGAGCAATGGGCAGTTCACCGTCCGTACGTTCACTGAATAACGACAGACCGTGTCGACGGCGCGTTCGTGTTCCACGCGCGCCTCAAAGAGATGTCAGCAAACTTGGATGGGGCCACTGAGTATATAAAATATTCACTTATCGGTGGTCGGAAACGAAAATAGTTAGGATGACCTAGCTTTCAATATTTATCTAACTAAGCACGGGTGCTGCCGGGGCTGCGGGTTGTTCGAAAGAGATACCGCGCCCCCGGAACGCAAAGGGCACATGAAGGAACATAGACGGGTTTTAGTCAGTAAAAGTCTGACACTCCCTCCCGCCCCGCCCAGGGCGGGGGAAGTTATTTGATGATTTCCCGTCTATAAAAAAAAAGCACAATATTGTTTTCTACCTAGTCGGAAGGTCACTCTAAGGGAGATGCCACACGGTCGTTGCGGCTACGCTGCGTCGTCGCAACGCAATGATATCAACTAGTCAATGCTACACGAGCGCTGCGTTGGCGCTGCGTCAGCGGATATGCTTTTAAATATTGCGTTGCCGCTTCGTCGTTTCAAAGCAGTCCCCTTCCCCACTTCGTCTCCCTTTCGTCTCGTCTCGTTCTCCCTTTCTCCCGTTCTATCCTTGTGCGTTTCGTTGCCGTCCGTCATTTTAACGCATCGTTTGGCTTGTCGTTCAGATTTATACAGGATAAGTTTTTAACCAGTGCGTAAATTTTTTTTGGTAGTTCAGTGTCAGTAATAGAACACATTTCCGTGTTTAGTTAAAAAAAAAAAAAAAAATTTCATCCTTATCCGAGTTTGAAATAAGCAAAACATCCAGGACATAATCTATTCGCCATACTATCAATGAAAACTCGCGGCCGCCGCCGCCGCCCGGGCGCATGGCTGGGGTGAGGGGGTGGGGAATGCGCTAGCGCCGAGTGACAATGAAATATGGTTTTTAAGTAAACATGTTTCGTAAGCGATAACTTTTTTTTTTAGTACTAAGACATATCAAAATAAAATATACGTGTTTAATAAAACGTGTTGAAGTTTATTATGGCAAAATTTACGCACTGGTTAAAAAATTTTCCTGTATGTAGAACGACGGAGCGTCACCGCTTAGTCGACGCAGCGCCTACGCAATGCAGAGACAACGCGTCACTCTTAGCGTCAGGTACATTAGACCTAGATAGACTGATAGATAATTATCTTTTAGGTGCTGTGTTTTTTGCAATACCTACTCTATTTTTAGCGCGGTAAGCAAATATGAATTGTTTAGTATTCAGCTACATCAATACTATCTGCTGACGTAGCCGTTAGGTTCTTAACGTATTTAGAACATCACGCCATTCCTGTCATATTGTTAGAAAGTGACAGAGGCAGAATGATAATTTAAACACATTTAGCGCTAAATATATTTAGTGATTTTGGTAAAAGTGGATCTAAGTGACCGCCATCGCTATCACTGACGACTGTCTGAACGGCACTAATCATTTAAATTAAATCTATGGTACCTACTTGGACAATTCTTGTTCTTCATAAGCTGTATACATGACATCTCGGCTTCCTCAAAAGTTATATAGAACTTCTCACATTGCAAGCTGTGAATAAATACTAGCAATATATCCTTAACTATCCATAGAGTCGTAACCATTACCATCTCAGGAGTCTGAAGTTTTTCGATTTGCTGAAATCAAAGTCAAAGTATTTATTTAAATTACATCACTTTTATTGTCAAGAAGTAATACAGAAGGTTAAAGCTAGTTTCTGGTTCCAGAACGTAAGTCTAAAATCAGTAAAATATGCAACTCGTAGGTCCTCTATGAAAAATTGAGACTCGGTGTAGAACCAGTAAGACCAGCTTCTGCCCCCGACTTCGTTTGCGTGAAAATCGGGTGCCACAATACATAGCCAGATGTTTTTCAATAGTGTAGGTTCTTATCAGTGATAGAATTTGTGCTGGAGCAAGAATTATGTAAAAATGTATTCTTCAGCCCAATTCCGGCCACGGCGGCTAATCTTAATGTAGACTAGCCAAGTACGCAGCAGATATTATAGTGCACAAGTGTGTGCGTAAACAGGTGCACGCCCTCTTCCCCAACTCTCATAGTCCGATGGGACAGCCATCCGACACAACCGGGGAGAGAGCAGACGCAGGACCAACGGTTTTACGTGCTTTCCGAGACTTCGGGCTGTCACTGAGAAATTCCCAATGGAAATACCCAATAACATTTTTTGGTTGACCCGAGAATTGAACCCGCTCAACAGTCTTGCGTGCCTCCACAAGACCAACGGGGTAGCAAGAATGATATGCAGCATTTAAAGATCTAAAAGGAAATTAGAGAACAGATTACCTACGGGTGGTATTTTGAAAAGCGGCTTCCAAATTTCTATTTGAACATCGCGAACTGGGTCAGGCCTGTATAAATGTTATGTAAGCTGTTGTGAAGGAAAAGGCCACAACCAAACAAAATAATATTAATAATATAATTTATCCTGTATCTTCAAGGTTTTCTATTCAAAGACACAACACGTGTATTGTTTAGGCCCGAAATCCACCAAAGCGGAGAGGAGACGAGATGTCACGTAACAACCAATAGGATACTGTGTTGAGTTGAATGAAACTAAGCGGTGAGATGTGAAAATAACGGAAGCCGATTGGTTGGATGAGACATCTCTTGTCTCCGCTTTGGTGGATTCCGGGCCTTATTTTCTAATATTTTGTTTTGTGTTTCTAACCTATTATGATACAACAAAGTGTCTGTTTTTATTGTCAAAATAACACCTTAAATTAAAAATATACATTATTATCAAAAGTTTTACACGTTACTAACACAATTTTGAGAATTTTTGTCTGTCTGTCTGTTTGTCCGAAACGGCTGGACCAATTTTAATGGGACTTTCACTGGCACATAGCTGATGTTATATGGAGTAATTAAGACTACATTATATTCGGGAAAAAATTGGGTTCCGCACAAAAAAATAAACCGCGCGAAACCGATATTCACGCAGATGAAGTCGCGGCATACACTCGTTCTAAATAAATATGATTAAGTTAAAATGAGATTGACAACCAAACCTGTTATTAATGCAAATAAATGATACCTCGATATGTGATTTTGTTTGATTCGCTTGCATTTGTAACATTGTCTCCAAGAAAAATAAATTACGAGTGAATACATCTACCGTTGTGTATAGTATCTGAAAAAAAAAAAAAGATTTTTAAGATGGCGACCTAAAACGTTTATATTCAGCTATACTAATATTATAAAGAAGTAAAGGTTGTTGGGGGTTATCTCTGGATCTGCCGAACCTATTTAAAAAAATCTTTTACCCATAGAAAGCCACGTTATTTGTGAGTATCATAGATTTTATAACACCGCGGACCAGTAACCAAAGACGTGACGTGACGTAAGGGGGGTGAAATAAGTCATGCAAACGAAGTCGCGGGCAGTTCGCTAATATCAAATAATATTATGTTCGACTGTACTAACCAAAGCTTGAAAAATGGTCTTGTACGTATTGTACGCCACCAGAATATTTTGATAAATATGAAATAATTTGATACAACACGTTTCCTTTTCTTGTTCATTATTCAGGTTCAAAATGGCTTTCATCCATTCATTGAGGTATTTTGTTAACAATACCATGACGCGGATTGCGTAAACGCAATCCATGTCAAATTTTGTAAGCATTAAGTTACGAATAACAATTGTCATATACGAGATACTATATTTGGATCCTCTTTGATTTGTGACATATATTAAGATGTTAATACCGAAAACAATAAAAACTGTAACCCAATTTTGAATAAGGTATTTTTTGAGACTCTTACTAAAACCGATATTTTTATGTATAGCCTGAATTAACACAATGAGCAAGATATTGTTCTGACTGTGCACAATATTGAGCACAAACGCTGTTATCATTCCGGTAGCGTAGTAAAAGTATAAAGTAAAAACTGTAAGCAAAATTATAGTGTCATTATGGATATTTATGTAGTCTACGTTGGATTCATCGAAAAACATGTAATAAACACAGATCACAATAATATAACAGACACTGAAGAACGACATGACAGTACGCATCTTCCCATTTGGAGTGATATAATCATCTTGTAAAATATATTTCGAAGAAAATAATAAAAAAAGTGGACAATGTAACGGATAAAACATTTTTTGAACTTCTTTTTCTATACGATTATTGAGTAACATTTCTGGTGGGTAAAGTGACAGGTTTGGTTTAATTTTCCTGTTCTGGAATATTCCAGAAATCTTTTTCCACATGTTGATAGTTCTACTACCTGTCCGTTGTAAAATATTAATGAGTCTTAGGAACATAAATAAAAATGATAAAAACATTAATAAGTAATAGTGCGTTCATATAATATTTTGTATGTATATTTGATTATATCGTTGTTATTGGTGACGTTAAAGTTGATACTCTAATTATAGTAAAAGGTTACGCTTGTTATTCTTTGTTTCCGTTCACGCTCCTGCGTTCGATTCCCATGTCGCGCTGAAAGTGTTATTGGGTTTTTCCATTAGGAATTTCTAAGTAGCAGCAAGGATATGTCCGTTCAAGCAAAACCTATATATGTTTGGTGCTCACCACGAGCACCAGAGATACCATATTTGGAAACAGAAAAACTCTTATGAACGCCGTTGACCTTTGCGACAGGCTTGTTATTGTGACCCAATCTCAATTCATTTGTCCTGCGTTCGCTCATTAGCATACATAGCCATGCTGACTTGGGACCTAGGCTTTGTACTATTGATGATCGTCTTTCTGATGGAAAGGATATCCCTTTAAGCAAAACGTGGTGAGCAGCAGAGATACCATATTTGGAAACAGGAAAACTCTTATGAACACCGTTGACCTTTGCGACAGGCGTGTTATTGTGACCCAATCTCAATTCATTTGTCCTACCTTCGCTCCTTAGCATACATAGCCATGCTGATATGGGACCTAGGCTTTGTACTATGGAAGATCGTCTTTCTGATGGAAAGGATGTCCCTTCAAGCAAAACGTGGTGAGCAGCAGAGAGACCATATTTGGAAACAGGAAAATCCTTATATTTATTATTTATTTATTTATTCATAAACGCCGATTTTTGTTTTCATATGAACGAGGTTGACCTTTGCGATAGGCGTGTTAATGTAACCTAATCTCAATTACCTTGTTCTAAAAGCATACGCAGAAAATATATCTAGATAAGGTCCCATGGTCCCATACCAATTTTCACTGTCGGTTGGCTAAGAATCTTTGTATTTCAACCCATGTTTCTTTGAAATTGAAACCCACTCACGCAACAGTTACTGCCTTTAAAATGAAGCTTGAGGCTTAAATTTGAGTCTTCTTTATCATATTTGTGTCAGTTTTCTTTGAGGCGTGATGGAAAATAAATAACGGAACGGACCGAAGGTAAATATTCCAGTTGTGATGTGGTTGCCTATTATGTTGTTGTATGTTGTTGTTGTACTATGTTTCTCCTTGCCTGATTAACTAAGTGTGCAAGATCATCGTCAACGTCTATAGATGACCCTGATGGAGAAAATGAGCAGGAACCAAATACTGTACAAATGATATATCCATCCATACATCTCAATATTTTTGCTGTTCCGGTTTGAAAGGTATGGGTGCTGGTGTAATTACAGGCAAATGAGACATTTCAACTTCGTCTCTGGGATGGCAACGCATCTGGTATTTATTTATTTATTTATTTTATTGGTTCACCAACAATTGTTTACACTGGTACTATGCTTAATATAATATCGACGCAAGAAAGCGATCTTGTAGTATCTCGAAAAGATGAACTTTTCACCAGAGCCAAAAAACTATTTAAAAAATTCATAACTCATAAACTAGCTATACTAGAGAGGTAATTTTTGGAACAACTATTTCTTATAATGAAATTTATCAATGACCCTAAAGATAGCATTGTAAAGTTAGTATAACATGAGTTTTAATGAGTTACAGCAATTGGTATTTCAATTTGAAGCTTCAATATTGCTGTATCTAGGTAGTTGTAACTTAGGCACAACAAAATTGCTTTAAAATTTTAGAAAACGATTATGATGTATGTAATGTGAAATAAATTAATAAGTCCTCGCATTTCGTTGTACTTCACATTCTTTTTAGAAGTGCATCTTAAATTTGGTGTTAAATACAAATAAAACAAATAATTATGTTTAATTAAATGTTGTATGTTTATTTTAACAATCTTTTTTAGAAAATAAAGTTTGACGTAGTTATAATTATCAGGTATAATCACGATTATAAAAAATAAACAATACAAAAAAAAAATTACACCACTAAAATTTTGGAACTTAATTCAGTTTGCAGTTATGTAGTCTCACTCAATCGCATCTCCTTCATTCAGACTCATTTAAAGTATCTAGCACTTTTTTGTCGCGTTTAAGACATAAAAATTCTTTGGCGTATGCTTTCGGTATGACATTTTTGTCAACTAGTTTTTTCAAGTCATTGTATTTCTGCATTGACACAGGAAGTTTTGCCGAGTAAAGGCAGTAGTTTGGTTCTGAACCATTAAGACTGCATAATGTGACCTCTGTAGCTTCAGCATTTGGTAGCATGGTCGGATAATATTTATTAGAAAAGTGTTGAATGAAACGTAGTAAGTCTACATCACAATCAAAACCCGAGCGATAGAATTGTTGTATCTCTAGCTGGAGAGAAATACTGAAGCGGCGAAATTGCTGTATCTCGATAAATTATTATTTGGTGGCTATGCATAATGCTGTAAGTGTTTGTAGTATAATAAACGGGGACCGTGTATCTTGACTTAGGAAAAAATGTATAATTACATTTTTGTTGTATCTATTTGTTTTTTAAAATAGTTGTTTTTATGTTATTTACAGCATTTTGAAGTATTTTTTGTTAAAAAAGTTAAGAAAAAGTCGACGTCGTATAATAAAAAAAAACCGACCTAAGAAAACGTGAATCAGACTGTCCGATGCAGTATTTTTTTCTGAATTCAAAAATGTAATAAACCGAAAATGCCATTTTTCGAGATACGACAAAATCGCTTTCTTGCGTCGATATGTAAATGATACAACCATATAGTGCAACAATCACTTACAGGTAAACTCCGCATGCATAGAGAGTTGTGCAAAAGTAAATAATAAAAAGAAAAGTAAATAATAAAAAGATATTGCAGATATTGGTATTGCAGATATACGCTTAACACCAGGCACTATGGCTTAACATCAGGTGGTGGTTTGCCGTAAAAAAAAAAACAAATTGCTGATATCCATGACGCATATCACCAATTTTTTTATGCCTATTAATAATTATTAATAATTAATAATCATTTTCTATTGGCATTGAGGTATATTCTTATTCTTTTTGGCGTCGTCCGTAACTTTTATTAACGTTAACGATCTAATCTCGCTCGTAAAAATGCTTCTTTTTTACAAACATTTTGACATGTTTTTGACATTGATTGTTGCCGAGGTAACTAAAGTGTAAACGTTTTCAATTACGAGAATTAGCCTTCCTTATTTCAAACTAGCTGTTGCCCGCGACTTCGTCCGCGTCAATTTCTGTTTTAATGATCGCGATTAAGAAGTTTTAAAAAAATATATTTTAAAGTACTTCTACGTAAATGATATTTTTAGTCTTATTTTCTTGTGACAGAAGAACATACTGATTTTCTCCGCAACCCGATCTTGACAACGCGACATATAGTTTGCCGTGTGAAAAGCTGTCTTGATGTAATTCGATTCCTACGTGTTTAAATGTTTGCCCCTGTGATTTATTAATTGTTACGGCAAAATATAACTTAACGGGACATTGAATTCTTTTAAAATTAAAGTGTAAATCAGTTCGAATCATTGGGATGCGAGGTATAAGCACTGTTTCACCAACTGCTGGACCAGTCAAAACTACTGCAACGGTCAGGTTATTGCGAAGAAATTGGCTTGCAGTCAGGAGGTCCTGTTACATAAATTTTGTGGTTTAAGATTTCTAAGTAATATTATTGGGACACCTATTTTTAACTTGAGGAAACGTGGGGGAAGGCCACTCGGGTTTAAAGAATTAAGAAACTCTTGTGGGTAATGAACCGCATCTTCTTGATCCATTACATTACCAATAGATGTGTAGGTAACTAGTATCTCCTGGAAGTTTAGTTAAGATTAGGTCGTTAATTTCGTCAACGCTACTGTTTCTCGCTGCTAATATTGCGTTTTGACACGTCCATTATTGTTAAAAGATAGACATAACAGTCGCGGACAATTTTTTACATAATTTAAAGGGGAATAATTCTTTTATACATATTTTTTGGGCAACTTAAACCGTGTACGCAGCGCACGCAACGGAATCCCTCAAAGATGAATAATTTTCCCCGTTATTTCCACATTTTCCGCTGATTCTTCGCTCCTATTGGTTGCAAAGTGTTTTTTATAGCCTAAAGCTTTCCTCGATAAATGGACTATCCAACACAAAAAGAATTGTTTAATTCCAACCAGTAGTTCCTGAGGGGTTTGACGCATTTGGTGCACTTCTCAACTTGTACACCATGCTCAAATGGTGAACTTAGCAACTGGTGCACTTCTCATATGGTACACTTCGCAACTGGTGCACTTCTCAACTGGTGCACTTCGCAAAAGGAGCACTTTTTAAGATGAGTGGAGATTTCTTAAAAATACAATCAACAAAATAATTTTAGTTAAACTCTACATAACCAGAATAATATTTTAATTTTTTCAAAAATAAAAAAAGTTTCTCCAATTATTCAAGTAATTTAATTTATAGCTATATTTACTTAATTACTAAGTAAGAAACATAGGTTTATCTATACTATTCATAACCTGAGAAACAGGTTATGATATAATTTAAAGCTTTATCTAAATATATATAATTCAAAGGTGACTGACTGACTGACTGACTGACTGACTGAGATAGTGATCTATCAACGCACAGCCCAAACCACTGGACGGATCGGGCTGAAATTTGGCATGCAGGTAGATGTTATGACATAGGCATCCGCTAAGAAAGGATTTTCATCAATTCTACCCCCAAGGGGATAAAATAGGGGATGAAAGTTTGTACGAAACTTTGTCAATTTTAAACCGATTGAGCTGAAACTTTGCATGCATAAAGCTACTATGACGTAGGCATCCCCTAAGAAAGGATTTTGATAAATTCCACCCCTAAGGGTATAAAATAGGGGATGAAAGTTTGTATAAATCTTCGTAGATTTTCGACTGATTGAACTGAAATTAAAGATTGGAGCTACTATGATGAAGACGTCGCTTAAATAGGATTTCGATAAATTCTACCCCCAAGGGGATAAAATAGGGGATGAAAGTTTGTATGAAACTTTGTCAATTTTAAACCGATCAAGCTGAAACTTTGCATGCATAAAGCTACTATGACGTAGGCATCCCCTAAGAAAGGATTTTGATAAATTTCACCCCTAAGGGGATAAAATAGGGGATGAAAGTTTGTATAAATCTTCTTAGATTTTCGACTGATTGAACTGAAATTAAAGATTGGAGCTACTATGATGAAGACGTCGCTTAAATAGGATTTAGATAAATTCTACCCCCAAGGGGATAAAATAAGGGATGAATGGAGGATGTAAACATATTAGTTTGAACCTATCAGTACCTAATGGAACGAAATACCTAATTAATAATAATACTTCTTAACGCGAGCGAAGCCGCGGGCAAAAGCTAGTTTAATTTATAATCTGTTGGGCAGTAGCGACCCCGCGGACCTGATCTCCCGGGAGAAGTATTGTTCTTCATCTCTGGCTTGCCTTTATTAGCCGGCCGGATTGAACACTAACGAGGAACAGAGCTCCCACCTCTCTCTTGCCTTCATTGGCCGGTTTGGAGTGGAGATTCGCAAGAGCATACGTGTTCGGGGAAGGAAGTATTTCAGTAAGGTGCTGGTAGGGATCTTGACCGTACTTGCGGGATTGTCCTGATAGCCTTGAAATACCTCTCCACTCCTCAAGCACCTCAGTCTGTGTTGCCCTCTTGTCGCTACGTCACTACGTGCTAGTGGCCGTTTTAGGGGGCCCATTTATCGAGTGTGCTAGTCACCCCCTGCCATTTTATCTATGTCATAAAAACATTGATTGGCAGGGGCCATAGTCCTTCCATAGTGTCAGGAAAATAGTCTATTTATTTACGTACGCCTCTCAAAGGTCCGGAACTTTAGGGTCCCGAGATACGTAACGACTATAACTTAAAGAAGTACAGTTTAAATTATAATATTATAAAGATGATGATCATTGATGTAATATGATATTATATCATGTCTTTATTATGATAACTTTTTGCTGTAAATTATATATTATCATTTCCGAGTGACTTTATTATTTATTTTTGAAACAATAAAAATGTTATTCTGGTTATGTAGAGTTTAATTAAAATTATTTTGTTATACCTATTATTAAAATTATTGTATTTTTAAGAAAATGACCTACGCAAAACCAAAGATTCTTTCATTTTTTCCAAATCTCCACTCATCTTAAAAAGTGCTCCTTTTGCGAAGTGCACCAGTTGAGAAGTGCACCAGTTGCGAAGTGTACCATATGAGAAGTGCACCAGTTGCTAAGTTCATCATTTGAGCATGGTGTACAAGTTGAGAAGTGCACCAAATGCGTCAAACCCTTCCTGAGATTAGCGCGTTCAAACAAACGAACAAACAAATTCTTCAGCTTTTGCTATTGATTATTTATTTATTAAAACTTTATGCACTGACGTAAAAATATACCGTATAAAGGCGGATTTAAAGGCGGCGATAGGAAGAAGAAGGCCTCAATAAAACTAAGATGATAATGCTCCCTCTATATCATTTTGTTTTGTTATTAGAGTTGATACCTTTTGCTCAGTCCAAAAGGTAATAATAGAATTTTATTAAAACTTTGCACAGTCAAAGCATTTATTTCATAAACAGGCACATTTCAATTATCAAAGAGATAGTTGGTTTGTGATGTAATAAGAACAAAGGCAATTAAACTATTAAAACTATAAAATATAATTAAGTGGATTTAAAGCGTAACAGACAGTTGACAGAGCACAATGACATGGACGAGAGAGAGCCTATAGCCTATGCCTTTATCAAGGCAAACATGCACATCACACATTGTCATTTAACTTAGCGCAGACGTTCATACACTCAACACCCTTCTGGACTTAGACGCTTTAAAATTAAACCCATTGAGTAGGTAAAATTTTCATGTTTCGGTCGATGGAGTCCTTTTCTCAAAATGTCGGCGACCATGTCTCTAGTGCATCCACATTAAACCATGACTGGTTTGACAGCAATCTTCTCGCGTACGAAGTGGTAGTGGGGACTTCCATGTTTTTACTGCATGCATGGTAGACAGCATTTCTTGAAAGACTAATCGCACTCTGATTATCGCAGTAAAGGGTTATAGGTGCACCTTTAACTTCAAGCGCATCACGCAATTAGTTATTAAGTTGAAGGCAGACTTAACACGCAGTAATTTCACAGAAAGGCGAATTGCAACAGTATGATAACGTAGCTAGTAAGAAGTCCCATCAAATATATGGGTAGCGTAGCGTCTACGTAGAACAGGCCACACGCGGTCATCTTACTGAACGAACGATTTGTCTGTATCACTTGCTTACAGAGACGCGTTTGATCGTCTGTAACATATACAAAAAATACAACACACATCAATAAAACGACACAAACAACAACAATACAATACAAGAATAACAACAACATACAATTTAAGAGAAATTTGAAATGCAACCGGATAAAATGCATATGAAACTCGTACATTGAATAAATATATACGGCGTTGCGAAAGCTACCTCTTTCAAAATTATTATACTAACTTGGACAGTTCTTGTTCTTCATAAGTTGTATGCACGTCGTCTCAGCGTCCCTAAGGGCTTTATAGAACTTCTCGCATTCTAGACTGTGAATAATTACTAGTAATAAATCCTTGATCATCCATAGAATTGTCACAAATCCGATTACAGGCGACCGGAAAATTTGCTGGAAAAAGTTTATTTTAAAATTATTTGCAAGTATTAATATTAACTAAGATAAAAGGCAAGTGAAATATTAAATAAGCTTCTGCATGCGACTTTATCTGTGTGGACTTCAAAATTTGTCCAAATTACCCCGCAGGATCACAAAAACCGGATTATTCTATTTTTTGAGCCAGATTGATGTGCTAAATTGCGTTCAGCCATTTAAGCGGTAAAGAGTAACGGACATCCATCTAGTCATCCTCAGAAATTTTCACATTTGCGGTAGTGTCGGATAGTAATAGTAAAATTACCTCGTTGCGTGATGTTAGATCTTTCAACATTTGTAGTCTAATCTCCAAATAACCTATATGTCGTATGAATACACTAACCGTTGTATATAATATCTGTAAAAGAAAAGTAATAGGAACAATTATCATGAATCGTTTTGAGTATTCAAATGATCGAACTAAATTCATGCCTTGGGTGTACCACATTTGTTTGCCTCACCCTTTAGTTTTGTAAATCTTTCGGTAGTTGTATCTGATTATGGCGCTCCTTAACAGCTATATTTTTCGAAAATGATACAGCCAAAGTTTTGCCTGTCTAGACAGTGTCGAATAAGAGCAGTGGGACAGAGTATAGATAACATTTTCAAGACAAAAACACTTACCAATACTTGAAATACTTTCTTAAACAGCTTGTAAGCTTCCAAAATATTTTGGTAAATGTTAAACAATTCAACACAGTATTTCTCATTTTCTTGTTCTTGATGCAGTGTCAATATTTTATTGGTCCATTCATTGAGATATTTCCTTAGCAACGTAATTACACGGATAGCATAAACACAATTTACATCAAATGCAGCGTATATGAAATCACAAATAAACATGGCGATATGTAAATAGTCTAAATGAAACGCTACCATATGTGTGGAATAAATGAAAACGTTCACTCCAACGGCAACACAAACAGACATCCAATTCCAAACGATAAAACTTCTGACATTCTTACTAAAGTCGATTTTTTTATGTATGATCTGAATCAAAACAATGAGCATGATGTTGTTTTGACTCGAAACTATATTCAGAATAAAAAATATTACAATGCCCACACCAAGGTAAAGGAACGTGAATGCAGTGATCATCCAGATGATCATATTTCTGTGAACATTCGTGTAGTTATCATTGACTTCATCGAAATACATGAAGTAAATACAAGTTACGATAACAAAACACACACTGAGGAACGACGTAGTGTTCCGCAACTTTCCATTGGGAGTAATATAATTATCTTGTAAAGTGTACTTTGAAGAGAACAATACAAGAAGCAAGGAGTTGAAAGGATAAAACATTCTTTGAATATCTTTTTCTATACGATTATTTAATAACACTTCTGGTGGAACCAATGATACGTTTGGTTTTTCTTTTTCGAATATTGAACCAACCTTGTACATTTTGACGGCGTTAACTGTCGGTCGTTGAATGATAAATAGAAGGGAAGTTATAAAGTTGTAATAGGATTGCGTTCTAAATATAATTTTGTATGTATTGATCGAATCACTGAGACCCAACGGTGTCAATTTTCAAATTAAAGTGAAGCAATTAAGTAATACTATTTATTCTTTCTGGTGATATAATCGTAATAAAACATTTTATACTTCTTGATCAATACGTTTAAAATAAAGTTTTATTATATACCTACATAAAATTATAAATTTGTCATCATTATTTTTGTCTGTCACGCTAAAGAGAGCGGGGTGAGGCCCTTATCCACTGAGACCACATCTCGGTGCATCCCGACATCAGCTTCTAGGAAGTACTCCCTGAGACTGCATATCTCACGGTTGTGCAGGGTCTTAGCATTTAAATAGCCTCGACCTCCACACTCGAGCGCTCCTTCAACGATTGCTTCATGTCAGTAGGATTGATGCCTAACGCTTCCGACATACCCAAATATTTGAGGAAAGAGATCTAAGGTTTATGGATTCCGAGAATTGGGTTCCCACAGATTCCATAATCTCTCCTCGCTTCACATGCATGACTGCACTTTTGTGCACACCAAATTCCATCCTGATGGCACTACTGAAAGTTTTTGTTACCTTCAGTAGCTCCATCAGTCGCAAATTGTTGGGGGCAAAGAATTTCAGATCATGTATGGTTATTATTATTATTCTCGTTTATTCATTCAAATTAAATAGAAATTACATAGAAATTACATTTTTAAATATTAATATAAAAATGATAACATTTAAAAATAAAAAATAATATCGAACCGGCGTCGGGAACAGGGTCCATGCCACCAGTGGTCAAGGCTCCTGAGAAAGGAATCGATACGCGCCGTGTCTAAGAGTACCGCTTTCTGAATCAAGCCATTGATCCAACGAGGTTCGAGGCTCTTAGCAATTAAGCCATTGGCTGAAACGACTATCGGCACAATGATCGCTGAGTCCACATCCCACATGTCGACAACCTCGCGAGCCAAATCAAGATACTTGACCTTATTATCATTCTCGGCCTTCACGAGGTTCACGTCATGTGGGACTGTTATGTCAACAATCATTGCGCGCTTCTCTAAGCGATCCACCACCACTATATCAGGCTTATTGGCTACTATAGTCCTGTCAGTGATTATGGATCGGTCCCAGTACAATGTGACATTGCTATTTTCGAGAACTGGGTCGGGCACATACCTATAGTACGGTACTTCCGATTCTACAAGGCGGTATTTCAGAGCAAGTTGCTGATGGATGATACTGGCCACAAGGTTGTGCCTATGCAAGTACTCTTCGTTAGCTAGACGAGAACACCCAGAGATAATGTGGCGGATTGATTCCCCCGGCCGGTGGCATCCCCGACAAATGTCAAGCGTGCAATCCTTCACAATAAATCTCCGATAGTTATTCGTCATGATAACTTCGTTCATAATTGCACAGACAAAACCCTCGGTTTCCCCAAATAGGTTATTATTATTATTATTTATTATTATAGAACGGACCATAGGCACCGTTTTATGATTCTTGGGCCCACTTTTCAACAGCCATGAGACCTATCCTATGTCATATAAAAGTTCTTAAGGTATACTCCACACCATTCTATGGCAGCCAACTTCAAAGCCAGCTCGAAAATGGTATTTTGGTACATTTTGTAATATTCGTGTAAACCCTGGGCAAAGATTCCCACATTGCTTAACAGTGACTGCACACGTTCTCTAAGCAGCCAAACGTTATTTTGGTGAATACTGCTCCAAGTCATCTAAATTGTAGTCTCTGTATATTTCAATGTCATACACACCACCGTCCCGTAAATTCTAACTGATGACCTTGCAAATTTTACTTGATAACATCCCAAGGAAATGAAAAGAATATCATCTTCACTTAGTTGGGGAAAATCTTTTAAATGAGGCAGATTAGCTTGCATTCTTATGAACGCCGCCACCCTTTGCCTGTCTGTTCAAGTTTTTCAAAGTAACATAATTAAATTAAATATTTGGAGAGCTGATTCTCTCATTTATAGTATGCCAAATATTATGACTACGCATATGGACAGTAGCTCAGCTATTTTATAATCTACGAACATACACTCAGCGGCACGGAATGTGGCCCAAGCGCGTTATGTAGCTTATTATCAAAATTAAACTCAAAACAGCGTTTTTTTTTGTTGCAAATCTTAAATGTTTATTCGCATCCTTAATGCGAATAATTAATTAACAAAAAAAAGAGTTAATATTTAAAATTTAACAAAATTACAAAAAACTACATTTAGGTCAAGTTTAAAAACAATGTTTATGAATAAAATTTACAAAATAACGCTATTGTACTTAAAATTAATAGCGGGTATTTGCACCTCTGACTCTGATGACCAACTGCATGTGATCAGGCATACTGTGGATTATGTTTTGAATGTCCACATGGGGTATTTCTTACTAGGCGTCCAACTGAACGGGTTTCATCTGACTGATAGTCTTTGGAGGGTTGGAATTGGATCGGATGTATCTTTAAAGCATGTCCTAGCCATGTTCTCTCTGATTGATGCCTGCGCTTCATGCTAGCCACTCCAATTTTGTAATTCTCGCCTCCAATAGTTAATAATCCACGCAACAAGCTGTGTGAGGTCGGACATTATCTTGCATTAAGATGAAATCTTTGCCATCGATGAATCCCGCGAATGGTTTAACATGTTCTTGGAAGATCTCTCCAATGTATTGCACTGCCATTAGACAACCTGCAACTGCTGCCAACTCTGTGCGTGCGTCTGAACATATCCCTCTGCAAACAATAACTAATCCACCATGAAAACTGACGATTTCCCTAGGAGTGGCTGGCAGAAACCTTTCTCTATGCCTTCTCTATCCACGTTCGCGGTCATCTGGAACTCTTAAGGCCACTTTGCATTCGTCAGTCCACAGAACTTTACTGCATTGCTCGTGAGTCCAATTTGCGTGTTCGCGAGCCGACCAAAGTCGAGATACGCGATGGTGCCTGGGCGGCTCTGAACCTCGAATTGGTCTTCGAGCACGCAGATCCCGTTCCTCCATTCTTCTTCTTATTGTTCGCTCACTTACAGTGATCCCACTTGCCGTTTGTGGCCGCTGCCGTATTTAAACCGCAGTAAGAAACCGATTTCTCAAAATTACGAGAGCGATAAATGGGTCATCTCGCGCTGATGTCCGCCTAATACCACCACTTTCTGGTCTCCTTGTGCAAAGGCTAGTCTGGTCGTACCTTGTTAAGGCGTACCTGAGAGTTGGACGGGGTGTACATTTAAAGTTTCGGCAATCTCTCGCTGCTTTTTCCCCTTATTCCGAAGCAACACAGCCTGGGCAACCTCAGCTAAAGTTAGAGGTATTGTTATTTAATTCTGGATGCATAAATGACTATAGATTAATTAAAAAATAAAACAACAAAGATTAAATGCACGACCATTTGAATATCGAGTTTTAACTCGCCCATATTTTGTGCGTTCCGGTAACGAACTAACGTTAAGGGTCACAGAAATTAAACAAATTTACTTTTTTTGTGCTCACTCTCTTAAATTAACAGAAACAAATGTCCTAACAATCTACCATTCGAAATTTTCATATGCGATATCAAAATCGCCTATTATCGGTTACTTTATGTTTGGGCTACATTCCGTGCCGCTGAGTGTATTATGTGGTAGTACTCTATTAAAATAATTTTGGCGTAATAGTTTGAATCTGCTTTTAAACTTGCCATTTACCGCTTCCACCACCCAACGACATTTGTTACCAATCTTGCTTTGTTAGCTTGTTCGGTCGTCATTTGACTTTGATGTCTATCCTTTGTCGGAGAAATATGTGCTTCATATTCTAATGACTGTAGATCTACTACACCGTCTCTGAAACCCCTATTTAAAATGAAAACATCGTTTTCATGAAAAGTTCAATGAAAAACGTTTTCTCCATCAGATAAGGTACTCTTTATTGTAACATCGCTTGTTGTTGCAGCTTAAGGACCAAGAACGTCCATGATATAACCGTCACTGTATACCATTCTAAACGGTTTCAATAAGTTTTGAAACTTGTGATGTTAAGTTAAACACTCAAAAAGAAAATAATTACTTTTTTTCTATAACAACTTAAGTTTCATCACATATGACTTGCAAGTTTTACTTGATGATATCCCAAAGAAATCAAGAGAATATCATCTTCACTTAGTTGGGGAAAATCTTTTAAATGAGGCAGATTAGCTTGCATTCTTCTGAACGCCACCCTTTGCCTGTTCAAGTTTTTCAAAGTAACATAATTAAATAAAATATTTGGAGAGCTAATTCTCTCATTTATAGTATGCCAAATATTATGACTACGCATATGGACAGTAGCTCAGCTATTTTAAAATCTACGAACATATTATGTGGTAATACTCTATTAAAATAATGTTGGCGTAATAGTTTGAATCTATTTTTAAACTTGCCATTTACCGCTTCCACCACCCAACGACATATTGTTACCAATCTTGCTTTGTTAGCTTGTTCGGTCATTTGACTTTGATGTCTATCCTTTGTTGGAGGAATATGTGCTTCATATTCTAATGATTAGATCTACTACACCGTCTCTGAAACCCCTATTTAAAATGAAAACATCGTTTTCTTGAAAAGTTCAATGAAAAACGTTTTCTCCATCAGTTAAGGTACTCTTTATTGTAACATCGCTTGTTGTCGCAGCTTAAGGACCAAGAACGTCCATGATATAACCGTCACTGTATACCATTCTAAACAGTTTCAATAAGTTTTGAAACTTGTGATGACTAAGTTAAGCACTCAAAAAGAAAATTATTACGTTTTTTTTTTTCTATAAAAACTTAAATTTCGTCACATATGACTTGCAAGTTTTACTCGATGAGATCCCAAGGAAATCAAAAGAATATCATCTTTACTTAGTCGGGAAAATCTTTTAAATGAGGCAGATTAGCTTGCATTCTTCTGAACGCGCCACCCTTTGCCTGTTCAAGTTTTTCAAAGTAACATAATTAAATAAAATATTTGGAGAGCTAATTCTCTCATTTATAGTATGCCAAATATTATGACTACGCATATGGTCAGTAGCTCAGCTATTTCAAAATCTACGAACATATTATGTGGTAGTACTCTATTAAAATAATTTTTGCGTAACAGTTTGAATATACTTATAAACTTGCTATTTACCGCTTCCATTACCCAACTACATTGTTACCAATCTTGCTTTGTTGGCTTGTTCGGTCGTCATTTGACTTTCATGTCTATCTTTTGTTGGAGGAATATGTGCTTCATATTCTAATGACTGTAGATGCTAGATACTACCATGTCTCTGAAACCCCTATTCAAAGTTAAAAAAAAACGCTTTCTTCATCAGTACATAAGGTACTCATGATGACCAAGAACGTCCATGATATAACCATCACTGCATACCATTCAAAACGGTTTCAGTAACTTTTGAAACTTGTGATTGTTGACTATAATAAACACAATTTTCTTTAAATACATAAGTTTCATCTCATGCTACTATTGCTTTCTTATTTTCATAATTTCCATGTACTATTTCTGGTAAAATCAAATTTTCGGCAAGCATGTTATGCCTGGATATATTACCCATACCTAAATGATTACTCACAAAATCTGTTACCAAATATTGTCTAGTTAGTGTTAATTTCGTTCCAAGGTCCTGCGTGGTATATTAAATAGAAGCCAACCTTTCATTACATTCTCTTGTCCTAAATGTTGACAAGTAAATGATAAATACAAAAAAAAAAACTAATTTTAATCTTTGGTTAACTGCAGATAATAGTTTATTAGTCATATCCGTGCAATATGCAACATTTAACTCATGTGGGGCATTGCAATTGTCACGTAATGATTTCCATTCGTTGCTTTCCAGATGATCTGTACGTATCCTAGGATTTTCTAGGATACACAAACGTTGTGAACAAAGTATGTTTACTTTATTCGTATTGGGAATTCTTTGACGTTGAACGTTGTGGTAATAGAGAATATGGTTTGTGATAAGTAATAATTCTTCTTCACTCTTCTTATTTTTAAGGAGGTAAACGACCCCTCTGGTTTTCATTGCTGATTCCGTTAGGAGACGATTGCTTTTTTTGTATAGGCACTTTAACAAATCCCTTAGTTTCTTCTAGTATTTTACAAATACACTATGCATATCGGTCTCTACTCATTATTAACCTCTAACCGACCCCTTAGGCTTTCATTGCTGATTCCGTTGTTAAAGTGCCTATACAAAAAAAGCAATCATCTGCTTTTTTTGTATAGGCACTTTAACAAATCCCTTAGTTTCTTCTAGTATTTTACAAATACGCTATGCGTATTGGTTTCTACTCATTATTAACCTCTAACTTGTACTTGCAATTTAGGTGGATTTCTATCTATTAATTTGGGCCCAGTTATTTCACTTTTTTGGGAAAAATCGATATCAATTTAGTCATTTATACACACCGGAGTAGGTGGCATACGACCACGGCTTTCAGATGAGAATGTTTTCTTGTTTCATACTTTTTAGAACGTGAATTTTTTGTAGTCGGGTTTTAGTTTTTTAAACTTCTTTTTTTAAACTATATTTTTTTAATACTCTTGATTGCAATTGTTCTTTAAACTGCTGCATAAGCCCGATCAACTCTACAAAAGCCATCCTTACACCAACTATTTCCATGTTCTTTTGTTCTTCAAGGATCAAACGATATTCTTCGTTTCTAAAAAGTCTGTCCCGCACAGAACTTTCTGCTTGAAAAGGAGTCTCTTCATACTACATACTATTTAGCAAAGGAAGCTCCTCTTGGTTGAATGGTGTATAAGTAGAGGCAGCAGTATCTTCTTGAGATGGCTGGAGAGCAAAATACAAAGGTTGAGATGGAGTTTCTTGCCCGTTCTTGTCCATACGAAACTACCTTTTGGAATGGGCAACTAGATTCAATAGTTTTAGTTAATTGACGTCCGAAAGTGCCTTATAATAGTCTAATTGGAATAAATGATATGACTTTGACTTTGATAAAGCCACATTACTTTATTCATTTATTTTTCAATTTAAATTGTCACTAATCATCATCCACAAGGACAAGTAGTTTGTATTGGAAAATTTAATACTATGATATACTTTTAATAGATGAAAAAAAAGAAGACAAAATACAGACATGTTCAATAAAAGCTTGTGATCTTGTGAGGTCTGCGGTTCACCAAATCCATCACCCATTATGGAAACTATTTTGAGTTCCCATTGGGAGAGTGAAGAGGCTGTAGATGGACTACATCCTGTGGCAGACGCAGAACGCCGTGCAGCTGCTGCTGCCTTTTTGGCAGTGATTTTTAAAAAAAATACCATCACGCCTGTATTCCCCGAAGGGTTAGGCAGAGGTGTACCAATGTACACCCACAGTTCGCCGGTATATTTAGGTCCCATGTAATAGGGGGCGAGCCTATTGCCATTAACCGGGCACAAATCCAAACTCCGAGCTGCTACTGAGAATTTCATAGATAAACCCAATAACACTTTTTGCTCGACCTGGGAATCGAACCCGGGACCCCTTGCACAGCAGTCGTACTTGCGACCTCGAGACCAACGGGGCAGTGATTTTTATCTGTCCATAAATTAACAATATAATTACACACTCACAAAATTTCCCAAAATTTGAATTTTAATAGTCACGAACAAGCATTGTGTAATGCGGCGAGGTATTTGCAAAAAAAATATGATGTAGGTAAATTAAGCTCAACAGACAGGTATGTTAATAAGATAAAATTAACCTATTTAGTACTTAATAAATCAATTAACGAAAACTTACTTTTTGCCACTGTTTCGTCGTTTTGGTGCACCCACCCATAGCATTCTGGTTGGTGCAAGTTGCTTCCCACAGTCGATGATTCAGCGTACGACCGTCGATACTCCTCAAATTGCCTTGAGCCAAATCTCGATACTCTTCAAGGAATTTCAGGAGAGTCAATTTGTGCCGCTGTCGGTCAAACCTCGTATCGTTATTATTTTTGTGAACCCCACCGTTGCTTGGTCACTACCCTTGTTCACATATTTACATATATATTTTATGGATTCGACACATAGTATGCATACTTCGACGTCGATATTAGCTTGCAGCATTCTCGATCGATCGAGTATGTTTGATGAAAATAGCAAAAGGCGTCTTGAGTACGTTTATGCATATAGCGTGTACCTCCGATAAAGCTTGACGGTAAGATAACTAACCGTCTCATGTTCTTCACGTTGTTGTCTTGTTGCATTGTGTCTCGCAGGTGCACAGATCCTTCCGTTTTTTCATACATGTCCATGTTGAAAAACAATCTTTGAAATCGTTACAAATAATTAAAACAATTTTGTTTTATTTGCATCAGGCTAGAATAAAACTGTAGGGCTAATATTTTTTCATTTTAATATTTTTATATTCTTTTCTGTTACCACCTGATACGCTCTCATCTCTGGTGTCATTTTTCCATAACATCTAACGTCAATCTCTTTGAATTCACGCTCTTTAGGGACCGCTACCATTACTCTCCAATCATCATGTATTCCTACCTACTCCTTGATTAATGAGGCCCAAAATGTCTTTACAGTCAAAGTTACTTCTGTTGTGAGGTAATGCATAATATCTAAATTAAATTCAAATTGAAAGCAGCAGTATAAGGAAATGAGTTTTAATTTTTTGCCTGACTACTCAGATTAGATCCTTAAATTTAAAACTAAATGTTACGAGTACTGGAAAAGTCATTTTAATAAAAAAACGGAGACAAAAAGAATTTGGTTTTTTGATGGCAAGCTAAGCAGATGTTTTGTTAAAACAGCTTTAAGACTTCGATCGGGACACTATCCATCGACAAAGCTTGCGTTCTTGATGAAAAAAGTCGATTCACCGAATTGCACTACGTGTAATAAAATCGAGGAAGTACAACATTTGGTGATGGGCACAATGTTTATTGATTAAATTACAAATACACAAACTGTAACAAAACAACGGTATATGTAGTTATAAAGCTTGACATCAGTAGCGGTAGCATAGCGTCTATGATGAACAAGCCGCAAGCGCTCATCTTCTTGAGTGATACCTTCTGCACTCGTTGAATGTTCTTACAAACCCTTCTTTTTGAATCTGTGAAACATAATGTGTTACACTATATGTGGGCAATTTTATATAATAATAGCACTGTCCTTGTCCAACTATAGGTCCAAGGTCTTTTGTCATAATTATATACATTTTTTCATATTTGTTTCATCACTGTTGAGCAATGTTGAAAATTGGACTCATGAATCATACAACGGTGCCCATGGTACTTTATGATTTCATCAATGTGGGTTCTACTGCTTTATTATTTATTTGCAGAATGGCATAAAATATTACTAATTATGAACACTTACCAGAATAACTCCTTGACTTCACAAGTATTACACAGGTACTCTGAACATCTCTCATTGCTGCATAGAATCTCTCGCATTGCACACTCAAGCATATTAGTAAAACCATATGCTTGATATTGGTAATTTGAGTTGCAACTAGTATAATTATGTACTGCAAAATAAAATTCTAGCTTAATTTTTAAATACTCCGGATTGGGGAACAGGGTTTATATTTTAGAAGGCCTTTTCTAGAATTTAGTTTATAAAACGTATTGTCACCGGCTGTGACAGTCTGTCTTAGCTCTGATATGGAGGTAGATAAAACATGGCAAGACGTAATGGAATAGATGCAATTGGAGCAGTGCTCTAGCTGAGAGATTAGCAAGAGATAGCAGGACTAGAACGTGGATGGCCGACACGATTACGCTGAATGATGACTGTGGAAAAAGCTGGATAAATTTTAGGGCTTGAACTGCCATATTTTGCATCCGAATACTTACTACGATGTCACCTCTTTCAATAAAATGCCTTATCAAAGTTAACACCATTCCTAGGTTCTTCAAGCTACCTAAACCTGTTACTAGTATGTAGAAAAGAATCTGAAAATATAGAAAACATATTATTATCTTGTCTTATTCCTTCAAAAGTAAATGCATTTTAGTTTTGATTTCGCAACTGAACACCTGGTAGTGGTCACGCGATTGGGGGTGCTAATTCACTTATTCCTAATGGTTATTGCATTATACAACATATATATAATTAGTATGCGAAACACCTGTCTAGTATTTTTATGTAAAGAATCTGCATACAAAATTATAAAAATGTACCATAAAAGTTACAAAGTTATAAGCTTGTTATGTTACCTGGTTGCCCGTACAAAAACATTCTAACATCTTGCAGCGCGTCTTGCGCTCATCTATACTAATATGATAAAGATTTAACTTTTGTTCGTAAGTTTGTATGTAGGGGGTAATCTCTGGATCTACTGGACTGATTTTGAAAATTATTTTACCTATAGAAAGCCACATTATTTGTGAGTGTCATAGGCTATAAAACATTACGCTATGACACACGGGAGCGGAGCAGTAACTAAAGATGTAACGTAAAGCGGGTGAAATTAGCCACGCGGACGAAGTCGCGGGCAGCTTGCTAGTTGATAATAATTTGGCAGTGGGTACCTAACCGTACGGCGATTGTATTGTAATTACCTGGTGATAACATTTTCCATCACACTTGCAAATTTTTGGGACAAAATATAACATGATATAAAAAATTATCGGAATCGATTCAGTTACTTATTCTGAACAAACTATATTCAGGTTTCGCATATACTTATTGTAATGTTGAATATAAAAAAGAACAATCTGTATAGCAAATAAAAAAGTTAACTTACCATATGTCGAAACGTAGTCTGTATGATCTCGTAAGCCTCCATTATATTTAAATATAAATCAAACATTCCGTTCCAGTACTCTTCTCGTTCTGATTCTTCGTTATTATGGGAGTTATTAACGTTTTTAATCCAAACACGAAGCATTTTCTCAATCATTTTCAAATACGGCAAAGTATACACAATATTAATATCGAAAGCGATGCAGGCGTAGATCGACATGATATCAATAACGTTCAAGTGGAACGCAAATGAATAACAAATGATAAATCCAATAAAATAAACATTTAAACTTAAAACCCAAATCCAGTTGTAGACAATTAAACAACTGAGTTGGTTGCTATTTATTTGTAGATCTCGGAGCAATTGTTGAATCTTCAAAACCAATAAGATATTGTTGTAGCTGTGTATGATGTTTAAGACAGAATTCATCAAATCCCCGCTTAAGACGGATACGAAGTCAATGGCGAGGTACCACGAAAAGGATAAAGTGTATTCCCCCCAAATTTGGTAACAATATTTTGTGAGATAAATGATCCACCCATACAAAAGGAATCCACGAAACGCGAACGTGCAAACTATTCGTAGAAAGTTATAAAAATAAGTAGTACGAGAGATAATATTCTTACGAATAGAATACTTCGCGCACAAGAAAAGACTTTGCATCAGATTCAACGGTCTTAGTACTGATTGTAAATCTTCTTCAATCACGTTATTATGTAATATTTCGTTAGAAGACACTGAGGGTTCGTTCTCGATTGTAACATCAATTCTGTTTTTAAAAAACATGTTTGTAACGGTAGGTAGTTTAGTGTATATTGGTTAATTTAGAGGCAAGTAATTTTCTATACTAGTGAACTGTTTTCCGTCAGGTTGGTAATTGGAAGAGGGTGTCGTGTCATTTCGATCGATTTATTTGAATATTAATCTTAGTAAAATAATGCTATTACTTATTTATTTATGTCAATTATGTATGTCTTTGTACATGGGTAATATAACATATAACCTATTAGAATGTATTTAAAGTTCAAAATCGAAATGAAATCATTTATTAGGTACAAATGAACCATTTACAGGCACTTTTTAAATTGTTCAGTAGTTAAAAAGTTGACGTTTCAAACAGTAGGTTTCCATGGGTCTCCATGGAAAATTACTTCAAAACACTCTTTTAAAATAATAACATACTACAATTTTGATAACATCATTCATGTTGATTCCACTGGTACAATATGAAAACATTGTAAGGAACGTGCACGTCAAAAGGTCTACAGCAAAATATAAAAAAAAACAATTCTAAATAAATTGAAAATACCCGAAGCATAGTATACTATATAGGTATTACGATAGGATTCAACGGAAATTGTGTTTTGGATTCAACAATTGATACATGGGTTTATCCTTTATAATATTAAGAGGGTTTACGCCGGCGGCGCGCCGTCCACGCGCTATTTGCCTCAAAATCAATGATTTTCAAACCTGTTAATACCCATTAATAACTTATCGTACAAACATGCAATTTGCGAATAATATTAGGAAATTTTGTCTTCTAGAGGACGTGAGAGGTTTTTTTAAAATTAAATAGCATGCTTGTAAATTATATTAAGATAACTAAAGTGAGATTTGCGTATTTTACGTTCAGAGTCAATTTCGAAGCCGTTAATCTCCAAAAATTGCTGATAGAATCAATAAACAAAAATATTTACTAATTGGTAATATCCTTAGAGGAAAAGGTGGTAATGTGGCCCCCTACTTTGTTTTTGAGACCTAATGTCCAAAATACTACTCTTCTAAATCAAGTAAGTACTTTACAGTGTTCCTTACCTATTCCCCTTTGCATACCTGTCTGTAGAATAAATAAAATAAACACAGAATTATCAAAAAACTATTTATTTTAAAAAATGACAAATTTGACCATATGACATTAGGTGAGGGTTATATGGCACCCTGGGGGCCATATTAAACAAATTGAATTTAATTGAATTTATTAAACATTAACGGCAAAAATCACAAATATAAAATTCTCCTTCAGGGCCTGCACAGGCTGTATGGGCCCATAAATTGCAACTCAAGCACTGAATCCACTCTTCTCCAGGCTTATCGCTAGAATAATTTGTTTCACAAAATATACAGCTCGTATCTATATTTTCAGTCATCCTATCTGGATCGACTTGCTCGTCATATTCAGAGTCAGATTCTATAATTGCGTCACTTTCAGAGCTACTGCTGGATGTAACAACTCTCTGACGTCGAGCCCTGTTGCCACTGCCCATTCCACTTTGGTTTCGTCCACGACCGCGACCGCGCCCTCGTCCACGTCCACCTCCTCGGCCCCGTCCACGAATCTCAGCTAAACGCAAAGATTCGGTTAATTGATTTTTGTAAGGTGATGATGTGATCACTTTTGCTGTTGTAGATTTTCTTCCACGATTAGATGCCCTAGTCTTAGCCACGGGGATGGGCAGAATGTCTTCTGGCAGAATCAAATCAGTCGGCATCTCTTGTACCCCTGTAATCATTTCTGGGGCACCTTGGTCAGCCACAACACTTGGATTTTGACTGTCTGGATTGTGGCAAGACTGATTATTGTTTGAAGCTTCCGTTATAAAATCAACGTCTGTAAAAACTTGGGGATTGAATGGGTAAATACCAGTAGCACGAAAACCATTTACTGCAATTTCCCCCGTAGTACACTTGAGATATGCCCGGCCAAAAAGCTCAGCAATATCGTAAGGCTTAAGCATTCGTTCAGAATGAATAAGAAACTTGCGAATCTCCTCACTGTAATGACTCTTAAGTGCACCCATGAACGTCTTGTCTAATGGCTGGAGTTTATGGGTTGTATGAGGTGGTAGACTGATGATAGTGACATGGTTTTGGCGGGCCAGCTCTATTACTTCTAAATTACGAGTGTGACTGTAGTGTCCGTCAAAGATAAGCAACACTGGAGAGGCCTCTGTTGGATTTGTTTTTTCAATAAAATGCCTGAACCATTCGGAAAACAAATTTGACTGAATCCAACCAGATGGATGAACTCTACCTATAGCTCCGGGTGGCGCACCTTTCATCAAAAGATCCGTAAAGTTTTTTCTAGGGAAAATCATCATAGGCGGTACAAAAATACCTGATGCGCTCATGCAACAAACCAAAGTACATAGGGAACCTCGTTCTGCAGCAGTCAAAGCTCCTATCTGCTTCTTTCCTTTTTTTCCCACCACCTGTGGTATTTTTGACTGCACAACTGTGAGCCCCGTCTCATCGACATTGAAAATCTTGTCGGCAGGATAATTTATCTTGCTCATCTCAGCTTCTAAGATGTCAAAAAATTCTTTAACTGCTTCACGATTAAAGCCTTGAGCGCGAGCATAAGAAGTCCCCATAGGTCTACGTAGGGACAAGCTGTCTTTATGTCGCTTCAAAAAGTGATCTAACCAAGCACGTCCTGCTACTTCGTTTCTAAATTGATTTGCGATCTTATTTTTGGCAGCCAACTGATAGGCCATCTTTCTAACATCCATTATAGTAAGTCCGTAGTATATAGATTCCATATGCAAAATATACTCCACTAACCTCTTTTCCAGGTGAAGTGGAAGCACGGGTTTTCTACCAAGCGGTTTATGCACCAGTAACTCTAAAGATTCTTGAGAGTCTTTCACCAGTCGTTTCAGTGTGGATCTTGGTACAGAAAACGTTTTTACAGCCTTTTTATAGCCCATGACCTTTGTCCTTACAGCTTCGATTGCCTTCTTCATTTGATCAGGATCCCACGTTTTCCTTTTTTTCGAAGATGGGGAGAGCAGACTGACTCGAGGCATCTAAAAACCAAATAAAAAAAATGCAAGACTGATAAATCAATCAAACATTTTATATGGCCCCCGGGGATCATAATAGGATCACTGTGAGGGGGTCTAATTACAACTATTAAAGAATTTGTAAACATGCTAAAATACATATATTTATCGAAAGTTTTTGTATAATTACCTTTAAAATCCAGTAGGAAAACGTTTATTAAACACAATGTTCAAATCACCAAACGTAAAACTTAGTTTTTCCAGAAAAAATGAATAAAATGCAGAGCAGGTTCAAAAGTTTGACCGGTGCGCGTAACGACTTGTTTAAATAACAAACGCACGTAACACCATCTCGCGGATTTTGTTGGTTATATTCGATAGCTGTCAAAAGAACTACGTATTTCATGCACAATATACTAGATGGCGTTATTCTAAGTAAAAAATATTTAAGGGGGCCAAGATATCTGTAGGGGCCACATTACCACCTTTTCCTCTAATAATTTTTTTGTCAAGACAGATTTTCTGATTTAGGTTACTTACTACGGAAAATAAAATCAAAACAATGTCTAATTATTAAGAAATTACGCGTAGATAAAATGATCTTTTTCAACGTTTTAACTTGCATTTATCATTATAATAATAGCATATTCTAATAGAAGAGCATCTCTTTTAAAACTTACAATTCAAAATTTTTGTGTGATTAGCTTTATAATTTTTTAATAAATATTTTAAAACTACTATAAATTGAGGCGCGCGGCCGGTAGGCAATTCAATCCAATTCTGAACTGGCCACCGGCCACGCGCCCAAATTTATAGTAGTTTTAAAATATTTATTAAAAAATTATAAAGCTAATCACACGAAAATTTTGAATTGTAAATTTTAAAAGAGATGTTCTTCTATTAGAATATGCTATTATTATAATGATAAATGCAAGTTAAAACGTTGAAAAAGATCATTTTATCTACGCGTAATTTCTTAATAATTAGACATTGTTTTGATTTTATTTTCCGTAGTAAGTAACCTAAATCAGAAAATCTGTCTTGACAAAAAAATTATTAAGGATATTACCAATTAGTAAATATTTTTGTTTTTTGATTCTATCAGCAATTTTTGGAGATTAATGGCTTCGAAATTGACTCTGAACGTAAAATACGCAAATCTCACTTTAGTTATCTTAATATAATTTACAAGCATGCTATATAATTTTAAAAAAACTTCTCACGTCCTCTAGAAGACAAAATTTCCTAATATTATTCGCAAATTGCATGTTTGTACGATAAGTTATTAATGGGTATTAACAGGTTTGAAAAGCATTGATTTTGAGGCAAATAGCGCGTGGAAGGAAGGCGCGCCGCCGGCGTAAACCCTCTTAATAAGAAAAGTATGCGTTTTGATTTTCGGCATTTCTCAGTAACAGACCGGAGTTTGGAAGTTGGTGGTGTGACACCCCCGTGCCTCGAAAAGCACGTAAAGCTGTTGGTCCCGGCTATCATTCGTAGATCTTTGACAATCGTTACGGATAGTCAGAAGCCAAAAAGTCTGACAACCAGTCTAACCAAGGGGTACCGTGTTGCCCAGTTATTGGGTTGTGGAGGTCAGATAGGCAGTCGCTCCATGTAAAACACTAGAAAGAAAGCAAAGAAAGAAAAACCATTTATTCGCATGAGAATGTGACGCAAATAACATGAACTTACTTAACCTACTTAAATACAAAAACAAAAGCTTAAATAAAAAATAAAATAAAAATAAGAAAATAATTATTCGTGTAAAAATGCGCCACAACCACGCGAAACGGCTGACGCTCAGCATGAAGCTGTGGTCCGTGCACGAGGCACGGAACCACAGCGCTGGTTTTCAGCGTAAGTCGGCGTCGTGTCGCTGTCTCGGAACTATAAGTAAGACATTACCCTACAACTAGTATTCAGTTGCATCCGGTTAGACTGGAAACCGACCCCAACATAGTTAGGAAAAGGCTAAGCAGATGATGAGTATGCGTTTTGATTTATGTATGATCTTACTTATTAACCCACTCTTGATATACCTTCTGTTAGTGAACCTTTAATCAAAAGAGCGTAACCCACGCTCCGTAAACTAATGTAAGCTGTAAATACAGTGTAATATAAATAGTAAATATGAAAATAAAAAATAACGTTCAACTGACCAAACTATATGAAATACCTCTAAGAACACATCTCTTTGCGACGCTATCCACGAGGTCGCTGCCATGCCTCCGGACCATGTACACATCTTGTGCCATCCACAGGGGCACCTGCAAAATCTTGGTCTGGTGGTGAGTATCTGTCTTGGAATAACAATGTAGAGATCAAAGGAAAAGTATGGGTAAGCTGTAAATGTTGTGAAATCCAAAGAGGGGAGTCTAAGCTTTTGAACAGAGGCTCCAATAATTCTGCACGAAAGTGTGTGCACCATAAAGAGAAGTCTATAATTCTGTTCACATAATCGTGCCCTTCTCCTGGGCAGCTCGTTCTTATTATGGTTTTTGTCAGTTGCTCTTCAGAAAGCGTCATAGCGATAGGTTTTACATGTCTAAATATTATATCTGCTGTTCTTTTTTGTTACCACCTGATATGCTGTCATCTCAGGGGTCATTTTACCGTAACATCTAGCGTCATTCTCTTTGAATTCGCGCTCTTTAGGGACCGCTACCATTACTCTCTAATCATCATGTATTACTCCTTGATCAATGACGCCCATAATTTCTTTGCAGTCAAAGATTTATGTTGTGAGATCATGCATGACAACGCTTTTGGTGGGGGGAAGGGGTCCCTGAGGAAAGGGATAAGGGTAATGAAGAGGCTGATCGAATATCTAAATTAGCAGCAGTAAAAGGAAATAAGTTTAATTTTTTGCCGGACTACTTAGATTATCTTAAAACTAAATGTTGCCGGGCCTTTAAAAAGGTGTACGTTCTTTTCTTAATTAAAACAATTTTGTCTTATTTGCATCTATTTTTTTTTAATTATAACTTGTCATCTTAGTGGTTGTATTATCTTGGTAGAGCCTGAAATTGTATCCGTTCTCACCATGGCAATATATTAAAGGGCATCATAAACTCGGGTGTGTTTCATAAATACGTCGTAAGTGATCATCGTGAGTGCGCAACACTGTCACGTCTATCGCATTCCTGATCAACTAAGATTAGTGCAACTTTGTCTGCAACGGTAGCATTGTTCCTTCCATGATGTCCTCCTGCAGGACGTCTATCACCTTTAATTATAACTTTGTAATCGTTATTTTGCCCGAGTGGCATGAAGTCTAATACGTCTTTGTAACCTCTGACGTACGGATATATTTGGTGTAAAATATTTTGAAGTGATTCCATATATTGGCAATGTTCATTGTAATTTGAAACAAAATAAATTGATTTACAGAAATCTTGGTTCATTTTGGGGAAGCAAAGATCCAATAAGGTGATAAACTCAGTAATTAGTTTCTCTCCAAACGATGTCATTTTATGGCACTATGAAACACACGGGAATTGTCTAAAAAATTTTTGAACTTAGGATGCTCCCATTTTGGAAAGCTTAATAAAGTCTGGGGGCTCACGAACATTTTCAAAGAGCATTTTCCATTTCAACAGCCCATTCCAATTGGCTCTTTTCTCCATTTTTTGTCTGTTATGTCCCACTGTTGAGCAAAGGCTTCCCACAAGTTCTTCTAAATATTCTTTTTTTGCGCCACCTCAAACCAGAACGCCCGGTGCGAGTCCACCTTCGAAATGGGCACGATACACATATCAATGAGCTGGCGCAGTTCAAAGAGATCGGCAAATCACCCTCCAGCAGCTTTTGCAGGCGTTATCGATTTATCTCTCCATTTTATAACATTACCAAAATGGCAACATATGTCAAATGTCGCTGGTGATCATTATATTCGGGAGTGCGCTGGAGAGTGACGTGTTGTTTTAACTGTCTACAATATATCGATACCAGAAGTATCAATTAACGTAAGGGACATTTTGCCGAAAATGAGTTATATACATCATTGGATTCAGAATTTTCTGCTCTATCGATTGGTATTATTAAAAAAAATCTATCGTTAAAAAAAAATCCCTTACGTTAAAAAAATTTGGCCTGCGTAAAACGATTTATGAAAAAAAAATGATGTAACGGACGTTTACATTTTTTTTTCTCTGAAAAATAAAGTAAGTCATAGTGTTAATAATTTACAACCTCAGTCGATTTAAATAGCATATCCCTTACTTTAATTCATGATTAGAGCTTTTTAAGAATTATTTCTAAATGTGATGGCTAAATGACTGCCCCCGGGCCAGATACATTCTGGAATGTATATGAATCTTACATAGCCTCATAATATTTAAAAAATCATTCATGAATTATGTAGTGTTTAATATTTTCTTAGCACTTTCGTGAACTATTAAACATAATAAAGTATCTAAAAAAAAACTTTTTCATCACAAACATTCGCTTATAAATATACAACCTCATTTTCGTTTTTATTTAGTTTTATTCTTTTTCGTTTTATTTTTTGTCAGTTGAAGAAAATTATATACTGTCACACACCTGTTTTTCCTTTTTAGGCAATATTATTTTACCATTATATTATTCCCAAAAAGTATCTGAATCTTTTTTATATGAAATACTAATATTTAGCCATTCAGCATTACATTGTACCTAGTACCATATTTATACATGGTACCTGGCACATGGGGCAGTGGTATATACTTACATTTAGCCATCTCCTTTCATTTAAATCTGTGATAGCTAAGCTGAAACTAACATTAATCATGCAAAGAACCTATTTCCATGGTGTTAAAATACCATAATTTTAGTAGATAATCTATAGTTACATCAAATTGCAACACTGTAAAAGTCCTTTACAATAGGATTACGTATAATTTTCTATTTCTCTTGCTGCTTACACTATGCTTGACGGTTTACACATAAAATATTAGTAACGTAAGGCACAACTAAACATATTTTTTTAATGTAAAGGACATGCTATATTTTAATCCGCTGGGTATTCCTAAATCTTTCGTTTAGAACATGAAAGAAGAGGAAATTCTAAGAAACTTTGCTCTAGACACAATTAAAATTGGAGCAGACAGTAAAAAGTTATACCCAGATTTAAAAAAATAAAATCGTTTTTTGGCTCTCCTGAAAAACCGTGTTTTGTCCCTTACATTAATTGATACTTCTGGTATCGATATGTGTTGTTATGAGTATCCATGGTTTCATTTCAAGGCCCTAGCAGAATATACTTCCTTTAGTTGCGAATCCAGAGTAATCACTTTACATACCTTACCTTTTCCTTGGTGACCCATAGAAGAAATTATTAATTATTTAAAATTAATCTACTACTACTACTGCCTATTGCCATTAACCGGGCAGAAATCCAAACTCCGAGCTGCTACTGAGAATTTCATAGAAAAACCCAATAACACTCCTAAATACACCGGCGAACTGTGGGTGTACATTAGTAGCTTTCTTGCTGTCTAACGCCCAGCTTTAAAAAATGTAAGATCTAAATGTGTTAGTTAAATTAAAATAAAAAGCTTACAATTTTTGTTACTTAAGAATTTATTTCATCATAAGGTGCACTCGTGACATGAATAATATGAGTCATTTACAATAATTATATTTTTTATAATTGTTTGCGGAATATACAGAGTTCGCTGAAGTAATAACGGCTGGAATACTCAGGGTAAGAAAAATGTAAATATATTTGACAACACGAGTTCAGTACAGCGAGAGTGTGACGTATTGTACAACGGGGCATAGAAAAAGAGTTGCTGCTGTGCTGTATAGATCAGGCGCTCCACAATATTGTTTTTTAGTCATTTATATTTGGTTTCCACGGCGACGAAGTCGGGGAGAAGTCAAAGTCAAAGAAGAAGCTAGATAATATTTAAAGTAAAGCAAACTGTAATAGTACTACAGCGTAACTAGTGAGAAGTCCCATCAAACTCATTGGTAACATAGCGTCTATATCGAACAGTCCACACGCGGTCACTTTACAGAACGTTCGATTCTCTTTCAAAACGTTCTTGCAAAGTTGTTCTTGACCCCCTGAAAGAAAAGTTGTTTCATTAAAGGTGTGTGTTGTTTTTCCGACGTCAGTTTAACTAAGAAAAAGTAGATAAAAACTTCTATCATCTTCTCAGCGTAAAATGCTTCATCTATCGATGAATAGGTACTGTACGAGTAACTCTTATGGCGATTGAGAGACCAAACGCTACTTATTTAGAACGCGGTATTAACTTTAACGTTGGTTTATTTAGTTATTCATTTTATATTAAGTTCTATTTTATTTCTAGTTTGTTGACTACCGACAGTCCATCTCTAACGGAGTGACACCTACTTACTTCTAATGATATTCTAAAGCGGCATCCATATCATAATGTTAAATAATAAGTTTGTATAGGCTAATTCCAATAAAAGCCTCAACAGTACATTAGTACAAGAAGAGCAGTGTAAATGCTTACGTGTATAGTTTATGTCCTTCATTCGTTCTATACACGCTGTTTCAGCTTCTTCGATGGCCATGTAGAACTTCTCACAGTACAAGCTATGCATTATTACATGCATTATGTCTTTTGCTATCCATAAAGCTGTCAACATGCCGATTACCAGAATCGAAAAGGAAGCCTATAAAATGTTTCATTATAAATGGCAATTTATTAAAAGATACAACATATAGACCCCTTACTAGACTACGCTTACTGCCATCAAACTCACAAAAAAAGTAAAAAAATATTATTGGGAGAAACATTTGTCTTTAATGTTTGGTGTGAAATACTAATGTTTGGTGTGAAAAACTAAAATCACTGATTATTTTATCGCAAGGGCCATGGAATTTTTTTTTTAATTTTAAGTTCAGCTGCGGCATTTAACTGAACTTTTAACACACCGCTCTATAGTAATTAAGACCCTGTTCCCAAAACCGGTGGAGTACTTTTTGATAATTATTATATTATAGTAAAATAATTTAAAATTAAAAACATATGGACATCAATTGCACAAAAGTATTAAATGTTCTTACATCTTTTTGTCGACTTCCAAAATCCCTCATTTGTAAAAAAGCTTCTAAAAAACATAAATTGCGACAGAAAGCATTCACCGTGCGATTAAGTATCTGTAAAACGGAAAAATGGGTTATATTATAGCTGGCAAAATTATAGTAAAAAAAATTGTTATTACTAAAAAACAAATACCAATTTTGCCCAAAGGGTGGATCAGTTGCGTATCTATAGTAGGCACATCCACATTTAGCCGGTTAACAGATAATTGTTTGTTCGATAGTTCTCAGCATTTCAATAATATTATTTATTTTTATAGTATAATAATCGTCCATAAACTTACCAACACTTGGAATATCGACTTGTAGACATTATAAGCTTTTAAAATATTTTGATACGTTTCAAACAGCTTCATACAATACATTTTATCGTTTTCCTGCCCATTGTTCATTATTTGGATATTTTTGATCCATTTATCGATATACTTTTTTAACAATGTAATAACTCGAATAACGTAAACAAAATCAATATCACTATCCACGAATAATAACTCACAAAAAAAGTTTCCTACAGACAAGTAATCAAACACAATACTAAAAGAAACATAGATAAAAAGATTGATAACAAAAATAGCTATAACTAAGATCCAATTCCATACAATGAAACTGCGGACACTGTTACTAAAATCGATGCTCTTATGAACTATCTGGATCAACACAACGAGCAGGATATTGTTATGGCTGTGGACTATGTTAACAACAAAACCTGTTACAAAGGAAAAACAACGAGAGGTAGGTAACAAATATGAAAGAATTAACAAGACAGTGTTAGCGTCTTTGTGGAGAAAATTATCTATCTGATTTTGGCACAATCGGTAGATAGTCGTAGCAATAGTAAAGCTTACTCCTAACACTTGTAGTATGAAGAACTTATTTTCACATGGCGTTATATAATTATCTCGTATACGGTATTTTGAAGACAACAATATAGTCAACAGAAAGTTTAAAGGATAAAATATTCTTTGCATTTCTTTCTCCAATCGATTATTGAGTAACACTTCTGTTGGGTAAGAGGATAGCTTTGGTATCGTCACTTTATGAGTCTTGAATATTGGTAAAATTGCCTTGAACATTGTTACCAAGGTGTTCAGTTCCTTGATAGATGTCATATGTATGATATCGTTTTATGGCAACGTTTAAAATAATACTAGTAGGTATATTTCATGTTATTGAGCATGAATATTATATGAATGTATTGATCGCAAAGTATACAATAGTTTAATTTTGTTAACAGGTAGCCTTTTAAAAGTTTACATAGGAAACTGAAGTGTACTCTAGTTATTACCATTAGAATTATAAAAACTTCCCACCTAATAAAATATTCAAAAAAAAAAATAAGCTGAAATTGCTATAAATGTTCGAAAGCCTTACTTAAATCTAAATGTCAAGGTAAAGTCATTCAGCTTTATCCGGATAGATTGGAATCCTTTCCCAATATAGTTCAGGAAAGGCTACACAGCACATAAAAAGGCGCTCTTAATGCTATAAGTAAAGCTATTTCGTTGATTGCAAATACTGTGACTAAACATCGTGTGATCGGTAATACGCAGCGTATAACCAAGACTGATGGCGACAATAGCGGAAGGGCTTTACCTAGCAATGGGACAGTACGGACTAATTATAATAATAGTAAATATAATAATTAAGGCTTTCCCTTTTGGAAATCTATGATGATGATGATGATGATAATAATAATTACAAATACACAAACTGTAAAAAAACAACGGTATATGTAGTTATAAAGCTTGACATCAGTAGCGGTAGCTCAGCGTCTATGATGAACAAGCCGCATGTGCTCATCTTCTTGAAAGATACCTTCTGCACTCGTTGAATGTTCTTACAAACCCTTCTTTTTGAGTCTGTGAAACATAATGTGTTACGCTGTATTTGGGAAATTTAATATAATAATAGCACTGTCCTTCTCCAACTATAGGTCCAAGGTCTTTTGTCATATTATATAAATATTTTCATATTTGTTTCATCACTGTTGAGCAATATTGAAAATTGGGCCCAAGAATCATACAACGGTGCCCATGGTCCTTTATGATTTCATCAATGTGGGTTCTATTGCTTTATTATTTACTTGTAGAATGGCATAAAATATTACTAATTATGAACACTTACCAGAAAAACTCCTTGACTTCACGAGCATTACACAGGTACTCTGAACATCTCTCATTGCTGCATAGAATCTCTCGCATTGCACACTCAAGCATATAAGTAAGACCATATACTTGAAATTGGAAATTTGAGCTACAACTAGTATAATTATGAACTGCAAAATAAAATTCTAGCTTAATTCATAAATATTCTGGACTGACAGACATCCTGATATGATATTCAAAAGGGGCTTTTCTGAAATACTCTTCACAAGTCACATATCATCGGCTGTGATATAAAGGTAGGTAGGACATTGTGTCAAGACGTGATGATGGCAGTCGGAGCATAGCCCTAGCTCACTCAGCTATTAGTAAGAGATAACAGGAGTAGAAGGTAGATGCCCAACACAGTGACGCTAGATGACAAAAGGACGCGGATTAGACTTAGCAGAGACTCAGAGTCTAGAAAAACATAGTGTAAGAGGCACAATATCCACAGTAGTAAAACAAAGCAGATTCGTAAGTACTTGAGTTTATGATATCAAGATAAGTAGCTCTACTACCAATGCTATCCGCCTGCGTTCCACTGCTGGGCAAACTCCTCTCCGCTTGGCTTTCAGCTGTTTTAGTCCAGGGTTAATGTGGAAGAAGCTAGAAAAAAAATATTGCTTGTACTGCCATATTTTGCATGCGAATACTTACTACAATGTCACCTCTTTCAATAAAATGCCTTATCAAAGTTAACACCATCTCCAGGTTCTTCAAACTAGTTAAACCTGTTACTAGTATGTAGAATAGAATCTGGGAATATTAAAAAATATATTATTATCTTGTCCTATTCCTTCAAAAGCTTTGCAGTGTTAGTTTCGCAACTGAACACCTCGAACTGTGTTACGCGATTAGGGGTGCTAATTCACTTATGCTTAATGTTAATTGAATTATAAATATATAATAACAGTTTACTTACCATGTGTCGAAAGGTAGTCTGTATGATCTCGTAAGCCTCCATTATATTCAGATATGAATCAAACATTCCGTTCCAGTACTCTTCTCGTTCTGATTCTTCATTATTATGGGAGTTATTAACGTTTTTAAGCCAAACACGAAGCATTTTCTCAATCATTTTCAAATACAGAAAAGTATACACAATATTAATATCGAAAGCGATGCAGGTGTAGATCGAGATGATATCAATGACGTTCAAGTTAAAAGCAAATGAAAAACAAATGATATATGCAATGAAATAAACATTTAAACTTAAAACCCAAATCCAGTTGTAGAAAATTAACCCACTGAGTTTGTTGCCATTTATTTGTAGATTTCGGAGCAATTGTTGAATCTTCAAAACCAACAAGATATTATTGTAGCTGTGTATGATGTTTAAGACAGAATTCATCAAATCCCCGCTTAAGACGGATGCGAAGTCTATGGCGAGGTACCACGAATAAGATAAAGTGTATTCCCCCCAACTTTGGTAACAATATTTTGTGAGATAAATGATCGATTCATACAAAAGGAATCCTCGAAACGCGAACATGCAAACTATTCGTAGAAAGTTGTAAAAATAAGTATTAGCAGTGATAATGTTCTCGCGAATAGAAAACTTCGCGCACAAGAAAAGTCTTTGCATCAGATTCAACGGTCTTAGTACTGATTGTAAATCTTCTTCAATCACGTTATTATGTAATACTTTATTAGAAGACACTGAGGGTCCCTTCTCGATTGTAACATCAATTCTGTTTTTGAAAAACATGTTTGTGACGGTAGGTAGTTTAGTGTTTATTGGTGAATTGAAAGGTAAGTAATTTTCTATACTACTGAACTGCTTTCCGTCAGGTTGGTAATTGGAAGATGGTGCACGAGGCGTGTCGTAGTTCAACTATTAATCTAAGTGTTTTTAAAGTTTGTTGTCATTTCTATCCATTTATAAAAATATTAATTTTAGTAAAGAATGTTATTATTTATTTATGAGAAATATGTATGTCTTTGCATGTGTAAATATAACATACAACCTATTAGAATGTATTTAAAGTTCAAAATCGAAATGAATTCATTTATTACAAACGAATAATTTACAAGCACTTTTAAATTATTTAGTAGTTTGAAGCTAGATGCTTGTTTCGAACAGTAGGTTTCCATGGTGTTCCATGAAAAACTACTTTAAAACATTTTTTTTAAATAATAGAATATTACAATTTTGATAACATCATTCATGTTGATTCCACTGGTACAATGTGAAAACAATGCAAGGAGTCGTGCACGTCTAGAGGTCTAGAGCCAAACATAAAAATAATAAAAACAATTAAAAATAAATTTATAATAGCCGAAGCAGCTAATTGACCTGAAAGTCTGATAACCAGTGTTAGGGGTAACGTGTTGTCTAATTAATAGGCTAAAGAGGTAATGGACAGTCGCTCAACGCAATATTAACTTAATTAATTGGAAAGAAATTTCGTCACTTGTTACTATTATGATATTCTAAATGTTGTTCACTAATAAGTATTAGTAAATTACTTGTTTATTGATTAATTTTCATATTTTGCATCACTTAAGAGTCCACTACCTGTTGTGATAGACATGTTTCCTTATTTTAAGGACTGTTTAAAGTTAAACAAAAACGTTGTAGTTACAGTGAATGTATCATGTGAATCAATCTCATATAACAAAAAAATACTTAATAACGTGATTGAAGAAGATTTACAATCAGTACTAAGACCGTTGAATCTGATGCAAAGTCTCTTCTTGTGCGCGAAGTATTCTATTCGTGACAACATTATTACTCCTAATACTCAATTTTATATATTTTTAAGAATATTTTGCACTCTCATTTATAGATGTTTATGTTTGTTTAATTTGATAATTTATATAAAAAAATACGAATATCAAATATGGGGGGATTACAGTTTCTTCTACTCTTCAAGTCTTTCAGGTGACTTGATCGTCTTCTTGATCGGAGATTTCATAAACTGCGTCTCAAATATCACTCATAGCCACTACAACATCGTGTTGGTCAGAAAAATCCAGCACTTGCTCAAAGTCTTACAAATAAATGGCAACGTACTCAGAGCTTTCATTATCAGCAACTGGGCTTGGGTTATCATTTTAAATATCACTTGTGTAGGTTTCGTACTTTATTTTTATTTGATCTTTGAATTTGATGTTTGTGAGATAATTACTATTTATGCCACCTTCGCTTTTGATTGCAATGTTATTTACGCCTTGACACTGTTGAAATTAATTGAGAAAATTCTTCGTGTGTGGATTGAAAACGTGAGACACACACGATACATTGAAGGTTTAGAAGGACAGGAGTACTGGAATGAAATATTTGATGTATACCGAACTATACAGGAGTCTTACATGATCATAGAAAATTCTTTTGGACAAATGGTACGTTACTTATACTTAGATTAAAGAAATATAAACAATTTATTCAAAATAATGTTTGCTTTAGCCAGTTTGTATTAAATATTTTACTTTTATGGTATCTTTGTCATATACTTAAGCGTAATCTCATATAATGTCTATTTATTTATCTCCAAGCACAGTGGCTGCTTTTGTCTTTGTTGCATCTTCACTGAAATTAAAATAATTACAAAAAAAAACAATTTGACAATAGGCTCGCCCCCTATTACATGGGACCAAAACATACCGGTGAACTGTGGGTGTACATAGGTACCTTTGTCTAACCCTTCGGGAAGCGTTATAGTATAATAAAAATTTAAATTCTATTATACTCGTAAGTTCAACCTTTTGTGAATTATGCTTGGAGATAAATATTTAGCAGCTCGGAGTTTGGATTTGTGCCCGGTTAATGGCAATAGGCTCGCCCCCTATTACATGGGACCTAAATATACCGGCGAACTGTGGGTGTACAGTGGCGACCAAAAGTCCATACCCAATCTCAAAACGTATTAGGTTGACGTTTAGTTTGACTTACGACCTTTTACTTTCAAGAATAGACACATGTATCATCGTTGTGAATGTAGTTCATAATTTCAACATTTGGAAATGAGACAAGGTGGTCTAGTGGTTAAGCGCGCCCAGTTGACGGCGTTAATCAATGAGCCGCGAGTTCGAATCTCACATTATTTTTGTCTTTTTGTTTTTACTCAATTTGAAGAAATGAACAGAAATATAATATTCTTTAGCTTGTTCGCTTTGTTCACACATTTCGTAAATTTAAAAGGGTAGTCATAGAAAACTAATAAAGAATTTAGATTTCTGTGAGGTAGACATGAGTTTTGTGCATATTTAACTTGATTGGAATGAGCGTTGTCGTTTGGTTGTGGTTGTTGGTTAGTAACGAGTGATTTAATAGATACTCGTAGTGGTATTGTAAGTATTCTCGAAACGCAGGCAAATAATATTACTGAGGCGAGGGCGACTATTATTGGGCTGCATAAAAGTGGTCCCAATTAATATCTTATGAAACCTGACTGAATGTGAGTATTATATTAACGAATTGTAAATTAAACTTTTATTTGAAATTTATACCTAAGATACCTAAAATTATTTGGTGGCATTTCGATTAATACTTATTATTGATTTTTAAACATATAATGACGCCAAAAAAATGTGTTTATTATGGAATTTATAAATAAATAGTTTTAAATATTAAAATTTGTTATATTAAATAAATATTATTAAATTATATATAAAATTAAGTCACTTTAGTATTTTGTTATAAATGCCTAATATTACTTTTTTTGTTGTTTTAGAGGAATACTATTATTAGTCTCCGGAGCAAGAAATACGAGGAAGAGGATAGATAGCCTATCCTACCTACTCAACAGCGAAGTGGATTAAGTTTGGTGGTTTCGCACTGGATAACATACTGTTTACAACAACAGCTGCATGCATCATAAACCAGAAAAAATACGTTTCGTTTTTAATATGTGGGGATGGCGTGCAACAGTGCTACTTATGAAGAAGTATTAGACGGTGTTATGCAACATTTAATAACCTGGATGTTTTAGTTTTAATAATTAGACGGTGTAACTAAATATTTAGTCATAATTATATTATATATTCGTAGATAGTTATTTAATGATCTTAAATTGAGGTTTAGTTTCAATCTTCTTTTCATCAAGAAAACGAATTATTAAACTATAACCTCACTAAGTTTATTGTGACGTTACATAAAAAAAACCTGTTCATAAAGTCTGAATTATAATTTAGTTTTCAATTAACTCTGCTGAATACCAATTCAGAAACTTAATACGTGAGCATCACCAAATTTATTTGTGTTATTAAAATATCCTTCTCTTATTATGTTATTATGAATTTTATTGACTAAGTGGGTATTCAACAAAAAATCTTATGAACAGTTACAAGAGAACTTCTTTTATTTCGGTAGGAATGTGACGTTACAATTCTCATAAGATTGTTAATTTTAAAAATAAATTTTTGTTATCACACAGCACGCCTTTTTTTCCTACTTCCAATTACAAAAAGTTAAAATAAAATCACATAAAAAGTTAAATAAATAATACAATAACTAATATTTGCTTCTTATAAAAAATAAATAACAAGCATGAATACGTAATAATTCAACATAAACCTAAAAAGATTTTGCCTAACATTATTATGGTTTTAAGAAAGAAAAAACAGCCACACATAGTATAAGATTTGAACTCGGAATTCAATGATCGTAAACCCTTTCTTATCCAAACCAGCTGCCAGGACATGTTATAATTATGTGAAATTTAGCAATGCAATGGTAAGAATACGTCGCGCGTCGGGTAGGACTCGTACGGTAAACAGAAATATAATGCCATTTCGCGTAGTGCGACGATGGTTCATTAGTGTGTGTTATCTGTGGAATGTTGAGACATCACTCGTAAACACACATGCGCACGCGCTGACTGGATCGCGCCCGTGTTCATAGGAAAGTGAACCTTAGCGGGGGTATGGATTTCTGAGCGCTTACTGTACATTGGTACACCTCTGCCTAACCCTTCGGGGAATACAGGCGTGATGGTATATATTTATTTATATAAATATTTATAGTGGCTATTTAAAACCTTCCTCTTGAATTACTATCTATTGTTAAAATTTGTTGCTTAGTTTAATAATAAATCCAAGCGTGCAGAGGGATAGACGGCAGGCAGCGAGTTTGTTTTATACTATGTAGACATAGCAAACTTCCTACACTCTCACACATCGTATTGATCTCATAACACCACCTACATCTACAAGACAGCTATCATAAGTATACTAAGCTATTTTGAATCCTTATTTCATTTCCAGATTGTATTTTACGCAGTACTAACTGCATACCTTAGTCTGCGGAACCTTGTAATGGTATTAACTGTAAGAGATTATATAGCAAAAGGCGAAATGCATGTAAGTGTTATTATTCTTGTCAACATTTTGCATGGATATGTGGCATATATGGCAATCGTTATTCTAAATTTGGACATTATAAATAAAACCGTTTCTTTCTATGAGAATCGCTTGCTGAATCAAGCTTTTAAATTAAATGATTAAGCTTTAAAAATAAAACTTTGTACCCATTTCAGTGTATCGTTCTAATATTCGTGACTCAAGTTTGTAACATGAAGAATATCATCCTTCTTATATGTTTGAGCGTGCAATGCGAGAGGTTTTATGCAGCAATGAGAGATGTCCAAAGTTCCTGCGTATTGCTCGTGAAGTCAAGAAACTGTTCTGGTTTGTAAATTTTATGTTGCGTCATAAAAGATGGAGTAGCTTCTGTCCGCCACTTCGTGTGGTTTTTAGTCACCTGCATTAAGCGTCTTTGGTTACTGCTCCGCTCCCATCTGTCGTAGCGTGATGCTGAAAACTTGTTTTTCGGTATTTTGATATTAGAAAATTACAAAATAAAACATCGCAAACATCGCCTAATTTTAAAACTTTTTTATTAAAATACGAAACTTTAGAATGGCTACGTGATAATGGACGAGGGTCGAAAGCAAGGACAAACTGCGAGTTGCCGTATAAATGTAAGGCTAACGTCCATCTATCTCCAGGAGAAGCACCTACGAGTACATAAACTATGTCAGTATCAGGGAATAGGCATGGAATAAAGATAAAGAGAAGTTTGGATTGACCAAGATCAACAATATCATTTGTAATCCTAAGAGGGTTCTAACGCAAAATGCCAACTTCTCAAAATGTCAACACGACGCAAAACGCCACCTTCGCAGAACGCCAACTTCGCAGAAAGCCAACTTCGCAGAACGCCAACTTCGCAGAACGCCAACTTCGCAGAACGCCAACTTCGCAGAATGCCAACTTCGCATAATGCCAACTTCTCAAAACGTCAACTTCGCAGAACGTCAACTTCGCAGAATGCCAACTTCGCATAATGCCAACTTCTCAAAAAGGCAATATGTTCGTGTAATAGAAAATATTATAATATAGAATTAAATTTAGTATTTTCTAATAAAAATAAACATATTTTTTTATAATCAGTGTCTGTATTAATCAACATAAGGGAAAATATATACACAAACAATGTAATCAACACATAAAAATTACAATCTTACTTAGATTGTAATTTTTATGTGTTGATTAGTAAGACATAATTAAAAATTTAAATTCAACAAATATAAAAAAAACACACTTGTAGTCATAATATTGTCTTATTTCATTAATTGGAGAAACACAACTTTTTTAATAAATTGTTCAAGTTGCAAATTATTGTGTTCTAACTTTCATAGAAGCTTTTTATATTGCTTATCAAAATAAATATCTTTATTTCTTCGATTTTGCTTAACATTTTTAAATAGACTGTTTTTGATCTTCTTATGTCAACATACCAACACTATATTCACCGAAGGGTAAGGCGGAGGTTTACCCAAGTACACCCACAATATGCCAGTATGTTTATATCCCATGTATAAAGGGGCCAGCCTATTGCCATTAACCGGGCACAAACCCTAACTCCGAGCTGCTACTGAGAATTTCGTTTAAAAAGCCAATAAAACTTTTTGCTTGAACCCAAGGCCTGTAGCGTATATAGCGTGCGTAGCGTATTATGTTAAATGTATACTAATCTGGCCAACTTAAAGCAATTCACATTTTTTACAGAATCAGAAAGAAGGCTTTGCAGAAACGTTCAACGTGTACAAAGTTCATCGTTCAGGAAGATGAGCGCGAGCGGCTTGGTCACCATAGACGCCGAGCTGCCTTTATGTGTATTGATGTTTATAACTTCATATGCTGTCGTTTTTTTACAATTTGTGTATTTGTAAAATAAAATATATATAATGTATCTTTTAGTTCATATCAAGGGCGGATCCAGCTTTGGCACCAGGGGGGGGTCACACAGTCGAGGTCAAGTCGAAAACTTACAATTTAATTTTGATAACAATAGATACAAGTAAAAAGTAGGCATTTTATTAATGTACGGAAGTACTGTACTTCAAAATATTCATTCTTTATTGTACACTTGGAAATCTTAACACCTAATAACTTGCTTAACTTAACATATACACGTACATATTGCCATATTCTCTTTAAGACATCCAGGAAAGCACTATCACACACGGAGTGAGGCAGCCTATTAACATTCCATAACCGTGGTGGATGATTTGTCATAACAGCTAGAGGTATGTCGAGGGGTATGACGCAAAACTCCGCAAAAGTGAAGAGGTGGTACGACAAGGGTTTTCAACAAACAAAATACGAACATACAAAATACATATATTTAAATAGCAAAATCAATTTTTCTTTGACGTCTTCTCCCGAAACGCGTTATTACGTCATTTACGTCAATGGGTACGTTTTTATGAACGTGGAGAAGTGCCAGTCCGGTTAGGCGATCTTCAACCATCGAAGATCTTAGCCACGATTTAATTCTGCGCAACGTAGAGAAAGATCTTTCTGCTGTCGCTACACTGACAGGTAGTGTAGCCAAAATACATAAAAATTTTGGGGCCACCCTAAGCTTATCAAACGAATCCAAATACCTGGGCATCTATTTGGATAAACAGCTGAACTGGGCCACAAACACACAATACATCACCACAAAAGCCAGTATAGCCCTAGGGCAATGTAGAAGACTGCTCGGCAGGAACTGGGGCATTACCCCCAAAATTAACTACTGGCTATACACCACAGTCATCCGACCTATTGTCACATACGGATCTCTAGTTTGGTGGCCCAGGACCAATCTAAGTGTAGCCCAGAAGGATCTCGAGAAACTGCAAAGACTAGCCTGTGTAGCGATTACCGGCAGCATGCGAACATCTCCCACCGCTGCGCTACAGGCAATGTTGGGATTACCACCTCTACACCTAATCGTAAGAGAAGAGGCGGCCCTAGCAACATTCAGACTCGAAATATCCAACACTCTAATTAAAGACTCCAGAGTTAAACACACACAACTGAAAGAGGATGCGATCAGACGACAGCCCATGATGGCATCACCCAACGATAGAATTGTGAAAAAACTGCTTCCACAAACACTACAACATAGAGCTCACATCGGAGTTATGTGACTACTCGGGTCCAAGAGAGCTAAGGATTTATACCGACGGCTCAAAAACGGATCGGGGTACTGGAGTCGGGGTCTTCTCCGAGGGCCTAAACATTAAAATATCCCGACCCCTTGGAATGCTCAACACTGTATACCAAGCAGAATGTATAGGCGTTATCCAAGCAGCACACGCCATTGAGGCCAGGAAAGTCACGGACACCGTTATCCGTATACACTCTGACAGTGCCTCAGTCCTCCAATCTTTACAAAAAAACCAAATACCATCGAGATTAATACTGGAATGCCATAACGCTCTAGAACGCGTCACGGAAAAAAAAACCGTAACAGAGTGACGCTACAATGGATCAAAGGACACAGTGGATCACTAGGTAACGATGCTGCTGACGAACTCGCCAGGAGGGGTTCTAGCACGAAAGCCTTCGGACCAGAACCAATAGTGCCCATTCCTTTCAATCAGCTTAGGAACTGGTTGAAAGACTACACACATACACAAGCAGAGGAGTGGTGGGCCTCGACACCAGGGTGCAGGCAATCCAAGGAGGCCCTGCCATGTTTGGACATGGGCCTAACCAGGCGCCTTCTGCGCCTGGACAGAGCTAGCCTGCGACTGGTGGCGGGGACTATCACTGGCCACTGCTCACTGAACAAACATTTCCACACTTTAGGCATCACAGACAGTCCTCTGTGCAGAGCGTGCATGGAGGCAGAAGAAACGGTGGCGCACGTGCTTCTTGAATGCACCGGCGTCGCCCAGATCCGCAAAGAAACACTTGGAATACCAAAATCCCTTGCGGACGCCCTGAGGAGACCGGGAAGACTGATCTGCTTTTGGAGGGAGGTGGGCTGGCTGGAAAAGCCCCCACCACGGCTCACGCACAATGGTCCATTGTAGGACTAAGTGCGGAAACCAAACCCCCTAACACAGAACATACATAAAAAAATTCTTATATTAGGATACATATCGATGTCACAATTCAAAATAAGATCAGGAATCGACTGCGGTACATCCTGGCTTCGCTGCCACGCCTGCCACTTCACCATCCACAGCCGATATTCATTTACAATGACAGAAACTGGAGTGTTATCTAGTAAAAATTTATAGTCGGTAGCTAGTTGTTTTACAGTTTCAATGTCTTCATTACTATATTCGCTTTTTGGCATGAAAACGCTTAGCTGAAACAAATTAAGTACATCAGGAGATAGGCGGTCCTGGAGATCACTTATTATTGAATCTAGAAGAGGGATGTATACAGGGTGGAAATTTATTATGCTACCTGGAGGGAAAGTACTCTAAATACTTGAGTTAGCAAATTTTACTGAAAGGAAACATTCCTTTATTTTTAAAAAGAAACAAAACTGCATTTATATAATTTTGAAAATACGCTTGCCACACCCGGGAATCGAACAGACTAAAATTCGAAAAAATTGCATCCTGTACTTTTTTGGCACTAATCGATAGGGTCAATCATAAGGATCAAATCCCTGCAAACATGGTAAATACATCTAGCTGCTCAGCTACTTCTTTAGCCTCTTCAAAAAGCTGTCGGTAGATTACGTCCACATTTTCTCTTTTATTTTGTAAAACACTTAAAGTATCATTAATAGCGTCCGTAGATTTTTTTAAATCAATCGAGTTCGATTGCAGTATTCTGCTTAAAGATACAGTAGTACCTGAAAAATAAAAAGTCAATGACTGTGTCCGTAGTGCATAAACTAAGAATTTATAACTTGATAGAAACGGTATGTACTCGTAGCATAAAATATTAATATCATTCGGTTAACTCACCATGCGGTGAGTTTTCATCTCGAACACGTAACACAGTAGTTGAGGAGCGCGCGCAAGTGTGACGCGGTAAAATTCAAATTCGTTCGTTCCCGAAAGATTTCCACCATTCAACGCTATTATATTATATCAAATTAATTAAATATTGAGGGTATGTAGTTATATGTTCAATTAGTGGTCCACCTAAGTCCTGGAACCAGCTCAGGGGGGGGGGGGGGGAGTCATGACCCCCGTGACCCCCCCCCCCCTGGATCCGCCGTTGGTTCATATCGTCTTGATTTATTTCGTGATCAGGTTTTTTTGCAAGCATAATATGAGACTTAGGTGGCGGTAAGAGTTGAACCAAATAAAAAACCAGCCTATCTACCTATATCTACTACATGTTCATCAATTTGCAAGAACATCCAACTGGGACAAAGAGCAGCATTTATCTGCAATTGCTATACCTTATCACCATTTTTTTTTATAGATGGGAAATCATCAAATAACTTCCCCCGCCCTGGGCGGGACGGGAGGGAGTGTCAGACCTTTACTGACTAAAACCCATCTATGTTCCTTCATGTGCCCTTTGCGTTCCGGGGGCGCGGTATCTCTTTCGAACAACCCGCAGCCCCGGCACCTTACCACCACTAAGTGCCTTCAAAAAGCCTTCAAATTAAAAGCTTGCAGTGATGCCGCAAATATTTTCGACGCAAATGTATTTTTGTTATGAAATAAACAACTTGAACTTGAACTTGAACTTGCCATTTCTTAATTCGTAGCACTTAGTACGTATTGTAGTACTTTGAGTGACTTTAGATCGTTTTGACATTATCATATTTTTTATGAAATGGGTGGAACGGCACTATATAATGTAATACTTTTTTTTAAAAAGAGTATGTATGGAGTTTCTTGCCCTTTCTTCTCCATACGAAACTACCTTTTGGAATGGGCAACTAGATTCAATAGTTTTAATTAATTGACGTCTAAGGGCTCATTCACACTAGGTCCGTCAACGACGATTCGTCGAAAAAGACGATACGTAATGACGGATGAACGTTCACATTGCATACGGAATCGAGTTTTTTCACGATTCATCAAAATATCCGAATAGATGTTCACGCTGAATTCGTGATTCAGACTTCAGTTTTGGACGAACTATCCAACACGATGGATGTGAATATGATGATCTTGTGTTGGTATTACCTCCGATCTAAACAAAAAAAAAAAAAAAAAGAAAACACTGGGTGCATCCAATTTTAAAACAAAGAGCAATTTTTGGAACTTCCCGCCCTGGCAGATCCGTCATAATGATTCATGATTTAAAACTGAAGGTTTTTGAAAAAAGACGAAACGTCATTTAAGACGTATCCGTAATTTTTCACGATTCCGTAATAGTGTGAACACAGGCAATTAAAATGTATAGCCGCCCATACTAATCAAAATAACGATTAGTGAAAAAAGACGACTCTTCAAAAAACACGAATCGTCTTTGACGGATTAGTGTGAATGAGCACTAAAAGTGCCTTTTAATGGTCTAATTGGAATAAATGATTTGACTTTGGCTTTGACATTGCCACAGTGGTGCGGTAGCCGCGCCGCTCCTAATTTTGTAGTAAAATTTGTAGCGGCATCACTGTGGCGCCACTGCAGCGCTTACTTCACGCCTCTAATTTGAAGGCGCCCCTACACTATTGTTTTGTTACAGTTTGTGTATCTGTTTTTGTTTCCCTGCTAGCAAATACATTTTATACAGCTATAAAGATTGAAAGTATATGCGATATTTAGTCGCTGCGTTCTGAAAATGTTTGTGTTTCCTCAAAGTTTTACTAATTTGATAAATAAGTTGATCGCTTTGTTGATATTCGAAAAGATAAGTAAAGAAACTCATTACCATACTGACTTAATTGTAAAACATTGAACTTTGTCCAATGTCTTACAAGTCAGGCAATACATACTTTGTTTGCTTGCCTTTTAACTATATTACGGTACAAACTAGATTGTATTTTAATATATAGGTCTTAGTAATCAATATCAATCATTAATCAACTACCAACCGTAGGCATAGGCTGGTGACATTGTTGTATTTAAAATTTTCAAATCATGACCAGACCACCTCGTCCAGTTTATCCGCTACAAAAAGAAATCCAAAGAATATTTTATCCCTTTAACTTATTTCTGACGTTATTGTTCTCTTCAAAATATCGTATTCAAGATAATAGTATAACTGAAAGTGAAAAAAAGTTCTTTGTTCCCCGGTTCATTGGCGTTTGCTTTATGGTATCAGCGACTATTTATCGAGTGTATAGCCAAGATGTACCTCGTTATACCAATGATAATCAACAAACCTTCATCGTATTCCTTTCATTTTTCTTACCATTTTCTCGCTGTATTGGTTTTGTGATAACCTTTATCCTTAACATCGTGTATAGCCAAACCAACGTATCCCTTATTGTGTTGATTCAGATTATACATAAGAACGTCTTAGATGATTGTAGTAAAACTTCCCGCAGTTATATTTTATGGAATTGGTTCTTGGTATTAACAATTTTTTCCGGTACTGTGTTTGTTGTATTCATGTTTGTTACTTTGTCTCATTACTATACTGTCATATACGGTCTTATTGAAGTAGTCCTTATAAGTTTTGAGATTGATTACGTTTATGCTGTCCGAGTTCTAATAATGTTGATTAAATATGTTAATGAATGGACTAAAAAAGTCCAAACGATGAATTTAGGACATGAAAATGATGTAATACTTGTTAAGAAGTTGTTTGAGATATATCAAAATATATTGAAGGCTTTTGAGGAGTACAAGACTTTATTCCAGTTTGTGGTAAGTTTGTGAACATAAATTACATAAATAGTGTTCCAACAACTAATTTTAAGATAGATTTTTAGTAGATTTAACAGTGACTGCTTAGCATTTTGATCATTCCTTATTTTTGGAACGAAGTTTCTTAACGCAGCTAGCGTTAGGAGTTAACTGATAGAAATCGTCACTTAAAGAAAATTATGAGAGAGGTTCTCAGGGATGGAAACCACTAGGTTGGTTTGTTGTAAAGTTTATTGTATAAATAATCACGGGGTACAAAACCCTAAAGTATAGTTTCGGTAACAACAGTAACACACAATAATTAATTAAAGACACGTGCACGTGGCGATAGCGCGACGGCTTTGCGCATGCGTGTGCGCGGTAAGCGTGTAGGCAACGGACTGACGCGCCACGCCGCGCAATAACGGCCATACGAGAGCTAAAATTTCGGTGTTGTAGCCGGACGACGTAATCTAAAGGAGACTGGCGGGTTTCTTAGGAGCGTTCGGCCTGGTCACCTACACGGATAAGTTCAATGCTTCCTGATAGCATTATTAATTAGAAAACCATGTATGGTTGCCACTTTTTCTAAAAACTTGTCTGAAAGTAGATATAAGACTAACTTTTGATATTGACAGAAGGTTGTGTTAAGGACGAAAATCAATATTGCAGAGTTTAATGTTAATTCACTAATAAAACATGAATAATAAGTATTATACTGTATTTTATTATTGTATAGGTTCGAAGCTTAAGTCTCAGGTTCAACATGGTTCAAGCAGGAATTGTGTTTGTAACCTGATTACGTTGTGCAATTAGCACAACGTAATCTTTCCATTATCGTCACAATCCAAAATCGCTAACAATATCAAAGTCCGATGGTAATTCGCCAGGTCAGCGTTTATGCAAGATATACAGTCCAAAATACAAAGCCAAGGTCAAATATAATAACCAATAACACAGAGAGAAAACGACAAAACACCGGCGCAAGATTACAACAACAACAAACGTCAGATATTGACATAAAATATTGATCTACAGGTGACAAGTGACAGTTTGTTGCCAACCTAAAAACTATTTTCTATTTTTAGTATGGCAATGTAAATAATCGATTACAGATATTAAGTGAATAATTAATTACAAAACCTGTGAATTACATTATAAATCCCTAAAAGAATACCTCATTACCCAGGCCAAGACCTACTTTGGGATATATGTGATAAAGGAACCAATCTCATTTTCAATCGCAATCATAATTTGAAAATTCGCAACAATCGATTTTTTTACTTGTACTCGCTATATTACAACTTATTTTTCTCCTCTTAGACAAGTTATCTGAAAATAGTATTGAAGAAAATAGTTAAACGTAAAAATCTACTTTTTTTTCGTATAAGTTTCATTTCTGTAGGAGTTTAGGCCTATAACCGCCAGTCTCCTTTGCTAAGATTCGGTGTTGTAGCCTGACGACGTGATCTAACATCGGTGTTTTGGCCTGACGACAGAATGTGGGTTGCTACAAAATGCGTTATGGTCCAGCCGATCTTCTATCTCCTTCTTTCAGTCTCTTTAATTTTCACTAAAAACTACATTTAAAAGCATTAGTTTATCAACCTGCATTACATACTCTGTAATTATTTGCAGGTACTACATCGCGCGGTTAATACTTTTTGTCGCAATTTATGTTTTTTTGACATTTTGCTTCAAAGAATTAAAGGCGAAGAACTGTTTGATGAGAAAGTAAGAATGACTACACAATAAATATGTTTTATTATTTTTTATTTGATGTAGGTTTGTTTTTGACTCTAGTCTAGGTCAGAGGCGACATATATGATGAGAAAGTAAGAATGACTACACAATAAATATGTTTTATTATTTTTTATTTGATGTAGGTTTGTTTTTGACTCTAGTCTAGGTCAGAGGCGACATATACAATGTCGACGATAGATTGAGCTTACCCAGAAGAAGCCTGTTCACTCTAAACTTTATAGAGTGTATGAAAAAACAGATGCAGTTAGAGAGTTCCTCTCTTAGGCTTTGCGCATTGTAAAATACGTTTGGATAGGATAAGTGCAAATTGGTGAAAGTATATAACAATTGACAATAAACGTAACTTTTTCCAGTTTCCCGTCACGAGTGTAATATCGGTCATTTTTCAAGTGATAGGAATGGTAAAGGACATACTACGAGTTGTAATACATTGTGTATACTGCGAGAAGTTCTATATAGCCATCGAAGAAGCCGGGATGGCTTGTATACAGCGGATGAAGAATATAAACTTTACAAGTAAGCATTCAAGATATATCTAAAATTTTAATTATTTATAAGTAAAACCAACTACATACCAGAAATTGAGACTAATAAATAATATTTAGCATTTGTGTTCGGACTTTTCACAAATGCAAAATTTAATGTGCAATAGATTATACGAAACATAGTTTGATATTCAGATATTTTATCTTATGTTTTTTCCAACAGAGGAAGAAGAAAGACTTTGGTAGAACGTTTCAAAAGAAAATCGGAGGTTCACAAAGTTGAGTGCGTGTGGCCTGTTCTGTATAGACGCTGCGCTGCCAATGTATTTGATGGAACATCTCACTAATTACGCCATAGTACTATTACAATTTGCTTTTCTATAGAAAATGTAACAGAACAAAATGTAATGTTTTAAATTCAATTACTTGGCCCACTTTCACTAAAATCACTAAACATATTTAGCTCTAAATGTGTTTAAATTATCATTCTGTCTCTGTCACCTTCTAACAAAAACGACGATAATGCAATGATGTTCTAAATACTTTTAGGCACTAAATGTATTTAGTGATTTTGGTGATGGTGGGTCTAAGAGATGTTTTTTTACAAGATGCATTTTTGCGCTCTCTTCAAATCTCACTTGTGGTTCTCTTAGGCCCACTTCCACTAAAATCACTTAACCTACCAGCCAGTTACTACTAGCGAACTACTAGCCAGTTAGGACGAAAGAGATACCGCGCCCCCGGAACGCAAAGGGCACATGAAGGAACATAGATGGGTTTAAGTCAGTAAAAGTCTGACACTGCCTCCCGTCCCGCCCAGGGCGGAGGGAGTTATTTGATGATTTCACATCTATAAAAAAAGACCCATTTCCACTAAAATCACTAAAAATATTTTGCGCTAAATGTGTTTAAATGATCATTCTGTCACTGTCACCTTTGACAATGTGACATAGGATGCAATGATGTTCTAAATACGATTAGGCACGAATTGTATTTCGTAATTGGGTAGATGACACCATTAAATAATAATTCCAAAAACAACTTCACAAAAAAAGCAGTTTAATTTAGCCCCGAAAACACGATGAATTTTTAAATAACTATAAAATTAGATTTTTATTTGCTTTTAAATCAATAAATAGTTAGTGAATTGAGATGTCAAAAAAGTGACGTCATATTTGAGTATTGTCATACAAAATCTATGGGGGAATTGCGTTTTGACAGCTCATAAAAAGTACGTCAATTGATTAGTGGTGTCATCTACCCAATTTTGGTGAAAATGGCTCTTAAAAGACATAAATTATTAAATAAAATAACGTCTGGTGGATAATTAGTAAATACTTGTTTTTTAGTTGGTTAGGTTTACAGTATTTCAGCATAATATCTTCTCCTTTTACAAAGAACGGAATCACACTACCCCGCTGCTATGCGGTAGGCAGTCGCGCGATTATATCACTGTGTGCTTACCCCGCCTGCCTGAAGCCCAGCGCCACGATGTCTAGTTGTTCGAATTCAAAAATCAGTTAATAAAAAACAAGCATCGTATTTGTTTTATTATTGATCCGTGTTGAGAATCACTAGCATAGTTACCTCCTTGAATTTGATGAGGATGCAAAACCGCACTTTTTACTATCGTCATACAAAATATCATAGTTTCGTTTCCAAATTATTATTGTAAGGATTTGATTTCATGCATGTTCTTTGTTGAAAATACATTATAGTATTTGCTCTTCCCAACTAGATAATTTTCTTTGAACTCCAGTAAACTAAAATCAGCTAGCTAAGTACTGCTAATACTGAGGACTGTTAATGTGTTGTTCAAACTATGACTAAATACGATATACGAATGATACAACAATTCAGCTGAAAACCTGTGTTTTACATGAAGCGACTACCTATCTGACCCAGTAACTAGGATGTGGAATCCTAGTTACTGGGTAACATGATAACCCGTGATAAGCCTGGTTATCAGACTTTCGGGTTTCTGACTACCCGGAACGACTGTCAAAATTTACCTATGACAGTCGGGACCAACCGGGGCACGGGTGTCACACCATGAACTTCTAAACCCTGGGCTGCTAATGAGAAATTTTCTAATGAAAAAACCCAATAACACTTTTTGCCCGACCTGAGAATCGAACCCAGGTCCCCACGCTCAGCAGTTATACTTGCATCCACAAGACTAAGACTCTCTGACAACGTTATAAACATAATCAAATAATTGTTCCTAATTTCCCAGGACAAAGAGCAAATGGAAAACTACAGGCCCATCGCGCTGATACCGGTATTTGCAAAAGTATTTGAAAAATATTATTATAAAGAGTTAAACACGTACTTGGAAATGAATAATATATTATGCGATGAGCAAAAGGGTTTTAGGAATAATAAAAACATCAATATGGCTGTGTACGACTTCCTACATGTGGTATTGGAAAATATGGATAAAAGAATGCCAGTGTCATCAATATTTTGCGATATGACACAGGCCTTTGACTACATCCAACACAATATCCTTTTCAAGAAACTTGATGCCTACGGGATAAGAGGTAATATCCTAAAACTCTTTGAATCATATCTGAGTGATCGTAAGCAAATGACACAAATTAGTAACATTAACGCGAAAAATGTAGAACAAATATTTTTATCAGAAGAACGTAGAGTAATCTATGGAGTTCCACAGGGAAGCGTATTAGGGCCGCTTCTCTTTATTCTCTATATTAATGATTTCCCTAGAGCTACGATATACCCCATGACCCTTTTCGCAGACGATAGTACAGTCACTGTAACATGTAAGTACCGAGACACGTTCGAAAATGACATAAACAATGCTCTAATTACTATTATTCAATGGTTAAATAATAACAATTTAAAAATAAATTTAAATAAGACATTAATTATGAATTTTAATCAACGTTTGACATCTAAAAATCTTGACATTAATTATAATAATACAAAAATCGACGCAGTAAACACGACGAAGTTCCTAGGTCTAACAATAGATAGTGCCCTCAATTGGAAGGCCCACATAGAGACGCTAAGCAAAAGATTGAGTAGCAGTTCATATGCTTTATATACTCTATCTCGAAACCTCAGTAGTGATGCACTCCTTACTGCTTATTACGGACTCGTTGAATCGGTTCTCAGATATGGGGTAATTTTCTGGGGCAACTCTACTGACAGGGAAGTAATTTTTAAAGCTCAGAAAAGGTGCCTGAGGTCAATGTTTCATTTAAAAATAACAGATAGCTGTAAACCATATTTTAAACAATATAAAATACTGACTCTGCCATCTTTATATATCCTAGAAACAGTGTTATTTGTTAGATCAAACCCTCACCTATTTCCATGTGTTGCGGATACGTTCCCTAGAAACAGACGTGATAACAGCAGACTATGTTCGAAATCGGCTAGCACGGCACTTGTGCGCAAGAGTGTCATATGCATGGCGCCTGCCATATATAATAAACTTCCTAAGGGTTGGAAAGAACTGAGGAATGCTGAATTTAAATCAAAAATTAAATCCATCCTAACTGACAAAGTGTATTATAGTGTTAATGACTTTCTACAAGATAACTTATGAAAATATTGTGACAAATTATTTATAGATAATCATCAATTCTCATTATATTTCAATTTTTATTATATTCAATTTTTAATTTAAATTTCAATAATTTTTAAGCACGATTAATTTCGCAATTGATTTGCACGTCATTGTTCATGACAAACATGTTCGAATTTATTTTTATGTTAACACCCTGCATGCAATTGTATGTACACACATGTTTATGCAAATAAAATTATTATTCTTATTCTTCTTATTCTATTCTATTCTTAATGTTGAACACGGTAGCTTTTAACGAAATTAAACTCTTGTGTCAAGTCATCAAAGTGTGCCATATCAACACATTGAAGAAATACAATGTATCAAAAATATATTTACCAGGGAAGAGGACGGTGCTATCGTTGTATTTATATTGAAATGTCACCAGTCATGGCCTCGCAACATACAGAAATATTACTTAATAATCGATTAGAAAAAGATGTCCAAAGAATATTTTATCCATTCAACGTTATATTAACTCTATTGTTCTCTTCAAAATTCTGTATACGAGACAATTATATTACTCCAAGTGAAAAAAATAAGTACTGTCTACTAAGGATTTCCAGTGTTTGCTTTGTGGTTGGAGCGACTTTTTATCGAGTGTATCGCAAAGATATCAACCGTTTTACCCATGACGATAACACATCGACTATGATTTTCCTTTCATTCATCTTACCTGTTACCCGCTCTCTTGGTTTCATGTTGAGTATTGGCATTAATATAATATACCGCCATAGAAACGTCTTGCTCATTATCTTGATCCAGACAGTGCACAAAAGCATCGATTGTAGCAAGAGTGTCCGCAGTTTTATTTTATGGAATTGGATCTTAGTTTCAACTATTATCGCCATTAATTTGTTTTGTTTTATCATTTTCGGTGCTTCGTATAATTACTTTGATTTATTAAACTGCCTAATCGAGGTATTATTCATCAGTTTTGATATTGATTTCATGTATGACCTTCGAGTTCTTGTATTACTTAATATGTATCTCAAGATATGGATTGAAATAGTCCAAACGAGAAATGATAGACAGGAAAATGATAAAGTATACTATATGAAATTGTTTGGAACTTACCAAAATATTTTGAAGGCTTACAACGTGTATAAGACTGTGACCCAAGTAATGGTAAGTTAAATGAATAAGTTTAATTAATCTTAAATGCGAACTGCAATTTATACTTTCCTTAAGATACTTTCCATCTAGTGTTTGTCGATAAGATCGCTGTATAATAAAGAATCTAATATCTGTCTTTCATCTGTCGATGCTTTGACTTTAGTTTTCACCGATGGAAATTTAGAGTCCAATACTACATTCATTAATCTTTGCCAAAATTGTCATTGAGAGTGTATTATTAGGAATTGTTATGCTCACCTAACCTAATACTTTTTTTTTCAGATACTACATCGTACGTTCAACGCATTTTGTCGCAATTTATGTTTTTTTGAGCTTTTAATACAAGTATTAACATTTCAATCACAGGCACTTGATGGAGTAAGAATTATTGCTATTATTATAAACTTTTTTAGAAGCTGCAGTGCGATTCTCTAAGCCTCACTTCGTAATTCGAAAGCTGAATCCGCAGTGAGTTAGCAAAATGGTATTCTGTTAAACACGATCACGCCAGTGACGTCACCACGGCAAGCGAAAACACAACCAAAGTCAAGTGGGTTCGTTATCGAAGTGAGCGCGGTCACTTTAGTGAGACTCGTTTTCGAGTTTGCATTTTAGAGAATCGTACTACTGTTCTGTCTCACTCCTTGACAAAGGTCTACCCTCCCCCATTTTACGCGACGTTAAACATTGATTGAAATAACGTATCGACGAAAAATCTCTCTATTTATAATGTACTAGCAGTGCCCCGCGGTTTCACTCGCGTTACGATAGGTTTTTGGTTACTGATCCGTTCCGTGGCTCATAGCGCGATGTTATGTATTCTATAATATGTTATTCTAATGTATAAGCTACGGAATGTCTCGCAGAGCCATTATTTTGCGGCCAAAGTATTTAAAAACTGTGATATCTCCCAAGATATTTATTGAAATTAAATGATGTAAAGGGTAATTTCATGCAAAATTGAACACTTGTGATGAATAACGTATTTACGTTGATAAGGATTAATACTATTTCCATAAAAACACCTTCGCAAATAATGCATTATTTTAAAACAATTTATCTGGCCATAAAAATGGCTATAGTGAGTCAACCTTAAAAGTTAGGCATTTACTACCGCGGACTTTTTTTTTGTATATTTTGAGAGGAACAATTCTCTCATACATTATTTTTGCGTAACTTTAACCGTTCACGCAGCGCACGCAACGAAAGCCCTCAAAAAGAATATTTTTTCCCGTTTTTGCCACATTTTTCATTGCTGCTCCGCTCCAATTGGTCGTAGCGTGATGTTATATAGCCTATAGCACTCACGAATAATGTAGCTTTCTACCAGTGAAACAATTTTTAAAATTGGTTCATTACTTCCGGAGATTACCCCCTACATACAAACTTACAAACATACAAACTTACAAACAAATGTTACCTCTTTACAATATTAGTATAGATAATATTAGTATAGATGTATACTATCAACTGGATCTGCCCGCGACTACGGCCTCGTGTTCTTTTTCACCCGCGTTACTTTACATCTTTGGTTACTACTCCGATCCCGTGTGTTGCCGCGTGATGTTATATAGCCTATACCAGGGATGGCGAACCTTTATCGGCGAACGTGCCATTTTATATAAAAAAATAATAATGTGACTGCATCAATGAATCTTGACTTAGTCATATAATGAAGAAAAAAATAACTACATGCTATTAACTCTTTGTTTGCAACTCGTTCGTACAAGAATTGTAATATTTACTATTTTATGTTTGTTTATATAAAATGTTAGTGTAATTTCTGATGTTGCAAATTTGTTTCGATCAAATACATAGATTTGTCATTTATCAGCCTGCCCGAATTATTTTGATACGTGCCACTAGTGGCATTGGTTCGCCATTCCTGGCCTATACTATTCCTCATGAATCTGGCTATTATATAAAATTGTTGATTATTTTACGTTGATGTTTTAACGAAAATTTCATTTTTCAGTTTGGCGTTTCGCAGACGGCAATGAGCCTTCTCTCAACGTTTGGTATAATAAAGGACATGCTGCATGTAATAATTCATTGTGTCTATAGCGAAAAGTTCTACATAGCCGTCGAGGAGGCTGAGATAGCATGTATACAGCGGATGAAGAATAGACACTATACGAGTAAGTCTACAACCGTGGCATAAAATCATCATCTGCCTAGCATTTTCTAATTATGTTGGGGTTCGCTACCAGTCTTACCGAATGCGGGTGAATACTAGTGTTTTACATAGAATGACTGCCTATGTGACCTCTACAACTGTGATACTGGGTAACACGTTTCTCCTTGTCTAGACGGGTTGTTAAACTTTCATGCTTGGAATATTTACGAACTATAGTCGGGTCCAACGGCTTATGTGCACATGGGGATGTCATACTGATCTCCAACGTCCCTATTGGAAATACCCTATAAAACTTTGGCTGACCTGGGAATATTATCCCACCCTCAGTTAAGTCGTACTTGCATTCAACGAGGCAGGCCATGACATAAAATTTCGTAAATATTTTTTAGGATCAATGTTTAAAAAAAATTGTTTTAATCGTCACCGTCATCATCATCATCATCGTCATCTGCACAAGAGGTCTTAATTTTTATCTTTTTCTATTCCAGAGAATGAAAAAAAGTTTTGCAAGAGAGTTTTAAGGGAAAATAGATTGTTTACCAAGATGACTGCTTGTGGCCTGTTCTACATAGACGCTGTGCTGCCTATGTGTATTGTGGGACTGTTTACCAACTACGCCGTTGTACTCTTACAGTTTGCCTTCCTGTAATACTCATTAATGCTAGCTAGTCATCTAAGGTCTCTCTTTCTCTCTGCCTAGCCTTTTCTCCAACTATGTTGGTGTCGGCTGCCAGTCTAACCAGATACAGCTGAATACCATTGTTTTACATGGAGCGATTGCCTTTCTGACCTCCATAACTCAGTGTCTGGGTTACACGATATCCCTTGGTTAGACTGGATGAAACGTCCCACATAAACGCATTCACCTTAGATCATCTAAGGTTAATGCGTTTATGGGGAAATTGAAGCGAGATCACGGATACTGTATAAACGAAGCAAAACATATTAAAACCTGTATAAAAACAATGCCTTATGTCTTTCTTGTCTTCCTCCAGTTTGATTTAGTTATTTTTAAATCTGTCTTCTAAATACCCTCCCCCTCCCTAGCACACGTCTTTAGCACCTTATCATACATCTCTCTCACTCACACCTTGCCATTTATCTTTTTCACACGTCCTATTTTTACATTCGGCCGCCCTGCTCTATCGATCTTAAATATTAATAACACACGACAGGTAGGCAAGCAATATTTAGCACATTGAAGGTTTCAGTTGCTATTTTAACTTAAAACGGAATTGGTTTCTGCACTATTTTCGTAGGCTTCTACGTTTTTGGGATAACAACATAATTAACGTTTTATGGCATCTAATCTTATAAAAAGCTAAAATTTTATCTAAATATATATAATTCAAAGGTGACTGACTGACTGAGATAGTGATCTATCAACGCACAGCCCAAACCACTGGACGAATCTGGCTGAAATTTGGCATGCAGGTACATGTTATGACGTAGGCATCCGCTAAGAAAGGATTTTGATCAATTCTACCCCCAAGGGGATAAAATAGGGGATGAAAGTTTGTATGAAACTTTGTCAATTTTAAACCGATCGGACTGAAACTTTGCATGCTTAAAGCTACTATGACGTAGGCATCCTCTAAGAAAGGACTTTGATAAATTCCACCCCTAAGGGGATAAAATAGGGGATGAAACTTTGTATGAAACTTTGTCAATTTTAAACTGATCGGGCTGAGACTTTGCATGCATAAAGCTACTATGACGTAGCCATCCTCTAACAAAGGATTTTGATAAATTCCACCCCTAAGGGGATTAAATAGGGGATGAAAGTTTGTATGAAACTTTGTCAATTTTAAACTGATCGGGCTGAGACTTTGCCTGCATAAAGCTACTATGACGTAGCCATCCTCTAACAAAGGATTTTGATAAATTCCACCCCTAAGGGGATTAAATAGGGGATGAAAGTTTGTATGAAACTTTGTCAATTTTAAACTGATCGGGCTGAGACTTTGCATGCATAAAGCTACTATGACGTAGCCATCCTCTAACAAAGGATTTTGATTAATTTCACCCCTAAGGGGATAAAATAGGGGATGAAAGTTTGTATAAATCTTCTTAGATTTTCGACTGATTGAACTGAAATTTAAGATTGGAGCTACTATGATAAAGACGTCCGATTAAATAAGATTTTGATAAATTCAACCCCCGTGGGGATAAAATAAGGGATTAAAAAAATATATAAAATAATGACAGATTAGTTAAGAATATTGAACATATACAAAGAAGTTTTGTAGACCCTAATTTTTTATACGCGCTAAACAAAAGTAAAGCCGCAAAAACTATACCAAATTAATACTTCTTAACGTGAGCGAAGCCGCGGGCAAAAGCTAGTTTATTATATAATTAATTAAAGAAGATGGCGAGCAGCGGTTGGATGCGGGCTGCCCAGGACCGGAATGGTTGGCGCTCTTTGGGGCAGGCCTACGTACAGTAGTGGACGACTATAGGAACATACGACGATGATGACTGAATTAATTGAAGCAAAAAACTTATCAATAATAATTAAATTGCAAAGTACAATTTATAAAAAAAATAAAGCTCATACATAGGTCATCAAAAATCTCGTTCGCATCGCTGTCAATTAAAAAAGCCCCAAAGGCAAACAGCAATTAAAATATCATTTCGGTTTTGTTCTTGTAACCAATTCCATTGTTTCTAGCATCTGTGACAGCATTAAGTTTAATATAAAAATGTCCTGACATTACATGTAAACATAATCCTAGTTTAAATTGACTGTTTTTCTTATATTAGTTTAAAATCGTAAATATTTATTAACAACCTGTGTCCGAGCTCACTGTGTTGTAAAACATTCGTGTAACGTTAATTTTTATATTCAATTTGGTACATAATTTATAGAGCAGGCCTGCCCGCGACTTCGTCCGCGTCAAATTTGATGTGTTATCCTACGGGAACCGTACATGTTTCCAGGATAAAAAAAAACTTTTAAACAAAAAAAATCAACCGCCTTCAAAAACTAAAAAGTGAAAAATAACTTTAGCTTTGGAAGTCGGCGGCTTCGGTTCTGTTTGTTGTTTTGTATTGCCACCGACTTCCAAAGCTAAAGTTATTTTTCACTTTTTAGTTTTTGAAGGCGGTTGTTTTTTTTTGTTTAAAAGTTTTTTTTTTGTGCTTTTTAGTATCAACTTCCTGTCATCCAAATCCATGAAGGAACTGTCATACTACGTAAATTAACTTGACACCACTAAAAAGTCATAAGAAAGCAGAATACTTATGCGATTTCGTTTACTTGGATGACAAATTTTCGAATACTACTGAATATATCTGTGTTACCCTTTCGAGTGTACACGCGTGATGTTATGGTGTAAACAATGCTTAGATATGCTATAGCAACAATCGCGGTTAATCTGCTGTTATTTATTGAAGAGTTCCCTCGATTTCTACAAGATCCCATCATCAGATATTGAAATGGTGACAATGGCACCACACGGGGAGCACCAGCTTTCAAATAAAAAAAGAATCATGACAATCGGTTCACCCAGTCCTTCTTTTGAAGCCGGTTAAAAATATCCTATGTATTATTTCACACCACGATATATCTCAGTGCCAATTTGATCTGGATCCGTTTAGCCGTTATATATGAAAGAGTTACAAACATCCATCCATTCATCCAAACATCCGTCCACCCATCCATCCATCCAACGTCACAGACTTTCACATTTATAATATTAAGTAGGATTAATAGAAAAGTACCAAGTAGCAGCAAATAAATAATATAGTAAAAGTAATCCTCTAATCGTTTTTCCTCGCACCATACTTAGAATAACATAAATTATTATGACACAACAAATTGTATGGTATTAAGCACAAGGCTTAATATAAGAATGTATTCAAAGAAGCATTAATCATTCGATTCAGTCAACTTCGAATTGCCGAGTGTCACAGACATGTTGTCCTAGTACAGACACAGTTCAAAATAAAACGTACACGTAGTCGCAATGGTTTCCTGTGACAAGGTTCTACTGAACAATGTAATTGAGGAAGATTTACAATCAGTACTAAGACCGTTGAATCTGATGCAAAGTCTTCTCTTATGTGCGAAGTATTCTATTCGTAACAACATTATCAGTTGTAATACTCTTCTTTACAACTTTATAAGAGTGTTTTTCACGGTTCTATATCGATGTATCAATTTGCATTATGTCATTAGTTTGATCATTCGATTGCATAATGAATGGTGGGGTACTAATAGTTTCTTCTTAACTTTGAGCTGTTCTTTGGACTTTATCTTCTTCTTGATTGGGGATTTCATGAACTACTTTTCAAACATGATGCAGAGTGACTTCAATATCTTGGTGGTCTTGAAAATCCAACACGTGCTCAGAGTCTTACAAATCAATGGCCGAGAACTCAGAACTTTCATTATCTGGAACTGGAGTTATGTTATCATCATTATCGTTGTTAATACCATTTTTCTTATTTGTTACTGCATAACTGTGGCTGAAACAAATATTTTCGAAATTTCCGAGGCTTTTGCCTGTGTTCCATTTGATATTACTGTTGTTTACACTTTATTTGTCTTGAGACTAATAGAGAAAATAGTTCGTATGTGGATTAACAAAATTCACAATTCAAGCAACATCGTGGAGTCGGAACGAGACAAGTACTGGAGTATAATGTTTGACGTTTATGTGAATATACAGGACAGTTATATGGTTATTGAGAAAACGTTTCGACAAATGGTAAGTCTTTTTCTAATACAGCTTATATATGTATAAGATATTTTCACAAGTTTTAAACGACACAAAACACAATTGCGTTTCTCTGTAAATAAAGTTTTTATTGCAATTAGTTTACAGTACCTATATGATTTACAATTTCACATTTAGTAAGAGATCGTACATCGTACCTGTAAATAAAGAAACAACATTTAATGTTTATATATTGTGTCGTTTCTTAATTAATAATAATTTTATTCACAATGACGAGCGCTTTTTGTTTTGGTGAGGTCCATAGATTAAAGTTTTCTTTACCACAGATTATTTCAGAAATTAATGAAAAATATATTTTTCGTTACATATGTATAAACTTATCAAACAAAATATGTAAAATATATTCTTCAAGCTTCAGCAGATTTTTAAAATATCGAATAATTACAGTACAGCAGATAATTATAAGACTAAGCGACTATTGTTTACACACACTATTTAAATATATTTTTCTTTCAATTTCAGATTCTATTTTATACAGTATTCAGCGCTTTCCTTAGTTTGCGGAACGTAGCTATGGTGTTAACTATTAAAAAAATAATACAATTTACAGGCGACACTCCTGTAAGTACCTTATTTATATTATTATATTTATTTATTACTCTATTGGGGAGGCCTATGTCGAGCAGTGGATGTCCTGCGGCTGATATGATGATGGTGATGATGATTGCAGATATAGTATACTATAATAAATACAATAATGTTATTGCCTACTGCTGGGCAAAGGCTTACAGGTCATACTCCACCAGAGAAGCGATTGCAGACTAACATTTATTATAATAAGTCCAGGTTTTATATCTTCTCCGATATTTTCCTTAAGTCTAAGATTCCCAAGATAATTTTTGAAAAAAACATCTAAAATCTTCGTTGAATAATCTTCCAACTTAGGTTATTGTTAGACAGTCTCAAAATAAAGCAGTCTTCAACAATCCTACGCCTATGGTTTAAAGCTCTATTAAGTTGAATAACATGTTTCAGACGTTAATTCTTCCCTTAGTATCTTATGCCTGGACGTTCAAGAATATCGTCGTTCTTATTTGTTTGAGCGTGCAATATGAACGATTCTATGCAGCAATGAGAGATGTCCAGAGTACCTGTGTAATGTTCATGCAAGAAAGAAATATGACCGGTAAGTAACTTTAGAATCTTTGGATAGATAGAATGGATGGATGTTTGTTTGCTACTTTTTAACATTTGGACCTTGAATTCAACGGGACAAGCGCAAGCCAAAAAAGCTTTATAACCCTTTTTTTTTTGCGAGTATCCACTATGTGTACGGGGTGTATAAAGACACATCACATAGCCATTAACTACGCACACAGACCAGCAAGCGATAATTATTTTTTACAAAAAAAAAAAAGAATTAGGGTTGCACGTAAAACATTATGCTTACAGGTGCATCAAACAGTACTAGTACTTAAAACACCCCCACGAGCCCAAGGTCGTGAGGGTATTTTAATTTTGATTAGATCATTACAAACTTCTTTTCGTAAAACAGCGTAGAAAAATGTTGCAACTTTGACGTACAAAATCTCCGTAATTAGAATCTAGGATCCAGACCAAAAAAAAAAACTAGACGCAATAATAGGAAGAGATACTACTAGCTCAGTGAAGTGTATTTTTACACCCGTTATAGTAATGAAGCCCCGTAATAGTTGAGACACTTAGTTGAGGTTTCAGGGACCAAAAGCCTGGTCTTTTCTTGGACCAAAGAATCAGCATTCCCATACAACGTGGCAATGCTGCCGGACTTTTGGGCACTTGTCCCATTGACAGCGATGCGGATTAGTTTTTTGAGTTCCCTTTTAAAAGGACAACTATATATTTATTATCTATTTATCTACATGTTATATGTATTTTTGGTCTCAGATCCAGCCAAAAGGATTTGCAAGAACATCCAGCGTACACAGAACGCGTCATTCAAGAAAATGAGCGCGTGCGGTTTGTTCAACATAGACGCTGAGCTACCGCTACAGTTCGCAAGCTTCATCGCTTCCTATACTATTGTTATGTTACAATTCTTTTATTTATAAGTTGTACTACAGGTGCGCTATTGTAAATATTAGAACGAAGACCATTTCACTTTCTTCTCCATAGAGAACTACCTACATTTTGGAACGAGCCACAACCTAAAACATTTTGACTAACTGACCGACTTGTTGACAATTCAAAAGTGCCTGTAAATGGATTTGATTTAATTGAAATAAACGCTTTGACTTCGACCATGTATAAAGCTTTCAAAAAAAAAAAAAATTGTTTAATTGTATTTTATGTTACCTTCATTATGTACTTTTTGCATACTGATTTGTTCACCAGACATCTGGCACCAGATTAAATACAATTCAAAGAGCCCAAACCCGATGGAGTTGTGGTGTTTCGTTCAACAGTTCCTATAGGATCTGCATGACCGGGAAAAGAAAAAACTCAACGCCGGGCCCTAATTTTAGGGATCGCGATACCTCGGGAAAGGGCCTGAAGAGCCCTCGCACCCTATGTCAGGGCTCTTTTTTTTTGTACTCGCTTTTGCCCACGACTTCGTCCACAATGCCACAAACAAAATTGCAGATTATAGCATAGCATGTAGAGCCTAGATTTAATAGTGGCATCTCCAAAATTGTTTGATTTGGGTGTGAATGACAAATAAGAATTAAAAGCCCATAATCAACTTAAATGTCGATGAAAAGAGGAGCTCCACAGCAAAATGGAATGAATACAGGGTGGAATTTTATCATGCTACCTGGAGGGAAAGTACTCTAAATACTTGAATTAGCAAATTTTACTGAAAGGAAACATTCCTTTATTTTTTAAAAGAAACAAAACTGCATTTAAATAATCTTGAAAATATTCTACTACATAGTGAATTTACTCGTTTGTTTCGTCCGAATAAAATAAGTTTGCAATAAAATTGCATGTTTTTATTTTATATTAATTTACCATGTTTATTATTTATTTACATGTTTGCAGAGATTTGATCCTTATGATTGACCCTATCGATTGGTGCCATAAAAGATAATTATAATAAAAGATATTTTTTTCGAATTTTAGTCGGTTCAATTCCCGGGTGTGGCAAGCGTATTTTCAAAATTATATAAATGCAGTTTTGTTTCTTTTTAAAAATAAAGGAATGTTTCCTTTGAGTAAAATTTGCTAACTCAAGTATTTAGAGTACTTTCCCTCCAGGTAGCATAATAAAATCCCACCCTGTATATTAGTGAACCACCAACCCACACTACATCCATGTGGTGCAAACAACCCACTCCTATTCACAGAGAGGTGGCTAGTACGCAAATAATATAAACATTATGTTGATTTTATCATTAAACCAACCCATTTGATAGTCGCAATACATTACAGTCATTAATTTTATTGTCAGAAGACAAACAACGACAATAAAAAAGTATTGGTAAGCTAACTGATCGATTGTATTTGTTTCTATACCAATAAGAAAGGAACTGCTTAGCGTGGCTAACATGTTTTGGTGTTTTAAGAAATGTTTCGCATCAAGACGGAACACCGTCATTATCGAGAATGTACCAACAATCTTATCGAACAGAATATTACTTAATAACGTGATTGAAGAAGATTTACAATCAGTACTAAGACCGTTGAATCTGATGCAAAGTCTTTTCTTGTGCAGGAAGTATTTCGTTCGTAACAACATTGTTACTTGTAACACTTTCCTTTATCACTTTATACGAGTGGTGTGTATGACCTTATATCAATGTGCCTGTTTACACAACGTGAACATAATGCTCATGCAATGTTATACGTGGGAAAATAAGTGGTTCTACTGTTCGACTAGTGTAATTGACAACTTTATCTTATTGATTGGGGAAATGATAAATACCGTCGCAAATATAAAGCACAGTAAACTGAATGTCTTGTTGGTCACGAAAATACAACACGTGCTGAGAGTTCTTAAATTAAACGACAATGACGTCCGAAGTCTCATTGTCTTCAACTGGAGTTCTGTTGTCACCCTTAACATATTATGTATTTTTTTCGTCTTCTTGTTTTCCCTTATTTTTAAGAACTTGGGATTTATTGAGATTATTAACATTTACACCACTATCTCTTTCAATATGAACGTTGTGTATGCCATGTTGGTATTGAAATTAATGGAGAAAATGCTTCGTGTGTGGATCGATAAAGTTAGATATACTGAAGATTCTACAACAGTGGAGTACTGGAATACTATGTTTGATGTATACTTGAATATACAAGAAACTTATATGCTTGTAGAGACTACTTTTGGACAAATGGTTAGTCTTTATTTTCATTTGTATGATTCATTACTTGTAATCAGTGTACTACGCTTAAATGAACGACAGCCATTTTGTCTAGACTAAGTCTAGTAAGGAGTGAACATAATACATTTTTATTTATGTAATTATTTTTTTCAGATTTTATTTTATACAATACTCACAGCTTACATTAGTTTACGGAATTTGGGAATGATATTAAGTTTAAAAAATTATTTATACATAGGTATGACCAACGTAAGTAGTTAAGTCGAAAGTAAAGATGCCATTGTAGCAGATGAACTAGAAATATATAGGGAATCTTAAAATGCCTTTTATTATTCCAGTTTTTCATTCTAATATTCGTAACTCAAATCTGGAACATGAAAAACATTATCATATTTATATGCTTGAGTGTGCAATGTGAGAGATTCTATGCAGCAATGAGAGATGTCCAGAGTACTTGTGCAATGCTCTTGAAGTCAAGAAACCGTTCTGGTGAGATGTGTTATTTATAGCTTTCTGTTAAAAACGCTATATTTAAAGTGATGCTGACGTCCTTAACCAGTCTATTGTAGGCCTTAACCTGGTTGATAATCATTCATTCATGATAATAAATCATCATAATTATCATATCAGCCGAAGGACGTCCAATGCTGGACATACGACCTCCCCCGTAGAATTCCAAAAGGACCGGTTTTGGAAAAAATAAAGTATAAATCTAAGAAAAACGGTCGTATTAATTACTGGAGTGGTTTTCTTTATACAGAATGATTTGAAATTGCTCGTATTCCTCTCGGGAGAAGAAACTATGACTAATTTGGAATGATTTAACCCCTATCACTTGGGGGTCGAAAATCCGCCATTTTCGAGAAAATCAAGTTTGTTTTTATTTTTAAAAAAATCCGGATTTTGGTAATTAAAAATTAATAAAAAAAACTTATCACTTTTCAGCCTGAAATTTTCTATGATCTGATCGCTTACTAGTTGACCAGCCTCTCTAAAGCTAAAAACTGTGTAATTTACTGTTAGATTATATGTTGTATGTTAAAACTTGCAATAAAATTAAAATAAAATCTGATAAGTGATAAGTTTTTTTTTTTTAATTTTTAATTACCAAAATTCGGATTTTTCTTAAATTAGTCATAGTTTCTTCTCCCGAGAGGAATACGAGCAATTTCAAATCACCCTGTATACGTAAATACCCCAGTTTTAACTGGTACTGCAGCTGATATATTGGTGTCCAGGATAAACTCAACCTGTTAAATAAGATATCATCATCATCTTCCTGCATTTATCCCCTGTTACTTAGGGTCGGCGCAACACGTTTTCTTCTTCCATGCCGTCCTGCTATCACTGACACCCTTCTCTTTCATATCATTCTCCACACAATCCATCCATCTTTTCTTTGGCCTCCCTTTTCCTCTCGATCTATCCACATTTTTATCTTAACTCTTTTGGTCACAACTGTGTCATCCTTCCTCTTTACATGCCCGTACCAAGACAAACGGTTTAATAACATATACTAAACTACATAACATTTTACCCACACATACAGGTGTTAGTCTAAAGAAAAACATAGTTTTAGGCTTATTGATAGCAAATATAACTTCTAATCGGCCCTCTTCAAGGCTAAACAGTTCACTGACAAAACCAAGCTTGTGTATAATATTGATCAATATCAAAAAAATATCTTAGGATAAAGTAGAAGCCTCTGAAGTATCTCGCAAGACTAGTACATTCTTACACCTTATGCGCTCAAGAGACTCATCGGGATTATACTCAAAACAAGCCTTACATACCTATACGGTTACTTGTCGCCAAGATCCATCACCCAAAGCATAGTAACGCAGTGTTTGTTGCTCCTGGTGTAAGTAACATTTCTATCAAACAAAGTTGAAATACTTTCTTATTTCAGATCAAGGAAAGCGGATTTGTAAGAACATCCAGCGTATACAAAAAGCATCATTCAAAAAGATGAGCACGTGTGGCTTGTTCATCATAGACGCCGAGCTACCGCTACAGTTCGCAAGCTTCATTGCTTCATATACTATTATTTTATTACAGTTTGTATTTCTGTAATGTACTTTTAATGACAGCTAAGAGCACACTTAAATATTAAAAAAACCATTTGCTTAAGTGTCAGTGTATAATGTTTTATTACTTACCGATCGACTATTTTCTTCAGATCGTCAATTCACCTCAAACTAGGGACTATCATGATTTCGTATTTTGAAAGATATTTTAAATCAAGCAGAAACGTCGTTACTGTTGAAAATGCATCACCAGTCTCATCAAACGCATTACACAATAACGTGATTGAAAAAGATTTACAATCAGTACTAAAACCGTTGAATCTGATGCAAAGTCTATTCTTGTGCGCGAAATATTCGATTCGTGACAACATTGTCTCTCCTAATAGCTATTTTTACTACTTCGCAAATATATTTTTCATGCTTATGTTTCAATGTGCTTGTTTCTATAATTTGAGTGATGCGTTCCTTTCATTTTGCGATCTTAGTTGGAATGGTTATAATTTGTTGTACTGCCCTAGAATAATTATAGACTTCATCCTCTTGTTAATCGGGGATTTTATAAATAGTATCTCTAACGTCGTGTATCGCTACAGCAATATCGTTATGATCTTGAAAATTCAACACGTGCTCAAAGTCTTACAAATAAATGGGAACGATCTCAGGCGTTTTGTTGTCTGTAACTGGACTTGGGTTATCATTCTTAATACTTATTGTATTTTCTTCATCTTTTGTTTTATTATCACAAATGTGAGGATTATCGGTACTATTACAGCATATACCGTTATCGCTTTTGATGTAAACGTCGTGTATGTTTTGTCACTATTGAAATTACTAGAAAAAATTCTTCGTGTGTGGATTGAAAAAGTTCAGAACCCAAGAAACACTGAGGAGTCTGATATGGAAGAACACAGGAATATTATGTTTGATGTTTACCTAAATGTCCTGGAGGCTTACATTATTATAGAGACGACATTTAAAAATATGGTAAGTTTGTAAGTATTCAGTAACATTTTGAAATTCTGCCTAAATACCCACATGCACTAGCAGGGAAATAGATTTGATCTTTTTTTACTATGGAAGGATTTTGTAACGTGTATTTATTATTATTTTCCAGATTGTTTTCTTTTTGATATTAGCAGCTTACCTGAGCTTGCGCAACCTGGCTACGATATTAAGTTTAAGATTTTTTTTACCAAATAATACCACAGTAAGTCTGACCACCTTTTTTAGATATGATAAATCATCAAATGTCTTCTTCCGCTCGCATACTTAAATTATTAATCTTCTAAGAACTCACCTCGTTTTCGAACGGTCGCAATTTACTAAACATTTATTTTTTTAAGCAATTCAAGAAAATTCCATTGGAAGCCGACCCCAACATAATTGGAAAAAGGCTAAGTAAATGATGATGAATTGCCATAGAAAAATACTATCGAGTTTTCACATTTGCAGTGGATTTCCAAATTGACAATTACAAAAATAACAAAAAATCGGTTGAGCCCTTCTCAAGTGATGATCTTTCATACAAGTGGCAGTTAATTTATATTTATATAGATAGTTTTATTAACACAGTTGTAATTACTGTTACAGTATATCATGCTACTTTTAGTAACTCTAATTTGGAACTTGAAGAGTATTATCATACTTATATGCTTGAGCGTGCAATGTGAGAGATTTTATGCAGCAATGAGAGATGTTCAGAGTACGTGTGTTATGCTCTTAACATCAAGAAACTCTTCAGGTTTGTATTTTTTTTTATGTATTTGATATGTTGTGTTACTGAATGCCATGATTTCGTATTATTCGATTAAGATATTTTTTTTAGTTTCTGGACGAAGAGTTTGTAAGAACATCCAACGAATACAGAAGACATCATTCAAGAAGATCAGCGCGTGCGGCTTGTTCAAAATAGACGCCGAGCTGTCTGTACAGTTTTTTAGCTTCTTAGCCTCATACACTATTGTTTTCTTACAGTTTTTCTATTTGTAATCTAATACGGTGTGACAGGAATATTTTTAAAGCACTTATAATATAACCTAGTGCTTTAAAAATATCTTTATTTCTATGACTTTCCAAAAAATGTAATAAAATTTACCTAAAATATACTATTTTTTTTTGCTACTTTCACTCTCTACAATTTCCTGACTACAGCTATACCACCCAGTGATCCAAGTAGTTGAAACTAGTGACTCTGGTAAGTAAGGCGCCCCCTAAAGTAACTGGCGGGACTACATCGTAACAATTTTCACCTGGCTTAAATACTAAAAGCTCGCTCTTAGTTGCATTGTATCTGAGATCATGGGCAACTGCAGTCCTGACAAATGCGGAGAAGCCTCCTAAGGGCACTGATCGAAGGGCTCCGTAATACCACAACGTCCGCGTAGCTGATGTTATTTACGCATTGCCCGTTCATGGAGCATTCGATATTGGTATTGCTAAGCTCACGTGTCAGTCGGTTTGCATGAAGGTTGACAAGCTTAGGTAAACTGAGTTCCCTTGCTTCTCCCTGCTATACAACCTGTTTACTGGATACCCGTTCATTTTATTATACCAGTACTTTAAAATCAACCACATCCCTTGGGAGGTCTCTGCCGGTTTATCCCACAAGGAGTTGTAAGACACTATGTCGAAAGCCTTAGAGAGGTCCAGAAAACATGCATATACCGGTGATTTTCTATTGCTAATCATCATCATCTTCCTGCCCTTATCTCAAGTTACTTGCGCAACACGTTTTCTTCTTCCATGACTTCTACTGCTAATCAAAAAATGCAAATCAAAAAATAAAAAACAGCGATCTTTTTCTGCCTTAAGCATGCTTGATTGAGGCAGAAAAGAGATCGCTGTTTCTGTCGATAACTTAGGCGTCATGGATTATCAATTGCTTATCCAGATTTCGACCAGTAGATGTGTATGTATGTGTCCATCAGTTCCCCATGCCTTCCGGACTACTTATCATAATTTGACAAATGGAGTATTCATGGAATCGTTTTGATCGTTCGTTGGTTATAGTATGAACTAATTTTATCCGGATTCATTCAGCCGGTTTGGGTGTGATTGAATTACAAACATCCGTCCATAATAATATAAGACAGTATTATTATGTTTAAATATTCATTAAATTGAGTTCATTTGTTTCTTCACACATTGTCATATTGCTATAATCAACAAAACATGTAAAGTGTTTTAAATATTTATTAAACTGTTAGTAAATTACTCACGAATCGATTGAATTTCGTCTGTACATCATTAAATATCAAACTTCGAAGTGGAATAAACATGTTTTCGAGTTTTAGAACATATTTCAAATCAGACAAAACCTCTGTTTTTATCATAAATGCATCAACAGAGTCATCTAACGCAACTCTGCCTAATAATGTGATTGAAGAAGATTTACAATCATTACTAAGACCGTTGTATTTGATGCAAAGGCTTTTCTTCTGCCCAAAGTATTCTATTCGTAACAACATCATCACTGCTAATTCTCATTTTTGCAACATTATTAGATTACTTTTCATGCTCATATACCAATGTGCCTCATTTTATAATTTAACCTCTTTATTCCGTCAATTTATTAATGAATGGGGGTCTTACAGTATATTATATTGTGTAGGCAGTTTCTCTGACTTCGCCGTCGTCTTGATCGGAGATTTGATTAACAATGTCTCCAACTTCATGCAGAGCTACTACAATATCCTGTTGGTCTTGAAAATTCAACACTTGGTCAGGGTCCTACAAATCAATGTCAGTGACCTCAGAGGTTTTGCTGTCTTCAAATGGGTTTATGTCTGGTCCCTAAGCTTAGTTTGTATTATGATTGTATGTGTTTGGTCAATGGACGTCGGAATTGTCCCCTTTATTTATTTTTACTTTTGCGTTACTTTTGATTTAAACGTTATCTATTCCATATTAGTGTTGAAATTAGTAGACAGAATACATTGTGTGTGGGCTGAAAAAGTAAGAAATGCAGAGCATTTAGAAAGAGAAGATTATTGGAGTACAATGTTTGATAGTTACTTAAATATACAAGACACTTACATGCTGATAGAGACAACGTTTCGACAAATTGTAAGTTTCTTCGTGGTATGAGATCGCACTCAATATTTTTGTTAATTTGTTTCAATTTACAATCGTTCAAGCCATTAAAGTCGCCAGACCTACGTCATTTTAAAAATGGCTGATATTTCAAGGGTAATAATAAGAATATATCGTTAAGCACGTATGCGTACTTGCACACATTAGCAAAACTTACAGCAAAAGCACAAAGTTTAAAAGGTTCTGGAAAATTACACGGCATATCACTTTTCTTTTTCAAATTAAATATCATGTGTGAAACGTTATATAAATACCAGTCGTGTCATTTAAGTGGGTTCCAGTCGCAGTTGGGATTTTAGTTTACAAAATATTCAAGCTCATTTTGAAGATGCAAATGAATAGCTCTCGAAACATGTGTCCTTTATAATTCCAGGTTGCCATTTATACAATATTTGCAGCTTACATCAGTTTGCGAAACTTGGCTACAATATTATCTTTGAGATATGATATAGCAAATGGTGAAATTAGAGTAAGTAGGCTTACTTTTTTCTATTATAATTTTTACTAGCTTGGTTGTCTCACTCGTAGGCAAAGGCTTCTCCACACTCCATCCACTTGCCTCTGTGTTGTGCCTCCTGTCGCCAGTTCCTGAGGAAACCTTTTATGACATCCTGCCATCTTCTCATCGGTCTGCCGCGGCTCCGTCTGAGTGTTAGGACTCCACTCTTGTGATATGGGGGTACTACATCGCTTAGGTCCCATCTGACTAAATGTCCCTCCCAGTCCCATTTCAATCTTGCAGCTTCTTGAACAACGTTAATAATTTTGCGTTCTGACGCACAGTGTGGTCTCCCTGATGCGGTTTGCAAACTTTAAGTCGACCGCGGTCCATTGTCCTTTTACATACCTTAAGTTTATGCTTCTTAAATAAAACTGAAACAATAATATGCCCGATGCATTTTTAGTTTGTCATGGTAGTATTGGTTACTGAAATCTGGAACATGAAGGGTATTATCATACTCATATGCTTGAGTGTGCAATGTGAGAGATTCTATGCAGCAATAAGAGATGTGCAGAGTACTTGCGTGATATTTATGAAGTCGAGTAGTTGTTCTGGTTTGTATAATTTTATTTTAATGATTTATATATTTATACGACTTGCAGTTTTTCATCCTCGTCAAATTCAAGGAGGTAACTGTGCTAGTGATTATCAACAAGAATCAATATTAAAATAAAAATGTTTTTTTTAGTAGGTAATTTTCGAATTCGATTATGCCATCTTTCCGCTGGGTTTAAATAGGGGCAGCGATGAACTAGCAAGCACAGTGATATTTGATGATTTTACCATCTCAAAAAAAAAAAATGTGTCGTTATTCTGTTTGTTTATTAATGTGTTTTATGACAAGCTTCAAAAATTTGAAAAGGATGCAAAATTGCACCTTTTTTAAGATAGTGGGTAGGTGCCATGCCTAGTTTTGAACTACTCCTGAAGGCTTACTTAATTATTTTTGACAGTTTCGAAAAGAAGGGTTTACAAAAACATTCAGCGCGTACAGAAGGCGTCATTCAAGAAGATGAGCGCGTGCGGCTTGTTTGAAATAGACGCCGAGCTACCGCTACAGTTCTTAAGCTTCATCGCTTCTTACACTATTTTATTGATACAGTTTGTATTTCTGTAATAATACAGTATGAAAATATCCATTTGTTTTTCATTAATTCATCTAGACATTAAATTATTGACTGCTTCACCGACTCCCACGCAGGCACCAAGGTAGGTATCCTTGTTCATTCACAGATGTAATAATAATTATGAAATTAAACATTCTTCCTATAGAGGGCATTGTAACAAAAGAGTATTCAATCAGGACTTGCCGACATATATTAGCTTAACCCACGTTTTTTTCACATACGCTATCCCTCATGGCTATCATATACAAAAACTATTTGCCAATCCGATAATTTCAGAGATTAACGCGTTTAAACAAAAAAAAATTAACAATCAAGAAACTCTTCAAGATTACGTCGTAATATTTACTTTCTCCAATGTGACGAGGCTAAAACATGTTACCTAAACTTAAAATCTATACTTAATATTATAAAGCTGATAAGTTTATTTATTTGAATGCACTAATAATAAAACAAAATCCTACATTCTGAAAATTCATTCTCTCATAGGTATGTAACTACATTATACCTTAATGCTATAATATAACAAAATACAGTCTGTATTTTGTTATCAGATTTTAATAGGTTCCGTAAAAAAAGCATGCAAACAAAGTCCAAGCTAGTGTTACATATTAATTTATTACAATAACTAGGCAGGATATAAATAACAGAAATGAGCTTAAAAGTCATAAAACCCGACACGCAATTGAAACCATTAACTAAAGTGTTCGTTCATTACTCGTCCATCGTTTATTATCATCGATATCAAACAACTTCTATCTGTATAGAGTGATAGACATGTTTTCTTGTCCAAAAATCTTCAAATCAAAATTACTACGTGTCGAGAATGTACCATCAGTCTCACTTGATGCTAATAACATTATCAATAAAGATTTACAATCGATACTAAAGCCGCTGAATCTGATGCAAAGTCTTTTCTTGTGCGCGAAGTACTCCATTCGTGACAACGTTATCTCTTCCAATTCTCATCTTTACAACATCGTGACTGTCTTCTGCATAATCATATTTTGGTGTGTCTACTTGCATCATTTGATCAGTGCCATTATTCTATTATATCATAAATGGGGGGTTTACAAATGGTTCTATTGCTTGACCAACTCTATTGATTTCTTTATTTACTTCATCGGCGGTTTAATGAACAGTATCATAAATATCATGCAGAGCTACTGCAATATTCGAATGGTCTTGAGAATTCAACACGTGTTGACAGCTCTACAAGTAAATGCTGACAAGTTAAAAAGTTTCGTTGTCTGCAACTGGGTATATGTAATAGTTCTCAATATAACTTGGATTAGTTATATGGTCACTTTTTTATGTATTTTCCCAAAAATAGGTATTATTGATGTTATAGCGATGTATAGCTGCATCGCTTTTGATATGAATATTGTGTACGCTTTGTTAGTATTAAAATTGATTGAGAAATCGCTTCGAGTTTGGATTATAAGACTACAAGTGTCTAGAAACGGTGAGGAGTCCGAGAGAAAAGCGTATTGGCAGTTAATGTTTAATGTTTACCTGAATATACTGCAGAGTTACATGACTATAGATACAACGTTCCGACAACTGGTGAGTTACATTGGTGACCGATGCGTATCCATATGAGTGTTCTCACAATAATATTGGGGTTATGCGCTTGGCAAATTAAAAGTAAAAATTTATTTGGGAACGTTGTTTGTTTTCATAAAATGTTCACTAAGTCATCAAGTATTGGTCATTAATTACCAGTCATCCTATAATATGGAGTTTGGGTTATTTTTTGTGGCGTAACAGGACACTACTCACATTCAATGAAAACTCTGGATGCAGGCCGCTTCTAACCGGTCCTTTTGCAAGTATATGAGGGAGGCCTATGTCCAGCATTGGACACCCTACAGCTGTTATGATCTTGATAATGATACAATCGGAAGATTTTTTATTGTTTTTTTGATTCCAGATTGCATTTTATACGATATTCACTGCCTACCTTAGTTTACGAAATGTAGCTACACTATTAACTTTGAGAAATTTTCCCAACGTAAGTACTTTTATCACTACCAGCCATCAGATCCATTCATTAGTGACGTCATCGTAAAGTGAATCAATCGGACGTAAATTCTAAGTTTTTGGAAAAGTTTTGGCTTTGCAGAGGGATCTACACTGAATTCCAAGCTTTTCCAAACACAGTCCTACAGAGCCCTTTGTTTATTTTTTATTTATGAAAATATAAGCTTACAGTATTTCACCAAATCGCTTATATCTATGCTAATTCCAAGTACAATAAATTGCAGTGCAATGCTGAATAAGAACTTAAATTAGAAAAAAACATAAACTTAGACTAACAAAAAATAAAGAAGATTAAATTTTGTAAACAAAGACAACATAGGAACAACAAAATTACTTTATAACATTTAAATAAATATAAATATATTACTATACTTGATACTATACTTATCTTTTACGCAGAAAAAGCCGCGGGCGTATGCTATTATATATTTTGTGCATGGGTTAAACACATAATAATTACTATTCATCATATATCTGTTTATTGTCTATTCCTGTTACTATTTCAGTTTTTCTATGTTTTAACCATTACTCAAATATGGAACATGAAGAACGTCCTCATAGTTATTTTCTTCAGCGTGCAATGTGAGAGATTCTATGCAGCAATTAGAGATGTTCAGAGTACCTGTGTTATGTTCTTGAATTCAAGAAATTGTTCTGGTTAGTATGGCTTACTTTAAAAATATGAATCAAACTCATGGGTACTTATAAAATAGGCCTCATATGGTGAAGGGGCCAATGGCGGTCTAATATCAGTCGTGGGCGTGGCTCATGGCTTCAGGCGAATGCTGGGTTCTCGACCCAGGGTAGTAGAAGGAACCGTGGGGGTTTTACTCGACAAAAATCCGATAAAAGCCTCCGTTCTCCCCGGACAGAGGATATCCAGGAATATATTGCAAGATCTGTTCTGTTAAATTCCTCGGTGATTTTAAGTGAAGAACTGTCATATCACCTAATGCTTCATGCTAATTTTCGCCTGACTTCAACACCGTCTTATTCTACCATCCCTACAACAAACAAAGGGTATTAAAATAAAGGTAAACTTAACCCGTTCCCTGTCCCATGAGCTACATATGGGTCACAGCGATTGTTTAACTATTGTGTCTGCTCAGTGGACACGGAAAATAAAATGAGTAAAGACTTGCGAAGCTTCTCTGAACTCGTTCAATTAACAGAGTATACTTTAAATGTTACAGATTCTGGAAAAAGGGTTTGCAAGAACATTCAACGAGTACAGAAGGCGTCATTCAAGAAGATGAGCGCGTGCGGCTTGTTCGACATAGACGCCGAGCTACCGCTACAGTTGTCAGCCTTCATTACTTCTTATACTGTCGTTCTGCTACAGTTTGTGTATCTGTAATTATGTTTGTTTATAATTATTGTGAATATTATGCTTTGTGATACCTATCCATCTACGAATATCTTGTACATGAATAAAAATGCGGGAACGGCTGGGCTGATTTGGTTGAATGTTTTTTTGTTGTATTCGTACTTTCCTGGATAAGGTCTGTATATTTTTTTTTAATCCTGATATGTCGCAAGTTTGCGCTCATGTGAAGCCGAGGAGGTAGTTCATCGCAAAACCAAGTCTGTCATTTTGAGTAAAAATGGAGCACACTTGAGCGAAGAGCTCGAATGATTACAAGTCAGTCGACGTCGCCGTGTTTTAACAAGATCGCCTCAAATGATACATTTGTAAACAAACAGTACAAGTCACTCTCCAGCTTTATACCTCCTAAATAAAAGAACATCATTTCTCGATTTTACAAGAAATCATACAAAAAATATTATTAGATTATTATCAAACCCATTGTGATTTAGATTCGCTCCTGAGTAGTCAAGGTCCGATTTAGTCTGTCCCTTAGCTGTCCTCTCACAGCAACGTCCTAACCCGAGGTCGGTACCGCCACAGCAGGTGACCTAAGGGTGCAGTCAATTAGTGCATAAGTTGTAGCGACATCTATCGCTCAACATGCGAACTACCAACTAACGTTTCGTACATCACGCTATCAAAGTTTGTAGCGACGTCAGCATATATACAAAATCCCAACAACAACAGTCGGCTAGTCGCCGCAAGCGTGGCTGCTTTACACCCTGTTTCCCATACCTCCACAATGGCGACCCCGACAGCGACATCTATCGCTCGACGAGCGAACTACTAGTTTTACTTTTCGACCTGGCTGGATGCCTTCATTTTTAAGGCATCACAGAAAATATCCGGTAAACAAGGCGACTACCTTCTACATTGAATTGTGAGATGTAAATCAGAAAAGAAAAATTCGCGTTTTGTTTAACTTAAAAGTATTTTTAGAACTTCCATTTATAAAAGACTGCCAAAATTTATTTTTCAATAAATCTATAAGGCATCAAAAAAAAATCTCCGCGTCACCGTCACCCGGTAAAGGGTCCAAAAGACTGGTGGCACTGCCACGTTAGACGGAAATAATTAACCTCTGGCCAAAGTAAAAGCCAGCCTTTAGGTCACGAGAAGTGTTGACCAATCAATTATTTAATCTTTTAAAAATACAAATAAGTCACTCGTGTCACATAGGTACCTAAGTACCAACTTTCCTAAAAACAGACACGTTAAAATACACTAAATTGATTACTTTTACGATTAAAGAAACGTTGATGTAAACATGAGCTAAGTCTGTTCCGATCACATATAAAATGATATTACAAATAATATTTAATTTATTGATTGACTTTTGTAATTTTTATAATTATTACCTACCGTGGACGTTAGGCATTTGTCATTCAACAACAGACGTTAAACAATGTCTCTAAGACGGATAAGTGATCCAGTTCCTATCCAAATTTTAATCCACAACCGTTTGGATAAAGTAATGCAAAAAATAGAATATTCTTTCAGTTTTACACTAAACCTGTTATTTGCCTTAAAACATCAAATCCGGAACAACCGAATCTATCCAAATGGAAAAAAATATCTACTACTTTCGTTCGTGTTTATGTTACTCATGAATTTGTTGTGCTTCTATCAGATGTGCACTGTGAATATAGTAGATATAACCCAACAGAAGACTCGATTAGAAAATGATTTCTTAGTACTGTCTGATGTACTCTATTCTAGCACGTTTGTGATCGGATTCACTGTGATGTTCATTCTGGATATACTGCATAAGAACAACAACGTCTTTTTGATTCTGAGGATCCAAACTATACATAGGAGCATCGGTTTAAGTAACGGCTACCGAAGTTTTATTATTTGGAATTGGATTTCAATTATCACCGTTATCTTTGCGAACGTGTTTGTAAATACGTCGTACTACTTGTCATACCACTATGAGGGTCTCGTGGACATCATTCTTGATAGTATTTCGGATATTTTCATCATGTCATCAGACGTCAATTTAGTAATAGCCACACGAATAATAATATTGTTAAGGAAATATCTTGATGAGTGGATTGAAGATGTCCTAATGATGAATGATGAACAGGAAAACGATGAGCGTTATGAAACACTGTTCAATATATATCAATATATTTTGAAAACTTACAATCTGTACAAGACAATTTTTCAAGCATTGGTAAGTTCATCATACAGGAATAATTTTAATTACGCCTACCTACTCTCCTTTAAAATATTTTGTGTACTTTTCAGATCTTGCTTATCACAACTTGCGAATTCTACCGTTGTCTTTGTTGTTGCGAGTTCATGTTATCTGCACTGAGAGTGTCTGAACATGTGGAAAACAAAGTAAGTGTAAAACCATCATCATCATCCTGCCCTTATCCCATGTTATTTGGGGTCGGAGCAACACGTTATCTTCTTTTCTTTAACAGTCATCATCATGTGTAAAACCTGATACTTATTATTTTAACTGCCTCGTTAGCTTAGTGGTCCTAAGCGCGACAGCTACGCTAGAGGTCCTGGGTTCGATCCATCGTAGGCTTTGTTTGACTAAGACTAGAGTCAAGAGCTTACCCATCTCGAATAAAAAAGAAAAATAGGTTGTTTTAGCAGTGAAATACCTAGTAACAAACAAACTCACTTTCGCATTTAACATTAAATAAAAATATTGGTTTTATTTTTGCAGACGTTGCTGAATATTTCTGCGCTATTCCTGTGGTTTGTAAAGAATATTTTACTCGTCGCTATGCATAGTATATATTGCGAAGAATTCTATATAACTGTTGACAAAGCTGAGACAGCATGTATACGCCGTTTGAAGAACAGAAACTGCCCAAGTGAGTAATTGTTTTCTTTTAAATAAGCTTACAGGCTTGCGTTTGACTGCAACTCACCTGATTTTAAGTGATGATGCGGCCTAAGGTGGAACTCGCTTTCCTAAGACAAACCGGCTCACTTGTGTCTTGAGGATACCTAGGTTATACATGTCAGGGAACAGAGAAGCGGGCAGTGAATTCGACAGTCTGACAGTTCGCACAATATATGTGGAATCAATGCCTTTGGTTCGAGACCGTGGAACTTCAACCATATAGCGATAATAATAGAATAACTAGCCTATATTTGTACCACTACATGGCCTACAAGGACACTACAAGGCCTCTTCTCATGCAGAAAGGGTGAAAATCACCACGTTTGCTCAAGGAGCTTGGCGATTTCAGATTACAAGTAGAGTGGGGGGGGGGGGGGGGGGGGTGTCAGGTAAAAAAGGAAAAGGCGCAGTGTGTCTTTAGACCTGGCAGAGGAACTGTTGATAGCATTTTCATAGTGAAGCAAATTCAGGAGAAAAGCCTTGAACAAAACCGTCCTCTTTACATGTGTTTTGTTGACTAAGAAAAGGCCTTTAACCGCGTTCCGCGCACTGCTCTTTGGGTAGTGTTGAAAAAGGCTGGATGTCCTGGGAAATTCGTTACCATGATTCGTCAGTTTCACGAAGGTATGAGCGCGCGTGTTCAACATGAAAACGATTTTTCAGACTTGATAAATAACCAGCGCTGTGAAGCAAGGCTGTGTAATAGCTCCATTTCTCCGCTGTGCTGAATGATGCACTACAGCATGGTGTTGGACAGATTGAACTCAATGTCCGCACTGATAAAAGTGCTCTATGCTGATGACGTGTGCCTATTAGCTGACCGTGTGGAAACTCCAAGACTATATTAATAGTTTTCAGGCCTCCTGTTCTAGATTTGGACTAGTAATAAGTGTAAAGAAGTACTCACCAGATGTATTTAAAAATGGAACATAATTTGAATTCTGAAATTCAATTCCATTTTTAAATATATATAAGTCATAAGTCCTAAAACAACCACCAAGGGGATGTGACGATGTCAGTTCAACCGTTAAGTTGCATTCTGTGTCATTGGAAGAGGTACCGCATTTTAAATATCTCGAAAGTCAAGTATCCAACGACAATAGACTGGCGTCGGAAATGCCAGCACGGATTGCTAGAGCAGCCGTCGCCTTTGGGAAGCTTCACAAGCTCTCATGACCTGAAACTACAAACAAAAATATGCGTTTATTAGGCCTTAGTTTTACCGATACACACCTACGCCGCGGAAACTTGGTGTCTATAGAGGTGATATTAAAAGGCTTGACACTTTCCATCTTCGGTGACTTCGGTCCATCCTCCGCATAAAATGACAGAATCGTGTTTCTAACACGGAGGTGCTGAGGCGCACTGAAATGATGGGTATGGAGGCGCCTTTGATTAAGATCCAGCTGAGATGGTGTGGCCATATACAGCGCATGGATACCAGTAGACTGCCTAAAACCGCTTTCTACTCAGAGCTTGCCCGAGGAAAACGAGCACAGGGTGGCCAATACCTGCGCTACAAAGATGTCCTCAAATGTCACCTTAAGACCTGTGGTATACCCGTTGATCGGTGGCAGGAGCTTGCTCGAAACCGTAAGAGATGGCGCGCTTCAATCCACAAAGCAATTGAATGCTTCGAAACGAATCGTCTGGAAGACTTCGCCAAGAAGCGACAGATACGCAAAAATTGCCCAATGCCCTCCTATATCTGCACGTACAACGATGATCATCAGCTCTTCTGTACACGATGTGACCGGGTTTTATTTATTTATTTAAGACCAAGTTTGGTTTTGCTAGTCATCAGAAAGCTTACGAAAGAGAAGACAAGTAGTCTGGGTTGCTGTCGCCGGATACGGTGAAGAGGAGTATAGTGCCTGTAATTACACCAATACCCTTCAAACCGGAACACAGCAACGCTGCTTTGCGGCAGAAATAGATATGGTGGTAGTATTACTAAGGCCGAAATCATTCACATAGAGCTCTACTACTACTACTAAATGGGATCGCTTGCCCTGTCCTCTCACTCGCTCACTATACTGTGAGAGTGAAAGGGCATGATAGGCTTATACCATCTCGCCTGTATTCCCCGAAGGGTTAGGCAGAGATGCACTAATTTAGGTACACCCACAGTTCGCCGGTATATTTACGTCGCATGTAATAGGGGGCGAGCCTATTGCCATTAATTGAATGAATTGTGAATGCGGTGTTTGCCTATAAGTAATTGTTGCACAATATGATTATTTTAAGCATGTAAATTTTGTTACAATTATGTGTAAACAATTGTTGGTGAACCTAATAAAATAAATAAATTAACCGGGCACAAATCCAAATTCCGAGCTGCTACTGAGAATTTCATAAAAAAACACATTAACACTTTTTGCTCGACCTGGGAATCGAACCCAGGACCTCTAGCGTAGCAGTCGTGCTTAGGACCACTAGGCTAACGAGGCAGTTGATAAGCTAATATCTTTCTTTAAAAAAAAAAAAACGTTTTCCGTACTAGGAATTTCCCCTGTATCGTCGGAGCGTTTACAAACAGACAAACTCACATACACCAACAACCAGACCCGGAACAACTATCTGTAGGACCTAGGTAGGGGTATTAGTTAGGTATTTGTGTAACAATAATGCAATACCTTTGTTTGGCTACCATTTGTAATTCCTTTTTTTAAGTCGCTAGTAACACCATGCATCTTTTTTTCACAGAGACTCAAAAACATTTTTGCAAGAACGTGATGCGGACAAATGAAACGTTCAGTAAGATGACCGCGTGTGGCCTGTTCTATGTAGACGCTTCGCTACCGTTGTGTTTGATGAGATTTATCACTGATTACGTTATTGTACTCCTGCAATTCAATTTTCAGCGAAATTAAGGCTTTAAGCGTAGTTAAATTAAAGACAGTTCACTACACATGATTCATTTTATTAGTTCCTACCTTATTAGTTACTATACCTCTGCTCGCGACTTCGTCTGTTTGACTTCGGAATCAAGCCAACGTCCTAAATCGTCCCAGGAGATAGCAAAAAATGGATTAAACATTATCAGCCTTACTTATAAAACAGTGTCAATTATATGAGAAACAGCAAAATATTACGTAGCGAATGATCAGGAAAAATCTCACCTATACGTTAGTCAGCGTTGAGAAGACTCGAACCCAAGACCCCAAGCCCAGTGGTCGCGCCTCCAACCACGAGATCAACGGAGCAGTCAAGTTGTAATAACACTAATGTAACGCGATCATTAAGAGCATTGTTTACGTTTTTAACGTTGGTAATTATGGTACGGTAGGTTGTATAAACCATTTTAATATTATAAAATGCAAAAGTAATTCTGTCTGTCTGTAACGCTTTCACGCCAAAACTGATTTTGATGAAATTTGTTACAGAGATAAATTAGACCTTAGAGAAAGACATAGGCTAGGCTTCCAGAAGTAGAAATAGGAGACGGAAGTTTGTATAATCGCCGTCATTATTGAAGATAAAACCGTAAATTTTTCTAATCAGTCAATATTTTATTTAGTCACTTGATAAAAAAATAAATAATCATTTGTTCAACCTTTTGTAAAGTAACTACTCCACGCAGACGAAGCCGCGGGCAAACGCTAGTAACGTTACAAATTGTAGATTAATAATGTAATACAATAATATTAAGTCATTTTCTCAAACTTGTTACATTAAGAAGCAGTTATTAGCCATCAACAAACGTCCTATATTTTTATTGGCGTTGATACTAAAAACAATGCCACGAAAACAAAAAATTGTTCCAGAGGTCTCCCTGCGAATATTATTTAACAATAGACTGGACAAAGAATTTCAAAGAATCATTTATTCTTTCAATTTTATACTCCTTCTATTTGTGGCTTCAAAATATTACGTGAAAAATAACCACATTTATCCCAGAGGAAGAAAATATCGCGTAGTTGCCTTTCTCGTAATGTTGCTTTTGAATGCGATCTGTGTTTATCGGATTTTTGCATTAGACGTTAGAAGAGTAAAGAATAAGTCGGTTTTGGAAAGTACCTTCTTGTATCTGTACGCTGTGTTCTACTTCATCAATTCTATCATCGGGTTTACGATGGTTTTCATTTTAGACTTCGCACATAGGAGAAAATACGTCTTTCTTCTTTTGAAGATCCAAGCTGTACATAGGAACACCGATTGCACTTTTGTACAAAAATTTATCATTGTGAATTGGATCTCCATAGCTGGTTTTATTGCTTTACATTTCTTTTTCCATATCATGTATTATAGTAGTATTATTTCCGCCAATTTTCATATAAATGTCATAAACTTTATTGTTGACAATACTATTACTACATTTAGCATAGTTTTCGATATTAGTTTAGTGATAGCCATCCGAATAATAATATTGCTTAAGAAATATCTCGATGTGTGGATTAAAGAAGTTCTGATGTTGAATGATAAGCAGGAAAATGAGGGATATTGTCTAAAACTGCTTGGGATCTACCGGAACATTTTAAAAGCTTACGGCCTGTATAAGAAAATTTTCCAAGTATTGGTAAGTTTGGGAATGATTTAAAGACTTTGTTGAAACTGTAATATGTACTCGCAAATGGCTTGCTTAATTATTTGCTAAGGTTAATCAAATAACACTAAATGTGCTTAAAATAATTTGAGCAACAAAACAAATCTATATTATAGTACTAAAGCTAGTAGCAGATTTTGCGAAAGAGGTGCAGGTATATAATAATAATACCAGTCTATTATTTTTGAACCTGTATCATCATCATCATAATTATGAGGCCGTATGACGTCCACAGCTTGACATAGGCCTCCTCTATAGATTTCCAAAAGGACCGGTTAGAAGCGGCCTGCATCCAGCGTTTTCTTGCGTTTTCCTTATTTATTATGGGACAATAAACAGCTGCAATATGAAATGTTTATAAATAACGATAATATGGGCTCATAAGAGCTCATAAAAATGTTGCAGTCTACAGCATTATCATCACAAACCTGTATAATGGTCATTATAAGTCACAACTTGAGACATTTTCTTTTCGTAGGTTTTATATCATACATTCTGTGGATTTTATCGGAACCTGGTTTACTTTCACGTCTTGCTATCTGCGATGAGAATATCTTCAGGGATGTCCCATGAGGTACGTGATATTTTAGATTTATCATTATCTGGAATCATTTATGAAGGTTGTGGGTAACGAAATCATTGACCATTTTTTCGTATTATGATGATGTTTGAAATATGTAGGTACTTACTATTCTTATACTTATTTAATATAATAAAGCTGAAGAGTTGTTTTGTTATTTATTGTTTGTTTAAACCTGCCTATCTCTGGCCTGTCGAATAGGAAATATAATTGGGTATAGCCAGATTTTTATGGGGTATGCTACATAACATCACCCTACGAGTAACGGGAGCGGAGCAGTAATCTAAGAGTTTTAGGTTACAGCAGTAGTAACTAAGACGTAACTTAAAACTACGGGTGTAGCTTGTCAAATCATATTTTAAATCCACTTTCGTCTGAGATTTTAAGCTGCTTTCCGTGTCAACAGTTAAACTTCTATATTTTTTTATTACAGTCGTGGTATCGCGTGTTTTCTTTGTTCTTATCGCTAACAAAGAATATATCATTATTATACATACATAGTATACACTGCGAGAGGTTCTATATAACTGTTGAGGAAGCTGAGACGGCGTGTATACAGCTAATGAGGAAAAGGAACTGTTCAAGTAAGGGAGAGTCTGTCTACTACACCGTGTCATAATACCATGACCGTGCTAGGAACGTGATAGACAAAAGCTTTATTTGGTTTGGGCATGAGACTGTGCCTACGAGACCGTTCCGTCACCGGCCAACATCGTCGCGTATCCTGCTCCGAGCATCAACAACTACATATAGGTTGATACGGTTTAGTGGGCTTAGTAATCCGTGTCTTATTGCTTTTAGTGCCTGATATGTTCATAACATAGTCATGGCTTGGTACGGTTTAGTGAGAGTGAACACACCGTAAACTTAACTTATTATTTACTTATAACCTTCTTTCAGATTAATACAAATTACACTTTGTTTTACTACCCCGTTGGGCTCGTGGTCGCAAGTTATTAGGTTTTCCATTACGAATTTCTCAGTAGCAGCTCGGGTTTGGAAGTTGGTGGCCCCCGTGCCTCGGAAAGCACGTAAAGCAGTTGGTCCTGCGCCTGATCTCTTCCCAGCTGTGTTGGTTTGCCGTCCCATCGGACTAGAAAAGATACGGAAGAAGGAGTGCACCTGCGTTAGCGCACACACTTGTGCAATATTATTACTCCTGCGTACTTGAACAAATATTTTTTTAAATTCTGACTATCGTATCATTTCTTACAGATAGCCAAGAATATCTCTACAAGAACGTGGTACAGGCAAATCAAACGTTCAGTAAGATGACCGCGTGTGGCCTGTTCTATATAGACGCTACGCTACCGTTGCGTTTGACGGCACTTATTGCTCATTATGTTATTTTACTTCTTCAATTTAATTTTGTGTGAAATATATAGTTTTATGTAAATTATGTTTTATTTAAACTTTATGCTAGGTACAAAGGCGGACTTATTGTCTAAGGCGTTCTTTAATAGTCAATCAAAATTACACAAAAAAAAAGAAATTCACACATCTCTTTCGTTCTGTTTAAAAAAATTCAAACCCAATTTGTATTTTACATACATAAACTCACGCCTTTTCTTATGGGGGTAGGTAGAAACCTCAGCACTACCTGCTACGATCCTTACATACTCCTTCCACCCCGTGCACGTTCATACATCTGGTCATACAAGCAGTTACTACTGCGCACCCGACCTTTCCGAAGAACCTCACCAATAAGGTCCTGATAGGTTTTTCAAGAGCGTCCCTACCCGGCGTTGCCACTCACATCTGTTAATAAATTTTGTTATTTTTTTTACATTTTGGGCCTTACTTATAAAAATAACGCTAATTCATACTTAGCTACCTCTTATGTGACTGAATGAACGATGAATCACTATTTTAATCTGCCAACACTTAGACGGTCAGCATAGAGCATGACCAAATTATTCGGCTAAAGAACGAAATCGAACGATCAATTGAGCATAATTTTCAAAATTTACAATAGAATCCATAGACCAATGTCATCGTCACAGTTGATTGTAGCCCGCCATCTCACTTTCGAACAATACTTAAACAACGAGTCGCCGCTGTTTAAATTTTCTGTCACTTAGGCAACATCTCAACGCTGATTAATGTTTATTGGTAAGATTTTTCACCTGAGACACCGTTGAAAGTGGTTGCTATGTGAAAAATAATTGATATTTTGTCAAGGATTTGAGAGTTAAGTATTATTTAGAGTTATTTTTATAAGTAAGGCTGTTTATGGTTGACCTATTTAATCTCTATTTTTAAACTCAAAATTACGCTATCACTTACTTAATTAAAAAGAGGTAGGTAAGGTAACAAATGTACACAAATATTTAAACAGGTCAGCCTGTTTAAATATTTGTAAACTCATCGTATCGTTGCGTTACACGGGCGTTGTCTGTGCGTTGCGTTGGCGCTGCGTCGACTGAGCGGTAACGCTCCGTCGCTCTACATATTAATTTGAACAAACCATGATGTGAACCAAATTCCACACGACGCGTTAAAATAACGGACGGTGGCACTACGCACAAGGATAGGAGGGACACGGGGTGTGGCAGAGAGCTGTGTTGAAAAGACGGAGCGGCAGTGCAGTATTTAATAGCATATACCACCGTCGATGCAGCGCTCGTGTGGCATTGACTGTGATGAAATCATTGCGTTGCGACGACGCAGCGTAGCCGCAATCTGACTGGCATCACCCTTAGTCGTTAAGCTTTCTACGACAGCTGAATTAAGGACAACATTCTTACCTTTACACGAACAACGCGTAGAGGTCCTTAAAAATAATGTATACTCTTACTTTTGCGCTAAATAATTTTTTAGCTTCAAAATGTAATGTTGAAATTGATTATATTTATCCAAGTGGGAAATACTATCAACTATGTTCATTATCTTGCACTGTATTCATAATTGCCTTATCCATCTATCAAATTTTAATTCAGGACCTTACAATGGTCAACATAAAGCAGTTTAAAAGTTACATCTTGTTCGTATTTTCTATTATGTATTATATATCCTATTTGATTCAGTTCACGATGATGTTTATTTTGGACTTTGTGCTTAAAGAAAATAACGTCTTATTTCTTTTGACAATGCAAACTATACACAGGAACATTAATTTTAGTAAAAGTATCCAGAGTTGTATTAGATGGACTTGGATTTCAATCGTAACTGTTGTGTCAATAAATATTTTTCTTTGTGTCATGTATTATACGTCATGCCAATACCAAACAGTTGTAGACATTTTTTTTGACATTATTCATGACATATTTGTCGTGATTTGGAATGTCATTTACGTAATGTCCACCCGAATTATAATATTGCTAAGGAGATATCTCGTCGAATGGACAAACGTCATTCTGATGATGAATGTTGAACAAGAAAACGATGAACATTGTTTCAAATTATTTTGGATATACCAAAATATTCATAAAGCTTATGATTTGTACAAGACAATTTTTCAAGTAATGGTAAGATTATAAATTGGTCTCTTTAATTCTTAATTCTAAAGGCAAAAATTTATGAAGCTTTGTCCAAATGTCTACCATAAATATCGGTTGTTAGGAACATCTATCCTTAAACTGTAAACCATGAATTCTCTATTCTGGACTAAGTATCAGACAACAAGTCTGGGTCAAGTAGTTTTATACGGAACTCATAAGTAAAGAGACAAGGAGGTTTTTAAATTTTTTCGACTATGTGTACCTTATACCCCGTATATTATTTTAGTAGTAGTAGAGCTCTTTGTGAAGGAGCTCGTCCGGGAATGTACTACAACCATACACAATAACCATTACCTTGTATGGCTTTGCGACCCGGCAGAAGTACCAACAAAGGGAAATATTATAATATGTTATTATATAATATGTTGTTCACAGGTTTTGTGTAACATAATAACCGAATTTTACCGTACACTGTGTTGTGTTCAGATAATATTGAGAACGCTAAGAACAGCTGGGCAAGAAAACGATGTAAGTATGTGAGTACGAACCCACAGAGCTATTTTTACCCGCGCCCGGTTGCAGGGCCGCGAGGGACATTCTGCCAGGCCACGTTATTTTATCTCGTGTTGATATTCTTCGAGGAAGCGAGGAGTCTGTTGGACTTATACCGCTTAAGAGCTCTTACACACGAGTGGTATGTTGCGAACAGTAGAGGTACCTACAGCGGTAGTATTCGACGCGACAGCGACAGCCAGCGACATGCCAGCTTCAAAGATCAGCGAAGTTGACATGTCGATGGCTACCGTCGGACACGTGTCGACGGCTAAAACAAAATCTAAAAACCCAAGGGTGTTCCTCCAACTACCATTGGCCGGGGAACGGTTGTCGCTTTGAGCTATCTTCCGCACTCACCACAAGGCGGGCCCCGTCAGCCACCAGGCGCGCTGACTCTAGAATGGCGCGCGGGGAGTACCACGTCGATGGGATGGAAGGAAATACCCGGGGTTTGGTCCTGCTACCGGTGTACGGGTAACCATAGCTCCTTGAGTTCTTACCCCCATATATTATTATTTCATGACGGATTCTTAGTAATCATTGACTCATATTTGTGTTTTAGGGTTTTACGTTCGCGCTTTCAGTGTTATTCTGGGTAACGAAGAACGTGATACTAATAGTTTCACATAGTATATGCTGTGAGAAGTTCTATATAACTGCTGAGAGTGCTAAAATGGCGTGTCTACAGCTTATGAAGAAAAGGAAATGTCCAAGTAATTATGTAATCCTTAAAATATGATTTTCGCCATTCTCGAGACTGGTATCGGACATGGCGGCTAATCTCAATGAAGACTAGCCAAATACGCGTATTAAAGTGTACAAGTCTGTGCGCAAACATAGGTGCACCCCCTCTTCCCCTACTCTCATCGTTTAATGGAACGACATCGGCAGTCCAACACAACAGGGAGAGATCAGGCGCAGGACCAACGGCTTTTCCGAGACAAGATGGTGTCACATCACCAATAATACTTTTTGTCCGACCTGCGCATTGAACTTGCGAGACCACGGAACCAACGGGACAATCAAATATTTTAATTCTTTAAATATTATGATTACAAAGAGTAAGTAATAGGCATTTTCTCTATTCTTAATCTTTATCTTTCTTTCTAGAAAGTCAAGAACGTCTCTGTAAGAGTGTGGTACAGATAAGTCGATCGTTTAGCAAGATGAGCGCGTGTGGCTTGTTCTACGTAGACGCCATGCTGCCAGTACGTTTGATAGGAGCTATCACTAATTACGTTATTGTACTGCTACAACTAAATTTTCTGTAAAATATACAAATTAAACATTTAAATCAATATTCTTTGAAGTAACCCTTATTAACATTAACGATGGCAAGAGACCGGACGTAATCTCTTTATATGCTTGGAAGATAGGTAGGTCTTTAGCATGGGACGCTACGTGTGTCGACACTCTTGCACCATGCCATCTTCCAAGTTCTGTGTGATGTGCTGGCGCTGCTGCTGCGACTGTAGAAAACCTCAAACCACGTAAGTATAGTACCCTTATTGGTAACTATACTTTTGAGCTGTTTGGTGTGGAAACCCTCGGACCGTGGTGTCCATGTGCCTATAGTCTTTTTAAGGTTTTATAGGAACAGTTAGTTCTGAAGACAATACAATAAAAATATCTTGGGACAACTCACACACGGCTATCTGATCCCAAGCTAAGCAAAGCTTGTGTTATGGTAACCAGACAACTGATATACATACTTATATAATTTATAAATACATACATATTATAGATAAATCACACCCAGACACAGAACAAACAATCATGCTCATCACACAAAGTTTGTCCTGGGTGGGAATCGAACCCACGACCTCCGGCTTAGCAGTCAGGGCCGCTAACCACTAGACCAACAGGCCCGTCAAACTCAACAATATCCAACACTCATGTAATAATTTCAGTATGCCGTTTCAAGATGGCGGATTATATATTTTTTCTCAACCCCTTTTATCAGTCAAATGAAAGGGGTTGAAAAATAGAATACAATAAAGTTACTAACATCACACTAAATTCAAAATGGCCGCTGCTCTAAGATGGCGGATTTTTTTTTCTCATCCCCTCAAAATCGATATCAAATGAAAGAGCTTGAAGAGTAATAATGTTAATAGGATAAATAATGTCTATGGCGTAAATAAATAAAATAATGTAAATTAAAAATGGTAAAAAAAGATGTTAGGAAACAAGACTACGTACTACGACTAAGTACGCTATCCGTTATACTACACAATATCAGTGCCTCGAGCGTTTAAAATTGATAATTTTACATTTTAAATAGCTTGTTTTTAAAATAGTTCTTATTTTATTTAAGGGACACAGCACACACGATACTTTTAGTAGCGGCGATCGGCGATCAGCCGCTTTTTAGTAGCTAGAAGCGACGACTAAGCATTCGACCCCGCACACTTGAAATCGCCAATCGCAGCGATTTAGTCGCTTTTCGGAAGCGGGATGCAGCGACTAATCGCTACCCCCCGCACACTGTAAGATGCCGATCGCAGCGTTTTGACATAATTAGGGTCTGCCCCCACGACCGATAATCAAAACTAACAAAAAACTGTCCCACTGAAAAACTGAAAATCTGTCTGTGCTAGCTGTGTGTAAAAAAGAAAGAAAGAAAAACCATTTATTCTCGCGAAAGCGACGCACAACACAAAAATAAAATAATCTATATGCGCCACTACCGCGCGAAAAGGCTGACGCTCAGCATAAAGCCGTGGCCCGTGCACGAGACACGGAACCACAGCGCTGGTTTTCAGCGTCAGCCGGCGTGTCGCTGTCTCGGAACTACGGAGGTACGACATTACCCACAGTTCCGTGTGTGTGTCAGGGTGTATGTACTTAAAAAAACTTTCAAAGATCGGCCCCATAATCGGGCCGATTTTTTACAGATTTTTTGCCGGCGAGAAAAAACGACCGAGAATCGGCCCGATTATCAGTCGTGGGGGCAGACCTTTATGTGGAATATAATGCGACTAGTGTTGTGTTGTGATTTTGACGAAGCTACACATTTACGATAGATTCTAATGAAGCTGCACTGCTGCCTGCAATATTGATAAACCGAAAATGTCAATCGCTCCGGAGGCGGTATTGGTTACATCCTATAACCAGTTCACGTCTTACATTACGCAAACATCCATCCATTAATCCAACCGCACAAACTTTCGCATTTATAATATTAATAGAACTTTAAATGCGAAAGTTTGTGAAGAGGGATGGATGGATGAATGTTTTCATCCATCCAGGATGAAAACAATGGTCTAATTGAAATAAATGCTTTGACTTTGACTTTGCAACACTACAGCCGACCCGAACTAACATCGGAACAGTTCGGGATTCCGATACTGCGTCCGAACGCAGTTAGTCGCCAAAACACGATGCAGCATCGGAGCAGTCGCTAAAATGCGCGATTTGGAAGCTGCGATCGAACGCAGAGAGTCGCCAAAACGCGATGCAGTATCGATACAGTTGCAAAAACGCCGATCGCCGCTACTAAAAGTAGCATGTGTGCTTAGGCCCTAAGTGCGCGACTCGCTACGCGGTTCTCGCTAACATGTAAGTTTATTCAACCTTCATAAAGTTTGCATCTACCTGTACCGACTACTTAAACATGTTAGTTCTTACTCTTCAAATTGTTTCCTTAATATGTCAAGGTCATCATGCACAGCCGTCGATACATTATCAACTTAACTTATTACTTCTGTGATAAATTAATCGTTATATGAACATTTGTGTTAGTAAATAATAATAAAACGATGAATACCAATATGTTAACAGAATTACTTGGTGGATGTGTTTCATTAAAACACTGCTAGTGGGTCAAGCAGCAGTCATCTAACAAAGGACAGTTAAAATATAAAAAATTCAACTATGTCCTCCAGACGAAAAATCTTTGCTGAAATCTCCTTCAATAATCAACTAGATGAAGATGTCAAAAGAATGACTTATTCTTTTAATTTTGTATTCAAACTGTTCTTGGCTTCGAAATATGAAGTTCAAGATAATTATATTTATCCAAGAGGAAAAAGACAACAAATTGCGGCATTCTGCTATGTGCTATTTATGAATGCTTTGTGTATCTTTCGAATGTGCACCGTGGACATCACCGATTTATACATGGGACATTTGGAGAGTGATCTCTTGTCGCTTTTTGCTGTATTTTACTTTGTCACATATTTCATCGGATTCACGACATTATTTATTGTCGACTTTGTGCATAAGCACAACTATGTCTTGCTTATTCTGAACATTCAAGCTGTCCACAGAAGCATCGATTTAAGCAGGAGCATCCAAAGTTTTATTAATTGGAATTTGATCATAACAACATCGTTTATATTTATAAATATTCTTATAAGTGCTATGTATTATACATCATCATATTACGATCAAGTTATTGATCTTGTTTTCGATGTCATGTTTGACATAATGTTCACAACGTGGGACATTAGTTTATTTACAGCCACCCGTATCATTATATTGTTGAAGAAATATCTAGATGAGTGGGTCAAAGAGATCTTGGCGATGAATGATGAATATGAAAATGAAGAGCATTGTAGGAAAATGTTTCAAAAATATAAAATTATCTTAAACGCTTACGATCTGTACAAGAAAATTTACCAAGTTTTGGTGAGTTCGTACAGTTTAATTAGATCATTGTTTTTATCAGTCATCATCAGCCGAACGACGGCCACTGCTGGTCATAGGCTTCCCCTAAAGATAGATCGTGAACGGTGCAGTTGAACGGACAATTGGAAGGCTCCACTCTTGCACTGGGTGTCAGACGGGTCAAAGATGTCCTATACGGGTCAATGTGCTGGTTTTGTACAATATACTTGATGCTGTAAATCTACAACTGAGTATAACAGTTTGTCTTTTACAGGTTTTATATTTTACTTTTAGCGTATTATACCGGAATCTTGTTATTTACCACTTAATGCTTACTACTTTAAAGGTGCATACAGGATTCAAAGTAAGTAATTTATTTTTTAAGCAAAATTTTTTAATGACCTTTAAAAGTATTTGATATTTTTTACATAAAATATATCTAATAACAAAATCATCCTATTATTGTCCCACTGCAAGGCTAAAACCTCTTCACATACAGAGAAGGCACGAGCATTGATCACCACGCTACCACAGATTAAATAAGTACAGATACTTCACTCAGTAGAAAATGTCCAATACCTACTGCTATAATAGCCTACTCCGTCGCGTCAACTGGCGTCAGCAACCACTGCAAACTAAAATGTGCCTAAATGCTCAAGCGTACAGTTGTGATCGCTTCGCACCGCGCGATCCCACAACAATCGTAGGGCCGCCTCCTCGATAAAATTAAATTAACATAACTTTTTGTGTCTATGTTATTGAGAACTGTGAATATGTTCTGACTTATATGTGGCAGTTTAAAATTGTACCGTAAATGTTTATAAAATATTTTTACCCATCTACAGCACATAAGGCACCAGACGGGATCGTAGGTAACGAATGGAACTATTCAAATGTAATAACGTGCGTGCGCTTCGTTTGCAAAAACCGCACTGAATTTGGTTCGCAAACGGCCCGAGACCGCTCGGCCGGGCGGTAGGCAATTATAGCGCGCAAGTACATAGAGTGACGGAGGCCTGACGCTACCTCGAAGCAGATTGGCGATCCCAAACTTATATTAAATTATAAGGCCGATTTTTCTTATGGTGTATTTCTTCACTGATGTCAGTGATATCCAAGATTAACTTAAAAAGTACTTATAAAATTGAACAAGTCTCATTGTCACTTGCCCATTGCGAAACCAAAACCTCGCCTTAATCACTAAGCCACAAAATCAATTAAAAATATACTTTAAGTTCATTATAATTAAGTATTTTTACGCTTTCCAGCCTTTGTTTCGAAGTGTTGCAACCATCATATGGATGACGAAAAACATAGTTTTAGTAACTATGTACAGTATACACTGTGAGAAGTTCTATATGACCGTTGAAAATGCTGAGACTGCGTGTATTCGGCTTATGAATAATAGAAATTGCCCAAGTAAGACGATAGAGATCTTAAACTTATTACTTACATATTCAATTAGTAATGAATATAAATGTGGATTGATGGAGAGGAAGAATGAAGCCAAAGAACAGATGCATGGATTCTGTGAAGAATGATATGAAAGAGAAAGGGAACTATATTTTCTATCACCAAAATTTATATTTGTCATCAAGTTGTATCACCTAATAAATAGATCTATCGCTACGAAATATTTTCGTTCTCAGATAAACAAAAATTGTTCCCAGGTATGAATTATCAAATTAATGTTAATATATGTGTAAAATAAGAGATCGATAACCAATAAAATTATATTGCATTACATGAATATAAACTTCGTTCTTAGAATAACAGTTTTGTTACTTAAATAATAGCTCTGTGCTCAGAATGGTAGATCTGTCACCAAATAAATCGATTATCGATCCCTGACTGCGACTCCTTTTTAACCCCCGACGCAAAAAGAGGGGTGTTATAAGTTTGACGTGTCTGTCTGTCTGTCTGTCTGTCTGTCTGTCTGTCTGTGGCATCATAGCTGCCGAACGGATGAAGCGATTTCAATTTAGTTTTTTTTGTATTAAAGGTGACCTATGTACGAGTGTTCTTAGACATGTTTGATGAAAATCGGTTGAGCCGTTTAAAAGTTGTGGGGGTGAAAGTAGGGAAGAAAAACCGAATGTCTGTAAATATACTCGAGTGGGGTCTCAAACTTAACAAAATCGACATTATAATAAGTAGGTACCTATAAAAAGTATAAAATAAAAAATTAAATTAAAAATTTAAAAAACCCCCAACACAAAAACCTAAGTTCCCTTTAAAAAGTAAAAAAATAACAAAAAAAATACGTCACGTTGGGGGACCGCTCGGGACGATCGTATCCTAAATGCAACATCGGTCCCCCAACGTGACGTATTTTTTTTGTTATTTTTTTACTTTTTAAAGGGAACTTAGGTTTTTGTGTTGGGGGTTTTTTAAATTTTTATTTGATATTTTGTCACCAATACAGTAGTAACATTTTATTTCGTTCAGATATTAAATTAATAGTATTCGTTACCAATTTAATACATCAATTTATAATTTTAATGAAAAAATGATCAAAGGGGCGGAGACAAATTGGCGACAAATTGGGACTTGGGGCACCCCGACTCGGACAGGTTAGGTTAGAAGGGGATGGCGGGGTCTAGAGAGCGAGCGAAGCGAGCGAACAGACCCCGCCATCCACTTCGTGGTTATTTTTTTTGTAAACCCTTGAGCCCTATTTTTTTTGTAAAGCCTTGGGCTCCTCGACTATGCTTTTTAAGCATTATTCACATCTGACTGATTATAATTTATACTACCAGTGGAATTTTAAAACCTTGGGAGTCTAGTTAAGTAGCAGAATCTTTTGGTTGAAACGATGATGACAACCCTAATTTTTTATTTGAACTTATTGCAATTTTCTAGTAACATAATATGATTTATTGGTGATCTCTTTAAATTAGTTTGCTTAAATACTTATTAGGACACACCTATTATAATACATACAAAAACATTTATTTGGTACTAGACCTTATATCTCAGGATTTTAGGTGATTTATTGTGGAACTGATTTTGCATTGTTTGGTGACTACATTTTGGTGACAGATCTACTATTTTGAGGACAAACCCTATTATTTAAGAAACACAAAACTAATTAAATTGGTGATAGCTTAAATGATACCCAAAGAGAAAGGAGTCAGTGATAGCATGACGGTTGACAGGACGGCATGGAAGAAGAAAACATGTTTTGCCGACCCCAAGTAACATGGGATAAGGGCAGGAAGATGATGATGACGATTCAATAACATTTTTAACCCGCCACTTGTGACTTTGGTGACGCGGGCAATACTCCATGCTACTTTTACTCAGTAAAATATTAAGAGAAATGTTTTTATAATTATGAAACAAAGATGTATCATAAAAAACATAACGTTTATTTCACTTATGCACTTAAAACACTGAAAATTATCGAGATTTTTTTAATACATAACATAGCATCACGCCTTTATTCTCCGAAGGGTAAAGCAGAGGTGTACCAATGTACACCCACAGTTCAACCGGTTTGTTTATGACACGTGTAATAGGCCTATTGCCATTAACCGAGCACAAATTCTGACTCCGAGCTGCTACTAAGAATTTCATAGAAGAACCTAATAACACTTATTATTAAACCTAAGAAGACCTCCAGCATAGCAGTCGTGCTTGGGACTACTAGGGTAACAAGGCAGTTTTATTACTACTACTGATAAGTGCTTTTATTTTAAAGCAGCTCGGAATCAGGATTGTGCCCGGTTAACTGCAATAGGCTCTCCCCCTATTACAAGGGACCTAAACATACCTGCAACTGCGTACATTGGTACACCTATGCCTGACCTTTCGGGGAATACAGGCGTGATGATGTGTATGTAAAAACAATAGTTATCAAAAACCAAATCATTTTCTAACAATTTCAAGTATTACTTTAGTATGTTTTCTTATAGAGAGTCAAGAACATCTTTTCAAGAAAGTGTTACAGGCAAGACGAACGTTCAGTAAGATGAGCGCGTGTGGCCTGTTCTACGTAGACGCTACGCTACCTATACGCATGATGGGAGTTTTCACCAATTATAACATTATTCTGCTGCAATACAATTTTTTGTAAGATTACTAATTAAACCCATTGAATATAATGTGTACCAAAAAATATCAAGTTTAAATTATTAATTATTTTATAGTGTTCAAAATCAACTCAATATCGACCCCAAGTTAAACTTATTGCTATGTTCTACATTCCTTTCAAGGAATGCATTTTTCCACGTCGTTCTACATAGGAATGTCTTCTTTATCTTGGGTGCGTTAACAAACACATAAACTTACATACATAGACAAAAACAGCCATACCCGGAACAACTATCTGTAGGTCATACAAATACTCGTATTTGTTTCATGCGGGAATCGAGCCCGTGACATGTAGCGCGCAGTAGTCGATCGTTTGGCCACTATGTCAACCGTATCGCCATCATATTATCCTGTATTTAAACAGATAGATAAAAGAGAAGAAAATATCCAATAAACTGCAGTTCTGTCAAAAACATGAATATGTGAGGTACATTAAATTTTTTTATGAACTTTGTTGTCATACTTGTTGATAATAATTACGGTATTGTGGAATTCACCGAGAGAGACATCTTTATAACATGGTACTACAAGATGAGATATTTTCGCTGACACATCTAAATTGAAAATAGACCAAATAATTTGACATATTCAAATGTATTTATTTATTCACGTACTCCTCGTAAACATTAGTACTAAAATACACAAAGATTATTATCTATTGATCTTTACTAATGTCTACCTTTCGATGGCTTGAAAGATAGGAGAGGAAAGATAGTGGTGTGATGGTAACATTTCCATCTATTACAATCTATTTACAGCCGTGGTACGTAGTCAGTAATTCTCAAATTGCTTTAACGATAATAATCAATATACCTGCCACCACCATTCATTATTGGAATAACAACCACTACTGACGTAATTGCTTTTTAATTTCTCACTTGCTTGAAGAAGGACGTTGTAATACTTTTGTTAACAATATCAATATGGAAAACACAAGTAAAGTATGGATAAATTATGACTTTCTTAGTGTTTTCTATCCTTTCTACTACGTGAACACTATACTGTGTGTGCGGAAATATAATATTCATGATAATTATGTGGAAATTATTACAAGAAAAAACATCATGTGCGCTGTATTCATTAACTGCCTCATGTTTTGTTTTTACTGCCTAGTCATGATATTCACCTATTTTGGTTTGACATTCAAATGGGCCTACTATTTTGTTTATTTCGAATACGCATTAAATTTTGGCGCTGTGTGTATCGTCAATCTTTACTATAGTGACAAAAGTGTGCGTCTGTTAGCAGTTCTGAACGATATAAACAAAAGCCTCTACAGCAAGAAAGATTTGAGAAAACTGAGGATCTTCATATGGATGTCAATAGTTTTAATTATATCCAACTGTATTGCTTTGGTAATATACAAAGTCGCTTACGACGTAAACTGGTCTTTCATGAGAGGTGTTTTTGTATCTTTATCTGCGCTATTAGATATGGAACTAGTACAAATCATGACAACCGTTAATATTTTGAGTTACCAAATCAGAATGTGGAACATAGTTATAGAAAATACGAATTTTGGCAAAGTTGATGATGATGAAATAGCAGTAGACAATGAAAAGGCATTGGAAGAAATGAATAATGCAATAAACTCTGTTAATGAGGCTTGGGATCTTATACGAAATTCTTCTGGATTTATAGTAAATACTTATTTTTATATAATTAAGCTTTTTCAAACTACCAAATCGAGGCCTGCTTTCAATCTAACCATTGCTACTGAATATCAAATAATAACTGAACAATAAACCTAAATATTTTTTGTAATTTTTAGATCCTGTTTCACTATATAACAACGTTTATACAATCTATGTTTTACGCAGAAATCCTAATATTATGGTCAATAACGCATTTTGTAAGTATTTAGTATTAATAACATTATTTTCATTTAGATCTTTATTGTTCTTCTTTTATGTTTTAGCTTAATTATTAGTGGTGTCGGTGTCGTATGGTGTTTTATTTTGATCCGTTATAATCTCAGTAGTCAACTCTTGACTATCTATACAGGTTTTTTTTGGGGGTTTCCACTACTACTTAAAACTTTCCAAGTCACCACATCAAGAAAATCCTCTATTGGCTATATGCCTCTCCTAAGACTTTCTTCATCATGACTCATACTCCACGACTTTTGATCTACGTTGTAGGGAGCCTACCATCCCTGTGTAGTTTTATTGCTAGCCGCGACTCCAGGACCTTAGAACCCCATCGTCCGTCATCTCTAAGGGCAATGCGCCTTTGATTTCTACTTCTCAATTAAGCCTGTCTATGTTTTCCTCACGTTGTAATATTTTTTCCTGTACATTTTCAGGATGAAGAAAACTTGATTGTAAGTCATGCCGTTGGTTTGGTACTGCTTCTATCCAAGGCATTCTTCGTAGAAACGGGATTGTGTATTGCCTGCGAAGGATTTTATAGAGAAATCACAAGAGCTCATACTAATGTGATATTGAAAGTATCCCAAGACTGTAAGTGTTATCTATGGCCGTGATTGTAACGGAATATGTACAAACAGAATTACAAACATTTTGCTAGCGAATTCCTGATATTGCCTAGAGGTTTGATGCACACAAAGCATCAGCTTAAGAGTCCCCCATGTGTGATGTTACCCAACTACTGTTCAAAATATTACGTGTAATAAAAAAAGGCCCGATATCCCCATTCATAATTACATGTATGTATTTCTCAATATAATAAGTATTTGATTTAGCAAAAGAAACATAGTCCAATTGAAGAAAATACGCCTGTACAAAGCACGAAAGAAATGAGAAACTTTGAGGTTTTAGTCTATAAGAGGCCAACATAAAAAGAAAAAAGCGATTCATAGAATATTTTTTTAAATAATATTTCTGCTCCTCTATGCAAGTACTGCGTGTCGGACCAAGTCTGTATAACTTGGAGCTATAATCATATTCATTGTTCTGCTTTTAGTGCCATCAAAAAGAACTTGGAAGAATATGTGCCGTCTAATACAAGGAGATTTTGAGAAACTAAGTGCTTGTGGAATATTTGTCGTGGATGCAGCTACACTGTTACACTTCTGCGATCTTGTTACAACTTACATTATAGTACTGCTGCAGTTTGCGTTTCTATAATATGTATGTAGACATAAAAACTTTGTTTTGTGAAAATGAATATAATTATTCAACTATATCTTTGTAGTTGCATATTACAAGAATTGATTGACAGCACTAAATATTTGTTTGATCATGCTCTCTCTCAATGTTGATACTATCCTCCCCCCAGATCCCAATGGTTATCATGTTATTTTTCTTAATCAAGATAACGAATAAAACTGTCTTGGATCCCGCAACGAATTTCGGAAAAAAAAGTAGTGGATGACGTAAGAATTTACATTTAACGTCACATTTGTTCTGATCGTGGGCGACGCTTTTCAAATATTTGAATCCGCCCCCATTTTTTTTACACGTTTTTTTCAAAATTAAACTCTTGCTCAGAAAAAAGTTATAGTGAAATTAGTAATAATAAAAAAAAATGTTTGGCTCTCATTTGAATCACATGCATATTCCTTATTGTCTTAGCCCATATAAAGATTATTAAAATAACAGAGCAATTCCTGTACTTGCGTCAATTTATCATATTGATGGCACAATGTTTTAATTTCCTTAATGATACTGCCACTGGATTATAAGTACGTACTTAATACGTAACACGTAAAAAGCTATCGATTAACGAACGCATATTCTTATCTAGTTTGCATTGCCTTCTGTAGCAGACATGTCTAAGACTCATGTAAATAATAACAAGGCAAGAAGAGAAAATAACATTTTAATTGAAACAAAACCAACAGGGGCCAATGAAGCTAACTTACTACCTAACAATGTTATTGGAAAAGACTTACAAGCAGTCTTAAAGCCAGTAAATATAATGGAAGCTTTGTTCGTCTGTGCTAAGTACAGCATTCGGGACAGTATAATTACGACCAATTGTGTTTTGTACAATATAGTTTCAGTCTTAGTAACGCTTACATTAATGTGTTGCTGCTTTTATTTCTGGTTTGGATTCACATTAACGTATTTTAATTACAAAGGGTTTACATATTTTCAACATTTACATACTATGCACGTCTTTGTTTTACTTGTAATCGGTAGCTTTTTAAGCTGCTGCACCAGTATCGTTGAGAAGAACACCAACATATTGTTTATCATGAAAATCCAGGATGTCTACAGAATCCTCAAAATAAGCGAAAGCTTTAAAAATTTCACCTTTCCCAACTGGGTTTGTGTTATAATGTTGAACTTCCATCATATTCTTTGGATGTTTTTTTCCTATTATATTTTTGATTCTTCTAATCGTGGTTTTGATGTTGCGTCTTATTTATGGATTGTCTTTGACATCAATATTTTGTATGCTATGATAAACTTGAAGCTTATGACGAAGTCTTTAAAGAATTGGATTGAAAATGTTCATTCGATGAAAGGAAACATTGATAGTTCGGAAACCGACGGTTATTGGAACACTATGTTTAAAGTTTATATTAAAATATTAGACGCTTATGGAATATTTAAGAAGACGTTTCATCACTTGGTATGTTTATATGTAGCTTTTAGAATAATTCAGAAGTTCAAAAATTTGTAAATTTTGAACTTCTGGGGGAAAAAGTAATCAGTTGTGAATCGTCGTCGTCGTTGTGTAAGGTATATAATAAAATAAAAGTAGCTTTGTAGTAGTTTAAATTATTTCAGCGTACATATGTATTAGTAGAGGAATTTGGTAAACATGCAGAATTATAAAATGATATCTGTTTGTTTCAGATTTTATTTTACATCATACAAATAACCACTAGATCTTTGGGTGCTATTACCATTCGTATTGAGCTGAAAAAAGTAACCACTGAAATTGAAACTAGTTCACTGGTAAGATCCTAATAATTACTAATAACATAGGTGCTGAGCTACTTCGTAAACTGACATTACATAATACTTGCAATTTTATCCCCTTGCTATCTACATAAACAAGCTAACCGAAACAGCAATCACACTTTCACATTTTTTTCTTGCCTCGACCAACTTATATCCGGAATCTTTTTAAAGACTGCCAATCTTGCCAAGGCAACTCATGATCAGTTAGAAAAGCAAACTTCTTCACGTTATACTTCCTTTTTCTTCAAACGTTGGTTGTAATGTTGTAATCTTCTCCAATGATGCAAATGAGTAGTAATAGCGGAGAAATCTCATTCATTGGCAAAATACTTTATTTTTTCTTACGCAGATTTATCCTTTCCATCTCTAACATCCTCTCTGCCCTGCTCTGTTAAATGATGATGAGCCCATCCGAGAATATGTCGGGGGGTTTGACCGCTGTCAGGGGATTGGGCTGTCATTAACAACATTCTAGCTTTCTGCAGATTCTCAACCTTTAGCTCCAAGTTGCTTATTCTTTGCCTGTCCAGGATTATCTGATGATGGTTCATGATTCACAGCAGTGTGGGGATGTCTCTCACACCTTTTGATTGTGGTCTGTCCTGAAATCTTTTACAAAATAGTGCTTAATTTCATTCTAGTTTGCTGTGTTATCGTTTATGTCTTTGTCGTGGGTCATTAAGAACATGCTGATGCTTATATTTTTGAGCGTGGAGTGTGAGAGATTGTACTCTGCTGTGAGAGAAGTGCAGACTACTTGTATACAGCTAGCATACTCAAGAGGATGCTCAGGTACGTTTCATTAAAATTCCAAGCAGACGAGTTCAAAAATATAGTTGCAACATAACAGTTCCTTTTTTACCATTACAGAACGCAACTCTAAAAAAAATACCAAGCTAAAATACATCAGTTATTGTTACAGACACTCAAAGAAGAGTCTGCAAGAATATCCAACGAGTTCAAACTGCCTCCTTTAAGAAAATGTACGCGTGCGGTTTGTTCGTCATAGATGTCGCGCTATCGCTGCGCGTGTGTGCTTTCATCACTACCTACACTATCGTTATACTACAATTTGAGTTCCTGTAAATCTAGAAATTAGCTTTAAGTTTTTGTGAGCTTTTGGAGCCAACGCCTTTATATAAATATATAACAAAATGTGTCATTATTACTACTTTAAATGAACAACTACTATGAAACTGGGGCTAGGCATCCCAGTTTCAGTACATACTCGGTTTTTAATTTAAGCTAGTATTAAATATAATAAAAAATATGTCAGTTTGCCATACTAAAGCAGCAGCATTTTAATAAACATAGTCAATAAAACTGTCACGGTTAAGTAATTGACTACACGAAAAGTTTAAGTACACTACTATAATAATGCTTGAATAATCTGTTTAGACTGAATGAAAAAGGTATCGATCCACGAAAACACACTACAATCAAGTTTGAACTGCCTTCTATTGCTGACATGTCTACAACTTATATCGATAATAATAACGAAGTAAAAGAAAATGACTTGATCATAGAAACGGAATCAATCGCAACCAATAAAGATAACTTACTACCTAACAATGTTATTGGAAAAGACTTACAAGCAGTTTTAAAGCCAGTAAATATAATGGAAGCTTTGTTCGTCTGTGCTAAGTACAGAATTCGGGACAACATTATTACAACCAATTGTGTTTTCTACGACATTGCTTCTGTAATAGTCACACTTACGATAATGTGTTATGGATTTTATTGCTGGTTTGGATTCACATCCACATTGTTTAATTGTGAAGGATTAAGATATTTTCAACTTGTAAATTCAATGCACAACTATGTTTTACTTGTCATTGGTAGCTTTTTGAGTTGCTGCACCAATATTGTTGAGAAGAACACCAATGTTTTATTCGTCATAAAAATTCAGGACATCTACAGAATTCTCAAAAAATCTGAAATTTTGAAAAGCTTCATCGTTCCAAACAGGGCTCGTGTCATAATATTGAACTTTTATCATATTGGTTGGATGTTCTTTTCCTATTATGTTTTTAATTCCACCGGTCGTGGTTTCGATGTTGCGTCTTATTTTTGGATTGTCTTTGATGTCAATATTTTGTATGGTATTACAATCTTGAAGCTTATAACGAAGTCTTTGAAAAGTTGGATCGAAAATGCTCATCAGGTATCAGGAAACATTGATAGTCCAGAAAACGACTGTTATTGGAATACCATGTTGGAAGTTTATATGAAAATATTAGATGCTTTTGGAATATTTAAGAAGACGTTTCATCACTCGGTATGTTTATACTTCGTTCTTGGTTTGTTTATCGTGAAAAATAAAATGAAAACGGTTTATGTTGCAGTTAAAATTTCTGATTCCAGCACACATATTGTATCATATCATATAGGAGTATTTTGTCCTTTTTTCTGACATTTTGAAATAGTTTTTGTTTGTTTCAGATTTTATTTTACATTATACAAATAACGGCCAGATGTTTGAGTGGTATAACGATTCGTATTGAGATGAGAAAAGTACCCTCTGAAAGAATTAAAACTGGCCCACTCGTAAGATCATAATACTAAGTAAAAAATGGACATTATGAGGAAATACTCTATACTAAAATATAAAGCTGAAGGGGTTTTCTTTCTTTGTGTGTATGGTTAAACGCTGGAAATGCCAGTCGGATTAGGAAAAAGTCTTTTGTACATATTTGATAGTAGCAGTCATGAGCAACAGTACAGGCTATATAACATCACACTATGACCCATGGGAACGGAGCAGTAACCAATGGCGTAACTTAGCGCGGGTGCAAAAAAAAACACTTGAACGAAGTCGCAGGCAAAAGCTATTCGTCTATAAATCTCCACCTGCAAGTTACTCTTGCTTCGAACATCTTGTATTCGGAATCTGTTTATAGAAATCTGGGCTATCCGAGGCAACTCATCATCAGGTAGAACGACGAACCTCCTGACGTGTTTCTTCTCTTGGGTCTAAATATTGCTGGAAGAAATATCACGATCATATCCAAAGATACAGTATTCTAACAACTACAGATACCTACATTTTATTTTATAAGTATACTGATTGACCAACTCACTGACCTGCAAAATATTTGATCCTTAGTAGGATCAAAATTGCATTAATGTTTTTATTTGATTCTAGTTCGCTGTGTTATCCTTTATGTCTTTGTCGTGGATCATTAAGAACATGCTAATACTCATATTGTTGAGCGTGGAGTGTGAGAGATTGTACTCAGCTGTAAGAGCAGTGCACACTACTTGTATACAGCTAGCAAACTCAAGAGGGTGCTCAGGTGAGTTTAATTAATATTCCAAACAGTTGAGCAGAAAGCCGTAGACGCAACAGGGTCAAAATCAAAATAATTGCTCATTTCATAAATGTTACTTTTATGTCACAATAACATAAAAGTAACATAAAGGAAAACAAGGGCTGTATTCACAGTTGTAAATAAAAACCGTTTTAGACTTTTATATTTTAATCATTCAAAATCTTAACATGATACATTGTACAAAATAATAGCAGAACTCCATCGAAGCTTTCATCACTTTTGAAAAAACAAAACACAAATAACACAAACAAATTTATAACAAAATAACACAAAACAATAATCAAAATATTTTGATTGATGTTAATTATTTATAATTTTTAAGTCGAGACACTGATCATCTGTAAATCTCATCTTTTAATTTTTGCAATACGCGAATACTTAACGTATTCAAAAATGTAATTAAAAATAATAAGAATAATAATATTTCGTAATTTTCAAAGTCCCCAATTTTATATTGTTCTTTTTTTTTTCAATGATATTTATATGTATTACTAAGTGTCAAAGAGGTATTAGAAAGGTAATAGAAAATATGTTTATTTTTTATTATACTATTTGTTTAATTATAATTTAGATAATATTTTAAAACTATGCTGTGGATACGCCTTAATCCAATTTTAGGTAACGTAACATAAAAAAATGTTACTTAAGTGTGACATAAAGGAAAAAATAAGCATGTTTTTCTAGAGACTAACTAACTGCAAATCACAGAACATAATTAACTCGGTCGTTGCAGCTAATAAGCGACAGAATAGCACTAACATAATAGTTTTCAGACAATAAGAAAAAGTTTAAATTTACTTACCAAACGTATTTCTTCCAAATTACCAAAAGAAACCAGTTTTTGTTTTTTTTTTCGACGCGCACCATACACCCAACTTTTTTAACGAGAACAAAAAGGCTGCTGCTCTTTGATTGGTCGCCTGAGGTTCGGACAGTGACAGCCAATGTTTGCGAGTATTAAAGTTCTATAAACTACCATTCCTGCGCCTCCTCAAGGAGGCGCAGGAAAAGAACAAATGGAAGGAATTGGGGGAGGCCTTTGCCCAGCAGTGGGACAGTACGGGCTAAATAAAAAAAAAAAAAAAAAAAAAAATAACATTTTCGAGACTAAATAATGCGTTACATAAATGAAATAACTTCGATGAAGTAATTTTGAGACACTAATTCTTTTTTATTTTAAACTGTAAGTTATATTTCAAATGAGTTTTCAAGAATTTTACGCACATTTTACAATGTTATTTAAAAGGATAGCCACATTTGTCTAAAAATAAATACAATACTTTTAAAGTTTTTCAAGCTAGAAATATCAGTGCTGGAAGTTGGACACACGTTTTTTGTATAGAGACCGTAAGACACGTCTTTAAAAATGTCGGAATATATAAAAAACGAGCTACCCACTACTAACAATTACATTTGTTATAGTATTTTAGAAGGTTTCCTTTGTTATGTTCAACATTTTATTAATATTGCCCTGACAGATTTTTAGTAGAAACTAAAGTAAGATGATGGACAAGAAAATTTTCTGAAATGAGCAATTATTTTGAAAATGACACAACATCATGGTTCCTTTTTTCCTATTTTTTTTTATATGCTAGCCTAAGGCCGCTATCGGAGAAACGTCAACCCAGACAAAATGCCAGTGGGATAGGGGCCTAAGCTAAAATTACACATCGGTTATTGTTACAGATACTCAAAGAAGAGTCTGCAAGAATATCCAACGGGTCCAAAGTGCCTCCTTCAAGAAAATGTACGCGTGCGGTCTGTTCGTCATAGATGTTGCACTATCGCTGCGCGTGTGTGCTTTCATCACTACCTACACTATCGTTATACTACAATTTGAGTTCCTGTAAATCTAGAAATAAGCCTTCAGTTTTTTGTGAGATGAGCTTTTAAAGCTTATGAATAACCTTTACGTTTTCAATATTGCTTATAAAGTTGCTAACATCTGAAGAATTTTTGCATTTGAATTATTTGTTAGATGAGAAATAAACAAACATTATATGTATAAAATAGTATAGTTTTTATTAAATAAAACCTTTCAATTCGGTGTCACTTTTTACAAAATCTAGTTGATGGGACAGCATCCGATACGTACTGGGAGAGATCAGGTGTTGAAGGCTTTACGGGCTTTCCGAGACCCGATGCTATAATGAATGAAGTATTGTACATGAAATATAATCAATCAGTTCATGATACTGAAGAAACGAAATTGGAATATACATAATTATTATAACTGTCAATTTTTAAGTAATTGACGTCACGCAAAGTTAAAGTAAACTTATAAAAGTATTATAGGAAGGTAAGTACATACTTGAATAATCCATTTAATCTGAATTAAAAAGTAAATAAATAATTGAGTATTGAGTAAAAGGTATTGATTAACACATGACACCCAATGAAGTTTGAATTGCCTTTCTTATTAGACATGTCTTCAGCTAATACAGATAACAGGGAAATAAATGCAAGCGACTTGATCATAGAAACAGAACCTATTGCGACTAATGCAAACAACTTACTACCTAACAATTTTATTGGTAAAGATTTACAAGCAGTCTTAAAGCCAGTAAATATAATGGAAGCTTTGTTCGTCTGTGCTAAATACAGAATTCGGGACAACATAATTACGACTAATTGTGTTTTCTACAATATCGTTTCAGTAATAGTGACGCTTGCATTAATGTGTTGCTGCTATTATTTCTGGTTCGGATTCACATCCACATTGTTTGATTGTGAAGGATTAATATATGTTCAACATGCAAATACTATGCATATCTTTGTTTTACTTGTCATCGGTAGCTTCTTGAGCTGCTGTACCAATATTGTTGAGAGGCACACTAACGTTTTGTTTGTCATTAAACTCGAAGATATCTATAGAATCCTCAAAATAATCGAAAATTTAAAAAGTTTCATCTTCCCGAACTGGGTGCGTTTTTCACTGTTGAACACTCATCATATTGTTTGGATATTTTATTCCTATTATGTTTTTGAACCATCTGATCGTGGTTTCAATCTTTTCTCTTACTTTTGGATTATGTTTGACGTTCATATTTTGTATGCTACGACTATCCTGAAGCTTATTACGGAACCTCTAAAAAGTTGGGTCAAAAATGCTCATCAGATGTCAGGAAATATTAATAGTCCAGAAAATGACTGTTATTGGAAAACTATGTTCGAAGTTTATATGAAAATATTAGATGCTTACCGAATATTTAAGAAGACGTTTAATCACTTGGTTTGTTTATATTTTTATTTATCATTTATGACATTGTAATTCTTACAACCAAAGCTTTATCGATATATCTAAGTAAAGTGAAAATAATTTAACAGTCGTTAAAATTATCTGAATTTGGACAAAATTTGAGGATTTAGACAAGTTATCATCATGTTACTTTCAATAGATTTCCGTTTTTTTCAGATTTTTTTCTATATTATACATACAACGAGTCGATCGTTGACTGCTATCGTGCTTTGTATTGAGATGAAAAAAGTTACCACTGAAATTGAAACAAGTACTCTCGTAAGATCATAATAATGACCTACTTACTTATTAACGTCATCATCATCATATCAGTATGTAACCGTCCACTGCTGTACGTAGGCGGGTGGATGCAGGCAGCCTAGTACGGGGAAGATTGGCGCTCCATGGGGCCTGCGTACTTATTAATAATTATTTTTTTGTTCTTTGTTTTCTTTTCGTTGAAATTTTTATGGTTGTTTTCCTGCGTAGGTTTCAATAAGGACACAAAATTCGCTATTCACTGTACTACCCTTATTGTTTCATCTACCTCTATTTTAATTCCATTCCAGTTCGCCTTGTTATCGTTTATGTCTTTGTCGTGGATCATTAAGAACATGCTAATACTCATATCGTTGAGCGTGGAGTGTGAGAGATTATACTCGGCTGTGAGAGAAGTGCAGACTACTTGTATACAGCTAGCAAACTCAAGTGGATGCTCAGGTAATTTGCATTAAAATCCCGCAAAATAATATAATTAGGATTAAAAACTTGGAAATTATATCTCTTACAACATTGGTATACACTAGTTTTAGTGTCCAAATAGTTTTTATCGGCTTTTTATCTTCCTGATCATTTCACAGGGACTTTTTAAATACCAGCATCTACATGTAGTGAAATGTGCAAAAAATAAATGATGATATAATTAGCTACACCAGCCAAAATTTTATTTAGTACTCTTCCTCAATGACTGCTTTACCTGCTTGACGGCTACTATGCTAGGGCATTCTCAAATATTTGTGGGTATCAACGTTCGAAAATGATCTAAGAGTACCTAGTAGGTACGAGTATATTTTGAATGTAGTGAACTTTTTGAGTTTACTACATTTCCAAACTGTACATGAGAGACCGCAAACTTGTCCACGCTAAACTTGCATCTTGACTGACTTACTGAAAGAGTTCCGCAATATTGTTACAGATACTCAAAGAAGAGTCTGCAAGAATATCCAACGAGTTAAAACTTCCTCCTTCAAGAAAATGTACGCGTGCGGTCTGTTCGTCATAGATGTCGCGCTATCGCTGCGCGTGTGTGCTTTCATCACTACCTACACTATCGTTATACTACAATTTGAGTTCCTGTAAATCTATACTTCAAATAAAGCTAAAGAGTTTTTCTGTTTGTTTCTTTCTTTCTTTCCTTTCTTTAAATCTCTGAAACTGCCAGAAGGATTGGACAAATTCTTTTTGTATATGATAGCCGGATTCATGAAGTGAGAAATAGTATAGGCTATATAATATCATGCTACGAGTCATTATCTTTGAATTAGTACCAGGTTTTTAGTTCCAGTACAGACTAGGTTTGAACTATGTTTGTTTGCTTATAAATATGTACGTATGTCAATTTATCACAGTGAAGATCCCCTTTTTTTATTTGCCTATTCTTTCCCGCTCCTAGAAAAAGGCGGGACGGCTTTTTCCACTTCATACTCCACATTTTGTTTCACAAATTAATAATATTATTACTGCCACTGGACTTAACCCTGCAGTGGTCGAGCCTTAAAAAGTCACGTGAGTGGTCGCGCGGACTACATATGTAGCAATTTTTTTTGTCGTTTTTTAAATGAAATTTAATTGTTTTATTATTTTCTTATTAAAATATGACAAATTAACTCTTCTAAAATGAAATTAAAACGAAAAACAAACATAAATCTTAATCGATCTTGTTTAAATCAGCTATGAAAAAAAAATGCGCAAAAAGTCATGTCAGATTAAACAACCGTGGACTACATATGTAGTCCGCGCGACCACTCCAGGGTTAATGTTGATATTGACAACATATGACACAAGTAATTAATACAACAGCTTTTCAAGTAAATACATGTAAATTGAATTAGAAAGCTATCGATTAGCAGACGCACATTCGGATCATGTTTGAATTGTCTTTCATAGTAGACATGTCTTCAGCTAATACAGATGTTAATGTTAACGACTTGATCATTATAACAGAAGCAACCGCAAACAATAAAGATAACTTACTACCAAAAAATTTCATTGCAAAAGACTTACAAGCAGTCTTAAAACCAGTAAATGTAATGGAAGCTTTGTTCGTCTGTGCTAAGTACAAAATTAGGAACAGTATAATTATAACCAATTGTGTTTTCTACAATATCGTTTCGGTGTTGGTCACCTTTACATTGATGTGTTGCTGCTTTTATTGCTGGTTTGGATTTTCATCTACAAGTTTTAATTATAAAGGATTTAGATATTTTCAACATTTAAATTCAATGCACATCTTTATTTTAACTTTCATTGGCAGCTTTTCCAACTGCCTCACCAATATTGTTCAGAAGAACAACAATATATCATTGGTTATAAGGATCCAGGATATCTATAAAATCCTCAAAATAAACGAGTGTTTTAAACGTTTCATCTTATCCAACTGGATTTGTATTATAACATTGAACGTTTTTCATATAATTTGGATTTTTTATACTTATTATGTTTTTGATACTAATGATCGGGGCTTCAATGTCCCGGCTTATTTCTTGATTGTCTTTGACATTAATGTTTTGTATGCCACTACAATCTTGAAGCTTATTACGATGCCATTAAAGAGTTGGGTCAAAACTGCTCATAGGATGTCAGGATACATTGAAAGTCCAGAAAACGACTGTTGTTGGAATACTATGTTGGAAGTTTATATGAACATATTAGATGCTTATGGAACATTTAAGAAGATTTTTCTTCACTTGGTATGTTTATATTTTGTTTTAAGAACGTTTTTCATATTTTGAGAAAAAAAAAATAACGTTGAGACTAGGAATGCCTTCCTGTATTGTGGGTGCAGTTACAAACAAATAAACTAGTATACACAAACAGCCAAATCCGGAGCAACTCTCCTTAAGCCAACCAATTGTATGTATTTTGTTCCATGCAGAAATCGTACCTACGACACGTAGCGTAGCAGCCAATTGTTTAGTCACTGCGCGCCAACTGTCTCGTAACTTTCGATAAGATAGTAGCAATAAAAAAAACTATAAAAACTAAAAAGAAGAAAGGCAGTTACAATGTTCTCATTACACATGTTTTATGGATAAGAAAATAACGTCTAATTTGCCTTGTTATTTTCGATTGATATAATCTGTTTGTTTCAGATGTTATTCTATATTGTACAAACAACGTCCAAATCATTGTCTGCTATAACGATTCGTATTGAGATGAAGAAAGTGGATACGGAGATCGAAACTAGTTCACTCGTAATTATCAAACACTTATCATATTTCGATACTAAGAGCACAAACATACGTTTAGGAGCAAATAATCCGGGTCACCTACGTACACTCAATTGTATCAAAAATTACAAATGAAAGTGCCCTATTATTGTGTAACTGCAGCGCAAAGGCATCCACAGAAAAGCATTGATCAACACGCTTACTTACGGCGGATTTTAGGTTTCCTTACGATGATATCATATATTATTATTCAAATATTAATATTAGTATATCTATACTGCTGAAATTTGTTTTTATTTCATTCTAGTTTGCTGTGTTGTCGTTTATGTCTTTGTCGTGGATCATTAAGAACATGCTTATACTCATATTGTTGAGCGTGGAGTGTGAGAGATTGTATTCGGCTGTGAGAGAAGTACATACTACTTGTATACAGCTAGCCAACTCAAGAGGATGCTCAGGTAATTTGGATTATAATCTATTTATTTAAGTATCGTTTAAAAATTAATCATCGTTATATTACCCAAGAATCTTAGGTTTCTGTATTACTTAGCCTCCGCTATCTATTCGTCTGTCCATCTGTCTGTCAGCGGGCTATATTTCATGATCTGTTATATGTAAACTCTCGAAATTTTCACTGAATATGTATTACTATGGCAGCTATAAAACAAATATTAATCTTTACGCTCATGCTTCACAATTTCGTGGTTCCCGTCTCATCTCTTCTCTAGCTTCTCCCTTTTCTTACTATCTTTCTCTCTCCTTTACCTTCCATTTCACACACCATTCATACACTCCATTTTACTCACATCCTTGATTCTGATCTTAAAGATTCAATAATTAAAAAAATATTCTCGAAATCGTTTTCTAAATATGTTTATTACAGATACTCAAAGAAAAGTCTGCAAAAATATTCAACGGGTTCAAACTGCCTCATTTAAGAAGTTGCGGGCGTGTGGCATGTTCACCATAGACGCTGGACTACCCTTGCACTTGGGAGCTCTCATCACTACTTACACTATTGTTATACTGCAGTTCGAGTTTCTGTAAATCTGGAACTTTAATCTTACTCCTATTTGACTGAGTTTTAATAAGCCACCAGATTTATTTGTACAGTAGGTTATAAACAAATAAAGATATTAAATTGTTTAACATGAACAAAAATGTAATTTGTACAAATACAATAAACCTGAAGATACTTTTATTTTTTATTGTTTTTTAATCTCAGAAACAATATTTTTGAATAGAGTAACTAGATATGATGATGTATAACGTCACGCTACGACCAACGGAAGCGGAGCAATAACCAAAGACTTCGCTTAACGCGGGTAAAAAAAAAATGCAGTAGTGTAATTGGGTCGTGAATATTGACGGTGGTCACTGGCAAGCAGACCTCAAGAGACAGTATATGGCGGCAGCATGGCTTCCTCCTGGGCTAATTATGTCATTTTATATTATATTCGACAAGTTACTAGAATGGTTTACTTTTTAGAAAGTAGTTCGACAAAGTTTAGTAGTACTACAAGGTGAACCAATCAATTAGTTCGCCATATGTTATTCCTTCCCCAAAATTTTATCCTTATTAAAAGCGAGTATTTATTTTTTTATTCAAATTAAAAATCTATCGATTGAAACGCTCGCTTTAGTAGAGATTAAACATACATCCGTAGCAGACATGTCTTCTTTTTTAATCAAGTCTTCAACTAATGCAAGTAGAGAAGAACTAAAAGAAAACAACTACATTCTTGAAATGGAACCGACAGAGGATCGTGTAAATGATGCCTCATCACCTGACAATTTGCTTGGAAAAGATTTGCAATCAGTACTAAAGCCAATAAATATAATCCATGCTTTGTTTGTCTGTGCTAAGTACAAGATTCGTGACGGCAAAATCTCGACAAACAGTACCTTATATAAGATCGTCTCATTTATAGCTACAGTTTCCTTCATATGTGGCAGTTTTTATTTCATACTTGGAACATTCACAATTCATGGGAATAATTTTGAATGTCTCCTGCAATTCAGTAAAGTCTATTCGTATTCTCTGTATGCCATGGGTAGTTTTTTGAATTACTTTACCAACGTTGTTCAGAAGCAAAACAACGTTGTATTTGTTATGAAAATCCAGGATGTGTTCAGAACCCTTAAAATAAATGACAGTTTAAAACGTTTCATCTTCCCTAATTGGGTTTGTATTATCGCATTGAACTGTTTCCATATTGCTTGGATGTTCTATGCCTATTACACATTTACACAAATGGGAATTGCGAATATTTTCATGTCCTATTGTTTCATTTTGACTGACATGAATATTTTGTATGCTACGAGGATCATGAAGCTCCTGACGACGCCTCTCAAAAGTTGGGTGAAAAGCGTTCAGACATCAGAATATGTTACGAATTCCGAAATCGAGGAATATTGGGATACAATGTTCGAGGCTTTTATTGAAATATTACAAGCTTACAAAATCTTTACGAAAACTTTTCACCAATTGGTATGTAAATTAGTATAGTTTTTTAAGAATGTTAATGACAGTGGTGGAGAATCTGAAAATTCAACTTGTCATTAATCTTTGTTTCAGATTTTATTCTACATCATACATACAACATCGAAGTCCTTGATATCTATAGCATTACGTATTGAGATGAGAAAAGTAATGACTGGAAGTGATAATAGTATACTCGTAAGATCAAAATTGTCGTATGTACTAAGTAATAATAATAATATTCCCCAAACCAATTTTGGTCACGACGGCCAATCTCCATGAATAATAGCCTAGTACGGATATATTATAGTGCACAAGTGTGTGCGCAAACACAGGTCCCTTTTCTCTCACTCTCATAGTTCGATTGGACTGCAATCCGACACGACCGAAGAGAGATCAAGTGCAGGACCAACGGCTTTATGTGCTTTCTGAAGAACGGGGGTGTCATATCACCAACTTCCATACTCCGGGCAGCTGCTTTTAAATTCTTAATGGAAAAACCAAATAACACTATTTATCCGACCTGGAAACCTAATCCAGGATTCTACGCTACACAGCCGCTCGTTGGTGTGCGACCATGACACCAATGGGGCGGCTAAGTACCGGTAAAGGAAATTAATAGTAATATTTTTTATATTCCATTCCAGTACGCTTTCCATTCATTTATATCTCTGACGTGGATTATTAAAAACATGCTACTGATTATATTTTTAAGCGTGGAGAATGAGAAATTCTACTCAGCTGTGAGAGAAGCCCAAAGTTCTTGTATACAGCTAACAAAGTCAAGCGGATGTTCAGGTATTAAAAAAAGTCGCTCAACATAAATTAATTAGATCATTTAGAATGTGATGCACAATATAGGTTGCAATTTATAGGAACTGGAAAAACTAAATGAAATGATTGTTGGATTATATCAGATCATACTCGTAATAAGGCTATACAGGGGATAAATACCTAGTATGATAAAGCTGTACATAAAAGTCAAATGACTTAGAAATTAGGAGAGAAGGTTGATAACAAACATGGGATTGCAATATATTACAACAAATCTGTAGAATTTTGAAAACAAGTTCTAAAAAAGAATAAAGTGATGTGTCCTCTTACTAAAGATTCAGACATATGGACATACAGACAAATAAACATAAGTTTAACTGACTGTTGTTTTTCAGACATACAAAAAAGGGTCTGCAAAAATATTCAACGAGTTCAAACTGCCAATTTCAGGAAAATGCAAGCGTGTGGCCTGTTCACCATAGATGCTAAACTACCCTTGAGCTTGTGTGCTCTTATCACTACTTATACTATTGTTATACTGCAGTTCGAGTTTTTGTAAATCAGTTACTTCTATCAGTCAGTTACTACTATTTTCATCATCATCATCATGTATTTAAAATAATTTGTTTGTGTCTTCTACTTTGGTTCTGAATAAAGTGACTGCTAAAAACTACAATAGTTAGTTTATCAAATAACAACATCTGTTTATTTATTTTTAACTTATTTATTTATAACTAGCGAACAGTCCGAGCTTCGCTTTGGTGTTTTTTGACATAAATGGTAGATGTTAAAAAAAAACATTTCATACAAACAAACAAAAAAAAACTGCCAAGTCGAAAAAACCGTTCTCGAGTTTTGCGGTTAGCAACAGGTTTTTATTTATATAGATTTTCTTTTTAATGATATGTATACCTGAAGTAACGTCATCATACATATTAAAAAATATGAGTAAGCTTTGCTGTCAAAATTTACTTTGAATCGAATTTGCAGTTTCAAGCTTGATACAAGTAGTATTTCTAGTTATGCTAACTGCCCCGTAGACCTGGTTAATGATCGCAAGCGCTACTGATGTGAATGAAATTCTGGGTCCGATTCCCATCCCAGGCATACTGTTCCTGGATTTTTCCATCAGCAATTTTACTTTTGGCAGCTCGGAATTCAGATTTGTGTCTATTAATGGAATAGCCTTACACTGTGGTGTACACATACATTGCACCACACCAGACACACCTCTACTAATAATAGGCGTGAAGATACGTATTTCTAAATATAGAAGACGATTTCTGTACGTGTAAAGTCACTAATATAAACATAAATTACATGTATAATAGTATAAGTAAGGTTCCATAATTAAATTAATAATGTACTCGTATATTATCCAAATTAAAAACCATCGATTGGCACTCTCTTATCAAGTTTTAACTACCTTCAGTGGCAGACATGTCTTCACAATCTTCTTATATCGTGTATTCAGCAAATAAAGATAAAAGAGGCTTAAAAGTAGGCGACTTTATCGTTGATACCGATCCGGCCGCGACTAAGAATCATATCTCTCCTAAGAATTTAATTAGTAAGAACTTACAATCAGTCTTGAAGCCTATCAATATCATGCAAGCTTTCTTCGTTTGCGCTAAGTACAAGCTTCGAAATAACAGGATTACGACAAACAGTGTCTTCTACAACTTCATTTCCGTCTTCGTTATGTTGATATTCAAGTGTGGTTGCTATTACTTTTTATTTATCTCTTCATCATCTGAACCAGTACAGACCAGTTTTGCTTATTACCAATGTTTGGCTAAAATCTATATCTTTTTTGTTCTCTTTATGGGTACCTTTTTGAACTGTTGCATTAATATTATTCATAAGCACAGCAATGTTCTGTTTGTCATAAGAATCCAGGCTGTCTACACGAGCCTTGAAATTAATGAGAGTTTGAAACGTTTTATTTTTCCCAACTGGGTTTCTGTTATAGCATTGAACGCTTATCACATTGCTTGGATTCTTTATTCGTACTACGTGATTGATTTTCTGGGCCTTGGCTTAACTTTCACCACTCACATTTGGTTTTCCCTCGATATGAATGTTTTGTATGCTACGAGGATCATGAAGCTTATGACGGAACCTTTAAAAAGTTGGATAAAAAATGCAAAGATATCTGGATTAGTTGAAAATTCAGAAGACGAAGGATATTGGAATACGATGTTCGAAATCTTCATGAATATATTGGAATCCTACAAAATTTTTGAGAATTCTATTAATCAATTGGTATGTTTATTATCCTATATATTTCCTGGTAAATATACTACTTACTGTATCAAAACAAACGACTTTTGAGCACCAGAACGTCCTCAAATTCATTATGATTGCTCCTTGTTTCAGATTTTGTTCTATATCGTATTTACAACCTCCAAATCTTTGGTTTCCATTGCGATGCGAATTGAAATGAAAAAAGTAACTACTGGGAGTGACACACATGTAAGAGTTTTTTTTTTTTTTCATTTTAAAATCCTAAAAGCATTCAATTGTACTCATCTCTCAAAGTATTTCGAAAATGTTGAGAGGTGAGTAGCTGCAGGCATTTATGCTCTTGCTATACTTAAGTAAGACCCATAGTATAGATTCAAGAATTGTTACTTAACTTACTTGAGTTATTGCTTTTACTCTAACATAAATTGATTGATACAATTTATAAGGCTTTTTTTTATTTTGTTCTAGTTTGCTGTGTTATCATTTATATCTCTAACATGGATTATAAAGAACATGCTTCTGCTCATATTTCTGAGCGTGGAGAGTGAGAGATTCTTCTCAGCCATGAGAGACGTCCAGAGCACTTGTATACGGCTAGCAAACACGAATAGATGCTCAGGTAAGGAAAAAAAAACAACGCCCATTTTTTAAATTCATAATGGATGGCATCGATGCCAGTAAAATGGTAATTTATTTTCAATTGGCAAAATAAACAATGAATTTAGCAAATCTGAACTAATATTATAAAGAGAAAAGATACTTTTACATATATTTTTGTTTGTAATGGATAAACCCAAAAAATACTGAACCGATTTAAAAACTTTATTCACCTATGGAAAGCTACATTATCAGCGAGTAACAAAGGTTATATTTTATTTAAAAAAAAATGGGATCTGTAAGAAAATTCACGCGGAGGAAGTCGCGGGAAAAAGCTAGTCAATGATAAAAAAATAAACCAAAATCTAAAGTACTTAATTAATAAATAATATTCTGTTTTCACAGACACGCAAAGAACAGTCTGCAAGAATATTCAAAGGTTTCTTAAAACCTCTTTCAAGAAGATGCACGCAGGTGGCCTTTTCGTCATAGACGCCGCGCTATCCTTGCAATTGTGTGCTCTCATCACTACTTACACTATTGTTATACTACAGTTAGAGTTTCTATAATACTCTAACTTACATCTTCTTTTCGTTCTTCTCAGTCTTGCCTCTGAAGAGAATCTTCTTCATTTGTATTTTCCTCTTTGAACAAGTCTCAATTTTCTACCTCATTCATTAACAGTATGGTAGCAAAATAAACAACCTACCTACCTATCTATATTTTTTTCTAAATTAGATATGTATTAGCATTCTTCCATTTGTATATCAGTTTAGTAGATTTAAATTAATACATCATACAGAAAGATAATATCTTGTGCCACTTAATATATTAGTATGACGACTAAATTACTTCAAATAAAATAGAACTCCTTACTGTTACAGACATGTTTTTGATTAATAAATATCGATGGAAAGTACAAAGAACTAAAATTCTACCAATCAGTGATAATAATGAATTATTATCGAACAATTTTATTAAAAAAGAGTTGCAATCCTTGTTTAAGCCGATGAATATGATGGAAGCCGTGATATTCTGTGCTAAGTACAAAATTCGAGACAACACGATCACTAAAAATTGTGTATTCTACAATGTCTTTTCAATCTTCAACATGCTTATTTTATTAAGCGTCTGTTTTTACTTATTGTTTGGATCCTCATTCACAGTTCAATATAAAGGATTTGAATATTTTAAACACATTCATAATATTATTGCCTTTTTTTTGCTTATCATTGGTGGTCTATTGAACTGTAGCTCCAATATTATCCACAAGCATAGTAATGTGATACTGATCTTAATAATCCAGAATGTCTCTAGAGTTATTAACATCAATGGAAGTTTCAAACGGTTCACCTTTCTCAATTGGGCTAGTGTTATGTCGTTGAATTGTTTCCATATCGTTTGGATATTATATTTCTATTACTACTTTGCAGTCATTGGGTTAGGCTTTATCTTTGCTACTTGTTTTTTCACGTTGTTTGATATAAATATAATGTATGCTACAAGTATAATGAAGCTTATAGCAGACCTTCTCAAAAGTTGGACCAAAAATGTTCAAATGTCAAGATGCGTTGAAAATTCTGGAACAGAGCTTTATTGGAATACAATGTTTGGAATGTATATCGAAATATTGGAAGCTTATAAAATATTGGAAAAGACGTGTCATCAATATGTATGTTTAATTTACTTGTATTCATAAATATTTTAAAAGAGTAAATAACTATTAAGTTACGAGAAGTGCATCGAGTGTCCTGCAAATAAAAATAATTATATTTTACGGCGTTCAATTTCGGTTAAAAAATAACATAAGTAAAACTTCGTGGCTTCCATAGCATGGCAGCTATCAGTGGAGTAATAATATGGACTTTCTTGTCCATTAAAGGCACATTAAAACGACACTCACAACTAACTCACTTCTTAGTTGTGAGTGTCGTTTTAATGTGCCTTTTAATAACCTATCGTTAATAGTATGTAGCTTCAACTTTAAATTGTAACTTCTGGACAATTCAAAAGTGCCTATAATGAATCTTATTGAAATAAATGCTTTGACTTTTTGAATTTTAATAATTTAATTTACGACTATGGTTAAAAAGGTGTGTTCACCTTTGACTTTTCATTTATACCATTTTGTTCCAGATTTTATTCTATGTCATAAATACAACATTCAAATCTTTAATATCCATAACGACGCGGGTGGAGATGAGAAAAAATATGACTGGCAATGCACTTCATGTAAGACACTTAATTTCTGTATTCCGTCTTTTAGGTAAAAGAAGAAAATACTAGCTATCGAAAGCTTAAAAAAACTTACAATAAATGCATATCCTGTGTCAATAAAAGAGAATTTGCGTATGATAGCCACATTCGAGAGAAATAGCTATAAATGTTCTTCTCAACTAGAATCAACCTTTTTTTTCTTTGTAAATGGATTTCAGTACCTAATGCCTTTTGACTTTCTTTTCGAATTCGAATCGATGGAATTTATTTATTTATTTTGATAAATTTTCGCACATTTCTGACTCATTTTTGACTTTCTGCTCTAATAATAAAACTTGATAGTTTTCTCTGTTCTAGTTTGCTCTCCTATCGTTTATATCTCTCGCTTGGATTATAAAGAATGTACTCATCGTCACGTTTTTGAGCATGGAGACTGAGGGATTCTACTCAGCAATGAGGGAAGCTCAGAGTACTTGTATGCAACTCACAAACTCTAATAGATGCTCAGGTAACAATAAATTATATACAATTAAAAATGCTTTGGTAAAGGCTCGTGCATGAATGAGCATGTGCTTGAATTCAGGCAAGCACCTAATTGTTTTTTTTTTAATGTATGTGCACCGTCCCCACCCCTGTACCCTGTGCGTTATTCAGTAGTACATACGTATAATAGGTCGCATTTGACCTATGTCTTAATAAAATTCGACTCCTCCTCAGAAGAGTGCAATCTTCCGATTCTATACTGTATTGATTCATCATTGGGCTCCGAGTTCCACAAACCTCTATGTTACAGACGCCACCACGCAAATGATGGCTGATATAGGAAGCTGCCAGTTTTAGATGATATGTCCCCAAGCTAAACAAAATAATATCTTCGTTTGACAATTTAGGGAACGGCATATTTATGGATTCATCACTCAACGTCCTAAACGCAGCCCGCTGCCTGTTAATATCTCCTGATAAAACGTTGTTCCCCAAGTTATTGATTGTATTAATTCTAAGGCTAATTCGTTCTGCAAAGTCCGTGGCGTAGCCAGTATCACGAAAAAGCTCCCTGACGGTGTTGAGCAGCGCTCCAGCAATTCAGACGTCAGTAAACAGATGAGGAAGCGATTAATAAATATCAAGTTCCTGAACATTTTAAAGTCGCGTTTGAATCTCCCGTTTATGCGCAAAACTGTTATTAGACGGGATTCATTCGCTTGTTCATTCGTGAGCTGAGTTGCGTGTCTGTCTTCTGTAGGTGGCATGTAGGGCTCATAGCCACATTCTTCGATTGCCGGAATTGAGTATCTGAAGCCTCTGTCTAAAATAAAAGCCTCATATCTAATGGCAAGCAAGTAATTAAGCAAGTAAGTAAGCAAGTAGTGCATCGGAGAATAAATTATATTCATAATATCTTTCATAATCTGAGCGTCTGGTTTTCTGGCAGAGTAGGGTCCTAAAATATCTATTATATACTCGGCTGGGCGCACCAAAAGGAATGGTTTCAATACGTTTTTAAACTTATGCAGGCTGTGAGTTGTTTTTTGGAACAGAAAATTCTTACATTGCTGTATTTTCTGTCCTGTCAAATAAAATGATGGCTTTTGACTCTCCATATAATGCCCTCGAAACAGTCGTGCGTTATTATTTCATCGCGACTGATGTGGTCGAATCTTAAATGAAGTGGCACGAAGTCTCTCGTTAAGCACTCTCGTGCTGTATATTGGAAAAGGTAACGTCCTACTGTTGCTCTACTGACGTTTAACTGGCACGCTATTCTTATATCTGGTTCAGCTGACCTTATTTTCATAAGATAACATCCCAGCACAGTTTTTGGCTGTTTTTTGTGCTGGCTTAATGGTGGAATATCATTTATAACTGTAGCAAACTGATCATGGGTTAGCCATGAAACGTTCTTCAACGGAAATGCTATCGATATTTTCGAAATCCAAGTTCTTTTTGTTATTATACGCATCTCTTAAAACACCCATCATGTAACTGATCTAGTGAAAATGTCGTATCTGCAGAATCATATAATAGGTTCTATTCATTTGTACGCATACGATTTGTAGAAACCATTGCACTGAACATATAAACTTTGCTCGATCGATGAATGTATCTTTATAAGTGGTGGAATTCTACGCAGATCTTGACTTCCACATCCATTAAAGCACAGTGACGAGTCGTATTTGCTAACCTTTTGTACATTGGCACTGTAGTTGACTGTTCGGCAACTGCTTGGTCATTGGCTTGCCCACCAGCTTGTTCTTCGTCTTATCAACCCTCATTTCTAACTTGGTGTCGATTTGCTGCTACCCAACAACGGTAACACAAGTACAGCACGTCAATATGAGCAGCCTGAAAAAAATAACACATCACTAAAACAAAAAAATATATCACAGCAGCTTACATACCTAAGAAAGAAAGAAAGAAATAGTGAGGTTTAGCAAGCTGCTGTGATATTTATTTTCTGTAAAACGTTGTTGTTTACTAACCTCTTGTACATTAATTTGCTCCAGTACAAACTCTAAAAAAAACTGGATAGTTTTCCATATATGTGTTAGAATGCGTCGATTTCGATCTCGCAAAAGGGATTGTGTGACACATGGATGAATTCGTTGCTGTTCCATATTGCCAAAACAATAAAAAAAAAAAACTAAACCACAGGCACACAAAATCAGACAGTGAACGCGATTTAAATTAAACAATCTTAACAAAATCTGATGTCATTGTAATGAAGTACGTTTTTGACATTATAATACTTCATTTCTTTTGTTTGTACATACCTACTTCATTTCGATATAACAACTTTTTCGGATGGACATTTCAGTTTCGCTGTCATTCAATAAAATTATAAGGAGGCTATGGCCCTTCGATTGGCATAGGTTTCAAAGTGCTACAAGGGTGGGGACGTTTTGAGCATTGTTCATCTCGGATATCACTGAAATCTGTTTAGTAGAACATCGTGAGAAAATCTAGACATCTAGTAAATATGAGTCTGAAATCACCAATCCACCTTAACCAAGCGTGATGATCAATGCTTGTGGCTTCTCTATATAAGAAGAGGTGTTTGCCCTGTAGTGGAACAATAATCATTCTTTTTTCAATGCAAATTATTAGAAGAGATGAAAAATCTTAAAAAGAAAACGTAATAGATTTACTATTTTACAGGTATTCAAAAAACATTTTGCAAAAGAATTCAACGAGTGCATTCGACCTCCTTCAACAAGATGAAAGCGTGTGGTCTGTTCACCATAGACGCAGCGCTACCATTGCGCTTGTGTGGTCTCATCACTACTTATGTTTTTGTTATATTACAGTTTGAGTTCCTGTCATCCTAGTACTTCGATTTGAATTTTCGTGACGTGTTTTTTTTTTGTTATTTTCAATAGTTTTTGAAGTGAAAACTTCTTTACCGGCGTTGTACACATTTTTTGTAATGGGTAAAAAATGTTAAACTCGCGTCAGGACACGTTACCTGACCGAAAATTTGTAAGATTTTCGATCAGGTCACGTGTCCTGACGCGAATTGTCATATTTGTGTACGATAGCGCAATAAATAAATATTGTATTCTACCACATAAATGATAGTACTTTTATAATGATAATTATAGCAATTCGTGCAAAATTATTCCCTAACCATTCCAAAATATCAAAAATGCACAACGTTAATATTCAAGTTTTTACTTCTGCCGGCACTCCCGGAGTGCAACTCGTCGTTTTTTTTTTATTTACTTTGAACCCAAGAGGGATTCAAAGTAAATTAAAAAAAAACAAAAAAAAAATAAAATTTTATAATTTGTATATACCCAGTCGGGTCATAAGTTCTGTTAAAACCTTATTATTTTAATTTTCGAATACTGGCTAGATAAACGTCGACTATTTCTAAAAGTTGATCATTTGCGCTTGCCGAAAATAAAAAAAGAAATTAAATTTTATTCATTTTTAAATATGGAGTGGTCGAAGAAGGAAGATAGAGTCGCTGTTATCGCGTTGCACCGCTGTGGTTACGCGCCAAAAGAGATTTTCAACATTCTACAAAAATTGAAAATAACACTACAGTTTGTGTATCGCACTATCAAACGATACACTGAAGATTCAAGCTTCGAAGATCGTGAGAGGAGTGGCCGACCTCGTACAGTTAGGACACCAGCGGTCATCAAAGCAGTAAAGGCGCGAATTCAACGAAATCCCGTGCGTAAGCAAAAAATTCTTAGCCCTTCAGATGGGGTTAAGCAGAACCACGGTCAAAAGAGTGTTAAATGAAGACCTGGGACTGCGAGCTTATCGTAAAAAGACCGGACATTTTTTAAACGAGCGTTTGAAAAAAATTAGACTGGAAAGATCCCGCGCTTTGTTACGGCGGTACGCGGGAAAAAAATACCGCGAAATTTTATTTTCAGATGAAAAAATTTTTACCATCGAAGAAAGTTACAACAAACAAAATGATAAGGTGTATGCCCACAGCAGTGAAGAAGCAAGCGCGCGTATTCCAAGGGTCCAGCGAGGGCATTATCCTTCCTCACTCATGGTTTGGCTTGGAGTCTCATTTTCAGGCTTAACTGAGGTGTTTTTCTGTGAAAAAGGTGTGAAAACCAGTGCTGTGGTGTACCAAAATACCGTCCTAACGAACATAGTGGAACCTCTTTCTCAAACAATGTTCAAAAACAGACATTGGATATTCCAGCAGGATTCTGCACCAGCTCACAAGGCACGAAGCACGCAAAACTGGTTGACCGCCCATGAAATTGACTTCATCGAGCATGAAGACTGGCCCTCTTCTAGTCCAGATTTAAACCCGCTGGACTACAAGATATGGCAACATTTGGAGGAGAAAGTCTGCGCTAAACCTCATCAGAATTTGGAGTCTCTCCGAGCATCTCTGGTTAAAGCAGCGGCTGAAATAGATATGAATGTGGTGCGTACTGCGATCGATGATTGGCCGCGCCGATTAAGGGCATGTATTCAAAATGGAGGGGGGCATTTCGAATAATGTAAATAAAATTTTATTGTACATTTAATTATCTTTCATTTCATATATAATTTTTAAATCATTCTCAAAAAGTATATCATTAATTACATTGAAAGTTTTTGACAGAATTTATGACCTGACCATGTATATTGTTGTTGTATATATTGTATATATTTTATTTAAGCTAGCCTGCTATGCAAAATATGCCCTACTGGACAAAAACCTACCCCAAGTCCCTCCGAGCGTTCAATATTATTTATTAGTTTTTGATTTACACTTTAATATTCTTATGCTGTTCTTTTGCTTCTTCAATATACTCGTACAATGTTTTGGATCTGGATTTTTATTACCCTTCCTTTATGCGCTTCGCTTGTGACGAAGGTGTCGTCAAAATTAAGTCAAGCTTCATAAAAATATTTTTATGTAGTTGATAAAAATTATCATTTACGGGTAGAACAAGTTTATGTAACTTCCGGCTTTGTTATGCATATTTTTACACCCTTTACAATAGGTCAAGGCTATCAGGGTTGCCATATACTCAAGCGAGTTCGCCAGTTCGGTTCGGCATTCTCTATACAAGCTTTAGTAACCTAAACATACCGACAAACTGTGGTTGTATATTGCTACATCTTCGCCTAACCCTTCGAGGAATACATGCGTCATGGTAAATGCCGAACCGAATGAGCCGACCTGCTTATATGTATTTTTTTTTAATTGTAGCCTTTAAGCATACCTAGAATTAATGAAAGAGGGACGAATCTCACCCCCACCCTCCAAGTTGAAATTACGATAAATTGTCTGTGAGTCACTGAGTACCCATCATTAGTGTTACCCATCTACTGCTACTCCAAACACCAATCAATTAAGCCCGTTTAATAATAATTATTCACTTTCCATTTTTGGATAAGTCCATTTGCGTTCAGAAAGTGCTTTCAATATGTTGTCTTTTATTAGAAAGAAAAGGACTAATAGTATTCAAGATATTCGATCAGATTTTTTTTCGGATAACATTTTAGACAAAGACGTGCAGGCTATGCTTTTACCTTTCACTGTGACCCAAGTCATTATGTTAACTCCAAAGTACCGCATAAAAAGAGGTGTTATAACTCCAAATGATGTCTTATATAAACTCTTGTTGGTATCCGGAACAACGATATCCGCGGTTGTGTACATTTTTCGAATCTATTTTTTAAATGATGGTGTACAAGAATTCAGAATAGTGAAAGTGCAAAAATTTGCCGCGTACTGTGACATTGTCTTTGACTGTTCTGGTTATTTAATTAACTTTATAAATAATTTGTTTCTATCGGATAGTAATGTACTGTTTATATTGACCATTCAAAAAGTGCATAGATCGCTCAACCACGACAATTTCAAAAGTTTTACTAGAAAAAATTGGATTAGTATGATCATCATTATTGGGTTTTTTATTACTTATTTTATTTATAATCGTGTGATGTACCCAACATTACCTTCTTATATAATTATTAATGTGTTGACAACTATCGTTTTTGATGCTGACATAATTCACGCTATCAGGTATATAAAGTTGCTAGAAGACAATGTCGTTCAATGGAATGATCAAGTTTTGAACTCGTTCAATTATCACCGGAATGAATCGTATCTGAAAAAGATGTTCGAAGTTTACCTTCAAATACTTAATGGCTACGATATCTATAAAAAGATTTTTCAAGCAATGGTTTGTCTCAAAAATTACTCTGTTATTAAATTCTATTGCGGCGGAGTAAGGTTTATTTTGTTATAGTTTTATTGGTATTTTCAGATTTTTCACAATACGCTGAATAATTTCTTGCATTCATTGGTTTATGTTGAGGTGCTAATACAATTTTATAAAACACCTAAAAAGGCAAAAGAATGGGTATGTATGAAGTTATTAACTAATCAAAAATACTAAGTTTATTTATGGTAACAATATCCTAACTAATAACGAAACGAGAAAGTGAGTTTATTTGTTACGCTCTCGAGTCTTAAGTATTCAATGAATCATCATGAAATTTTGTATACACGTAGTCAGGAATATAGGAAAGAACAGGGAATGCAAGCACAGTAGTGGGCAAAGTAAACAAAAAAAGGTTGGAATTAAATTAAACAACTAAAATAAATGAGGAGGAGCACTAACTTTTTATCACGACAGAGGGCGCATAAGCAACTGTACCCTGTTTTGACATAACAGTTGTCAAATCGTGTGGTTTTTTGCATTCAGTAAATATTATTATTTATTTTTTCCCTAATCTTGAGAAAGATGCCTCAGTGTAGTGCGTTAAACTGTAAAAATAGAGGAGTACATTTGTTTCCTAAGGATAATAAATGCAGAAAACAATGGGAATCGGCGTTACGTATTAAAAACTTTAAGGCAAGTAATACTGCACGCTTGTGTGCTGCATATTTTACTGAAGACGATTATCATGGGAAAAGCAAGTATGCAGGTGAGTCATCGCAGTGATTCTACTTGTAATATTCTACTATCAGTCAGTAATTGACGAACCTAAGTTCTTAATTCAATAAATATATTTCTTACATTATCTACTATCTTATGTATATAGAAAACAGCTTCTTAAAGATTTATTATTTGAATATAGGTACCTACTTTTAAAAATAATCCTGTATGACCTCTCTTTTGATCATTGGTAGAGGAGTATCTGCATTTATATCTATGAATGTGTTTGTAGGTGGACACTGGTACACGGAGTCCTCGTGGATGTCGCAATCAGCACCAAAATTTTGATTCCGGTCATATGATTCTAATCTACAAATAAAATAGGATAGTTAGTCCATAGAAACAAAAAAAAACCTTACAAATCAATTATAACCTCAACCATTTTAAGTCTTTACCTTTCAATCAAATCGGCCTTTTTACCGGCAGTTGTCGCATTCCTCTTACGTAACTCATCTTTAAGTTGAGGGACAGTCAGAAAAGAGTACATTTTAAATGAATTTAACTTAGAATATTAACGAAAAACAATCACAATATTGTCTTGACAAGTAAACACGGTACAGTTGCTCCTGGCGCCATCTATACTCAGTTTTGCCTATGGCTCCTCATTCTAACACCATAAATGCGTTCTTTTTTTGGAAGTGAGAATCATAGATAAACTTTTCTTTTTTTTTTAATTTGTTTTTGGCACTGGCACCCGGCCAATTAGGATTATTTAATGTAAAATTCTCTTTTCAGTTTTCATTCAATATATTTTATTTTTCCAGTTTATAGTATTGACATCAACAGCAATGATATATGTCTGGTTGTTCAAGAATTTTGTTTTGCAAATCAAAGTGTTTTTAAATTGCGAAAGATTCTATTTAGCGGTAGAGGATTCTCAGGACACATGCGCTCTCATCCTGAAATTAAGCTGTACAGGTACGTAAGAATCGAGAAAATACTTTGTTGGGTGAATCTATACTAATATAAAAAAGCTAAAGAGATTTTTTGTTAGTGTGTTTAAACGCATAAATCTCTGGAACTGCTATTCGGATTGGGTAAGTTCTTTTTGCATATGATAGCCAGAGTCATGACGAATAGTAAGTACGCTACAACACACGGAGCAGTAACCTCAGACGTAACTTCGTACGGGTGAAGAAATCTAGTAGAGACATACAATTAATTCATTAGTTTTTTTGCTAAGTGATTTTTTATATTTGTAGATGAAGACAAGAAGTTATTCAAGAATGTTCGTCGCATATACCGCGCGTCGTTCAGCAAGATGCGCGCTTGTCGCCTGTTCTACGTAGACGTGGCTCTGCTACTCCACCTGGCGGCACTCCTCACTAACTACACCGTTGTACTGCTACAGTTTTCATTTCTGTAATCCTGGTACTCGCTTGTACAATTATTCTTTATTTCAATAATTGGAATGGCTTAAAACAAGCTGTTCATTGTATATACTAAATACATACCATCACGACTGTATTTCCCGAAGGGTTAGACAGAGGTGTATCAATGTACACCCACAGTTCTTCGGTATGTTTAGGTCCCATATACTAGGGGGCAAACCTATTGCCATTAACTGGGCCCAAAACCTGAACCCGCGCTGCTACTAAGAATTTCATTGAAAAACCTAATAACACTTTGCTCGTCCTGGCAATTAAACCTAAGACCTCCAGCATAACATTCGTGCTTGGGACTACAGCTAGGGAATCTAACCCAAGACCTCTAGCGTAGCAATCGCGCTTAGAACCACAAAGCTAACGGGACAGTTATTATTTATTGTTCATTGTAGCATTAAAGTAAGCATATTTATAATCAGAATAAGGGACAACGTAGACGAAAACGTTTACCATGACTTTCAACATTCTAAACACAACAGAGATAAAACAAATTGAAAAAAGTTAACTGTGGTAGCAAATCAAGGCAACAGAAGGAGACCCCCGGGCGTCGAGAGTCGCACGGCGATTCCCGGCCACCATAGGCACGGGCCTGCGGACGGCGAGTGTTACGTGACTCAACGTCCGATCAGAACAAGGCCCGGGTCGACGGCGCATTGTGTTCCACGCGCACCTCAAAGAGATGGCAGTATAGTAGACGGGGCCCGGCAGGGCCAGTGCCTGACAGTGTTGCGGAATTTGTTCGAAAGAGTTACCGCGGCTCTGGAACGTAAAGGGCATTAGAAGGAACACGGATGGGTTGTGGTCAGTAAGAGTGTGACACTCCTTTCCGCTCCACCCAGAGCAGAAAAAGGAATGATGAATTCCCGTTCTTGGAAAATGAAAAAAAGGCAAAAGATTTGTTACGATGTTCCATTCTGTATTGTTCTGTATACATTGTTTGTTGGTTAATAAAAGTCTGTTAAATAAAAGTTTATTTTTATTTAAATGTAAATTTGACTAAAACATCGATCAGACAGAAGCGGTGATGATCAGTTGTCGGTTGTTGAAAAATTGGCAAAATCCAAAACCACTGCTCGCTCTGGGAATCGAACCCAGGACCCCACATTCGATAGTCCTGCTTACGACCACGAGACCAACCGGAAAATAGACCAATAGCATTTAACTGAAGAGCATAAAGGCGAAGGTTTGAAACATATTAATTACGTTAAGTGACTGTCATTATTATTGTTATTCAACCATCAATACGAGTATCATTGTTAGAGTATCTAATACTATATTTTTCCCGCGACTTGTGTGCGTCAATTTTCTTTTAGATTCTTAATTTTTATAAAGTATTATCTTAGAGATAACGAAGCTTCCAATTAGCGAAATAATTATCAAAATTGGATCAGTAATTTTGGAAATCAATCAATATCTTTATTGTGAATCATAGGTTTACATAGCGCAGGCCTTAAATGACTAATTTGTGATCAGCTACTTTGTGTGCACCCCCTTAGGACATACAATAAGTGCATAGGAATTAAATGTGCATACATTAAGGCGTTCATACAAAAAAACATACACATCTTTTATAACATCAGTATAAGTTAAAACTCAACCAATTAATCACATTTAATAGTAATTTTCATTTGAATTCAAAGAGTACTTTGAAAATGATGTCTTTCGTGGAAAGGAAAAATACAAATTTTGTTCAAAATGTTCAAATAGATGGTTTTTCGGAAAATATTGTGGACAAAGATGTGCTGGCTATGCTATTACCTTTGACCTTGATGCAAACTATTCTCTTATGTCCAAAATTCCGTATTAAAAATGAATTTATAATTCCAAACGACATTTTGTACAAAGTCATATTAATTTGTGGAGCGGTGCTGACCATGACTGTATATATTTTTCGGGTCACTCTCAACTTCGAAGACCATGCACATGAATATACATTTTTAAAAATTCAAGATCTCGGCACGTATACGGACTTTCTTTTCAATTTTTCCGGATTCCTCGTGAATTTTTCGTGCAATTTCATTCAATCGAAGAATAACGTGTTGTTCATTTTGACTGTTCAAGAAGTCCATAGATTTGTCAGCAATGAAGTTTACTTCAAGAGATTTGTCCGGAGTAACTGGATAAGTGTGGCCATGCTTTTTTTCAGCTTTACTCTGTTCACCATTTATAATTATGTTTTATATCCACATTTACCGTTTTATGTAATTTTCGGTATGGTGGTCCTAATAATTTTTGATGCAGAAATGATTTACGCAATCAGAGCCATGAAGTTGCTTGAAGAGAAAGTTGTCCATTGGAATCATCGGGTTGTAACGATTATCAATGATCATCAAGGCGAAACGCGTCCTAACAGATTATTCGAAGCTTACCTTCATATACTTAAAAGTTATAACATTTATAAAAATGTTTTTCAGCAAATGGTTAGTTTCGTTGCAAAGTGTAACTATTTATCTCTAGTATTAATACTTTCCTGACCAAATTTTGATCATGGTATCCAATATCAATGAAGACTAGTGAAGAACGCAGAAGATATAAAATTAAAGTACATAGTGTGTGCACAAACACAGGCGCACTTCCTCTTCCCTTACCCTCATGGTCCGATGGGACGGCTATACGTGCTTTTCGAGACGCGGGGTAGTCACTCTACCAACTTCTAAACTCTGGGCTGGTACTAATAAATTCTTAACAAGAATACCATGCTTTCCAGCTTTCGCTCTTTTAACCACGACACCAGCAAACAATATTTCATCTTTATCTAGTAGCGTTAGTTAATTACTTATAGATTTTGTATTTTTCAGGTTTTCCATTACACGCTGAAGAATTTGTTGCATTCGTTAGTGTATGTTGAAATATTGATACAATATTATCAAAAATCACAAAGACCAAAAGAACGGGTACGTAGCTTTACCTCCTTGAATTTGAAGAGGATGCGAAACAAGCAGACTGCCTACCTGACATTAAATCATCGTTGCCTACGGACAATAATGCTGCGGACTGCAATACCAGAGGCCTTGCAAATGCGTTGCCATCCCTGAGACAAAGTTAAAATGTCTCATGTGCTTGTAATTAAACCGGCACCTATATCCTTCAAACCGGAACACAGCAATGCTGTTTGGGCAAGAAATAGGTATGGTGTTAGTACTGCACGAGCTCCTTTACAAAGAGCTCTTCTATTACATCAAGTCATAGATTTAGATTTAAGTTGAAAAATAAATGAAAAGCCTCTTGTCATTCCAGTTTTCTCAAAAAAAATGTTTTTTTTTTGTTATAGTTTATAGCAATGTCGTCATCGGTAATGATATTAGTTTGGATGTCCAAAAACTTGATATTACAAGTTGTATTAAGTCTGAACTGCGAAGCTTTTTACAAAGCGTTGGAATATTCTCAGGACACGTGCACTCTCCTTCTCAAATCTAACTGCTCAGGTACGTAAATTGTAAAACTGCAGCCTTGTGTAAAAGAAACTGTAGGATTTTCAACGTTTGGAGTTGTGGCGAGGGTTGAAAATTGAAAAACAGTACAGTAATATTTAGGCATTTAGGTGTCGCCTAGCGTAAGGGAAAATGGAGCTATAATAATATAATTAAAAAGTTTAACTTTAAGTTTCTGACGAAAAATGTTACTAAACATGAACTAAACACAATGGTAACCCCTATGTAACGATATTCCTCCCACCTTAAATGTTAAAATAAAATAAAATTACGATTAACAACGATATGAAATCGTAAAATTATGTTATATAACGAGGAGTACAATTTTTTATTTTAAAAACAGCAACAGTAAGGTTTAAAATAGAATATTTACTTTTACTTTAACTTTTCTTCACAGATGAAAACAAGAAGCTTTGCAAGAACGTCCGTCGCATATACCGGGCATCGTTCACCAAGATGCGCGCCTGTCGCCTGTTCTACGTAGACGTGTGTCTCGTACTCCACCTGGCGGAACTTCTCGCAAACTATTCAATTGTTTTACTGCAGTTTGCATTCTTGTAATGGATCTAGATTTAATAAAAAAGACTCGTTAACCTGTTGCCTTTCTTTGACTTTAATGATCATCAATCACAAATTGCAACAGCACCGCATCGCACCAACATGGCCTTGGAAAATCCACTCGTTAGCTGCAAACGCGCCGCCAGCGAGCCATCACCTTTTTCTTTATCATAGAAAAAATACTTTAAAGCATACAATTTAAAGCCCAAACTGGAATGGCAAATTATTTGCTGTGTCAGAACCATGTTGTTATAATAAATGATATTTATACGTTTTCGTAGGTTTATTTCAAAATGGTGTGGTTTTGTCTGATCTCCACACGGGCGAAGCCTTGGGTAAAAACAAGTTAATTAAAACAATAAAAATATACATGTTCACTAGCTTCGATACGAATATTTTATTTGCGAAATACTTGTCCAATTTACAGAATATAGCAGAAAAGGCAAAAAGTACTGTAATGAAAATCTCGATCCAATTAAAAAAAAATGCTTTTCCATACATTTTGTCTGTTGACATTGTTGTTTGACATTTTGATGTCGCATTTTTGTATTGAACAGCTATCTGATGCGTTTTTATAATGACCGACCAAAAATGACATTAATAAGAAGTCTGGAATTAATAAACGGGGCCTGCTGGGGCCAGTGCAAGCTAGGGTTGCGGAATTTGTTCGAAAGAGTCACCGCGACTCTGGAACGTAAAGGGCATTAGGAGGAACAAGAATGGGTTTTAGGCAGTAACAATCTGACAGTCCCTTTCGCTCCACCTAGACCGGAAAAGTACTTTGATGATTTCCCATCCTTAAAAAAAGGGTCTATAATCATGTTCATACTGAATCTATGGTTAAAGTTTTCATTACGATGTCCCTTCCTAAATTATAAACATTGTTTTAATACACGTGCACTCAGTAATGAAACAATTTAATTAATTATTTATATCTATTAACATTTTCCTAATGAGTTTGGGGTGGACAGGTAATCTATCTTTCCCATCCATTTTATTATCACTTCGATCTAAGAAGGAACTATCATTCAGTACTGTCTAAAAAATAATGAACACAATTCGAAGTTTCAAACAAAAAGTATCGACGAGAAATATTTTATATAAAACAGTGGATAAAGATGTGCAGTCAATGCTCTTGCCTCTAAATTTCATGCAATATTTAATTTTCTGTCCTAAATATCGCATTAAACATAATGTTATAACTCCAAACGGTTTCATTTCCAATTTAGCTTCAATGACTACGACTTTAGTGTTCATTTTGACTTTTGCTTACCGCACTTACATGTTATCCTTTTACCAAGATTTTATTGGTAATAAGACTTTCATGTATGTTACTTCGACTTACGACACTGTGTACTATTGTTTGGGCTTTATTATTAATTTCATAACTGGTATTGTACAAACAAAAAAATCCGTCAAGTTTGTCTTAACATTTCAGAGTGTGCATAGGTTTCTCAACAATGAAGCTAGTTTTAATCACTTTGTTGTCTGGAATTGGATTACTGTAAGCCTGGCTTTGTGCGGTCATGTAACAGTTTTTACCACTATTAGTATACTCATTGATATACCTTACGTATCTATGTTTATTTGTTTCCTCGTAATTACCTTTGATTTGAATGTTCTTTATACTATTCGAATTATACAATTGTTGGAAAGTAAACTTGTTCTTTGGAGTACACACGTTTTAAATACTCGACTTAACACGCATGGAGAAGAATGTAAAAATGTATTTCAGGCTTACGTTGATATATTAGAGTGTTATAACATTCATAAACGTTGTTTTCAGCAATTTGTAAGTAACCATTCTTTAATCTAGTCTATAATGTCACCCTGCTAAACAAAGGCCTCTCCCAAGTTCTTTCAAATATTCTAATACTCAGCCACCTCGTACCAGCCCTTCCAGTGCGACTACAGGTCATCTCGCCAGCTCTTCCTAGGCCGGCCTCGGTGACGTTGACCATCCTCAGGCACCCATTGCTTGAATAGTTTTGCCCAGCGGTGACTTTGCATTCGGCTAACGTGACCCGCCCATTCCCAATTGAACCTAGCAGCCTTTTTTAACTTATTTTTTTTCTCATTGAACTTTGTGAAATTTCAGATACTTTATTACATTTTAGAAATATTTGGGCACGCTCTTTTGTACGTTCAAGTGTCAATTGAAGCTTTTAAAACTGGCGCAGTGATTAATAATATAGTAAGTATAATTTTAAAGTACGTTGATGTAAATTTCATTTGTTTACAAAAAGAATTATTAATATTGAAATGTAAAATATTCACAAACTTAATACATAAAAAAACAATGCTAATAAAAAAGAAACAAAAACTAAATGGCATCAAAAACTTCCTCCGCGACGCCAATGTGCCTAAAAGACTGGCGGTATTGCCACGTTGCATGGCAATTCTTTGCCTCTAGCCAAGGTAAAGGCCAGCCCTTGGGTTAGCGGAACTTCATTATATAGTGTCATCAGAAAACCCACAATCTCCTGTTAGTAAAATTAATATTGTCAAACTATTTCAATATTCGAATTAATGCATTTAAGAATTTATTAAAATTAAAGGCTTATTTCTTTGAAAAAAAAAAAGATAGAAATTTTATGTCAAAATTCTGTTTGGTTTACCAAAACCAACAGAAAGTAGAGAATTTCTGAAAATGTTTCTTATTACAGGATATTTCAACTATGGGTACTCTATCCGTAATTGCCTGGATGGCAAAGGATTTAAGTTATCAAACAATTTTGAGTCGACAAAGCGAAAAACTTTACCTAGCCATTGAAAGCGTTCAAGATTCGTGCGGCATCATTCTGATGTCAAATTGTTCAGGTAATTCTTCTTCTCCATATTTCTCACGTCATTTCTAGGATTCCGTACTAAAAGGGTGCCAAATGGAACCCTATTTTTCTAAAACTCCACTGTGTGTTCATTAGTCCGTCTCTCAAAGACCGGTATTTTAACCGTAAGCCCGGTTTTGCACGTCTGTTGTTTTCGCTAGACAACGGACCGTTTTCTTTCGCCGAATTTGAGTGATGTATGGCTTATAATGAACGTGGACGTCCTGCGCCTGATATGATGGTGATGGTGATTCCTTAAAAAGAGGAGCTAAAGTCTACTTTAGGTCCCCTTTTCAAGGAATCTGTCTAGAGAGTAAAAGATGATGAAACCACCTTCATCATCTTTCCCCTTCTTCTTCATCTCTCTCCAGACTCCTTCCTCTCCTACTCCATCATTTATCTTAATATCTAATTATTTGACAGATGGTCAGAAAAGGCTATGCAAGAACGTCCTGCGCTTGCACCGAGCATCGTTCAGCAAGATACGTGTGTGTGGTCTGTTCTACCTAGACGCTGCGTTACAATTGAGTTTGATGAGTTTAATTACTAATTACGTTATTGTGTTGCTTCAGTTTGCATTTTTGTAACGCAGATGAATTATATTTATACTTGCTATTGATTATGAGTATTATTTGTTGTATATTAAATAAATTATCCATACTATTATTAAAAGAGAGGAACAGTTTGCTATTCATTTTCTAGATTTTTGTTTGTGGGATGATCTTTGGAAGTATTGGTATGGTTACAAAAAATATTTTATTACCGAGTAGCATAGTATATGTTATAGGGATTATGCAACTGATTTTAATCAAGTATTTACCTAACGATTGTAAGATGTTAGTTGGATGGTTGGTTAGATATTAGGTGTTTTAAACTAAACATAAATAAATCAATCAACTTATTTAAACAATGTATCATTTTATTTAAATTATTTATTTAAAAAGTAACAAAGTAATCAGGTAGACTGATGACTTGTTTGCCGTCCAATAACATAAAAATATATTAACGACTTGATTTTAATTATCAGATAATAATAGTAGTCGCCGCTTTTATGGTTAGAGATCGTCACCAAACTCAGAAGCTGTGATGAACTACGGGGTCAGCTTTGGAGCAATTTCCATTATTTTATACGGGCTTAATAGGTGGTTGCTCAGATGATTGTTGCCCTTGTGAATTAGTGCTCCGCATTCTCCCAGAAGATGAACAGGCGTTTTATCAGCCTTTTCACAGCGTCTGTAGGTTTGCATATCACTTAGTCCCATGTAGGACATGTTTTTATTAAAGCAGCAAGTGGCCTGAAGCATGAAAATCTTGGAAAATTCATTTCAAACTGCTTCATTAGAAATGAGAAATGGCTCGATTTACACAACTATTATTATATGGTATCGACAAGAGAACTACGTAACAATAACAGACAAGTTCTTATGGTAACAAAAGAAAGGGTTTAAACAGAGAATCATAAAAATACAAACTGTAGTAAAACAATGGTATAAGTTATAATAAAGCTTGACAACTGGCGAGGCAGCCTCGCGTCTATGAGGAATAAACCAAAGCCACTCATCTTTGTAAACGACGCCTCTTGTAAACGATGGATATTCTTACAGACCCGTGTTTGTGTATCTGTAAAAAAAGACATACCATCACACCTGTATTCCCTGCAAGGGTTAGGCAGAGGTGTACCAATATACACCTACAGTTCGTCGGAACGCTTAGGGCCGTGTAATAGGGGGCGAACCTATTCGCGCTGGTCGGACCCAATATGCTGCTGCGTCCAGCAATACCTACGACGCTGCTGTATGTGTCCAGATTACACTACACCACAAAGGCTGAGGAGGTTGTGGAGTATGTGCGAGTCAAGACCAACTGGACTCTGAGGGTCGTGGAGTTGGAGTCGCGCCATAACACCAATTTTAAGTCGTTTGTGGTGCGGGCCCCGACTCATTATGTGGACACGTTCTTCAAAGAGGAGTTTTGGCCGAAGGGTGTCATGTTCCGGCGTTTTCGCGGAAGGCTACGTGACACCTCGCAGCGCAACACGACGCCGTCTCTTCGTGTGCAATAGTTTTAGTTTTTAAGTGAATTTTTTGTTACTTTTATATGGGTCTTTGTAACCCGAAATAAATGATATATTATTATTATTATTGCCATTAACTGGGCACAAATCATAACTCCGAGCTACTATTGATAATTTCATATAAAAACCCAATTACACTTTCCTCGACCGAATTTCCTTTGGAATCGATCCAAAGGTCTCCAGCATCGCAGTCGCGCTCAGCAAAAAAGAATAACGCCAACTGTTTTTGCGCGTTGCCCCGTTGCGTTGATATTTCCTGCCTGTAAACACATCCATACCCTTCAAACCAGAACACAGCAATCCTGATTTGCAGCAAAAATAGGTATTGGTGGCAGTACTTCCCCAAACGAGCTCCTTCACAAAGGGCTCTACTACTACTAGAAATAGAATTTGTTGAAGAACAGCGTTACCTGTTTTCTCTTGTGACGTCAGAAGCAGTATACAAGTGGTATAAACATCAGCCATTGTTGTATAAAATCTCTCAAATTGCACACTCAAACATGTCAATAAGATTATGTTTTTAAGTGCCCACAGTTGAGATATTATTAGTTGCACGATGGTCTGAAACAGAAATGTGATTGAAAGCATTTTGGAACCAGTCAAGTGCGAGTCGGACTCGCACGTGAAGTGTTCCGTACAACAGTGTATTATTTAACATTACACAGAAAAAATACTTTTCCTCTATTAACTTAACTTTATTTTTATAGCGGCCATAATAATTTGTCTGTAAATCATTGAATATTTTACTAAATTTTATTTAAAAATCAATAATATAGAGAATAAAGAAAGCCTAAGACATTAACTCCGCCTTTGTACTTTTTGTTGCATAAAGTTTAAATAAATCAATAAAAATAATCACTTACTAGAGAAAAGCCTTTTTTTGTTATAAGTTTTAAAGTTAACAATCCTTTTATGTTCAGCAAACTGTGAAAAGCAGTGTTGATAACATACCACATGATCTAAAAAAACAGCATTATTATACACACTAATATAAAAGCGCAAGTCTCTATGTTTCCTCTCTTTTTTATTCTAGTTAGATAAGCTCTTGACTCTAGTCTAGGTCAAAGGTGACAAACACAAAGTTCACGATAGAGTGAGCTTACCTAAAAGGAGCCTGTTCACTCTAACTTTGAACAGATTAGGGTTGAATGCAAATACAGACACAGGTAGAGATCTTCACTTCTATGCAGTACGCTCTCTCTATCTCTCTGTCTGTCTCTTTGTTACCTCATCTCTTAATGAGGTAACAAAGAGACAGACATTCTTCAACGGATCAACCAGCTTAATACCGTCTTCGGTATTAAGCTGGTTCATCCGCTGAAGAATGGAATTATTATCTATCAATATTAATATTATCATCCGTCAGCCCCTTCCTAATACCAGACCAAAAATAACCCAATGGCATTTCACTGGGTGCCACTGAATTCTTTTACAATATATATTTGTGATCATTGAAGGCCTGATTGAAGGAAGGAAAGTCATGCTTTGTTGTCCCCCTTATTAATTAACACAAAGAAAAGTAGGCCAAAATGTGTTTTATTTGGAACACAAGAACAAGAACAAGAACTATCTCTCTACTCTTTATTTGAATAAGAACTATTCATAACTTGTTTTAGAATATACTTAATCAACTCATGCCACCAACGATCACCACATGATATGCAAGCTCGGCCCCTTCAAGACGCTTCACAAGTTCTGATAAAGAAATACATTCGCGACACACTTACCATTGATTTGAATAATTTCTCCATAACCTTATAAGCTTCCAAAATATTTCTATAAACATCAAACATTACATTCCAGTACTTGTCACTGTCTGGATACGTGTCAACGTTTCTAGCACCTTGTACTTCTATAATCCACAGTCTAAGCATTTGTTTTAGTAACTTTATAAGTTGCAAGGCGTAGATAATATTCGAATCAAAAGACAAAGTGACAAAAGTGGAAATCACACCAAGAACATTAACAATAGAGTAGTCTACACACACATAGATGATGAAGCACACAAAGAAACTGTATAAGATAATAACGGAAACCCAGTTATAGATAACCAAACTCCTGATATCTTTTTGATCGAACTTAAGGACTCTGAGGATGTACTGGAGTTTCAAGACCAGTAATATGTTGTTACTACCCTGAATGATATTGAGACAGCTGTTGAGTAAGGAACCGATTGTATAGAAGAGAGAATCGCAAGCATTGCTCCAGAAGAGAAAATAGGTCACGCCGGTCCACACGATGAAGAACGAACTTCGCACTAACCTATAGACGTTAAATATTCTAAGTATTAACATGCAAACGAATCCCAAATAGTTATACAAGCATGTATTTCGTTTGATACGGTTATCACGAATTGTATACTTTGAGCAGAAAAAGGGAGCTTGCATCAAATTTAAAGGTCTCAGTACTGATTGCAAATCTTTGTCGATTACATTGCTTGGTGTTGCTTCGTTGGAAGAAGTGGTGGGTTCATTGTTGATAAAAGGACGTACAATGTTTCTTCTCGGGAATAACATGTTTATTACTACTGAAGTCCTAAGAGTGTGTGGGTTATTGGTGTAGTGCAAGAAACACACGATCGATAGTCATGTACTTTTGTGAAACTTTAGTTATTGCTTTGCCATTAAATTAAGCGATTTTAATGGAATTAGTATTTACACTTTAACTTTACTGTACTAGCTTCTGCTCGCGACTTCGTTCGCGTGGTTTTGTTAACCGCATTAAGTTACGTTTATGGTTGCTGTGATGTTATAATGCGACGGACATTCTTGCATAACTTCTTGTCTTCATTTACAAAAAAAAAACAAATTCATTTTAATGTTTTCGTCATCCGTATGAACTTACTTCTTTGGTTTGTGGTTCGCTTCCGTATCGTAGTGTGATGATATATCATTTATTCTCATGAATTTGACTATAATTCTTCGCAAGATTTCTTCTAATCCGACTGATAGTTGAGAGGGTTAGCGCGTTTAAACAAAGAAACAAAAAATCTCTTCAGCTTTATTATATCACTATACTTAGATGTTATAAAGAGGTTTGTTTGGTCAGTTTGGTTTGTTTTGTTGTCTTTTCGTTTGTGAGGCAATCTTTGGGAGTACCGATAATAAAAAAAAACACCGATAAAAAGCTTTTTTAGTGCTGAGTGACATAGGTTATGTTAATAATATACTTGTCTTCCACACCACAAAGTTACACACACCACAAGAGGGCGCTCAAAGCGCTCATTCCCCTCTCCTCTTATTTAAAATTTTGCTGTGCCCGACAGGGTCCATAATTGTTTCTAAATATATATATTTAACTACCACCTGTATGTGTACATTATGGATTGCAATAAACGATTTTGATTTGATTTGAAGTGGAAATTATATTTTTCTTACTCCTCCGCTAATCTTTTCTGATTAATTTCGTTGCGGGATCCAAGACAGTTGAATCGTTTCTCTGGGACTCGCAGAGCTTCAATGTCTCGGCGCTTTTCTTGTAGTCGCCACTGTTGATTCTGGCTTACAGGAGTTGCAGTGGTTTGGGAACAGTGTGGCGGGCTTGTCCCATTAAAAAAAAAAGAACACCACAAAGTTGCAGGCAAAAGTTAGTCATGCTTCTTTCCGTGTCGATTGACTCATTTAATTTCGCCCGACCATTATTGAGCAACCCGTAGTTAGTCATTAATATATAGCGTGTCTATTAAATAACTCATGGTACTTGAAGTTATTATGCTGTAATGGTTGTTACTAACCAAGCTGTTATTAAGAACCATTGGAGCATAATATACAGGGTGTTTGGCAGAACGTTGAACATACATAAATGGTGGATAGGTGGGGTCAACTGCTACTTACTCAGCCCTAATTTAAAGTGGTTTTTTTTAATAAAAAATAATGAAAAATTCTTTTGTGTTAAATAAATAATATTTATTTTACACAAAATATAATTGCAACTGTATGAGAACGTATTGAGTGATGAGTCCCATTAAACTTATAGGGAGCGCAGCATCCACACAGAATAGACCACAAGCGTTCATCTTACTAAACATACGATTCGTCTGTATTACTTTCTTGCAAAGATGTTCTTGAGTCTCTGTAAAATAAGATTTCATTATTTTCGTTTTCGTAATGTCGTGTAAGCTCGAGGAAACACCAAAGTTATTGTAGTTGTCATTTTATGTATTATATATTATTCGCATTATATTTGAACGAAAAATAATTACAGACTTAATAAATAAGATAACACAAAAAACCCTATAATAATAATAAAAAAGAAACTAAATCTTAATGGCATCATAAAATTCCTGCCAATTGGAAATAAACCCAAGAAACTGGCGAAATTACCGCGTTGAATGGCAATGCTTAGCTTCTGGCCAAGGTAGAAAACTAAAGATTATCTAATTTGACCACTTTCTAAATTTCTTTGGAAATCACTGACATCGGTAAAGGAAAAACATAGTGAGGAAATCTGGACTCTAAGACAAAGTCATAGCATTTAATATCAATACTAGAAGAAGAAAGATAGCAGTAGTATATAAATTCTTACTTGGACAGTTCCTCTGCTTCAACAGCTGTATACACGTCATCTTAGCGTTCTCAACAGATATGTAGAACTTCTCACAGTTTATACTATGTATTATTACTAGAACTATATCCTTTACTAGCCATAAAAATAGCCCAGAAACCCGAAGCAAACACTGAAACATTGAATAGATAAGTATGTCTGAGGGTGAGGCAAATTGACACATATTTGCCTTGCAGCAGGACACACCGCAATAGTTATTATTATTTCATAAAACTATTGACAGGCACTTTTGAATTTTCCTAAAATATTAAAAAAAAAAAAAAAAAAAAATATACCATCACGCCTGTATTCCCCGAAGGGTTAGGCAGAGGTGTACCAATGTACACCCACAGTTCGCCGGTATATTTAGGTCCCATGTAATAGGGGGCGAGCCTATTGCCATTAACCGGGCACAAATCCAAACTCCGAGCTGCTACTGAGAATTTCATAGAAAAACCCAATAACACTTTTTGCTCGACCTGGGAATCGAACCCGGGACCCCTTGCACAGCAGTCGCACTTGTGACCACGAGACCAACGGGGCAGCGCAAAAAATAAAATAAAATAAAAAAAATATAAAAAAAAACCCAAAAAAAAAAAAACCTAAAATATTATGGCACACTTACTTCGTATCCCAATTCAGATGATTTCAAGTCATATAGCATTATATTGACGTAGCACAGTGTACGATTAAATGCACCAAAACTGTAATAAAATGCCTATGGAAAAAACAATTTAAAGTATTAGCATACCTATCAGTCACTATAATAACTCGAATATTATAAGAGCAGCTTCTGCCCACGATTTCAAGCGCGTGGTTTTTATTCACCCGCTTATAGTTACATCTTTGGTTACTGCTTCGCTTTAACGGGTCCAAGCATTGTGATATATAGCCTATATAGAACATAGATAAACTTTTCTGGATTTATCGTCGTTCGAGCTTTTATACTCGTAGTAACATCAATGAGCACGGGCACTAGTGCAATGATCAAAAACTTACCAATACCTGAAAAATTTTCTTGTACAAATCATAAGTCTTCAAAATGTTTTGATATTTCGCAAACTGTTTGACATAATGTTGATCAATGCCATTTTCAAAATTCATCATCAAGATTTCTTCAATCCACACAAGGAGATATTTCCTCAACAATATAATAATTCGTATGCATATCACAAAATTAAGATCCAGCGCGATATACATTATATCACAGGTAAAGTCAACAATGAACGTCATATCATAAGTATACATAGTCTTATAATACATGGTTATTATTAAAACATTACTACAAACGGTAATTGTAGTTGAAATCCAATTCCAGATAATGAAACTTTGGATGCTCTTGCTGAAGTCAATGCTTTTATGAATGCTTTGGAGCTTTAAAATGAGAACGATGAAATTTTCTCTATGCATACAGTCTTGTATGAAAAGGATGTTGAACCCTACCGAATCGACGAAGTAAGTAATGATAGCGAAGAATGTAAACAATTGGTTGTCAAGGTTGTTTGCGTTATCAAGCGTGGCATCGATGGTAAACATTTGATAAAGACACAAAGCATTGATGCATAACACACAGATGAAGGCAAACACCCGATCAATTTTCGCACTTGGATAAATATGATTATCACGCACTTTACATTTGGAAGTCAACAATAGATTGAATAAGAAATAAAAAGAATATATTATTCTTTGGAATCCTATGTCAAGTGTATTATTGATCACTTTGAGTGATATCACGGAAGTGATTTCTTGTTGTAAGGGCATCTTTCCAAACTTCCGCTAACGGCGAGGCGGAACTGACACTGTAATAATATTATGATGAAAAGTTGACCAATTAATAACACCTTGTTGACATTTTAATAAATGTACTGATCTAATCTATACTAAAATAATATAGCTAAAGAGTTTGTTTGTTAGTTTAAACGCGGTAATCTTTATAACTACCAGTCTTATTAAAAAGATCTATTTGTAGTCGATAGTCAGGTTCAGGGTTGCGAAATTTGATCGAAAGAGGCACCGCGGGCCTGGAACGTAAAGAGCATTAGGAGAAACACGGATAGATTTTAGAAATTAAAAGTCTGACACTCCCTTCCACTCCACCCAAAGCCGATAAAGTAATTTGTTGTTTTCACATCCTTAAAAAAAAGATGATAGCCACATTAATAAGCAATAGTAAAAGCTATAAAACATTACGTTACGACACACGGGTTAAGAGCAGTAACCAAACCACGCGAACGAAGTCGAGGGCAGAAGTTAGGCTGTAATAAAAACGCAGTTATTATTTCCAATTTCCTCTTTATACATTAATGATTATATCAGTATTGCTATTACTGATATTGTATTTAACTTGAACAGGCGGCCATACGTCGATAATAACACTTTGACCATGTGATTAAAGAATCTTTGGGCCCTTACTAACACTTGTTTATACAGGGTGCTTTGAAATTGCTCGTATTCCTCTCGGGAGAAGAAACTATGACTAATTTAGAATGATTTAACCCCTATCACTTGGGGGTCGAAAATCCTCCATTTTCGAGAAAATCTACTTTGTTTTTATTTTTAGAAAAATCTGAATTTTGATAATTAAAAATTAATAAAAAAAAAACTTCATCACTTATCAGATTTCTTTTTTAATTTATTGCAAGTTTTAACATACAACATTAAATCTAACAGTAAATTATACAGTTTTCAGCTTTAGAGAGGTTGGTCAATTAGTAAGCTATCAGATCATAGAAAATTTTTGGCTAAAAAGTGTTTTTTTTTTTTATTAAATGTTAATTACCAAAATTCGGATTTTTCTAAAAATAAAAACAAAGTAGATTTTCTCGAAAATGGCGGATTTTCGACCCCCAAGTGATAGGGGTTAAATCATTCTAAATTAGTCATAGTTTCTTCTCCCGAGAGGAATACGAGCAATTTCAGATCACCCTGTATTCAAGAATACTAGTAGTATATTGTGTAATAGGCTTGCCCCCTATATGGGACCTAAAACATACCGGCGAAGTGTGGGTGTATACTGGTACACCTCTGCCTAACCCTTCGGGGAATACGGGCATGATGGTATACATGTAGTAGACTTCTTCGTGAAGAAGCTCGTCTGGGGAAGAACTACCACCATACCTATTTCTTTCATAAGGCAGCGTTGCTGTGTTCCGGTTTGAAGGTCGGGTGTGACTACAGGCTCATGAGACTTTTCAACTTTGTCTCTGGGATGGCAACGCATTTGCAAGGCCTCTGGTATTGCAGAAAAATAAAAATGAGCTTTTTTTTTAAAACATTTAATTTATAGAAAGAAGAATTGCAACTGTATGATAACATAATTACTGATAACTCCTACCAAACACATTGGTAGCGTAGCGTCTACATAGAACAGTCCACACGCGCTCATTTTACTGAACGATCGATTCATTTGCATCACGTTCTTATAAAGATGTTCCTGACTCCCTGAAAACATAGTATAATTTTATATGAGTGAGTATAAGAGTGTCCATGGAGTTTCTTGCTCGTTCTTCTCCATAGAGATCTACGCTTTGGAACGAGCAACTAGCTTCAACTTTAAATTGTAACTTCTTGACATTCAAAAGTGCCTATAAACGGTCTAATTGAAATAAATGCTTTGACTTTGACTTTGAATATAAATGACAATCAATAATATGTACTAATTTATCATCAAGTTAGGATTTGTGCCCGGTTAATGGCATTAGACCCGTCTGTATTCCCCAAAGGATTAGGCAGAGGTGTACCAATGCACACGCACACTTGGCCGGGTTGTTAAGGCCCCATGTAATAGGGGGCAAGCTACTAAAAATTTGAAGAAATCAAAAATTCAATTTTAGTATTAAATCATGGCATTAATTTCCTGCAAGCGCAGCGTAGGATACCCTGATTGACGGAAGACCGCAGGAAGATGTTGATTTAGGCTGCTTCCAATCGGTCCTTTTGGAAATCTATGGGAAAGGCCTATGCCCAGCAGTGGACGTCCTGCGGCTGATAAGTTTGGGCCCACTGAGTTACTTGCATGTTGTAAAAGATCATTATTAACTGCCTAGTTGGCCTAGTGGTCCTGTGCGCGACTGCTACGCTAGAGGTCCTGGGTTCGATTCCCGGGTCGAGCAAAAAGTGTTATTGGGTTTTTCTATGAAATTCTCAGTAGCAGCTCGGAGTTTGGATTTGTGCCCGGTTAATGGCAATCAGCTCGCCCCCTATTACATATACCTAAATATACCGGCGAACTGTGGGTGTACATTGGTAAACCTCTGCCTAACCCTTCGGGGAATACAGGCGTGATGGTGTAAAAGATCATTTTTACTAGGACAGTTCCTTTTCATTATGAGCTGGATACACGCCGTCTCAGCATCCTCTACTGCTGCATAAAACTTCTCGCAGTAAACGCACTGTACAATTAACAGTGCTAAATCCTTTAACAGGAATAATATTAATCCCAGGGTTCGAAGCCAAGCCTGAAAAGATGAAATAAAATAAATAATAAATAAGCCTATTATTGCCCCACTGAAGGGCAAAGACCTCTTCTCGTCCAAAGAAGATACGAGAATTGATCACCAGGCTGTCTTAAGGCAGATTGGCAATTTCAGTCTTATATCCATTATAAGTACCTAGTTCAGGCACGTAAATCTTAGAAATATAACTTACTTTTAAGCAAAATTAATTAAATTAATTGTATTAATTTTATATTTTCTAAATTTGAATAAATTAATTTGAATTTGAAAGTCCAGGTTGCCTCATGATGTTTTCCTTCGTCGATGTCAGAGATGTTCAAAATAAACTTAGTTATTGCATACGAATTAAAAAAGTCACTTTGGTACTTGCCCGGTATTAAACCGGCAACGTCATGAATAAGACGTGGGCGCGTTAACCATTGGGCCATTACAACAAAAGACGAAATACTTATTAGTAAATAGTTTCTGTCCGTGGAAGAAGCCTAACATTTCAAACTTACTTCGTTGTCGTCTCTTCTAGAAATTTTCAGCGCATATACGATGATGTTAACATAGTTTAGAGCACGTTGAAGTGTGCTGAATGTATGATACAATACCTGTAAGAAACAAAACAATTACCTTTTCTAACCGACTTCATAATGGAGCCTCACTAGCCTCGTTAGCCTAATTGGGTTCGATTCCCAGGTCGAGCAAAAAGTGTTATTGGGTTTTTCTATGAAATTCTCAATGGCAGGTCGGAGTTAGGATTTGTGCCCGGTTAATCGCAATAGGCTCACACCCTATTACATGGGACCTAAATATACTGGGAAACTGTGGGTGTACATTGGTACACCTCTGCCTAACCCTTCGGGGAATAAAGGCGTGATGGTTCATAAAAGAGGCGGTTTTCATTTCGGTTTTTTTTTAACCGCAAAACTTCTATCGTTTAGCAACCGATTTGGTAAAATCTTTGAAGGCGATTGTCTTTTTTGCCAAAGGGTATTTTTATAACGTTGCTTCACACTAGAAATTTCTCCTGTATCGTAGGTGTTAAACAAGCGTATAAATTCACATACACCAACAGTCAGACCCGAAACAACAATTTGTTAGTTAAACATTTGTACCGTGCGGTAATCTAATTCCGGACGCAGCACAGCTACCTTTGTTATATTGTCAAAAACTTCGAAACTTACCAATAAACGGAACATTTGGCTGTACAGATTAAAAGCTTGCAGAATATTTTCATAAATCCCAAGCTGTTTAAGCGTAAGCCCATAGTTTTCCTGTTCATCCTTCATCATCAGGACATCACTAATCCACTCATCGAGATATTTTCTTAATAATATTATAATTCTGGTACTTATGACTAAATTGACATCCAATTTTATCCACAGAATATCACAGATAACGTCACAAATGGCATCGATTTCAACAATGTAATACGACCCATAAAATATTGCATCTATAAACACATTTACGAAGATGATTGTTGCTAATGAGATCCAATTCCAAATAATATAACTTCTGACGTTCTTACTGAAATCGATGCTTTTGTGAATAGCTTGGATCTTCAAAATAAGTAATACATTGTTTTTATTATGCACTATGTCCAACACAAACATAATAGAGAACCCTATTGAAAAGGTCATATAGTAGACAATATCAAAGAATGAAAAGAGGCCAACTTCTAAATTATTCTTTAGTAATGGAAACTCTGTAGCATGTATTTGAAATATACACAATGCATTTATGCATAAAACGCAGATGAACGCAAACACACGATATTTTATACCACTAGGATAAATATGATCATTTTGCACATTATATTTTGAGGTTAGAAATAGATTGAGTGAACAATTATAAGAGTACACTGTTCTTTGTATATCTTCGTCCAGGTGATTACTTAGTGACGCGGTCAATAAGACCTCTGGCATAGTTTTTCGTTTTTGTAACATGGTTTTTATAAATAACTAGCTAAATACTCCGCTCCATTACTGCTTCGCTCCCGTTGGTTGTAGCGTAATGTTCTTTACGTGTTCACCTTCCTCTTCAATCACTCTATCTTTTGATGAAAACGTATTGAAATCCGTTGCGTAGTTTGAAAAAACTAAGCATACAGAGGGACGAAGGGCGGCAAGCGACTTTGTTTTATACTATGTAGAGACATCATCTTCAGCTTAGTCTTTTCCCAACTATGTTGGGATCGGCTTCCAGTCTAAGTAGGTGCAGCTGAATACCAGTGTTTAACATGGAGCGACTGCCTATCTGACTTTCACAACCCAGTTACTGGGCAACACGATACCTCTTGTTTAGGCTGGTTGTCAGACTTCCTGGCTTCTGACTATCCGTAACGACTGTCAAAGATCTACAGTGACAGCCGGGATCAACAGCTACCAACATGCTATGTAGAGGTAGAGATATCAATATTATTTGAATGTCTTCATGTATTACCTTAGCATTAAAATAGATTCGTCAATGAAGTCATATCATTATGTTGTTTATCTACATCTACACTAATATTATAAAGAGGATAGATAAGTATTTTTATATTCTTGTATGTAACGAATAAGCTTAAAAACTACTGGACCGATTTCAAAAATATTTTGCCGTTAGAAAGCTACATTATCACTAAGTACATAGGCCGTATAACATCAAGCTACTACCCATAGGAGCGGAGCAGTAATTAAAAACGTAACTTATAGTTCGCTAGTATTATAGAATGCTGATGGTATCAATGTTACAGACATTTATATTAATATTATAAAGCTGAAGATTTTGTTTGGTTTTAGTCAGTAAAAGTCTGACACTCCCTCCCGCCCCGCCCAGGGTATTTTTTTTTTAGGTGGGAAATCAAATAACTTCCACCGCCCTAAGTGTCAGACTTTTACTGACTAAAACCCATCTATGCTCCTTCATGTGCCCTTTGCGTTCCAGGGGCGCGGTATCTCTTTCGAACAACCCGCAGCCCCGGCAAACAACCCGCAGCCCCGGCAGCCCCGCCCAGGGTGGGGGAAGTTATAAATGATGAATTCCAATCTTAAAAAAAAAACGGGTGTAGTACGTTTATCGATGAAAGCTATATATAGGCTATGTACAACTACGATTCACGGGAGCGGGTCATTAATCAAAGATGTAACATAACGCAGGTAAAACCGCAGGGTTTTACTAGTGAATAATATAAACGTCAACTTGTTGATTATTACTTTCTTTATTTTATATTGCTATTACTTTCTATCATTTTCATCAACTATTAAGTTGATGACTAATAGTTGGCGTTGTTATAGTAATTTTTAATAACTTTATACAGGCTGTACAAAAATGTTTTGCTTGTTTAAATGCTCTCATCTCTGAAATTGCCAGTCGGATTGAAATAATTATTTTTGTATAACTGCCTCGTTGGCCTAGTGCTCCTCAGCGCGATTGCTACGCTAGACGTCTTCAGTTCCATTCTCAGGTCGAACAAAAAGTGTTATTTGGTTTTTTTATGAAGTTCAGAGTTAAGGTTTGTGCTCGGTTAATGGCATTAGGCTAAACCCCTATTACATTGTACTTAAACATACCGACGAACTGTAGGTGTACATTGGTACACCTCTGCCTAACCCCTCGGGGAATACAGGCGTGATGGTATGATGGTATTTTTGTATGTTATGATAAATATAAAAGATCACGCTATGAACTGCCCCGTTGGTCTCGTGGTCGCGAGCACAACTGATGAGCTTAGGGTTCCGGGTTCGGTTCCCAGGTCGGGCAGAAAGTGTTATATTGGGTTTTTCCATTAGGAATTTCTCAGTAGCAGCCCGAAGTTTAGAAGTTGGTGGTGTGACACCCCGCGCCTCGGAAAGCACGTAAAGCCGTTGATGGCTGTCATTCGTAGATCTTTGATATTTAATACGGATAGTCAGTCCGATTACAAAAAATCTTTCAATAAATAATTCAATAACAATTTAAAATTGTTATTGAATAAATAAATGAAATGAAATGAATATTCAATGTTTCATGGTTCCCTTTACTCCTATGTGGACAAAGTCGCGGGCAGCGTAATAAAAATAGGGTAAGTCAACGAAGAAATTTAATACATCAGTAGTAAATATTATGACAGCCAATAACTAGAGTAATAAGACTTTTAATGAAACCGAAAGTCTCATGTTTCTTCCTTCACTTCTTTCACTTTTTCCTTCACGGTTTTTTTTAAAAGAACTGTACCTGTAGTACCTGCTATTTTGTAAAAATCTTCCTCGAGGGGAATTAGCACTGCTGGAAATCTTCTTAGTACATTGAAGCTTAAAGTTGCAAATTTTTGTTACATTACATTTCGAAAAGACGTTTTAAATGTTATAACTAAACTGAGAATGAGTTTGTAGATAATACAAAATTGGGACAATAATAAGTTCTGTATACGATGTCGCCAATGTACAACATTACACTGTAATATAAACAGTGATCACTGCTTTTTTGGTTTTTTAGCGACATCTATCGCACAGCATGCGAACTACTGCGGCAATTTAAAAGTAAACGTGTATAAGCAAAGATAAGAATCTACGTACGTCTAGACAGACTATTTTGTTTAATTAGTATCTTTAATATTTAAGTAGTTTCCTACTTATCAAAAGAATTTGATGAGTATAGTTATTACATTATACCATCGATTATCATACCACTTACTGTAAGGAAAGCTACCGTAACTGTTTTGTTTAAATATGAAGAAATTTCAACATACTCGTGTAGATAGAAATTATCCAGTGAATTTTGTTTTGAACAATGTGGTGGACGATGATGTGCAATCTCTACTTTTGCCTTTAAATCTGACACAGTATCTAATGTTTTGTCCTAAGTATCGTATCAAAAACGATCTGATATCACCAAACAGTTTGATCACTTATTTCATTTCAATCCTCGCCACCCTCCTATTTATTTTACTATTCTTATATCGCAACTATATGCTGTACTTCTTTATAGACTTCATGGGACGTAATAATTTCACATATTTCATCTCTTACTTTGACTGTATCTTCTACTGTGTTGGATTCATAATGAATGTCATCGTTGGGATAATTCAGACACAAAAATTTATCAAGTTCGTTTTAACTTTTCAAAAGGTTCACAGGTTTCTTAACAATGAAACTTGTACTAGACGCTACATTATCTGGAATTGGATTATTGTGATCATTTTTATATGTACTTATTCAGCAGTTTTCCCTACTTTTTCCTTGGTGATAAACTCGCCACTCCTCCATATTTTTGTTACGTTTTTCTTTATTTTTTTCGACTTTAATGTTATTTATGCCATTCGATTATTTAAATTGTTGGAAGATAAAGTTGTTCTATGGAATGTTCAAGCTTTAAATGCTCTAGAAAGGGAGGATATGCATCGAGGAAACTATATTGAACAAATGTTTGAAACTTTTGTTGATATATTAGAATGTTATGACATTCAGCAAGTGTGTTCTCAGCAATTTGTAAGTATTTTGCCGTGAATTCATATTTTCATCATCATAATATTTATATCAGCCGTACGTACTTCCACTGCCGAACATAGGCCTCTCATAAAGATAGCCACAAAGACCGGTCGCTGTGCCCACATCAAGCGATTCCCCGCGACCTTTACCAGGTCGTCGGTCCACCTCGTGGGGGCCTCTACACACTGTTTACATTTTGTTTTAAATCATAATTTACAACTGCACATAAACGAACCCACGCGTAAAGACGCTTGCATTGACCATATCATAAGTAACATAAAGAATGCCGAAGGCAGGGTTCACCACCTGTATCTTTCTGACCATGATACCGCTCAAAGCCTGATTTTTCCAGTTACTTATAAAAAACCGTCTCCTCTTCATATTTACGTTATGAAAAGAGATTACTCCGAAGAAAATGTCTTAAAATTTAGAAGGCATCTCGCAAGCTTATCGTGGCGTGAGGTACTAAATGAGCCTGACTGTAATCAAGCATACAGCTTATTTCATGAAAACTTTGTCATGCTATACAATCTATGTTTTCCGGTGAATAAAATTAAAGTAAATACGAATGTAAATTCTCCCAAATGGATAACAAAAGGTATAAAAAAATCTACTATCACAAAAAGGAGACTAAGATATTTATGCTACAAAAATCAAAATGAGGATTCCAAATTACTGTATATGAATTACAACAAATTGCTAAAAAAATGTATCATAGACTCAAAAAGACAAATAAACAAAAAATACATAACTAAAGCTACAAATAAGTGTAAAGCGTCATGGAACATAATCGGCGATAAACATAAAAATACAAAGTGTCAACACTATATAAAAATTATACATCACAATGGAGATTCAATACATGACCCGATAAAAATTGCAAATATATTTAATGACTTTTATATATCAAAAACAAATAAACAAAATAACACGAATCCAAACTACAGTCTTTTAAATAAAAATAACTCCACAATTTTTTTAGTACCATGTGATGAAAATGAAATTGAAAAGGTAATCAAATTGTTAAAAGACACGTATGCAGTTGGTTACGATTCAATATCAACAACTATTATTAAGAAAAGTAGTAAAGAGCTTGCACCAGTATTGTGTCATCTTGTAAATCTTTCTTTTTGGCAAGGGATTTTCCCTGAAAAACTTAAGTTCTCAATAATCAAGCCATTACATAAGAAACATGATAGAGAGGACATAAATAATTATAGACCCATAACGCTGATTCCAATTTTTTCAAAAATCTTTGAAAAACTAATGCATTCGCGTTTAACCAATTTTTTTGATAAACATAATATTTTAGCGAAAGAACAAAACGGGTTTCAAAAAAATAAATCAACTACACTTGCAGCTTTTAGTCTAGTAAAAACGGTAACGGAATTTTTAGATAAAAGACAACATGTTTCAGCAATATTCTTTGATATGTCAAGTGCTTTTGATTTCGTTGACCACCGAATCTTATTACAAAAATGTGATTACTGTGGTATTAGGGGAAATGCTCTACAGTGGCTAAATAGTTATTTGGAAAACCGTAAACAATGTGTAGAGATTTCATGCGTTGACAAAAAATACGAGTTGACCTCATTCAGATCCACTTACAAGGTTAATAAATTCGGGGTACCTCAAGGAAGTGTTTTGGGACCCTTGCTATTTTTAGTTTACATAAATGACATACCTAAGGTCACAAATCACATGTGTACATTATTTGCAGATGACATATCGGTAATTGTCCCAGAACAAAACAAAAATTCAAAGAATTACGACAAAACTTTAAATAACACTGTAGAGTGTATAACGAAATGGCTCGACGAAAATAACCTTACAGCAAATTTATCCAAAACAAAAATTTTACAATTTAGGAATTATAATAGTGTGGTAAAAGCATTAAAAGTAAGTTATCGGGGACAACATATCGAAGAGGTAAATGAGATAAAGTTTTTAGGTATAATGCTAGACAAAAATGTCAACTGGAAAGTTCAAATAAAAAGCATCTGCACTCGCATAAATAGATTCGTGTACGCACTTAGGAAAATTAGAAAGCTAACATGTGAGAAAACTGCCTTACTGGCATATCATGGATACATAGGATCAGTATTGAGGTATAGCCTAATACTGTGGGGAAATTCAACGGATATAAGTAGGGTCTTTATATCGCAAAAGAAATGTATCCGGGCAATATGTGGTGCTGGGCCAATAGATTCGTGCAGACCTCTTTTTAAAAGACTTCAAGTTTTGACCGTTGCTAGTCTTTATATTTTTGAAATCGGCATTTTTGTGAGAACCCATGGTGATTTGTTTAAAGAAGTGAGTGCAGATAGAAGATACCCATCACGAGACCCCAGTAAATTAGTCCTTCCTGGAACCTCAACAGCTTTGCATAAGAAAAATTGCGGTTGTATGGCTATCCAAATTTTTAACAAATTACCTAAGCCTATTAGAGAACTGCCTGTTGCTAAATTTAAAGTCCAACTTAAAAAATGGCTTATTGACAAATGTTTTTATACTATTTCAGAGTTTATGTCATGTAGTAAATATGGTAAGCTCTCAGCTGGTGTGACTGTTTGATTTTGTAATATAATAATTATTGAATTGTATAATGTAATGAAATAAAAATTAAATTTTAAAATTAATGTAAATTGAAATATAAATAATGGTAATTGTTCATATTAACTTTGCATACCGTTGCAACGGTGAGACATGCAGCACAAAAATATAATATTAACACCTCTGTACATATACCATGTTTCTGGCAAATAAATATTCTATTCTATTCTATTCTATTCTATTCTATTCTATTCTATTCTATTCTGCGTCTTCGGGTACAATTCATATGAAAGTAACAAAAAAATAAAATTAAGTCAGATTTCGGAGATTTTATTCTTAGCATTACATCAACTAGCACGAAAAACCATAATCCACATTTTCATAGTAATATTGTAAATGCGAAAGCAACTATCAGTTTGTCTGTTTGTAATTTCATCCCGGCAAAACCACTTAACCGATTGTAATGCAATTTAACAAAGAGGTAGCTTGGGATGTAGATAAGGCTATTTTTTAATCGGTGACTATGCTTCCGCGATAACCGACATCACGCGAACGAAGTAGCGTGCAAAAGCTAGTATTTAATAAAATGTTATAATTTGTCGGGATGAGCCTAACTCCTCCTATATCAAGAGAAAAGAGGAGAATAGAGAGGCCTGTGCCCAACAGTGGGATAATATAGGCTGTGTAGTCCAACTGTGGGGCTTAAATGTTTTTTCCTTTTTCAGATACTATATTACATGGTTGAAGCATTCGTTCACAGTTTAATTTACATTCAAGTGACAATTGAAATATTGAAAGCAGCCGTTTCGATTAATAATTTGGTAAGTTTCTCTTATAAATTATATTTTTAATCATTCAGTGAATGATTTTTTCATGATATAAAAATTTGCTTAATGATAAGCAATTTTTTATTTCATGACACATTCACCCACTGCAGGTCAAAGAGCTCTTCTCATACAGTCAAGACACGAGCATTGATCACGCTTGCTCAAGACTGATTGGCTATTTCAGACTTATATTAATTATAAGCCCAGGTATTCCTTCACCAATGTCATTGATGTCCAAGATAAACTTAGATAGTACATATAAATTCAAAAAGTTACATTAGTATTTGCCCAGTTTTGAACCCGCAACTAACTAGATATTATCAATGATTAAATATTCATAAATTGTTACAGAGTGCAGCATCAATAGCGTCGCTTTCCTTGTACTGTTGGATGATAAAGGACTTGATTTGGCAAGCAATCTTAAGCATGCAATGTGAAAAATTCTATTTAGCTATTCAAGATGTTCAAGATACTTGCACGGTCATTTTGAAATCAAATTGCTCAGGTATTTTATTTCTTTGTAATGTCTGTTTCTTGGAGTTAAAAGCCTAATTTTATATCTAAATTATGTTTACTTTGCGCTTTTATGACTGCCTCTTTAGTCTCGTGTTGCAAGCAAGATTGCCGAGCTTGGTCAGGCAAACATTGTAGTTGGGGTTTTCCATTAGAAATTTCTCAGTAGCAGCCCAAATTGGGAAATTAGTGGTGGGATACCCATGTGCCTCAGAGCATGTAAAGCCGTTGGTCTTACGCCTGATCTCTCCCCGGCCGTGTTGAATGCCGTCCCAAAGAACTATAAGAGTGGAGAAAGAAATAGTATACCTGCATCACTCTAATATTTCCTGCGTACTTGCCTAGTTTTCATTGAAATTAGCGGCCGTGACCAAAGTTCAATCGGTAGAATATTATTATAGTCTATTTATGTATGAAAATAATTGTCTTTGTTTACAGATAGTGAAAAGCAACTCTGCAAAAACATAATACGGTTGCAACAAACATCTTTCAGCAAGATACGAGTGTGTGGCCTGTTCTACATAGATGCGTCGTTGCAATTAAATATATTGAGTTATTTCACTAGTTATACAATTGTGTTGTTGCAGTTTGCTTTTGTGTAAATTAAGGATTAAATTATTATTTTTTGTGAATTTATTTTTTCTTATTTCCTCTTTTTTTAGGGGCTCTGATCAGTGGTTCATGTAAAATTGGATGTAGGACTTTGGACTGTTTTCCGCTGAGTCTCATTAATCAAATGCCACACAGTTTTTTTTATTGTTTATGTGTTGGTTCTGACTCTGGAACTACCAGTCGGATTCGAAAATTTGTTTTTGTATAGGTATAGCACACTAGCTAACCCGTCAAACATTGTTTCGTCATTTTTTTTTTCGGGGTATGAAAAATAGAAAACGATCGATTTTCAGACCTACCGCAAGCCGTTTCGGAGGAGTATGGCAACTAACATTGTGACACGAGAATTTTACATAAATAGATTACGCTACGACCCACGGGAGCGAAGCTGTAACCAAACACGTAACTTACCACGCATGAAAAGAACCACGCGAACAAAGTTGCTGGTAGAAGCTAGTTTTTTTTTTTATATTCATTAAAGTAAAATGTTTCTTCTACATTAGAACTATTAATCTTAAGTAAGTGGTTTGTCTTCCATTATTGTGTCACTTGTAAGTGAGCTACAGTTTACGATCTATTTAAAAATGAAAAAACTCCGCAACATCAGACGAAACTATGCTGTGAATACTGTTATAAATGATATCCTTGATAAAGATGTGCAGTCAATGCTTCTGTCTTTGAATGTCATGCAATATATTTCCTTTTGTCCCAAATACCACATCATTGATAATTGTATAACCCCAAATAGTTTTATCTCCAATTTTGTTTCAATGATTGGAACTTTAGTATTCATATTCTGTTTCGTTTACCGAATTTACTTGATGTTCTTTTACGAACAATATTCTAGCTTCACTCCTTACATGTATATCACCACTTATTTCGACTGCATATTCTATTGTTTCGGACACGTTATGAATTTCGTGGTTGGGATCACTCAAACCAGAAAAGCTATCAAGTTTGTTCTAACTTATCAAAATGTGCACAGATTTTTGAACAACAATACCAGTATGAGGTGCTTCACTAATTGGAATTGGGTTATTGTGATCTTGTATTCGTTTTGTTATGTCGTTGTATTCAGTACTATATGCGTTATCATGAATACACCAGCCTATTTCATATTTGTGAGCTATTTAGTTATTTTCTTCGATTTTAATATTCTTTACGCCATACGTGTCTTAAAATTACTTGAAAATAATATTATTCAGTGGAATATTCTAGCTTTAAATTCTCATAAAATAGAACAAGAAAGTTATTGCAAGGATATGTTTGAGACTTATGTTGGAATATTAGAGTGTTATCATATACACAAAGTTTGTTTTCAACAATTTGTAAGTACCTTAATATCAATATTAAAATATAAATAACTTATTTCTTCCAGCGTGGTTCAACTCACTTCAATAAAATTTGCAATAAAAGTATTGAGGTCAAATAATCGAGAATGAAACTATTCTATCTTTTGAGTTCACCACATTACAAATCTTTAGTAAAGACACTTAACATTATTTTTTTCAGATACTCTATTACACAATGGAAGCATTTATTCACTCTCTGGCTTACATTGAAGTGATTATTGAGTCAGTAAAATACATGCCAATTGAAAACATAGTGAGTATTTAGATCCCCATTTTAACATACCTACATATTACTGCTTTATGGTCTTAGAAGCATGAGGAAGAGGTTGAAAACCTCATCCTCCATTGTAAAGAGGATCCTCAGACGAGACCAGACTTTTTGTATACGGCATATGCTAATGCCGCAGATAACTTTGATATTGCAATTCGTGATGAAGGATACGTTAATTGTAGTTCGCATGAGGAGCGGTAGATGGCGCTACATCAAAAAATTGGTAATTTTGAGCTTCTCGAAAGACCTAGACATTAGGTCTGGTTACCCTGCCATTTTTAACCACATTGTATACCATAACCATATGTTTTATTGTTTTGTTACAGAGTGGTCCATTTCTAGTCTCTATGATGATATTAAGTTGGTTGATAAAGGATTGGACATTGCAGACAACGTTGACCAACCAATGCGAAAAATTGTACTCAGCTTTTAAAGATATTCAAGATTCTTGCGCCCTTATCTTAAATTCAAATTGCTCAGGTAAATTATATTTTAATTCCATGATATTATATTCTTGTGATAGATTCAGCTTCGTCATGATGGCCTAGTGGTTAAGGCAACCGCTTCACATGCATGAAGCAACTGATTCTCTGCAGGGCAAGTACCAATGTGACTTTTGCAATTCTTTTCAAACATCGTGAGAGTAATTTATAATTAGTTGAAATCGCCAATCCACCTTGGGCGCAGTGATTAATGCTCGTGTCGTGTCTCGTCCAGAAGCCTTTACCCTGCAGTGGGACAATAATTATAGGCTGATATTATTTTTATTATGTGCTCTAATATATTAACAGATGCTGAGAAGAAGCTATGCAAGAACGTCCTGCGCTTGCACCGCGCATCGTTCAGCAAGATACGTGTGTGTGGTCTGTTCTACTTAGACGCTGCGTTACAATTGAGTCTGATGAGTCTTTTTACTAACTACACGATTGTGTTGTTACAGTTTGCTATTTTGTAATGTAAGTTTTTAATTAAACTGTTTTTGTTTATCACTCTTTCTTTCTTTTTTATAGACTCATGACTTTTGAGCATTTAAGAGATTTAAGCTTATGCTCAAATAAAATGTTAAATGTAAATTACAGGTTTGGGCTCAAATAGAATTGGGCTGATCACGTCAGCCACACACACAGTGACTGATGGCCAAGAGTCAGCCATACAATGGGTGCCTGAAGATCGCCGATGATTATTGTTTGTTTTTTTTTATGTTATTTATTATTAGTTGATATTTTTTATAACATGATGCTAAATTTTTGTCTATCATTGTCATTGTCACTTTATGGATTTTTTTACATTACGACCGATCCCGTAGTATTAGTTTGGTCGTAATTTTTATACGTATGTGCGATTATTTATAGTAGTGGAAATAGTGTAGTAGTAGCAGTAGTGTGTAGTTGTAGTAGTGTGTAGTTCTAGTGGCGGAGTACTATAATGTGGAGTTTGGATTTGTGCCTGGATAATGGCAATAGGCTCACCTCTTATTACATGGGACATACCGGCGGACTGTGGGTGTACATTGGTACACCTCTACCTAACCCTGCAGGAAATACAGGCGTGATGACATGTGCGTTGTTGATTGTCCAGGATGTCCAAATTTATTTATAAATTATTTATTTATTTTCACAACACAACTACAGGTTACTCCCAAATATGTAGACTGGTCTACTAAAAAAAAACATTAAAATAACAAAACACACATAAACACATAAATTGTACTTACTAGTGCAGTTCTTCAGAAAGCTCGGGTACGCAGTACTCGTTACCAGCGCGCTTGTATGACCAGCAGTGTTATTCTGTAAAACCCTCCTTCCGTGAAGTGAGCGTGTGGCGACCTGTCAATCCCTAGAATCGTATAGTGACAGCCCAGTTTTAGCTCACTTCATCCTAATTCACTGAGGGAGATTTCTTACAGAATAAACCGGCAGATGTATGAACGTGGACGAGGTGAAAAGACTATGTAAGGATCACAGCAGGTGGCGTTCTGTGATATTTGCCTACCCCTATGGGAAAAAGGCGTGACATGTTCAAATTGTCCAACCAAACATTTTAAAAAGAACAGGTAAATGAAAACACGAACAAAATACTCAACAACAAAATCTTTTAATGACGTCATAACTACAAGAATGCGAACTGCAACAGTACGACAGTGTAGTGAGTGATGAGCGACATCAGCCGCAACAGCTGGCAGACGTCTATGAAGAACAGGCCACAAGCACTCATCTTGGTAAAGGAGGCACGGTACACACGTAACACGTTCTTGCAAAACTTCCTTTGTTTGTCTGTGAAGAAAAAAAATGAATTTATGTTAATACATTTTATTTACATAATATTCTCTAGACCAGATTGACTGCCTCGTTAGCCTAGTGGTCCTAAGCGCGACTGCTACGCTAGAGGCCTTGGATTCGATTCGCAGGTAGAGCAAACTTTGCTTGGCCAAGGTTTTTCTGTGAAATTCTCAGTAGCAGCTCGGAGTAAGTATTTATGCCCGTTTAATACCAATAGGCTCGCCTCCTATTACATGGGACTTAAAAACATACAAGCGAACTGTGGGTGTACATTGGTACACCATTGCCTTATCCTTCGGGGAATACAGGCGTGGCGGTATGTTTATGATGTTCTCCAGACCGATTCCGGACACGGCGGCGGCGGCTGGTGACTAGCCAAGTATGCTGAACATATTATAGTGCACGAGTGTGTGCGCAAATACGGTGTACTCCCTTTTTCCTAACTCTCATAGTTCGATGTGACGGCAATACGACACAGTTAGGGAGAGATGAGGGAGAGGCTTTACTAGCTTTTGCCCGCGATTTCGCTCGTGTGATGTGTGAGGGTTATGTTTGGGCTGCTTCGATTTTAAGAGGACTTTCACTGTCTGATAGCTGATTATCTGATTTTTTTTTCATATGCAAAAACTGTTTTTGTATATTATGATAGTCACATTCATGAAGCTATATAACATCACGCTAATACCCACACGAGAACGGATCAGTAACCTGAGACGTAATTTAACGCGAGTAAAATAAAGCACGCACACAAAGATACAGGCAGTAAGTAGTTATTTATTTTTTTGAAAAAAACAACAAACTACTTCACCTATTGTGCTTGCGACCAAAGTGTTCTCACATGAATTTCGTCCATGTTCCATCACTTTATTGAATGCTTCTACTTCAAGGCTCAGTATGAGGTGTAGAGCCAACGTTTTTATCATCCATAGGTAAAGCAATATTGATAACTGGGGATTGTGTTCCTGAAAATAAAAGTCAAATCATTAACTTTAATGAAGTCATTGAAAGACACCTTTGAACATCGTATATAATAAAAATAATTAAAAATATTTACAAAAAGAAAAACTGCTACTCTACTGCCACGACACGACACGAGCATTGATCACCATGCTTGCTTAAAGCGGTTCGGTGATTAAATCAGACATACTAGCTTCTGCCCGCGACTTCCTCCGCGTCATAGTTAATATATTATCCCATGGGAACCGTACATTTTTTCGGGATAAAAAGTATCCTATGTGTTATTCCACACTGCAATCTATCGCTGTAGCCAACTAGTTCCGTACAGCCGTCTGAGCGCGAAGAAAAGACAAACACACAAACTTTTGCATTTATAATGTTAGTGTGATGAATACTTACAAAAAATAGTTTCCTGAATCCAATCATAACTTGAATATTAACTAAGCAACGGAAGAAAACTTCTATAGTTTGATATAACACCTGAAAAAGAAAACATTTATAAAGTAGTAATATTAGACTTATCTGTTACCTAAACTACAATAATTGTCATTAGATTAGGGGTCAGTGCGGAAAAAAGTAATAAACAAAAATTTTACGAGCGAAGTTTAAGATTTTAAACTTCGCTCGTAAAACATAATTGTTTAATGAAAAACCCGTCTGTTACCCGTGTGCTGACAATCTGACTTATACTTTAACTAAGACTTATTTAAGGCTTCAATTACATTGATATCACAGAAAAATTTGATATACAAAGCTTATAAATTATAATTATTTATACTATAATGTGCTATTTATAAAAGGCGAGGAAGGTCTTAAAGGATCAATAAATCATCCACATCGTTATCAATGGGACTAGTGCCCAAAAATGCTGGCAGCATTGTCACCTTCTTTGCCAATACTGATGCCCCAAATGGCTCAAACATATAGCTTCCCAGAATGTTTTGAAAAAGGAAATTAACTCACCGCTTCTTGAAAGATATTTTTGTAAATCTTGTAGCATTCAAGTATGTTCACATACGCTTGAAATAATTTCTCGTGTTCGACATTTTGCGATGACAATGAAACATACATATTCCAAAACTTAGCTTTGTCTGTTAGTAACTTAATCATACTAATTGCATATATGAGATTGGTATCAAGTGTAACATAACTTAGTAAGTTAAAATTGAAGGTGAATTCGTTAAAAAGAAGAGGAAAGAAAACCAACTTGAAAAAATAAACTCCAAAAATCAAAGATACATAAATCCAGTTTCGAGTAACACTTTTCTTGGTAACAGATTCATTATTAAGTAATCTATGTACTTCTTGAAATGTTAAAACTAAAGCAACAGTGGCTTGTGTTTGTCTTAAATGAATTAGCAGATTCATGATAAAACCTACAGAGTAATAAATACAGTCGTAATACGACGCAAAATACAAGAAATTCACAGTACCGTACCGCTTCAAATTTTCATCTAACATTATGTCAATAATTCGATAAACAGAACAGAATAAATATATTAGCATCGCAATTAATGATAAAAATTTATTAAAATAATTATTTGGGCTGATATAGTTGTTATTGATGCGATATTTTGGATTCAATACGAGAATCTGCATCACATTGAGGGGTAAAAACATGGACTGTACATCTTTATCTATTGTGTTTCTTGGAATTGCATCAACGTGAAATATTTTTTCAATGAGCCTATTCATTTTTCTATGTAACTTTAGGGAAAATTTACAAATCTTGATGGAAAACTACTTTCCTTCCAATGTGTTGATGCTCTTACAAAGTGGAATCAAAAACTATAGACCCACACAAATTAAACTAAAGAAAATGTTAAATAAAGGAGCAACATAATATCACCCAGAAAAAAATAACTAATGTATTTATTTTAAAAGAACCTTTGAGAAAAAAACATGTTTATGATAGAGCCGAACTGCCAGCTTTAATTTTCCAATATTTGTTGATTTCAATTAACCTTTCAATACCTGAATTAGTTAAAAACGGCCTAAATTCTGTAAATTCCTTTGTTTATCTTCATCACTTGAAATATCTTGATATATCTGCTACCATATGAAATTCCTAAATAATCACTGTTCAGGCAAAATAATTCTATTCACAGCTGTTTATAAGAATTTTATTAAATTGTTGATTAGAAGACAACAAAATGTAAGTAACTGAGGCATGAATTATTATTTGACAATTTTTAGTAATGTTTAATTTTTCATAATAACAATTTTACAGGTAAAGAAGGTGATAATTGTGGTGCTTTAGACGGTCAAGTAATCAAAAAAGAGACCAAGTATGTCATGATCCGACAGATGTGTGTCATTATAGGGCTTCTTAGAAGGTCAAATCAAATAACTGACTGACAGTTAGGAAATTTGCAATCATAAAGCTAATACGATATAGTCCATTTCGTTGCAGTCCGCTTTTCTGAACTGATACCGGTATATGTGGGTATAAATTTAAAGAAATTTCACGTCGAAAAAAAGTAGAACCACCAAAAGCTTATCGATATGGCTCAGCCGTACGATACGCAGGTTTAGGACAAACTAATGACGTTAAACCATGTAGTACCTATTACTAATGTATATTAAGTAAGTGCCGCAATGTCTTACACAATGTGTAACTGACGAAACACACATAGTAACTATGGCAAAGTAATTATGATTAAAATTTTTACGGTTCCCTAACGAAAGGGTGTCAATACGGAACCCTATCACTAAGTTTGTGTGTCTGTCTATCTTCCACCATGTTTGAGGATCGCGCTATTGACGCTAAATATTCCGTAGCGGTTTCTCTAATTAAAAAATGAGCAGAGATTTGGTAAGTAATTTATTTATATGTTTATTTATTTATTTCTTGCATCGAAGGCCCATAAAAAAGACAATACATATGTGTGCAACTTACACGGCAAGATAGCTGTCAAATTCAAGTCGTAACAATATGCCGCCTGATTTAAAAATTGTACACAGCTTCGGCATTACTTTTTAAAATATGTATAAATAAAAAAATAAAATTAATAATCTTCCAAAATAGATCTAATTACGCTTGGCTCACAAAAATGCAAACTGTAGCAACACAATAACGTAGTTAGTGAGAAGACTCGTCAGAGTCAGTTGTAGCGCAGCGTCTAAGTAGAACAGACCACACACACGTATCTTGCTGAACGATGCTCGGTGCAAGCGCAAGACGTTCTTGCATAGTCTTTTCTCATCATCTGTGAAACGATGAAAAAGAAATTCTATAAATCAATAATACATAGAAATTAATTTTGTATTTGTTTTTTTTTTCTTTTTTACACAAACTACAAAAAAGTTTTTTTATTTTCTCTGTATGGGTAGCCGCTTTTCCCTGCAATGGGTCATTATACCAACTGCTAGGCAAAGGCTTGGTAAGGCTGGTATTCATACTTTTTTTGCTAGCCACAACTGTCCCACACTGGCCTCCTCTCATTCCTTCCACTTTCCTCTTTGTTGTGGTCCAGACGTCCCACGATCTTACTAATTATATATTTATGGTAAATGTGTTTAAAAATAACCAGAGTTAGCTGACATCAATATAAGTGCGCAAGAATCTCGAACACTTTCAATTGCTAAGTAGAATTTCTCGCATTGCTGAATTAACATTAATTGCAACGATAGATCCTTGATCATCCAAGATAATATGGACAGCAAGGCCACTGCTGTTGAATCCTTTAACAAAATAAACAACTATTAGATGATGGTTTTGTAATACTAATATTAAAATAGAATAAAATATTTTTTTATCCTGCTCCGATCCCTTTTTACGTGAGGGATATTTTTTTTGTTCAAAATATTATTTCTTGTATAATCCGACCCTATATGTTCTATCTCTCGATTCATCTTATTTTCTCTCTAAATACAATTTCCATTTAGTTCCTCCCGCCTTCAGCTTTCAAATTCCCACTTATTTATGTCTTTTAGTCACTAGAATACCACTTTCATAACAAAATTGGAGAGATTGAAATAAAAGTTACTCACAAGATATACTTTGTACATGTCGATTCCCACTTGAATGTAAACAAGAGCATGAATAAATACTTCTAAAATATAATGGAAAATCTGAAAAGCCAAAAATATATATACATAATTACAACTGTTTGGACTGTGGATAATGAATTGATACCACAGTATTGTAAGAACTCACATGTTGCTGATAACAGGCAATATTCATTGTATAACATTCTAATATATCTATGTAAGCCTGAAACATTTTCTTGTAATGATTTTGTCCATGTGTGCTTTCAAAATCTTGAGATTTTAAAAGTTTAATATTCCATAGAACTAGTTTATCTTCCAACAGTTTAATAAGACGACTGGCATAAATAATATTAAAATCCAAAACAATCATAAGATAACCGGTATAGATAATAAAAGTGGTAAACTCAATACAAAAATAAGTGTAGATAGTTACATAGAAACCTAGAGCCAAGATGACCATGATCCAATTCCAAATGATGACGTGGTTGAAACTGGACTCATTGTTCAGGAATCTGTGCACTTTTTGAAAAGTTAGGACAAATTTGATAGATTTTTTGGTTTGAGTAATCCCGATGATGAAATTCATTATGAATCCGAGGGAGTAGTAAATGAAATCATAAAACGAGGTAACAAAAATGACATTGATGAAATAAGCTTTGTGCACCCAAATAAAATAGACGCGATATAAGAACATAAATATGAATACTAGTGTTGCAATCATTGAAATAAACTTGGCGATGTGGCTATTGGGGGTTATTAAATTATTTTTGATGCAATATTTTGGACAGAACATAATATGTTGCATCAGATTCAAAGGCAAAAGCATCGACTGTACATCTTTGTCAATCATATTGTTTGAAAATAATTTTTTTGGATATGTCTTTGCAATATTACGAAAGTTTTTCATTTTGTAAATTATTAACAGTACCCTCAGCGTCCAACACAGGAATGATACAATAACTGATGGTGAGTTTGATAATTATCACATTCCTTTTAATAGTATTGAGAATGGTAAACATGAAGAGTTCATTCATTATTTTAATGAATGTGGACTAAGACCCCTCTTTGAGGAGTGGCTGGAGCGGCGTCACGGCGCCCTCACCTACCGCCTGACGCAGGTCCTCACCGGACACGGATGTTTCGGGAGGTTCCTGCACCTCATCGGGCGGGAGGAGACGCCCGGGTGTCACCATTGTGAGGATCGCCCCGAGGACACGGTGGAGCATACTTTGGCGGTGTGCCCTGCTTGGGCTGAGCACCGCCGAGTCCTCGAGGCGGCCATCGGCGGCGGCGCCCTCTCGCGTCCGGCACTGGTCCAGGCCATGGTCCGGAGCGAGGGGGAATGGGAAGCAGTCGCCTCCTTCTGCGAAGCTGTAATGCTAGAGAAGGAGGCGGCGGGACGGGAGAGGGAAAGGAGGGTCCCCCGTCCCAGCGGCCGCCGCGGTAGACGATCCGGGCGTCGGGAGCCACGTGACGACTCCCGGCCACCGTAGACGCGGGTCTGTGGACGGTGAGCAATGGGTAGCTCACCGTCCGTACGTTCACTAGCGACAGACCGTGTCGACGGCGCGTCCGTGTTCCACGCGCGCCTCAAAGAGATGTCAGCAAATTGGATGGGGCCACTGAGGGCCGATGCCTGCCGGGGCTGCGGGTTGTTCGAAAGAGATACCGCGCCCCCGGAACGCAAAGGGCACATGAAGGAACATAGACGGGTTTTAGTCAGTAAAAGTCTGACACTCCCTCCCGCCCCGCCCAGGGCGGGGGAAGTTATTCGATGATTTCCCGTCTATAAAAAAAAAAATAAAAAAAAAAAAAAAAAAAAAAAGACTTAAACAAATAATATACATAGAGATCCATTAAACAACTACGGTCTTAGAAAGAGATTCAATGACGCCAAAGCACATGTCTTTTTCATCGCTGCGATGTATAATAATATGTTACAGGACCATACCTTAGAAACTTTCTGCTTAGATAGTTTCTCACCTGTTTTGTAAAATGTATTATCTTTGTCAAGTATATTTTGACACTCTTCATGTAATCTTACTATAATTATAAATGCGAAAGTTTAGATAGATGGATGTTTGTTACTTAATCACACCAGAACGGCTAACCGGGATGAAATTTGGTACAAAAGATAAATTGTTATAGTCTAAAATATTTGTGGCACATTTACTACTTTTATCTCGAAAAATTTTACGGTTTCCATGGGACAATATGTTAATTTTGACGCGGACAAAATCGCGGGCGGGTGCTAGTGTTTTAAAGTGTGCCTTTTTTGACTGAAGAATGTTAATTTGTCATTAGTCTTCAACTTGACGGTTGAAGTTTATATGATGGATATAGTTGTAGGACGAGACAATTAATAATTATAGTTGATAGCTCTATTGATAATGTCAGTGACAACGATACTATCAGTATATTTATTGGTAAACATAATGTTATAGTTCGTTGAAGTATATCGATTAAATGGAAGATATACCTTTATAAAGTAATTGAAACAATGTTGGTATTGTTTACAAAAACCATGTTACAAATACGAAAAATTGTGCCAGAGGTCTCATTTAACGTGTCACTAAGTAATCACCTGGAAGAAGATATAACAAGAATAGTGTACTCTTATAATTCTTCACTTAATCTCTTTCTAACCTCAAAATACAATGTGCAAAATGATCATATTTATCCAAGTGGTATAAAATATCGTGTGTTTGCGTTCATTGTTATTTTATTCATGAATTCGATATATATCTATCAGATACATACTGCAGAGTACCCATTACTGACAAATAATATAGAACTAGGTCTCTACTCATTTTTCGGTGTAATCAATTATATGACCTATTCAATTGGGTTAACGTTGATGTTTGTCCTGGACATAGTGCATCAGAACAACAACATATTACTTATTTTGAAGATCCAAACTATTCAAAGGAGCATTGATTTCAGTAAGAACATCAGAAGTTATATTATTTGGAATTGGATCTCATTAGCAACAATCATCTTCGTAAATGTTTTTATAAATGTGATGTTTTATAAAACTTTCATAAGTTTTAAAAATAAGTGCGATGTCGCAATCCTCATGGATTGCGACATCGCACTTATTTTTGACGTAATCTGTGACGGTATGTGGATTACATTGGATATTAATTTTGTTATAATGATCCGAATTATTATATTGCTTAGAAAATATCTTAATGAATGGATTAGTTATATCTTGGTGATGAATGATGAACAGGAAAATTTTAGACTTACGCTTAAACTGCTCAGGATATACCAAAATATTTTGAAGGCTTTCAATCTGTACAAGAAAATATTTCAAGTATTGGTAAGTAATAAAATTAAAGGAGCACAGCGAACGAATTGTACCAAATTTCATGTATCTGTGTATCCTTTTTTGCAGATTCTAAATAAAATCTCTTTCAGTGTATATCATTAAATAGAATTGTCTATCTTTATCATTAGGTGGGACGATGACTCATCTCAGGCTCACCTCACCATAATTCACTGGGAGATTTTTACAGTATATTCGGTTTCTCCAACACAAATCATTTCAACTAACTCAAACAACTTGGCAATATTGCCAGCTTTTAGGGCACTTGTCCCATGTAGATAAGTTTTTTGATGCCCGATATTATTCATAAGTTTTGGAGATGTTTAGTACCAACTACTTTTTTGTAACATTATTTGTTCCTCATAGGCCTTATTCCACACATTTAGTGCATTCCAACGCGTACTGTACTATGTCAACGCTATAGTGTACTGGGTGAAAATATCTGCAAGAGAGGACAATGAAGTAAGTGTGATATCTGGATTTTTAACGCGTCTTAAACACAGAGGTCAAACTGTCAGTTTAACAGAATTGTACTGATTTGACATTCATGTCAAACTAGCTGAACCCCGCGGTTTCATCCATGTCTAGTTACAACTTTGGTTACTGCTCCGATCACGTGTGTCCTTTTTTTGTGAACAAAGAAAATGTGGGACTTGCACCCACTAAAAACTCCGCCTGTGCGCGTACTTTCCCCTTGATGGGTGGGGCCTGCTAGGACTGCTACCCATGACATTCGCGACCCAACCGGTCACTTGGGTCCTAGCGTAATTTTATACTATTCCTCATAAATCTGGCTATCATATAATGTATGTATTTTGATTTTAAGGTTCGGCTTCGAACTTGTATGCTAATTTTATATCTAGTAAAAGATTTGGCACTAGTTATCATACATAGTATACATTGCGAGAGGTTCTATATGACGGTTGAGGAAGCTGAGACAGCGTGCATGCAACTGATGAAGAAGAAGAACTGTCCAAGTAAGAATCAAGTCATACCACTTAGGTACTAGTGTCTGGAGAGGCCTGATCATGGAACTGAGTATGGGCGCCAAACTGACAAAAAATATTTTGGCTCTAAATCAGAAGGCAAACAAATAGTCATAGTAGTCATTAAAAATATGTAGGTCCTCTATGTCTTGCCATTTGGCATAAAAAATATTTTCAAAGTGGTTTCAACCGCGTTAAGTTACGCTACGACCCACGAGAGCAGAGCAGTAATCATAATTACTGCTTTGCACCCATCTGTCGTGGCACAATATTATATAGCCTATAGGTACTATTCCTCATGAGTTTAGCAATCATATCCAAAAAGATATCTTCCAATCCGACTGGAGGTTCAGAGCTTTTGCGTTTAATCAAACTTAACAATTCTTCGGCTTTATTGTCACATCATCAGACAGTAAACGAGACACAATAGAAGTTTTATTGTTAAGCAAACTCAGATTGCCTAACGAACGAGTTGTTTTATTACTATGGATTTGACTATCCATTATAATCAGGCTTGCGTTTTTACAGAGAATCAAGAACATCTTTACAAGAACGTGATTCAGACGAATCGAACGTTCAGTAAGATGACCGCGTGTGGACTGTTCTATGTAGACGCTACGCTACCACTGTGCTTGATGGGAGTCATTACCCATTACGTTCTTATTCAGTTGCAGCTGTTTTTTCTGTAAAATAAATGTTTTTGAGTAATACATGCCTTTTTATATTTGGAATCCATGACACGCTGAACTTCATTGTCCTACGCTCTTCTGGTGTTCGGCACTGTTGATTTTGGCTTTCAAGAGTTGCACTAGTTAGGAATAGTGTAGCTCCAATTGAAATCTAGATTATACCCGAGACTTCGTTCGCGTGAATGTCGAATTTTATAGAGTTTGATTTTTGTGCCAAACCCTAATTTTTTTCTAATATAAAAGTGGCTTAAGGTACTTCTCATAACATCATCTATCTGTCCTGAAAACCGGTCCAGGCGTTCCGGAGATTAGCGAGAACAGAAATGGACAAAGATTTAAAGACATATTGTTTTGGTGTAAACATTTATATCATTATCATCATATCAGCCGAACGATGTCCACTACTGGACATAAGCCTTCCCTAAAGATAGTAAAAAAACGATGAAACATTGTATTTAGTTAAAAGCTGTTGTTTTAACATAAACAGTCTTTTTTTTTCTTCGTACGTATAGATTTTGTTGGTATCGGCATCGTGCTGTGTAATAAATGGGTTGTGGAGGGCAGGTAGGCAGTCATTTCATGTAAAACACTGGTATTCAGCTGCATCCGGATAGACTGGAAGCCGACCCCAACATAGTTGGGAAAAGACTAAGCAGATGATGATGTATCCAGTATAGATTTTGTTACTACCAAAGCAGCTCGCACATCTAAGTGCACAGATAAATTCAAAGTAAATACACGTAATACAGACGCCAAAATTTATTTTCCAATTGAAACCTTATAAAATTGCAAACTGTAGCAACACAACAGTGTAGTTAGTGAGAAGACTTATCAGACTCAGTTGTAACGCAGCGTCTAAGTAGAACAGACCGCACACACGTATCTTGCTGAACGACGCTCGGTGCAAGCGCAGGACGTTTTTGCATAGCTTCTTCTGGTCATCTATCAGAAAGAAGACAGAATTTCAGTTTAAACATTACGAAACAAGTCTGCAGTGATCATACATATCACAATATTTTGTTCATTATCAATGGAGTGAGGAATGAGGTTATACAAGAACGTTGCGGAGTAAAAGAGGATGTAGTGGCAAAGGTTGACAAAAGTATGCTTAGATGGTTCGATCATGTTGAGAAGATGAGTGAAAGACGACTAGCAAAAGGATTTTTTATAGCAGATGTGAGTAGAAAGGAGGGGACGCCCTAGAAAGACCTTATTGGTAAGGTTCTTTTGTTCATCAAATCTTCATGATTTTTAGGGTTTCGTCCAGAGAGAGGTTCACGTCGTACGGCTGGGTGATGATGATGAATGGCAATACAAACCTATTTAAACAAGAAAATACCTGAACAACTGGACTTTAAAATATGTGCGCAAGAATCTTGAACGCTTTCAATAGCGATGTAGAATTTCTCACATTGTTGGCTCACTATAGTTTGCCACGTTAAGTTCTTTGTCATCCAAAGTAATACGGATAGTGAGCTCGTGGTTGCCGCATCCTTTAACAAATAAAATAGGAATAGGGTTACAGTTTTGTACGTCACCAAGGACTGCCCAGAAAGAGATGACGAGATGAACTAAAAGCATACCACGAAGGCTTGTTCGAGTGGCAGGAAATGTGTTCCTGGAAGGACTTAGACCTTTGCCCAGCAGTGGGACAGCGATGCCATGTTATAATTATGTTAATTTCTGGTAAAATACGGCTGTTGGTAATTGTATTTTTGCCTATATTTGCGAAATAAATTATATTTTTAAATTGGGTTCGTGTCATAGTGGATTCTGAAAAAAACTTAAATTGATTGATTCTATCTAAAAGTTGATTTTACTAATACTTACAGCGTTATTAATCACTACGCCGTGTTGTAACATTTCAATTGTCTCTTGAACGTAGATTAGAGAGTGAGAGAAAGATTCCAAAATGTAAAAAAGTATCTGAAAATTACAATATTTTGTGTTAGGCTCAAACCGATGACATTAATGTCGACTACTCATCTTTCCATAAAAATGTATTTCTAACGTTAGGCTGTTATTCAGATATAGTGCAGCCTTATCGCTAGCAGTCTTTACCTCGTCTTGTCGCGTGGTAAGCTAGTCTTGCCCAAATGTTTTCGATTATTTCCGACAATTTAAATTTCTCGACATTTATAAAAGATACTCACAAATTGCTGAAAACAATCTTTGTGTATGTCATAACACTCTATTATTTCAACATAAGCTTGAAAGAGCTTTTTGCTGTCATTTTCTTCTGTTCCTTGTGAATTTAAAACTTGTATACTCCAGAGGATAACTTTGTTTTCCAACAACTTGATTATTCGAATGGCATAAATAACATTAAAATCAAAAATTACCAAAATACAGCAAACATATACAGAATATAACGATATGCCTATATGAATACAAAGAGTACATAACCCAATTAAGCAGGCAACAGGAGTCATTACTACAATAATCCAATTCCAAACAATAAAACTGTTAAAACTAATTTCGTCGTTCAAAAATCTGTGCACTTTTTGATAAGTTAAGACGAATTTAACAAACTTTTTGCTCTGAACGATTCCAACTAAGACATTCATAGCCAATCCTAAACAGTAGAAGAAACAATCAAAATAAGATACGAGATTCATAAATGTTGTATGGCCAAGAAAATCTTGATAAAAACTTGTTAGATAAATGCGAAATAGAAATGAGAAGATAAAAACAGATGTTCCGATTATTGGAAAGAAATTGGAGACAAAATTGTTTGGAATTATAACATTATTTTTGATGCGATATTTAGGACAGAACATGATATGCTGCATTAGATTTAAAGGCAAGAGCATTGACTGTACATCTTTGTCCACCTTGTTGCTGTCATTAATTTTCACGCGACATTTTTGTCTAATATTTCGAAATACCTCCATAGTCATTAGGTTACCAGAGGTAGCTTTCTTGAGACAGCAATCGATAGTATAATGGTTTAAGTGCGCACATCAAACATTTTTGTAATAATGGAATCCATAATTAATCAATTTACTAAATGGGAATATTCCTACCTATTTCTTTAAAATATTGACATTTAGGTGTTTTAAGACCTAAGTAGGAATAATTAAATGGTAAAATTTTCGCCATTAAATAAATTAATATAAAATGGCGGCTAGATAAAGTAGCTTATCGTGCTGTCAATGTGTCTCGAAACAGGCGAGGCGTCGATTGGATGGGCGAGAATTAAAATCTCGCTGGCTCTTTCTCACCAACAGATGACCACACTTATCCTATCCTACTTCCTACTATCCTTAGGACTCATACATACAATGTCAGTGGCACGAACGCCGTGCGTTCTGGCGGCGTCCTTGCCGGTAGCATGTCCGACAGGCGTCTGTCACTAAGCATCCGAAATTCGTCCAAAATTTTCTTGTGGTCGCCACTGTTGATTCTGGCTTATAGGCGTTGCAGTGGTTTGGGAACAGCGTGGCGGACTTGTCCCATTAAGAAAAAAGCATACGTAACTCGCGCTGCAAAGTATGTGAATGACTTTGCACGCACAACAATAAAACACAAATAGAAAATTCTTCTACTTTATTAAGAAGAGATACACAGGTGAAACTACAAAAGATAAGACACAATAAAAACTGTATCCTACAATTTCAATCAAATAAACCATTTCAAGACACTTTTGCATTGTCATGGAGGCAGTCGCTCGAAAAGTTGAAGCTAGTTTCTAATATATTTATTTTATACAACTTAAGCCATGCAAATATTTTTTCCTTGCTAAAACCGAACCTGAAAAACGCAGTACAGTAGTCGTTTTGTCACCGAACCGTCAAGATGATGACAAAAGTAATACGGCAACAGAGAAGCCTTTCAAAATATAAAATTGGTTAATAGTAGTAAAACAATTGAAGAAGGAAAAGAAGAAAGCGAAAACGAGACGAGACACGTCTATATGGTTGGAGTTCCGCGTGTCGAACCACATACATACATAAACTCACGCCTTTTTCTCATGGAGGTGGGCAGAAACCACGGAACGACACCTGCTACGATCCTTACATACTCCTTTCGCCTCGTCCACGTTCATACATCTGGTCATACAAGCACGCCGGTTACGAGTACCAAACGCTTTGATTCCACATTTAGTATGCGAACAACCAGATCGTGGAATTTACTGCCCGCCTCTCTGGTCCCTGATAAGTGTAATCTGCGTATCTTAAAGCCGCGAGTGAACCGCTTCATCTTAGACAAGCGTGTTCCACCTTAGGCCGCAACGTTACTTAAGATCTGGTGAGTCGCGATCAAACGCAAGCCTATAAAATTTTTAAAAAAGCAAATAAGAGTATTAGGAGAAATAATAGTAAGAGTGTTAAAGAAACTCAAACTGCAAGATAACGATGGTGTAAGTAGTGATGAGAGCGCACACGCGCAACGACAGCGCAGCATCTATGACGAACAGGCCACCCGCGTGCATCTTCTTGAAAGAGGTGTTATGGAATCTTTGGATATTTTTGCAAACTCTTTTTTGCGTATCTGAAAAGAGAAATTAAATTCTAAAATAGTTTGAAGTCATTTATTGCAAATACTCTTTTTTCTATTTCATTATTTTGTTATTCATCTTCTTATTACAATAAATCCCAATTTTTCCCTAAAGGCAGCATTGTGCCTGTTACTTCGTCTGCTTAGTCTTTAGAATTAAGCCAAAGTCCTTTTATCACGGAAACATAAATACAGATTACAAAGACATTCCATGTGTAAAGCATAATCAATAATTTTAGGCTGATTCAGTTGTTTAGGCGTTAGTATTTATTATAGTATAGCAGGATAGAATTAGTAATTGTACAACTTCATGTGCCAATTTATTCCAAACAATATTTAGCCGTAGGCCCATTTGTAACTACAAATTGTCCTACAGCTATATATTGTTTGTGCTTTCAATAGAAACATTTTGTTCTATTTTTGTACCAAACTAGAAGTAGACTTTCTTACTTTGATAAGCAGTATAGTTTTACTTACCCGAACATCTTGTGCTTGCTAATTGTATGCAAGTACTCTGGACGTCTCTCATAGCCGTGAAGAATCTCTCACTCTCCACGCTCAAAAATATGAGCAGTAGCATGTTCTTTATAATCCATGTTAGAGATATAAATGATAACAGAGCGAACTAGAACAGAATATGAAAATACAAAGATTAACAATTTGTAGCCTTTCATGCAAAAATTAGAACGATGAACGATGAAAGCAAACAAAAAGAATATATAACTAACTGACAGTACTAAAACTTTTATAATGTTTTTGTTAACATGTTTGACGTTAAATAAAGATTTTTAAATCTATACCATCGTCATTTTCCTGCTCTTGTCCCATGTTACTTGGCGTCGTACATCGGCGTAACATGTTTTCTTTTTTCTTCACTGACTACCTTTTCGTTTAAATTACTCTTCATGCAATGCATCCATCTTTTCTTTGGCGTACTTCTCTCTCTCCATCCATTTACATACATACTCATAACTCTTTAAGTCACATAAGTTTCATCCCTCCTGTCCATATGCCAATACAAAGACAACTGATTCCTTTTTAACATAAGCATGTGGTACAATTATGCCATTATTTTAATCATGCTGTTACTACTACCTACATAATTTCCGAAATATTTTAAAGAATATACAGGATTAAATGTTAAATTATCAAGTAAGGTTATTCTTACATCTGCATCACTGACATTTGTTACTTTTCTCATTTCTATTCGCATCACTATACAAACCAAAGATTTGGATGTTGTTTGTATAATATAGAACAAAATCTGAAACAAAAAGCTACAACAATCAAAAGGATTTTTTATAACTAGCCCTTACTGTTTTACTGCTGGGCACAGGCCTCCCTCCATTTCTTCCATCTATTGCGATTTAGCAATGCCAATTCTCAAGAAAACCGACCAAGTTGTCCCACTACCTCCTTTGTAATCTACCGCGTCCCCGTCTCGCTATTTCGGGACACCAATCTTGGGCTCTACGGGCCGATAGATCGTTCAGCATGTGGCACACGTCCCATTCCCAGCCAAGGTCCTATTTTAGCTGGGCAGCCTTTTAAGTTACGTAGCCAAATCAATATTAAGAACTTTGTAGCGCTATGCAAAGTTTTCCTTTGCATTACTGTCGATTATATCATTTACAAAAAAAAAATAACAAAAACATACCAATTCCTGAAAAGCCTTTTCGAATGTGCTATAGGCGTCTGCTATTTCCATAAAAACATCATGAATAGAATTCCAATATCCCTCGTTTTCCGAATTTTCGATGGGTCCTGACAACTGAACGATTTTGACCCAACTTTTGAGTTGCTTTGTCATAAGCTTCATGATCCTCGTAGCATACAATATGTTTGTGTCAAAGTTTAACCAAACGTAGGTGGTAATGCTCAAGGCGCATAGACCAATACCGGCAAAATCAATAAACAAATAAGTAAAGCAATTCCAAGCAATATGATAAAAGTTTATTGCCATAACCCAAACCCAGTTCGGAATGGTGAATTGTTTCAAACTCTCATTTATTTTAAGGTTTGTGTAGACAGCCTGCATTTTAATGACAAGCACCACGTTTTTGTGCTTATGAATAATATTAATGCAGCAGTTCAAAACGGTACCAGTAAAAAGTATAATAAAGAAAAATATTTTAGACAAATGTTGATAATGTCTGAAACCTTTTGAGTCGTCCATGAATGAGTAAACTGTACAATGAAAGCAACCACAAGTTAATATAAACATAGCAAAGACTGAAACGATGTCGTAGAAAACACTCTTCGTCGTGATTATGTTATCACGAATATTGTACTTAGAGCAGAAGAAGAAAGCTTGCATCAAATTTAATGGCATTAACACTGATTGGATATCTTTACCGAGTACATTGTTAGTTGGTGATCCAACATTTTTAAAGGTAGGTTCCGTTTCAAGAATAAAGTCGTTTTTATTTAATCGTCGTTTATCTCTATCTGTCCAAGGCATGATGTAAGAAGAGGATGAAGACATGTCTGCTAAGAAAGATAGTTTAAACAATATTGAAGTGTTCGTTCTCCAATCAATAGATTTTTAATTTGATTGACATCATTAATGTATTTGAAAAATTGTGTAAACCTACTTGCTACATCAATATGACTAATTTTAGTGTCAGTGACTTCACACGTAAAATATGAATTTATTCACACGTAAAATATGAATTTATAACTAGAAAAAATATAACTAGTATTGAAATGAGAACTTAATCAAGACCAAGTTCTCAAATTCAAGACGAATTCTGTAGCGAGAAAAACAAAGATAAAAATAATAAAGAAAATGTCATAGAGATAGCAAAATCTGCTTAATTATTAACTTGATATTTGAAAGAGGTAAAAATCTAAAACACAATGACAAATAGTTTTACATAATATAATACTTTCTACCTAGTGGTAATGGTTTACCACAGAATTATGTTTTCTTTTTACTTTTGATTCTCTTATTAAATTTAACATGAGTATACGATCAGAAGTATTGGTCGATATGGCGATACTTAGGAGAGGCCGATATTTAAAAGTTAGGAATTACTTCTGTACTCTGAGTGCGTTTAGAAACACAAACATCTGGCCCCGAAATACTAATTGTATTCCTTACGTATATTCGTTTCGTGTAGTAACCCGTAGCAGCAGCCAATCACTTAGCTCTACTCCGTCAAGATGATGACGAAGTCTAAAATAGCTTTGGTCAGAGTAGCTGGGTTGAGTTCGGTCGGAGAAGTACAGCCAGGTGCAGTAGACAAGGACAAAGAAGAAGAAAAGAAGACATCAGAAGTATCACAGAAACTCAAACTGTAGTATAACGATAGTGTAAGTTGTGATGAAAGCACACAATTGTAAGGATAACGCGGCGTCAATGACAAACAGGCCACCCGCATGCATCTTCTTGAAGGAAGTGTTTTGAAATCTTTGGATATTCTTGCAGATTCTTCTTTTCGTATCTGTAAATACATAAAGGCAGATTTAGACAGGGTCAGTGCACAAGTCAGTTGTAGGCGCCAGTGCCCGCGCCTAGACTGACTTCTAAATATTCATGTGCGAATTTACAAGTCAGCGCTGACTTCCCGCCACTATACTGACCTGAAATCAATTTATACGGGGTTTTTTTCGGGTCAGCGCTGACTTGTCTCGATTTCGGCGCCAGTCACTGACCAAAATCCGCCCCGCCGCTAAATCCGCCTTTACATTATATTAGTCACTAGCGAACTATCCGTGACTTCCTCCGCGTGGGTTATTACACCCGCCATAAGAAACGTCTTTGGTTAATGCTCCGCTCCGGCCAGCGGCACGACCAGCTAGACTATATAACAATATAGTCTATGTTACTCAGGAATAATGTAGCTATCTATTGGTGATGAATTGGTTAAAATCGATCCAGTAGTTTCGGAGCTTATTCGTTACAAACAAACAAACAAAAAATCCCTACCTCCTTATAATATTAAGTATAGATTCAATTTTGTTACCAAATAAGAAGTATGTAAGTATTTCATGGATTTTTATTTCACTTACCCGAGCATCTATTTGTGTTTGCTAGTTGTAAACAAGTACTCTGAACGTCTCTCATGGCTGCGAAAAATTTCTCACTCTCCACGCTCAAGAATATGAGTAGGAGCATGTTCTTTATAATCCATGTTAGAGATATAAATGATAACAACGCAAACTAGAACAACATTTTAAAATGATCAGGATAATAATTTGTTGCTTTTATACAAGAATGCATGACAGAAATAAGGAGACAGAATATAATAATATATATAACACATAATACTACAATAAGAACATAAATAAAAGATTGTTAAATTGTCACCGAGAAAAATTGATTTGACACAAACGAAAATACACGTTTTCAAATACATTATTTCGTGTTTTGAGTGTATGTGAATGAAATCGTGCAAAATATTAAAAGGAACTCCATTTTATTTTTATTAGAAAACATTTTAAACCATTATTTGATTTAAATAAAGTACGGTAGAATTACCCTTACATTAGCGTCACTCCCAGTAGATACTCGTACTTTCCTCATTTCTATTCGCATCGCTATGGCAATCAAAGATTTGGAGGTTGTTAGTATGATATAAAACAAAATCTGAAACAAGGATCAATCACTGTAAAATAAAATCTTCTCATTATCATCGATAACATTTACCAGATGAATAGTCATAGTCATACCAATTGTCGAAAAGTTTTTTCAAATATTTTATAAGCCTCTGATATTTTTACAAAAATTTCAAACATCGCATTACAATATTCCTCGTCTTCTGAATCTTCAACGTGTTCCAACATCTGAACATTTTTGACCCAACTTTTGAGAGGATTTGTCATGAGCTTCATAATCCTCGTAGCATACAAAACATTCAAGTCGAAGCTTAACCAAATAAAAGTAGTGAATGTAAAGGTGGTGACGCCAATATCCACAAAATCAATAACGAAGAAGGTATACAGAACCCAAGCTAGGTGATAAAGAAGTATTGCCATAACAGAAACCCAGTTGGGAATAATGAAACGTTTGAAACTTTCATTAATTTTAAGGCTTGTGTAAATACCTTGGATTGTTATAACAAACAACATATTGTTGTGCTTATGAACAATATTAATGAAGCAGTTCAAAAGGGTACCCGTAGAAAGTATATGAAAGACATAGATTTTAACTAAATACGAGTAATATTTAAAACCCTTTGAATCGTTAGTGAATGCCCATCCAAATATAATATTGAAGCAGGTACACGTTATTATGAACACAGCAAAGCCGGAGACAATGTTGTATAAAACACTATTTGTCGTGATGATGTTGTCCCGAATTTTATACTTAGCGCAGAAGAAAAAAGCTTGCATGACATTTATTGGAAATAGTACCGATTGGATCTCTTTTCCTAGTATATTATTACTTGGTAATGTAGTATCTTTATGAGTCACTGTAGGCTCCCTTTCGAGATTAACATCATTTTCATTTAATTCTCTATAATCTGGAGACACGATACAAGGAGATGATGTCGACATAGCTGTCTGCTACGGCAAATAGTTAAAACTAAATTAGATAGTCCATTCACCAATCAATAAATTTTCAATTTGAATATTACCTTTCAATACCTTACCTTACAATATTTATTAAATTTGGTTAACCTACTTGCTTTATAAGTGTGATAATTGTTTTGTGAGTAGGTGACTTTGTATGGACAAGAATCATAATTAATCTTAATATATTATATAAATCTCGTGTCACAATGTTTCTCCTCAATGGACTCCTAAATCACTTAATCGATTATAATAAAATTCGCACACCATGTGCAGTTCGATCCAACTTGAGAGATAGGATAGTTGAGAGAGTAGGGTAGGGGTAGGGTAGGGGTAGGGTAGGGTGGGGTTAGGGTAGGGTAGGGTAGGATACCACGCGAGCGAAGTCGTGGCGGGTCAGCTAGTAAATAGAAATAATGTTATTATATAACTAGTGTCTCAATTAAAACTAATTGAAACTTAAACTTAATCAAAGAGCACACGCAAGCTGTTAGTTAGGATTGATTATCTTTTAGCTGCCATGTCTTTCCTATTTTTATTGACCTTCTGTTTTCACGTATAGAAGCAACAAGAATATTGTAACCAGGATTTTGAAAAGCGTAATTGAAAAGAGTGTCCGTAGAGTTTCTTGACCGTTCTTGTCCATAGAGACCTATTTACGTTTTTGGACGAGCAACTAGCTTCAAATTTCTAACTGACCAGCTCTTTGACAGTTCAAAAGTGCCCGTAAGTGGTGAAATTGAAATAAGTGCTTTGATCTTAGTTCCACATTTACAGAAACTCGTATTGAAGTATGACAATGGTGTAGGTGGTGAGGAGAGCTCCCAAGCTCAAGGGCAGTTCAGCGTCTATAGAGAAGAGACCACACGCCTGCATCTTACTGAAGGAGTTAATGTGAAGTCGTTGGATGTTCTTGCAGACTTTTTTTTGAGCATCTGAAAAACAAAATGCATCTTTTATGTAGTATTTAGTACTCGTAATCTCATTGTTAAAGTCATATAATTACTGTTTTAATATCTATGCAGGAGAATGAGACTGTCTGATCTCCCAGTCAAACTGTCAAAACGGGTTTGGGAGAGTAATTTTCTATTTGTAAGATTTTTTAGTTTTTTATTGATTAGTAAATAAATAAATAATAATCTGTATAATTGTGAAATGATAAGTGAGGTTGATCGTAATAAGACCGCCTCCGATATGACAATTTCCGAACCGGCCAGAATCGTTCGATGAACTAATTATATGGATAAATGGATTTCTAGGATGACATCTGCAAGGCCTCTAGTATTGCAGTGTAGTACGGACATCAGATACAATCTATGTAGTATGATGGATTCGGTATATGATTGTGACGTGTCGTTTTAAACCTTTTTCGTTTCTTTAAAAAAACGATTGTTTCATGCATTTTCACGGTAGTCTATACGACTGTCTTACTGAACTTCGAAGTTTAAAATATCAATGCACTGTATTCATAAAGTTTATAAGAACGAATTACGTGAGTTAAAGAATACGCTATGACGAATTACTTACTGTATTGAGAATGTTTATCATTGCGATAAACGGAACTTCGAAAGTTTGCTATGACGTACTGAATTTCGAACGTTTGATCTCGATGTGCACCGATCCTTTAGAGCGATATTAATAGTATCGTTACTATTAATATGTAGTAGCATGAAGGTATGTAATATAAAAACTTACAATAATTTGGCTCTAATTAGAACATTTCTTAAAAAATGATTGTTTTTAAAAAACTTTGTTATATGGTCTTTAATCTTCTTTATATGCATCGAGCTTTTCTTTTTATAATTTTTGCCGTTATTCTTTCTACTTCCAAACACGTATTTTTTTGCTCTTTTAATTCTTGCAATGTTTTGAATATATTCTTTTTTTTTCTATTTAAGAGACTTTTCCAATGATTTTTTGCGTTTACGCAATAAACAGACCACATCCGAGGAGGGAATCTCGGAGATAACCTTTTCAGTTGAAATGCATGATTTGGTACTCGTTCATACATACCCCCAATATAATATTTATAAAACCAGTCTGCCACTTTTCCTGCATCATTAGGAATTTACTAAAAATCATCAGGAATTTAACCTGGATCTAAATAAGTCACTGGTATATTTTTGTTAATCCTTCTTTTTGAATGTGCTTAAAAATATTCTGTGGCAAGTGAAAATAACAACATTTGTGTTACATTTGGGAAGATACTACTGGCACAAGCTTTTATTGTCACCAATTCAAAATCTGTAATAATGAATTGTGGGCTCAGGTGAATATTTAAGTTATTGAGTGCGTACCTTACAACCATTTCCTAAAAATGACATATATAACGGAGGAGGAACTTCCAAATTATTTTAAAAAACTGTGACATCAGCATAGCTGACGTCACGATTGTTATATTCTTGATGAGAAAACTTCACCATAGTACTTAAAAGCTTCGTTTTTTCAACGGGCAGCGTAACGACGTCACAGAGAGATAATCAACTGATTTATCTTGATTATTCTTGTTTTTTTAGACGAACTGTAGTAATTGCGCCGATATGTATGTGCGTTGACTTTTATTATAAAGTAAACTAGCGGAAAGGTATGTTTCGTATAGTTCCGTCTAACTTGGCCATGTATGGAATAAAGCTGGTAAAATAATTTTGGGCAATATTTGAACGTGTCATCAATTATCCAAAATATGGATGAGTCTAAAAGACGTAGGTTCTGCTTCGTACTGTGACGCTTCGGCGGTGGTACTTTATGGAAACACGTTATCACTTTAACGTTCGTTTATTCCGTATTCATATATTCAATATTATATTTTATAATAATTCTTTTAGTTTGTTTAGTGACAGCCTGTCTCTAACACAGACAGACTGACTGCTACTGACTTTTAATACTACAATAATGCGGCATCCATTTCATAGTGTAATTAATGAATGAGGTTGTATAGGCTAATTCAAGCAAAGCCGCTACAGTACTAAAAATAAGAATGACGTCATCATCATCTACTTACCTGTATTGTCCTATCAAAAATTGCTCACCCTCAATTTCACTATATTGCTCCGGAACAATAAAGTCATTTAAACTTTTTGGTAGGCTAGGTTTATTGGTTCAGCCGTTGGTCCCGGCTGTCATTTGTAGATCTTTGACAGTCGTTACTGTTAGTCAGAAGCCCGAAAGTCTGACAACCAGTCTTACCAAGAGTATCGTATTACCTATTACTGGGTTGTGGAGGTCTGATAGGCAGTCGCTCCATGTAAAATACTGATATTCAGCTGCATCCGGTTCGACTGGAAGCCGACCCCAACATAGTTGGGAAAAGGCTAGGCAGATGATGATGGTAGGCTAGGTTCATTCCGGATTCTTTCCCGGTGAATGACCAATCGCATCGTTTTTTTTTTGAGGGCCTATAGGGAGCTATTGTAGTATTTCTTGTTGGGTTTTTTGGATAATTTATGCAGGCTGATCAAAACTTTGGCTAGCTCTGCTTTTTTACGAAGACCTTATAACATTTGCCATCGCAGAATCTTGATCTGGTTCACGGAGGTGAGAAATTTTGTTAAATTTCCTAATAAGAGTATTATTATAATCAACCTTTTTTGCAATTGCTGCAGCACCACAACTTGAAGATGTTTTTCGAATACAACTCCAATAAACTGGTATTATCGCATTTTTTATTCAAAGTGTACAGAAATCCATCTTGCAACAGCAGGTCTTTATTTTTGCGCGATTTCACAAATTCACAACGAGCTTGCATTTTTACAAAATATCACAAAACATAATTTAATATTGTAATGAAGGCACGGTAGATTTGTAATTTATCCGCAAAATATTTGTTTGCTTGTTTTTATTGACATTCCATCGATTCGCACTAAGCATTTTCTAGCTTCTTTTATAATGCGTACTGCAAAGGAATGGGACTCTCTTCCTACGTCTGTATTTCTGAACGCATTCAACCCTAATCTCTTCAAAGTTAGAGTGCACAAGCTTCTTCTGGGTAAACTCACTCCATCGTAGACCTTGTCCATGCCACACAGTCAAGAGTTTATCCATCTCGAATCCGCCACGGGAGACGCTCCGGTCGTGGGGACCCGCGAGACGACTCCCGGCCACCGTAGACGCAGGTCTGTCGACGGAGAGCAATGGGTAGCTCACCGTCCGTACGTTAACTAACGACAGACCGTGTCAACGGCGCGTACGAGTTCCACGCGCGTTTCAAAGAGATTTCAGCAAATATTCGGAGGGGCCACTAAGGGCCGATGCCTGCCGGGGCTGCTGGTTTTTCGAAAGAGATAACGCACCCCCGGAACGCAAAGGGCACAACAAGGAACATGGATGGGTTTTAGCTTCGATGTACCCTCTAGTATTTTTTTAATTAAAATATAAATATTGTAAGCATATTATATTACATTCCGTACATTGCGATGGTGAACATTCGTACATGTTATTCGTACTTATAAATTTTATGAATACAGTATTTCGATATTTTAAACTTCGAAGTTCAGTAAGACAGTCTATATTTGCATATAATTAAGAAGAATTCAAGATTGATAGTCATTTTTACAATAAAAATTATGTCCTATGGTACCCGGCAATACTTTCAATTAGGTAAAAAATGTTGTAATCGGGTCAATACTCTCAGAGATTACCAATTACAAACAAACTATGCCTCTTCAAAAAATCCACTACTCTGTTTCGGGTTTTTCCCTTCACTTACCTGAGTATTTGTTTGAGTTGACTAGTTCTAAACAAGTACTTTGAACGTCTCTCATAGCCGAATAGAATTTTTCACTCTCCACGCTCAAAAATGTAAGCAGCAACAAGTTCTTTGCTATCCACGTTAGAGATATGAATGACTGCAGAGCAAACTAGAATTTAAACAAGAAATACATAAATATTTTGTTAATAATATAATACACGCTTACTTTTACATCGTTCTGGAGCCGAAACACAGGAACTCCAGTCGAGTAAAAGTTACTTTTGGCATTCTTATGTATTTTTTATAAGACGTCTTATTAAGACATTTGAAATGTAGCGCTTCTGTTTGATCGATGAATGGATTTATTAATTTCAAAGCAACAAAAATCTAAATTTACTGTGATCTGAATATTTATAGGGGTTATAATTAGTCTTGGAATGATTGGTTAATGATTCCAGCTATATAACTAATAAAAAACATTCGTTAAATTAAAATATTATCTTACAACAACATTATTTTCAGTAGATACTTTTTTCATTTCGATACGTGTCATTATCGCCATCAAAGATTTAGTGGTTGTGTGTATCGTGTAGAACAAAATCTGAAACAGAAGTAAAAAAAGCATTATTTCAATTAGGCCATTTACAGACTTGTTGGAATTGTCTAGGAGTCAGTCATCGTCATCATCATTATATCAGCCGAACGATATCTATTGCTGACAATAGGCCTCCAATAAAGATAGCTGCAGTGACCCGCACTGCACTTCCCGCATCCAACGATTTCCCGCTGCCTTTACCGGGTCGGTCAATTCGTCAAAAAGTTTAAACTTGTTCCTAAAGTTAAAAAAAGGTAGGCCAAAGGGACAATTACAATAAAAAATATTACGTCATTCTGATATCATTACTAGGTAACCTTGAGGATAAGTGGGTAAGTATGACCAAACGTACCATTTGATGAAACGTCTTTTCGAATATCTGATAAGCCTCCAATATTTCCATATACACTTCGAACATTGTATTCCAATAATATTCGTTTTCTGAATTTTGAACGCATCCTCTCGTCTTAATATTTTTGATCCAACTTTTGAGAGGTTTTGTCAATAGTTTCATAATTCTCGCAGCATATAATATAGTCATGTCAAAAGAAACGAAACAATAAGACATAAAACTGATTCCAACACCGACAACACTGAGTTCATAGTTATTGTAATGAGAATAAATCACCCAAGCGATATGGAAAAAATTGAGTGTTAAGACACAGACCCAGTTAGGGAAGATGAAACGTTTGATAACTTCGCTGATCTTGAGAATTCTAAAGACATTCTGGATTTTTAAAATAACAATCACGTTGTTATACCTCTGTATGACATTGATGTAGCAGTTTAAAAAGCTGCCCATGATAAGCAGAGCAAACACGAAGACTTTGTTAAGGTACTGTAAACATTTGAAACCTCTCAAATCAGCAATAAACGAGAATCCAATCATGAAGTAAAAACACCCACACAGCAATGTTATCGTGGCGAGAATTGAAACGGTGTTGTAAGAAACACTATTTGGAGTAATTTTTTGTTCCCAAATATTGAACTTAGCACAGAAGAAAGTGACTAGCATAATATGGATTGGCATTAACACCGACTGCATGTCTTTTTCTAGTAAATCGTTGGTAAGTAATGAATTTGTAGATCCAATATCAAAAATAAAGGCATTCTTTTTTATGTTTTTTCTATCCTTGTCAGTCAATGGCATGTCTACTACAGAAGGTAATTCCAACATGATTGAAGTGTCGTTTTGTTAATCGATTGCTTTTTAATTTGAGTGAAACACAATATTTTTTAACTTGTGATTGTATCTATGGTTATAATATTAATGTATTCAATGTTAGTGTAGGTGATGTTCAATTGTTCACATTCTGATAATTTGTATTTACTGTTTCAGTTTAAGGCCCACTTTCACCAAATCACAACGCTAAATATTTTTATATTTAGCGTTAAATGTGTTTAAAGTATCATTCTGTCACTGTCACCTTTTAACAATGCAAAATATATTTAGCGATTTAGGTGGAAGCCGCCCTTAATGTGCTATCAAAATAAATAAGACGCTTCTGGGTTTAATACAGTTGTAGATTTATTTGTTTCTGTATTTTTTTAACCTAAGTATGTTAGCAACGAGAAATCAGAATGCATGTCTATGCATGCGTCGATCCAACGCCATATCGGTATCGCGTTTCTTGTGCGACAAACGTGGCACGACAGCGTCTTCGCGGATAAGCGAGGGGCATAACGAGAGGACGTCTCACGCGGGTGCTTCTGCCCAGACCGGACACCAACTGTGGCCTTCGCGCCACAGACGCAACTCTAGGATTATAGTGTTATATTTTCTCAGTTAGGATACATGCATAAACTCACGCTTTTTTTCCATGGGTGTAGGCAGAAACCACAGAACGCCACCTGCTACGATCCTTACATATTTCTTTCGCCTCGATCACACTCATACATCTGGTCATACAAGCACGTCGGTAACGATTACTACCCACCCAACCTTTATGTAGAACCTCACCAACAAGATCAGGGTAGGTCTTTCTAGGGCGTCTCCTCCCGGCCGTTACTACACATCTGCCATTAGTTATTATCATAAGTCTCACAGTTTACCATTGCCAAAGTATAAATGTACTTTAATAATTTGATAATAATGAAGTGGCCTTATCCACTTCAGATTTACAAAAACTCGAACTGTAGTATAACTATAGAGTAAGTAGTGATGAGAGCACACAAGCCCATGGGCATCGCAGCGTCTATGGCGAACAGACTGCACGCGTACACTTTCTTGAAGGAGGCCCTTTGAACTCTCTGAATATTTTTGCAGATTCTTTTTTGAGTGTCTGTAAAACAATCGATGTAAAATTTTAATAAAATGATAGTTGGAGGCTATATGTTTGAGCTATTTTGGGGCTGAAACACTAGCGCCATGGGGTCTGAGCGCTCTTTTATTTTTTAGGGACATTGCCAAGCGACAGGTCGTCTCTTCACGTGGCCGGAATGTCTCATTGACAGCGATGCAGATGGGCTTTTTGATGTCCTATTAGCTTCCCTTTTTTATAAATTGTACATAGTTTGTAATTTAATTATTATTTAAGTAAGTTTTACAGTTTATAGTTTCACCAATTTACACAAAAGTAAATTAAGATTTAAAGAAGGTGGCGGGCTGCGAAAATACTCGTAAGTGCGCTGCCCAGGACCGGGACTCTTTGGAGGAGGCCTACGTTCAGTAGAGGACGGCCGTGGGCTGGTAATAATATGATTATGATTATGTTGTAATGCATTTGTATAGATAAACAGATTTGCTGAGATTTTTCTTACCTGAGCACTCTCTTGAGTTCGCTAGCTGTATACAAGTAGTGTGCACTTCTCTCACAGCCGAGTACAATCTCTCACACTCCACGCTCAACAATATGAGTATTAGCATGTTCTTAATGATCCACGACAAAGAAATTAAAGATAACAGGGCGAACTAGAATAATAAATATATATTTTTTTTTATTCCTAGTTTTTATGTTAGACTATTGTATTAAACAAGGTACTTCAGAATCTTTACAGAAATATATCATCATATTAATCATATCAATTCTTAACTATGTTGGGTTCAACTTTCTGTTTGTTATATGGAGCGATTGTCTATCTAACCTTGTTAAGACTGGTTGTCAAAGTTTTGGGTCTCTGACTACCCGTGAGGGCTGTCTGTGATCTACGAATAACAGCCGGGACCATCAGCTTTACGTGGTTTCCGAGGAACGGGACACTACCAATTTTACTGCTCTGCTACTGAGAAATTCCTATTGGAACATTCTTATAACGCTTTGTCCGGCCCGGAAATCGAACCCAGGACCCTACTCTCAGCAGTCATGATTGCGGCCACGAGACCAAAAGAAGAAAAACTTTATAAACGTAATTGTGTAAAAGTAAGTGATTGTTAATCATCATGATCTTACGAGTATACTAGTTTCTATTTCAGTGGTTACTTTTTTCATCTCAACACGCATCGTTATGGCCGCTAATGACTTGGACATTGTTTGTATAATGTAATATAAGATCTGTAACAAAAAGAACTAGAACTGACAAAATTCTCCATACTTTTATTTGTATGGTTGAACTCTATTGTTTTGTAGTTTTGATTGGTCCTATTTTTTGAATTTAAATTGACATCACAAGAAAAAAATATAAACATACCAAATGATGGAACGTCTTCTTAAAAATTTCATAAGCCTCTAATATTTTCATATAAACTTCAAACATAGTATTCTGTAACGTAGGCGGTAGGTAGTACGCCTACGTTACAGTGGCGCCCCACGTTGGGCGCCACTGTTACGTTGTGGGGGCTAAGGCAAATGAAACCACAACGAAACTATCATATTTTGAGTTAACAAAATTTATATAAAAAAGTAAAACAATGTAGCGGTAGGGTTTCTCAGGGAGTAGGTCCTAGACCAGTGAGTCATAACCGTGGTCACGGCGAGAATACCACGATACCGTCCTTGCGTATGTTGTATTATCGGCGATCACGGCACGATCCGGCACGGCTGTTGGTAGACTGCTCCGGTTCGACGACGGCACGGCACGGCACGGCTATTAGTGGCTGCTCCGGTTCGACGACGGCACGGCACGGCTTTAAGTGGCTGCTCCGGTTCGACGACGGCACGGCACGGCACGGCTATTAGTGGCTGCTCCGGTTCGACGGCAGCTTGTAGACCCGGCAGACAGCGGAGTAGACGGCGGAGAAGCAGAAGTTAGCTTCGTCGAGCCCGATCCAAAAACCCTGGAATCGTTATGATCCAGCGATTATTAACGATCCCGTTATCAACCTTGACAGCCACCTCATATTTATATGTGCGCGATCCTATAACAGGTTAACTACAAGGCGGTTCGTGATATGAGCTACTACAGTATTGGTGATCATGATGAGGCTGTCAAGGTTTAAGCTGGCAGAAGCAAGCAGAAGGACTAATGACATTTAGAGGTCAAAGGTCGGAACGTCACTACGGTATAATTATAATGAAGCTAAAACTATTTAATGAAACTCGCAATTACTGAAGCACTACAAACATTATTTACAATTTAATATTAATAGCGTAGGCTAATAGATTGTTCGCAGAATGACAAAGCAAATTTTCAAGGTCACAGGTCAAGTATGATTGGAATCATTTATTTACAATGCAGGAAGAATAAATGCACAACTTACCCAAGTACGGGGTTACACGGAGCACAAAATGTAATTTAATAATATTATCTGTAATATCACTTTAGGATTGGAACTTTATTACGATAATTTAGGTTGCGCTTGCGCAGCGGTCGACACCTCGTGTGTCCCAGCTACAGCTAGTCTGTGGTCGATCGTTGTTCATTCATTTCCTCACTCCACCTCTGACGGGAACTTACTGACCATAGACCATAGTCGATTATGTATTCTTACTATTAACTTTTTAATTTTTGATTGGACAGATACAGAAATATTAATTGGTTTAGTTAGACATCACGTTAATCGTGACAATTCCAATGACAATCGTTTTCTGAACTATCAATGTTTCCTGACATCTGATGAGCATTTTCGATCCAACTCATTAAAGGCTTCGTTATAAGCTTCAAGATTGTCGTAGCATACAAAACATTATTGTCTGTGATAATCCAATTACAAGCCGAGTAATTGAAACCGTGACCAGAGTAATCGAAGACGCAATAGGTATAAATAATCCAAATAAGATGAAAAAAGTCCAATGTTATAATACGAACCCAGTTTGGAAAGATAAAATGTTTAAAACTCTTGTTAATTTTAAGCATTCTATAGATTTCCTGGATTTTAATGACAAATAATACGTTAGTGTGCTTCATTATAATGTTAGTGGAGCAGGTTAAAAACATACCAATGAAAAGAAAAGCATAGATATGCGCTGCACTTAAACGTTTCAGATATTCGAATCCTTCAACATCAAATGTGAATTGAAATCCGAACCAGGCATAATAACAGTAGCACAGCAAACTAAGCGTGACAAGGATTGAGACGATATTGTAGATAACACTATTGGTCAAAATTGTGTTGTCCCGAATTCTGTACTTAGCACAGACGAATAAAACTTCCATTATATTTACTGGCTTTAAGGCTGCTTTTAAATCCTTTTCAAGAAATCTTTCAGGTATTGAGTTTTTATTGGTCTTTGTTGATTCTGTCTCAATAATAAAGTCATTATCTTTTAATTCTCTGTTACCTGTATTCGTCGGGAAGGTGTCTGTTACAGTCAGTTTCATCTTAATAACAGTGTGTGCCCGGTAATCGATAGCTCTTTAATTTATATTTTTATTATTCAATTATGTACCTTCTTCTAACACAAAAAGTTGACCTGAAATTTTCAGGTTTATACGTGTTGCCACTTACTTAAATTACAGTGACAGTAATTTGTTAATTTTGTTTGTATGTGTATTTTATTTTAATTTGGGATGACATACATTGACATTCATTCATCGTCATTCATCTATTTGTAATTAAAGTTTTGGATAGTTCTATATCTGAGCTACTCTAAAGGGTTTTTCTTGAGAAGGCAATCGATTTTTATTCTTGACACTATTCTGAAACCCCACTGTCGTAATTTTTACAAAGTTCCGCAAGATTTTGTAATTACGTGCACGACGTCTACTCTGGTCATAATATTGTTTTTCGCCATTATGTATAGGTCCCATCTAATAGGGGGCGAGCCTATACCCATTAACCGGGCACAAATTCTAACTCCGTGCTGCTACTGAGAATTTCTTAGAAAAGGCCAATAACACTTTTTATTTGACCTGGGAAACGAACTAAAAACCTCCAGCGCAGCAGTCGCGATCAAGACCACTAGGGTAACGAGCCATTATTTTCTCGTTATTGACAAAATAAGCTTGACAGCAAATAATAAAAAACAACGTTAACCACAAACACATTTAATGGCAGACAGTTATATAGATTACAAAAATGCATATGCAAGCAGTACAACAATATAGTTTGTAAGGAGACCCATAAGATTCAGCAATAACGCAGCGTCGACATTAAACAGGCCATAAGCACGTATCTTTCTGAACGATGCTCGATGCAATCGCTGTATATTCCGAAATAGTCTTTTCTCTTCATCTGTCAATATTAATATTACAATTGTAAGTCGTGTAGTGTAATGTCGTGATGGCCCAGTGGTTAAGGCGTCCACCTTTCATGCACGAGGTTGTGGGTTCACAACCGGGCACGGGCAAGTACCAATGTGACTTTTTCTTATTCATATGTACTTTCTAAGTTTATCTTGGACATCACTGACATCGGTAACCATGTCAGAGGCCTTTGAGGCGGTTTAGAAACGTTGACACTTAGGATGTGTGGGGTCGTTAGACCGTACTACCCACACGATAAAGAAGAAAGAATTGTAAGTACTTAGATACTCATTTTAGAATATTGGTCCCTGAAGAAGATGGATGAAAAATGATTGCATTCAGCGGAAATAAACACGTCGAAATGGATATGTAGAGTGACCAGAATGGTCAGGAATGTGTAGATAAGACTAAGTTTTGAAGTAACGTCTGTGACTGAAAAGTTGAAAGGGAACTGTTCGTCTTGGTATGGGCATATGAATTGGATGGATGAAATGCAAGATACCAAAAGAGTTATGAATATAAATGTGGATGGATGGAGAGGAAGAAGGAGGTCAAAACATAATGGTGATGGGCTGAATGTGTAGAGAATGATATTATGTCAGTGATATCAAGACGGTTGACAAGACGGAAGGGAAGAAGAAAACGTGTTGCGCCGAGTCCAAATAACATGGGATAAGGCCAGGACGGCAATGATGAAGTACTTATTCGTATCCTATGAATCAGAAACAGAATTTCAGTAAACAGTCAGTGTTCCGTGTTACCGGACTTCTCTAAAATTTGTTTTATCCAACTGCAGGCCAAAGGCTTCATATAGAGAAGGAATCACCATCACCCTACTTGCTTAAGCTAGTTTGGTGATTCTAAACTTATATTAGGAAATTCTAAGTCTTAAGGACATTCTCACGACGCGTTTCTTTATCGATGTCAATAATGTCTATATCGATGTCAAGAAAGTACATTATGAATTGGACAAATTATAGTAGTACACGCCCACTGGACCATCACGCCTTAGGAAGAAGAAATAGTGTCGGATGCAGAGGTCTGATAGTGCGGAATATTCCGATCTGTCACCCCGCTTTGTCCCTTTATAGGGGACAGATCAACGAGGGGACAGTCAACAAGAGAACAGTTTGAACTATATTCATTCCTATACAAGTGAATAAACCCCCGACTCCCCCGAGTTGCTAACACGGGGACAAATCAAACTTTTCTTTCAGTTTGTCCCCATTAGGGGACAAAACAGGGTGGCAGGTCAGAATATTTTATTTTAAGGGCCAAATGCCTGCCGGGGCTGCGGGTTGTTCGAAAGAGATACCGCGCCCCCGGAACGCAAAGGGCACATGAAGGAACATAGATGGTTTTTTAAAGGTCAGAATATTTCGATTGTACTAGTATAGAACAAACTCATATCAAGTGTATACCTGTACAATATGAGTTCAAAATAATAGCACAACAATCTTGAACTTTCTCCACTGCGGAGTAGAATTTCTCGCAAGACTGACACAATATTAGTTGCATTGTCAAACTCTTCATCGACCAAAAACATATTGACACTGAAGTGACCACTGCAATGTCCTGTAAAAACATTTGCAAAATTGTTATGCCTTACAGCATTTAGATAAATGTCGATTTAACATGAAATAAACTCGATTTAAGCTTTAACTTCGCTTAGCGTCATGCACATCATAGATTTAGCTTAAATTTCAATTTTAATAATCGTTAATGTTACACTGGCATCTAAAACAACTTAAAGTTGTTAAATCTCGATTTTATACAATACATTACTGTTTTCTTGAAGTGAAAACTTCTTTAGCGGCGTTGTACACTTTTTTTGTAATGGGTAAAAAATGTTAAACTCGCGTCAGGACACGTGACCTGATCGAAAATTCGTAAGATTATCGATCAGGTCACGTGTCGTGACGCTAATTGTCATGTTTGTGTACGACAGCGCAATAAATAAATATTTTATTCTACCACATAAATGATAGTACTTTTATACTGATAATTAAAGCAATTCGTGCAAAATTATTCCCTAACCATTTTAAAATATCAAAAATGCACAACGTTAATATTCAAGTTTTCACTTCTGCCGGCACTACCGGAGTGCAACCCGTCGTTTTTTTCTGAGACATTGTCAGCGTTTGTGGGGCAAAAAATCGTTTGAGAGTTGTAGTCGTCGGCTAATTTTGTATCTGTATCTGTGTGGGTTTCTTTTTATTTTTTTCACATGGTACTTTTCGACAAGCTTTAATAATAGATGCGTAATTTTAACGGGTGTACTACGCCAAATCGAACATTTAATATACCTATCGAATACTCAATACATCGAGTGTTCAAAATATCGAATGTTTATTTGGTCAAGTGCTCAACGCATCGCATGTTTATTCTATCGAAATATCAATATACTGATTTATTTTTTTATAGAATACAAGAAAAATATAAAATTTACTTATGTAATGTTGTAGTCTACTAGTCAAGTGAAAAGAAAGTTATTTATCACGAAAAGCTGTTTAATACACAAGAGAACACACACACAAGATCAGTAAATGCATACAAAATTATAATATTAACTATGGGACCGTCGACGATAAAACAAAACCCATATGTCCTACTGACGGATGCGCGCGCCGCATGCGGGAGCCCGCATGCGCGGCTCGCGATTTACAAGTCCAACTGCGTATGTTAGTGTGTATTCGTGTTATACTTATAAATAACATTATAATTTTATAAAGGTAAATGTTAAAATTTTGTGTAAGAAACTAAAAAACCATGTTGTTTTTATTATTTAATATTTTTTCAATCGCATTGTCGTCCTTTATGCCTCTTTTTGTAGAGTAGGTCTTTCCAATTCCACTTTTGCTTTTTTGATTGTTCTATTTGTTAAAACTTGCTCCTTAACTAAACATTCTATGGTAGCATAAAGACCCCTTTTTGGTTATCAAGCAACGTGTTCCATCTTCTGCGGCCATCATTCAATGTTCTTTTGAGTTCTAGAAAAACCCAGTGTATTATTTTGAAATACAGACCACAGTGAGGGTGGAAACATAGGTGATGAGTGTGCTTTATGTAATTTATTACTTCCTGTCTCACGAGAATTAATATTTCCCCAAACATAATATTTTCCAAACCAGTTGGTTAAATCATTTGCCTTGTCGGGTAACACTTCTCTTAATTCATCAAAAGCATCTGGTATCTCTTCTTGGGTAAATAAGCAAGTGCGATAATGTGTCTTAACTGTCAAGTTAAGACACATTATCGCACTTACACTTACGCAAACTCATATTTACTTTGTAAACCATTTTGTTGAATTTGACGCCATACATTTTGAGTTAAGTGGAATAGACAGCATTTGTGTTGTGTGTCAGGAAATTCAGCGCCTGCCCTTAAAGATTTTCCATGCAATTGCAAATCACACTAAAATTTAAAATTTATACAGAGTGGAATTTTATAATGCTACCCGGAGGGAAAGTACTCTAAATACTTAAGTTAGCAAATTTTACCCAAAGGAAACATTTCTTTATTTTTAAAAAGAAACAAAACTGCATTTAAATAATTTTGAATCGAACCGACTAAAATAGGGCACGCCTTGATTGAGGCGGTAAGTCCCCTCTTTGAGGAGTGGCTTGAGCGGCGCCACGGCGCCCTCACCTACCGCCTGACGCAGGTCCTCACCGGACATGGAAAGTTCGGGAGGTTCCTGCACCTCATCGGGCGGGAGGAAACGCCCGGGTGTCACCATTGCGAGGATCGCCCCGAGGACACGGTGGAGCATACTTTGGCGGTGTGCCCTGCTTGGGCTGAGCACCGCCGAGTCCTCGAGGCGGCCATCGGCGGCGGCGCCCCCTTGCGTTCGGCACTGGTTCAGGCCATGGTCCGGAGCGAGAGGGAATGGGAAGCAGTCGCCTCCTTCTGCGAAGCTGTAATGCTAGAGAAAGAGGCGGCGGGACGGGAGAGGGAGAGGACAATCCCCCGTCCCAGCGGCCGCCGCGGTAGACGCTCCGGACGTCGGGAGCCGCGAGACGACTCCCGGCCACCGTAGACGCGTGTCTGTGGACGGTGAGCAATGGGTAGCTCACCGTCCGTACGTTCACTAGCGACAGACCGTGTCGACGGCGCGTTCGTGTTCCACGCGCGCCTCAAAGAGATGTCAGCAAATTTGGATGGGGCCACTGAGGGCCGATGCCTGCCGGGGCTGCGGGTTGCTCGAAAGAGATACCGCGCCCCCGGAACGCAAAGGGCACATGAAAGGAACATAGACGGGTTTTAGTCAGTAAAAGTCTGACACTCCCTCCCGCCCCGCCCAGGGCGGGGGAAGTTATTTGATGATTTCCCGTCTATAAAAAAAAAAAAAAAAAAACCGACTAAAATCGGAAAAAATTGCATCCTGTATTTTTATAGCACTAATCGATAGGGTCAATCATAAGGATCAAATCTCTACAAACATGGTAAGCTAAATTAAACAAAAACCATGAAATTTAAATCTTAACTTATTTTATTCGGATGAAAAAAATGAGTACATTAATGCATGCTTGAAATGACCTTCATTTTCTTCGATGCACAAATTCATTATTTTAAGGAATTCATTTTGAATAACTTTTAGTAGGGTGTTTTGGTGAATATTGAAAATTGTACTACGCTACTAAAATTTACCCAAAATAATTTTTTTAAAGGAATAAATTGGTGCATCCAGCAAAATGAAGCTCATTCCCAGTAAGTACTTAGTTAATTTAGTCGTAAAATTGCATGTTTTTTTTTATTTTAATTTACTATGTTTGCAGAGATTTGATCCTTATGATTGACCCTACCAATTGGTGCCATAAAAATACAGGATGCAATTTTTTCGAATTTTAGTCGGTTCGATTCCTGGGTGCGGCAAGCGTATTTTCAAAATTATTTAAATGCAGTTTTGTTTCTTTTTAAAAATAAAGGAATGTTTCCTTTGAGTAAATTTTGCTTACTTATGTATTTAGAGTACGTTCCCTCCAGGTAGCATAATAAAATTCCACCCTGTATATATAAAATTATAATGTGATTTTTAAAAATCATAATTTCTTGTTTTTCTTGTATTCTATAAGAAAACAGTATATCGAGATATTAAATTTTCGATTTATTAACCATTCGAAATATGAACGTTCGACTATTTAGACGTACGACGTATAGTGTTCGATCAATTGATTTTCGATTATTTGGCATTCAATTTGGAGTAGTACAATTCTACCAAATTCGACACAACATACAATACCAAGAAGAATTGCAATATGAAAATGTTATTATTCAGTACTTACCAAACTATTTTGTATCATACCCACTTTTATTATTTCAAGTGCTACTTGGAAATAAACTAATGAGTGAATGAATACTTCTACAGTGTAGTACAGTATCTGAAATTGATAGAAAAATATTAGAAAAATGTGACTAAAGCCGAACGTCCACCGCCGGCTAAACTAAGTAAGTTTAGCTTAGCTCGCATAGTTGAGCCAGTTTTTCATGCGTCCACCGCAATGTATGAAAAACTGGCTCAACTATGCGAGCTAAGCTAAACTTACTTAGTTTAGCCGGCGGTGGACGTTCGGCTTTAAGGCCTTTCCGCACACGTGTGATATTATCACAGGGGAGATAATATATTTAGTCGCGTACGTCACCTACGTGTTAAGGGTTGCGTGCATAACAGAAAGTGCTGTACGGATAGATGTCTAGTAATTGGGTAGGTGGCACCACTAATCAATTCACGTAGTTTTTACATACATACATAAACTCACTACACTCACACACTCTCATGTATGAATGTGGACGAGGCGAAAGGAGTGTGTAAGGATCGTAGCAGGTGGCGGTCCGTGGTTTCTGCCTACCCCCATGGGAAAAAGGCGTGAGTTTATGTATGTGTATGTATACATAAACTCACGTATTTTTCCCATGGGGGTAGGCAGAAACCACAGAACGCCACCTGCTACGATCCTTACATACGGGTACGTATTTGAATATCGAAGATTAAAATACCTACGCTTAAAATACCAATGTTCAAAACATCGAAAATTTAAATATCGATTATATCAAAATGTCGAAAATTGTTATACCTAAGCTTAAAACGTCGAAGATTGAAATGCCGAGTGATTAAAATTTCGAACGATTCAAAATATCGAATGACATTATGCCTAAGTTCAAAATATCAACATTTCATACATCTAAATTCATAATATCTACGTTAAAAATACCTACTAGTTGAAATACCGAAAAAAAATTATATGGGCAGTATGAGTGTATTCATAAATGTAGGTAGATGTGAAATTGTCACACCCTGCAAACCCGTTGCTATTATCATCATGCAATATGCAACATGCAAGCAAGCATGGTTTCTGTCACGGCTCCGGCGCTGCAGGGCTCCGGCAGTCCCACGCGAGCTTAACGTCGCAGATGGTCTAAACGCTCACCACCGCAGCTTCGGCTTGTTGGCCGGCTTCGCCGGCCAACCTCAGCTGCGGCGGCGGGTGTTAAAACCACCTGCTCCTCAGCTCGCGGGCTGCCTCGCCCCTCCGCGCCTACGCGATTCTAAATTACACTCTAGGGGTAGGGCAGACAAGACTACGTGGAGTCGGTTTTGCAGCGATACGTTTCTGTCACTAACTTTAGTAGCACAACATAATTATTGACTTTCAAGAAAATATTTTAATTTAAAGACCTAATTAATACCTTCACGATTGACCTATGCTTGTACACTAGACACTGATATTCATGGATAAAATAGGTCGAAATTGTTCCAAAACCGAATTGGGGCACCCCGAATTTACGTAGTCTTTTGGCTGTTACCCCTAGAGTGTATATAAAAATCCGGAGGCGCGAAGGGAGGGCAACCTCCGCCCGCTGTAACAAAGCATAGGCACCCGTGGGAGCCGTAGCGGCTGAGGCTGGTCGCCTCTGGCGACCAGCAAGCCGAAGCTGCGGAGGTGAACATGGGTGCCTATTCTTTGTTACGCAAGGGCGAAGGGGTTGCACTTCCCGTAGCGCCGGAGACGTTGCAGAAGCAACCTTTTTCCACTCATACTACTTATATCAATTTTTTTTCGATATTTAAACTTGTAGGTACGTATTTTTAGGGTGAATTAATGAATGTATTAAATTAATGTTGAAAATTACATTTTTACACGTACGTATATAAATTTTCGATGTTCAAATATTATAATGTACCCATCGATATTTAGGACGTTCGATAGTTTGTACTTCGATATTTAGGACATTCGATAATCTGTATTTCGATATTTGGATCTTTCGATGTAACTTTTGTAGATATTTAGATTTTAGATATATTGGACGTAGGATATTTAACCATTCGATACTATAAACTTTCGTTATTTTAATTTTCGGTTTTATGGTCGTTCGATATTTTCATTTTCGATGTTATAAACATCGATATTTTAACAGTAGGTATTTTAATCTTCGATATTCAAATACGTACCCTTACATACTCCTTTCGCCTCGTCCACGTGCATACATTTGGTTATACACGCACGCCGGTTACGAGTACTGCGCACCTCTTTGAAGAACCTCACCAATAAGGTCAGGGTAGGTAATTTATGAGTTGTTCAGACGCCATTCCCCCATAAATTTTGTATGACAAAACTAAACTATGACGTCACTTTTTTGTCATCTTAATTCACTTACTATTTTTTAATTTCAAAGCAAATAAAAATCCAATTTTATGGTTATTTAAAAAATATTCGGGTTCAGGGCTAAAATAAAGTTTTTTTCAGTGAATTTGTGTATTGGAATTATTGTTTAATCGTGACTCAAACTTTATGAGTTCAATACTAATTCCACCCACAAAAGTAACCAATATTCTCGGTTTAAAAAAAAACAGCTATTCCTTACATATTGATCATGTAGGTGTTGCATAAAATTGCTGGTTTTTATAAACAACCAAATATAAACGCTGGAGGGCCTACAATCATATATTCAGGTTCATGATAGGAGATTTAACCAAGCTGGTCTTTTCTCCAAGTTATGAAGAGCGAACGAGAGGGGTATTGAAAGTAGGTACACTAAACACTTATTTTCTATCAGAAAGTACAAGATTAGGCATCTCTATCTAGCCATGCATTTATACATAACTTACTGCTAACATTATACTTACAATTTTCTGAAAGCAAACTTTGTAGATTTCATAACATTTCAATATATTAACATAAGCTTCAAATAATCTTTTAATCTCATCCACATCTTCGATTCCGTGTGAGTTCAGTACATGATAATTCCATAAAATGACTTTATCTTCCAAAAGCTTCAGAAGACGTATGGCGTAAACATAATTGAAATCAATACTAACCATGGAGTAACAACTTAAAATATAGTAGTAAGGCAAACCTAGATTTAAACCAGTAGCAATGAAGATGGTGCCAAAGAAACTACCGGCTAGGATAACACTAAACCAGTTCCAGTAAGTAAATACTTTGTATCTTTTCTTATCATTCAGAAACCTGTGAATCTTTTGAAAAATTAGAACGAAGGAAATATATTTTTTAGTTTGGATAATACCACTGATAAAGTACATGGTAAGCCCAAAGCTGTAGTAGCAGCAATCGAACAATGAGATGACAACTTGTAATTGCAGAGAGGGATCTTTCCCAGAGTTAGGAAATAATAGAGTGTAAATGCGGTACAAATATGCATAAATGAATGCAGCAGTTCCAATCAATGACACAATGTTCCGGATGAAACCAACGGGCCCTATAACATTGCTCTTGATGCCATATTTCGGACAGAACATGATGTTTTGCATCAAATTCAAAGGAAAAAGCATCGCCTGGATATCTTTATCAACCACGTTATTCAACAACATTTTTACACGATTTCCTCTGATATCACGTTTTCTCGACATGCCGATCAACATTGTAATCAGAAGCTTTCTTAAACGCGACTGGTAAAACAATCGATGGTATTACAATCACTTAGAATTCGTTAGCATTAAAATAAATAAATGTAAACGTGTACCCTTGTCTATCGCTCAATGTCATCATGACTGGCATTTTATTGTCCAATTACGTAACACAAATTGAGTTTAGAATTATAGAAAAGAGGATGAAATACTAAATTTAGATTTAAAACTAGATTTCTGTTAATCCAAATGAGAGCCAGTAGTACACATGCCATCTACCCCTACTGGCAATGTAGCACATGCATATGCACACAAACAAAATAAAAATAACATGCAAATATTAATTTCGTTCGGAATTTAAAAGCTAATCGCTTAGCCACTGTGCCGTCTATTAATCATTGCCTACTTATACGTAATAGATGATAATATAATTCAAACTTTTTTCTCACAACTAAAAGATTCAAAATCAAATGAAAAGAAAAACAAAATGTTACAGAAAAGCAAACTGTAGCAATACTATAATGTAAGTGGTGACAATATCGCAGAAATGTAACAGTGTCGCTGCATCCACATCAAAAAATCCACACGCACTGAGCTTCTCAAAATCTTGTTGTAGAATGCGATACATATTCTTCCAAGTTCTTTTTGATGGCACTGAAAGCAGAACATTCACCATTCATTATTCGCCTTTAATTCACGTATTTGGTGCCAAAATACTGCCTCGCCGGGGCGTTGCTGATGTTGTATAGCACATAGACGGTTATCTTTATTCCTACATTCAACGTTTGACGTACAGGGGGGCTTTTTTTGAGGATGGGAAATCATCAAATGACTTTTTCCGCTCCGTGTGGAGCGGAAGGTAGTGTCAGACTCTTACTGACTAAAACCCATCCGTGTGCCTCGTAATGGCCTTTGCGTTCCAGAGTCGCAGTAACTCTTTCGAACAAATTCCGCAACTCTGCCCGGCACTGGCCCCAGCGGACTCCATCAACTATGCTGACATCTCTTTGAGGTGCGGGGAACACAACGCGCCCCGACCTGGACCTGGTTCTAATCGGACGGCGAGCCATGCAACGCTCACCATCCGCAGGCCCGCGCCTATGGTGGCCGGGAATCACTCTGCGACTCCTGACACCCAGGGCGTCTGGAATCACTCTGCGACTCCTGACGCCCGGGGCGTCTTATTCTCTTGCGGCGGCTGGGGCGTGAGGTTTGCCTCTCCCGCACGCGTTCCGCCTCCTCTGTCGCTAGCATTACTGCGTCGCAGAAGGAGGTGACTGACCCCTTCCCATTCCGCCTCGCTCCGAATCGTAGCTTGAACCAGGGCCGGACGCGAGAGGTTGCCGCCGGTGATCGCCTCTACTAGAACACGGCGGTGCTCTGCCCAAGCAGGGCAAACCTCCAAGGTATGCTCTACCGTGTCCTCCGGGCGACCCCCACAATGATAACACCCAGGCGTATCCTCCCGCCAAATGTACAGGAGGCCTACTTCCATCACTTAAAACTGTATTATTTTAATATTGCTTTGCCTTGGGCACTGTAAAATTTTCAACACTCGGCTCAGCGCTGAGCCGAGTTTTTCAGAAATTTCGAAATCCAGCAACTAAAATTACACAGTAATATAATAATGGAGCTCTTTTAAGAGATAGTGGTATAGGCCCTGTATGACACGACACTGTCGTACAATTATGTCCACAGTTAACACTTACAGTCTTGGGATACTTTCAATATCACATTAGTATGAGCTTTTATGATTTCTCTGTAAAATCTTTCGCAGGCAATACACAATCCCGTTTCTGCGAAGAATGCCTTGGATAGTAGCAGAACCATACCCACTGCATGACTTAGAATCATGTTGGTTTCACCCTAAAATGCATTTGTATGTCAAGAAATTAAGAACATAATACTCCCGAACGAATTCTGGTCAAGGTGGCCAAATTAATGGAGACCAACGAAGGGCGTAGGACATATTATAGAGAACCCTTTTGGTGTGGGTGCAAACACAGATGCACTCTTCCCTCACTCTCATCGATGGGACTACAATCCGACACGACTGGACTTGAAGGTACAGGTGTGTTACACCACAAACTTCAAACACCGGGCTGCTAGTCAAAAAATCCTAATAGAAAAACCCAATAACATCTTGCCCGATCCGGAAATAAAATAGTTTAGTTTGCGGCCACGAGATCAACAGAGCGTTCGAATTATCAGCCAGTTAATTATGGAGATGAAGTATATACAGTGACATATTATGAGACAAAAATTTAATATGAATTTCGATTAATAGGTAGCATAGTAAGAGAAACAAAAATCAGGTTTAATAGCTTGTCCTAAAGATAATGGCGAGATGACTACTGATATATCACAAAAGAAAGAAAAATACGCCACTAATCGTGATAAAGATAAACAAAATAATTATAAAGGTCTAAATATAAATGCAAAAATACTTACAAAATGAGATTTTGACCATATTATTAGGACATCGGCGTAAAACATGGATTGGATAAATGTTGTTACATAGTGGAACAAGATCTAGAAAATATAATATGATTAATGCTTGTTATTACTTGATATTTCGTAGCAATAGTTGGACTGAAAGCAGGATTCAGAAGATCGAAATTTAAAAAATATATTACTATAAATCCAGAAGAATTTCGTATAAGATCCCAAGCCTCATTAACAGATTTCAATGCATTATTAATTTCTGCCAATGCCTTTTCATTGTCTACTGCTATTTCTTCATCAACAACTTTATCAAAATTCGTATTTTCTATAACTTTGTTCCAGATTCTAGTTTCGGAACTCAAAATATTAACAGTTACCATGATTTGCACCAGTTCCATATCTAATAGTGCAGATATTGATACAAAAATACCTCTCATGAAAAACCAAGTTCCGTCGAATGCAACTTTGAAAAATACCAAAGCAATACAGTTGGATATAATCAAGACTATTGACATCCATATCAAAACCTTCAGTTTTCTCATATCCTTACTGCTGTAGAGGCTTTTGTTTATTTTGTTCAGAACTGATAACAGACGCACACTTTTACTACTAAAGTATAGATTGATAAAACACACAGCTGCAAAATTGAATACATATTGGAAATAAACGAAATAGTAGGCTACTTGGAATAGCGCACCGAAATGGGTGAATATCATGACTAGGCAGTAAAAACAAAACATCAGACAGTTAATGAATACAGCACATATGATGTTTTTTCTTGTAACTATTTCCACATAATTATCATGGATATTATATTTCCGCACACACAGTATAGTGTTCACGTAGTAGATAGGATAGAAGACACTTAGAAAGTCGTCATTTATCCATACTTTACTTGTGGTTTTCATTTTGATATTGTTGACCGAAAATACAAAAGTTTTCGGACGTCCTTCTTCAGACTAGTGAGAAATTAAAAAGCTTTTGTGTCAATAGTGGCTGTTATTCCAATAATGTGTGATGGTGACATATTTATTTATTTATTTATTATATTAATATCGTTAGAGCGATTTTTTAAAGTATGTACTTATTTGGTAGTCCGGCAACTGGTTTTAAAAATAGATAATGAATGGTGGGATACCTCATGGTAACGCATTTGCGATGCCTCTGGTATGCTGCCGTCTGTAGGCGGAGGAGACTAGGCCAATTTACGTAGAGAAAAAATTAAATAAAATAATAAAAATAAATATCTTGGGACAACTCACACACGGCTATCTGCCGTGCGATTCTCTAACATATTTCAACGTTGCGCTCGACGTTGAGCTCGTCGACGACGCTACTGTCAAATCAACTCTATGCGTTGTGCGTAAAGTTGATTTGACAGTAGCGTCGTCGACGAGCTCATCGTCGAGCGCAACGTTGAAATATGTTAGAGAATCGCACGGCAGATCCCAAGCTAAGCAGAGCTTGTGTTATGGTAACCAGACAACTGATATACATACTTATATAATTTATAAATACATACATATTATAGATAAATCACACCCAGACACAGAACAAACAATCATGCTCATCACACAAAGTTTGTCCTGGGTGGGAATCGAACCCACGACCTCCGGCTTAGCAGTCAGGGCCGCTAACCACTAGCTAGACCAACAGGCCCGTCAAATTGTATCTCTCTGTGTAATTGTAAGGTCTCATCTCTTTTTAAAATGACAAGATACAAAAGGTGAAAATTAAAAACTAGAATAAAGAGCTCCACGCACCATTATTTAAAAAAATATATATAAAACCGGTTAGATTTCTTGAAGCAATTCGGGGAATTCTAATGCTTATAATATGCAATTATCATTTTCTCAAGTAAATCGTGTCATTAATGAAATGAATAAGTCGTGCTTTTTAAATATCAAATATAATTTACCGAAACACAAACTGTAAAAAAACAATAGTGTAAGAAGCGATAAAGCTAGAAAACCGTAGCGGTAGCGCGGCGTCTACGATGAACAAGCCACACGCGTTGATCTTCATAAATGATGCCTTTTGCACACGTTGAATGTTTTTGCAAGTTCTTTTACCAGGATCTAAAAAAAAACATGTAAAGAAGAGCCATGCACAAGGCTGTGGGTACGCACAGGAAAGTGCTACTGTAACTTTCCCATTTAATTTGTATACTTTCTATAAAATTTTGTTTATCTTGGAGATGACTGAGATCGGTAAAAGAAAACATTGTGAGGAAACATAGATTTATTATTAAAATAAGTCTGAAATCGCCAATCTGCCTTGACCAGGCTTGGTGATAAATTTTTGAGCATCCTTTGTGTGAAAAGAGGCCTTTGCTCTGCAGTGGGACAATAATAAGCTAGCATGATGATGATGCATAATTTGCTTGTTTTTTTTTTTGGCCTTTTCTGTCCCTCTCCTGGGAAAAGGCCACCCTTCACTCCTTCCATCCTTCTCGTTTCGGTGCCTTAGGATTTGACGTTTTGGCTTAGGTTTTGTTTGTTATAGGTTATTTTATGTATAAAGCTTTTAAAACGTCAATAATTATTTCATAATTGTACATACCAGGACAGTGCTGAGACTTCACGAGCATTACGCACGTACTCTGAACATCTCTCATTGCTGCATAGAATCTCTCACATTGTACGCTCAAGCATATGATAACAATGACACTTTTCATGTTCCAGATTAAAGTAATTGTAATTAATAGCAGAAAGACATACTGAAATAATAATAAGTTAAAAACACACGATCACGCCGGTATTCTCCGAAGGGTTAGGCAGAGGTATATAAATGTACACCCACAGATCGCCGGTATGTTCAGGACCAATGTAATAGGGGGCAAGGCTATTGCCATTAACCGGGCACAAATCCTACCTCCGAGCTGCTACTGAGAATTTCGTAGAAAAATACAATAACTCTTTGCTTGAACTGATAAGACCTCTGGCGTAGCAGTCCCGCTAAGGACTACTAGGCCAACGAGGCAGTTCTCAATTATTACTTGTACTTTAATTATTATTTGTTTTAATAATATTTAAAAACTAAAACTAGAATAATTTCTGTACAAATTTCAGATGTAGTAGAGAAAAGTGTCCTACTACAGGCATTTTGTCCTAATACGATGCTTCATACACTAGCCAAGTAGTACGAAAAAGGTTAAAGCAAATAAGTATTTTGTATCACAATCACGGTTTGTTGGTATGATTGAATAAAATCAAATGGATAGACGGAAATTGTAATCCAATCACAGCTTAATGACTTTCAATTAGTATGTTAATATTCACGTCGACAATCTTATGATTTTTACAAATTCACTCACATTGTCATAGCGCTGTGACGTTAGTTTACCTCATTTTTGTTGATAACCCCAGATTTAAATGGGGTTTAAATAATTCAAGGGATCTCTAAGTACTTACAGAAATTTCTCCATTTATTATTATTAAATTTCTTAAAGTTAATATTATAGCCAAGTTGCGTAGACCCAGGTAAGCTGCAAATATTACATAGAAGACAATCTGGAAATTAAAACATGCGGATTTTACATTACGTTTATGTATATGATGAATTTATGAAAGCTTATGTCTGAAGCGCATTCTTTTTTTTTAACAGGTGAGTGTGATAAATACTAATCTATCTCTGCTATGCTAAAGTTCACCCTCATCGTTCTGCCGGTCTGTCGTGATTGAGTAACAAACATCCATCCTTACAAACATTTATTAATAGCAGTATCATATATTTATGTACTAACCATTTTCTGAAATGTTGTCTCGACAATCATATAAGTCTGCAGAATATTCAAATATACATCATACAGAATATTCCAATACTCTTCTCTTTCCGATTCCTCGCTGTTTCTTAAGTTTTGAACTTTTTCAATCCAAACACGAAGCATTTTCTCTAATAATTTGAAAACCACCGAAGCATACACCACGTTTATATCGAAAGCGATGCAGGAATACGCTCTAATATTCTCGATAACTCTAGACCGCATGACAGCAAAGCAAATGACGAAAAGAATGCAATAAATATTAAGAATGATAACCCAAGTCCAGTTACGGATAACGAAACGCCGGAGATCGTGGCCATTTATCTGTAGAACTTTAAGCACTCTTTGGATTTTCAAGACCATTAAGATATTGCTGTAGCGGTACAAAATTATAGACAAGCCGTTTATTAAATCCCCGGAGAAGAAGAAGAGGTAGTCGAACGTAACACCCGTACAATTAAACAAACTGTTTTCCCTCCATGGAATACTTAAAAAAGTTAGCGAATTGATCAAACTATAGAAGCAGACACTTTGATATGTGAGCATACAAAACACTTTTATGAAGCAGTAAATATAAGTATTAGGAGTGATTATGTTGTTACGAATAGAATACTTCGCGGATAAGAAAACATTTTGCATCAAATTCAACGGTCTTAGTACTGATTGTAAATCCTCTTCGATCACGTTATTGTGGAAAATTATAATATTAGATGATACTGTTGGTACATTCTGGTTTAAAACAGTGATTTTGTTTGATTTGAAATATTTTTTTAAAGGCGAGAACATGTTAGTCTTCAGTTTGAGGTGTATTAAAAATAAAAGAAAAGTCAATCGATTGGTAAGTAATAAGATAGTATGTACTGATACTGAAGCAATTGGTTCTTAGTATTTAAGTGACTTGTTTGTTTGTTATTCTAATTCATATTCCTAATTGTGTTTTAACGAGTGAATTACAGATGCTGTCGCAATGGTCTAGTGGTTAAGGCAACCTGTCATGTGATCATGTGTGTCATGGCTGTAGGTTCGCAACCGGGCAAAAGCAAATACCAATGTTACCTTTTCCAATTCATTCCCACTTCTAAATTTATCTTGGACATCACTGACATTGGTGATGGAAAACATCCTGAGGAAACCTGGGCTTATAAAAGTTAAGCATCCCAATCCACCTTGTACAAGCATGGTGATTAATGCTCGTGCCGTCTCTGTATGAGAAGAGGTCTCTGCCTTGCAATGAGAAAATAAAAGACTTATATTATCAAATTATAGATACACAAACTGTAATAAAACAATAGTATAAGAAGTAATGAAGCTTGCAAACTGTAGCGGTAGTTCAGCGTCTATGATGAACAAGCCGCATGTGCTCATCTTCTTGAATGACGCCTTCTGTACTCGTTGGATGTTCTTGAAAGTTCTTTTTTCGGGGTCTGTAATAAAATACTTCGATTGTTACAAGTGTGCGGCATTCTACAACTACATTATCATTATTTGTATATTTTACCCGTTAGTAAAGCCGAAACACTAATTATTTTGGTCCCTAAACTTATCATTTGACCGTGATTTTTTGTTTGGTACGACTACAAAGATTCAATACTTTTTTTAACCGAATTAAAAAAAAGAAGGATGTTATAAATTCGGTTGTTTTTTTTTGTTTGCTGCCTTAGAACTTAGTCAATTACTAACCGATTAGGAAATCTATTTTTATTTGAAAGGATATACTCTCAGATTGGTACCATAGATTTTTTATCATAACTTGCATTTCTTTTCAAATTTTGACTTTAATAGAGTGCCTTCTAATAATGTCGTTGAAATTAATGATTTGACTTCGACTTTGACTTTAGGTAAACTGTTCAAGGTTATCGCTAATTGTCTGAGTAACCATAGCAACCAAGGCAAAGGTCATAAGTACAATATTATTAGAACGTTTTACGCACTTACCAGAACAATTTCTTGATTTCATGAGCAAGACACAGGTACTCTGAACTTCTCTCATTGCTGCATAGAATCTCTCACATGCCTTGCTCAGGCATATTAGAACGATGATATTTTTCAGGTTCCAAATTTCAATTAAGGTTAGTAAGACGACATACTGAAACAGGAACACGAATAGAAAATTATTACTTAGGTATAATTCCCAAGGTGACTCCGCGATCAGTTACGCCTTTGGTTACTGTTCCGCTCCCGTTGGTCTTAGCTTGAAGTTATATAAGTATAAACCTTTCTCTGGAATCACTGTGTCCATTAATGTAACAAACTCTTCAGTTTTATAATTTTAATATAGATGAGATAGTATGCAAAAACTAAAACAATATAAACAAGAAAATACTCGATGTAAGTAATTTTAAAAATATTGTATATACACAAAATTTCATGATTTGTTATTTTTCACCATTAATGGGTTGTGGAGGTCAGATAGGAAGTCGCTCCATGTAAAACACTGGTATTCAGCTGCATCCGGTTAGACTGGAAGCCGACCCCAACGCAGTTGGGAAAAGGCTAAGCAGATGATGATGATGATGTTATTTTTCACATGAAAAATTTGAGCTATTCCACCTAAAAAGGCTAATGAGTCCATCTCACTCCTTTGAGATGTGTGCTTTTGTATTCTGTTTACATAATCAATTTGCGATGTGTGTTTGTTTTTTTTTTATAATCAATTTGTGAAGATCGAGGACGCTTTGGCATAGCCTCCAACGCATTGATGCGCTCAATGTTACAGTCAGTGTATTTTGCTTCTTTAACAATTTCTTTGATAGTTTTAAACACATGCCACCATGTCTTACGGTTAAGAAATGTAGTCCAGAGTTCATGCCAAGATTCGAAGACGTTTTGTGTCTTGGGAATGTCAAAAGGCTTTCTTTTTATTGTTTTTTCTTTCTTTCCGGCGAACTTTGGGTCTACATTGATACACTCTGCCTAACCCTTCGGGAATATAGGCGTGATGGTATTGTTTATTACATTCTTCCCAGAGACATAATATTTATCGAACCAAAGTCCTGCGATTTCCTCTGGTAACACTTTATCTTTAACAAGTTGAAAAGTTTCTGCTATCTCGCTGGGATCTAGGAATGCCAAAGCAAATAAATGCCTAATTTTATGAGCAAATGAAAAATCATTTCTATACTTGTTTGCTGAATAAACTTTGTATACATTCTGGAAATTGCTGCTTAACGGCGCATTCATAGCTGCTATTTCAAAATAGTTTGAAATGTATTAGCGCCTTATCTTTTTAATAATTGTAATAAAATTATATAACATGTTTCTGACTTATGCGATAATAATGTAAACACTGAAGGTAGAAATTTATTTGTGCCGCTTTCTGTTCCTATTGAAGCATGTATGGTACTCGTATATATTAGTGAGAATTGTGTTGGACATGTAGAGAACGTGCCATCTATTACTCAACATATTGAAAATACGACTACACTCTCATTTTGGGCAATACATTGACCGATTAAAAATTACTCTTCTCCACCTTTTGAAAGATAGTCCGGTATATCAAAATTAAATGTATTAGGGATTTTCAGTTGTGCTGTATTTCTAATGCGGTGCACAATCATTCGTGCTGCTGCTTTATTAGACAAGCGGGCAGCACTCGTACTTGGAACATCCTGGAGGCAGCGGTTTACAATTTGTGACGGAGAATCCATAGATTTTTTTGCTATTTTTTTATCTTTTTATTTCCCACTCCTGGGCAAAACTTCCCTCCACTCCTTCCATCCTTCTCTTTTAAGCGCCTCGTTTCTCCAGTTTTGAAGGAATCTGTCGAGTTCGTCCCGCCATATCCTTCGTGGCCTGCCGCGACCCCAACTCACTGTCTTGGGGCTTTGAGCTATTTTGGCCCATAGTTTGTCATGTGGCAGACATATCCTGCCCAGTCTCATTACAGTTGGGCAACCTTTTTTATTTGCTATATTCCTTGTTTTTGATTTATTCTACTATTTGTATTCGCTTCTCTGGCTCTGGCAAATGTCCATGTGCGTTGTTTTGATGGATGATCGAATATTATTTTTACAGTAGTGCCACAACCTTTAGCACTACTCCGCGTAGGTACATCTCCAGTAAATTGTATCTCTTCCTTTTTTGTTTAAGTGATATGAATAACCATTCACTATAAAAATACTTGCTCTATGTTTTAAGTCTACTAATTAGCACGCACACATAAAAAAAAAATTATCATTGGCGGCGCGACAATAGGAAAAGGAAAACTAAATGCGTAGGAAACGTTTGTTAATCTGTACTGCGCTGTAGTTTAGATCTATTCTACATTTTTCTTTCATTTTCTTCTTTCACTTTACTTTTCATTTTTCTCATTTCTGCTTTCATATTATTTTTCAAGTGGCACAGGTGTCGCTTACGTCATGTCTGTCAAGCCCTGTTTTGTGATCGTAAATAACGATAATATTCAAACTCAAACTTTTTATTATGTTCATAATCACACTTTAAAAATAATTATCTAATTATTTTCCGCAAATTGATAATAATTTCCAAAGGCATTTTTTGTCAACCAATGTATCTAAAAACAGTGGTTTCCTTGCCTTGTTTAGGCGTAAGATCTAGAGGTAGAGGAGGTAGAGGTAGAAACGGCGGGATGCTTTGTTTAATGATATGTAGAGGAACAAGAAATAATTTGCTAACCAATAGCGCTTTTGACGACCAGACCAACGAAGCAAATAAGATTCATGATGATATAACAATATAAGCTTCTTGCAATCTAGTAATTTCTTATTCACTACTGTTTTATTGAACTCAATCATAATGTGTTTGAAGTGAAACTTCTTTACGCACGCTTGACTTGGGGAGTAAGCTGGTGAATGCGTGACGAGACTGTTACGAAAAGTGTGATCGGGCGAAGCGAACGGAAGGTGAGAGGGAGACATACGTTAGTGAAGAAGTTACGTTTCATATATTCATATTCCTTTATTTGCATATTACATATTACTGTAGGGGCAAGAAAGAGAGGTTCGCGCGCACATTTTCTTTCTCCCTTCCTCTCATAGCCAGTTACTAAATGGAGCTAAAGAAGTTTTACTTCAGTCGTGTGGTCACACTCGTTGTGTTTTTTTTTTTAGTTTATATGTAGTACTTACTTTGAATTTGCCTCTTGCTACATGTACCCTTAAAGTTAAAGCCATTGCTAAGTTCCTCAAACTTTGATAAGCTGCTAATATTATGTAAAATAAAATCTGAAAAATTAAATGGGAAATTAGCATAGTTATTTACAATCTCTGTAACTAGCTTTATCTTTTTACTGTACAACATAATGAAATACGTTTTTCTTTTAGTAAGAGTATGTATGGAGTTTCTTTCCCGTTCTTTTCTATACGAAACTACGTTTTGGAATGGGCAACTAGGTTCAATAATTTTAATTACTGGACGTCCAAAAGTGCCTTTTAATGGTCTAATGATTATAAATGATTTGACTTTGATTTTTGACTCCATCCACGTGAATGTCAGTTACCGCGGTCGCAGATGAAGTCATGGAATAAAAACTGGTCTGTATTTTTTTGGGGTTAAATTGTACATCATACCAAATTTCACCAAAATCTGTTCAGCGATTTAGTTGGGACAGCGTAACAGACAGACGGTCAGAGTTACTTTCGCAGTTATAATATTAAGCATGGAGAATATTTACATGCTTACCATATGCCGAAACGTCTTCTCTGTAATCATGTACACCTCCTGTATATTTAGGTATACATCAAACATAATATTCCAGTACTCTTCACTTCCTGAATCTCCAGTAATTCTTGAGTTTTGAACCTTCTCTATCCATACGTGAATCAATTTTTCCAATAATTTCACTATCACCGATGCATACACAACGTTGACGTCGAAAGCGGTATAGGCATAAATCGAAATAACATCATTTAAGCCAATATTGAAAATAATGAAGTAACAAATGAAAAACGTAACACATACAAGATGTAAAAAAATAATGTAACTCCAACTGCAGATGACGAATTCTGTAAGATTTTTTCTATTTACTTGAAGAACTCTTAGCAGATGTTGAATTTTGAAGACCAACAATTTATTGCAATAGCTGTGCCTAACATTTGAAAGGAAGCTTATCAAGTCTCCGGAGAAAAAGAGAAAGTAGTCAGTGGTAATACAAGTACAATGGACTAAAGAGTTAACCTGCCAAGAGTGAATAAAGGAATTAAGGGAAAAGATCAAGTAATACAAACAGATACATTGATATAAGAGCATACAGAATGCTTTTACAAAGTAGTAGGGATAAGAATTAGAAGTGATAATGTTGTCACGAATAGAATACTTCGCGCACAAGAAGAGACTTTGCATCAGATTCAACGGTCTTAGTACTGATTGTAAATCTTTTTCCATCACGTTATCTAGTACTAGTATTCTGTTTGTTAGGAGTGTCGGTACTTGCTCCATTACAGCGGAGATACTGTTCAATTTTAAATATTTTTTTAAATTCGAAAACATGGTTGCTGCTTGGCCGTTTAGCGTGAATTGATGTTGTTAAAGAAAATTAATCGATCAGTGAGTCATTTATTATATCCTAGTACTTACTAAAGAAAATATTGTAGTAATATTGTAAAGAGGTAAAATTGTTAGTTTGTAAAAGGTTCTTCGTTACTCGTAACTGCCTCGTTAGCCTAGTGGTCCTAAGCACGACTGCTACGCTAGAGGTCTAGGGTTCGATTCCCAGGTCGAGCAAAAAGTGTTATTGGGTTTTTCTATGAAGTTCTCAGTAGCAGCTCGGAGTTTGGATTTGTGTCCGGTTAGTGGCAATAGGCTCGCCCCCTATTACATGGGACCTAAATATACCGGCGAACTGTGGGTATACATTAATACACCTCTGCCTAACCCTTCTGGGAATACAGGCGTGATGGTATATATATAGGTTATCTGTCGAATTACTAACCCGATTACCAAAGCTCATTAAATTTTATAAAACAAACTGGCATCCCGGCGTTTGTCCCTCTGTACGCTTAGATCTTTAAAACTTAGCAAAGAATTTTCATGCGGTTTTCATCAATGGAAAAAGAAATTAAAGAGGAAGGTTTATACGTATAGTAAATGTTATGACCAACGGGAGCGAAGCAATAACTGAAAGGTAACAAAACGCGGGTGACACCGCGGGGCATATAACTTGTTTATTGAAATAAAGCTAGAAGATTGCCCTTTGTATAATTTAACGGACAAAATCGGGTGCGGAAAAGTAAGTATTCAAATATTTCATTGTCCTACATATTTGTAATTAATTCAAATTCATATTTGTAATTAATTTGTATGTTAATTTTCGGTTGATATCGGTAAAGGTAAACATCGTGAGGAAACTTGGACTTATAAAATTAACTAATATTTGTCCGCGACTTCGTCTGCGTGAATGTCGGTTTTCTACGAAAATATATTTTTTTGTACCTTTGTTACTCCTTATAATATCAGACATCGGGTAGTGAAAGTCCCGTCACAATCAGTCCAGCTGTTTTAGCGATTAGCCGCTATAAACAGACAAACCGACAAACAAAACAAACATATGACTTTTCTTTTTGTTACAAGAATAGTTTGTTAAACAAAATATAAGTATATGTATATCATACTAGCTATTGCCCGCGACTTCGTCCGCTTCAAATTTTTTAAATGATCCCACAGGAACTGTACATTTTTCTAGGATAAAAAGTATCCTATGTGATATTCCACAATAAAGTCTATCTTTGTGTTAAATTTCATCCAGAATCGTTCAGCCATTTAAGCGTGAAAGAGTAACAAACATTCATCCATCCATCCATCCATCCATCCATCCTCACAAACTTTCTCATTTATGATATTAGCAGGATGCGTTTAGTACAAAGCTGTCATCGACAGACAATAATACAGACAGGCACTACAATTTAATTTATTTCATATAAATCTGACATTCGCTTTTCAGGGGGTGAAAACACTCACGAAAATAAACAATTTTTAAGATAAAAAAACATTGTTCCCGAAAGAATTTCTTGCTCTCTAAAAATTTATTTCTCCCTAACTGACTTAATCTTCAATAATTCAAAAATGTAGACTTTTGACCTTTGCCTTCCGACTTTTGTCTTTGACTTTGATTTTGAAGAAATAAAAGACAAAATAATGATTACACTCTGGAGACTTCCCGAGGTCTCATAAGCAATAATATCGATGTGGCTCAGGAATTTGCAACTTTCTTTACCAATATCCCAATTAAAACCACAGAAACTTTAGATTCCTCGCCCTCACTTGCTATAGATTTATTAAGAGCGAATGTTTCAGCCTGTCCTAAGGAATTTAAATTTAGACATATTAACCCTGTGGATGTCATAAAGGCTTTCAAACAACTTAAGATCAAGGTTACAGAAGATATGTGGGGCATGTCTACTAATGTGTGTAAGTCTATTATTGAGACAGTTGCACCCTATTTAGCTTTAATATTTAACTTATGTGTAGACCAAGGGGTTTTTCCGACTTTAATGAAACACAGCAAAGTTATACCACTTTTTAAATCCGGGGATAGTAAAGACACCAATAACTATAGACCCGTTTCGGTTTTGCCGGTGTTCAGCAAGGTGTTTGAAAAAGTGATGCTCAATCAAATGCTTAATCATTTTAACTGTAATAACATCTTACACGACCAGCAGTTTGGTTTCACCAGAGGGCGCTGCACTACAGACGCCGGTGTCACTTTAATCAAGCACATCTTTAATGCATGGGAGGACTCACAGGATGCCATTGGCATTTTTTGCGACCTCTCAAAAGCATTTGATTGCGTAAATCATGAGACCCTCCTCCAGAAGCTTGAGCATTACGGCCTCGGTCAACTAGCGCTTAGCTCACTGAAATCGTATTTAAATGATAGACTACAGCAAGTTCAAATAAACGGTGTAAATTCATCAGGCTTGAAAGTAAAGATGGGAGTTCCGCAGGGTTCAATATTGGGTCCGTTTCTCTTTTTAGTCTACATAAATGATTTACCTCATTTACTAAAAAATCAACCTAAAATGGTGTTATTTGCTGATGATACTTCACTGATTTTTAATGTAAATAGACGGACACAGCACCTTGACGAAGTAAATAACGCTATGCTTAAGGTTCATAATTGGTTTACAATAAATAACTTAGTGTTAAATGAGAAGAAAACTAAATGCATAAGATTTGCTTTACCGAACGTTAGAAGTAGTGCATGTAACGTTATATTGAATAAGGAAGTACTAGAATTCGTCGATAAGACAGTTTTCTTGGGGGTTTCGCTTGACTCAAGGCTGCAGTGGGGTCCTCATTTAACATCTCTTGCAGGGCGGTTGAGTTCAGCCGCTTACGCTGTCAGGAAAATCCGACAATTGACAGACGTGGATACCGCGAGACTGGTCTATTTTAGCTACTTTCATAGTATCATGTCTTACGGTATTGTGCTATGGAGACGGGCTGCAGACATAGAATCTATTTTTATTTTGCAAAAGAGGGCTGTCAAAGCCATCTATAATCTTGGCAGACGCGAATCTCTAAGGGAATTGTTTAAAAAAATTAATATCATGACGGTACCTTGTCAATATATATATGAAAACATTATGCATGTTCGGAAAAATCTTCATCATTTTAGAAAAGTTGGTGATGATAGACATAATTTTAATACTAGAAATAGGAATAAATTAGAGCAACCGAGTTTTCGATTGTCAAAAGTACACACTTCTTTTATGGGGTATTGTGTAAAATGTTATAATAAAATACCGCTCAATATTCTCGAACTAAATGAGAGAAAGTTTAAAACATGTATTAAACGCACACTATGTAGTCAAGCATATTACAAATTAGAAGATTATATAAATTTAAACGATCAGCTCAATTGTATAACAAAATAAATAAAGAAATTTTTCTATATGCAAAATCTTATCATAAATGTAAAGAATAAGAATAAGAATAAGAATAAGAATAATTTTATTTTGCAAATATGGGTACAATAGTTGTTATAAATCAAAATCAGTTCAGCCATATTTTACCATTCGGCATGCAAATATTTACATTAATATTAACGTTATTATTAAATTATATACCTTAATATAATATACATTTTACACTTTATCCAAATTATACATCCAAATTATCCAAATTATACATAAAATAAAAAGTCATAATAACATACATTCATTAGTCAAGTTGAAACATTGAAATTATTATAGGTACATGTCAAATTATAAATAGAATATAAGTCGTACAACAGTCGTCATGGTAGAGAAAAAACAAAATATTTTAACTAACACAAATTTTTGTCGTTAAAAAACTCGTTTATAGAGTAGTACGCTTTACTTAAGAGGAATTCCTTTAATTTATGTTTAAAAACATTGATCGCCGAAATACATTTAACGTCGTTTGGTAATTTGTTATAAATTTTTACTCCCATTCCAAATATACTAGATTTAAATTTAACTGTTCTACATCTAATTCCCGATAGCTCATTTTTGTGCCTTGCACTTCTAAGTGTTTCATATTTACTTATATCACTTTTTATCATTACTGCCGCTTCGTAAATATATAATGAAGGCAGAGTTAAAATTTTTAAACTCTTGAACACTTCCCGGCATGAGTCAGTCTGTTTAAGCCCGGTTATGCTTCTCACACATTTCTTTTGGGCTTTAAGAGCATATTCTCTGTTGGAGGAGTTTCCCCAGAACAGAAGGCCATACTTTAGTGTGGAGCCCACATATGCATGATATGCGTTTAATAATGCACTCTCGTTCACAACTTTCCTGAGCATGTACAGGGCGTATGAATGTTGGTTCAATTTTTTACAGACCTGGTCAACATGGTGTTTCCAATTCAGTCCACGGTCAATATGTATACCCAAAAATTTTGTGACATTGACTTCTTTTACTATTTCACCTTTGTAATTTATTTGCATTTTTTTCGTTTTTGAAATGTTGTTTAACTGGATAAAACCATTGACATTTGAAGATACTGAAGCTCTCCTACAAAACGTAACTTAATACAAATACACGACCCCCTCAAACACACACAGACCCTCCCACCTTCACATACATTCACGCACACATACACAAACAACCACACATCCATAACACTCATGTACACTCAACAATCACATGGCCCACTCATGCACACGCACTCACACGATCATGTAACTAGGTATACTTTGTTTTTAATTACTCCCATTTTCTGTTTTAATATTGTGTTTTAAGTAAATTAACTACTGTTGTGAAGGAGCGGAGTCTTCTAATACAGGCATTATTTGCTTAAATGAAGACTCCAAACCTAAAATTGTTTGTGTATAACTTTTAGGCACAATAAACTATTATTATTATTCTTATTATTATTATCATTTATTCATTAAATTACATATAAATTACATTTTTAAATATTAGTATAAAAAAATAAAAACATTTAAAAATATAAAAAATAGTAGCCCACCGGCGTCGGGAACAGGGTCCAAGCCACCGGTGGTCAGGGCTCCTGAGAAAGGAATCTCCTAACGATACGCGCCGTGTCTAGGAGAACCGCTTTCTGAATCAAGCCCTTGATCCAGCCACCCAACGAGAGCCTCCTAAGATGTTGGTCGAGGCTCTTGGCAATCAAGCCATTGGCTGAAACGACTATCGGCACAATGATCGCTGAGTCCACATCCCACATGTCGACAACCTCGCGAGCCAAGTCAAGATACTTGATCTTCTTATCATTCTCGGCCTTCACGAGGTTCACGTCATGTGGGACTGTTATGTCAACAATCATTGCGCGCTTCTCTAAGCGATCCACCACCACTATATCAGGCTTATTGGCTACAATAGTCCTGTCAGTGATGATGGATCGGTCCCAGTACAGTGTGACATTGCTATTTTCGAGAACTGGGTCGGGCACATACCTATAGTACGGTACTTCCGATTCTACAAGGCGGTATTTCAGAGCAAGTTGCTGATGGATGATCCTGGCCACAAGGTTGTGCCTATGCAAGTACTCTTCGTTAGCTAGACGAGAACACCCAGAGATAATGTGGCGGATTGATTCCCCCGGCCGGTGGCATCCCCGACAAATGTCAACCGTGCCATCCTTCACAATAAATCTCCGGTAGTTATTCGTCATGATAACTTCGTCCATAATTGCACAGACAAAACCCTCGGTTTCCCCAAATAGGTCACCGAAGCGAAGCCAGGATACGGACGCTAAGAAATCTACATCGGGCCCATGCAAGGCCCGGAAAAAGCGTCCGTGAAGCTCCTTACTCTGCCATACCTCCTCGCGATCTTTAGTCTCCAGCACTACTGGTTTGCGCCAGTTCTCTTTAGCCAAGGAGAGCGGGGTGAGGCCCTTATCCACTGCCACCACATCTCGGTGCATCCCCACGTCGGCTTCAAGGAAAAATTCCCTGAGACTGCATATCTCGCGGTTGTGGAGAGTCTTAGCATTTAAGAATCCACGACCTCCACACTTCCGCGGAATATACAGTCTCATCACCGATGACCGTGGGTGATGCATCCGATATGCCGTTAACAATGTACGGACCCTCCTATCCAGGGCGTCGAGTTCCGTTTGAGTCCATTTAAGTATGCCGAAAGAGTACATCAATACCGGCATGACCCACCCGTTGAAGGCGCGCACCTTATTTCCGCCTGATAAAAGACTATTAAATACTTTTTTCAGGCGGCCAAAGAAGCGCTCCTTCAACGATTGCTTCACGTCAACAGTATTGATGCCCAACGCTTCCGACATACCCAAATACTTATAGGTCTCCGTTGAAGAAAGGGATCTAAGGTTTATGGATTCCGAGAGTTGAACTCCCTCGGACTCCATAATCTCCCCTCGCTTGACATGCATGACCGCACATTTGTCCACACCAAATTCCATCCTGATGGCGCTACTGAAAGTTTCTGTTACCTTCAGTAGCTCCGTCAGTTGCAAGTTGTTGGGGGCAAAGAGTTTCAGGTCATCCATGTAAAGTAGGTGGGATATTACCTGACCTCCTCTCTTCAACCGATAGCCTAGACCTGAATCCTCCAGCAGTGTGCTTAGGGGATTCAAGGCTAAGCAGAACCAAAGCGGACTCAAACTATCGCCCTGGAATATACCACGCTCAATCCTTATCGGTTCGCTATTCCTCTGGATATTTCGACATCCTGGATAGCGAAGGACCGTACTCCATTGCCCCATACACGACATCAGGAAGGCGCGTAGAGTTGCATCAATTTTATACAACTCCAGCACCCTCATGAGCCATGCATGTGGCACCGAGTCATAGGCCTTCTTGTAATCTATCCAACATGTCGACAGATCCTTCCGGGATCGACGAACCTGTTGGCTGATAGCCATGTCAATGAGGAGCAGCTCCTTAGTACCACGGGATCCAATCCTACATCCATTCTGAGAGGGGGACATGATAGAATTAATCTCAATATGATTGTTAATTTTAGCTCTCAAAATGGATGTAAGAACCTTATAGACCGTCGGCAGGCATGTGATCGGTCTATAATTTTTGGGTTCCGCAGTACTACCTGACTTGTGGAGCAGGTGGGTTATTCCTGTTGTTAGAAACTGGGGCAGCGATCCAGATTCCAAGGCTGACTGGAATCGGGACGCCAAGCAAACGTGCGATCCTCTGAACCATTTTATCCAGAAATTATGCAGCCCGTCCGGTCCAGGAGATTTCCAATTAGGTAATGGACGGACCGCACGAGCTACATCTTGGGGGCAGATGGTAATTGCCCCCATTTCTGGAATTGGGTCGCACGCTCGCTCGATATCCCGAGTCCAATCACCCTCAGTGTGACTGACAGGCACCGACCAGATGCTACGCCAGAACGAACACATGGCGTCATCATCCGGCAGGGGCGTATCAGACACGCCTTGGTCCGGTCGCTCCCAATCCCTATAAACCCACCTTTCATTACTTTGGAATGTGCGATTCTGTGTGTATCGTTCCACTCGCCGCTTGTACCTACGAATACGGCTTGCCCATGCATACACCTTCTGCTTCAGGAAGTCGATGCGCTCTGTGACCCGGGACATATAGTCTCGAGGACTGATATCAGTCCCCGAGAATGCCCGTCTCACAAAGCGCATCACTCTTGGGCGAGTATTGCCCTCCCTAAAGCAGATTAATTTGCCGATGAGCACTCTGGCCTCACTAATACGCCGCTCAATTCTGTACTGCCACATTGGCACAGCTGGTCGCGTAGCTCTGTCATTATTAGGAAATTTGACATGAGCTACACGACACGCCGCAACAGCCGCACAGTACAGAATCGAGTGCGCATCAGCAAGGTCTTCACAGCTATCAAAATAATTCGATAACTGCGAATCCAGAGCACACACCAGCGCCTTATTTTTGTTATGCATAGGCAAACGTGGTAAGCGTGGTCTGAGCTCGAGCGGCATGAGTCGATACTCCCGAACCGCACCCTCCAAAGCACTCCTCAATTCCTCACTACACTGGGTACTTACATGAGTAACCATGTCATCACTTTCCTCATCTACACGACTGGATGTTGGGATGGACTGTGGCCGTGCCACATCCACAGTCTGCGACGGAGGGGTAATGACATGGCTCCTTTGCATCTCAGTGCGAATGCGATCAAGCACAGTATCATCCAACATATGATTACGCAAGATGACACGCACCTGATCCGATAGTCGTTGTGCCGTAACGTTGACAGCTGGCTCAAGCACCTGAAACAGAGAGAGCATCCGACCACGGTACGCAGTCAGGTTACTTCCCCCCTCTGTAGCCCCAAAGTATGAGCGCATGACACTTTCATTAATAGACTGTGTCCATCTCATGCGCTGCACACTTCCACCGGTAGCGGGGACCCTATCAGAGGCCAGTGGGCCTCGAAGTCCTAAGCTGGCCGGCGGCCGGCGTCCTCCCCGTCGACGTACAGGTGGTGGCGTCGTCGGCGGAGAGAAGTACTCGTCGCTAGAGCTCGACGCAACTGCCGCGGTCGGTGTCACTGCACTCACGATGGGGCTGGTTTCCGACGGCGGCGAGGCGGAGCTGGGCGACGAGTCCGGAGGTGGTGAGAGTGCATTTCTGCGGGCTCTGGCTCTTGTCAACATTTTCGTTCGTTATCATTTTCTTCCTTCATTGGGAGATCATGTCATGACGGCCTTGACAGCCGTCATTCAAATTTAATTTTCTTTGGTTTTTTCATAATATGATTTGTTTTATAGTTTTTATTCGATTTGCGGTAAATTTAGGTGGTATATGGGAACTGGAGACGAAAGAAGGTACAGGTGATGGTTTGCTTGAATATAATTTGTAAATAAAGGAGAAGAAAAAATTTTGATGACTTGTTGATGTTAGTGTTGCCAGTCTAATTATTATAAATGATAAAAATGCTTGGCTTAATGCTAGTCCTGCTCCACAGCCACTCAGGCACACAAATTAATATACATTTTTTTTTTCTAAATATAACGATGTTATTAGCACCTTTTTTATTGACCTTAATAACGTATACCGTTATTATAATTTTTACTGATTTTTTTTTTTCTACTTATTACAGTTTATTTTTTGAAAAGGTTCGCTGATGACCTTAGTTTTGTATAATTTTACATCATATATTTCAATTTTGTAAATGTGACTACCATGGAGCCATTTACTTGTTAAGTTACTATGTGTTGGACACTGAGCAAGGCAGTTGAGAGCTTTGTCATGCTCACTTTAATGTCTTGCTGACGGTGGCGCGTGGGTTGGATCGTTTGGTTCCCTTCAAGATGGTTGAGCTAAGCGGTGCTGATGCACGCGTCATATTCGTGAACGGGTGCTGTCAGTTGGGATTGGTCATCTCTTAACTGCCATGTCTTATAAAAATAAAAATAAAATAAAATAGTTTTATTGTGTCTCAAAATTATTACAATACATGTAAAATGAAACATCCCCATTAAGTTATCAAAGATACTTGTGTTGGGGCGGCTTCGCTCATTCCCTTAATTGTATCTATATTGAGACAAGAACTCATGCAAACATTCAAGATAATTATGGTAAAACTAAAACAATATGACAAATGAAAAGTAAACATAAAGAAACCAAGAAATAAAAATATTTTAAGCACATAAATAAGAGAAAATAATTAAAATAAAAAATAAATAAATGAAGTATGCGAGTGTGTGTGAGTTTTGTGAAATGGTGGAGTTGTGTATGTGGAGTGTGAGTATGTGTGCGAATGTGAAAGTATGTTTTTGTATGTGTGGTACCTTAATGACGTTAATATTCTTATTTTAGATTCAAAGTGACACTGTGCTAGCTCATCCTGGATAAGATTAGTTCTGTTTCATGATAAGTGAGAGGATTCAACCAATTACTAATAATTTTTTTACAATCGTATGAAACTTTGGGATGAAATTTCAGTTTAGCATTTACCTTGTTATAGATGTAGGCTGATTGAGTAGTGAATTGTCGTCTTGCAAATGCAGTGCGAACCCTAGGGGACCGAGCTACTATGTCATTTCGTCTTTTCTCCTGATAATTTGAATTTAGAGGAGTTGATTTATGTAGGTGCAATATCACGTTTAAAATATATAATTTTCTTACTGACAGTAAACCACTTATTTTATATAGGTCAATAGTAGGGTATCTGAATGGCTTAAAATACATCACCTTGACGAGAGATCTCTGAGCTCGTTCTAAGTCGAGAAATTTTGTTTTTGCTGCTCCTCCCCACACAGGTAAGCAATATGCGATTACTGGTTGCACAAGTGCAGTATAAATGTTATTTAGTGTTGAGGAAGGCATCACATGGCGAAGAGTTTTAAATAGCCATATAAGTTTTCTAACGCGCGACATTACGACCTCGATATGTGCGTACCAGGATAGACATTCGTCAACGTAAATACCTAAGTATCTTGTTGAGGAAACCTGTTCAATTTGTTGACAGTTACATGCATCATTACGGTCTTTACACTCATGCAAAATAATGTTGAATTCGGACCCTGGCTTAGATCTTTTACTGGGTGAAAAGCAGATATAATTAGTCTTTGATACATTTAGAGTTAATAAATTTGTCTTCAGCCAACTAGATATGTAATTTAGACCTTGTTCAGCAATTTCCCGTACAGATTCCCATGTCTCGCTATGGAAAACAATTGCTGTATCGTCTGCGTAGCAATATATTTTTCCACCGTTAATTTTTAATTTGCACAGTTCATTAATGTACACCAGGAAGAGAGTTGGCCCGAGCACACTTCCCTGTGGAACGCCGTAAACTACATTTTCTTCATCACTGAGCCTGTCCCCTATTTTGACCTGCTGTGTACGATTACTCAGGTAACTCTGAAAAAGGGAGAGCTCTCTACCTCTAATACCAATCGCCTCTAGCCTACGAACAAGGATGGGAACAGAAACGGTGTCAAAGGCCTTTTTGAGGTCCAAAAAAACCGTCACACATTTGGATCCCTTGTCCACGTTCATTGTTATCTCTGCCGTCATTGCTGTGACAGCGTCCTGGGTTGACTTCCCCTGTCTGAAGCCATACTGTGTTTCTGAGAGTATGTTGTTTTTGTTTAAGTATGATACCAATCTCTTATTTATTATCTTTTCTACTACTTTAGACACAGCAGATAGGACGGATATTGGTCTATAATTGTTGACGTCGCTCGTGCTCCCACCCTTATGCACAGGCGTAATTAGAGAACGTTTTAGGCTAGTGGGAAAAGTACCTGACTCAAAACACAGGTTAGTTAACTGACATATTAGAGGAACGACAATATCACGAGATAACTTTAGAAAATGTATAGGTATATCATCCCAGCCGGTTGCACTCCCTGAGTTTAAAGACATGACTATACTGTCAACTTCTGCTAAGTCAGTTTCCAGCAGAACAAGTGAGGTGGATTGAGATGTAGCGTAAGTATTCTTAATAATAGTATTATGCTCTTCTCCAATCTGAGTTATGATATTTTCTGCTAAAGTCTTCCCTATAGTGACAAAGAAATTATTTATCTGATTTAATGAGTCGAGAGTGTTAGTCACCGTTTGAAGAAGATTAATACTTGTAGATTTTTGTTTTTTGTAATGCGTGATATTGTTAATTTCACGCCATAGCAGTTTGGGATTGTTCATACAGCCGGCAATTTGTTTTTTATGGTATTGTCTTTTCACTTTTTTAATTAAATTTGAGCAAAAGGTGCGAAAGCGTTTAAATGTTATTTTAAGAATTATGTTATAGGGATCTCTTCTTGACTGTAGTTGCATTTTGTTTCGAAGCCTTATGCATCTCAATACACCTAATGTTATCCAGGGCTTTAATCTTCGCTTAGAGCTGGTGACCGTCACAACACAAGAGTTCCGTTGTAGAGATGTTCTTATTACGTCTATGACAGCTGCAGCATAAATTTCCGGGTTTTTATAAGTATTTAAGTAGGATATATCTGTGTTTACAAAACAATTAAAAGCGTTCTCGAAGTTAGTAACTGTTTTTGATTTTACATATTTTTTAGCTTGGCATTGGTAGTAAATTTTTAACAAAACCGTCGCGTGGTCGGTTATGGATGTGTTCAGTACTACAACAGAAGCTGAGTATTTAGACCTATCCATCCTAATAAGCATGTGATCGAGGCAACTCTCCCCTCTGGTGGGCAAACTATGCCCCGGAAAAAAACCATGTGATGCTGTCATATTCAGATAATTTAATCTATTTCTTCTTACTTGAGACGCCTCCGTAGTTCCCTGGATAAGATTTATGTTTAAATCCCCCGTGATGATAATATTATTATGAGATTGAGTAGATTCTAAATGATCGTTTAAAGATTCAATAAATTCATCTGCTGATGTATTTGAGGGAGACCGGTAAATTCCTATGATAGTGATGTCTGATACAATTATTTGTAAGGCGGAAGCATGTGTCAGATTAATTTCGGTTGTATTCGTTATAAGATTATTTCTGACATATGCTACAACGCCGTCATTCTGGTTAAGTTGATTAGTTGTAACAAAGGGATTATAATTATTTATAACCGGGAGCGGTTTATTCGAATTTAGCCTGCACTCAGTTAAAATTATAACGTCTATATCAACTTTAAACTGCGACAAAGTAATCTCGAAGTCATCGAGATTGCTATAAATGCTCCTTATATTCTGCGTTAAAAATGTTAGGCCGCCGAGATTATTGTATTGTAAATATGTGGGCAATTGTTCGATGTCAACAACTACGGAATCAGTAATTTGGGCGCTATCCAGTTCATTAAAATTTTGTAAGTTGCTATCCATTCACTCTCATGACCGTAAATAATAGGTGTATCTTAGCATTCGTAGTATTTGATGAGAGCTGTATAGCCAGTGTCAGTAAATCTTTACTGTTTACTTTTTGATAGTAAACTGTAAAATTATCTGGAAATATTATGAGTGTGTCAGTCAATGGGCAGAATGAATGTAAATACAGTGTGTGTTTGGTGAGAGTAAGTGTAGTATAACAATAACAAGTGGAATGTGTTATTTTACTAATATAAAAGTTAATATATTTTATCCTAATATTACGTGTATTCTTAATTATGTAACATTTAGCAGAAAGTAAAAACAATGTAGTTACTGTAGACGCAAGCAAAACACGGATAACACATAACATAAGTAAAATTCTATTTAGTTTAACAAATGCTATGGAATTCATATACAAAGCTATGAGTCATGCTTCTTGCATTAACCGGTGAACCTGCGCTTCGCTTTTTATGACTATAGTAGATGAATTCTCTTCCTTTTTCACCAGAACACGCCCGTATGATGTCCAACAAAATTTGTATAGTTTCGACTTGACCAGGTCTCTAGCCAAGAAATGGAGGCGGGCACCTTTAGCGGTCAATTGCTCAGAGATAAAAACCGGTATTTCCGTGTTATTTGTAAATCCAAGATGTTTTGACTGCAATTTATTCGGATTCTTCGCATTGTATAATTTTGCCTTTTTTAGCAGATTAGTTTTCATAATCGTAGAACTCAGTTCTACGATAATGGGTGTATTAGTTACGCCTTCCTTCTTGTTGGGCAGTCGATAAATATCCCTAATGTCACGTAAATCCGCGTTAATGTTTAAGTGTTTGGACAGATTCACAACCATATTCGTTAGATCGCTGCTACTTTCCTGAGGCATTTTTGGGACATTCTTAAGTTCAATACAAGTTTTTCTACTACTCCTTTGTGTGTCTTCTAACTTGTCTTCCAGAACGGCAATACATTCCCTGTCCCTTTTTGACTGTAATTCGAGCTGATTTATTTTCTTTCGGAGTTCTTCGTTTTGACTCGTGAGATTCAAGATAGTGGTTTCGATATTACTATTAGTTTGTTCAAGCTTTAATGAAATCGATTTTAATTCTTCCTTTTGTTGAGTCATAAAGACGGCCAGCATGTCTTTAATTTCGTCCTTAAACTTTGAAAATTCTGCGGGCAAATCGTCCTCTCTTAATCTTTTACGTGTAGAAATAAAGCTCTGTGGGGTCTCCATCACCTCACTAATATTCGTTTCTGACAGAGATTTGTCCATATTTTAAAGTTAGCTCGTATTACTACTAGGGTGTAATAAACAGATAGGAGTTTGCGCTCGCGCAGTTGTGCGGAAAGGAACCGGTACTAGCCAGATTTGACAGGGGCGGCGTTTAACCTTGAAATGGGCGGCGACGCGCAGAGGTCATAAGCCAATCAGCACTAATGAGGCGGGACGTTTATGTTAATTGGCTGTACCGTGTCATCGGTACTAGGGCAACAGGTATTAGTGGGTGTATTCTTGCTTGTTACTCACGCGCAGCGGTCACTGTCGAATACCTCTTGCAGAGTTATGCTGTCCTGGTATTTCACTGAATTTAATTTATTTAATTTTGAATTAAAATATTGATAATTTAAAAAATAAACTTCGTAGGGTTCTTGTGCACGTCAGTACCAATCGGCCGTCCGAGGGGGAGAGGAATGCAAGGGGGAGGGATGTCTTACATCGTTATTATAATTTTGTTATTTTTTATATTCACCTTCATTGTTTTCACATATAGAAGCAACAAGAATATTGTAACCAAGACTTTGTAAAAACCAAATGGAAGGAAAAGAGTGTCCATGGAGTTTCTTGCTCGTTCTTCTCCATAGAGACCTACGTTTTGGAACGAGCAACTAGCTTCAATTTTAAACTGTAACTTCTTGACAATTCAAAAGTGCCTGTAAATGGTCTAATTGAAATAAGTGCTTTGATTTGATTTGATTTGATTTGCTTTTTAATAGTATCGTTTGACTGATTGTTACGGATAAAAATCACAAAAATAAAACAAAATGTAAAATTAAGACAAATCTACTATCGATTAAATCTTTAATTCTTTTGTCTTTCTTACTTCTAATTCACGAATTACAGAAATGCAAACTGCAACAAAACAACAGTGTAGTTACTAAGAAGCGCCATGACACTTAATGGTTGACTAATGTCGGTGTAAAACATGCCACATGCACTCATCTTGCTGTACGACGCTCGGTGTAGACGCTGGATATTCCTGCATAACTTTCTTTCTTGCACTGTAATCATATTAAAACAATTGAAAACCTTTGCTAAATATAGACCTCGTGTAATCTTTTCAAAATGAGGGATTATATATCCCTCCGACAGTCATTGGAAGTGCGGTAGTTAAAAAAGATAATACTCATCATTATCAACAACTTTTGCTAAGGGATTAACCCTAAAATCTGCTGGTTCACACATTGATTTCATCATCATCATCATATCAGCCGCAGGTCGTTCACTGCTCGACATAGGCCTGCCCCATAGATTTCCAAAACAACCGGTTGGAAGCGGTCTGCATCCAACGTCTTCCTGCCGTCTTAATCAGGTTGTCCGTCCACCTTGTGGGTGGGTGACCTATGCTGCCCCTGCCGTTCAAGTTCGTTCGGACGCACCGGCAGGCATAGCTAGCTTATTTTTTATGTAGGTATTTGTATATATGTATATAAAATAAGCTTATAGCCACGGCTACCGTAACTATTTAGCATTTTAAGCCTTTTATATTTAAAGGAATATCGATGGAGTTTCATGCTCATTCTTCTCCATAGGAACCTTCTATTTGGAAGAAGAAACTAGCTTCAGCATATCCCTGACAATGATAAATGACCCTTTCCAGCTATGCACACCATTGTATACTTAAAAATGGCTTTTGTGCAATCAATCTATTTTAATCCCAAATTATTTTAAAATCAAAAAACTCGAAATAATCTTACTACCTGTACAATTTGATGCCAAAACAAGTACGCATGAATCTTGAGAGATTTTGATGGCATCGTAAAACGCATGCGTGTAATAGCAAAGTACGGTTTGTATCACCAAGCATTTCAACATGAACGCATAAAGCAATCCTTGCACCACGGTCATCTCCTGTAAATAAAAAAAAATAGTAATCAGTGTCGTCATGGGCCAGTAGTTGAGGCGCCCGCCACTCATGCATGTAGTGGTTTCGATACCAATGTGGCTTTTTCAATTTATATGTCATCATATCATCCAAACGACGTTTACTGCTGGACATAGGCCTAAGATGAAGTGAATTTGACGTGGGTTGTCAATCCCTAGGATGAAATAGGGTGACAGCTCACCTCACCGAACTTCGCCGAAGGAGATTTAACAGAATAGACCGGCAGATCCCACAAATAACATCAAATAAAATTAAAAGAACATCAAACATACTTACACACTCTGGATTTTTAGAATAGACGTGTAAAAAATCAATCAACACTTGAATTTTTATCAGGCCTAATAAAAAGGTCTCGGCTGTGTGAAATAGTACCTAAAAATAAATTATTTATTAAGTACCCAAACCAATGTTTTAAAATTTATTGGCCTGTGAAGAGGAGGGATGAAACGCAAGTGGCCAAAAGAGTAATGTATAAATGTGGATGGATGGAGAGGAAGAGGCAGGCCAAAGAAAATATGGATGTATTGTGTGAAGAATTATATGAAAGAGAAGAGAGTCAGTGACATCATAACGTTCGACAGGAAACAATGGAAGAATCAAACGTGTTGCGCCGATCCCAATTAACATGGGATGAGGATGAAAGATGATGATGCGATGTTTTAAAATTTCAATTTCAAAAGAAAGGTCGTCCTTACTTACAGTTAGTTGAAAAACTTTCTTGTAAATTTTGTAGCAGTCCAATAGTTGTACGTAAGCGTAGCCCATTTTGTTACAACGCATGACACGGCTACCATCGATCAAAGAAAGAAATACTTTTGCATTCCATTGCACAACTTTTTCTGTCAGTAACTTAATCAAACTTATCGCATAAACTGCGTTACAATCGATGGTCATCAGAGCAAAGATGTAAAAAATGACATACCATGGAGGTCGCAAATAAACTATGTATATATAAACACAGGTCAAGATATGGAACACTATGAGCAGAGCAACATTAAACCAATTTCTGCTAATAACCAACTTGGTACTGCGAATATCTTGAAGAAACCTATGAATTTTTTGAAAAGTCAAAATGAATGTCACATTTTCTTTTGAATAAACAAAATTAAGGATATAGTTCATTACGTAGCCAGAAGCGTAGAAAATAGAGTCAAAAACAATGGCGAAGTAGAGGAAATTGTCAGTTTGGTATCGTCGCATATTTTCGTCAAACAACACGGTGCCGACTCGATAAAAATTTATAGATAGGAAGATAACTAATCCAAACAATGATATTAGGTGGCTTGTAAAATCATTTGAATTTACGAAATTATTTTTTATTTGATACTTAGGATTTAAAGACAGAGTTTGCATTAAATTTAGAGGCAGAAACATTGATTGCACATCTTTGTCTACGTAGTTGCACAAGCGCACACTAATACGTGGTCTAGATTCCATTTTATACAAATTAACGGCTTGAAGTTGACTCGTTTTCAAAATAACTACAAATGCTTAAACCCCAAACATCAATTTATTGGTGCTATGTTTATTCTAACATAAGTGATTAAAATTAAACATGAAATGCAAATATTTGATAAACTCATAATGATAAACATGCAATGATTCCTAGGTAAGTCGTAACAAATTAATGGAAAAATTAACAATTATAAAAATAGAACAACAATACAAACTGCGTGAAAAAAGAAGATAAGAAAATTAAGGAAGAAATAAAAACAGACAATAACGACAATGATGATGATGTCATCTTGCCGATTTCGGCTACAACGACTGCAATTCGGACTTCTCTTTAAGGTGATTGGCGTGGATATGTAGCTCTTTCATGTGCCTCATTTGACTAGCATATCCAACTTTGGATGAGAAACTTGGAGCACAAAGTTGATATGTTAGGACATACATACATAAACTCACGCCTTTTTCCCATGGGGGTAGGTAGAAACCACAGAACGCCACCTGCTACGATCTTTACCTAGTCTTTTCGCCTCATCCACATTCATAAATCTGGCCATACAAGCACGCCGGTTACAAGTACTGTGCATTCGACCTTTCTTAAGAATCTCACCAATAAGGTCAGGGTAGGACTTTCTAGGGCGTCCTCTCCTGGCGTTGACACTCACATCTGCCACATAAATCCCTTTTATTAGTCGCCTTTCACTCATCCTCTCAACATGACCGAACCATTTAAGCATATTCTTTTCTGTCTTTTTATGTTAGGACATCATTGACGAAATTAAATGTCGCCTCGCATTTAAAAAATATAAATAAATAAATATTAGGAGTATATTGGTTTGTATCAACGTAATAAAAAAAACTAGAAATATCAACTTGAAACTACAAAAACGCAAACTGCAGCAAAATTACAGTATAGTTACTGATAAGGCTTATGATATTTAATTGTAATTTAACATCCACGTAGAACAGACGACAGACGCTGAGCTTGCTGAATGTCGAGCGATGCAAGCGCTGAATATTCTTGAAGAGCCTCTTTTCCACTTCTGCAAACAAAAGTTCTATTGACAAAACAATAATGTGCATTTAGTTTTGTACCATTGAGAACCTTCTGGTTTTCTTCTTATTTTCGTATCGATAATACACAAATATAAACATATACCATCACGTCTGCATTCCCCGAAGGATTAGGCAGAGGAGTATCAATGTTCGTACATTTTGCCGGTATGTTTTAAATCCCGTGTAATAGGGGGCAAGCTTATTGCCATTTACCGGGCACAAATTCTAACTCGCGAGTAGCTGTCGCGCTTAGGACCACGTGCCGGCAAACTGTGGATGTACATACATTGGTACACCCCTGCTTAACCCTTCGAGAAATATAGGCGTGATGGTATGCAGATTCCTGTACTATCGTATGTGCACATAAACGCAATATTTTTCATACTAATTAAATACCTGGACAGTTGGATCCTAAAAGCAGCTTGCACGAGTCTTGAACATTATCCAAGGTACGATAAAATTTCTCACAATGCCAGCTCAGTAGTAATTGCAACGCTACATTCTTTCCCATCCAGAAACAAAGTGACTGTATTACTACCGGCATCAAAAACTGTAAAATATTTGAACTATCAATATCATGTTCTACATGAAGTAGATTGGTCGCTACCATAAACTATGATGTTTTACTTCTTTTTATAGATGGGAAATCATCAAATAACTTCCCCCGCCCTGAGCGAGACGGGAGGGAGTGTCATAGTTTTACTGACTAAAACCCATCTATGTTCCTTTATGTGCCCTTTGCGTTCCGGGGGCGCGGTATCTCTTTCGAACAACCCGCAGCCCCGGCAGGCATCGACCCTTAGTGGCCCCATGCAAGTTTGCTGACATCACTTTGAGGCGCGCGTGGAACACGACCGCGCCGTCGACACGGCCTGTCGTTAGTTAACGTACGGACGGTGAGCTACCCATTACTCACCGTCCACAGACCCACGTCTACGGTGGCCGGGAGTCGTCTAGTGGCTCCCGACGCCCGGAGCGTCTCCCGCGGCGGCTGCTGGGACAAGCGACTCTACTCTCCCTCTCCCGTCCCGATGATTTTTTATTTAGATTGGCCGTACATCCAAAGATGTACAACACACACATGAACAAACACACAAACAAAACAGTTCGGAAAGAGTTACCGTGGCCCTGGAACGCAAAGGGCATTAGGAAGAACATCTGAGAGACCAGAGTCTGACATTTCCTTCCACTCCGCCAAGAGCGAAAGAAGTCATTCGATGATTTCCCATCCTTAAAATAAAGGAAAACTTTTCAGGTGCTAAAAAAATTAATAAATTTTCAAATCACTTACTGGACTTATTCCATGTACAGATTTCGCTACCTCTATTGTTCCTTGAATGTGAAGTAATGAATGAGTTATCAAACGTATTATGATAAGCAGGATCTAGAACACAGACATTAAATTATGGAAAGACTTAAGGTCAAACTATTTATTTGAAACTAGATTATACTTGCAACTTCGTTCCCGTAAATGTTGAGAGTCGCGGGTTTTTTTATTGTTTCGCGGAACCATGTTCCTTTTTCTTAAATAAACATCTAAGTTACTCCTTTTAATATCTCCTATTTGCGATTAAAAGTCCAGTCGAAATCGGTCTATCCGTTTCGAATATTAGCCGGAATAAAAAGAAAGACAAACAAACATTTTTTTTTCTGGAACCACCTTCCTGTGCGTATAGTAAAAAGCTATTATTTTGGTATTACAAACAGATACTTCAATTTTATTTATTGATATAGATAAACCAGTAACAAGGAGTCAGTCAGTAATTCGAAGAAGAACGGGCAAAAAACTGTATGGATAGTGGATACTCTTAATAACATAGATCCGAATAAAATAATTATTTATGAAACGAATCCTTACCTGTTCCTGATATATTGTCTGATAAATATTATAACTTTTTAGTATATTATAGTAAGCGTAAAACAAAGATTTGCAATAGGCGTGCTTGTTTCTCTCTCCCAAATTTCGTAAATTTAAAGCATTAATCCAAAGTCCTACTTTATTGTGGAACAGCGTCATTACTCTGATAGCATAGATCTGATTTATGTCAAAATAGATAACCAATGTAATACAGATGATGGATTGAAATGGTAGATTGAGCATGGTAGAAAAATAGGTAACACCAAAGATGTAAAAGCTGAAAATAGCGATACCTGAGACCCAGTTCCAAGTAATAAAACGTTCAAACTTAATTTTGTTATTAAGAAATCTATGAACGCTTTGAATGGTCAAGACTAATGTAATATTGTGATTGGTTAAAAGAACGCCTGCGGTGAAATTCATTAAGAACCCGATGCAGTATGTAATGCATGTTAACTGAGAGATGACAAGCGATATCATATTGACATGTCTATTGATCAAATAGAACATATACATCCTGAATGCAAACATAGATGTTAAACACAATGATGCTAATAATGATACAAAGTTAGATGCGGCGCTGCTTGAAGTTAAATAATTGTTTTTGATAGAGTATTTAGGACAGAACGTAAAATTTTGAATTAAATTTAAAGGCAAAAGCATTGATTTTATATCTTCATCAACTCTGTAGTCTTCAAGTCCGTCAATATTATTTTTAAAGCCACAAAATTTCTTTGGGGTAACGGACTCCATTTTGTCTCGAACTCTGATGAAATTAAGAATCTTCTTTAGATACGAGTGCTCGTGCAATAAAACAAAGTCGTCGTACCCTTAGATTTTTTATATTACGCAACGGATTTGAAAGCGGTTTTTATCAGAAGATAGAATGATTCAAGACAAAAGTTTATACGTATAAAAGATGAAGCTACGACCAACGGCAGCAGAGCAGAAATCAAAAACGTAAATGATCGCGGGTGACACTGTGGGCTATATAACTAGTAATGAATAAAATGGAAATCAATCTAATAAAGGTAAAATACTTTTCTTAAAAGCCACTTTAATAAAAGATTAATTTTATGGATTATTGGACGTCTACGCTTGAGACAATAGAGCTTGGGTCTCAATTAAACGAAGTGAGTAATGTTTATAAATTAGTTGAATAACATTATGGTAATAAGTTACAGGCCGTTGTTCTTCCGATCTTAAATCGATATTCGGTCCAAATATTTCAAATAAAATGACAATACCAGGCCGTTTCTTTCCTTACAGAGAAGGCACGAGCAATGATCACCACAATTGTTCAAACTGGATTGGTGATTACAGACTATTTTGTAAGATTACGATTTCTCACGATGTTATTCTTCACCGATGTCAGTCATAAACTTGGAAGCACATAATTATAAATCGTAAAAGTCGCATTGGTCACTTCCCCGATATCGGATCTGCAAAATCTCATGCATGTGAGTTGGGCTCCTTACAGATCATTACATACCGTTTAATTAATATCACCATGAAAAGCTCTTGATCTAAAATAAAAAGTCAATAATAGTAAGAATTATTTATTATTTATAGTCAATTAATGTAGCAAGGGTTACAAAAACGCGAACTGCAGAAGAACTATGGTGTAGTTAGCTACTAAAGCTATCATTTTTAACGGAAAAGTTGCGTCAATGTAGAACATTCCGCAAACGTTATACTTGTTGAATGTTGCTCGATGTAGACGTTTAATATTCTTGTAAACTTTTTTTTCAGCATCTGTAATGATGACATAAGCAACTCAATAAAATGTTACAAAACTTACAAATAGCAATAAAATTATAATTTTATTCCTGTTTGTAGGTTTGTAGAATTTATAAAAGAGAAGGCAGAAGATCATAGGCAATCAAAAAAATCATCCGCATCGCTCTCAATGGGACGAGTATCCAAAATGCTGGCAGCATTGCCACGTTGTATGGCAATTCTGATGCTTTGGCTTAAGAAAAGACCAGCCGTGTAGTCACTTGAAGAGAGATAGGTTATATCAGATCGTTTTAATGTAATTTTATTTTTCACTCTTTTGAAAGTACGATTTCTTTTACTTAAATGCTGTTTAAAAGTTACCTGTACAGTCGGATTTCAAAATAACTGCGCATGAAGTTTGAACCTCATTCATGGCAATGTAGAACTTTTCACAGTAGGAGCTCAAACATGTTTCATATATCAAAGTCTGTGCCACCCAGATGTATAAAAAAATTATCGAAAATCGTGCTGTAAACTGCAACAAAGATTGAATAAGCATTCATACATATATAAACTCACGCTTTTTTCTCATAGGGGTAGGCAAAAACCACAGAACGCCACCTGCTACGATCCTAACATAATACTTTCAGCTCGGCCATGTTCATACATCTGGACATTGAGCCGATTAGTACTGAGCTAGCGACCTTTCTGAAGAACCTCACTAAAAAGGTTATGTTAGATATTTCTAGGGCGTCCTCTTCCGGCGTCACTTTGGGAAAGGCTGATATAGTGGAACAATTACAGCCTTGCACCAGTCATCCGGTCCACAACCATAACTCCAACACATTAAAGAGTAAGTGCAACAGGCTTGCTACCACCCCGTCACCGTTCTTTAACATTTCGACAGACACTCTATCATAGCCTACAGCTTTGCTAACTTTCATACCTCTGAATTCCCTTACAATCCCATCCATCTTTATTTCATTCTTGTCATTTACATCTGAGTTTAGGTCTTCAGCTGAGTTCCAACCATTTGCCTTCTCCTTGCATGTTATCCTGATCACTAAACAAATTTTCAAAATATCTCTTCCAGCGTTCTTCACTCAATAAGTTGAATAAGTACTAGTACGGAAAACTTGTACACATCCTTAATGATCGCTCAGTTTGAAGACTCACAAGTACGATTTCGCCTCCATGTTGATTTGCTATTTCTAACAATATAATTGAAGTTTGTAACTTGATTAAAGAATGAAAAAACAAATCAATGGTCTGATGCAGGATCTGAAAAAAAAAAATATAAATTACTTTATACTATTCTTGCTTACAAATTAATTTATCTACCCAATATTTTACACAATAAACAGACATACCATATACTGGAAGGTTTTCTTGTAGATCTCATAACACTCTATAATATTAACGTAAGCTTTAAACATTCTTTTGCAACATATTTCATTATCACGTTGATCCATTTGTCGCAAACGTTGAGCTTGAATATTCCATAAATCAACTTTGTGTTTTAACAATTTTATAAGTCTGATGGCGTAAACAATATTTACGTCAAAACACGTGATGGTTAACCCATAAAATAAATAGGAAGCAGATATATCAAATTGACTATAAGTGTAAGCGATAACGCAAAAGTAAGTACCAAAAATTACGACGGCACTGGTCCAGTTGCAAATGGTAAAGCGCTTAAAGTAAATCTCATTGTTAAGAAATCTGTGTACGTCTTGGATTTTCAAGACAAACATAATATTCCTTTTAGTTCGCATCACATTGCCAACGTAAGTTATAACAAATCCGACAGAGTACAAGATTGCGTCGAAGAATGAGGATATGTACGCTATGTTTAAAAAATATCTGATAGCTAGGAAGACATGGAGCTCATAGACGCGATAAGTGTACATAAAAATAGACAGTATCACAACACACAATGACACAAATTTCGTTGCACGGCTGTTTGAGTATATAAAGTTATTCTTAATACGATACTTGGGATAGATTAAAATGTTTTGCAGGAAGTTTAAAGGGAAAAGCATCGATTGCACATCTTTGTCGATCAAGTCGTCTAATGGAGCGGACACACGATAACTTTTTCTTTTGTACAAATACTTGTCTTGTTTAACGGACTTCATTTCGTTTTGGTTATACGGGCACAAATGAGCAATTACATCAATATTTATTAAAACAAGTTAATGGCGTATCCATTAGGAATATGAGTTTGTATTGTGTAAGCAGTATTACATTAATGTATATTTTAAGGCTGTGTTACGTTTGTGGTTCGACAAATAATAACAACCCATAATGAATAGATCAAAAGACTCAATATCGCATAACAATGACTTATTTTTTGGCAGATTTCACATATGGGATGTAAAACGACACATCACATAGCTGATAACTACGCATACTGCCTGTCAAACTAAATAACATAAAACAATAATGATTCCTAGGAAACGATTGTTATCCTTCGTATGAAAAATTCATATTCCTGACTATACGAAATATGGAGAGGAAGAGGGAGGCCAACGAAAAGATAGATGGATTGTGGGAAGAATAAGGGCAGGAAGATGATGATCTTGTTTAACTAATTCGAGATATTTTATTGTTTAGGCTAATTTTGAAATCACTACACCATCAGAGTCAACTGTTTAACAATGGATCACTTTTAGTGACCTAAAATCCATTACTGACAATATGAAGACTCTAATGAAGACCCTGAACACAACACTAAATAATCAAAGCATAATACATGATACACTTCAATCGGTTTTGTTGAAAGCGACTGAATTAAGACTTCATTAAAAAATCCATTACAGAGAAACAAAATTACTCATTGGTTTAAAACCAATTAAAGATTTAAAGGATTTAGAAGAGTTCGAAAATAATTTAATAGATTCTGATTATAGAGAAGATTTGCAAAGAAAGTTAAATGTGTTCTGTTCTAAAAGCACAGGGAAGGGAACCACAAGTGCATATGCTGTTATTGATATTACGAGTATGTTCGAAAGACAGTTTTTCAAATCATGTTCAAGGACTGGACCCTCATGTTCTCAAAATGAACCTACAGAAAAGCTTCAAAAGTTTTTTCCAAGATAATTGGCTTCTTTTTTGACACCCATCGAATCGCACTATTAGTGAGCGTACCTCAGATATGAGCACTTCGGCGCGTTCACATTCATTTTGTTCTCGCGCAAAAACCTCGCGTAGTATCCTGTACGCGGGCTTTTGCACGCCGTAGGCGGCGCGAATGCGCGCGAGCGCATCCGGCCAAGAACCGATGTCGGCCCGGGCGCCGCGCCACCAAACCGCTGCGTCGCCGATCAGCAACATGGAGAGGCCGCGTAGCGTATGCTCGTCGGACACGTCAGCGCACTCCTTATGCCTCGGTGTCGCGTGACTGCCCGACGAAACTCGCGGTTGGCTTTGAAAACTTACCGCCAGAAGTCGCGGGCGCGTTCGCGTGGGCGATGCCGCCGATGTCGACGCGACTGGAGTTGACCGGTGGTCATGATATTGAGATCGTAGGGTTTCTACTGACGTGAGATTGTTCTCCGCCTGCGTCCTGGCGAATGACTCCATCATTGTGGTGAACATCCGCTCGGAGCGCGCGGTCGAGGGCGGCACCCCCCTCGGTGCGCATCTCCTCGTCCGGGTCAACTGTATCGCGTGCACGGGTGGTAGCGGCGCCAGCGCAGGCGCGCGCTCCACCACTGAGTCGTCATACGCGTCGGAGTAACTGTCGCTTCCTTGCTTGTTCGCCTTGCGGTCGATTGCTGCTTGTGCTGCCCGAGTCATTCGTGGCATCAGAACGTCTATGTATCTACTAATTGGTATCAACTACATTTCACGGGTTCGTTTTACAGTTGTTGCGAAAAAAACATGGCCGCGAGTTGGGCGTCACTATAATGGTGTAGGCTAATATAGTCAGTGAAATGAAAGTTATTTAGCTTGAAAGACTGTTTAAAATGCAAGAGTAAACACACACGAATAGTAAATTTATACAAAAATATAATATTAACACATTTACTATGGGAACGGACGGGGACCGTGGACGATCAAAAACAAAACCGCATGTCTTACTGACGGATGAGCGCGCCGCATGCGCGGCTCGCGCTTTACAAATCCAACCGCGTGTATGTGTGTGTGTCACATATCTAATTTGAAATAAAACATAATTTAAATAAAATATTGTTCTATTTATTCTCTTTAACTTAAAATTCAAAGCGTATGTAACAATGGTAAGAAAAATATCTCTGAGTTATATGTAATACTAACAAGTTTACATTTTACATTTTGAACTTTGCAAATGACCTCCGATTTTTTAACAGCAGCACAATCGCATTTATAAATATTCAAAAGAGAAAATTTTAATGGTTTACCGAAAGCTTCGTGGATATTATCAGAATGATATCCCGTGATTTCTATTTCTTGTTTTTTTGCAATATAATGGATTTTAATTCTATTACATCGTAAAAAATCGTATTTGTTAAACTATTCAAATCCAGTCCCTGTAGCATATTTTGTAGGCATTTAATTAATTCGTTGTGCCAATACTGTCCTGGTTCCGAGATTATAATATGCAACGTTTCTTTGTTGGTATGTAATAAAGTTCTTGCATCTTTAGGTAAAACATTATCTAATCTTTTGTTCAAAATAGTAGATAGTGCGTTCAGGGCTACGTGAGTTATATTAAATGTTACAGCCCAGCTTTGCATATCTTTAAGTATTTCGTGATTTTTTTCAAAGTCGGTGGTATCTTCAATTTGTAATTTATCGTATTCTTCTTCCCAATTTTTCACTTCTTCACTTTCTGAATTGTGGGCTAGGAGAGAAAAAAATATTTTTGGTCGCGGAACCCTCAGTTACTTCATCTGCATTTGCATTTGACCCGCTGGATTTTCTTCGTGTACTTTCCAATCTAATTTACTATCTATAGTCTATTACACCTTAAAATTTGGCTGTGTCAACCTTCTTTATATGTTTATCACAATAGTAAGCATTTATATTAGGGATAGCTGATCTTATGGCGAAGTGCATAATGTTTATCTTATCTATATTAATTTTAAGATTGTTGTTTTCCAAACCACTTTATCAAAGATTCTATTGAATTGTTAATGTTCGATTCGTATGTATCTCTATTATTACATGCAATTGTGATGGTACTATTATCGTCAAATAATGTCAAAGTCAAAGTACTTATTGAAAGAGTTTGCGATATGAATGACATGACATGGAAAGCGCAAATAAACTATGTTTTATGTTTCAAAGGGCTCCTCACAAATTATTTATATTCACAGCGTCTTAATCTGTTATCTAAAGCATTTGATTGGGGCAAAATGTGAAGAAAAACATTCGCCACCGCAATGACGGAAAAAGCCCGCTCCGAAAATGTACCATTATGTAACAAAGCTTACAAAAACGCGAACCCCAGAAGAACTATGGTATAGTCACCTACTAAAGCTATCATTGCTAACGGAAAAGTTGCATCAATGTGGAACATTCCGAATACATTAAACTTGTCGAATGTCACTCGATGTAGACGTTTGATATTCTTGAAAACTTTTTTTTCCGCATCTGTAATAATAACATAAGTAACATTATTTTTCTCATTCATTTACTTATTATACATATTAAGTACTAGCTGTTCCCCGCGGTTTCACCCTCGCTGCTCAGCACCTGTTGGTCGTAGCGTGATGTTACATAGCCTATAGCCTTCCTCAAGAAATGGACTATCCAACACTAAAAGAATTTTCCAATTCCAACCAGTAGTCCCTGAGATTAGCGCGTTCAAACAAACAAACTCTTTAGCTTTATAATATAAGTATAGATTAATACAGATTAAATATTAATAAACACTTTTAAAAATATGAAAAATAGTAGCCCACTGGTATCGGGAACAGCGTCCAAGCTACGATGACTTTTTTTTTAATACTCTCTAAAAAAAAAAGAATTACCTGTACAATTGGATTTCAAAACAACGGCACATGAAGTTTGAACCTCATTCATGGCAATGTAGAACTTTTCAGTGTACGAGCTCAAACATGTTTGATATAGCAAAGTCTGTACCACCCAGAGGTACACAATAATTATATAAAATCGTCCTGAAAACTACAACAAAGGTTAAATAAACACTAGTGTAAAAAAATGTACTCATCGTTAATGGTCGTTCAGTTTAAAGACTTACAGCAACTAATACTTTTTGATTTTCAGGTAATGTGAACGTTACAAGTGCAGTTTGTAACTTGATTAAAGAATGAAAAAACAAATCAATGGTCTGAAGCAGAATCTGAAAAAAGAAATACTTCATACTATTTTGCTTACGAATTAATTTATCTACGCAATATTGTACACAGTAAACAGACATACCATATACTGGAAGGATTTCTTGTAGATCTCATAACACTCTAAAATATTAACGTAAGCTTTAAACATTCTTTTGCAACATGTTTCATTATCACGTCGATCCATTTGTCGCAAACGTTGAGCTTGAATATTCCATAAATCAATTTTGTGTTTTAATAATTTTATAAGTCTGATGGCGTAAACAATATTTATGTCAAAACACAAGATGGTGAACCCACTAACGATATATGAAGCATGTATATTACTTTGACTGCAAGCATAAGCGTACCAGCAAACGTAACCACCGAAGACTGCGGCCGCACTGGTCCAGTTGTAAAGGGTGAAGCGCTTAAAATAAGTCTCATTGTTAAAAAATCTGTGTACGTCTTGAATTTTCAAGACAAACATAATATTCCTTTTAGTTTGCATCAGATTGACAACGTAAGACATAACAAATCCGACAGAGTACGATATTGCGTTGAAGATACAGTCGATATACGCTGTGTTTAGAAAATTTCTCACAGTGTTGCTATAGTGCCGGCCGACGTGATAAGCTTGTATAGAAATGTACAGTATCATAAAACACAATGACACAAATTTCATTGTACGGCTGTTTGGGTATATAAAGTCATTCTTAATACGATACTTGGGATAAACCAAAATGTTTTGCATGAAGTTTAAAGGGAAAAGCATCGATTGCACATCTTTGTCGATCAAGTCGTCTAATGGAGCGGACACACGATAACTTTTTCTTTTGAACGATTTTTTTTCTTCTCTAACGGACTTCATTTCATTTTGGTTAAACGGACACAAATGAGCAATTACATCAATATTTTTTAAACCAAGTTAATGGAGTATCCATTAAGAATATTAGTTTGTATTGTGTAATCAGTATTACATTAAAGTATCTTTTAAGGCTGTGTTACGTTTGTAGTTCGGCAATTATAATAACAACCCATACTGAACAGATCAAAAGACTCAATGTCGCATAACAATGATTTATTTTTTGGCAGATTTTACATATGGGATGTAAAACGACACATCACATAGCTGATAACTACGCATACTGCATATCAAACTAAGTAACATAACACAATAATGATTCCTAGGAAACGATTGGTATCCTTCGTATGAAAAATTACTGTTTATAGTACACACGGCAAAGGAGATAAGTATCCAGTCAACGCACACCACTAAACTTTATCGCTACTGTACGTACAGTAAACGACGGCCACACCTACATCGCATTCGTAGTGTGAGTGCGGTTACGACGTCTAAATGATAGTATCAATAATTTCACGACTTAGGATACTTGCTTCCGTGGCGCAATTGGTAAGCATATAACCTGCCGTGACAAAGTATTGGAGTTCGAGTCACGCGTTTACAAAAATATTATTTTTGTGATTTTGCAATCTACAGTTAGTAATATAACAAGTGAATAAAGCAATATTCTGACCGATTTGAGAATCTACGACAAGTTTCCTACTTAAAATTATTTGCAAGTTTAGAAGCTACCTACCCGCTTCAAAAATATATTCATGACTTCAATTGTGAACTGATGTATGATTTAGTCTACTTAAGGAACTACACCTATATACTCCTTCTTTACTTTTACAAAGTTTGTGATTGCGACAAAATGATAAGAGCATGCATCATTTAACAGTGTTCAAAAAAACTCAATGTTATTGTTTTTCATGAGCAAAACATCGAAAATATTTATACTATAATAAATATGAGTGGAATATTTCATTGTTAGTGAACTCGCAAGGCGTCTAATGATATCGGTGAGTAAAATTATTATTAATATGTAATTTATTATGTTACCGTGAAGCAGGAATATAATAAGATTGTCCGTTGTCTCATTTTCTAGTTTTTTAAGTGTATTTTGTAGTGAATTTTTATTTTTCGTAAAATATAAAAAAAAAATACTTGCACGTTCGGAAATTTCACAAAAGATACCTTATTTACAAAATTATGTATAATAATATTGCTCAATAGCAAAAAATAAAATATATATAAATATATATTTAATATATATTTAGAAAAAATATAAGTGCATAATGAATAAAGTATATTATTTATTATAATTTTTTTTTTCATTAGTATGATATAATTATGTATTACATAAGTTATATAAAGTATATAGATATATTAAGTATGTGAATAGTGTTTATACCTATAAAAAAAAAACATAGTCTTGTATTTACGATTTTTATTTCTTATTTTATAATTTGGGCCTTGTTTAGTTCTAATATTTTCATCTTTCTTTTGTAGAGAAAATCCGTTCAACTGCATCGTCACACTGAGACAGGCGAAATAAACCGCCGCCTGCCTGAGCCGACACCATTGGCTTTTACACATGCTTCGCCTCGGTACCGTGAGATTGTTGCCACTCATGCTTCAGATCCATTTGCAAAGACCAGCAAAAGAAGAGCTCAAACAGATGTGACTATTATTAATCGGCCTGCTGAGACTACAGATTTAAACCCCATAGAACATTTTTGAAGTTATAATATGGTGTTGAACGGGGACGTAACTGAAGTAAGAACAAAGACTAATCTGGATGACGTTGTAACTTCGGTTTGAGAATCGTTACGTGGTAGTTATCTTTGTAACTACTTGGTTGCTGGTATGAGCAGACTTTTGCAACTTGTCAAAAACACCCATTCATTATTATAACATAATTATGTAATAGTAAATTAATCGATCAACCACCTTTAAATTTCAATCATTTTTACGTATTTAAATCTATTATTTTCCTATTATTACCAACACAGTCTGTGTAGGTAATAATTATAATACTGTAATATTCTATATTTCTATTTGTTTTTATTTTTATATTATTATTTCAAAATGTTATCCATATCTATGTGAATTAAACTGCATTAACGAAATACTTAATACAAATATCTTCATAACTTAGCCATAATAAAATAAGTCAGCAGTACTGGAGTGTGAGTGATGGTATTGTCAATAATCAGATTATATTTTTTATCTGTGTGACATGTTTATTCACTCCACCGATTGTTTATATGAATATAAAAATGATGTAATGGTATGTTCTAAATATATTGTTACATTTTTAATAAATAATGTTAACTTCAAGATTAAAATAAAGTCTTTTTTTTTCAAAATAAAAATATATATAATTTAATTTTCTATTTATAATATCATATTGTAAGCGAACTATTTGTGTTCTTTATGAGAATAAATATCTTTATACCGAAAACTTAATTAAAAAGTCACATGCTATAAATGATCAAACATTTCATTAAACAAACTTGCCCTACTGCTGATTTGCTTTTATTGTGGCACCGGTTTTGCATTCCTTGTCTGTTATGATTATTTGCGACCACGGAATTATTTCTTTTGCGGGTGGATGGAAAAAGTTTTAAGCTTTGTGTTTCTTAAATGTTATTTGAGCACGAAATGAAATTTTATTGAATATAACACGAAATGAAATTTTATTAATGATTATAATAGATTTGTTATATATAAAAAAAAAAACATTATCAACTTATAGTTGTCCTTATAGTTATTAGTTTGTCTGACAAACTTCATGTAGGTAATACTATTTTTTAAGTTCCAAAATATTCTTAAGTAAGTAAAATACTTGTAGTTTTATATTGGGAAATAAAAATCTTTAAGAATAACTTGTGATGTTCTTTTATTTTTGAAATAAACATATTTATTTAAAATGGTTAAATTTATTCAAGGTATTTTAAATAAATAAACATATTTCTTTACAAAAAACATTTTAATTGAATAAGCTTAAAATTTAAAATCGCAAAAAGAATCACCGTTGGTCGGATTCGAACTCGCACCATAGTATTCAGGTGTATATGGCTTATTCGTTGGACTACGAATGCTTTAATTTTCAACTCGAAATTATGTTATACTATCATTAAGAAGTTGTTAGCGCACTCACACTACGAATGTGATGTGGGCGTGGCCGTCGTTTACTGTACGTACAGTAGCGATAAAGTTTAGTGGTGTGCGTTGACTGGATACTTATCTCCTTTGCTGTGTGTACATACGTTAACGTAACGTTTCTTTGTTGGTATGTAATAAAGTTCTTGCATCTTTAGGTAAAGCATTATCTAATCTTTTGTTCAAAATAGTAGATAGTGCGTTCAGGGCTTCGTGAGTTATATTAATTTTTATAGCCAAGCTTTTTATATCTTTAAGTATTTCGTTATTTTCTTCAAAGTCGGTGGTATCTTCAATTTGTAATTTATCGTATTCTTTTTTCCAATTTTTAACTTCTTCACTTTCTGAATTGAGGGCTAAGGGATAAAAAACATTTTTAGTCGCGGAACTCTCATTTACTTCATCTGCATTTGCATTTGACCCGCTGGATTTTCTTCCTGATCCTGTTGATTTTATTCCTAAACAACCTGGCTTCATTATTTCTTTATACCTATTTGTCCCTTTTCTCCTATAACCACCACTCCTTTTCAATCGTTTTCAATGGCTTAAATTCGTATTAAACTTATTTTCTTAACAAAAAGGGAAAAAACTGAATCTCAACAAAATGTCAGACGTTTATTAATAAAGTGATTGATATAGTAGCTTATAAGCTTTTTTAATCATGTAGTGCTCTTATTAAGTACTATTCGATTTAAAAATGTCTCGAGCAAAAGTATAACTGCTCAAACTTTTAGTAATCTCAGCCAAGTATACTATAATATCTTGTTGTCTCACAAAATGCTACCATAGGATCAACATATTATTCAGGATTATTTAGTTTCACTGCAAACAATTATAGGAGACTTATTCCTAAAAGTGCCTAAAAGAAAATCTTGTAGCTAACTATAAGACTGAGATATTAAAACAAGCTGCTCTTGAGGATATCTACACTGTGAAATGCTGTTACTAGTAAAGTGTCTTATAAATGTTTTATATGATAGCCTTGTAGCGAGCTATAAAGAAGAAGTAATTTAGAAGATTATATTAATGACAAGAATGCTTGGCTTAGTGCTGGTCCTGCTCCACAGAGACTCGGGCTCACAAATTAATAGTACTTTTTTTTGGGGATGTTTCTTACCACTTTTTCATTTTGATTGACCTTAATAACGTTTACCGTTATTTTATTGCTATTTATTACATACCACGGATCATCAGTCGAATAGGTTCACTAAAAACCATGGTTTTATATAATTTAACATAATTTATTTCAATTTTGTAAATGTGAGTACCATGGAGCCATTTATTTGTTAAGTTACTATGTGTTGAACACTGAGCATGGCAGTTGAGAGCTTCGTCATGCTCACTTTAATGTCTCGCTGACGGTGGCGCGTGAGTTGGATCGTTTGGTTCCCTTCAAGATGGTTGAGCTAAATGGTGCTGATGCACGCGTCATATTCGTGAACGGATGCTGTCAGTTGGGATTGGTCATCTCTTAACTGCCATGGCTTACATCTTTATTATAATTTAGTTATTTTTTATATTTACCTTCATTGTTTTCACATATAGAAACAACAAGAATATTGTAACCAAGACTTTGTAAAAACCAAATTGAAGGAAAAGAGTGTCCATGGAGTTTCTTGCTCGTTCTTCTCCATAGATACTTACGTTTTGGAACGAGCAACTAGCTTTAATTTTAAACTGTAACTACTTGACAATTCAAAAGTGCGTATAAATGGTATATCCGTACTAATATTATAAATGCGAAAGTAACTCTGTCTGTCTGTCTGTCTGTCTCTTCTTCACGCCTAAACCACTGAACCGATTTCAATGAAATTTGGTACAGATATAGTCTGGGACCCGAGAAAGGACATAGGATAGTTTTTATTCCGGAAATCCCTCGGGAACGGGAACTATTAATCCACGCGGACGAAGTCGCGGGCAAAAGCTAGTAATTGAAATAAATGCTTTGACTTTGACCACCAACTTCCAAACTCCGGGCTATTACTGAGAAATTCCGAATGAAAAAACCCATTAACATTTTTTGCCCGACCTGGGAATCGAACCCGGCACCCCACGCTCACCAGTCGCGCTTGCGACCACGATACCAATGGGGCAGTCAAAAAAATATTTAAATTATACAAGTCAAATAATAATGAGAAATATCCAAATGTTTGTTTAAGACCGGGTTATGATAGTTTATCAGTCAAAAACTCATTAGTGCTTACTGCTTATAAGCTTTCTGTATTTAAACATTTTTCAATATATTTTTAATACTACGGCTGTATCTTCCCTCTAATGTTTTGATTATTTTTTATAAAGATTGACGCCATACAGAAATCACTCTTACGTAATAACGCAGTTCGGGATCTTGAGATGCAGAGTTTGCTATTGTCGCGTCTATTCCGAATTACTTTATCTGACAATAGGGGAAATAGATTTGGGTTCATTTTGACAAACATTATTTATTTGTTTAAACTTTATGCTCAAAAAAAGTACAAAGGCGGACTTAATGCTTTAGGCATTCTCTACCAGTGAAGAGATAACACGGCATAATAGTAAGCATTTACATTAGGGATGGCTGATCTTTGGGCGAAGTGCATAATGTTTGTCTTATCTATATTAATTTTAAGATTGTTGTTTTCCAACTAGTTTACCAATAATTTTATTGAATTGTTAATGTTCGCTTCGTATGTATCTCTATTATTACATGCAATTGTGATGGTACTATCATCGGCAAATAATGTCATTGGTTGGTGAACAGTTTTGAGTAGGTCATTAATATAGAATATAAAATATAATAATGGACCAAGAACAGTACCTTGCGGCACGCCAAATTTCACCATGCGTTCTTTGATTTGTTTATTATTTCATGTCTAATGTTTTTATTGGAGTGGAGGGAGGCCTTTGCCCAGGAGTGGGACAGAACAGGCTAGCAAAAAAAAATGTTTTTATTAATTACAGGTATATCTCTGAACTGCTTTCTGTTGTTTAAGTATGATTGGATAAGATTTGAAACATTACCTCTAATGACATGTGCTTTTAATTTTTCAAGAAGTATATCGTGATGGACATGGTCGAAAGCCTGTGTCATATCACAAAGTATCTTACATACAGGTATATTTTGATCTACTTTTGTGAAAACATTTCTGTTGTTTAAGTATGATTGGATAAGATTTGAAACATTACCTCTAATGACATGTGCTTTTAATTTTTCAAGAAGTATATCGTGATGGACATGGTCGAAAGCCTGTGTCATATCACAAAGTATCTTACATACAGGTATATTTTGATCTACTTTTGTGAAAACATTATGTAAAACTCAAACACTGCCAAGTTTATAGTTTTACCATTTCTGAACCCTTTTTGCTCATTTGCAAGTATGTTTTCTTTTTCGAAATAAGTATACAACTATTTATATTAATATTTTTCAATTATTTTTGCTATTATACTAATAAGAGATATGGGTCATTAGAATTGCATAAGCTCTTTGTTTTCTTTTTTAAACAGTGGTCTAACTATAGAAATTTTGAGTGCATCAGGAAAAAAACGCCAGCCTCTATGCAGAGATTAATTGTGTAGCTTAGATGTGTAGATATTTCTCCTGCTACTAACTTTATAAATTTGGTTAAAAAAAGGGAGCATAAAAAAAGTTTTTTTTCTTTTTTATATTAATGATGTGTTTTTTTCCAGAGACAGATATTAGGTTAATTTTGTGTACAAAGTTATTATTGAAAGAGTTTGCTATATGAATGACATAAATCATGGAAAGCGCAAATAAACTATGTTTTATCTTTCAAAGGGCTCCTCACAAATTATTATATTCACGGCGTCTTAATCTGTTATCTAAAGCATTTGATTTAGGCAAAATGTGAAGAAAAACATTCGCCACCGCAATGACGGAAAAAGCCCACTCTGAAAATGTACCATTATGTAACAAAGCTTACAAAAACGCGAACCCCAGAAGAACTATGGTATAGTCACCTACTAAAGCTATCATTGCTAACGGAAAAGTTGCATCAATGTGGAACATTCCGAATACATTAAACTTGTCGAATGTCGCTCGATGTAGACGTTTGATATTCTTGTAAACTTTTTTTTCAGCAGCTGTAATAACGACATGAGTAACATTATTTTTCTCATTCATTTACGTATTATACATATTAAATATGAATACAAAGATAAAAACTTTTAAAAATATGAAAAATAGTAGCCCGCCGGTATCGGAAACAGGGTCCAGCCTACCGGCGATCAGGCCTCTTGAGAAAGGAATCTCCTAACAATAAAATTAATTACCTGTACAATTTGATGTCAAAATAATTGCACATGAAGTTTGAACCTCATTCATAGCAATGTAGAACTTTTCAGTGTACGAGCTCAAACATGTTTGGTATAGCAAAGTCTGTGCCACCCAGAGGTACACAACAATTATATAAAATCGTGCTGAAAACTGCAACAAAGGTTGAATAAGCACTAGTAGAAAAAAATCGTACACATCGTTAATGGTCGTTCAGTTTAAAGACTTACAGAAAGTAATCCATTTTGATTTGCAGGTAATGTGAACATTACAAGTGCAGTTTGTAACTTGATTAAAGAATGAAAAAACAAATCAATGGTCTGATGCAGGATCTGAAAAAAAAAACAGAATTACTTCATACTATTTTGCTTAAGAATTAATTTATCTACGCAATGATACTGTGTACAATAGTAAACAGACATACCATATACTGGAAGGATTCCTTGTAGATCTCATAACACTCCATAATATTAACGTAAGCTTTAAACATTCTTTTGCAACATGTTTCATTACCACCTTGATCCATTTGTCGCAAACGTTGAGCTTGAATATTCCATAAATCAACTTTGTGTTTTAATAATTTTATAAGTCTGATGGCGTAAACAATATTTATGTCAAAACACAAGATGGTGAACCCACCAAAGATAGAGGTTGCAGGTATATTACTTTGACTGCAAGCATAGGCGTACAAGCAAACGTAACCACCGAAGACTGCGACCGCACTGGTCCAGTTGTAAAGGGTGAAGCGCTTAAAATAAGTCTCATTGTTAAACAATCTGTGTACGTCTTGAATTTTCAAGACAAACATAATATTCCTTTTAGTTCGCATCAGATTGACAACGTAAGATATTACAAATCCGATAGAGTACGATATTGCGTTAAAGTTATAGTCGATGTACGCTATGTTTAAAAAATTTCTCACTGTGTTGGCATAGTGCCGACAGACGTGATAAGTTTGTACAGAAATGTACAGTATCATAAAACACAATGACACAAATTTCATTGTACGGCTGTTTGGGTATATAAAGTCATTCTTAATACGATACTTGGGATAAACCAAAATGTTTTGCATGAAGTTTAAAGGGAAAAGCATCGATTGCACATCTTTGTCGATCAAGTCGTCTAATGGAGCGGACACATGATAACTTTTTCTTTTGAACAATTGCTTTGCTTCTTTAAGGGCCTTCATTTCGTCTTGGTTATACGGACTCAAATGAACAATAAAATATCATAAATATTTTTTGGACCTAGTTTATACACATTAAGATAATCCATTAGGAATATTGGTTTGTATTGTGTACACAATATAACATCAAAGTATCTTTTAAGGCTGCAATTATAATAACAAGCCATAATGAACAGAACAAAATACTCAATCTCGCATAGCAACGACTAAGTTTTTGGCGGAGTCTACATATGGGATGTAAAACGATACATCACATAACTGTTAACTACGCATACTGCCTATCAAGCTAAGTAACATGGAGCAAAAACGATTGCTAAGAGAGGACTTTTATCCGTCGTCGTATGAAAAATTACTGTTTATAGTATGTACGCAATGCAACGCAAACCATTGATAAAAAACAATGTAACCATGAGCTTCCTCTTCTTTTCAGATCGATTTTAAGTAAACTCTTTTCATTTTAATAACTTTAAAGTACTTGTCCCAGTACATGGCAACGTTTATCGCGGCATCAATGGCATTATTTGTTTTATCAAATAAATTCTGATGTTTAAACTCATTAGTATTTTGGATTATTACTTTAGGTAGATGTTCACCGTAGAAAGTGTCCAAGTAAGTACCAGTAACCAATAACGTTAGTGTTTACTAATGTAGCTAGCTCTAGCTCTAGTGAGTGATAATAATCTGTCCAGCTCGTGCTAGACAATAGGTCAACAGTTTCTAACGACGGTATTTTTCCATACCATGTAGGTATTAATGGTAATCGTTTAGGTACTATGACAACAACGACAACGACACGGCATTAATCATTTTGAAAAAACTCAATCGAAAGATTCCCTTACCCTTTTCCTTGCCACCATAAAATTAATGTGAAAAATCACACAATTTAAAATCTTAACATTTTTTTCATTTTACTCTTAATTTTAATTTGGGGTTTTCGTCCCATCAGGACATGTGAACTCCATCGTGCCCCTAATACATGTACCAACTCCTACTATAATTAAAAAAAAAAAACAAGCAATTCCGTAGATACTAGCATCACACCTGTATTCCCCGAAGGGTTAGGCAGAGGTGTACCAATGTACACCCACAGTTCGCCGGTATATTTAGGTAACTGCCTCGTTAGCCTAGTGGTCCTAAGCACGACTGCTACGCTAGAGGTCCTGGGTTCGACTCTCAGGTCGAGCAAAAAGTGTTATTGGGTTTTTCTATGAAATTCTCAGTAGCAGCTCGGAGTTTGGATTTGTGCCCGGTTAATGGCAGTAGGCTCGCCCCCTATTACATGGGACCTAAATATTCCGTAGATACTAAAAATAAAAATTATCGTTAAAGGTTACACTGACCTATACTTAAGTATTACCTTACCAAGCGACACAGTTTTTTGGCAGCTTCTGATTTCGGGTAACATAGAATATTTTAATTCAGGCCCACGTCCATTTAGTTTATATTTAGGTAGTTCAATAGTGTTTTTTTTTATTCGCGATGTCTCTTGTCTTAGTCGGAGGTAACATAGACTAAGTCCACGATGGAGTGAGCTTACCCAGAAGAAGCCTGTTCACTCTCACTTTGAAGGGATTAGAATAAAATATGAATCATATTGCAGATTCTAAAATTGCATTGGCAATTCGTTCTGGGTTCGATTCCTAGGTCGGGCAAAAAGTGTTATTGGGCTATTTCATTAGGTATTTCTTATTAGCAGCCCGGAGTTTGAATTTGGTGGTGTGACACGGAAAGCCTCGGAAAGCACGTGAAGCCGTTGGTCCTACGCCTGATCTCTCTCCGGTCGTGTCGGATTGCCATCCCTTCGGACTATGAGACTTAGGGAAGAGGGAGTGCGCCTGTGTTTGCGCACACACCTGTTGCACTATAATCCTGTCTGTATCTCTCCTGCCTACTTGGCTAGTCTGCATCAAGATTAGCCGCCGTGACCGGAATCGGTTTGGAGAATTTCATTTTTTTACATAAAAATTCGTAAAATAGTTCGCTAATGATGAATTGCTTTAGCGTCATTTGCAGAATCATACGGAGTTACTCAAGAGCAACATCTGCCGATTCATTTCGCAGATATTAGAAAAACATAATGTATTGGCAGATTTAGGAGTTTACGAAAATTTCCTTGAGCACTCGCGTTACATAGAAAATTTTATATCACTAAAATGGATCAATATGTTCATTATCATTATTATCATTGCCATTCAATGCAATGCTACCAGTCTTTTAGACACTTTGCCAATTGACGGCGATGCTAAGAATTTTTTGATACCATATTGTATTGGTTCCTTTTTTATAAAATATTAATGTTTTATTTATATTGTCTAGTTTTAAATCTCTAAATATTTAATTGTAAGGTTGAACAGTCATCATCATTGCCATCATCATATCAGCCGCAGGACGTCCACTGCTGGACATAGGCCTCCCCCATAGATTTCTAAAAGGACCGGTTAGAAAGCGACCTGCATCCAGCGCCTTCTTGCGGTCTTAATCAGGTCGTCCGTCCACCTTGGGCGTCCAACACCGGAGAACAGTACAAATGAAAATCCAAAATACTAGTTATAGTAAAGTTTATTTGATCAACGTTACAAGCATAACTGCAACATCCTAAGCATCAGCCTTTCCTGCCTCAATAGCTAACGCCTTTTGTCTCTGTCTTCGTAAGTCTCCTCCAAGATACTTTGTTTAGTCTCCGGTATATAAATAAAGACATAAAATATGTTAGTGCTTGATTATAATCTCAAAATCGGATACTTTTATGAATTATAATTCTATTCTGCAGCCAGTCCGCTACCTACAAAAATAATATCTTAAAGGAGTTTACTAATCATAGAGAATACAAAACATGATTTTCCGATGCTCTTGGCTCCAGGGTCAACAATGTATGGGCACAGAGCAATGTCCTTTATTAGCATGTGAAGAGGAGGGATGAAACAAATGTCGACAAAAGAGTAATGAATATAAATGTGGATGGATGGGGAGGAAGAGAGAGGCCAAAGAAAAGGCAATCCATCCAGGATTGTGTGAAGAATGATATAAAAGAGAGAGAGTCAGTGTTATCATGACGAAAAAAATGGAAGAAGGAAACATGTTGCGCCGACCCCAAGTAACATGGGATAAGGGCGAAAAAATGATGCTGCAATATTTGGAAATCTTTTTATCAAAAGGAACTTCGTCCTTACTTACAGTTAGTTGAAAAACTTTTTTGTAAATACTGTAGCAGTCCAATAGTTGTACATAAGCGTGGCCCATTTTTAAACAACGCATGACACTGCTACCATCGATCAAAGAAAGAAATACTTTTGCATTCCATTGCACAACTTTTTCCGTCAAACTAATCGCATAAACTGCGTTACAATCGATGGTCAGCAAAGCAAACACGTAACAAATGACATACCATGGAGGTCGCAAATAAACTATGTATATCAACACACGTCAAGATATGTTATACGCTATACTTAATTCATTAAGAGAGATATCAGGAGCCCTTACGGTGGCGCAAAATTAAAAAATAACATATGTCTCTCCGAAAGTTTTATGTTTCAAAGAGCATCTCACAAATAGAGTCATAATTATTAGATCTATTATCTCAAGCATTTGATTAAGGTGAAATGTGAAGAACCACATTCACCACCGCAATGACGCCATTGCGGTGGTGAATTTTGCGTTGGTGAAAATGTACTATTATATAAAAATCTTACAAAAACGCGAACCCCAGAAGAACTATGGTATAGTCACCTACTAAAGCTATCATTGCTAACGGAAAAGTTGCATCAATGTGGAACATTCCGAATACATTAAATTTGTCGAATGTCGCTCGATGTAGGCGTTTAATATTCTTGTAAACTCTTTTTTCAGCATCTGTAATAATGACATACGTTACATTATTTTTGTCATTCATTGAATTATATTAAATATTAATACAAAAATAAAAACTTTGAAAAATATAAAAAATTTTAGCCCACCGGTATCGGAAACAGCCCAAGCTACCGGTTTGGGCTCTTGAGAAAGGAATCTCCTAACAATGCGTGCCGTGTCTAGGAGTACCGCTTTCTGAATCTAGCCCTTTATCCAACCGCCCAACGAGAGCCTCCTTAGGAGTTGGTCGAGGCTTTTGGCTACTATGCCATTAGCCGTCACGGCTATCGCAATGATTGCTGCAGTCACAACCCAAATGTCGAGAATCTCGCTAGCCTGGTCCAGATATTTAATTTGTTTATCTTTTTCAGCTTTTACGATCGGTGCATGCGAGACCGTAATATCAATAATCATTGCGCGACGCTCTAATCGATCAACCACCACTATGTTAGACTTATTGGCAGCAATAGTCCTATCAGTGATGCTGGATCGATCCTAATACAACGTGATATTGTCATTTTCGAGGTCGGGCACATACCTATATGATGGTACTTCCAATTTCACGAGAAGTTGCTGGTGGATAATCCTGGCTACAAGGTTAGGTTTATGCAAGTATAATAAGTAACATAACTATTGGGTACATTGGATTCTTAATTAAATATGACAAAACTTATAAATGAGAATAGTAAAACAATTATAAGGTTTGCAGAAAACTTCATCCGCATCGCTGTTACAAGTGCCCAAAAAGCTGGCAGCGTTGTATTTGCCACGTTGTATGGCAATGTTTATGGCTTTGGCCGAAGAAAAGACCAGCCATCAAGTCACGCGAAGAGTCAATCAATTAAAATAGAGAAGTTATATCAGATAGGTTTAATGACATTTCTTATATTTTTTACTCTTTTGGAAGTATTATTATTTCTTATTAATACGCTCAATAAAATTAATTACCTGTACAATCGGATTTCAAAATAATTGCACATGAAGTTTGAACCTCATTCATGGCAATGTAGAACTTTTCAGTGTACGAGCTCAAACATGTTTGATATATCAAAGTCTGTGCTACCAAGAGGTACACAATAGTTATATAAAATCGTGCTGAAAACTGCAACAAAGGTTAAATAAAACAAAAAAAATGTACACATCGTTAATGGTCGTTTCGTTTGAAGACTTACAGAAAGTAATCCATTTTGATTTGCAGATAATGTGAACAATACAAGTGCAGTTTGTAACTCGATTAAAGAATGAAAAAACACATCAATGGTCTTATGCAGAATCTGAAAAAAAAAACAGAATTACTTTATACTATTACTTCTTACGAATTAATTTATCAACGAAATATTTTACACAGTAAACAGACATACCATATACTGGAAAGATTCTTTGTAGATCTCATAACACTCTATAATATTAACGTAAGCTTTGAACATTCTTTTGCAACATATTTCATAATCACGTTGATCCATTTGTCGCAAACGTTGAGCTTGAATATTCCATAAATCAACTTTGTGTTTTAATAATTTTATAAGTCTGATGGCATAAACAATATTTATGTCAAAACACAATATAGTGAACCCACCAAAGATAAAGGAAGGAGGGATATTAGATTGACTGCAAATATAAGTGAACATGCAAACGTAACCACCGAAGACTGCGACCGCACTGGTCCAGTTGTAAAGGGTGAAGCGCTTAAAGTAAGCCTCATTGTTAAAAAATCTGTGTACGTCTTGAATTTTCAAGACAAACATAATATTCCTTTTAGTTTGCATCAGATTGCCAACGTAAGATATAACAAATCCGATAGAGTACGATATTGCGTTGAAGATCACGTCGATGTACGCTATGTTTATAAATTTTCTCGCAGCTTTGCCATAGTGCCGATAGACGTGATAAATTTGTACAGAACTGTACAGTATTATAAAACACAATGACACAAATTTCATTGTACGGCTGTTTGGGTATATAAAGTCATTCTTAATACGATACTGAGGATAGACCAAAATGTTTTGCATGAAGTTTAAAGGGAAAAGCATAGATTGCACATCTTTGTCGATCAAGTCGTCTAATGGAGCGGACACATGATAACTTTTTCTTTTGAACAAATGCTTTGCTTCTTTAAGGGCCTTCATTTCGTCTTAGTTATACGGACTCAAATGAGTAATTTCATGAATATTTTTTCGGACTAAGTTTATGATAATCCATTAAGAATATTGGTTTGTATTGTGTACACATTATAACATCCAAGTATATTTTAAGGCTGCAATTATAATAACAAGCCATAATGAACAGAAAAAAAGACTCAATGTCGCATAGCAACGACAAATTCTATGGTATTATACAAGTTTTAATAAGTACCAAATGTTTTTTTTTTCGTTTTCCGTATAGCTGTAATCAGTAAGAACACCCTAACCAGAGATCAAGTTTACTGTATCATTATTATAACAGGGGTCTAAAAAGGCCATTTTGTCAGAATCGCATTAGGATAATAATATAAACCATGTTGCAGATTGTGACAAAATGGTCACAAACCTGCATCATCATCATCATCTGCTTAGCCATTTCCTAACTACGTTGGGGTCGGCTTCCAGTCTAACCAGTCTAGTAACCTAGTTACTGGGCAACACGATACCTTTTGGATAACTTACGATAATCCTTTTGGATTGCGATACCTTTTGGAACGGATAACGTTCGTAAACAACTGTCAAAGATCTACGAATGACAGCCGAGATCAACGACTTTACGTGCTTTTCGAGGCACAGGGATGTCACGCAATCAACTTCCAAAGTCCGGGCTGCTACTGAGAAATTCCTAATGGAAAAACCCAATAGCACTTTTTGCCCGATCTGGGAATCGAACCCCGGATCCTACGCGCTTGCGACGACGAGACCAGCGAGACTGATAATATTACCGAATAATTCATAATATGATTTGCATTCAATTAATATCCCGCAATTAATCTGGTTGAGAGTTTTGTGTGTGTTCCAGGGTAGTGTGTGCGGAGAGAAATAATAGATTGTTATACGTTGTATAATCTTTACTCTGATGCCAATGTTACAAAGTTGTATTTGTAGCGCGTGTATAGCTGAAGGCGGTTTCGGGCGAACTGAACTCGCCGGGCGCTGCGCGTGCAAGGAATACAAAACAACTGCGTCAGCGCCCCTACACTATTCCTCCCCTTTTTTTTAAAAAACTGTAGGTTTTTTACAATAAAATCTGTTATTTTATAAAGTATTACTAATTACAATGTCTCTGTCTAAAAGTATTACTTGTAAGTTACAATCAGCATTTTGTTTGCATAACAATGTTGTGACCGGATGTCTGGCGTGATTGCGTCACCTGATATTGACGCCTTATACATGTTATGACTTACATTTCTAAGTTTAAATATCTTCACGCTATTGTTACAATGGTATAAGCAGTGTACAGTTTATTTGTATGAACGATTTATTAATAAAAAGTTGCTATTTTTACAAATTCTTACCATGCATTTTTTATGAAAACCACTTGGTAGTGAAATACAAAGTCAATGAGAGAAATAAATCTTATATCTAATAATTTATATTAAGTAGTATTACTACGTAATCTTAAACTAGTGCGGCCACCTGCTTTTAAAGGTACCGTCTTGACATTTGTATGTACTTAATTATATTTAGTTACACGTTAAGGGTAGTCACCATGACGATATGCTCTGCCATAAAAAGAAATTAACACCCCTGCGGAGTCCACAGCATTCGTCATGGTGACGCCAATTACTAATACGCACACATAACAATAATTCACAACATTTTCACATTCTAGCACGTGCACCGTTAAACGTCACTGGGAAATTTGGGACCTCACTTCATGTAATTTGACTTGAATGGACGATGGCTATTTAGCAGGTTATTCTTAAAAAACGACTTTGGGGTTAGGCGATTCTTGCGGTTTTTGCACCGTTTCTACCCTTATACTCGGTGTGGCTATGACACTCGCCACTATTTCCTTCTTCAACCACTTCCGAATGCCTTTGATGAACCTTCGTTTTCCTGCGTAAATTAACAATATAGTAAGTAGTATTATGGTAGCTATCATGACGCAGCCTATGATGTTTAACTTGTTGTCCACTTGTGCGACGTTTGATAGGTTTTCGTTAACGATAACTTTTTCTTTTGTCTGATTGGTACCCATTTTTATTAACTTGGTGTACGTGGTGTGATTTCGCGACTGTTTTAATTCTTACTAAGTTTTAATTGCGCTACGTGGTGCCTTGTTCGATTAATTGACCTACATTATAAAATGCTAACTTCTATATCTTGCTGGTCTTTTGCTTATCCGTCCAGTTCTCGTTGTATATGTTTTGTTACTGTGTTTGCTTGTTTGAAACGTTACTTTTTTCTGTGTTTTATATTTTACCTGTTTTATTTGTTTGTTTTTTATATTATCCTTTTTTTTTACTGTGTTTTTATTTACTTCTTCTGATGGCGATTCATTATCTATTAATAAGTAGGCTGGTTTTAAGCGATCTATAGATATGTTTGCTTGTCTGTCTGGTAACTGTACGCGGTATACTTTTTCATTTCTACTTATGACGCGATATGGTCCATCGTATGGAGATTGTAATGGTTTCCGTACCGCGTCATTTCTAACGAATACATGATCACTGGTGAGTAAGTCTTTGTGTACAAAGATCTTGCGGGGTGACTTGTTTACTCTAGAGGATGGTCTCAATCCATCTATTACGTCCTTTATTTTTTTAACGAAATTGTTGTCATCATGCAACTGTACATCGCCATGGTCATAAAAATCACCTGGTAGCCTAATATTACTGCCGTATAGCATTTGTGCTGCGGTTACGCCTGTGTCGGACCTAATTGTCGTGCGTAATCCTAACATTACTGTTGCTAGTTCATCTATCCAGCTTTTATTGTCTAAACGTGCTTTTAGTGCTGCTTTTAATGACCTATGCCATCTTTCTATCGCTCCATTGCATTGAGGATGATATGGAGTGGTTCGGGTTTTCTGTATTCCCATTATTGACATTAATTCTTTAAATAGATTACTTTCGAACTGTCTTCCCTGATCACTTGTGAGTTTAACCGGGCACCCGTAACGACTAATCCAACCTTCATATAAAGTTTTGGCTACTATTTCTGCAGTTATTTCTTTTAATGGAAATGCTTCTGGCCAACGCGTGAACCTGTCTATTATCGTCAAGCAATATTTAAATCCCTCTGGTGTCGTTGGTAAGGGTCCTACTATGTCTATGTGTATATGTTCAAAACGCTTACAATTTTCAAAAGTACTTAAATCTGCATTGGTATGTTTTTGAACCTTTGCTTTTTGACATCTGATGCAAGTCTTGGCCCATTTTCCAACGTCTTTATTCATGTTTGGCCAAAAATACCTATCGCTAACTAATTTTCTACTTGCTCTAATGCTCGGATGGCTCATATTATGTATGGAGTCGAAGGCTAAACGTCGAAACTTTCCGGTCAAGTATGGGCGTGCTGAGTCGGTTGAAACTTCACAAACAATGTCTTTCTCAGTATTGTATAGAGTTACACGTTTCAACACTATGTTGCTACTGTTATTCGATTCGCTTTGCAATTTTGCTAGCTCGGCGTCCGTTTCCTGTGCGGCTGCAAGTTCTGCGAAATCGATCGTTGTGGGGCACGATATTGTTGCTACTCTGGACAATGTATCCGCAACTAAATTATCGTTCCCACTAATATGTCTTATGTCTGTGCTGAATTCGCTAATGAACATGATCTGTCTAGTTCTCCGAGACGTTTCTCTATCTGTACCTATTTTACTAAATGCAAATGATAAAGGCTTATGATCTGTATAAATAATTAGCTGTTGACCTTCAACCATGTTGCGGAAATGAATTATGGCTGAATATATTCCTAATAATTCCCTGTCATATGTACTATATTTCATTTGGGCTTGTGTTAATTTTTTTGAAAAATACCCTAATGGTTTCCACTTGTTGTTTACCTTTTGCTGTAATACTGCGCCCACACATGTGTCTGACGCATCGGTCATTAACGCTAACGGAGTATTTGACGTTGGATATGATAACATTACCGCGTTCTTTAGGTCTTTCTTACATTGCTCGAAGTTGTTTTCAGCTACTGGTGTCCAGTTAATTTTAGTTTTGTCTTTGCGTTTTGTATTTCCTAGGTATTTATTTAATTCTGTTTGGTGATCAGCCGATTTAGGTATACTTGCCCTATAAAAATTTAACATTCCTAAAAATCTTCTAAGTTCCTCAACTGTTTCTGGTTTTGGAAATTCTACAATGGCTTTTACCTTATCTTCTAGAGGTCTAATTCCCTTTGTTGACACTTCATATCCTAAAAATTCTAATTTTTGTTTACCGAAACTACATTTAGAAAATTTATAGTTATGCCGTATTCATTAAATCTTTCGAAAACTTTTTCTAAGTGTTGTTTGTGCTCTACTTCGTTATCTGATGCTATGATGACGTCATCTACATAGTTGAATAGGAAATCCAAACCTTGCAATACCGTGTGATGCATGAAACGCTGAAACGTTTGTGCTGCATTACGTAATCCGAAAGGCATGCGCATGAATTCAAATAATCCAAAGGGTGTTATGACGGCCGTTTTTTCGATATCATTTTCCGCGACAGGTATACAATTGTATGCTCGGTTAATATCTAACTTTGAGAATATTTTCTTATTAGCCAATACATATGTAAAATCATGAAGACGAGGCACAGGGTATCGATCTGGTTTGGTGATCGCATTTAAACGTCTATAGTCTCCGCATGGCCTAATATTACCGTCTTTCTTGGGTACCACATGCAGAGGACTTGCCCAAGCGCTGTGGCTCGGCCTGCAGATCCCCAGCTCTTGCATGACCCTAAATTCGTTTTTAGCCTTTACGTACCTGTCCGGTGGTAGCTGTCTCGCTCGTGCGTGCACTGGGGTACCTGTTGTTTCAATAAAATGACGAACGCTATGCCTAGGTGTCTCTTTATATGAAACTGGTTTAGTTACCTCTGGGAACTTACATAATAATTCATGATAGTGGCAATTATCAACAATGGTTTTAACCGTGGGCTCAGTCGAGTCGGAGAGGTTTCCTCTCGCGCCTAAGTTTGTTACCTGGTCGACTAGCCTTCGTCCGTTCAAGTCAATTAACAAATTGTATTTAGCTAAGAAGTCAGCACCTAATATTGGTTGCTGTACGTCCGCTATCGTAAATAACCAACGGAACGTTCGTTTAAGATTTAAGTCTAGTTCTAGCACATGTGTACCGTACGTAGTTATTTCGGTACCGTTCGCAGCATATAACTTATAACCGGCACTTTGTGCGTTATTTTTCTTGAAAACCACTCTGCGAGGTAGAACTGACACATTTGCACCACTATCTACTAAAAAGTTCAAACCTGATTTCTCGTCCCGGACGCTTAGACGGTGATTTCCGTGCACGCGGTCGCAGCCACCCGTCGCTGACTGCACCGACACTAGTTTTCCGCTGGCTTCGATTTCTTCCAACTGCACGGTGGTTCGCACCTCGTCGCCTTGTTACGGAATCGGAGATGGTAGTAGCACAACCAGTTGGGGTCATCCTTTGTTATCGCTTTGGTAGACCTGTAGTTCGATCCCGACCTGGATCTGTTTCTTCTAGATCTAAAGTTTCGCGAGCGACCTCTGGGTGTGCTCTCGAGCCTGCGTAATCTGTCACCAAGTCGTCTTATTTCGGCTATCACTGCGTCATCCTTTTTTGATGAGCTTGACGCTTCTTTTTCACTTGTGACACTGTGGACCGGGATTGCGTTTTCTGCTACGTTGTCTGCGATCGACGCTAATTTTTCTAGGTTTGCCTCGTCGGATACTGCCAAAACGCTGCGTATAGCCGGTGGTAGTTGGTTCTTCCACATCACCCTGAGTGTTTCGTCTGTCACCCTTCCTCTGGCTAGCTCCCTCATTTTTCGAAGAAGGTGTGATGGCTGCTGGTCTCCCAGCTCCATTCCGCAAACAAGTTTTTTGATTTGACTTTCATCCGACTGTCTGTAAACTGAGAGTAATTTTGCCTTCAAGGTCTCATATTTTTTTTCTTTAGGTGGTTCGAATATGATTGATGCTACTTGTTCCGTGACTTCCTGGTTGAGCTTCGAGACTAATATTCGGTACTTGGAGTCGTCGGACATCTTTTGCGCGTTTATGATTGTTTCCGCCTTGCCGAACCATAATTCTGGTGCCTTGGTCCAAAAATCTTCTATTTTGTCGGTCACGGACACGGGTGAGAGAACGTATTCTTCAGCGGTCGCTTTTTCTTCCATCTTCAGGCTTGACTTTGTGACTTTTTTTTTTTTTTTTTTTTTTTTTTCAATAATCACTGTGTCTTTTTTACACTATACCGCGTGGATGTTAGGATGAGCTGCCCGTTCTCAATCAACGCACACACTTTAGGATCACGTCGGGGTCACCAATTTTGTGTGTGTTCCAGGGTAGTGTGTGCGGAGAGAAATAATAGATTGTTATACGTTGTATAATCTTTACTCTGATGCCAATGTTACAAAGTTGTATTTGTAGCGCGTGTATAGCTGAAGGCGGTTTCGGGCGAACTGAACTCGCCGGGCGCTGCGCGTGCAAGGAATACAAAACAACTGCGTCAGCGCCCCTACAAGAGTTTTGTATGAAAATTCGTAAAATGGTTTACTGATGATGAATTGCTTTAGCAGTTAGCAGAACCACACGGAGTTGCACAAGAGCAGCTTGTGCAACTTGCTTTCAATTAATTTCTCAGATATTTTTAAGAAAAATAATATCATAGCAGACTTAGGATTCACTTAGTTTATACGTTACTCTGTTCTATGTTATTTGTAAATGTCTGTGTTTATGTTGTTGATGTGCCTTAATAATAAATAAATACGTTTTTAGCTCTGCCTCAAGGACTAAAGGACACCACAAGAAAGACCAATTAAGGTGCGGGATACGGGCTTCAAAAATATTGAAAGGTCTAATAATAATAATAATAAATCCGCAGGGCAGCTTGTGGCGAGCTGTTGGGCAGTAGCGACCCCACGGACCTGACCTCCCGGGAGAAGTCTTGTTCCTCATCTCTGGCTTGCCTTTATTGGCCGGCCGGAGTGAACACTGACGAGGAACAAAGCTCCCACCTCTCTCTTGCCTTCATTGGCCGGTTTGAGTGGAGATTCGCAAGAGCATTCGTGTTCGGGGGAAGGAAGTGTTTCACTAAGGTGCTGGTAGGGATCTTGACCGTACTTCCGGGATTGTCCTGATAGCCTTGAAACACCTCTCCACTCCTCAAGCACCTCAGTCTGTGTTGCCCTCTTGTCGCTACGTCACTACGTGCTAGCGGCCGTTTAGGGGGCCCATTTATCGAGTGTGCTAGTCACCCCCTGCCATTCTATCTGTGTCATAAAAACATTGATTGGCAGGGGCCATAGTCTTTCCATAGTGTCAGGAAACTAGTCCATCTAAGCTACCCAAACCCATAGCCCTATTCTTAGTTTCCATATTCTGTAATAGTCCTGCTGCGCCAGCCGGGGATTGTCCTTGGGTGCATTTGCATAGTGCAAACAGGGATAATTGTCGGCTGGTGTTCCATTTCCTTGTAAAGCCATGTAAGGGGCCTCTGCGAGTTGGCTTCGGCTCCTCGTACGCCTTCCAAAGGCCCGGGACCCTAGGGTCCCGAGATACGTAACCATATAAAAATAATAATAATAATAATTTATTTGTTTCAGACCATTAATCCATATAGTGTTAGTAAAATCTTAACCTATTGTTAGTACATAAATAACAAAAAAGCTTAAATTAATTGGCGACATGTACGCCAGTACGCACATGCCTACCCGCCCAGTGCCTAATGAAAGGCCCATCAATTTTATCCGCCAGTGTAGCCAGTATGTTGTTGGGGCTACCTCTGAATCGCTTAAGCATACTCGCACATCGCTTGCGCATAACGGCATAAAAGTCATCCAACCTCGCTTCAGCGAACATACCAGACGCGCTACAAAACCGAGGTAGCCCCAACAATATCCTCAAAGCATTGTTATACTGAACGCGCAGAGCGCTGTAAGCATTCTGCGTATACCTCACCCACAGGCTGCACGTGTAAAATGATTGACAGAACGCTCGAAAAAGAGTCAGTTTCACCTCCTTAGTACAACGTGCAAACCTGCGAGCCAGCATATTGCATCTGGCCGCCAACGCCCTGCGCTCCCTGTCCAAATCTTGGTCATCCATGAGAAAGTCCGTGACAACGTGACCTAATAGTAAGCTTTAATTTATTTTCTTTAGATTAACATTAACGTGTGTCTATAGCCTTTTTAAGGATATATCCAAACGTTTGGTTGACATTTCTCATTATCAAAAAGCTGGCTTTTACCTTGGCCAAAGAATCAGCATTGCCATCCAATGCAATAGTTTTTTGGAAATCTATGGGGGAGGCCTATGTTCAGTAGTGGACGTCCTGCGGCTGATATGAAGATGATGAAATAGATTTAGTTCCTTTTTTTTCTTACAATCAATGTTTTTATTATGTTTTCTCATTTTAAGACTGTCAATATTTAGTTGGAAGGTTGAAAGTACAAATGAAAATCAAAAACACTAGTAATAGTAAAGTTTATTTGATCAACGTTACAAGCATAACTGCAACATCCTAAGCATCAGCCTTTCCTGCCTCAATAGCTAACGCCTTTTCTCTCTCAATCTTTTTCTCTTTCTTCGTCTTCAAGTCTTCGTAGATCTCCTCCAAGATTCTTTGTTTGGTCTCCGGTACATAAATAAAGACATAAATGGTTGTGCTTAGACACACTGCTCCATAGAAGTAGAATGCCACATGGGTCCCTACTGCATTTACTAAGGGCTTGAAGAACAGCGTTTGAAGGAAGGCTGCAATTGATGCTGCTGACATTGTCGTCGCCATTACTGAGCCTCGGTACTGTAAATAAGTTAGTTAGGCTGATGAGATTTGGTTGGAAGAGAACATTGTTAACTTTGAGGTGAATGGTCGCTGTATGAGTGGGAAAATTCAGACAGATTATGGTTTGGGTTACCATTGGCGATTCCACTATGTCCTATCCTACTTCATAAATGCGAAAGTTTGTGAGAATGGACAGATGGATGGATATTTGCTACTCTTTAGGTAGAGGTATAGGCGCTGTTTATAAATCATAACATTTTCTAGCAACTTCCTCCGCATAAATTTTCTTACTCTTCTCAATTATTTTTTATAATGAACTAGCTGTTGCCCGCGACTTCGTTCGCGTTCAGTATTTTTAAGTTAATAGTGTTCATACTGTTTCTGTCTAACCCCTATGTGACATAGCGTGATGACTTGTACCTACGATTACAGCTCAGGTTACTGCCAACACAATGCCAAAAGTTTTGTTCAAATCGGTGCAGGAGTTAAAGTTGTAGTTATGCGCGTACATACAAACAAACAAACAGACAGACAAAAATTCTAAAAACCATTTTTTTGGGTTCGGTATAATGTATTTAACATGTGAGAATTACTCTTTATAAAAAATATTGAATGTACAGAATTGGCTCTCAGAGTTAACATAGCTTCCTACTAACGACAGAATTTTTAAAATTGGACCAGTATTTCAGGAAAATTGCAAAGAAAAAAACAAACTTCAGTAGCATAATATTGGTATAGATGAAGAGTAAAGACAGAGTGTTTTTGTCCTCTCTCCTTCCCAACAAACGTTTGGGGTATCCATGGATAAATAATTTGGTTTAATAGTTATGAAAACAAATATGCTCACAATAATATTTTTTGCCGATAACACTAACATACTTGGGCTTATGGTTCGTTGGTGGAGGCTCTTTAAAAAGGTCGGGTGCGCAGTACTCTTAGTCGGCGTGCTTGTATGACGTGGACGAGGCGAAAGGAGTATGTAAGGATCGTAGCTGGTGGCGTTCTGTGGTGTCTGCCTACCCCCATGGGAAAAAGGCGTGGGTTTATGTACGTATGTAACACGAACCTTAAAAGAAAATATTTCTCCAGTAACGATGACAGAGACAGGTTGCAATCCAAGCGCGTCACAGAAGATGCACAAGCAGAGAGCGACGACCGGCAGCCAGGCGGGTGCAAACACGTCGTAGTCTCGCGCCACGTACCAGGAGGCCAGGGCACACATACTCAACCCTGACACGAACGCTGTAGCTATGAAGAGAGGCTGTGGACAGAAGCAATAGTATTGGATATTATAGTCACAACATATACATAATATACCATCACGCCTGTATTTACCGAAGGGTTAGGCAGAGGTGTACCAATGTACACCCACAGTTGGCCGATATGTTTAAGTCCCATGTAATAGAGGGCGTCTAATAAAAAGTGTTATTAGGTTTTTCTATTAAGTTCTCAGTAGCAGCCCGGAATTTGTGCCTGGTTAATTAATGGCAATAAGCTCGCCCCCTAAATCATGGGAATTCACCATATCGGCGAACTGTGGGTATACATTGGAACACCTCTGCCTAACCTTTCAGGAAATACAGGCGTGATTATATTATGTAATTTATCTTCTTAAATGTTTTCAGTGCCATCAAAAAAGATTGGAAGAACATCTTTCGTGTGGTACATAAAGATTATGAGAAGATGAGCGCGTATGGACTATTCGCTATATTGTACACCTCTGCCGGACCCTTCGGGGAATACAGGCGTGATTGTATGATGATGATAAATCAGTTTGAACTTTTTACCTTTCTCCCAGCTTTTTCAACTGATATCGATGCCAAAGTTGCTCCGATTACTTGCACTGCTCCTAATGCCATCGCCTGCTGGTTTGGACTCAGGACTAAGCCTGATCCCTCAGAAGACTTTAGGAAGATCTCTCCAGCAAAGTTCAGAACTGGGATTGAGCCACACATCTCCCTTGCTAAAGAGAGTACCATAGCTATCACGAAGGCTCTTATCAATATTTTGTCTTGCACTGTAAAAGAAAATGGAATATCAAAAATTGTAGTACCACACCTAGTATAGCTTGAAATACTATCGAACAACTCATATTTTTGTAAAAAAAATATTGTTCAGAACGAGAACCGAGTACGCAGGAGATATTATAGTGCACAAGTGTTTGCGCAAACACAGGTGCACTCCTTTTTCCCTGACTATCATAGTTCAATGGGACGGCAATCCGACACAACCTCGGAGAGATCAGACGCAGGACTAACGGCTTTACATACTTTCCGAGACACAGTTAGGGTCATATTATTAGTAACATAGTGAATGTTGAAGTATCAACATCAAGTTCTAAGCGCGACTGCTACGCTAGAGGTCTTGGGCGCGATCCCCAGGTTGAGCCAAGTGTTATTGGGTTTTACTATAAAATTCTCTGTAGCAGTTCGGAGTTAAGATTTGTGCCCGATTAATGGCAATAGGCTCGCCCCCTTTTACATGGGGCCTAAACATACCGACAAACTGTAGGTGCACATTGGTACACCTCTGCCGAACCCTTCGGGGAATACAAACGTGATGGTAAATGTTGAAGTACCAACAAAAATGTTAGCGCACTGATAAACAGCTGTGAGCACGCACAATGAGATTCAATTGAATAGCGTGCTCGGGCATCTCGACGCTAAGTAAGCTTGATTGGAATTATTGGGCTCGTCAACAACCGAAATAATATTCATTGAATGAATCAAAACAAATGATAAACTAACTATCATGATATTTCAAGATCACTATGTGGACATTGTTTTGTGACTTGCGGAAGGCTGAGCAAGCGAAAAGAAACCTTAGAAACACCGTTTCACTGGAAGAAATTGATGAATGGCTTAAACACATGCCTGTGAGAGATTCTAGGTGGGAGGTTATTTTGTAACCTTATGTTTTTCTGCCTCGGTAGCCTAGTGGTCCTAAGCGCGACTGCTGCGCTAGAAAGTTTCGATTCCCACGTCGAGCAAAAAGTGTTATTGGGTTTTTCTATAAAATTCTCAGTAGCAACTCGGAGTTAGGATTTGTGTCCGGTTAATGGCAATAGGCTCGCCCCCTATTACATGGGACCTAAAAATACAGACCAACTGCGGGTGAACAATGGTACACCTCTGCCCAAACCTTCGGGGTATAGAGGCGAGATGGTATGTGTATGTGGATTTTAATGCGGTTTTCATCAGTAGGTAAAAAGAGATTCAATAGGGTTTTAACATTGACATTTTGGAAGTTTGATTGACATTATTTACTCGAACTTGACTTTGTTTGTATAGATTCAGACTTATTACAAAAAAAAACTAATATATACACCAAGGTCATTTGTAGGACATAGAGTTCGACTAAAATGTTTGCATAAGACCTTCTTTGTAATACCTGTGTGTACAAATAAAGATTGATTGATTGATTGTTTGAAACCATTTAGTATTCCTTTTATTCTTTATTTACATACCAACCCGCCTGTATTCCTCGAAAGGTTAGGCAGAGGTGAAACAATGTACACCCACAGTTTGCCGGTATGTTTAGGCCCCATGTAATAGGGGGCGAGCCTTTTGCCATTAACCGGGCACAAATCCTAACTCCCAGCTGCTACTGAGAGTTTCATAGAAAAACCCAATAACACTTTTTACTCGACCTGGGAATTGACTCAAGACCTCTAGCGTAGCAGTCGCTCTTAGGATCACTAGGCTAACGAGGCAGTGGCAGGCAGTGGAGCACTCATTTGGTGCCATATAGATTTAGTTTCTTTTTTTAAGACTGCCTCGTTGGCCTAGTGGTCCTGAGCGCGACTGCTACGCTAGAGGTCCTGGGTTCGATTCTCGGGTCGAGCAAAAAGTGTTATTGGGTTTTTCTATGAAATTCTCAGTAGCAGCTCGGAGTTTGGATTTGTGCCCGGTTAATGGCAATAGGCTCGCCCCCTATTACATGGGACCTAAATATACTGGCGAACTGTGGGTGTACATTGGTACACCTCTGCCTAGCCCTTCGGGGAATACAGGCGTGATGGTATATATATATTTTAAGACTGTAAATCTATTTAGATATAAGGTGTTCATTCGTTTCATATTTCAACAAAATGGCGTAATCATTTCTAAGCCTCAGTTTACACCGAGACGCGACGCTGTGGGCATAGTTTAATAGAGCGACTCAAAATATAACTTTATTTACTACTCGAAAAGATACACATTTCATTATTTGAATTCAGAATACGTTGCACCTTCTTACAATGAACTGTGTAACTTGTCGTGTACTGCGGGTTGTTCGAAAGAGATACCGCGCCCCCGGAACGCAAAGGGCACATGAAGGAACATAGACGGGTTTTAGTCAGTAAAAGTCTGACACTCCCTCCCGCCCCGCCCAGGGCGGGGGAAGTTATTTGATGATTTCCCGTCTATAAAAAAAAAAAAAAAAAACTTGTCGTGTAATAAATAAAGTTATAGTTTGAGTAGGTTTATTAAAATGTGCGAGCAGCGTCGCATCTCGGTCGGAACTGTAGTGCGATTCTCTAAAATGCAAACTCGAAAACGAGTCTCACTCAAGGGATCGCTCTCACTTCGATAACGAACCCACTTGACCTTGGTTTAGTATTCGCTCGCCGTAGTGCCACCACTGGCGTGATCGTGTTTAACAGAATACCATTTTGTAATCTCACTGCGGATTCAGCTTTCGGATTACGAAGTGAGGCTTAGAGAATCGTACTGCTGACTCTAAGGCTGATGACAGACGGACCGCATTTCAACTGCAATCTAACCGCAAATTGCAGTCCGGATGCAGTTTGAATGCAGTCTAAATCCTCATAAATTTTTAAATAATTCAATAAGTACTTACGAATAGCCTTTATCACATAGCGGTTGCTATCGTCGTCTTTCATCTGTTCTTTCTTTATCTGGTTCACTTCGCTTATCACTTTAGGGTCATCTTCTTTTCTACATCTAAGCCATGCCATAGACCTGATTGCTTCCTGCATATTAATTGTCTTAGTTAAAAATACATAGTTATCTATACTAGGATACACTATGAATAAACTTTGAAACTACTGGACCGATTTCAAAAATTCTTTTGCCGTTAGAAAGCTACATTATTACTGGGTAACATAGGCTATATAACATCGCTACGACCTACGGAGTAGTAACGAAAGACGTAACTTAATACGGTTGAAATAAGCCACGCGGACGAAGTCGCGGATAGTTTGCTAGCACTAGTGCTAGTGTGCTAGTAGTAGTGTGTTTGTTTGTTTGTAGTAGTAATAAGATAGGTTAAATAAATGGATGGTTGTTACTCAATGACACTGGAACGGCAGAACGGAATATCTGGGTGAAATTTGTCACAGAGATAGATTGTAAACTAATAATAATAATAATAAATATCTTGGGACAACTCACACACGGCTATCTGATCCCAAGCTAAGCAGAGCTTGTGTTATGGTAACCAGACAACTGATATACATACTTATATAATTTATAAATACATACATATTATAGATAAATCACACCCAGACACAGAACAAACAATCATGCTCATCACACAAAGTTTGTCCTGGGTGGGAATCGAACCCACGACCTCCGGCATAGCAGTCAGGGCCACTAACCACTAGACCAACAGGCCCGTCATAAACTACTCTTTATCTCGGAACAATGTACGGTTTCCGTGGAATAAATAAATCAACTTTAACGCAGACAAAGTCGCGGGTAGAAGTTAGTCTGTTATCCGTACTAATATTATAAATTCGAAAGTAACTCTGTCTGTCTGTCTGTCTGTCTCTTCTTCACGCCTAAACCACTGACCGATTTCAATAAAATTTGGTACAGATATAGTCTGGGACCCGAGAAAGGACATAGGAGTTTTCATCCCGGAAATCCCCCGGGAACGGGAACTATTAATCCACGCGGACGAAGTCGCGGGCAAAAGCTAGTCAATCAATAAAGCAATTATTAAAAATTGTAAAGCAGTTAGTCCTGCGCCTGATCACTTCCCGGTCGTGTCGGATGGCCGTCCCATCGGATTATGAGAATGAGGAAAGAGAGAGTGCGCCCGTGTTTGCGCACACACTTGCACACTATAAAATCTCCTGCGTACTTGGCTAGTCTCCATTGAGATTGGCCGTTGTGACCGAAATCTAAAATATATCACTTTAAGTTTTTTAACGAAATGTGTAACAACTTGTTTAGGTGGGGATTCAGTGATGGTCGCGACTTGAGCTGTCTGTGCGGTACAGCACATACGATGGCCCATCTCACATCGTGCCCTGCGTGCCCTAACTGCTGCACGCAGGAAGATTGAATGGGTGCCACTGACAACGCATTCAAAGTGGCCAAATTCTGGGCCGCAACAATACCGGTGGTTAGGTCAAACGAGGGACATACTTGAAGGGAGTACAGTACTCATGTAAATGAACAACTTTTATTATAGTACGAACCGTAAAATCTCGAAATAAATCGACTGCTATATACATTTATGTTCGCATAACTCTACAACATGTAAGAAACAGACAATAATTTTTTTCGCAATTTTAATTTTGTTGTAATAGTGAAAGTAGTTTATTTCCATAAGCATTTCAGTCCCAAAAAGCATGTCGCTTGTTTAAAATAACACCTTGTATAATACCTATATTTTAGTTTGTCATCGAAACGCTAAGAAGAAGAAAAACGAAATGTGGCTACCCCCTTCTTGGAATGCAAATAAGGACAAAATAAATTACACAATAGGTACCTACGTCAGTGTGTACTACTACGTAATTTGTTTAAGAATTACACCGTTGTCATTATCAGTCAAATATATACACGTTATCTTATAATAAGTATGTTTTATTGAAGGAGATTATTCGTTCAAATATTAGGAGTACCCACGTTTTATTTCACTTCTGAAATAGTGCCGTGTGATGTCAATATTGTCAAACGGAAGGAAAATTACAATAGGAATCTAGTTCGTTACTGTTCCACGCTTAAGCGGCTCAACGGATCTGGATGAAAGGAGACGGATACGCTTTCATACATTCTTGGGCCCGGGTGTAAAAAGATAAAATTGGTGTCAATTAATGGCTTATAATATAATAACAATGTATTACTAAACATTCGGCGAATTTTGAGTCTGAGAGCAGAGTTATAGGTTTTCTAAAAGTGAGGTTATGCAATAAATTGGCATAAACCTATACTAAACCGACGAATTTTGAAGAGCGATTGCTATTTTATTATGTTATACTGTTATTTACTATATTAATTGTACTGTATTGAGTGTATTGTATTCTATTTACTATATTAATTGTATTACCTTAGGAAACTCACAAAACGATACTATAAAACGAGTGAATGACAGTCTACTAGAGCTGTCAAAAAGTATTCTATGTCACTGCCAGCACAGATTAAAAATACAAGTAATAAATCGAATTGTAAACGACAATCAACATTAAGATTTCTTTATATTATGTTGTTTTTTTTTTAACTGAGGCATTATTTTAAATCAATCATCTGGTGCAAGATATTATTGTGTTTAATTGTTGAAACTCTATTCACATTAATCGATTATAGTAATCGATATCCCCTTTTAGTCGTGACATAAACTTATTTTTAAGATTTCTCGTCTTCCTGATATCGAATTAGGTAATTTTTTTTTGTAATTTGAAATAGAAAAATATGACGCTTTTTTTAACCCATATCACAACTTAATACAATTTGGCCCAGAAATCCCCGTCTCCTTTGGCACTGAGATAGATAATAGTGCGGAATAACACATAAGATACTCTTTATTCCCGAAAAAGGTACGATTCCCGTGAGATAATACATCAAATGTAACGCGGGCGAAGTCGTTGGCAGCAGCTAGTAGTTACTTTCACATCGTTCTGGAGCCGAAACCCAGGAACTCCAGACGAGTAAAAGTTACTATTGGCATTGTTATTTTTTTTTAACCCGTCTCAAAGAAGTTGGAATTTTATCACTTTTTTTTGTCATACGAGTTAAATGTTAGTAGCGCTTCTGTCTGATCAATGAATGGATTTTTTTCCAATAGTTCCAATAGTTTTTCTTACTATGATAGAGCTTATGGCTTTCGGCTCCAGAACGATGTAAAAGCAAGCGTGAATAAGTAAGGTGAGTCCTTATGAGCAAAAAAGAAAATAAAATTACCCTAACCTCGGTATCTCCTTTCTTTATCAAGTAGGACGGTGACTCGGGCATCATTATGAAGAGTACAAGGTGCAGTGTTGGTAATGCCAGACATATCCACAGAATAGTGCGATAGCTCAGTGCGTCGCCAATCACGTAGAGGAACAAGTTACCCGTTGTATGAAAAAGGATTACCTGAAAAGAAAAAACAGATTGTAATAGAAAACTTAAAAAGTAACTGCCTCGTTAGCTTAGTCCTACGCGACTGCTACGCCGGTCTTGGGTTTGAGCCAAGGTCGAACAAAGTGTTATTGGGTTTTTCTGTGAAATTCTCAGTAGCAGCTCGGAGTTTTGGATGGGGCCACTAAGGGCCGATGCCTGCCGGGGCTGCGGGTTGTTCGAAAGAGATACCGCGCCCCCAGAACGCAAAGGGCACATAAAGGAACATAGATGGGTTTTAGTCAGTAAAAATCTGACACTCCTTCCCGTCCCGCCCAGGGCGGGGGAAGTTATTTGATGATTTCCCATCTATAAAAAAAAAGCTCGGTGTTTGGATTTTAAACATACCGGCATACTGTGGGTGTATATTGGTATACCTCTGCCTAATCCTTTTAGGAATACAGGCGTGATAGTATATATATACGAATCATGATGTTAACGATCGGACAACACGACTGGCGCTGTGGATGTCCGAATGACTGCTACATTGCGTTTCGTTCCCACATGGAACAAATATTTGCATGGTTTTCATATAGTTGTTCCGAGTCCCGGTTTGGGTAAGAAATACCTAGAGCAAAGTTTTTCAAAGAGTAAATAATATTTAAGATCTGCTTACCAATGTGCCAAGCATTCCTCTGACTTCTGCTGAGCTGATCTCCTTAGTGTACAAAGGGCACGTGACATAGCAACCCGCCATCGTGAGACCAAACATTGCTCTAGCTAGAATGTAAGCCCAAACTTCCATGGATGCCAGCTTGATGGTCCAGCACGCCTGAGAAATATTGTGATGTTAATGTTCTGTTAAAGTCAAATCATTTATTTCAATTAGGCCATTAAAAGGCACTTTTGAACGTCATTACATGAAAAAGTCATTAATATTGAATCTAGTTGTCCATTCTAAAAGGTAAGGTTAGGGCCTTATGGTAAGTAAGCAAATAAGAAAAAAAAACGCACCACGGGAACAAATAAGATTCAAAATAGCGATGTAAGTTGTATCGAATAACCACCAAAATCAAGAATATTAATGGTTTTCATTAAATTTAGAAAAAAATACACGGCTCCGTGGAACATTTTATATGTATTATGTTCATGAAATTATAATATACTATAATATCATTACATAAAATAATATGGTTTACGCTCAAAATTTTAAGATCTGTGCAACGAGTTTTTTCTATGTCATCATCATCATCATCATCATCTCAGCCATAGGACGTCCACTGCTGAACATAGGCCTCCCCTTTAGATGTCCACATATACCGGTCGGAAGCACATATATTTTCTATGTGCTCTTTTGCAATTTTTTTACCATGATACTGCTTTATTTTTATGAAATATTTGTAGATAAGTCTTTTCTTTGAACCCTTGACTTCATACTCAATTTTCAGGCTTGTAATATATACTAATACGCCAGACTATGCGAGAAAATAACGTGTGTTTTCAGTGTCCTGCATTCGGATAGCCCCTTAACACAATTAGTTAATGGAGATTGTGTGACGTCAGCTAGTGAGGCAACTCAACACACCTTTATTGTTCTTATATATTCACTTACTCAATTAGAACTGATAGAATTAGGAAGAATAGAACCAAAATGGCAAAACAGATATACTCAAAAACTTTTTACAAAAAAGACAACCGCCTTTAAAAACTAAAAAGTGAAAAATAACTTTAGTTTTGGAAGTCAGCGGCTTTAGTTCCGTTTTTTCTTTCGTATTGTCGCCGGCTTCCAAAACTAGAGTATTTTTAGTTTACAATTTATCCCATACTTACAAATGCAATAGCAGATATGAAGAATAAGGTGAGCTTTCTCCCGAACTTATCACCGAGCATTGCCATTAAAAAGTCCGCTGGGACGCATGTCAAGTATGGCGCCGCTGCTATCCATGATATCTAAAAATATTTATAAAATATTAATCCGACTTGCGCGATCCTAGGAAGGTAAGCTTGTGTAGTTACTATCGTTTACAAAGAATTTTCTATATTTATATCCACATCAAAATGATAATAATATTAAATTAGCTGCTTTGTAACAAAATATTAATGTCGCTTTAGAGCGCGTCGCGGATAGGAATAAAGCAGAAAATTGCGTGCAAAATAAAGTTTCCCTCGTAATTATATGTCGCACGCAATTACATAATATAGCATGCACTCAATATTTTACTCTATTTCTGTTACTTTTAAGTTCATTTTTCAATTACTGCTCTATCTACACTGACCTTCTTCAGTAAATAGTTGTATAAATCGAACCAACACTAATGGAGAGGGCTATGCTCGGAGTCTCTCTGCGAGATCGAATCAGAAATGAGGAGATCCGCAAAGGAACCTAAATTGCCGACATAGCTCAGCGAATCAGCAAGTTGAAGTGGCAGTGGGCAGGGCACATGACACACAGAGCTGATTGCCGATGGGGCCGCAAAGTTCTCGAATGGAAACCATGCACTGGCAAGTGCAGCGTAGGTCATCCACCCACAAGGTGGACGGACGACCTAATTAAGACCGCAGGAAGGCGCTGGATACAGACCGCTTCCAACTGGTCTTTTTGGAAAACTATGGGGGAGGTTTATGTACAGTCAGCAAAAGAGATAAGTAACCAAGGTCGCATAATAAATTCAAAGTTTTTCAAAAACCGGTAGAAGTTTTTTAATAAATTTTATTTTTATTAATAGAAAATAAACAGTTTATTAATTAAATTAAATTTCATTTAAAAACTACCAGCGGTTTTAAAGAAAACTTCAACTATATTAGACGGTCCGGTTACTTATCTCTTTTGTTGATCGTACACCAGTGGACGTTCTGCGGCTGATATGATGATAACACTAACCTCGTAATCTGTAAGTGGGATCCCTCGAGGCGTGTCTTTAGACTGCAGTAGCACTGCCATCGGCGACATCCATCCTATACAGGCGCCGTATGCGAATACGGGCAAGTTTACTGCACAAAACAAAAGACGGTTTGCAAAATATTTCCATATTTTTTTGACCGAAAGTATAATAGAGCAATAATGTAATGTGGGGGGTCTTTTCTTTTACCGATGGAAGATCATCAAATGACTTCCCCCGCCTTGGGCGGGGCTGGAGGTAGTGTCAGACTTTTACTGACTAAAACCCATCCATGTTCCTTCTTGTGCCTTTTGCGTTCCGAGGGCGCGGTATCTCTTTCGAACAATCTGTTTGTGCTGTACCACACAAACAGCTCAAGTCGCTACCATCACTGAATCCCCACCTAAACATGTTGTCTTTGCTCCGATCGACCCGAGTTCGGAGTCAAAGACAACAATTTCAAGGTCAACGTTCAAGCTAACTTAACCTTTATTCACTGCGGGTAATTTTTATAGAATAGCGTAATAGGTGAGATTACAGCCCCCTAGCCAAGTCGTAAACGATAATCATAAACGCTCGGTAGGTACCAATAGATTTAGCTTTATACCCCAGAGCCTAAGTTAAAAATCTATTAAAGATTTCTAAGCGTTAGCGACTGTAAAGAACGAAAACGCTATGCAATCTTCATTAGATCTTCAACTTAAAACCAAGCACATAAAGTAGAAGATCTATTAAAGCCTACTCAGCGTTTGCGTTTATCGTTTGTTACATGGCTACAGGTGCAGGTGGGACTTATGTTTACATAGTACTAGCGAACTGCTCTCGAATTCCTCCGCGTGGCTTATTTCATCCGCCATAAGTTACGTCTTTAGTTAGTGCCCCGCTTGCATGGTCATAGCGTGATGTTATATAGCTTATGTTACTCAGGAATAATGTAGCTATATATCGGTTAAAAATGGTTAGAACCGGTCTAGTAGTTTCGGAGCCAAACAAGCAAACAAAAAATAAATTACCTCTTCATAATAAAAATACCATCACGCCTGTATTCCCCGAAAGGTTAGGCAGAGGTGTACCAATATACAGTATACACCCACAGTTCGCCGGTATATTTAGGTCCCATGTAATAGGGGGCGAGCCTATTGCCATTAACCGGGCACAAATCCAAACTCCGAGCTGCTACTGAGAATTTCATAAAAAACCCAATAACACTTTTTGCTCGACCTGGGAATCGAACCCAGGACCTCTAGCGTAGCAGTCGCGCTTAGAACCACTAGGCTAACGAGGCAGTTATCATAATATTATTAGATCATAATATTGGAGTATAGATAAATTAAAGTCGCTTCCTGCCGTTTGTACGCTTATATCTTTTAAACTATTTCGTCTGTAGATAGAGAGTGATTCTAGAGAAAGGTTTTATAAAACATCACGCTACGATCATCGTGAACGGAGCGGTAACGAAAGACGCCACTGAACGCGCAAGACATATTTACAGATAAATTACAAATTAATTCAATATTAGTATGTCTTCTTGTGTATAATTTTAATAATTACTCATCATCATCTGCCAGGGCCTTTTTCCCAACTATGTTGGGGTCGGCTTCCAGTCGAATCGGATGCAGCTGAATATCAGTATTTTACATTGAGCGACTGCCTATCAGACCTCCACAACCCAATTTTAATAATTACTAAATTATTAAAATTAATTTGAATAAAGGGGGGCCTGGCGCTGCCGGAGCCTAAAAAATTATCGGCTTTAAATCAGTTAGCCAACCTTGGACTCTAATTGAAATAAATGATTTGTCTTTGACATTGAGTTTACAGTTTCATTAAGGCAATAAAAAAAAGGGGAATAACAAACTATCTATAAATAATACCAGCCTATTACTATATAGTGTCCATAGAGTTTCTTGCTCGTACTTCTCCATAGAGACCTACGTTTTGGAACGAACAACTAGCTTCAGTTTTAAACTATAACTTCTTAACAATTCAAAAGTGCCTGTAAATGGTCTAATTGAAATAAATGCTTTGACTTTGACTATTCCTCTGCTGGATAAAAGCCTCTTCTCATACAGAGAAGATATATAACATCACGCTACGACTCACCAGAACGGAGCTCTAACAAAAACGTAACTTATGGCGGGTGAAACAAGCCACGCGGGCAATGTCGCGGGCAAGTCACTAGTTTATAATAAAAAAGGTACTTACTGAGCACAGCACATATTATCTGATTTATCTTGCTCCCTTCACCGAAAAAAAAGTAATACTTCATAATGCCGAATACTTTGTAAAATTCAAAATGAAAACTATATTTACATGAACTAAAAACACTATTTTACATGAATAATTTCCTACTATCACTTGATATTAATAACTGCGAAATAATTACATTAAAACAAAAAGCAGGCAACCAAAAGTGGTTTCCTGTTCAGAATTTATTTAAAACCCATTTTTTTTTACTATTATTGGAATAGTTTTAACATTTAAAGTTCAGGGACGGCAATATTTGCTCGTCTCTAAGCATTCGCGACCATTTATAGACTGAGTGCAAATGCTAAGAAGCACTTTGATAAGTGACTATGTCGTGTTTGTTTTATATCAATTACGAACTGGCCGCGACTTCGTCTGCGTTGCTTATTTCACTCGCCATAAGTTACGTCCTTGGTAAATACTCCGCTCCCGTGTGTCGTAGCGTGATGTTACATAGCCTATGTTACTCAGGAATAATGTAGCTATCAATTGGTGAAGAAATGGTTAAAATCGGTCCAGTAGTTTCGAAGTCTATTCGTTACAAACAAACAAACAAATCTTACCTCTTTATAATATTGGTATAGACTTACCATGGAATGAAAGGCTGACTGATTATGGTAACAGAATGTTTCTTTGTAAATATCAGACATTTTTTTTAGCGTTAGATAAAATAAATCAAGTCTTGATACTGAATTAAAGTAATTCTTCTTCATAGCGTAGGTATTGATGGCAAATATTTTTTCGACTGCTACGCAAGAGGTCTTGCGTTTGATTCCCAGGTCGAGCAAAAAGTGTTATTAGGTTTTTCTATGAAATTCGCAGTAGCAGCTTGGAGTTTGGATTTGTGCCCGGTTAATGGCAATAGGCTCGCGGTATTAAGTGGGAGCTAAACATACCGACGAACTGTGGGTGTACATTGGTACACCTCTGCTTAACCCTTCAGAGAATACAAGCGTGTTGGTATGTTATATTATATTATTAAATAAGGCCGAAAGACATGTTCTGCCCATTGTGACCATTTTTTCTTTTTTGTTCCGGGCCATACAAAATTTGAAACTTGTTTTTTTTTACAATTAGTTACGTTAGTCTCTTTTGAGATTCGAAAGTCACCTGAGGACTGGAACACAAAGGGCATTAAAAGGAACACGGATGTGTTTTAGTCAGTAAGAGTCTGACACGTTCCACAAAAATTGATAAAAACAAAAAAAAAGTCTCTATTTAGATTGGTAGGTACTTCTATTCGAAATTCATTTGAATGTATTAATATAATTTTTGCCGTAATTATATTACTATAATATTTGCGTTTCTAAAAAGTAAATTAAAGCGTTTCTAATTTAATATTTGTAATGCTTATAAAACTGGTAAAATGGAGATTTTAAATCTTTTGTTTACAATAACTTGGCCAATAGAGATAAGACAGTGTTACATTTTTTCTACACGTTTGTCACGGGCAGGTACTAAAAAGTTCCTCATGGAAAAACCCATTTCACCCAATTTCACTTTTTGCCCGGCCTGGGAATCGAACCTAAGACCCCACGCTCAATAGTCGCGCTTGTTGCCACGTGAAAAACGGGACATAAGTAGATGTTAGAAATTGAACTCGCTATTTGTAATGTTACGAATCTATTTATTTATTAAACCTTTTATTACATCATGAAAAAAATACACTGAACAAAGGTGGCCTTGGGTATTTTTTTTTTGTTCTTGGGCAGATTGTCTCATTACAGTTTAAATCCGCCACTGTAAAAGCACAGGCAAAAACTAGTGAAATTATAAATACGAACTTGTTTCTCAAACCTGTGTGCTTTCTCAAACTCTATGCGCAGCTGTCAAAATTACTATAATGTCATCATGTCAATATTAAGTAAATAATTTACAAAATGTAGAAACCAAAACAGTTCCGAACAAAACAAGACACTTAAAATATTAAGAATAAAATGAAGTCATGCGGGTATAGTTCCCGTTATAAACCTTTCTTGGTAAGTATTTTTAATTAATCATTGTTTAATAATCAAAATAAGTTGAAAAGAGTATGCTTAGATGGTTCGGTCATGTTGAAAGAGGATGAGTGTGAGTAGCAACGTCGGGATGGGATGCCCTAAAAAAACCTACCCTAGCCTTATTGATGAGGTTCTTCAGAAAGGTTGGGTTGCGCAGTACTTATCAAATCAAATCAAATCATTTATTTTTGCAAACATGGGTAAGCTTTACATCGATGTTTATGCTTATAACCGGCGTGCTTGTAAGACCAGCACGTCGATTCTCTAAAATGCAAACTCAAAAACGAGTCTCACTAAAGTGATCGCGCTCACTTCGATAACGAACCGACTTGTCATTGGTTTAGTATTCGTTCGCCGTGGTGACGTCACCGGCGTGATCGTGTTTAACAGAATACCATTTTGTAATCTCACTGTGGATTCAGCTTTCGAATTACGAAGTGAGGCTTAGAGAATCACACTGCAGGTGAATGAACGTGCACGAGGCGAAAGGAGTATAGTATGATTCAAATTAATGGCGGCTCGGAAGTTAGCTGCGAGTGCAGGTTAACGCAAGTTTATTCCAGTTAATAATAACTTTGCCTCCTTTTAATGATTTCTAGATATATATTTATGCTATAGAAATAATTAAATGGAGCATAAATAGTTATTACGTACTATATGTGGTTTCTGCCTACCCCCATGGGAAAAAGGCGTGATTTTACGTATGTACGTATGATTTAAATCGTAGATATGATATGCCCTTACGTTACTTATACCACGTGAAATAGTGGTAATACCAAGAACACTGAGTTCCCCTTGTTTAAATAAAATTGACGTGTTCATGACTAAATAAACTAAACAAAACGTGAGCATCATTATTGTTCTGGTATCAATATAAGGTATAAGGGGTTTTCTAATTCATATGTACTTTCTAATTTTAACTTGGACATTACTGACACCGGTAACCATGTCAGAGGCCCTTGAGGCGGTTTAGAAACTCTGACACTAGGGTGTTTTTTTTACCGATGGAAAATCACTTTTACTGACTAAAACCTATCTATGTTCCTTCTTGTGCCCTTTGCGTTTCGGGAGCGCGGTATTTCTTTCGAACAAACCGCAGCCAGACACTTGGGTGTGTGGGGTCGTTAGACTTTACTGCCCACACTATAAAGAAAAAAGAGAATTATAAGGTAACGATATAAAGGTAACAATATAAGGGCTCTTTCTATTTATACGTGTTTTTCAACAGAGAGCTAGAAGCTGCTGGAACAACCTAAAAACATGAAAGTCTGGATGTGGATAGCCTCGTATGCTTTTATTGCAGGTGAGCTTAATTTTAAAAGAATATATTTATGGATATTTAAGCGGATAGAATATATATGTACCTATACTGGAACATTAATATCGTGTCTTCTCTTATATCACATACCTATATTAAAAAGTATAGTTATTTTGGCAGCTTAAGGAAGGTCTGTCTCTAGCAGTGCCTCCAGCAGTACGCGTTTTTTGTCTGAGTCGATAGTAGAGGAGGTTAACCTGGGAAAGTGCTAACACTTTATCTATTTTTGTGGCAATGCTTGGTTTTTGGTCTTATAGGATATGTGAACCTATGTTATTATGTATAGACTAAGGCCCACTTTCACCACAATAACTATACTAACATAGATATTTAGCGCCAAATGTGTTTCTTAACAACTGCCTCGTTGGCCTAGTGGTCTGAGCGCGACTGCTACGCTAGAGGTCCTGGGTTCGATTCCCGGGTCGAGCAAAGTGTTATTGGGTTTTTCTATGGAATTCTCAGTAGCAGATCGGAGTTGGGATTTGTGCTCGGTTAATGGCAATAGGCTCGCCCCCTATTACATGGGACCTAAAATATACTGGTGAACTGTGGGTGTACATTGGTACACCTCTGCCTAACCCTTCGGGGAATACAGGCGTGACGGTATATAATGGATGGTATGTGTTTCTTAAATTATCATTCTGTCTCTGTCACCTTCTATCAAGGTGACAGGGATGCAATGATGTTCTAAATACGTTTAGGCACTAAATGGATTTAATGATTTTAGTGTGAGTGGGTCTAAGTATATAATTCTGGGTTGTTTGATGTCCATAGTCGGCGGTAATCACTTAAATATTAGCTAAGAAGCCTATTCCAACAGTTAACTTCTTCTGGCTTTGATGAATTAGAAATGATAACGTAACATTTACTACAAAAAAAAAATAGTATAATACGAGGGGAGATCAAAAAGTAATGAGAATCGGTTACTTCAGGTCCGCATAAAAACGCAAAAGAAGTTTTTTTTGCTTACTTATGTACTCACAACTTCAGCCTAAAAAAATCATATACATATATCACGATTTCCGGGAGTTATATTCATTTGAATACGAACTGTCGAAGAGATTTACACCAACTTGGAGAAAAACGAAATTAGAGCAGTCATCAAGTACATCTGTTTGAAAAAAAAATCTACTACAGACATACACAGTGACTTAGTGGAAAAATTGGGGGACTCTGCTCTTCCATATTCTACAGTTGCACGCTGGACCAAGGAATTTAAACTGGGCAGAGCATCCACTGAAGATGAACATCGCGAAAGACGCCCATCCACGTCCCTCACTGAAGACAACGTGAAAAAAGTCGAAGATGTTGTGTTGCCAGATCAAAGAGTGACCATCAGGCATGTAGCTGAGGTCACAGGGATCTCATATGGCAGCATTCAAAAAATCCTTGCGAACGAGTTGCATATGAAAAAGGTCTCCGCGCGTTGGGTACCCAGGATGTTAACCGACGAGCAAAAGTAGCGGTTCACAAAGCCGCAGTTGCGATGGCTGCCATTCAAGAAACGGGATTCGAACTGCTCGAACACCCTCCCAATTCGCTAGATCTGGCTCCTAGTGACTTCTACCTCTTTCCTCGGCTCAAGAAACACCTCCGAGGTAAGAAATTTGAAGACGATAGCGAAGTGATGGTCACTTTTGAGGCGTTTTGGGAGGGTCAAGAAAAATATTTTTTTCAAAGGGAATCCTGGGTTTAGAAAAAAAATGGAATAAATGTATTGATTTGTAAGGAGACTATGTAGAAGAATAAATTATTATTTTAACTTTAATTACCGCGTTTTATCTTCATTCTCATTACTTTTTGATTCGCCCTCGTATGTATGTTGCTGTGCCCTAACAGGGTCGATAATTGTACTTGAACTTTAAGCCTTATATAACATCTTTATACACATTATGGTGTGCAAATAAATGAATATGATAACAACTTATTTGACATTATATTCAGGATTGAGTATCAGACAATAAGATTTTTTATAGGCAAACCATAATAAGTAAAGAAACATATATCTTTTTAATATTTTACCGCTAAGTGAAAATTCGCTCTTATTCCTTCTGTATCGTGCTCAGCGGCTGGTAAAAATTTTTTTTGCCCTTGTTTTAGTTCAACAAATATCGTTAATGCCATTAGGGACGATAAAAAAGCAACAGGCCAAATTTTCAAACTTAATCTGCCGAAAAAAGGGAAAACTTACAAAATTTTCCTGCAAGAAATTCTACTTGTTCTGAAATCAGAATAGTGTTTTGAGTACACTGGCGAAGTTTACGGATAAGTGTTCCTTACACCCTGTATAAAACATATTACAATGACAAGAGGAGTATATTGTGACTCTCGGCTTCTTCCAGTGACATTTTTCACCAATTATGTAAGACAAAAAAAAAATACACTCTAACTTCTGTTCCACAGGTGCTATAATGGCCTACCACAACGACTTGAGCACGGAAGCATTCGAAGGATTCTCAATGAAATTCAGGATTTTGGTGGAAGAGCTAATGGTGTATTTCCAACCGGTCGACTTTCCCAACGATCTGGTCGCGAGGTTCTGTATGGAAAAATTGCAGCATTAGACTCAACGGTAATCGATAGTATACCGTGATGTTCGGGAAGAATAGCCTGTTAGAAGGCCGTTCTTTTAGCTTACGTCTTAAAAGACAGCCAACCTTTGCCACTTGACTATGTTTTGGGTAAACGCAGTGTGGGATGCCCTGCTGCGTGGTGGACCGACGATTTAAAGGTGGCGGGCAGCAGATGGATGCCGGCTGCCCAGGACCGGGATTGGCGCTCTTTGGGGGAGACCTACGTTCAGCAGAGGACGGCTGTATGGCTGATATTATATTGAACATAATATACATTTATATTGCATCTGACAGATTGCACATTAATAGTGGTTCAATGGTAACCTACACTGGTACTGACACACTCTGTGAAAAATACTTACTTATTACGTTTAAGGAAACAACCCTAAGGCAAGGGGACAGACAGACGGACCGACAGATAAGCAAGAGTACCCTTTGAGAGAGATACTTCTGTACGGAACCATAGAAAGAAAAGGTCATTGGGCGTATCTGACCCGCTTTGCGAAGAGTGGCGGACATTAATCAAAATAGTTTTAAACTAAGGGGAATAATATGACCTTTCATTGTATATAGTTACTTATTTAAAAATCGATGGAGAAAAATGTACAGAATCTTTTAAAAAAATTAAAAAACAAACGGTTTCAGAGGATTTTATTCCGTCATTAAAGGCATAAAATAATTCCGATAGCATACAGCATGGTGCACTGATGAGCCGATATTTGGAGGCATGTATACGTTGTCTCTTTTGCACATTAGTTAAGCCAAACTAGTTTTGTTGCGCTCGCGCACTGACTTACCGCCCTTGGCGCAGTCCTTCGTTAGCTATCGTTGCGACCAGCTGTGCGATTCTCTAAAATGCAAGCTCGAAAACGAGTCCCACTTCGATAACGAACCAACTTGTCATTGGCTTAGTATTCGTTCGCCGTGGTGACGTCACCACGGCGAACGAATATACACCAATGACAAGTTCACTCGATCACTTTAGTGAGACTCGTTTTCGAGTTTGCATTTTAGAGAATCGTACTACTGTACGTTTATCTGTTTTTACCCGATTGCGACAGAAGGAGGGTTATGTTTTTCGAGGGTATGTATGTATGTATGTATGTATAATTGTTTGGCACGCTCTGCAGCCTGAACGGCTCAATGGATTTTAGTTTTTTTTTTTTTTATAGACGGGGAATCGTCAAATAACTTCCTCCGCCCTGGGCGGGGCGGGAGGGAGTGTCAGACTTTTACTGACTAAAACCCGTCTATGTTCCTTCATGTGCTCTTTGCGTTCCGGGGGCGCGGTATCTCTTTCGAACAACCCGCAGCCCCGGCAGGCGTCGGCCCTCAGTGGCCCCATCCAAGTTTGCTGACATCTCTTTGAGACGCGCGTGGAACACGAACGCGCCGTCGACACGGTCTGTCGTTATTCAGTGAACGTACGGACGGTGAGCTACCCATTGCTCACCGTCCACAGACCCGCGCCTACGGTGGCCGGGAGTCGTCTCGCGGCTCCCGACGCCCGGAGCGATTACCGCGGCGGCCGCTTGGGACGGGGGACCCTCCTTTCCCTCTCCCGTCCCGCCGCCTCCTTCTCTAGCATTACAGCTTCGCAGAAGGAGGCGACTGCTTCCCATTCCCTCTCGCTCCGGACTATGGCCTGAACCAGTGCCGGACGCGAGAGGGCGCCGCCGCCGATGGCCGCCTCGAGGACTCGGCGGTGCTCAGCCCAAGCAGGGCACACCGCCAAAGTATGCTCCACCGTGTCCTCGGAGCGATCCTCACAATGGTGACACCCGGGATGGATTTTAGCTTGAGAGCTGTCATTAGATTCGTATTTACTGTGAGAGTGACACTGGGTATGTCAAAATAAAAAAATCAAAATGGCGGATTTTTGGCGCCAAATTCAAATGTTTGGATCGCTCAGCAGCCTGAACGGCTCGAAGGATTTTAGCTTGAGAGGTGTCATTAGATTCGTATTTACTGTCAAAGTGACAATGGGTATATCAAAATAAAAAACTAAAAAAAATAACTGCTACAATTTTGTGCAATCGGGTACAACGACTTTCTTGTTTTAGGGCTTTTTATAAATACTTAGAAAAGCAGTCGGGTATTTTCGTTTTTTAAATTACCGTTTTTTTTGTTTTGTTTATTGTTTTATTGACTACGTTAGCGTGTTTTATGGACTCTGGTTACTTGCTTTGGGATTGGATTTTCGTTGATACGGAAAGACAAAACAGTTGTGTGTCGTGCAATCGATCTGTGTTACGTCGAAGAAAACACTGTCTTAATGGAGTGTTTCTCGAAAGGTACCGGGATCTTGTAGTGCTGTTATTACAAGAAATCATACCACGTGAGGTAAGTACACCGTCTATCTATCTATTTACTAAGAAAACAGGCAGGAGCAGAGCGGTAGGAAGCGAGTCTTTATCGACCGATTTATTGTTTATTTATTTATGCTTTGTTTTAAACAATCTTAATTATTATTGCACAAAAGCAAACGTAATGCTAATTATTTTACCTATACCAGTTAACCTTACAAAAGTTCTGAGAACTTATAGTTTATACATAAAGAACAGCAATTAAGAAATTCAATGCAATAAAAATGACTTTTCGAAACTACTTTCTAATAGTCTTGCTGTTGGGTGTTTAGTTCTTATATATATGTGCAGAATGTTTTATCTTGTTTCAGATTTCGTTTGACGGTACAAGATCTATATGCCACCCTTGCTGGCAGAGATATGATCGAGCATCGCAAAACCAGCAATTAGATTATGTGCCAAACGAGCCAATACAAGATGGCGCCAATCAAGGAGAAGTTGGAGAGGCGGTCCGACAAATAGAAGTCGGGGATCAACAAGGTCCTGGTTTTATTACTGTTACTGGATACAGACGTGTATCAAATACAGCGAGACGATGTGTATTTCTAAACTGCAGAGGTATGACTACACATCGCGTACCAACCTACGCCAAGTTCTATCTGTTGCACAATCACAATTTATACGTACCGGAACTTGCACGAGTTTGCCACCCGCATTTAGTTCAAAATGATTGGGAAGAACTTGTGAATGCTCCGACAATACATCAAAGCTTTAATAATGCTCATGTACTTGACATTATCAATTTGTATAAATGGGGATTAGAAAGCAGGTCTGAAATGGATTTTGAAAATATTGAAACAATTGATGACAACCACTTCCACTTTTGGACGGCATTGACTAAAAATCAGTTCATGACTATTTTAGACCAAACACCGTCACTTCGTAACAGGTCTGATCGTCCTGCTACCACTTTAGGAATGTATTTGACTAAAATGAGAACTGGTCAATCTGATGAGCGCTTAGCTACGAAATTCCAAGTATCTAGAAGAACATTAGAGAGGAAGTTAAAAACAGCGAGAGAATGCTTGACTGAAGATTTTGTTCCACGTTACCTGGGTTTAAATCATATAACTAGAGAAGAAGTAGTGGCACGAAATCTTCGTATCCCAACTCACATTTTTGGTGGTAGCCAAACTGAACGTCCAGCTATTCTTGTGTTCGACGGAACATAATATATTTATCTTCAGAAGAGTGCGAATTTTCTTTTTCAAAGAAAACCCTACAGCCTACACAAATTCCGCAACCTGGTAAAGCCTTTTCTGATTGTATGTACAGACGGTTATATAATAGAAGTTGTAGGACCATATTCAGCGACTACTTCGGATGCAACTATTATGCGCAGCCTGATACAAGAAGATTCAGCTTGGCATTGGTATCTTAGACCTAACGACGTGTTTCTATTGGACCGTGGCTTTCGGGATTCGATCCCTGCAATTGAAGAACGTGGATATAATCCCCACATGCCGCCAACTAGAGGAAGAGGAGAACAGTTATCAACAATTGACGCTAACAAATCACGATTAATAACAATGTGCCGTTGGGTAATCGAAACAATTAATGGACGATTTAAGAAAGATTTTAAAATATTTCGACATACATATTTTAATGTTGCAATGCGAAATATGATGACCGATTTCAAAATTACCGCGGCAGTTATCAACGCTTCTCGACGGCCATATGAAGATAATATATACGCCGATCAGTTTGTCGATATTATAAATCAAAATATAAATACAGAAAATGAGTTAGCAGAATACGTATCAACAAATAACTTGAACAGACAAAGAGTAGCATTCGTGCCTCTAGATGGAAACAGTCCAGACTTTGAAGATTTTCCACAGCTGACCTATGAAGATTTGATCTTATTCACGTTGGGCTCATACCATTTGAGAATCGCAAGGTCTTATTGTCACGAGCACATAAGACCAAACGGGGATTATTTAATAGAAATGTATCGACATCAACATTTAATTGATAATAAGATTTTGATCAGAGGGCGAATCCAGTCACGTCATATCCGATCGAAACAGTACTATACATATATTTTGTTAAACCCAACACAACACGGACGACAAAGTATAGAAGAGTACTACTGCTCATGTATACACGGCCGCCGAACTGTCGGGAGCTGCGCCCACATCGCTAGCATAGTTTATTATCTGTCTTGGGCCAGACATCAGGAAGCAACAGAAGCACCTGCTGCCTTCTTAAATGATCTTATGCTTGATTTTGATCAAATTGAATAAAAATATTTTAATGAACTAGCATTTTATTCATATTCCTCATATCAGTTGACAACACTTGAATTTTTCAAGATTCCCGTGGCTCACATTAATGTGACTAATGCCATAGTAAATCAGAGCCTTATATCATTACACTCTACTAATTTCATTTGTGTCCACCATGGGTATAGTTTCCATACTAAGGTGCCCAATGACCTTTGGCTAGGTTTTGAATATCTCGTGAATATCGTGAAAATATAGTTATCCCTTCGGAAAGATGGCTCCGAATTTATAAGATATTAATGTCGTCATACTTCTTAGTAGTAGTAGCGAGCTCTTTGTGAAGAAGCTCGTCCGGTGTTGTACTACCACCATACCTATTTCAGCCGCAAAGCAGCGTTGCTGTATTCCGGTTTGGAGGGTATGTGTGCCGGTGTAATTACAGGCACTTGAGACATTTCAACTATGTCTCTGGGATGGCAACGATTACATTTGTAAGCCCTCTGGTGTTGCAGATGTCTATCGGCATCGGTGACCACTTAACTTTAGGTGGGCTGTCGGCTTGCTTGCCATTCATCATTACAAAAAAAACAAGATTATGTCTTCTTAGCGTTTCGATGACAAACTATAATATAGGTATTATAGACCCAGAATTTGGCCACTTTGACTGCGTTTCCGGTGGCAGCCATAAAAAAATCCAATTCCAATATACTAATAGATTACGTCAACTCGATAATAATCTCTCCTTATTCGTCGGGTAAAAAATAAACAAATGAACACATACCATCAGCCCTGTATTCCCCGAAGGGTTAGGCAGAGGTGAACCAATGTACACCCACAGTTCGCCGGTATGTTTTTAGGTCCCATGTAATAGGGGGCGAGCCTTTTGCCATTAACCGGGCACAAATCCTAACTCCGAGCTGTCACTGAGGAATTGCTAATGGAAAAACTCAATAACACTTTTGCTCGACCTGGGAATCGAACCAAGGACCCCATGCTCATCAGTCGCGCTTGCAACCACGAGACCAACGGGTTACAGATAAACAAATGAAAAAAAGACAAATAATTGTAAAATCTTTTTATTGATTTGATATTACACCTGACAATACACTGTAGTCTATGAGTATAGAGTATAAAAATGTTATTGAAATGTAGTACATTAAATATTTGTAGATACATTGAAAAAACGCAGTTTCAATTGACTAAAAAGTACAGTTTTTGTTCAATTATTATTTAGGCTAAAAATTAAAAAATAAATACGTAATTCTATGTTATTTGTATAAATTGTTATGAAATACATTACAGTTTGCAGTGGTAGCATTTTCGATAATAATTGGAAAAGTCATAAATATTTTTTTTCGTTACACACCCCATATTCTGAAAACGCTCGTTTGTGTTCACTTTTATGAGTGATAATTGCAAATCATTGTAGAAGTCACACTCCAAAATGTTTAGGCGATCTGTTTAAATGCCATCAGAACTTATAAAAGAGTTATCAAAATTAAAATTGGAATGTTCGAAAAACCTTTTTAAAATTTCGCTTAATAAGGCGGTAAACGCACGCAAGTCTCCAGTTTGATAAAAAAATCTTATTGTCATATTTGTTAAATAATAAAGTCTTCTTCTAAATGCATCGATTCTTATGAAAAAACAATAAATATTTTGAAAAATTCACTAATTATTTACAAAAAAAATAATGATCACTTACACTACGCACAGATAATAAATAGAATAAATAAACAGTCAAATATTAATTCTAAAATCACTAAATATTATCTAAAGAGTTTTAGTAAGGTCGGCCATTTTGTCCGCCATCTTGCGAATTTGAGTTCGAATGTTTGTACTGATCTATTTTAAAAATGGAAATGTTCGGATTAAATTGCATAGTTTAATCGATTCTTAATCTCGATATGAGCCGAATAAGAATCGCCACACTACGTTAGACGAAGCAAAAAGATCCAAATACCGTTACTATTATAAAACCCAATACGAAGAAGTACTTGCGATTGATTAGTGTGGAGCCCTTATCAATTTTTAATCGATTAAACTATGATCATAAATTAAACGATAGGTGCTTAAATTTATCGATTATTGGAAGACGAAGATTGGTCGCTTACATTATTTTACAGTATATTTTTACTTATAAAAAGTTGGCACTAATAGTGGGGCTCCACTCCCCGAGAGTACGATTATGGAAAGAAAGCGATATATCGATATGACTGTGATAATCGATTAGTTTATCGATAAAGATAGTTTTTCGGTTCTTCCGCGATGGGGTCCGTGCATGTGCCCAGGTGCTTCAGTTGAACCAGACTCCTGTAAAGAAAGAAAAGCAATCTTATTAATTATACATACCTAGAACATTTTAATCTACTAAAGACTCAAATTTAAAATCTATCGAAGATAAAAGAAATACCGTTACGAAGTAAATTTTTATGCGTATCCAAATTCAGACAAACTACCAATAGCCTAAGAGTCCGTCACCGAGACATACGTCATCTAATATTCTAAAAGGGCAAGATTTCATGTTCGTTTGTTTGTTACAAAAAGGCTCTGAAATTACTAGACCGATTTTAACAATTTTTTCACCAATAGATAGCTACATTATTCCCGAGTACTATAGGCTATATAACATCACGCTACTACACACGATCTACTTATTGTTGTGAATGTTGGTTGGCCAGTAATTGGCGACTATGTAATTCCAGGACTGTAGAAATCAACACTTAAGACATGTTATACATAAAAGCTGTAGGCAAATCTTTTATAACAAATAAATTCCGACTATAATCTATCTCTTTGCCAAAGTTAATTCAGATCTGTTTAGCCGTGCTGATGTGATTAAGTTACAAATATCCATCCAAACTTTCACATTAAATATTATGTAGTAAGTAAGATGACGTAGGTCTGGCTTTTACGGGCTCTTGGTGTACGAGAGAAATTGCGCCATTATTATATTTGACATTTACGTTTGTCAACAATAAAGGCAATGAACTACCGTAAAGAGTCATCATCTTCCTGCCCTTAAAGAGTAAATAGCAAAAAGTCCCATTGATCTATATACTAATATAATAAAGCAGAAGAAATTTTCGGTTGTTTGTCCAAACGTGTTTAACTCTGGAACTATAAATCAGTCTGAAAATGTCTATTGTATATGATAGACAGATTTATAAGGAATAGTATAGGCTATATAGCATCACGCTATGACACACGGGGGCGGAGCAGTAAACGTGGGTGAAAAAAACCATGCAAACGAAGTCGCGGGCAAAACCTAGTTTTGGAGTAATTACAATTTGTTTACAATGTCAATACGCGGTTTTACGTCCATTATAAACTACACCAAATGCAAATAGTTTTCTTATTAACATAGATTTATTTATTTGTATAGAAGATAGCAATGTTAGGTAACTGTCTCTAAATAATATAACACAAAGTCGCTTCCCGCTGTATGTCCCTTTGTACGCTTAGATCTTTTAAACTACGCAACGGATTTTAATGCGGTTTTCGTCAATAGATAGAGTTATTAAAAAGGAAGATATATACGTATACAGCATCATGCTACGACCAACGGGAGCGGAGCAGTAACCAAAGAGGTAACTAAACATCAGGATGGCCACCAGCCGGTTCACATTTAAGGTGAAAGCTCGCGAACACTTACTTAAGGAGTTGGCAGACTCGTCCCACAATTAGTTTGTTTTCTATCTCCACTTTGTAATTTTATTTCTCTCTACTTTGTATATGTTGTTTGTATGTATGTATATATGTATTTATATTTTATATTGTAAATTTTCTGTTACTGTTCCCTCTTTCTTGCACCTCCTATGTTTTGACTCTGCATCACCCTAAGGTAGACTGGTAGAAAATGCCTAAGGCATTAAGTCCGCCTTTGTACGGTGTATTTTTTTACATTTGTGCATAAAGTTTTAATAAATAAATAAATAAATAAACGCGGGTGACACCGCGGGGTACATAGTTAGGATCTAATGTACATATTTGTACAAAACACGAAGTTTTAACGTTCTAAAATAAGATAGTAAGTAGTGGTTTAATTTACTATAGCTTGTATAACATCAACATTCGAGTATGTCATAATATAGCTTATTTGTCACTATCTAACTGGCTGATAGTCAGGTATACATTCCATCATCACGCCTGTTTTTCCCGAATGGATAGGCAGAAGTGGACCAATGTAAACATACGGTTCGCCGGTATGTCTAGGTCCCATGTAATAAGGGGCGAGTCTATTGCCATTAACCCGGCACAAATCCTAACTCCGAGCTGCTACTGAAAATTTCATTGAAAAACCCAATAACAATTTTTGCTCGACCTGGGAGTTGAACCCAAGACCTCTAGCGTAGCAGACCCGCTTAGGACTATTAGGCCAACGAGGCAGTGACTTTTTTTTAAGGATATGAAATCATCAAATATCGGCTTTCGCTCTGGTTGAACTAAAGAGTGTCAGACTCTTACTGACTAAAACTCATCCATGGTTCCTCCTTGCCTTTTTCCCCCGCCAGGGCCACGGTGCGTCTTTCGAACAAATATTTGTCCCACCTAGAAATCAAACCCGGGACTGATACGACGAGACCAACGGAGCAAAAGTACCAGGCTCCCATAACCTCAAAGAACTCACCTAGATCGGCAGTTCTCCATCTCCAAGAAGCATTTGTTGGAGTAAGTCTTGTTGTCGGTGCCGCAGACGGGGTCGTACTCCGGCGGGCACACGCGCGCGCAGCCAGAGTACTGGAAGCGCGCGAGGCAGCGCTTGAGCGGCACCACGAACACGTGCTTGCTGTGAATAGAGCTCTTTGTTTAGTATGTGCGCCTGGTATCCTGTGTATTGAGTACTGTCTCTGATATGGATCTTTATACACACTCAAAGATATTTTTAAAGATCATCACTTGAAAACGGCTAGGCCGATTTGCAGACTTTTATTGTGTTCATAATAGAGGGTATAATTTGTATTAAAGATTTTTGATTGTTACAAAGGCCTGACTTCTTGTGACCAATCAATAAAGCTTATAAGAATTATCACAAATGTTCCTCTTGTTCGGGCAGATTCAGTTACATCCCGTTAGACTAACTTTTTATCCTTTGACTGCTTGTTGCTACATTAATTTGTCTGTAAAAATTTCCTCCGGTGCACCATTCTACTAGTTTACCATCATATAAGAAGTAGTCCAACTCACCCGCAATTCTCCTTCTTCATGAGACACTCGTTCTTGTAGAACCGGTTGTCGGAGCCGCAGATGAAGGCAGGCGTGTCGGGGCAGTCCTCGTGGCACAGCGCCGTGGTGCGGCAGTGCGCGGCGGCTACCGGCACCACGTGCTGGCCGCACGTCGCCAGGCGGAGCTCGCACTCTGACCTGGGGGGGAAAGGGTGTTAGTTGGTTCTCGTGCTCTAACAGCTGCACGCAGGAAGATTTAATGGCTGCCACCGATAACGCAGTCAAAATGGCCAAATTCTGGGTCGCAATATTATAATACCTCTATTATAGTTTGTCATCGAAATGCTAAGAAGAAGAAGTTGGTTCTCATGAAGTAGTTGCCGATTAATTCTGATTTACGCCTCCAAAAAAGGAGAATAACCGAAAACCCAATTAATTACGCATCGACACGCCTCGAAAATCCAACCGTCAGCTAACAGCACGTCGCCCGCGAGCCATCACATTTTATTATGTCATTATAAAAAATATTTTACCGCACACGATTTAAAGCGATTTACCCAAAGCCTTTAACAATACTCACTTGTAAACGTTTCCATCGGAGCCGCAGACGGGCTGCTCGACCACATTCTCACAGGTATCTGGACAGTCCTCTTTGAACCGCGGCAGTAGCGTGCAGTTACCGAAGTGGGCCAGTTGGATCCCTTTACTGTAATCAGACACATTTCGTTTTGTAAACTAAGGGTTTTTGAACAGAGTAAGGAACTGTAAGGGAGATGTTTTATAGGCCCTTTTTCTTTTTTATTGGTATAAGCCTGCCACACTGTTACCACTGCAACTTTATAGGCCTCTGAACAATAGGTTATTTTTACGTGCCGTCGTCCCTCGTCTAACGCGCTGTGAAGTTAGTGCTGTTTTTCAGCAAGGCGTAACCCGTTCCTTGTAACGCGCGTTAAAAAACACCGTGACCTAGGCCCTGAGGTTGAGATTGATACTCGTAACTTTTTTTTTTTCGAAGTTTATAAGCAGCAAGTAAACTCTAATATAACAGGCTTTTGCTGCCAGCTGTGGAAAAAAATTGGTCCGTACCAAGTGCGTGTTGGACTTCACGAAGAGACAAAGGATTCCATGCCACAGCACAATATACAAATTTTACGCTTTAAAATAAAGCTATATGATAAGAGCTGAAAACAATCTGCAGGTTTTTTGTATCATCGTTGTTACATTCATTGAATTTAAACTCATCTACTAGGATGACATAAACCGAAATACTCACAGGCAAGTAGCAACCTTCAAGAGGCAAGGGTTAGTGTACACCTTCTGGTCAGTGCCGCAGACGGGGTCGAGGTCAGCGGGACACTTGACCTTCATACACCGGTTCATTTTGCCTCGACACTTCTCCATATCGACCTTCTTTACGATCTTTCGGTTACTGACGCTCCTGTTGAAGATAATAAAAATAAAAGGTTTAGATGATTAAATACCAGTTTCCTTTCCTTAGAATCAATCTATTCATGTATCTATTCTGGTATTAGTCCACACAACGAATAACCAATAATCTAGGTCCTAATCTATCTACCTTTTTAATGGGACAAGCCCGCCACATTATTTCCCCAAACCACTGCAATTCCTGTAAGCCAGAATCAACAGTGGCGACCGCCAGTAAAGCTCCGAGGCAATGATAAATAATATATAGATAAATATAGATAAATCGGTTCAGCTGTTTAAACGTGAAGGCGTAATAGACAGACAGAGACTATAGTCCACTCAACGAATAACCCTAAAGGGGGTGTAGTGGAGGGGACAGACAGCTTTTTGCATAGTGCTAGGCAAATAGTCTTTCAGAAACTAGCCTAAAGGTAAAAAAAAACATACTTAACCAAAACTTTTTTTGAGTCACTGTTATAAGCGTCACTGATATGAACTTTAACGTAGGAAAAAGAGGGGGACATCATAGCGAAAACTTTACATACATGATGCTAAAACCCAAAACGACGAAATTTTCGTTGGTTTAAAAAAGTATCCGTTGCTTTATGCTTTTGGCACTTACTTCTGGGAAGCTAATATAACCGGATTAAAGTGAAATTGCGGAAAACAGCCCTCAACGTCATTACCATTACTGATTCTAAAGCAATGTACTGGTTTTTTTGAAATCTACAAAAGAGGCCTATGTCCAGCAGTGGACGTCCTGTGGCTGATATGATGATGATACCATCACGCCTGTATTCCCCGAAGGGTTAGGCAGAGGTGTACCAATGTACACCCACAGTTCGCCGGTTGATGATGATGATCTACATAATTGTTTACACTGCTGTTCTCTTTCTAGGTTTTATTCCTGGCTGCCCCTATATCCCTGTTGCACACTGCCTTATGGATTGTACAATGAGTAAGTGTTACTTTTGTATTGTATTTATCTCACAAGCTCAATTTTGTAATTTATGAAATCACGACCTTTCTTTTTAAAAAACTTTCATTTACCCGTCCCGGTCTGTGACTAACAAAATCTCACAAGTTATATTTGAGCCACTTCCCAATACACAATGGAGCTGAAATTTTGCGTTTATGTGCATTTTGCATGACAAAGCAATATTCAGATGTCACAGAACTAGATCTCTTTCTTTCTCCATCTCATTTCCACTTACCCGCAATTCAACATCTTCATCTCACACTCGTTCCTGTACACCATTTCATCGGAGCCACAGACCAGCTTCTCTTTCTGTCCTATACAGTCCTTGGGGCATGACTCCCCTCCTGATGTTCTTTCTTGTGATACACAGAACGCCATTGGTACCTCGAACACGTGTTTACTGGAAATTGAAATTATATAACATGTATTAAAGTTCAAGTTCATTAAACTAGTCTATTGTTCGTATTATAAATAATATCTCATTTGTTTGTATTTACTTGAATTATTTGGACGTGGTGTACATAAACATGCACATTATAAATAACTTAGATAAACAGCCGTCAAAATGACAGTGTTTCAAAATTTCTTTATAACAATCAAATATATTTTCTTTTAAATTCTCAAAAGCTAGTAAAATCATACTAAGTATAATGAAAGGGTTGAATCATCAAACGACCTCAATTATTAAAATTTGATATAATGGGTAAATGGTTTTCTACCCACTGTGGCAAACTTTAGACAAAATATTTGGAACGCTCCATATATATTTTTATTTTCACCATTTAAGTAGACGAAATTATATATTAATTCCATGTTAAAACTTCAAAGTTCTATCATATTTTCACAAAAGACTTTCAGTACTATAATATTGAAAGAAACAAAAATCCTCTTCCATCTGTGTTCTCCCAGAAATACATACCCGCAGTTGCTAGCCTTCATCCTGCAAGCGTTGGCATATAGCTTCCCGTCAGAGCCACAGGTTGGTCTGGCGACACGCCAACAAGACTCGCGGCAATGGCGGGTAGTTTGGCAATGTTTTTTGTTCGTTCGCACTACACCTTGCCTGAAAAATATTAGTAAGAAGGATTAATTTGGATAACACGTTTGTCCTTCCAAACCTCTCTCTCAATTTTGTAGATGCCAAACATAGATATAAATCAATATTTGGCAAACTAACAAGTATCAAAGTCAAAGCCAAATCATTTATTTTAATTAGACCATTAAAAGGCCTTTTGAAAGTAATTACATGAAAAAATCATTAATATTGAATCTAGTTGCCCATTCCAAAAGCTATCGTATGGATCAGGTACTAGGGCAACATAAAACAAAAGCACACTCACCCACAAGTCAACAACTTCATCTGACAAGTGCTTTTATATACGTTTCCATCAGATCCGCAGATGGGTCCGTCGAGGGGTGCCTGGGAACAGTCGACGGGGCAATTTTCTCTATGAGCGCTGATGTTATTACACGCGCCCAAATGAGAAAGCCCGATTCCGACCCTAAAATAGAAGAAAGCAAAATCGATACATCACAAGATACAATCATAACAATAAAAGATAAAAGTGATACCATACCAGATAAAAGTGATGTCATACAAGATAAAATCGATAGAAAACAAGATAAAGGCGAAACAATACCGGATAAAGTCGAGACAAAACAAGATAAACTCGAAAAAAAGCCAATTAAAGTGGAAACAAAACAAGATAAACTCGAAAAAAAGCCAAATAAAGCCGAAACAAAACAAGATAAACTCGAAAAAAAGCCAAGTAAAGCCGAAACAAAACAAGGTAAACTCGAAAAAAAGCCAAGTAAAGCCGAAACAAAACAAGACAAACTCGAAAAAAGGCCAAGTAAAGTCGAAAGAAAACACGATGGAGGTGATAAAGCCAAACATTAACAACTCAAAATCGATGAAGTCAAATAATGTAAGATGAAACAAAAAATGCTAATTGTGACTGTAAATATGAGACTCAAATTGTGACTGCTGATAAAAATAATTCTTTCATTTTTGTGTTTTATTTTACACTATTTTTTGCCCGCGATTTCGGCCGCGTAAATGTCGCGGAATAAAGACATTCCCAGTAATATTTTTGGCTAAATGTTGCTTAATTTAGCCTTAACTGCCTCGTTAGCCTATTGATCCTAAGCGCGGCTGCTATACTAGAGGTCTTGGGTTCGATTCCCAGGTCGAGCAAAGAGTTAATGAGGTTTTCTAAGAAAAATCTCAGTATCAGCTCGGAGTTTAGATTGTGCCCGGTTAATACCAATATGCTCGCCCCACAATACATGAGACCTAAACATACCGGTGAACTGTGAGTGTATATTGGTATACCTCTGCCTAACTCTTCGAGGAATACAGGCTTTTGATAAGCAGTTTGCGTAGTTAACATTATAGCATTATAATTGTGTCTTTTTACTCTCTTCATTATGTAGAGAACATTTTAACTCCTTACCTGCAAATCTCGACTTGCAGCATGCATCTGTTGAGGTAAGTCCTGCCATTGGTCCCGCACACTGGGTCTCTTTCGGTTGTACACCGATGTTCGCATTTGGACCCCTGTGCTCGGGAACAGGAGGTTTGATCCTGGGCTAGGCGTACTCCTGAAAACAGGTAGAAAATCGCTTTAAAATGATGTTACTGTCATAATAACCCAGAGAGCCACAATAGCCCAATATCTATGGGGACTCTAGTTCGGTTGGATCAAGGGTTTGATTCAGGAAGAAGTACTTCTAGATGCGCGCGTATTGTTAGAAAATTCCTTTCTTAGGAGGCCTGAAAATTTTGCCTTATATTTGAGCAAAAATATGGTTCCGCCATACTTAAGTGGATATGTATGACCGGGCCATAGGTTCCAGAAAATAATTCCGTGCGGTATTTATTATTGCTCGTGTCTCGGAAAGCACGTAAAGCCATTAGTCCCGGCTGTCATTCGTAGATCTTTGACAGTCGTTACGGATAGTCAGAAGCCAAGAAGTCTGACAACCAGTCGAACCAAGAGGTATCGTGTTGCCCAGTTACTGGGTTGTGGAGGTCAGATAGGCAGTCGCTCCATGTAAAACACTGGTATTCAGCTGCATCCGGTTAGACTGGATGCCGACCCCAATATAGTTGGCAAAAAGGCTAAGCAGATGATGATGATAATGATTTATTATTGCAATTACCAACTCTATTTCTGTTGCAGTTCAGCTCATTATGAATTAATCAATGCTCAACTCACTACTACGTTAAACCTTAAGGATATTCATACCTTTTCCACAAGTCTTCTTCCTCATCTCACAGAGCGAAGGGTAGATGTACCCATCAGTAGCGCAGACCGGTTCACTTTGAAGTGAGGGTCCGCAGATTCTTGGACAGGTGGCGTCGCGGGCACCCTCGCACCACGAGGCGGCTGTAACAAAGGAAAGGATGATGAGAAAAAATGTGAAAAAGTGAAGGTGGTGATAAACCAAAATATGAAAGAGTCCAAGTCAACACCTGGCCCTCTAGCCAAGTCGCAAACGATAAACGCAAACGCTGAGTAGGCTTTAATAGATCTTCAACTTTATGTGCTTGGTTTTAAGTTGAAGATCTAATGAAGATTGCATGGCGTTTTCGTTCGTTCCGTTCCGTTCGCTAACGCTTAGAAATCTTTAATAGATTTTCATCTTAAGGCTTTTGGGTATTAAGTTGAAAATCTATTGCTACCGAGCGTTTACGATTATCGTTTGTGACTTGGCTAGGGGGGCTGTTGTGGCTATCAGTGACACGGTTGAGGCAGAAGCTGAACGATTGGCTTCTGGGTCTACGGTGCAAATATTCTGATTACCTACAGATAGTTGTTCCGGGTCTGGCTGTTTGTATAGGTGAGATTATATGTATGCGCATCCATGATACAAGAGAAATTTTTAGTAGCTATGGGACAAAGATTTTTTTAAACCTATAATATATAACACCATCGCATTATTATCCCAATGCAGGACAAAGGTCTTTTCTCATACAGAGAAGGCATGACCATAGATCACCACGCTTTCTTAAGTCGGATTGGCGATTGTAGACCTATATTAATTACAAGTCCGTTTTGGTTTTCCTTCACCGATGTCAGTGATGTCCAAGATAAAAGTACATGTGAATTGAGAAAAGTCTTTTGGGTATTCGCCCGGGTTTGAACTTTTAGTCTTATGTATGAGAGGCGGGTGTAAAACTTATAATACAAAAAAAAAAATCTTGTCTGTTGAAAAAGTTTTCAACAGACAAGATTCAGTTCGAAATTCTCCACAGTGTTTGGGTACACAAAATAAAATACAGGTCTGCTGAAATTCTCTAGATAGTAAGACTAAACTGAATCTCAACAATACAACACTCAGATAAGGAACAGAGGATATAAAATACGAGATGCAGTGTTGGGCCAGGAAAGAAGTTGTTGCATTATTGCACTCTGCAGCTGTTGGCTTACAAAATAATTGGATAGTTGATACTGCCATTCAAAATCGAAACCATTTATTCCTAACTAGTTTTAAACCTCGCGGTGGCACCCGCGTTTATTAACAACTTTGATTACTGCAGTGCTCCCGTTAATTGTAGTGGAAGGTTCTATACGTATAAACCTTCCTCTTGAATCACTCAATCTACTGATGAAACGGCAGTTTATGAGGTCTAAGCATGCAGAGGGGCAGACAGCGAGAAATGGCTTTGTTTTTTACTATGTAGAGATAAACTATTTAGAGGCACATTTAAATTGTCAAGGAGTCAGTCAGTCAGTTTAAAATTGTTGCTTATTCCAAACAGTAGGTTTCCATGGAGGAGAACGAGCAAGAAATTTCATGAACACTCTTGATTATACTTTGAATGAGCTGTCAAAACGCGATTCTCCCCTAGATTTCGTTTGGCAAAACCAACTTGTGATATCTATTTGCCAAATCATTGATTTCGGGTCAACAGGGTGTTAAATGAAACACAAAACTCCCATCAAACTCTTATGGCCATAGATGTTAACGTCTAAAATCAAAATCGAAGCTTCTTCACAACCAAATTTAATCTAAAACACACATATCCAAACATTCTTCACCCTAAATAGGTCACGGGAACCCGACACCCAATAAACTGTAACACGCAAATCCTTTCTCGATACTTTCTGAACCCGCTCATTTCGTGCCCACACGCATAGCTAGCGTCTTGCCGCGGGCGCGCCCGTGACTAGGGAACTCCATTAGCACAGACCGCGGACCGACACCCCGCACTTATCACACTAGATAAACCTTGTTGCATAAAAATGTTAGGGTAAAATGGAAAGGATTTTGTTGTCTTTTATTTTCTAGGAACATGGCTGTCTCTTCTAGAGTGTATTGTGTTTAGTTCTGTAAAAGAAAAAATCTAAAGTATTTTTCTTACATATCCGATTACTATGCTTTTTTTATTATGTTTTGAACGCGTTCAAAATTATGTAATACTAGCTTCTGTTCGCGACTCCGTCCGCGTCAAAGTCCATCCATCCATCCATCCAACCATTCTCATACTTTTGCATTTACAATATTAGTAGGAGTAGGATAGTAGGAAGTATTTATAAAAAAATAATTTGTTGGTTTGTTAATTTTTCACTGACTGAACCGATTATCCTGAGATTTGGCATAACATTGTCAAGTGTACAGAAAGGGACATAACTAGAGTACCTTTTATCCCAAAAAAAGTACTGTTTCCGAGGAAAACAACAATAACATTCCTATGATAATAGATGGCGCCACGTGTCATTCGAATCATGATCAGAAATTCTAAAGTTAATGATTTTAACGCTCGGCTGGACCAATTTTGACGGAACTTTCACTGGAAAATATCTAATGTTATAAAGAATAACTAAGGCTACTTTATTTTAGAAAAATAAAAAAGCATAAGTAAAAATATCCCCATGATAACGAAGTCCCGGCTATAAGCCAGTTACAAATATAAGTTGCTCACCTAAGAGAAAAGATAAACTAAAGCAATATATTATAATCTGCAGTTAGATTTAGAAAACGGCACTAGTAATAAAGGATAGGAAAATTGTTAAAGCAACTTATTGCGCACTTACTTACATACAGTAAAAGTAAATTATACCGCGGACTTCGTCGCTTGGCTTATTTCAACCGCCATAAGTTACGTCTTTGGTTAATGTCCCGCTCCCGTGGGTCCTAGCGTGATGTTATAAAGCCTATGTTACTCAAGAATAATGTAGCTATCTATTGGTGAAAAAATGGTTAAAATCGGTCTAGTAGTTTCGGAGACTATTCATTACAAACAAACAAAAAAAAATCTTTCCTCTTTATAATATTATATAGACTTACTATGGAATCGAAAATTGTATTGTAAAACAAGTAAGAAAATTAAATTTTTAGGTTTGGTAACCCTCGACAGAAGAATAAAAGTCCCTACTGCAATGAACAAAAGAGCTGATAACCTTGAAACGGCTGAACCGATTTTGATAAAACATTCCTGAATAACATAGGCTATATAACATCACGCCACGAGCCACGAGCAGTAACCGAAAACGTATCTTAGACCGGGTAAAAAGAACCACACGGACGATATAGCTAGCAGAAGCTAGTTTATTATATAACTAGGCGATCATAGATCGCACGTCGTACTCGTACACACGCCCTTGACGAGTACAAATTGGGTCACATCCCTATTGATAGCCTGCAATGTATGCAGCTGCAGCACAAAGGGCCCTATTCGGGTCAAGTTCCTACTATTGAACTAGCTTGTTCTAGAAACATCTACTTTTATGATTAGTAGAAAATGTTGGAAGTAATTTCATAGCTTTATTTATGTACGTACCTATCGATTTGTCTTTATTTTATTTGGAACAAAAAATTACACAATAAACAATACAAAACAAAAATAACTTAAAACTAGTAATTATTCCATCAACAACGTTATTCACAGCAAATATTAAAAATAATGCAACATAACGCGTTACAAAGGAAGGAAGAAATCGAAAACAAAATATATTTAGAATTTCTTGATGTTTAGAAGTAAGAGATAAAGATCTAAGCTATTAAAGAGGTAGTAAAGAGGAAGAGAGTAAATTGTCTTATTCCTTAATTGTCTTTTGATGTATGGTTTTATTTGATTACTATTCTGATTCTTGCAACTGTTACTGAGATGATAGCTAATAAACACTTAAGAAAATAATTATAAAAGTAAATCTCTTAATTTGATTTATGGCCGTTTTATGGTAAAGTAAAATGAAATAATCAAATGATAATTTCATAAATAATTTAAATTGATTAATATATCTGAATGTACGAAACGTCTTTTTAATTATGTACCAGGATGACATAAATTGTAATGATTGAGATAATTGAAAAACGGTTAGATTACAAATTGTCAATTCCACCTTTCGCTGGGGAATTCAGATACTCATGCTACCAAGAGTACCAGCAAACAACACCGATATAAAAACTTAGCTAATAACACAATAAATTAAACCCAGTTTTATAACAGTAGACGTAATTTTCAATAGACTGTAATTGCCTATAGAATTTAATTACACAACAAAACTGATTTCAGTCGAGATAAAGTAATTTCTAATTATTTCTATAATAAAAGCCGTTGAAAGTACCAGGTAATCATGAATGCGAGAGGGTTCTTTATAGTTTGTAATCAAATAAATTGTGTGCAGCAGTATCATCGGTCGAGTAAGTGCACGCTTTAAGAATTTTTTATTGAGGTCTGAGAAATGGAGCATTTCTTAATTGTTAGGTGGTCTTTGTGTGCGGTTTTAGATTTTTTGTATACGTCTATATTTATGATACTCTGGTACACGAGATACTATAAATAGCCTTGTAAACTCGCTCGCAGTGTGCACTAAAACTTTTAATGATTATGTAAAAAAATATTTGTATGCAATACTTAAATTAATTGTGAGCCAAACCTAGCTGCAATTAGGCGATCATAAAACTGAAATAAATTCTGTTGCTCCTAATTGCATTGCATTTAAATATGCATGGGGTTGTAAAAAAAAACCTGACTTTTTCCCGCGGTGTCTCTTGAATTACAGTCGCCGATAAAAGCGAATTTGCAATTACTATGATCGCGGTATAAGGCTGACATCTGCCATTTGTGGCTATAATAAAAATGAAAAATGGAATGATCGTAAGTGTGTTTATAATTTATTTTTATTTTGAATAATTTCCATCACATTTGTTTACTTTATTAATTATCATCTTTGACTACCTTTATGTTTAATACACGTCCATTTATTTATGTATGTAGCTTAGCTTTTTTAATACAAAACAGCAACACAAAATTCAACTCTATTTGTTATATGTTTTATTTCATTATCTAATAATTGAAAACCGTTAAGCACTGTTCAGACAAGCGATGCTCGATTTAATTCTATGGAACTAAAGATTTATATCGCTACATGCGCCTACCGCGTCTGCCTTAGCCACGTCTTGTTACATTTGTTTTGCCATACCTAAACAAGATGTGTCAACTCACTTGATATAATTCAATTTATTATTTAAAGTTGTACATACATACATAAACTCACTCCTTCCTTCCATCTGGGTAGGTAGAAGGTTGTAATAATTTTGAATCTCTTTTCACTGTTCTCCTCTAAGATATTTTTATATGTGAAATATGTATACTGAAGATTTCCTCAAATATTTCCGATCTGGTCCTTTATCAAAAGGACTTCTTAAAATTTCATTTGACGTCATCAGAGTTATCAAAAAGTAGGTCAATCCGGTGATTCGAAATGAAATATAGCACTTCACAATTTTTCATTTTTACTTTGGTCCTATCCCATAAAAGTAATGGCCTGAAAAACGGGCCACTCGTCCCAGAATCTGTCAGTTCCATGAGTTAATAAATTGGACTGATTTCATCGAAATGGGTGATAAATCTGATTTACTTTTTGCCAGTTAGGAGATTCTCTGTAACTGTCACGTTCATCTATTAGATTTTCTCTATTCGCTGATTTGAATTGGCATATTGTGCTGTAGGTATTTGTACTCGAAACAAAATCCTGGTTACCGTATTTTATTTATTCGCGGGTTCGCCTGGTTATTTTTGATCCTTCGGTACAAAAATATGAATATCTTAAAAAGCTTCTGTAATATATTTTGTCAACCAGATGTCCTGCCTATGTTTTTTTACCGATGGTAAATCATCAAATGACTTCTCCCGCCCTGGGCGGTACGGGAGTGTCAGACTTTTACTGACTAAAACTCATCCATGTTCCTTCTTGTGCCCTTTGCGTTTCGCGGGCGCGGTATCTCTCTCGAACAACCCGCAGCCCCGGCAGGCATCGGCCCTGTGTTTCCCCTCCAAGTTCTGCCTATATTAAAGACAATATTAGTAACTACCAATTGCTTTTCTAAAGATTGCGGAACATAGCCAGGCGCTCCATTTACAACAGAAAACACAAAATCTATTAACCATAATTACTCGTGAACTACATTTACATGTCGGTCATCCTTTCTTAAGTAGAGCGGGCAGTGCGTAAATACCATAAAAAAAGATTCTGATCTCTTTCGGTCACCTGATCTCCAACTACTCAACCGGTAGGATAAAAATATACCTTAATACGGGCAGCAAAACAGGGTTAACTGATCGTAACAGTAGCAGTGAGTCGAGATGTGTTAACCCGTTTTATAAAATCGAGTTAAAAGCAGGAAGATCAGTTTATATTATTCTATTTTTAGCAGACTCTAAATTGTTTGTGATTAGATGTTTTTAGTCAAAATGTTTTTATTTGTTTAAAAGATCCTTTTGTGACAGATAAAAAAGATAATAAATAAATATCTTAGGACAACTCACACACGGCTATCTGATCCCAAGCTAAGCAGAGCTTGTGTTATGGTAACCAAACAACTGATATACATACTTATATAATTTATAAATACATACATATTATAGATGTGATGAAGGTGGGTAAGGAACCTTAATGTGTTAGTTTGTTTTGTCAAATTATATTCTGCATAGTTATTACATAGGCATACCAATGTACACAGTTCGCTGATATGTTTAGTTCCCATGTAATAGGGGGTGAGCCTACACAATTCTTAACTCCGATCTGATACTGAGAATTTCATGGAAAAACCCAATAACACTTTTTGCTCGACCTGGGTCGAACACAAGAGCGTAGCAGTAGTGCTTAGGACCACTAGGCTAACGAGGCTTTTTAAATTAGTCTAATGAGTCATCATCATCAGTATACACCAGTCAACTGCTGGACACAGGCCTTTCCAGTGGCACGCCATTCAACTCGATACTCGGCAGCTCTCATTCAACTGATATCAGCTACCCTGCGAAGATCGTGGCTCCACCTAGCCTGAAAGCTGCCTGAACCCTTAAGGTGGTGTATTCGTGGTCCCCATTTAAGAAGAGACCTAAATGGAAAAGTAACGGTTTGATACCTATAGTACAAAGATACATACATACATAAACTCACGCCTTATTCCCATAGGGGAAGGCAGAAACCACATAACGCCATCTGCTACGATCCTTTCATACTACTTTCGCCTCGTGCACATTCATACATCTGGTCATACAAGCACGCTGGTTACGAGTACTGCACATCCTACCTTTCTGAAGAACCTACCTATATAATTGATGAAAAATAAAGAAATCTCTTTTATAAAATTAAAATGGTTAAGTCTGCTTTTAATTCCGAAATATTTAAAAATATTTTCACCGGTTTTGTAGACGTACGTTTACGGTTTATTTAGACACTAAGGCTGCACCACACGGTTCGAGTTAGTGCGTTGACACACTACACGATTTCTAACATTACCACGTTGGAAAGTCAGTGTTTGAGGCTGAATACAAATTTTTCTTAGTTAAGTGTGGGAACCTCCTACATTTCTCTCTGGTATAGACTTTTAAGATACTCGTAAGTAGGTCTTGTTGTAATTCGGCATACATAAGAGCCTGAATTAATACTAATCTTTTCTTAAATAAAAAATGTGTCTTCTCTGTTTGAGAAGAGGCCTTGCAATGATAGGCTAGTATTGTTACTTTTTTAGGGTTCCGTACCCAAAGGATAAAACGGGACCCTATACGACTCCGCTGTCCATCCATCTGTCATCAGATTGTATCTCATGAACTGTGATAGTAGTAGTAGGCAGTTGACTTTTTCGCAGATGATGTATTTCGGTTGCCGCTATAACAACAAATACTGAAAAACAGAATAAAATAAATATTTAAGGGGGCTCCCATACAACAGACATGATATTTTGGCCGTTTTTTTTTTAATAATGGTATGGAACCCTTCGTGCGAGAGTCCGACTCGAACTTGACCCGTTTTTTACATTACATACATACCATCACGCCTGTATTTCCCGAAGGGTTAGGCAGAGGTGTACCTATGTACACCCACAGTTCGCCGGTATGTTTAAGTTCCATGTAATAGGGGGCGAGCCTATTGCCGTTAACCGGGCACAAATCGGGTTACGTTTTTATTTTATAGTTTTAGTAGACAGGCTAAGCGCTGCGTTTTCAGTCCTTCTCTGTTAAGAACCGGTAAGAGTACCGTTTGGGCATCCATGGGTGTTGCGAAATGAAGTAATTATGCATTTTTAATCACAGCTGTTATGTCTTAGTAGGGTCAGCGCAAGTCTAAGATAACGTTAAAAAAAGAAAACATATTCACGGTTTAAGAAATACTTAAAAAGAATACAATTATTCTTTTCTATGAGGAAAAACATAATTATTAAGATAAAATAAGCGATACAAAAGAAAAAAGAGAAAAGATATTCGCAAAAAAAATTGCACACAATTGCATTTGAACAATTACACATATTTCATTAATTAATAGATAACAAAGAAGAATTTAAAAGGACTCAATTGTTGCCCGGTATCGAACCTACAGCTTTATGCATGACTAGCGACCTGCCCGCGACTTTGTCCTGACTTATTTCACTCGCCATAAGTTACGTCTTTGATTGATGCTTCGCTCCCAAGGGTCGTAGCGTGATATTATATAGCTTATGTTACTCAGGAATAATGTAGCTATCTATGGACGGGCCTGTTGGTCTAGTGGTTAGCGGCCCTGACTGCTAAGCTGGAGGTCGTGGGTTCGATTCCCACCCAGGACAAACTTTGTGTGATGAGTATGATTGTTTGTTCTGTGTCTGGGTGTGATTTATCTATAATATGTATGTATTTATAAATTATATAAGTATGTATATCAGTTGTCTGGTTACCATAACACAAGCTCTGCTTAGCTTGGGATCAGATAGCCGTGGCCGTGTGTGAGTTGTCCCAAGATATTTATTTATTTATGTTATTTATTGGTGGAAAAAATGTTAAAATCGGTCCAGTAGTTTCAGAGCCAAACAAACAAAATATCCCTCTTTATAATATTAGTATAGAAAGGCAGTCTAATGACTTTATATCCACAAATATCTTCTAATTACTGTGCAATAAATCGATTCTTATAATCCCTACAAAAGCTAACGCTATGAAATTCAAACCCCTTTTGTTGTTTAAAATAAAGCCTGAAACAAACAAGCAGACCTTACTGTTAAAAATGTGTCTACTGTAAATTGAGCTCCTATTTCAAACGTGGTCCTAAGAGTCAAAGGGCCAAGTTAAACTTGCCATTTCGCAGTGTTGTAACTCTGGCCATTGTAACTTGAGCTCTGAGTGCAAAGCGTGGTGTTCGCAGACAGGTTGCTATCACCGTTGGTGCGGACAACCCGTTTAAACTATATCACAAGTAGATACAGGATAAATGTACTGAATAATGAGTGTGTCGCTTAGAATGCTTCGGGTTTAGGGCTGTGCTGAAATCAATTACATTTTCAGTTTTTTTTTTGTAGGTAAAGGTCGGGTGTGCAGTACTCGTAACCGGCATGCTTGTATGACCAGATGTATGGATGTGGACCAGGCGAAAGTATATGTAAGGATAGTAAGGATCGTAGCAGGTGGCGCTCTGTATGTTTAGTAGTTTCTGCCATGGAAATAAGGCGTGAGTTTATGTATGTTTGTATGTATTTTTTTTTGTGAATGGACTCTTTATGCACATGTATATCCCGAAGGGTTAGGCAGAGATACACCAATGTGTACCCACAGTTCGCCAGTATGTTTAGGTCCCATGTCATAGGGGGTGAGCTTGTTGCCATTATCCGAGCACAAATTTTTACTCCGAGCTGCTACGGATAATTTCATTAAAAAACTCTATAACACTTTTCTCGACCCGGGAATCGAACCCTAGACCTCTAGCGTAAAAGTCCCGTTTAGGATCAGTACGCTTTCGAGGCAGTAAAAAAAACGTCTGAAAATTCGTTTTATTACTACGAATTTTACAGTTCCTGCCAACCCTACATTATCGTCATGCAACGCGCGAGCCGTGGGCGACTACATGCGCCGCAACCTTCGCTTAAATTCAAATCTGTGCGCGCTTTAAATGTGATGCACGCGTAAGGTGAAAGACCCCGCATTATCCGCGAAAATGGTAATTTACGCTATTCAGCAATATCTCGACCAGTATGCAATCCTGGTACAACGGGAATATTGTTATTATGTCATTGTTCACTAGTGACATAATAGATCGCTTATTTATGAGGTCCTTGTCTTCTGAAATGTACTGGGAGCCATTTGTACTAGGGGCCCAGAAGATGTGAGGTGATGCATTGCTTATTCATAAGTTCCTACTCCAGAGTAACTGCCGCAGCCGACATTGTACTAGCAGTCATTTGTACTAGGAGTTCATATTCTACAAGTATGTTAATAAAGCAGCCCGTTACTATGTTTCTTTTGGTCCTTTACGACGACTTATTTATTTGGTTTATTAACAGCACTGTATGATGGTTTGGCACGATACCGCTAATGATTTTGACTAATTTTCTTAGTGGAGACAAACCACGATAATTTATTCGAAGACCACCCGAAATCGGTCTTAACATATAATAAATTTAAATAGATCTACATCAGAAGCACTAAACTTATAGGCACTGTTATCGTTTGTCGTATAAAGATTTGCTACCCGAATAATCTTCAGGTAGCAAATCCTTACAACCCAATAGACATTTACGGGCTGTTTCAATATTGCACATGACAATAGTCATAGAACTTCGAATGGTATCTTTACCAGTATGCTACCCTGGTACAACGGTACTGTTTATGATGTTATGTGAACAGCTAAGATATTATGCTGAATATTCATTGTCACTACTGTTGCTATTGTGGTCTTTTAGTGTGGGATACATTCTTGCTTCTGCTTGTGTGGTGTTTGGGTTTTGCGTGGCAATTCATTGACTTCATAGTATGATTGTTGACAGCAAGCTTTGGCTTTTTTGTAAGTAAAGAGAAACAAATTGACATCGTACTAATAACACAGTTAATTTGCTGATTCATTACAAAATAACAAAACTCTTAGTTTTCTCCCCTAATATTTTCTTTTAATCTACCATTTTATTTATGCGGCTTCAAGAACATCTAACCTCCAGTTGCTTAAACAATAAATTAATCTGACAAATTGTCAAGCACATTATTTTGTAAGCTGTTGGATTGTTAATATTTTTGTCAACTAATCATAGCAACTTACGCCCCTTGCCGGTTGTCAGAACAAACCGGAGGCAAGTCTTCTAACATCAATCTTAACTATATCAATACAGTTTTTTTTTTCATATCTATTATCAATTTCTTTTTTTCCGAAGCTTACCAAAACAATCTCACACTTTCTACAATTAAAGCCTTCAAAATTCATTACGCACATGTGAAATGAAGAATGCAATAAATCTTTATACATTTACATACACGTGCTAAAACAGAACACTGCTGCCTCCAATGTCGCGCCTTTGTTTGTCGTACATGTGAGTACAAACGTACTTGAGACCAATTTCACTGCCCAAAAATTTGAGAAAATTATTTGGAGAATCTATTTTCATATTTGTACGGCAACAGGTGTGATGAATAGATCTATGTGTTCTCAACTACAAATGTTGCACGCTAAACATGCTTAGGTGGCGAATTTGAAGGCACTGTTCCAAAGAATTGGTCCTGAAGATGACCTACATACAGTTTTGTGGTTTTAAAAGTAGCCGAGTTACGATGATCGATGGTTTATGGCAAACAAACTTTCAAGGTCAAAATCTCAGAAATTAATGATCGATTGAAAAATAACCTCTTCTTAAAATTTTTTTTTTTAAATGTCAACTCAATCTTTAGATTTATATCTCAAATAGGTACATTAATTTTCAAACTTTTTGGACTTGAAAGTATGTATGAGATACTCGATAATACCCAATCTTAAGATTTAATCGATTCATCAATATGCAAACTTAATATTAGCAAGACTGTCTCACACACGTAATTATGTTATAAATCCTCTTTGATAAAATCGATTCCAAATCGATTAATATTCTAAGTTGAATAATTATAAAATCGAATTTCTGACGCCAAAATGTTAGAGATTCGGCTCAAAGGACCAAGTTCTGGTACGATAATTATTGTTCATGTCGGTAGATTTCTAAAGTGTTTGTGCATTTGAAATGCCTCTAAAAGCGATGTCTCTTAACTAAGCACTTCTGGGCGGACCCTGGGCAGGGCATTAGTTATGTGCATATTTTATTACGTTGTGAAAATGGTCAACTAAAATGTTTAGGGTAACAGCAAAATTCAAAAGCTTTCCTTCTTCTAAAGTATTGATGGAATGGGTTTACGAACATAAACGTAGTATTTCGGAACCAAACAGATATTTTTTTTATGGTTTTTGGTTATTACAGGAGAAAAACAGTTTTAAAATTTATACGTTATACAAAAAAGTCACTCACTCACGCACTGAACATAAAATCTCGAAAACTACATGAACTATGTATCTGGAATTTAACAGGTAAGTAGTTTATGTAAGTAAGAGACGATAACCAAGAACGGATTTACAACAAGACCGAATAAGACGTCTGGGACTTCCACGAGGACGAAGTTGCAGAAAAAACCTACTGTAATTAATTGATACCCGTTACGCTATTTTACAGGTCTTATTCGTTGCTATTCCTAATAAGCCCATCCAGGAATTAAGGAAACATCCATTACTTACCCATCATAAAAGTGAAATCACCGTTTTAAATGCCGCACATGACATTGAGACAAGATCGAAAGTACCATGTCAATTACCATCACCTTGTGACATGAATAATGTACCATGTAGGTACGTCCTCGTAAAACATAGGTCCCTTTCACTTTTTCTGCTTAAGAGCTTTCTTAGACATGATTAATTAGTGTTTCCTGTGATAGATATAACTTAAGATAAGTTGAGGAGGATTATAAGAATTTAATATAAAGAGTAGGACCAAGAACTATAAGGACCAGAAAATTTAAAGAACGTAAAGCTCAAAATTGATTGAGCTTTGTATCCTAACAATGTCAGTACTAGGAAAACATAACGCGACAGCAATTTCAAGAAGCTAGCGCAAACAATTCGCGCTGTTCAAAGTTTATCCCCGCATCAAATCTTATGTACCTGCGAGCTTATGCGTTCCTGGTAGGTATTTATACAAAATTGTCTTTACTGAGAAAACGTTTTGTGAATCTGGAGCGTACGGTACATCCATTCCGTGTTGCTGTCTCTTTCTTGTATCATGTTGTCCTTGTTAGGCATCAAACTTGAAGAATGTCGGTATTTGGTTTCATCAGCTGTTATTTTGTTTGAACGAGTGCAGTGTCCATGATTGATGATGGAGCGAGGAAGATCCTGTTTTCCGATTTTGAGTAACGAGTTGTCTCGTTAAGAATATTTACATTGTGGGTACATTAACATTCCTGATTGTGTAGTTGCAGTAAAGGTATAAATAAACCAAAGGGTATTTGCAAGTTACCAGGAAAGTGTATTGCGTGGACGATAGTGTCGTCATTGAATGCAAATTCTTTTGGCAAAATGAATACCCACGAATCGTTTCTGTTCGATTTCATTATTTTGTTAAACGACTAGTTTAAATTTGGGATGTCTATATTTATTACCGCGTAACAACGAATAACAATTTCCATAAATTCATTATGAGCCAGCAATGCTGTTTTATAAAATCCCTCTAACTTACGCCTATGTAGATTTTGACAAAATGGACCTGCAGTTAATAATAAAGCTATACTAATATTAAAAAGCTGAAAAGTTTTTTAGTTTGATTGAACACGCTAATCTCAGGAACTACTGGTTTGAATTCTTTTTATTGTGTTGGATAGTATATTTATCAAAGAAGCTACATAACATCACGTCATTAGCCATAGGAGCGAAACAGTATCCACAGACGTAACTTAACGCAGGTGAAATAACCCACGCGGACGAAGTCGCGGATAGTTTCCTAGTATAAAAATATATCTTTCTTCAGTTGACTGTGGCACTATTGAAACTTTTATGCATATTGTACACAATTACATTTTTTGGCCTACGATAATATATATACCACATTATCCATACCATCATGCCTGTATTCCCCGAAAGGTTACGCAGAGGTGTACCAATGTACACCGACAGTTCGCTGGATGTTTTTTCTTAGATCCCATGTAATACGCGGCGAGCCTATTGCCACTAACCGGGCACAAATCCAAACTCCGAGCTGCTACTGAGAATTTAATAGAAAAATCCAATAACACTTTTTGCTCGACCTGGGTATCGAACCCAAGAACTCTAGCGAAGTAATATTTAAAACATTTTTTAAGCCAAAAAATATGTGTCTCATACTATGTAGGTATACTATAACCAGCTAACCTACAAACCACATCACCCAGTTCACTTATCAAAGAAAGACGTGTTAAAAATAAATGCTGTTTGAAAATATGCAAATTGAAAAGCATAAATTAAACGATTATTCCGACAGAATTCTAATAGCATGGTATTCGTAATGACTTGAATGAGAATTATTATGCAGTGTGACAGCTTTAGGTGTGAAATGATTTATTTATTGTTGATTGAAATGTTTATGTTCAATTTAAGATTTAAAATATTTTTATTTTATTTAAATTAAAAAACAAAAAGTTCGAGCCAAAAGTGTTATTGGGGTTTTCTTAATTTAAATTGTCAGCAGCGGTTAATTGCAATAGGCTCGCCTCCTATTCGTGGGACCTAAAAATATCGGCGAACTGTGGGTGTACTTTCTGCCTAACCCTTCGGGGAATACAGACGTCATGGTATGATATGTGTTTATTTAAATTGAAATGTTACCCACACTGGGTATTTCTCCTGTATCGTGGGTGCGTTTACAAACATATATGTACACTTACATACACAAATAACAAGACCCGGAACAACTAACTATAAGGAATACAAATATATGTTTCTTGCGAGAATTGAACGCCGCGACATACAGCGCAGAAGCCGATCGCCCAACCACTGCGCAAGCCGTGTTGTCACAGCCGCGGTACCCAGATTGCTTGCCAAATTAAATGCGCAAAATTATTTCTTTGAATTATCGTTTTGAAAGCTAATTATGGCCTTTCCAGGTACAAATCTTAAAACCTGTCAAAAATTAAGCACATACCCACCCGCTTTCAAATAAAATAAGAAAGAAATATTTTTAACTGAAGTACTAAACGTCAAACGTAGAAAGAGTTAATCTCTTTTGCGGTCGCATTAAATTTTACTAACAGACAGTAACTTTTAGTGTTTACGACTACGTAAACTATCTTTTACGGCAAGGTGATTATAATACGTAATTTAAAATATCATATCTTACCTTGCAAATTCTCAATAATTACCTGCTAAAATCGAACCAACTGTAATAATTTTGTACAGAACTTTGAACTTAATGTTTATGCCTTGAAGGTTCGGATTCATTACTCATGTTTTACCAACAGAAGCTTAGTTTGATTTTATTAATACTTTTCAGCGAATGTCAATTTCATTTCATTTTAAGCTTTAAAGTCGTCTTTTATTCGTTTATATCCCTTTTAACCTACTTTATTAGAAGTTTTGAATGCGTTTCTCTGTAATATAAGCTTTATATGGTAAGCTTAAGTTTATTTAGTTTAGTTAACATTACTATGCCACCGCAGACGAAACGGCTCTTCTTATGCTTGCGATAAATTCAGCCGTCAATCAAAGACGTTAAATTAATTAAGTCATAAGTCAACCCAGCAATAGCACTTCAATATACTTCCAAAACTTATGCTTAAAATAGATTAAAATATAATAAAATTAATCAGCATTTCAAGCAAAATATATTTAAGTATTACGGAAAATGAAAGAAAGTACATAATTATATGAATGACATCTTACTAAAACAAAATACCTCTTTATTAGTTGGTAATAAAATTACCTCTTTATAACTATTTTTGTAAACCTCGACAAGTATTAACACACACTCACATTACTAGGATAGTATAAACGTCAGAGTTATGGCTCCGGATTTATCTTTTATCTGACATAAATAACAAATAAAGAGCAATATGAATGATCCGTGAGTACCTGCTCCTGATTGATGGGCGTTTTAAATGATTTATTGTGGTTGTTGTTAGACGTGTATTAATTAAAGTGCGCCTGCAATTTATATGGCCCTGGTACTGCTGTGTCTAGGTACCTAGATAATATTTCAGAATGGACTTTAAAATTATGCTAAAAAGAAATAGCAAAAGATACATTGGTTTGATCTCAAAATATATAGATACGATAATGTTTGATTGACAAACTTAACTTATTATAATTATGTACCTCTTTGCAAATCTTACTTAGTCCTTAACATAAAATAAAATCGTAGGAAAATAAATGAGAATCTTCTCTTTAAATTAATAATCTTTTAAGTAGGTAATCAAAAATAATTACTGCGTTCCAAAGGACCAGTCGGTTTATTCTGTAAAAATCACCTTCGGTCATAGGACAAGTAAGTTTAAGAAGAGCTGTCATGTCCTCTGACGCTAAAGATTGACAGCTCACTTCACCTAAATTCACCGCGGGGGGATTTTAGAGAATATCACTGCATATTGGTAATTTGGTGCTCAGAGCCGCAGTGTCAATTGTTAAACGACAAAAATGTAGTTTACATTAATTGGCATTAAACTATCAAGTTTTCTTCCACTGACTAAAAATCTTCTATCAAGAATATTAAATTCCACTCAAAGGAAAACAGAAATGTTTAGAAAACCTATATTTATGGGTGCACGGCCCTCGGTGTATCAACGTTGCACCAACAATTGCAGCTACATGACCAGAATTCATTATCTCTTATATCTCTCCTCACGTTTGCCTTAATCGATTGTTCTCTGTGATACATTTAAATTGTGTATCCTGATGCTAAACGCTTTGAAAGTTAGGCCGGGAAATCACGGTTGGCTTTTGTTGCTTCATTTGAATTTGCAAGCTCTTTTGTACTTTGCGATCCTGGTAGTTTGCTGGTCGGACTGTGAATATATTTCAATATTTTGTGAAAATGTGCTAGATGGATTTTTGACAGATTTTATTAACGTCGAGAATGGAACATAATTAATTCCAATATGCACACGGCCGACAAAAAATCGGTATTTTTTTTTACAAAAAATCGGTCGTGGGCGGATAGGCTTTATCACCAATCACTTTGCAAAATGTGATGATTAAGGTGGAAAGGTAACCCTAATATTGTTTCATGAGAAGACTTCTACTTATTTGAGACTTCATCTTGAAGTCCACGCAGCTCAGACCAAGTCGCGGATAGGATATAGTAAATCATAAATACCTTATTCAAATGGATGCTAAAGTTATCAAACCGTGTGTAAAAATTTTGTCTAAAACACATACATACATAAACTCACGCCTTTTTCCCATGGGGGTAGGCAGAAACCACAGAACGCCACCTGCTACGATCTTACATACTCCTTTCGCCTCGTCCACATTCATACATCTGGTCATATAAACACGCCGGTTACTAGTACTGTGCACCCGACTTTTCTAAAGAACCTCACCAAAAATGTCAGGGTAGGTCTTTCTAAGCCCCCCCCCCCCCCCCCCTCCTCACTTTAATAATTAATGTCTAAAACACATTAATTATTAAGTAGAGCTTAAATATTTTGATAGTTTATTAATTGCTTGGTATCGTAAGTAAAGGTAATCGCGTCGTATTACTTTTTATAAATCCTACCTACTTTCATAAATGGCAATATAAATCAAAATGTCGGATGTTTAAGATGTGAGATTCTTTTTTATAATTTATGCTAAGCTAACTTCTGTTTTGTGTTACTTTTGTACTAGGTATGAGTCACTATACTGGTCAGTTTTTTAAAATAGATTCCGTCTATTTGTCTGTCTGTCTGTTATGCTTTTGCGGCTAAATTACTGACCCAATTTTGATAAAATTTGGTAAGGAGTAAGTTTGAACCTCAAGAATGGACATAGGTTATTTTTTAATCCGCTACTTGTCTATTCAGGAGACACGGACAAAGTCTTGAACCTGTAAATGGTAATATGAAACAAACACTTTTATTTGTTTGAAATTACTATTTACAGGAATTTTTGAACTGTCCACTAATCCGACAGTTAGTAAGAATATTGAAGTAATTTGCTCGTTCTTATCTATACTTCTATACTAATATTATAAAGAGGAAATATTTGTATATATGATATTTTGTATTTCAATATTTTTTTGCCGCTAGAATACTACATTACTGAGTAACATTGGCTATATAACATCACGCTACGACCCATGGGAGCGGAGCAGTAACCAAAAACGTAACTTAACATGGGTGAAATAAGTCACGCGGACGAAGTCGCAGGAAGCTTGCTAGTAGTAGTAAAAGTAAAAACCTGTTCATCATCATCTGCCTAGCCTTTTCCCAACTATGTTGGGGTCGGCTTCCAGTCGAACCGGATGCAGCTGAATATCAATATTTTACATGGAGCGACTGCCTATCAGACCTCCAGAACCCAGTAATGAGTAATACGATACTCTTGGTAAGACTGGTTGTCAGACTTTCGGGCTTCTGACTAACAGTAACGGCTGTCAAAGATCTACAAATGACAGCCGGGACCAACGGCTTTACGTGCTTTCCGAGGCACGGAGGAAACTCGCTATAGTAAATGGTCACCCATCCACAGACCAACCTCGGCAAGCGTGGCTTAACCCGGAAGATCGGTCTATGAGGCTGTAATTATTTAGCCACGAGCTTTTAAAAATAAAAACCTGTTAATAGATTATATTTTTCACGGTCACAAGTTTTGATACTCTCGCATTGGGCTTAGACTAATTATGTTTTATTACCCACCATGTGTCTTCAAATTCAAAACAAATTTATTAATTAATTAAATAAAATAAATAAATAAATATCTTGGGACAACTCACACACGGCTATCTGACACCAAGTTAAGCAGAGCTTGTGTTATGGTAACCAGACAACTGATATACATACTTATATAATTTATAAATACATACATATTATAGATAAATCACACCCAGACACAGAATAAACAATCATGCTCATCACACAAAGATTGTCCTGTGTGGGAATCGAACCCATGACCTCCGGCTTAGCAGTCAGAGCCACTAACCACTAGACCAACAGGCCCGTCAAATTCAAATCAAAATAATAAAGATGTCAATTTAAAATTATAATCCGCTTAAAATTCAACGAAATTATAGTTCCATTCAATTTTATGCGTGGTGAATAAATTATTGCTGCGTTTCGATCGCGTTAATGAATGAATTGATTCATAATGAATGAACATGGAATGTTAAACGAGTAAAAAAATACTGTTTCATGTTTCCGTGGGAATATTTATAACAAGGTAATTGACCTAGTGAACATGCGATTTTGAAAACATGATTTTTAGTTGCTTTTACAATTTAATTATAATTAATTGGTACTGACAAACACATTAATAATCTTCGTTAAAAGTTTAGAGGATGTAGAATTGGATAGTTGAAATAATTTTTGGTTTCTAGAGTACTTACTAGGGATTGCAAAATCCGGAGTTTTTTCAAATCCGGATTTCTGATTTCTCGTCCGATTAAAATCCGGATTATCCGGAGTTTTCGAAGTTTTTGGTGTTTTAAGTTATTTTGATAAAATTTATATAAAATAGTATAAATTAATTAAAATCTGCATCAATTGGCTCAATTCACAGCTCGACAGAATAGAAACAACTAAAATAATCAATAAATTTTGGATATCAGTAATTTTTCTCGTTATAAATTTACATAATCATTACATAATATAAACTGCACTTAAACATTGATACTCCAGCACTCCAGTGGGGAGGAGCTGGAAAAGCACTTTTATTGAAATGGAAAGAGCTCAAAGAGCTGTTATCAAAGTGATGCGTAAAAAGCTTTTCAGCTTTTTATTCTCAGTGCATGTTCACAAATCCATAAAAAATAGAGTTAACTACCATAACCTACTCTCGAAACGTATTCTACATGTCCCTCTTCATAATGCAAACAGACCAGACGATGCCCCTTTTATTTACTCACACATATCTACAATAAAGCAAGTAAGTACTGTGATATCAAAGATCTCACCTCCCATTCATGTAGAAGAACCACAAAAAGCTGGCTTCTTTCACTGTCATACAATTAAACCGAAAATTGCTAAATTATCAACAAAAAATGTCATACATGTGCTCCTACACAAGTTCCTACTCAAAATAATCCTAATCTCAATGTTACACACATACACCATTTCACAAGCACACATCTCATCTCACTATTACAATATTTACAATCACATTTCATATTACCATCACACCCACACACCTCATTACACGTATTCCCCGCGCTATTAAACACCTTAACATTGTAAAACAACTTTTTTTTTGTTTTGTTATTTATTCCATATTTTATTCTAACTTATAAAAAGTTGAAAATTAGATTGCCTTGTTCAATCTCATATAAAATCTTGATTTAAAAAATAATTTAAGCAACTCTAGCTCTCAAGGTACGGGCGCTGCCTATTATAGGGACTGCAATATATTTTATATCACATTTATTTTATAAATAAATTGTCACACCATCTATACTAATTACTAATAATATTATAAAGAGGTAAGATTTGTTTGTTTTTTTTTGTAAAGAATAAGCTTCAAATTACTGGACCGATTTTACCAATTTTTTCACCAATACATAGCTACATTATTCCCGAGTAACATAGGCTATATAACATCACGCTACAACCCACGGGAGCGGAGCATTAACCAAAGACGTAACTTATGGCGGGTGAAATAAGCAACGCGTACGAAGTCGCATGCAGTTCGCACGCAAGTACTTTTAAGTTTATTTTGTCTTGTAACAATGCACCAATATTTTTTTATTTAATTTATTATTCTTATTTTCGCATTAAAGTAGGTAATATCGATATACGGATTAATTACAATCAAAATTATTATTATAATCAAAATTAATTACAAATATTATGCGTTATAATCAGTTTTGACTGAAATCCGAAAAAATCGAATTTGAGTCTTAAAATCCGGATTTAAAAAAGGCAAGAAAATCCGGATTTTTCAGTTGTTTTCGGATTTCGAAGAATCCGGATTGCAATCCCTAGTACTTACTAAGGACCACCCATCTGGTCCTTTTAAATTTACACCTACCGATTTTTTTTTGCAATTTTAGTACATCATACCCATATCAGCCAAATGACGTCCACTGCTAGACATAGGCGTCCCCTAGAGATAGTCACAATTCTTTTGAATGGTTGACTGGTCGTTTGTGAAAATTATGGTACCATCACGCCTGTATTCCCCGAAGGGGTAGGCAGAGGTGTATCATTTTACACCCACAGTTCGCCGGTATATTTAGGTCCCATGTAATAGGAGGCGAGCCTATTGCCATTAGCCGGGCACAAATCCTAACTCCGGATGCTACTGAGAATTTCATAGGAAAACCCAATAACACTTTTTGCTCGACCTGTCGAACCCAGGACCTCCAGCGTAGCAGTCGTGCTTAGGACCACTAGGCCAACGAGGCAGTTAAAATGCAGAAAATTATGGTGACAATTATAATTATAGTAATGTTTTCAAAAATTATGGATTACCTACCCGTATGCTAAAACATAAACTCCAATAACAGCGAAAATATGAAGGCATTGTTTGTTAGCATGGTTTATTAGTACCGGTCGGTAAGTTTTTGGAATCAGGCATAAGCCGTGTTTTTGTCGTTTGATCCTCATCTATCTAGCTTTTTCCCAACTATGTAGGGGTCGGCTTCCAGTCTAACTGAATGTAACTGAATACCAGTGTTTTGTATCGAGTGACGGCCCATCTGACCTCCACAACCCAGTAACACGATACTTCTTGGTAAAACAGGTTGTCAAACTTTTAGGTTTCTGACTACCTATACCTAACCATGGTCAAAGATCTATGAATGACAGCCTTGGACCAATGGCATTACGTGCTTTCCGAAGCACAGGATCGGTGACATAATGACAAAAAAAAGGCAAATCACTGGGCTTATTGGCTGGTTTATTAGACTTTTTTGGATCTACACCATCACACACATAAATATACCACCACGCTCGTATTCCCCGAATTGTTAGGCAGAGGTATAAATGTATACCCACAGCTCGCTGATATGTTTTAAGTTTCATGTAATAGGAGGCGAGCCTATTTACCATTAACCGGGCGCAAACCCTAACTCCGAGCCGCTACTGAGAATTTCATAGAAAAACCCAATAACACTGCTCGACCACCACTGACCACCATACCATCACTGTTTTGCAGAACCAGAAAACCGGTACCAGGGTACCATAAAAACGGAGCAGCCTACCACAGGCACAGGTCAATAGGTTACCAAAACAGTTAGCCCAAAGCAAAAAGTAAACAAATACACGCTCGAACACAAAATCTGTATCTAAATCATGTTTATGATAATCTGGCGTGCACGTAGTGACAAAAAGTCGCATAACACAGACGATACCGGCGCGGCGCAAAAAGTCGTGCGTCTGTAACGGGGCAATGCTTAATGTGATGAAGCTGTAGTTAGTTTGCATACAACATGGCGCCCAGGGGATTTCTGCAGTAATTTTGTTGAGTGTCTGTCGTGTTTAATTTGGGTAATGATATCTGGTTTATTTATGTAGAAAATACGCAACTCGTTGCTTTTTTCACCCGATTTAAGTTAGGCCTTTGCCTGCTACGCTCCTGTGGGCCGCAGCGTGATGTGCTGTAGCTTATACAACTCCTCATTAATCTGGCTATCAAATGCAAAAAGATTTTTTCTAATCCGGCTAATAGGTTGCCCAGTATCGAAATCGCAGTCCATTTTAATGTACTGGAAAGTATACTAGAAGCTTGAAAGAAATGAGAGAGAAGATACCTTCTTTTTTTTTTAATTCGAGATTCGTAAGCTCTTGGCTCTTCTCTAGGTCTTCTTCTCAGAAATTATCTAGATTGAGATAGTCTTCTGCTTCTTCTTCTTCTTCTTAGCGTATCGATGGCAAATAATAAAATATACTTAAATAATTATATAAGATATTTCCTAAATACTGGATAGTGATTGAGATAGTGATGTTCTAAGTACCAAAGCAACTGACAAATCATAACTTTTCACACGCAAAAATATGTGCAAAGTGGTCATAGTAAAAAACATTGTGGACACACGAAATCCATATTAAAAGCGTCGGCATCCTCTCAAAGTTACTTAAACGTGTGGGGTCTAAAGATCACAATTGTTCGTGTGAAGTAACGGGTTCTTTAACAAACTATCTACTATTAGGATAAACTATAATAAACACTTTTATTTTAGGTATTAAAACACATATTATATCAACGAAACATTAAAGGTCAAAATATAATAATAATAATAATTATTAGGATCAGATTAAAATAACCAAATTAAACTAGCGATTCGCCCCGGCTTCGTACGGGTGCAATTTTGACATTTGCAGTGATTTTAAATTGTTATTCAACTGCATGTGAAATATGATATTATTTGTTATATTTATTACTATTTTTTCTGGTGGTGCGAACTCATTAATACGAACACAAGGACCAAGAAAGATTGTTTTTATATTTGTAAACATTATTTTTTCTATGAGTTGATTCAAAAGTTGCTCATATTCATGACCACTTTCACCTCCATTAAACTAACCAGCAAATTAACAGTCAACCTGTATATTGTATTTTCTATACCCACGCATTAAAATTCCCTTTTAAGCATTTCCGCATACGACCGACTTTTTGACCGATTTTTTTATCGGCGAAAATAGAACATGTGAATTCTGAATCCACAACCGATTTTTTGTACGACCGATAGTTTTGTGGGACCAACTTGCTATCGGTCATGTACGCACGCACCAACACCCAAAGTCGGTCGAGGGCGGGAACGCTAACTCTCACACCTTCCATAATTGCCTTCTGCAAACTAGTGAAGCAGTAATAAACGCAATTAGAATTATACTTTCACATGTGTCGGATAGATTCGGTCTCAAACACGTGTCAGTAGGTTGGCGCTTACTGATGTTAAGCGCGTTCGTGGTTTTATATACAGGCTGGTTGTGATTTCGCTTGAGTGTGAATAAAATTGAAAAGCATTTGCAAGGTCTCTGGTATTATAGATATCTATAGGTAGAGGTGACTACTTCAGATGGACCGTGGGGTTGGTTGCCATCCAATGGCATACAAAAAATTGGGTAAAAGGTTTTTGTTCTGGAATAGGTTTTAATAATGACTAGGTTATGCCCGTGACTTTTCCCGCATTAATGTTGGTTATCACGGTTTTTTTTTTATCGCGGAATTCTAATTCTTTTTCTAAAATACAAGTAAGTTACTCCTTGCAACGTCTGCTATATAACATCTACCAGTGAAAGTCCCGTCAAAATTGGTGCAGCCGTTTCGGAGATTAACCGAAGAACAAACAGACAGACATACAGTCAAACATAAATGTTGGCAATAAGTACCCATAACTGCTTATTTTATTTTTCAAGTTTAAAAGCGTATACACTTTTATTTAAGAAAAAAATATGCGTGCGCCATAAAAGGCGTGAAAAAAAGCATAAACAAGTATCATCTATGTCAACTACACCAGTTGAATATATGCATATTATATTTTTTTCTAAAGTGTTAAGCCGTCGCTCTCATTTTTCTGAATTTCTCCGCTAATGGTCGCCTGTTATCAAGAGCTGAGCTACATTCTTAATAAGGCCTGTGATCTGATAAGGCAGCTTTTTACTTTAGTTTTAATTAACACCAGATTCCTTGATACTGAGAGTTAACGGGTTAACTGTTACATAATGTATATTAAAATACTGAGTATCTATTGAGGAAGTGAGAGACTGATTTTGTGTTATTTAAGACAACAAAAAGCTATACATCTATCATCTAATAAAATTGCTAAAGTTTCAATGCAAAAATCTTCTTTACTCAATCAAGTCGGAACGGCTGCACGGATCTAGATGAAATTTGACACAGGGATAGATTGTAGTGTAGAATAACACATAAGATACTGTTTATCCAAAAAACAAAATATTATTGAAATGACTGTATGTTACATTGCTTTATATTTATCGTGAAATATTGGATTTTATTAAACACTTACTTTGAAATAACGTTAGCGTTGTAAGTTTATTTTCCAATTTTATACTGAATGGAGTACCTATTATATACCTTTGATATCAGTAAGATGCTATTTTCAATAGACATGTATTTAAAATAACGCCTTACTGGTACCTTCTGGACTTTTATAGATATTATATACATCTACATTAAATAGCGGATGCCCAAGTAACCGGTACAACCCACAAATGACTACCTGTGCATGCTCCGCAGAGATTTTATGAGGCATATGTAGTCCATAGTGGAAAACCTTTAGTAATATAATAAAGCTGCAGATCTAATCTATTTGTATGTTTGTTTAAACGCGCTAATCTCAGGAACTATCAGTCGGATTGAAAAAATACTTTTAATATATATAAAACAGCCAGATATATAAGGAATACTATAGGCATTAAGTCCGCCTTTGTGCTTTTTTGTGCATAAAGTTTAAATAAATAAACAAAGGCTCTATAACATCACGCTATGACCCATGGGAGCGGAGCAGTAAACATCAGACGTAACTGACACGGCATCGTATAGTTACTGTAATCCATAAGGGAAATCCATTTGATATTCACTACATCCAAGTGAAAACATCACGTTATGAGGAACCGCTAATAATAATAAACGGCATTATTAAAACCGGACTAATTTCACACTGTTTATTATTATTTACAAGTCTTAATAAGACATGTCCGGTCTTTAACGATCTGAGTGTGATTAAAAAAACTAGATTGAATAATTTTACCGATTTCGCTCCAGTTTTTTAACGATATTTTTATCGGGACGATGTGAGAAAGTGAAAATTGTAGTTATTTGTAAACAGATTTATTATGTACTCATTCTCATGTACTTTAATTGTATAGCGCCGGTTATGAGCTTAAAATAAATACCAAAAACTTGTTTTGGAAATGCGGTAAGTAGAGTGTCGGTCAGTTTAAAAACAGTATTTTTTTTTCTTCGTTATCAGTGTTTACCTGTATTGGTTCGTATTTTACTCTCGGTATATTGAGGGCCTATTTAGATACCTTTAAATAACAGTACCAGGCAATTTTTGTGCCGGTATGACCAGGACGGTTGGCGCTCTTAGGCCTACGTTCAGCAGTGGACGGCTATAGGCTGATATGATAATTGTCCTAATTGGGTAAAGGTCTCTTCTCATACAGAGAAGGTACTGGTCACCATTCTAGATTTATAGGTATTCATAATTCTAGGTTCCTCACGTCGTTTCCCTGGACCGATGTTAGTGTAGAGATAGTACGCAAATATGAAACAGAAAAAATTATTACCGTCCCCGGCTGCGAACCCTCAGCCTCGGACACGCATTGGACAAAATCTATTCACTAAAAATATCAATATTAAATAATAATATATCAATATTAAAAAAATAAAGAAAATTGAAAATTGCCAATCATTAATATCGGAGTTTATTAAACGCTAGGCCCTAAATATGTTAAAATAAAGTAACTTATATGGCTAAGTGGCAAACAACAACAACAATTTTACTTTATGTCTTTTTGTGAATCAGCTTGATAAATTGTCATTTTTATGCTTTACACGTAAATACTAAGTACATACTTACCGCAACACAAACAGTTAAGTAGTTACCATAAAGACGTTTTCAAAAAAGAAAAAAAATCTGCTTAAAAGGTTAGAAAAACTTTGACCGATTACAAACTTAATGATATTATGCAAGTGTGGATGTCTTTAGGGCAGGCCTATGTCCAGCAGTGAACGTCATTTGACTGATATGATGATGATGAAAGGCAATTTAACCTTTTGACCTCCACAGTCATGTATAGATGACGAACCAAAATGTGCCTAGCACGGTCACGATCCCATGACAGAATTGTATACGTAAATAAAACTCATAAAACAACATCTAATATGTATAATTCCGAACTCACTACTATTTTTTTAGGTGATAAAGGATGATTCGTAGCTTGGTGCTGAGGGCATGTTTTTGATTTACACAACTATTTCCTACTAAAATTAACACCAATATTAGTTAATTTTCATCATCATCTACTTAGTCTTTTCCCAACTGTGTAGGAGTCGGCTTCCGGTCTGACCAGGTGCAGCTGAATACCAGTGGGGCGACTGCCTATCTGACCTCCACAACCCAGTTACTGGGCAACTCGATGCCCCTTATCATTTATCATTTTATATTTTTAGTAAACCAAAAACATCAAACAAACAACAGCCTGTATAAGCGGATTTACCGCTAAGTTTTATTCGCCGTGCAAAAAAAAATCAAGCTCAGTGTAACACGGTGATACGTGTGAGTATGCGTACAGTAATAGCGGGAACACGTGCAATTTTGTGCACAACAGCATTTTGGCACTACGTGGGGAATTTTAGATAGAGTAAAAGGTACATACGATTACCGCGAACATACTATAGTAACGTATGTTTTTTAGGCACAAAATGGAGTGAACGTAGCAATAATAGTGTTTATCAGAGTTGCGGAATTTGTTTGAAAGAGGGCATTAACACGGATTATTATTATTTGTCTGTCTTATTGTACGAGTCTGACACTCCCTTCCGCTCCGCCTATAGCGGAAGAAGTCAAGGCGTATAACATCACGCTACGACTCATGAAACCGGAGCGGTAACAAAAGACATGACTAAATGGGGGTGAAACCGCGGGGCATAGCTAGTAACGAATATTCATAAAAAATGTAATGATGATGAAATAATGATTTCGTTTTTTTTTAATCATCTAATTTGAGGCTTTAATTTATTAGTATCTGATTGTTCCATTAGAAACATTGATTGACATCAAAACACTTAAAAACAATTATTATGTAGTTTTTCCAAAAACCAAAAGAACCAGTAACCGGTTCAATGAACCCAGATAACTAATGTGAACGTTTTTAAAATTAAATTATTTTTGAACCATTAAATTAAAGTTCCGAAAAAAAAACTATAACGTAATTCTAGTTCCGAGCCAAAATTCCGTGGAACTAAAAGTGCTAAAATTCTTTAACAGCCCGAATTTAAGCACTGAACCGTGTTTTCGTAGTAAACGTTAGTTAAGTACCTAGTTTGGTACTTTTAAAAAGTTTTATTTGAAAGCTAAAGTTTTGTGCAATCGTTTCTGGTGTCGCATTGCACCAGAAATCGTATTACTTAAATTGGAATGCCGTTTGATTTTTGACGACCTACTTTATAGTACGATTCCTACTTTTCTTGACAAATATTTTTATACCTTGCAAAATATTCTGTATTTCTTATTTTCTATTCTTTCTATTTTTTTTTTCTTATTCTGTGTAGGAGCCCGGAGTTAGGATATGTTGCCCGGGAAATGGCAATAGGTTCGCACCTATTAAAAAAAACGGTAATTTAAAAAACTAAAAAACCCGACTGCTATTCTTTAAAAATCCCTAAAACAAGATAAATTGTAGCAGTCGGGACCCATTCTAGAATTGGAGGATTAGTGAATTGAGAGCACATACCTATATTACATTGCAGATGGTCCCGAATGGGTCCCGACTGCTACAATTTATCTTGTTTTAGGGATTTTTAAAGAATAGCAGTCGGGTTTTTTAGTTTTTTAAATTACCGTTTTTTATTTTTTATTTTTTTTAGTGTTTTAAAAAGAAATTAATATACCCAGTATCACTCTTACAGTAAATACGAATCTAACAACACCTCTCAAGCTAAAATCCATAAAGCCATTCAGGCTGCAGAGCGCTCCAAACATTTGAATTTGGCGCCAAAAATCCGCCATTTTGTTTTTTTTTATTTTGATGTACCCAGTGTCACTCTCACAGTAAATACGAATCTAACAACACCTCTCAAGCTAAAATCCATCGAGCCGTTCAGGCTGCAGAGCGTGCCAAACAATTATACATACATACATACATACATACATACATACATACATACAAACCTCCTCCTCAACCCTCGAAAAACATAACCCTCCTTCTGTCGCAGTCGGGTAAAAAAAACTGTCTATTCCTTTGGGGTATACAGGCGTCATGGTAGGTTGTGTTGGTCACAAATATTGATTTCAAAGTCTCAAAGGACAATTACCAATCTATAATCTTAGAGCATTATCTTAATTCAAAGGTCAATTAATTTTAAAATCATTTTTATTTTAATCGTTTTTTTATTTCACTTCGCAAATATATGGGGTGTGTTCCTAACTTAAAGATAAATAAATAAATAATAACAATAAATTAAAACGCCTACTCTGAGGTCAATTAATTTATAAAATGTATTAAAATAAATAACTTTTTAACACGCCTACTAGAAGGTCAATGAATTTTAATATTAAAATGTTTTTAAACCACTTATTAAGATGCCAACCTAATACTTCTATATTCGTAGTGTTTATTTTGTTTACAACCTAAAACTGCAAAAGTGATTAATAAAATAATCAATAAATAAAAATCCTAAATAAAAAAACGACGTAACGCCACAAAAACGATTTTAGATCATTAATAACAACAAAAAACAAAAAAAAATAGAATAATAAATCAAAACAAGTGTCGTATTAACGGTTATTGACAGCTGCGCACGCGTCAGCGATCACGATCTATAGATCATTGATCTAACGTCGAATAACATTAGCGCCATTATCAACAACAAAGTAAATAGTACAGTAGTTTCATTGTATACAAAAAATATTTAGTAAGGCAAATATCTAAATTATATCTAATTTATGATGAAAGTTTTCACCAAATTTTTTTGCTCGTACATAGTATTTTTTATATGTTTTAATATCATTGGATGGCAAACAAGTCGACGTCTCACCTGATGTTAAGTGATTACCGCTGCCTATAGACATCTGCAATACCAGAGGCCTTGCAAATGCGTTGCCATACAGGTTCAAAGTTGAAATATCTCATGTGCCTGTAATTACACCGGCACCCATTAATGAATGGTTTTACTTGGCATCTAGGTACTTACACTAAAGCGGGAAAATTTTTATGTTTTTCAAGGGGTAATCTCTAGAAGAACAGCCCCCCTAGCCAAGTCACTAACGATTATCGTAAACGCTCGGTAGGTACCAATAGATTTTCAACTTAATACTCAAGAGTCTTAAGTTGAAAATCTATTAAAGATTTCTAAGCGTTAGCGACTGGAACGAACGAAAACGCTATGCAATCTTCATTAGAACCTCAACTTAAACCCAAGCACATAAAGTTGAAGATCTATTAAAGCCTACTCAGCGTTTGCGTTTATCGTTTGTGACTTGGCTAGGGGGGCTGGTCCGATTACATTTTTTTTTGTACTTATACAATATTGCAGTATTGCCCAGTATCATAAGTTGTTTAGTACGCTTCTCAAAAAAAGCCTTGTATGGAATGGCCTTCTGTTTTATTATTTGTTTGATACATAGCTGAATATCAATATCTTGATCAACAGCAATCTAAGAATTATTTTTTAATTCATCTGAGGTTTTTTAACGACGGTTTAAGTAAATACATGCACGTGAAGGGCATTGAACTGAGATCTCAGAGTTGCCAGACGTACGTCATTAGTACGGCTGAAGTTTTGAGAATAGATAAAGCAATTATAACGGGTGTAAATAGACATTTAACAAAGCCGAAAGTAGCTTGTCCTTTCCGTCTTTTCGATCAATTTATTTTTGCTCTGGATCATACTTGGGAACTTCTTCCGAACTTATACCCGCAGTTCGCCGGTATATTTAGGTCCCATGTAATAGGGGGCGAGCCTATTGCCATTAACCGGGCACAAATCCTAACTTCGAGCTGCTACTGAGAATTTCATAGAAAAACCCAATAACACTTTGCTCGACCTGGGAATCGAACTCAGGACCTCTAGCGTAGCAGTCGTGCTTAGGACCACTAGGCTAACGAGGCAGTTAGTTATTTGAATGTTTTGCCAGATATTTGACATATGTCCAGTATCCCTGGTATCTTGGACTACACAGCTTGGCATTTCTGTGCCAAGTCAGTTTTAAAGATAGCAATGATCGATCGTAATTATAAGAAAAGAAAGGCGTGTTTTTAAAAGATAAATATTTTTGCGCCTTTTTTCTGCAACTGGTTAAACTTTCACTTAAAGATATATTGATTCAATGAATCTTATCTTAGTATCAATTGCGAGGAAATCTGGTTTACAGAAATGTTTTAGTATTTTTTTTATGTTGGCCCAAATGTTTGTAGTAGTAGAGCTCTTTGTGAAGGTACTCGTTCGGGGAAGTACTTTTTTTCTTTTTTTTTTTTTTTATAGACGGGAAATCATCAAATAACTTCCCCCGCCCTGGGCGGGGCGGGAGGGAGTGTCAGACTTTTACTGACTAAAACCCGTCTATGTTCCTTCATGTGCCCTTTGCGTTCCGGGGGCGCGGTATCTCTTTCGAACAACCCGCAGCCCCGGCAGGCATCGGCCCTCAGTGGCCCCATCCAATTTTGCTGACATCTCTTTGAGGCGCGCGTGGAACACAAACGCGCCGTCGACACGGTCTGTCGCTAGTGAACGTATGGACGGTGAGCTACCCATTGCTCACCGTCCACAGACCCGCGTCTACGGTGGCCGGGAGTCGTCACGTGGCTCCCGACGCCCGGATCGTCTACCGCGGCGGCCGCTGGGACGGGGGACCCTCCTTTCCCTCTCCCGTCCCGCCGCCTCCTTCTCTAGCATTACAGCTTCGCAGAAGGAGGCGACTGCTTCCCATTCCCCCTCGCTCCGGACCATGGCCTGAACCAGTGCCGGACGCGAGAGGGCGCCGCCGCCGATGGCCGCCTCGAGGACTCGGCGGTGCTCAGCCCAAGCAGGGCACACCGCCAAAGTATGCTCCACCGTGTCCTCGGGGCGATCCTCACAATGGTGACACCCGGGCGATTCCTCCCGCCCGATGAGGTGCAGGAACCTCCCGAAACATCCGTGTCCGGTGAGGACCTGCGTCAGGCGGTAGGTGAGGGCGCCGTGGCGCCGCTCCAGCCACTCCTCAAAGAGGGGACTTACCGCCTCAATCGAGGCGTGCCCTTCGGGGAAGTACTACCACCGTACTTATTTTTGCACAAAGCAGCGTTGCTCTATTCCAGTTTGAAGGGTATGGGTGCCGGTGTAATTACAGGCACATGACACATTTCAACTTTGTCTCTAGGATGGCAACGCATATGCAAGGCCTCTGGTATTGCAGATGTCTATAGACAGCGGTGACCACTTAGCTTTAAGTGGGCCGTCGGCTTGTTTGCCATCCAAAGATATTAAAAAAAATCTCTTGATGCGTCATAAATTGTATTTGTTAAACTCATATACACAAACTGTTATAATTTAATTATAATAAAATTTCAAAAAATTATAACCAATAAAATTCGCAAACCAAAAACCAAACTCCAACGAAACGAATCTTTCATATAACATAAAAACACAACCAAAACCTTTTCTTTCGTACATAAATATTTTACATGCCAATAAAAATATCTGAGAGCATATTAAACGATAAAAGTCGATGCGAGCCCAAGACTCGGTTTCGAAGAACTAATTACAACCTAATTAAGTACTGTTATGCTCGCAAAGTGTCATGGCCTTATTTTATAAGATAATTGGTGCGCCTCGGACTTTTATTTCTATATTTATGGTGGGGCCACACTTGAGTGATTGGCAAGTTCGGTTGACTTGGCAAAGTTTTGGCTATCGATATAAATTTTATGGTTGCTGGGAATTATGGCGGAAGAAGAGCCACTTCTTCTTGAGAATATATTGAAAAATAATTGCGCCGTACTAAAAAATTCGATAATATATCAAATTTGACGCGGATGAAGTCGTGGTCAGAAGCTAGTAATAATATAATTTATATTTAATATTGCACGCGACTACACAAATGTCATGCTCACCATTAAATTCTGTAATCATTGTTATTTAATTGCAAATAACTACGTATTATAGTTTAACGATTACAACTTGATTATAATTTTATGGATCCATTTTATAACTTAAATGCAGTTAACTTTTATATTAACTACACTTCGATAGCAGTTTTAAGAGTTTATTGAATAGTTGGATTATTATTTAATGATAAAATTGTTATTCTTTTTGAGCGTCTGCCCACACGACCGAGAATCGGCCCGATTATCGGGACGATTCTCAGTCGTTTCTTATCGCCGGCGAAAAAATCTATCAAAAATCAGGCCGATTATCGGTCGTGTGGGCAGACCTATTAAAAATGTTTTCACTGGTCTCTAGTATTTTGTGCTGAATCCATGACATAAGTTGAAATCAGGTTTCCCGTCCATCACATCATCATATGCCTGCTGAATACTAGTGCTTTACATGGAAGGACTACCTAGCGACCTCCACAACCCTGATCCCTTCCAGCGCATATTAATAGAAAAATAAATATTTTTTGCTGAAACTAACACAGTATATTTTTTTCTCTTTATGTATAATTTAATACTATAATAACTTGATAGACTAATCTAAATTTAATTCCTGCTGCATGCATTAATAAACTATCAATTAATCTTCATAAAAATAATGTCTATCAAACCTGTCTAAACTGTCTATCTTAATCGAAAACGAATTAAAAAATACACACTCATTTTAAATAGTAAGTCAAGTGGTTTTGCTTTTAACACCTCAATAATCTTACTATCCTACTTCCTACTTAGTATTATAAATGCGAAAGTTGGATGGATGGATGTTTGTTACTCTTTCACGCTTAAACGGCTGAACGGATTTGGATGAAATTTGGCACTGAGATAGATTGTAGTGTGGAATATAGTACATATAGTGCTTTTTATCTCGGAAAAATGTGCGGTGATTAGACAAAATTTTTTGATACGGAGGATATCACGGTCATTCACAGAAATAGATTATAGTCTGGAATAGCACCTAAGCTACTTTTCGTTTCGGAAAAATGTACGGTTCCTTTGAATTAACTAACTTCGATGTGGACGAAGTCGCAGGCGGAATCTAGTTTAATAATATAATTTATTTGGCACTACTTGATAAAAATTGTCCTAAACTCAGCAGAAGAGTATGGCCACACCATTATAGAATACTAGTTTAATCAATTATGTGATCTCTTTATATTTCGGAGTTTATTAAAAAAAATAGCTTAACTTTTTTTAAATAATTCATCGTCAGTTTTTGTCCATGGTATTGGTATTTGAGGTTGCAAAAAATGGTAGGAAGCCATGTTTTTTTATGGATGAGTAAGTACCTGTTCAATTTTCGTAGTGATTTATTTTTAAGTGACAGTGTTTTGAGGTTATTGAATGTGAATCAGCTTTGATTTATTTTATACTGGTTTTTGCCCGCGTGTTCGTCCATGTGTAGTATTATTCGGTTTTTTTTTTGCGTGGATCCCTAATGCTTTATCTAAATTCTGATGATGGTAATGATGTTGATGGCGATATAGTTTAAGTCATAATATTAGCTATGAAAATTACGTCAAAATTCGGCTCAGTCGTTTTTGAGATTCGCCGGAACATAGTTAGACAGACAGACAAAAAAAAAATGGTGTTTAGTATGAACTGTATAAAAGATCAATGTATTAACTTACACACAGACATTTCATTTTTATAGACATGGGTATAGATTCAGCGGCAAAAGCTTCAGCTTGGCCATATTTATTTATAGATCTTCTTTTATTTTCTCTGACGCCTGTTATGGTGCAAGACCAAAGTTACCACACCTATTCGCCATTTTAAAGTTATGGCATGAAATGTTATGATAATAATCATGATAGTGGTATGTTACTTTTATATAAAATACTAGCTTCTGCCCGCGACTTCGTCCGCGTCACAGTTGATGTGTTATCCTACGGGTACCGTACATTTTCCCGGGATAAAAAGTAGCCTATGTGTTATTCCAGACTTTAATCTATCTTTGTGCCAAATTTCATCCAGATCCATTCAGCCGTTTAAGCGTGAAAGAGTAACAAACATCCATACATCCATACATCCATACATACAAACTTTCGCCTTTATAATAGTAGTAGGATATAATAGTAGTAGGATATAAAAACCAGCCACCAGACTTTAAGTCACTTCACTGAGTAAGGTATTTTTTAATGCCTGATACTAGAGAGGCAGTTCTGCTTACTTTTAGGACCGATAGCAATCTATTCTCAGTCACAATCTGCCAAAAATGCCTCAAACTAACCAACATTTTTTGACACGAATTTTTCTTAAGTCACTTTAGCTTTATACAAATAGTATTCCTCTACCATTCCTCTACCTATCGTCTTAATTTCAGCCAAGCTAAAATTACGTAGGTCTTAAGGTACTGGGTTCTTGGACTATCCAGGTTGCGGTTGAACAAAATAGAAAGATTACTTTAATCGCATGACTGGGCAGTTTGTAGCCCATTTGTATGCAAGCAAAGTAAATTGTTTTCAAGTTATGTTTGGCTTGTTGTCAACGTTCTTAACCACAAGAAATGTGATAGTAAAAATACCAGCCCATTATTGTCCCACTGCAGGACAAAAGGCCTCTTTTCATACAGAGGCGCATATATTGATCTCCACGTTTGCTGAAGGTGGATTGGCGATTTCAGACTTAAATAATGAAAGTCTTGGTGTCTTCACGATGTTTTTCCTTTACCGATTTCAGTAACATATTTTTCACTTATTATTATAGGAACATGAAACAAGTACGTCTAGGTAGATAAAATTCAAGTTTATATGAATCATTTGTTGTGAATTATTTAAAGCCATAACATAATATATTCATAGCCTAAATTGTGTGTGTCGGTTTGAGCAAACGAAGTTGGTCAGCTGACTTTTGAAATATACCTATCATTGGAGTGAGATTTTTACAGAACTATAATATTTTTACGATTCTACTAAATTTTTTGCGAGTTAATGTTTCGAAAAAATTAATAGTAAATTAATGTGCTGTGATTGGGTGACTGGATTATCACCAACCAATAAACCACAATAGCTTTACATACGTCTTCAATAATTTTCTCTAAGAATATAGGTATTACTCGTATGAACTTACCAATTATAAGAAGCGCGGCGGCCGCAAGTATATGTGTCTTGGCCTCCATATTGTACAAACAAACACTTGAACACAGTTAAACACTAGTCAGTCTTCAGCAATAACTATAAATTAAATAACACTGAGCAATGGAGTCAGTCATCCATGGTGTCGGGATTCTGAAACAAGAAGAAAGAATTTGTTAGTAATTGAAATCCAAATATATTTCAATTAAACTATTCAAAAGGCATTTTTGAACTGTCAAGGAGGCGGTCAGTTAGTCAGAAAGTTCGAGTTGGTTGTTCGATTTAAAGGTAGGAGTGGTAGGACTCTATGGAGAAGAACGAGCTAGAAACTCCACGGACACTCTTTTTAATTAAGGTTTTTTACAAAAATTTGGTTACAAATTGTTCTTGATGCTCCTTATGTGAAAACAATGTAGTTGAAGAGCAATATAAAACGATAATAAGTCTTATCTATGTTTTTGCTAACACTATGCGATATTCAAAGATAATATCAATATATTAAACAGATATCTAATGTTAAAACTCTTAAAACATGTCACAAACAATTTGTGCCGCCTAATGTTGACAACGATACGGTTGATACTGAGAAATACCTGGTAGAAAACCCAATAACACTGTTATCCAACCAGGGAATCGAACCCAAAATCCTACACTTTCAGCATTCATTGGTGTATTAAAAACCTTTACTATATATAAGAAAGTCAAAAAACCAATTCTCGCATTTAAAAACATTCAAAATCCAGTCGCAATCTCATCTCATTAACAATCAATGTTAAAATTGAGACTAAGATGAGAATGCGACCGTAGTTAAACTTACACAAATAACCCCTAAGCTATAAAGCACATATTATTGTGAAAACACAAAGAAAATTACAATGTATTAGCCAGTACATAGTTAATAACAATATTGCAGAATAAATAGCACGCTTCTACTTAATAACACGGTATCTACCATTTTCTACACGTAAAGTGTATGTATGTATGTGTACATTGATGTTCGAAAGCACTAAAGTGCACTCTACATCAATTACATCTAAGCTTAACGTTGCAGACCCAGGTATTAATTCATATCCGTTGTAAGCAGAGGAGATAAAACAGATGTTTATTGTATTTTCACTTTTACTAACATAGTAATAAAGACGGTTATGTTTTGCAAATTCTGCATTTCGGAAATCATGTTCTATTAGAATTTACTTCGTTTTTCTATATATCTATACTAATTATTATTAAGAGGTAATCTTTGGAAGCACTGATCTGATTACAAAAATTGCTACACTGATAGAAAGGTATACTATTGCTAAGTGGCATATGTTTTATAATATACTGAATTTCCACGTAGACGAAGTTGCGGGCAAAACCTATTCTAAATGATATAAAAACTTGCATTTATGCGTTTTTATAAGTGTCTGCGCGCAAACACAAGCTCACTCTCTATTTCCTCATGCTTATAGTCCTATGGGCAATCCGACATGACCGGCAAATGATCAGTCGCACGACCACCAGTTCTACATGCTTTCCAAAGCCATGGGGGTATCACAACAGCGTTTACCAAACTAAAAAAAAAAACAATGAAAAAGCTCCAATAACAATTTGCCCGACCTAGGATCCGTATCCAAAACAACACGCTCAGCAGACGCCCTTTTGACTACAAAATAGGCTTTCTTCACCTTACTGGCTTAACGCTCAATAAGTCTTGTTTGCGTCTTTACCATTTTGCCTCAAGATCGACCATTAGTACCATTTATTTCTAAACAATTACAGTGTGTTTACGCCTTACAAATCTCCAGCGGTTTGCTAACTTTCTAGTACTTTAGAATGGCCCTTCCCTCGCGACGTCTCACGACTGTGACCTTGTATTAAATGCCATTTACCGTGTTTTACTGTATAGCTATACATTCAATACATTTATGGACTTTCCCCTATTTCGCTGAGAAGATGTATTAGATTCTATTTAGAGGCTTTTAAAGGCATAATGATCGTGTTATACGTTCTGTATGGGAAAAGCGAGAGTTTGTTCTAAGACTGAAATGTTTCACGATTAAATTTTCATCTATAGCTTAATCGAAAGTAAATCGATGAAATATTGATAGACCAGTGTTGACAACTATGGTATCAATTATAACGGGAGCCACACACGAAACGTAATACTTGTGCAAGTTTAAATTTATGTAAGTACTTCGCTAGGTTGTCACAAGTATGCATTATTCTGTGGTATGAATTAGCGTAAATATCTGAGCCATTTTTATTTTATTTGTTTGGATTTTGGATGGCAGACTTGCCGACGGCGCCCACCTGATGTTAAGTGGTCACTGCTGTGAATAGATATCCGCAATACCAGACGCCTTGCAAATGCGTTGCCATCCCAGACATAAAGCTGAAATGTCTCATGTGCCTATAATTAAACTAGTACATACCCTTCAAACCGCAACACAGCAACGCTGTTTTGCGACAAAAATAGGCATGTTATGTTTTGTGGGCGCAACGGCATCGCGCTGACTATGCAAGTCTAAACTTGCACAAGTATATCGTAACGTGTGATGCTACCATAAGCTTACATAAACTAGTTATTTTGAGTCCTACCAAAAACAATGACTTTTCACCCTAAAAATAATAGTCGTTTCCCAGCAAAATTTTTCAGCAAAGTTACTTAATTTGATGGGCTTGCTAACAGCTATGTGCTGTGTCTTTGTACACCCAGTATACAGTAAAGAATGTGCTAGCTTAGCTAGCTTATATACTAGACAATTCCTAGTATTTCCCGTGCATGTGTGTAACCGGAGACTACAATACATAATATTGTTCCATAGCGCCACCACAAACCAAGTACCGCTTGGAATGTTAGTATTAATCTCGATGTCAACGGTACCGTTAGGGCTGTCTACTGTTGCAATAGTATAAAAGGAATTGATCATAATATAATATCATAATTGCGGGCAGCGTAGGGCCGGTAATAATATCAGGCTTTGACGGTCGTCGACTGGCTAGTGATCCAATAAATTAAATGAACCTTTAGTTAGCAACTTTGAATTGTTCCCGACCCGTTAAAAATTTTGGTCTCTTGCAAAAAAATCCTATACAAATCTTCAATGTTCAAAATGGTAAGTGTTAAATTGAAAATTAAGAATGTCATATTTAGAATTTAAAGTTACTCTGTTCTATATTGTGTTATTTAAGAGAATGAAAAAGTAATAAAAAAAAATGTTATTAGCTATTTATGAAGATGTGGAAACCTGCCTAATACCAGGAAACCATGATATCCTAAGAAGAGTTCTTCTACGAAGTTTCAAATGAATAAGAATAATACATAAGAATCTGATGCTGGTATAATTACTTAAGTAAAAAATACATCGTGCTTTAAAAGTATTTGGCAGCCCTACTTCTCACCAGTATGTCACTCGGTCGAGCATGCATTTAATCCGAGCTTAAACCGTTTTCTGAGAAACATTACTTTGAGTACCGCCGATCGCCCAGGCTTTTCATATTTTGACTGTCCGAGATTATAAATTATATTTCAAAAATGTGGTCAGTACAGATTAACTGTGCCTCCCTTACTACTGCGTTCAAAGAGTTCATTTGTATATCTGATAATTGATCATCAATGTCAGGGTGTAAAAATCGTGTGTGGAAATAAATAAAGAACTAAAGTTTAGGGTGAGTCATGAAACAGATTTTTATGGCACAATGGCATGTAAAACTTGCATACTTTTGTGCAAGCTACAGGCATGTGTATGAGCCCCTTTACTAGTTAGTAGATCAAACGGTCTATTGTGTAAAAAATCTTCCTTGGTGAATTATGGTAAAGTAAGCTTAACGTTAGCTGGCTCCCCTGTATAGTACTGTTTTATTGAATTAGAGGTTGTTACGGCATAAATGTACATGTAACAGACATGTGTATAATGTATTTAGTAAGAAGGTATTGTCTTCCCGCAAAGTTTCAACAAAATTCCCAAGATAACCGCTATTATATGAATTATTTATGTCAATAATTCTTTAGAGAAGGAAAATTAAACGAAAATGTCCAAAGCTCATGAAATAACAAAATAACATTTGTATGTTACAAAGCATTCAATTTAATAATTCAACGGCTTTCTTTAACATCTTATTAAAGTTAATTGCGCACTTAACATTAGACTATTGTTCCATGTTAATTGTGTTTTCACCGACCCACATCGGTTTAGCATTGTACCAGGAACGCAGAAATATGAAGCGGGGTCACCGTGACCTTTGGGTGTAATAGATTATTAGCGAACTTCGTGGCTACGTGATTACCTAGTGATTAAGGGCCACCACCAATGCCCAACTTTTTGTAGAATCGATTATCAGACCGTTCAATAGACCGTTCCACTCTCCGACGAAAAATCCCGTTCCATCCTGTTTATTTGTTCGCTGTTATTGTTTTCCCGTGCCCCGGAAAGCACGTAAAGCCGTTGGTCCTGTGTCTGATCTCTCCTCCTATCGTGTCGGATTGCCGTTCCATCGGACTATGAGAGTTAGGGAAGAGAGAGTGCACCTGTGTTCGCGCACACACTTGTGCACTATAATATCTCCTGCGTACTTGGCTAGTCTGCATTATGATTAGCCGCCGTGGCCGGAATCGATCTGGAGACTTAAGTTTTTTACATTGTTTGTATGTCATATTTTACTGGAGATCCTAAATCTTCTTTTTGTATATAAAATTCTCGTGTCACAATGTTGGTTGCCATACTCCTCCGAAACGGCTTGACCGATTTTATAAAATTTTCTATATACATATATTCGGTAGGTCTGAAAATCGGTCGTAATCTATTTTTAGACCCCTAAAAATTATATGGCAAAACAACGTTTGCCGGGTCAGCTAGTAAATAAATAAAAAAGAAACTAGTTTTATATAAAAATTAACACCTCAATAATGACCCCGTAATCATCATTCATCACGAATCAAAAGAGAAATGTAAATAATCGCTGTTCACATAGTAAGTCAACAGCCTATGATCATTGACGATGTATTTCGAGGTCACGCACGTTTATGCCGTAACTTCGACAAACGGCATTAAAACCTTGACCTTCGGTTTGAACGGATAAAATCAGACACGTGGGTTGATTCACCTAATTTTATTGTGGGTCAAATGTGGTTGACCGTTTGAGGTTGAGCTGTGGTTAAACTTTGGTATGAATAATGAAATCTGAACTATAGGTATACAACACACGCAAACAATCACGCCAGTATAAGAGTTAGGCAGAGGTGTTTGTGCATCCACAGTTCGCTGGTATGTTTAAGTCCCATATAATAGGAGGCGAACCTATTGCCATTAATCGGTCACAAATCCTAACTCAGAGTTGCTACTGAGAATTTAATAGAAAAACCCAATAACACTTTGCTTGACTTGGGAATAGAACGCAAGACCTCTAGCGTAGCAGTCACGCTTAGGACCACTAGGCTAACTAGTCAAAGGGCACGCCGCTATAGCGGGCGGCGGTAAGTCCCGTGTTGAAGGAGTGGCTGGAGAGGCGTCATGGTGCCCTTTCCTTTCGGATGACGCAGGTGCTTTCTGGACAAGGGTGCTTCGGAAAGTACCTGCATCGCATAGGTCTAGCATAGGGTAATTCAATGCGGGTGACACTGCAGGATATTGCCAGTACAAATAAAACTTGACCACATCTATATAATCTTCTTTTTTTCAAACCGATAATTTAAGTAACTGAAACTTGGCCGTAACGTAATAGGTGGCCAAGTTTATCACAGCATCCTCCAAACTGCAGGTATAGAGACACCTTGGGCACTGCAACAAGTGGGTCATCCTTTGATCAGGAGCACCTTCCTCACACTGGGTGTCGGTGGGATCTACTATCTCCCATTCCGTTAGGCTATTTTGCAGCAGCCTACTTGGGCGCGCAATTTATTAAGCGCTATCCATATAGACCACTGTAAATCACAACCGAGGTATTTTAACAATAACTTTCTCTGTCATTTAAAGGCAATTTTTAATTGTTATTTTTTGTTTTTCCGCGGTTTATGATCATAGGCATAATTATGATACAAAATACCGTAAGGACTTCACAAAAGAATTAAATAGCGTGAAGACAGTTTTTATATAAACTTGTTCTTAAATATTAAGGAAAACGCAAGAAAATAAGCCAAGTCAACGCACGAATCAGTGTCAACCACTTCAAGCGTGCACAAAGTACTAGGTAATCATAAAATCAAACGGGTCACTGCATTGACCGATCAACCTTGAGTCCGCGTGACTTATGACCCGGAAGAGTGCAACGAAAGTAGTTCTGCGCACAACACCTCGAAAGACTTTCACGCGGTTCATGCCAGCCTAGTACTCCGGACACACGTTTGGAACGGTTTTTGCGCGATTTTTGCACGCTCCATAATTGTCTTTGGTTTACAAATCGATTCTTTATGGTGGTGATTTTGTTAATGACACGGACAGACCTTTCTGCAAACCAAGTAAATAAGATTTTAAAGTGTGGAAGGGAGGAACATCGTAAATAAAACTTTTAACTCCAATTGAGAACATAATGTAATTGTAAACCACGAAGAGTTAATGAAGAGTTAAGTTAGTTCCAAACATTTTAACTTTGTAAGACTTTTTTTTAATATTTGACAAACAAAATTATATAGCCAAGGGTATTTAGAATGATGTATTGAATCTATGATAAAAGTTTTCACGATGTCCCATCTATCCGTTTTACTTCATTTTTAAACCAAATAAACACAGCGATTTCCCCCGCAATCTATTACGCCTTTGGTTACTGCTCCGCTCCCGTTGATCGTAGCGTGATGTTATATAGCTTACTATTCCGCATGCGTCTGGCTATCATTTACTACAATATTTTCTCCAATCCGACTGGGACTTCTTGAGATTAGCGCGTTTTAAAAAACAAAGAAAAAAATTCTTCAGCTTTTTTATTAGTAAAGATAAAAATAGATAGATGATGCGTTTAAGCTTTAACAATATCAACTGCACGTGTTCAACAAATTGAAGTACAGTTTCCGCAAATTATGCTGGCACATTCAAGCAGATAAAATTACATTGATCGCTTATATGTCATGCAAAAATGCGGGTTGGATCGACAACGCATACATGAAACATTAAGTACATAAATACTCAACAATAAATGGGTACTCGTGTTGCCGGCCGACCGATTACATCGATTTAGTTATTGAGGACAGAAATAATAATTGACATCTTTCCTGTACCCATAAAATTAACATCACACTTATAATAGCCATCTTCACGAAAACCACAAAATAAACGCATTGATTTGATTTGATTACTCTGTGACACATTTTGTTTTTAACAAAAATATTTGTTCTTTCATCGTTTCGGTAACAATTACATTATCTATCTATAATTTAGTATTATAAATCTGAAGAGTTAGTTTGTTTGGTTGGTTGAACGCGCTTATCTCAGGAGCTACTAGTTCAAATTAAAAAATATTTAGTTAGTCCATTTATCGAGGAATGGTATAGGCTTTATAACATCAGGCTATGAGGCTGGAGAGCGGAGCAGTAACCAAAGACGTAGACGACGCGGCTTAAAAATATACCAAGCAGACAAAGTTGTGGGCAGAAGCTACTAATATATAATCACAATTGCAATAATAGAAGATCCAACCATCTTCTAAATTCAGCTAAAACAACTACAGACAGAACAATAAAAGAAAATAACGTCATAACCATTAAGTATGATATGCACACAGACAAACAGAAGTAAGCGAACGCTGATGACCCAGACATAGGAAATTACCGCATTATTGGTCATTTAAAAATTCCGTTAAAATGTATAAAACTTATTTGGATAACCTAATTGTAGTTGGAGAGTCTGATGACTAAATTCTCAAACGCAACTCAACTTTAGTCGCCTTAAAGTCTTATGCTGTCTATGTCACTTTATGGTGTATCATTATCATGGCATATACATTTCCTGCCTCGTTAGCCTAAGCCTAACCTAAGCGCGACTGCATAACATACCGACGAACTCTGCGTGTACATCTCTGCCTAACTTTTCAGAGAATACAGGATCACACCTATACAAGTGCGATCCTATTCTCTAACATTGGTTGGTTAACATCTCTGCCTAAGCCTAACCTAAGCGCGACTGCATAACATACCGACGAACTCTGCGTGTACATCTCTGCCTAACTTTTCAGAGAATACAGGATCACACCTATACAAGTGCGATCCTATTCTCTAACATTGGTTGGTTAACATCTCTGCCTAACCCTTCGGGGAGTATTCCCCGAGGTAAATAAAAGAGAACGTTTGTGTAGCCACCACTGGCACATGCGTCATTCGTTGAATATCTCGGTTAAACACAATGCAAAGGATCTTAGTGATCAGTGAACTTGTGAATCACGTTGAATTTCTTTGTTAATGTCATTTTTGTGACACAGTGCACGGTCGGATTGGTTTTTTACACGTTCTGGTCCGGATTTACAGCCACATCAGAAACTGCCAATTTTGAGAGATCTCCCTACATGGGGTGGATGGGATATTGTAAAGAAAACTTCGACCATGGATGCAGAAGGTAATTCTAGAACCCGTCCTCCCCAGGAAAAAAAATCGGGCGAGAAAAACAAATAGTATATCTGCTATTTCAAAGATGTTGACCGTGTAGGTGTTGCACTGTCGCGGTCGTATGGAACAGCAAAATTAAAATAAAAAGCGACGAAAAATTTCGTCACTGCGGGTCAAGAACCGTCCTTGCCAATTGACACATAAAAATACAACATAAAAAATGATAACTCGTAAATCAAAAAGACAAATTCCCAAACCAATCTCGATACCAAAATCCAAAAAGTGATAGATGGCGCCACTGTTCCCAGGACACGTTAAGATTTAACGAGTAAAAGATTTTTAAATTGCCGTACAATACAATGACCTAGTTCACAAGATGGCACCCATTAAAATGGTATTACGCCATAATGATAGGTCTGTGTGATCGTGGGATCGAGGATACGAGGTAATATGGGTAATATGGAAGTAATACCGGCTGTGGTTTACCCTGCGGCGAAAGCATTGCACTTCGTACTTGGTAATTACAAAGAGCTGAAGTGTTTGTGAATGCTTTGGTGGTAAGTGTAGGTAGTTGTTACTGTGGTAACCGTGTTTTTGTTGTTTTTAGTCATACTCGTAGATTTTAGAGAAACGACGACCTATCATTTTTGCAAGGATTTTTTGAATAGATCTTAACATAACACATACCATCATATTCCCCGAAGGTTTAGGCAATAGTGTACCAATGTACATGAATGTTTTAGGTCCTTTCTAATAGAAGGCGAGCCTATTGCCATTAACCGGGCACAAATACTACTACTACTACTAAGCTGCTACGTAGATTTGTATAGAAAAACCCAATAACACTTTTGCTCGACCTGGGAATCGAGCCCAAGACTTCTAGCTTAGCAGTCGCGCTTAGGACCATTAAGCTAACAAGGTAGTTAGAATAGACCTTACTACTGTTATAAATGTATGTTTTTGAAGGTGAAAATGGCTAAACGGTTTAAATTTATATAGATTAACTAGCATTCAATATCTAAAATTATTCAATTTATAAAATAAGATAAAACAGAAAAAAAATGTGGGTTCGTAAATTTTTTCAGAAACAGCAATTGAATATGCAGATAATATATTAATACCACGTTTAACAGAAAGAAAGAAAGTAACGACCACAAACGCACACGAGCGCAACCACGTAATACTAATTGTACTAGAGCCACATAAATCGTAAGCAGTCGTTAGTTCTACAACAGAAGAATTAATTACAATTATTCCTCAATCTTACGGCTAAACTATCTTGTTAATAATGGTTAACGGTAACCCGAGGCAACGGCATCACGGTTAACTGAATTTTGACCGTTAAACTAACCTTAGATTTTGAAACTGTAGCTGTGTTAACGTCATTAAGGTAATGGTTTAGTTTTTTGGGGAGTTACTGGCTAATTATATGTTACAAATCACGGTGATCTAATCGCTGTGTTCTCTTATAGTCCAAGCACCTAGTGTAGCTAGGGTTACGTCGTTTTAGCATGGTTGTATTCTTCTTTAACTGCCTCGATAGCCGATCCTAAGCGGGACTGCTACGCTAGGGGTCTTGGGTTCCATTCCGAGGTCGAGCATAGTGTTATTGGGTTTTGCTGTGAAATGCTCAGTAGCAGCTAAAAAAATACATGAAGGAATGCACAAAAATAGATACATTATATACGGTAAAACTGATATATCTAATGTTTCACTACATGCAACTTTCTAATCGTGTAAATTTAAACAAAATTTTCCTTTTACAAAAATTTGCATGCTTTCAACTTTTTGCCGACCATCACTTTATCAAATCATTGTATGCAAAATCAAGGTATTATCATTCAATCAACGAACACATTTGCCGAATACTCTGACCGATAATTCTTATTTCTTACCGACACTTTTTAACTGATTAAACTAAAAAAGTGTCAAGTAAACTCAAGTACCCATCCACTTTTTGCCATCACACAAACTTGAATGGAAACTCATACAAAGAGCCGTTTTTTGCTCAATAATGACTATACGGATCTCGAATAAAGACGGTTTCACAAGATCGATTAAATTAAATCGTATTTTTTGCGAGAAATTCCGGTGGAGAAAAAGTCGGTGGAAAAAATTATTGATACGATTTTGTTGTGGCTTTTTCTGCTTTCTGCTAGTTTGGAAGTAAATTAATGTTTATTATCCGATAGATAAGAAGAAAAAGTTGAACTAAGAGATCTTATCAGGTGTTCTTTGTCAATTTTATTTCCTCGTTAATTGAAATAAATAAATAAAACATTTTTTCATCCAAGACTACGTCTGTCAGTCACAGGGCTGTATCTTATAAACCATTACAGAAAGACCCATGAAATTTTCACAGAATGTGTATTACTGTAACCACTATAACGACATGTAATAAAAAGCTAATAATGTTTTTGGTATGTTATATTAAATATTGTATGGTAGTACGGCACCTATTGTGTGTGCGAGTCCTATTCGCGCCTTGGGTGATTTTTTTTTAAACAAGTGATTCGGATCTTATTACAACACAATATCATGTATGTCAACTAGATTTTTGTAAGTTTAGCAATCATCAATTAATCAATCCTTTTAGCAATAATATCAATCGAAACTTTACATCTAAAAGCTCTGTAAAATCGCCAGTCTGCAACGAGCTTATAATAATAAAAAATACAGGCTGGTTTGAAAGCGAATTACGAGTGCTTTTAAAAAAAGAAAGTATTTTAAACAAACTCGGATTTTTGACATGTGAATTGGCAGGTACTCATTTGGTCTGAATGCCTGGTACAGCGCCTGTCAGTCTGACCAAGTGATGAATTATGTCTTATTTTCTTAAATTGCTACTTGTATTATTTGAGATGATTATTGTACTGTTGATTAACTGAGTGTAATTATTGTTGTGAACTTTAAATAGGTATGTATACAGAATCAGTCAGAATGTAAATATAAGTCATAAAAAATGTATTCGCCGGGCCGATTCTAGACACGGCGGCTAATCTTAATGCAGACTATCCAAGTATCCAGGAGATACTATAGTGCACAAGCGTGTGCGCAAACGCAGGTGAACTCCCTCTTCCCTAATTCTCATAGTCCATTGAGACAGCATCGGCAAACCGACAAAACCGGGGAGAGATCAGGCTTTACGTGATTTCCGAGGCACAGCGGTGTCATACCACAAACTTCCAAACTCCGGGCTGTTACTGAGATTTTTTTTAATGAAAAACCCAATAACACTTTTTGCCCGACTTGGGAATCGAACCCAGGACCCCACCAGGACTCAACAGTCGTGCTTGCCACCACAAAATCAACTGGTCGGTTTATAGCACATTAACTTCCTAAACACACAACGTGTGTAATTAATTGGGTTTAGTTAAGCCAAAATTAATTAACCTTTGTCAAAATGTCTTCCACTTGTATAAGCTTTTATTTACTTTCACCTAAACTGCTGTGGCTAATCAAATCTTATAAGTTAAATTTGACCCACTTCCCGATGTTCTACATAGCTGAAATTTTGCGTAAATGTGCAATTTGCATGACAATGTAATATAATGATGTCACAGAGGTGGTCTGATGATGAAGCCGGGTAGTGGCCATAGAACTTAATCAAATCTTACAACTTAAATTTGACCCACTTCCCGGTGCTCGATTCAGCTGTAATTTTGAATACATATGTATATTGCGTGACAATGTAATATAAAAGCTTATTTTTATTTTTAGATGAAACTTTTTCGAAGTGATTGTAATGTTTTACTTTATATTTTACGCTGATTAATTTGGAATCTATTTTAAGCATAAGTTTAGACGTACAATGACCTTATTACTGTATAGTAATGTTAGACATTTGGTGAATTTAATTAGATTGACATAATTAAATGAATTAAAATGGTTGGCAATTTTTTTTTTAGAACTATTTTAATTTTTTGCTAATAAACTGCAATTTATATTTATATGGCATTTATATTATGGCAGAAATGTGGCATCTCTGGGAGGGGACTCCCTAGATGACCTACCCTGACCTTATTGACGTCACCGGCATGATGTAGGAACGTGGTCGAGGCGAAAAAAGTATAAGGATCGTAGCATGGCGGTGGCGTTCTATGTATTCTGCCTGCCCGACCCCCATGGGAAAAAGACATGAGTTTATGTATGTGTATATGTATCTGAACTCTAATTTCTAATACAGAAGCTTTTTTTTTTTTTTTATAGACGGGATATCATCAAATAACTTCCCCCGCCCTGGGCGGGGCGGGAGGGAGTGTCAGACTTTTACTGACTAAAACCCGTCTATGTTCCTTCATGTGCCCTTTGCGTTCCGGGGGCGCGGTATCTCTTTCGAACAACCCGCAGCCCCGGCAGGCATCGGCCCTCAGTGGCCCCATCCAAGTTTGCTGACATCTCTTTGAGGCGCGCGTGGAACACGAACGCGCCGTCGACACGGTCTGTCGCTAGTGAACGTACGGACGGTGAGCTACCCATTGCTCACCGTCCACAGACACGCGTCTACGGTGGCCGGGAGTCGTCTCGCGGCTCCCGACGCCCGGAGCGTCTACCGCGGCGGCTAATACAGAAGCTATCAACTACAAAGATTATTTTCAGACTAACAAACCAATGTCACAGAACATTGAAGTATGTATTTTGAACACCACTTCCCTTTTATGATTTACTGGTAACTTCAACAAAAACTGGTTCCCTGATTGAAACCTTTAAACATTCTGACGATGGGTATTCAATTACTCATTAATGATATAACGTACGTAATATGAAATGACGTTTTGGAGTCAAAGACCTCTTTTACAATGTAACCTGCCCATAAAAGTTTGTTGATTGCAAGTTGGGATTTCTGAATATCAAATCCTGATTGCCTGGTCATATTTTTCCTTTATCGTTAATTAGGTATATTTATCGAGACGTTCTTTAGAGGGAAAGTATAACAAATATTAGCAAACTATAGTCATTATTATTCATCATTACGCATCATCATCTCATCATCTTTCTGCACTTATCCTGTGTTACTTGAGGTCGGTGTAATACGTTTTCTTCTTCCATTCCGTCTTCACGGCCATATCACTGAATTCCTTCTTTTTCATATCATCCATGCATATTTTCTTTCATTCATCGTACATAAGTCATTTTTTTTTTTTTACCTAGCAACTATTTTCACTGACCACAAATCTAAACGTACCTAGCAATATTAATCGATAGCCTAAAGAATGCAATAAAAAAGCGAAAAAATAAATTGAAAATTAAATCCTTATTCAAATTTTGAATAAGGATTTCAATACGCCGTCATTATTTTATACCAGTTCTTTTATCGCAATGAATATTTCCAGTAGGTACTCTAGGTTCAAGATACCAATAGATCACTTTCTCATGCTGAACTGTTTAACACTCAGCGGGGTCAACGAAGCCGGTCAGTATAATTTAATAGTGTTAGGGAACGACCGAGTCATCCATCACTCATGTAAAATGCGTTGTTGTATTTAAGAGTTATAAATTACCCTTTATTGATAGATAGTTTAACTTAGCTCTTTATGGCAGTAAGAAGAATAGACGTGACGTAGAATAGCTTGTAATAAATTAATTTTATTGGGTGCTAAAAATCCTTTATGAATTAGGTTATATTGGGAGAAAGTCAAACTCAAAGCATTTATTGCAATTAGACTATTTACAGGCACTTTTGAATTGTCTAAAAGTCGTTTAGTTAGTCAGAAAGTTGAGGCTAGTTGCTCGTTTCAAAACGTAGGTCTTTATGGAGAAGAACTAGCAAGAAATACCACGGTCAATTTTCGCAATTTGGTTTTTACAGAATCCTGGTTAAATACTCTTGTTGCTTTTATATGTGAAAACAAAAAGGTGAATAAAAAATTAGTAGTAAGCCAATGGCATTCGATTAATTACAGTAGAGTGGTAGCTGGTAATCATAGAACTGCCCAAAGCACAACCGACCAGACGTTTAGCAAATAAAACAATGGTACTACTATCCTACATTTAAATAAAACTCGGGCAGGTACACACTTAAAATTTTATTTGCATACCAATTTTTTTGACATTAACATAAGTAGAATTCGCGTTGAAGCAAAAAATCACAAACCGCAAGATGAATATTACACCGAACGTTTCCCGCAAATTATCATCTTGACCGCTCAACTACTTCCTTAATCACCTTATTGATCAAATGCAGACAGAATGGGGTTCCTCAAACTATAGTTAATCGGTCCAAACCACTTATGGAAGCAACATCTTCCAACTTGATTATAAGTATTAGGTATAACAGTCAGAACGTGTTATTAACTCAAATAATTCGTTCCATATTCAATTGTTTTGACAGCTATTGTACTGGAACAAGTGAAAGTCGTATTTGGAACTGTTCTTTTTGAACTTTCGTTTTCACATCACTACGATATGTAAAATACTTGAATTAGTTCGAGTGACTTTTTCCTACTTGGCGCATTGTGTCGATTAGAATCGATTTGCAGTCAATTAAATTTAGATGTTGCGAATGAGGATTCGATTTAAAAGAGGATTCTATTGTTAAAATCAATTCGTTACAATGTTGATTTTAGTTGCTTTATTAGCTTCTTTTTTTACTTTCATCAGAAATTGATTGATAGAAGAAATATATTGAACGAATTGTATTATGCCATTAAATGATTGATTCATAATGTTAAATGCTGTGACTTTATTTTCTAATCATAATTTATTCAACTACATTGTTAATTTATTTATTTTTTCATTTTATATCGACGATACATATATTATATTAAATTTGATGCTATTCATTGCTATGTCAGAGGCATATTTCAAGTTGGCACGGGTGCAGTGAACAAACATTTAGAACACTTTATCAAATGGGGTACAGTCCGATCAGAAGGCCTGCACCAGCTCTGACTAATACCCCATTTCCCCAAATTAACTTAACAATAAGCAACCAACCATGCATTTTTATCAACATCCAGATAAAAGGATGTTTTAATCCAATATTTCCAAAACTAATTTTGCATACAACAACAATCCAACTCCACAAAAAGTACCAGGCGAACATAAATTCCCAGCAGCCACCACTTAATGAATTGTTTGCACGACCATCCTTCAATTTACCACCAACGAATAAATAAAAAACCCTTTCATCATTACACGCAGACCCCGGAGAGTTATCTACCAATATCACCAATAAGTTCCTCTCCGGACAATAGTACTTTTAAGACCAGATAGCGGAGACCAGTTTACTTTGGTCTCCGCTACCTCTGTCTTGGAACTGAATGATGAAGACGAAGAGGGGTCTTACAAGCTGGGTGGCTGATATAAATGGTTGGCAGATGCGGTATGTATTGAAATACGCTACGGCATTCTCGTTCGAATGCATTGAGTCTACGTTCCTCGGGTACAAGACGATATTATTCTTTATTAAGTATGAATATGTGCATAATTTAAAATGATTATAGTTGTGGTTTTGTGTGGTGTAACTTATCTCTCTTCGTATTTATGGCAATGACTGCTGCAGTTTTAAGTTCACAAGCTACTTGGAAGACGTTGGTTTGTACCTAGAAGCAATTTGTTTGAAGCTTTACTGAAAGTATGTTAGCATAACTGGTAACTTATGATCGGCGTGCTTGTATCACCAGATGTATGAATGTGGACGAGGCGAAAGGAGTATGTAAAGATCGTAGCAGGTGGCGTTCTGTGTTTCTGCCTACCCCCATGGGAAAAAGGCGTAAGTTTATGTATGTTTGCATGTATTCATGTGTTATTAATGGAACAACTGATTGTTTTTAATGACTGACTAAAATTTTTATTAGGTTCGTTGGCGTCTAGAATCCTGTACTAAATCCATGAAAAAAATCTGATTGATTTTTGAAGCTATTAATAAAATTGAGAATGTACAAACAATATTTATAAACGGCTCGCCGTATAAAATTTACTCCCGGTGTCTCAAACGAAAATCGATTCATAAATATTAATGTGACAAATTGTCAGGCATAAAGAATAAAGTGATTTGAATAAATATTTTTACAACACTATTAAAAACGACGTTGTCAATTAAGTGACAGCTGTCAGAAGGATATAATAAGAGTGGAATAACGCTGCTGAGTTATCCTTTTACTATTTTCATTTTCTCGAAACTAAAGTTTTGCAGTTAAAATACATAATGTTAATGATAAAGTAATAAAACTATCACCCAAAAACAGACAATAACAATATCCAATAAAAACGATCGATAACAAATATCTTTTGATAAAGCTATAAATAAAAAATAAATACATATAATGGGTTCGTATTTTAAGAATTTGAATCAATTACAACGTTACTACGTAATTACGTTACAAAACACCATTGCAACAACCTTTAAAAATTCCAGAACAAATTATGCAGAATATCAATTTCTCCTTCCATTTTAGTACCAAAAAAAGAAGAACTACATTTTAATGAGCGTACCTTTTACGTGGAAGCCTTATAATTCTTGTTATTTTAAAAAATACGCCACAATAATCGCGCCAAAAGCGTACATTCACGGTCTGGTACAACTATCATTGTCTTTGCCTGCTGCCATTGTCCGCCATGATGGTTTTATATTTTTTTTATTTGCTCCCGCCACCCCGCGCTGTCATTAAACTTTTTAATATTTTTATTTGCGGCCAGCGTAGATTAATGTCCTGTTAGGTTTTAGCACAGATTAAATAAGTACAGATACTTCACTCAGTAGAAAATTTCCAATACCTACTGCTATAATAGCCTACTCCGTCGCGTCAACTCGCGTCAGCAACCACTGCAAACTAAAATGTGCCTAAATGCTCAAGCGTACAGTTGTGATCGCTTCGCACCGCGCGATCCCACAACAATCGTAAGGCTGCCTCTTCGATAAAATTAAATTAACATAACTTTTTATGTCTATGTTATTGAGAACTGTGAATATGTTCTGACTTATATGTGGCAGTTTAAAATTGTATCGTAAATGTTTAAAAAATTTTTTTTTTTTTATAAATTGGTGCTGACTGTACAATACATCTAGATAAAACATAATTATTCCTTCTTTTACTTGATTTGCACCCATCTACAATTCTACAACACATAAGGCACCAGACGGTATCGTAGGTAACGAATGAAACTATTAAAATTGAACAACGTGCGTGATGCGCTTGCGAAAACCGCACTGAATTTGGTTCGCAAACGGCCCGAGACCGCTCGGCCGGGCGGTAGGCAATTATAGCGCGCAAGTACATAGAGTGACGGAGGCCTGGTTTTAGTTCAAAGTTTAAAAATAGAATACTTTTTGTTGACTGTTAATTGGATGCATTTTATCTTACACCGATTCATTTAGGCTAATGGTTCGCATTCAAACATTTCAAATGAAAACTTTGTGTAATTAAAAATTATATGGTATTTTTTTTTATAATTTACTTTTAATTTTTCTATAAGCCATAATTTCTCAACTCCCGTTGATAAAATCATAGTTAAGTATATTTTTCCATAAACTATAAAATATTCTTAAGCCGTTAAACCTTCTGAAGTGCATCAAGTACCTATATGATAGTACGTATAGAGTTTATATAGTCAAGAAATATCAAAGCAAACTAGTCTTTACTTTCCAATAATAAGGTGTAATACAGCAAAACAGTAACACAATAACAGCTCATCTTAAAATATTTGCATTCCCGACAAATTGAACAAAAAAGTCGTTTGTCGTCGTAATACTTATACTCCTTCAGACAGCTTAAAAGTAAAGAACGAAAATATATTCCAATATCAATAAGTATAAAATGACCCTGTAACTGACCAACACCACTTCACCAATACTTTAGACGCGATTAACTGCCTCGTTAGACTAGTGATCCTAAGCGCGACTGCTACGCTAGTGGTCTTGGGTTCCATTCCCAGGTCGAGCAGTGCAATTGGATTTTTCTATAAAATTATCAGTAGCAGCTCGGAGTTAGAATTTTTGGCCGGTTAAAGGCAATCGGCTCGTCCTCTATTACATGGGACTTTATACCGGCGAACTGTGGGTGTACATTAGTACACCTCTGCCTAACCCTTATATACGGGAATACAGGCGTGATGATATGGTATGTATCGATATTAGTACAAAATTGCCTGTTCTGAGGTGGTCTTGTATAGCATTTACAACAAACACAATAGACAAAGGTTCTGTGTATTCAAACAGAATCGATTCCAGTTCAATTTCATTACATTTCACAAAGGAATCGCTTCAGTTCAATGTAACTGCAGTTTCGCTACAAAGCAACTGAACTGAACTATGTTTGGGCATTTCCAGGTCTTTAATTGCTTGTTCTATTTCTTTGTTTTACGTTAGATGCTTCTTTACACTTGTTTTTTTAATAGGTTCATCCATCACGCCTGTATTCCCCGAAGGGTTAGGCAGAGGTGTACCAATGTACACCCACAGTTCGCCAGTACATTTAGGTCCCATGTATTTTTTTAATAGGGTTTTTATTTATTTTAAAACAGTAGAGATTCTTTGTCCTTTTTTTGTTTAGGTGAACACGCCATTTACTTGTCAGATTGTAAAAAAACTTTTTTGTATATGATAGCCACATTCATGAGGAATAGTATAGGCTATATAACATTGACCCGCGGGAGCCGGGCAGTAAACAAAGAAGTAACTTAAGGCGCGGGCAGTAGCTGGTGGTTAATAAAATCATTCTAATAGGCCGATAAAAATGTACTAAATAAATTGTAGCTGCTCCATACATTTTTATCTTATAAGAATTGCTCTCCATATATTTTCGTATGAAACAGAAGTATTTTTTTAACCTTAGTGCGACGCATGTTGCCGCATAGACACATAAACGTATAGATAAACGCATGCTTGATGGTGAATAGCGACCGAAAATTTTCACATTCATCATCATCATCTTCCTGCCCTTATCCCATTTTACTTGGGGTCGGCGCAACATGTTTTCTTCTTCCATGCCGTCCTGTCAGCCGTCATACTATCACTGATTCCCTTCTCTTTCATATCATTCTTCACACAATCCATCCATCTTTTTCACATTAAGAGAGCCTAAAATACAATGTGCCTGTCCTCCCCACCCTCTTTTTTTTAATGATGGAAAATCATCAAATGACTTCTTCTGCTCCGGGTGGAGCGGAAGGGACTGTCAGACTCTTACTGACTAAACCCCTGCGTGTTCCTCCTAATGCCCTTTGCCTTTGCACGGTGACTCTTTCGACCCTGGATCCTTAGTAGCCTGTATATTTTAAACCTAACACTATTACCGCTATCAGCTACCTCTCCAGTTGACACTGCCCCAAGATTTACACCACCCATAACAAAAAACGATCTCAAATAAAAATAAACTCCTAAGTACATCGGCTTTACTTAGTGCATCGGATTCTATAAACTTTTATGGCGACATTACCGTCTTAATGGCTATTGTGATAGTTGACACTTAAGTTACAAAGTAGTGCGACAGATCAAGCCATTAATGGTACAATAGTCGTCTTAAGGGTTCCGTCCCACTGTCGGCTATTAGCGAGAAGCGTGGGTTCAGTACCATATCGCTAAAGGCGCGTATGTTCTCGGGATCCCTGGCGTGAGTGTGGGAAGAGAACACCAAAATGGTTTTTAGTAAGTAAGAGTCTGACAGAGCCATTACCGCTGGTGTGAACATGTACCAAGCAAGTCTGTCAGCGAGTGTTCTGATCGCAAAGCGAGTATCGCTGAGCGAGTTTTTTTTATAGCTCTTGGCGCTGCGACATACTAGTGGAGAGAGAGTTCTCGCCGACATAACAGTAAACGATCAACTATAAACTATTAATATATCAAGTCAAGTCAAAGCATTTATTTCAATTGCAGACACTTTTGAATTGTCAAGAAGTTAAACAGAAAGTGGAAGCTAGTTGCTCGTTCTATGGAGAAGAACGAGAAGAAACTCCACAGACACCTTTTTTTATTCGAGATGGGTTTGCTCTTGACTCAATGTTCTACTCTTTTTCATATGTGTCTATTATTGACCACCGACTTCAATTGTACGTTTTTAAGCAAGAAAATGGTTGATAGCTAGTCGCTTCCTCGCTGGCAGTGGGACAGAGGCCTTAAGCCCGAACAAAACGGATAAAATGATAATATACACTCACAATTCAATGGCAATAGTAAAATGTTCCAGATATGAATCGTGGTAATAAATGGATCGTGTTTTGCGCTTAGAGGGTGTTAAATAATCTTCTTCCTATAATTTTCCAAGACTTGTTCCATTCTTCGATACATTTGCTTTTAGTTCTTGTAAAATGAATCAACCCACACAAATGCAGAATGCATGTTTTGGTTATTTAACACTGATAACTTTTTTTTAACCGCCTCGTTATCCTAGTGGCCCTAAGCGCCACTGTAACGCTCTAGAGGTCGTGGTTCGACTCCCAGGTCGAGAAAAGTGTTATTGGGTTTTTCAATGAAATTCTCAGTAGCAGCTCGGAGTTTGGATTTGTTCCCGGTTAATGGCAATAGGCTCGCCCCCTATTACGTGGGGCCCAAACATATCGGTGAACTGTGGGTGTACTTTGGTACACCTCTGCCTGACCCTTACATACATAACATCACGCCAGTATTCCCGAACGGTTAGGCCGAGGTGTACTAATGTACACCCACACTTCCCAGTACGTTTAAGGTCTTACGTAATAGGGGGCAAGCCTATTGCTATTAACCGGGCACAATTAAATCCTAACTCCGAGCTGCTACTGAGAATTCCATAGAACAACCCAATAACACTTTGCTCGACCTGGGCATCGTACCCAAGACCTCTAGCGTAGCAGTCGCGCGATTAGTTGACTCGTTTCGTTAAAACTATCAAAACTATTTTTGTTCTTACATTCTTCACACGACACTTAATTTTTTTTATCTGATCTCTATCATTTATCAATGTCATAATTAAGTAAATAAGGATGCAACTATTTCAATTAAAATGCTATAAATTTTAATTTAGTCATAAATATAATTAAGTCTATATTAAACATTTAAATTAACAGATAAAACTATATTAAGAGCAGACATTTATATTTCCTTTATTAAAATAACAAAAACTAGTTCTCATCATTAGTCACAATTTATATGCATATCTCTAAATCTCTACACTAGCGAAATGCCCGCGACTTCGTCCGCGTTGCTTATTTCACCCACCATATGTTACGTCTTTGATTATTGCTCCGCTCGTGTGTGTCGTAGCGTGATGTTATATAGCCTGTGTTACTCAGGAATAATGTAGCTATCTATTTGTGAAAAATTGTGAAAATCGGTCTAGTAATTTCGGAGCCTATTCGGTACAAACAAACAAACAAAAAATCTTTCCTGTTTGTCATATTATTATAATACGTAAGTAAGTAAGTATACTATAGATAGAATAAAATAAAGTCGATTCCCGCCGTCGACTGTCCCTCTGTACGCTTAAATCTTTTAAACTACACAACGGATTTTAATGCGTAATTGTAGTGGCGCATGTAATATTCAGTTCTTCATATTCATATTTTTATCGTTTATAATAATAGCTATCTCTCTATTTCATAAGTCGTAAATATGACTGGCGATAATTATGTGGATTTACTCTGCCTTCTCTTCCGGGATAAATAGACTTAATGACCACTAAGATATATCTAGGAAAGATGCCTAGACCTCTTCTAATCCACTATCTCCACTAAACATCTTTAGGCAATTTAAATTCTTTTTCCGTGAGTCACAGAATCTAGTACATTCATTCCTTCCTAGAGAATTTCTTAGTAATAAACTTAAACCAATTTATCTTTCCACAAACATGCCTAGATTAACAATTTGAACACTTAAAATTTTACAGACACCGCCGATCTGGATTTAGGAATTCAGTGAAATTCTAGAATTACATTTTTAGCGTGAAAAGTAAGACATTGGTACTAAAAAGTTTCTTTTTGTTGCATTGATATGCTTTCGACACTGTCGATGTGGGTTTTTACGTTTTATCTGCCTTGTTGGTAAGGTCAGAAACGCTTTTATGCGCTGATTTTGTTCTGAATGTACTAGGGACGCATAATGAGGTGATGTTTCGTATTCAGCTCGCGTATTTGATGAGCACTGGGGTGGTGTGCCACAAGGAGCTATGTTGGGCACACAAATTTATGCAGACCACGCGGTTTGTTTACACTGATCATTTGCTAATTATCTCTTTTCTGTTTGTTCTTCGCACTTAAGATTCGAGTCGCGTGTCAATAAATTAAGGGGTCACAAACAATGCCGTGTAAATATTTTGTGATTTTTACAGACAAGACAATCTTTGAAATCATTGTTTGATTTCCAAACTACCGTAATTAAATTTCTATTAATAGCGTTGCTACTACAGTATGGGCTATTATTTTCGCAATCATCAGATCTACTGTTTAGAAAAACAGACGGACTTGTTTATAGATGGTAGATAAAACGTCCGTTTTATTAGGCCGTCAAAATCAATGCTGGGTAAGGTTTGTCCAAACGTTTCCAAGCATTCTAAATTCAATTTACAAATTAAGATATAAAAATAAGGAAAATGTAACTGTATGATACAGTGCAAGTAACAATTACAATAAAGCCTCGCTTCTATCTTAATTAACAATTAGCCGGCTCGTTGGCAAGTAAACCCACTTTCACGAAATGAATAATCTGCTGCAGTATGCTAGTATGTCAGAAAGTAATAATAATTGCATTTTAAACTTTTACAGAAATCTACACGAAAGCACTCCTTTTGGTCATAATATATTATCATGTATGTTAAGAAAAAATCATCAAATATCTGTCTGTCTGTAGCTGTGCCATCAGAATTAAAAATGGAAACGTGTACTTTAAGGAATAAGAATTCTTAGCTCTTAAAAATACTGAAAAGCAGTTTACCATATTGTATCAAATTTTGATGATGTATAAAACTATGTGTGTCTATGGATATTGATGGTACTAACTAACTGTACTTGTATTAAGACTACACTAAAGCTAGGAAAAATCCTCTTCGTTTTGAAATATTTGACACAAAACTTAAGCAAAAACACAAACTGTTATGACAAAATAATTTAAGTACTGAAAACAACAATGAAAACAATAATGAGAACAGCAAACAAAACAGTTTTTAATACAAACACGGCTAAAGTTTAATCCCATAAGTCTATTGGAAGAATCTCATTGAAAAACAAACAAACAGAATAGCACATTTCCGATTAAAACACTCCCAACGTTACTACACCAATGAGCATAGCCGAGTGCATATACCAGGGTCACTGCTCTCCGCCATAATTGAATTCTAACAAAACTATCGAACCGCTAAATCAGTATACCGTAAAGCGCTTGCCGCTAGCATTGAACAAAACTGTTCATTGTTAAGTTTATAAGCAACAAATAATGCAGCGATAAAAGCGATTGATTTACATAAAACTAAGATGGTGACCGATTTTGGTGAGACTCTTGGACCAAGACTTCTGTTGTACTAGGTGCGTTGGGAATTTTTAGCTTGGAAACCAGAACGACTAGCTTCGTACAATTGATAAAGGAATTATTTCCCAACAATTGTATCCATAATTTAGTTTCTAGGAGTAATAAGTTTACAAAGCCGTGGTGGCGTAGATTTAAGGACCAGATTTAAATAAGTACCAAGTTGGTTGTGCGAAATCTACCTTATCTAGTTTATCTTGGATATTTCCGAACTTATGGTTAAGGAAGGGAAGCATCGGAAAGATAGGTGAAGGAAAACATCGTGAGGAAATTTGGACTTGTAATTTATATAAGTCTAAAATCAACAATCCACCTTGAGCAAGCGTGGTAATCAGTGTCCGTGCCTTCTCTGTGTGAGACAATAATAAGCTGCTATTATTATTTTATGGTTAAGGCATCATGAAGAAGAAAATTTTAAAACAGACTAGAAGAGCATCCACCAACTATACGCAAAGATGAGTGTCCATGATTTTCTTACTCGTTCTTCTTTATAAGAACCTACCGTTTAGAACGAACAACTATCTCCAAATTTCTTACTAACTGTCAGACTCCTTTAACATTTAAAAATACCCGTAAAAGTTTTAATTCAAACTGATGATTTGACTTTCGCTGCGTGACAATTCAAGTGCTAGTAAATTGTTTTTTGTATATAAATGTAAACATGATTTGTATTGGCTATTGCTTTACTACAAAACAATAGATCATCAAACGGAACTTTTAAAACTCCATAAACCTACAAATGTGAATAAAAAACCAATAATTAATATTCCACAGAAAGTTGGTCTGGTTGAAAGCACACAGCTATGGATTCACATTCAACGGACAATTGTTGTTGTTCACGACAGCGCAAACTATTACACAATTCGATCCTACATTGTTTTTAAAATCGGTCACCATGTTGTTTTTTAAAACTCAATTGAATTGAATCCCGTGATGAATTTCAAATTCAGTTCGCGTACAAAGCATTTGTGGGAAGCGAATTGGAAGGACTGGGCAACAGAAAATAATTCTACTAATATTATAAATGCGAAAGTTTGCGAGGATGGATGGATGTTTGATGCTCTTTCACGCTTAAATGGCTGAACGGATATGGATGAAATAGAATAGAATTTGGCACTGAGATAGAATGTAATAATTATGGAATAACACATAGGATTCTTTTTATCTCGGAAAATGTACGGTTCCCGTATAATATATCAAATTTGACACGGACCAAGTGGCGGGCAAAAACAAGTATTGTTATATTCAAGCTTTTATAGCAGTCAAATATTTAGATAGTATAGAACATCACGCAATATTTATACTTCTATATACCAATATATTTTAGTAGAAAACTTTCTTATTTGTTTAAACGCGATAATTTTTGAAATTTTCAGTCGGATTAGAAAAAGCTTTTTTTTTATATCATAGCCAGACTCATGAGGAATAATATATAGCACTAGCTGACCCAGCAAACGTTGTTTTGCCATATATATGTCACCGTAAAATTGTAAATACCGTTAGATTATAAACTATCTCGCGAGTTTGTAAACTGTCGAAAGATTGTGAACCACAACGTACTGCTTACAATTTAACGTATTATTATTCGGTAGATTGTAATCTATCGAAGTGAAACCGTCAAATTACAAAACTGTCCGAAGGCTGGCCCTGATTGGTCGGCTTTATAGTAGACCGTTCTGTGTCCATAGAGTTAGGAATGAAACACAGGTATCAGTCAAATAAAATGAATGCACTTCAAGAATTGTGACATCAAGTATTTATTCATTACTTAGTAGGTAATCAATGAAATTTACTTTCATAGTTTTTATCTAATAGACAATTTTGTTACGTTTTCGAAAACGTTAATATGTTTTTGATTTGCTTTTTAAATTTTGATTTCATTGTGTTATCGTTTTTTTCTAAGAGAAAAATTCATTATTTTTTAAATTTTTATTTGTGTTTGAGAAGAAAATATTGTTACCTTTCTGTTTTTTTTTTATTTTGATACAATTTTTTCTTACCATGTGATGTCAGAATTATTGATTACCTACTAAGTAATGAATTAATACTTGATGTCACAATTCTTGAAGTGCATTTATTTTATTTGACTGATACCTGTGTTTCATTCCTAACTCTATGGACACAGAACGGTCTACTATAAAGCTGACCAACCACGGACAGCCTTTGGACAGTTGACAATTTCACAATTTTAAGATTGTGTTGAAAAATTCATTATTTTTTCAATTTTAATTTGTGTTTGAGAAGAAAATATTGTTACCTTTCTGTTTTTATTTTTTATTTTGATACAACTTTTTCTTACCATGTGATGTCAGAATTATTGATTCCCTACTAAGTAATGACTAAATACTTGATGTCACAATTCTTGAAGTGCATTCATTTTATTTGACTGATACCGGTGTTTCATTCCTAACTCTATGGACACAGAACGGTCTACTATAAAGCCGACCAATCAGGGACAGCCTTCGGACAGTTTTGTAATTTGACGGTTTCACTTCGATAGATTACAATCTACCGAATAATAATACGTTAAATTGTAAGCAGTACGTTGTGGTTCACAATCTTTCGACAGTTTACAAACTCGCGAGATAGTTTATAATCTAACGGTATTTACAATTTTACGGTGACATATATATATATTTTTTTAGGGATATGAAAAATAGATGTTGGCCGATTCTCAGACCTACTCGATATGCACAAAAAATTTCATCAAAATCGGTCAAGCCGTTTCGGAGGAGTATGGCAACAAAAACTGTGACACGAGAATTTTATATATTAGATAATGCTACGATACACGGGACTGCAGCATTGACCAAAGATGGTAACATAATACAGGAGAAAAACACCACGTAGACGAAGTCGCAGGTAGAAGCTAGTAATATAATAATTGGGGTGTAAATGGGCACATCACATACCGATTAACTGCACATTCTAGCAAAAATCTTGCAGGAAAACAAACAAATATTTTTTTGGTGTGAAAAATCAGTTAAATCATGCAACCATGCAATGCAATACACGCAAAGTATATGCTTACTTATTGGTTGCATACAACTGTGCAGTAAGCAGTATTTGGAAAATACCCACAGCACATCAGTCATTTCAGTAAACTGCCTAGTTAGCCAGTGGTCCTACGCGATTGCTACGCTAAAGGTCTCTGGTTCGATTCGCAGACCGAGTAAAGTGTTATTGGGTTTTTCTATAAAATCCTCAGTAGCAGCTCGGAGTTAGGATTTGCACCCGGTTAATGACAATAGGCTCGCAACCTATTACATGGCACCTAAACATACCGGCAAAGTGTGGGTGTACATTGATACGCCTCTGCCTAACCCTTCGTAGAATACAGGCGTGATGGTATGTTACATCAGTCAGTTCAGTCTTTTGCCGGTTACAGCTATATTGTCCCAAAAAACTTACACCACAACTGCTTTTAACCCTTAATTTGGATTCGTTGAGTATACTCAACGTTATAAATAAAAAAAAATAGACGTCAATTTTTCTTCTGTGGTTCTGATTTTTTTTGGCTCTTTAATATTGACTTAATTTAGGTAGAAAAAGTATTTTGCCCCCCTGTCATCATTTTATTTGACATTAGCAAGCAATAATGGCGAAGAGACAACACGCTCTGCGAGCTTCACAGGTAAATATTTATTTTTGTTGGTTTTTGGTCTAATTTTGATACCTACGTTACTTATTTTTATGTTTCTAATGTGTAACCAATACGACGAACTTATTTGAAACCTATTTCTCACCTGGATAACAACACGACGAGTCACTAAACATGATTGTTAAGTATACTTAACAAAATCCGATGGTGAGTAATGTTGTGTGAACAGCATATGTAGAGTATACTTAAGAAATCAGCATGGTAAGATTTATGGAAACAATGGTGCAAGGGCTTCATATCGGCTTGATCAGCTTTTTTATGGTAATGGTTTTTGAGAATGAAATTCTAGTTTTGCTTTGGCTCAAAGGCTTCAAATGTATGTTAATTTAAATCGAATTTAAATATATCATTATTTTTGCATGGTTTTGAAAAATCGACTTTATTCGTTTACAATAAAGTTCAATTTCCAATCTTCTTCTTTAGAAGAAGAAGAAGAAGAATTTCCAATAAAAATGATTTTTTTATGACCTTTCCAGTAGTTTTTCGTCATTTTCAACTAAATTTTATCTATATGTGCCTAAAGTTGTCATCTATATTATTTTCAGAATTCAAGATCAAGGCATATCCTAGCCCTAGTACCCAAAGAAAATGCTCCTTCCGAAGTGAGCGGGAGTTTAAGCTCTGAAAATGAAGCAGAGATTCCCTATGAACGCCATGAATAAGAGTTGTCTCAAGCCCCTTTAATTACATCCTCACTAGTGGGACTAAATCTTCTGGAATCCTCCGATGATGAACAAAACTTCAACGTTTGTCTTTCACTTCTTGCCGACTTCAATCCCTATAAATGGGGTTTCAAAAACTTGGTTCGGGCTGGAGCTTCTGGGATAATATATGACTTTTTTTTTTATTCGCTGGTAATGACCAGAAGAAGAAGGCATATGTTGGGGAGCTAAAGCAGTTTTGAGACTGTGTAAAACTTTACAAAAGGAGCCGTGTATTGTCTATTTTGATAACTTTTTTTCTTCATTGGAGCTGATTTATCATCTCAGGAATACTTATGGCATATTAAGTCTGAATACTAGACATCTGTGTCAACAATGCCTGGTTATAGTACAGGCGAGATAATACTCGAAAAGGAATTATTGAATGTATTTCGACTCGAAATTTATGAGGCATTACTTCACAAAGGAAGGAATGTCGATAAAACAACAATCAGAGATTTGAGCCCTGAAGGGAAAATTCAAAAACCTAAACGTCTCAGGCCTGCAGTTGCAGACGACATAAAGTACGACAATATCCACCATTTCCCTGAGTATGGTACGGAATATGGTCGTTGTGCTTATTGTAAAAAACCCTACTGTGAAACCCTAACTGTAAAGTTAGGCTGTTTCTTCAAAAATTTAGTTGTTTCTTTAATTATCATCATAATTGAAGTGATATTACTGCATGTAAACGTTTTTACAATAAATATTTCTTTTTATAATACTACATTTGGTTTAATTTCAAAGTGTTGGTAAGCTGGATTTGTTAAGTATATACAACAGTTACATATGACCTTATTTCCTTAATCATCGCATTTTGTTGAGTATACTTAACGTTGTGTTTTCAGGAAACCCTTCAGACAAGATTTTTTATATTATTTTTCACGTGTGTTTTAAATGTTTAAAAACACAATATATTAACGGCATCTTTCTACTACAACTTTTTTTGTCTTGCCAAATTAAGGGTTAAAATCACTAATTAAATTACGCGACTACAATCCTATACTTTCTTTGCCCTCAAGCACTCTATCAGAATAAGATGGCTCAGCCACTCCTTTGTGAGGTCGTCGATCTAGCTTGCCACCAATATTGATGACTAGCCATAGCTAATCAGTTTACTAATCGACCAGAAAATTGTGTCTCTAATTCTCTTTGCAAAAAATGCCTGGGTTAATTGATTTAAATTTTGAAGCGCAAGAAATAGTAGTGTGTTTTTTGTAACTGATTTATGACGGAAGGATGCGTTTTTAGCTTTTTTTTTACCTTATTTAAAAACATAAATAATAATTACATTAGCCTATTTTTGTCTCATTGCAGAGGTAAGTCCTCTTCTTATACAGAGGCACGAGGGTTGATCACCACGCTTGGTCAAGACGAATTGGCGCTTTCAGACTTTTATCAATCATAAGTCTAGGTTTCCTGGAGATGTTTTTGTTTACCGATCTTTCAGATACTTTTCTTCCTTAACCATAAGTTCGGAAATATCCAAGATGAAACTAAATAAGGTAGATTTTCCACACCAACTTAGTACATTTAAATGTGGACCGTATCTTCTCTCATTGATGTCCTAGATATACTTCGAAACGTATGATTCAAAAAAGTCACATTAGCACTTGTGCGATATTGAGCTTGCATCCTCATAAGTCATACTACATGAGAGGCAGGCGCCTTAAACACTAGGCCATCACAAAAACATACCATAAAAGTATTACGGAAGTTAAAAATCCTAACAGAACATTTAAAACGGAGCTTTTTGTCAATGATTAAAAACATTACTCGCCGCTGCATCGCGTTGAAAAAACCACAGATTCATGAATATTTAATCTTATGGTATGCTTAACGCTCCGTAGTTTCCTGTGGGGCTTATATATTTAGACATATATACTGCACTAACACCGTTACCTCCACGTTAACACAGTTAGGCATTTTTGTGCTGAGATATATTCGGATTTTCCCACATTTCAATATAAGCATCAGTATTGTGACGATATGCAAGTCTGGGGTCATCTATTAATACGTGATGTTTCACTATAGCTTTCGCACCCTTCTCCGTTGTGATAGTTCGTGATTTTTCCGAATCCCACAAACCCCCTTTGCGTGTCTCCATGATTGATAGACGATCCCTTTACAATTTCACCAATCACAGTCTCAAGATCCGTGATTACTGTCACGGAATTGTAAACTTGCATTAGATTTGAATTCGTTTAAATTTCTTCCGTTTCTATAATTTAACTGTATATTTCCAATAATGAGCAATTCAATTTTGTGATATAAATTTGCTACTCCATCGATCTAGGAACTCGGTTCTAGCAAAACGTATTTAGCTTAGTAGCACTGTCAGTCATACTGCAAACAATAATGTAAGTTAACCAAATATGTAGTGAATATTTGATTTTGGTTAAGGCAAGTTTGATCTGGCTTGACCGATTCACTGCTCCGTTGGTCTCGTGGGTGCAATGGGGACTTCTGAGCGTAGGTTTGATTCCCAGCTCGGGCATAAAGTGTTAGTAGGTTGTCCCATTATGAATTGGTCAGTAGTAATCTGGAGTTTGAAAGAAGCATGTAAAGTAACGTCTTCACGAGATAATGCACAGCTGTTTCCGTTAAGATTGGCCACTGTAACTGTTTGGTTTGGAGAATATTATTGTTACACGATTTGGCCGGAAAAGTTAGTCTGTTAGAGGCAAAGCTTTTCTTTTTAAATCCTTCATTTTGTTGCTACCATCTAATCTTCATCACTACTTTCTTCCTACAATTATTCCGGTAAAATATAATCTTTCCAGCATCTTATTTCCATCTCCGCCATTTCACTAGCAATTAAAATATCGATCATTATCTAAACCTTGTCAAGAATTTCTTGACACAAATCAGTAATACTTAACTTGTTAGTAAAAATAATAACAGTACAGTCATCGACAAACGTGTAGTTACAGACGTTGCACGTAACCGTCGTAACACGCAAGTTGATAATGAGAATATCATAGTTATTACGATTGTCATTATTCCATCTGACTGCGTTGAAATAAGTCATTACGTTCGAAAGTGCATTGATACGATTTTAATTTGCCCGTTCGTAGTTGATGAAAGTTTTGATTATGGTAGACAAGGTTCGGATGTTCCAATTGCTAGGTGATTAATTGCATGGATCGAAGCAATTTCAGTGGATCAATTAAGTATACGTTGAAGTGTAAATTTGCACTGATATCATCAGTTGCTCTATCCATCAGTACGCGCTATCTAAACCGGAACCGACAGAGATACACTGACTGTAGACGTTCTCTAGCAAAACAACAAAATCAAAGCTTTTATTTCAATTAGACCATTTGTAGGCACTTTTGAATTGTCACGGAGCCGGCCAGTTAGCCAGAAAGTAGAAGCTAAATGCTCGTTTCAAAACGTAGGTAGGCCACTAAAGAGAAGAACAAGCAAAGATCTCCACGGACACTCTTTTCAATAAGTCTTTATATAATCCTGATTACAATATTCTTGTTGATCCAACAAAAATTTCGTCTGATGCTCGTAAAAATTTACAAACACTCCCGGGACTTCCAGAAGCGTATAACAGTACTACAACAATTCCTTTAATCAAAGAGCCACTGGACACGAAAGACCGTGTAAAAAAACGCGAAACCCATCACAACTAAACAAGAGAATTGAATTAAATCAATTTGCTCAATAAAAAAGGTCTACCAACTGGATTTCTTGCTCTACATTTATTCAATTGATACCAATGTATTTGAATTAATACTTAACGAACATCGAGAAATTACTTGGAACTGACCCGAAGGCCTCAATGGCGCGATTAAGGCCATATATTGTATTCATTTACATCTTCGGCTTGGTCAATCTGGTAAAGCTGATGATACATGCTTTCTAGTTTTTAATGGAAATTTCTGGCGTAGAAGTTTTGAGTTGGTTCATGATAACGTAATAGACATGAAATATTATATGATTGACTAAGAATAGGGTCTAATATAGTCGTGTAATGATTGAGCTTTACAAAATCATATAAACCATCACGCTTGTATACCCCGAAGGGTTAAGCAGAGGTGTAACAATGTGCACCCACGGTTCGCCTGTATGTAATAGGGGGCAAGCTTAATGCCATGAACCAGGCACAAATCCTACTTTTTTTTTAAAAACCCAATAACACTTTTGCTCGACCTGAAAGTCGAAACCAAGACCTCTAGCGTAGCAGTCGCGCTTAGGACCACTAGGCTAACGAGGTAGTTTAAGAAGCTTTACAAAATATATTGATGCTAAATGACGGAACTTTACATACACGATATGTACCGTATAGTTAACAATAATTTTAATCTAAAACACATACCTAAATACAATTGAAGTGTCTGTTCGTAATGGGAAAATAGCATCTTTTTACCAAATAAATATGAATACACAGTACTTATATTTAAAACCAATTTTAAAATGGTATCTGTCTGTTTGCTCCGGCTAATCCTCCAAAACGGATGGATCGATTTTGACGGGACTTTCACTGGCCGTCAACTGATGTTGTAATTAGAATTTTAGTAAAAGAGCTAGCTTTCAACGCATATATAAATAATACCAGCCTATTACTGTCCCACTGCTGGGGAATGTAATTATATACATTACAAGTCCAGTTTTCCTAAAAAAAAAACGACGGGTTGCACTCCGGGAGTGCCGGCAAAAGTGAAAACGCTAAAGACGTACACAAAGCGAATTGTCATATTTGTGTACGTCTAAATTCGTAAGATTTTCGATCAGCGGTGTTATTCTGTAAAACCCTCCTTCCGTGAAGTGAGCGTGTGGCGACCTGTCAATCCCTAGAATCGTATAGTGACAGCCCAGTTTTAGCTCACTTCACCTTAATTCACTGAGGGAGATTTCTTACAGAATAAGCCGGCAGGTCACGTGTCCTGACGAGAGTTTAACATTTTTTACCCATTCCAAAAAAAGTGCACAACGCCGCTAAAGAAGTTTTCACTTCAAAAATATAACCCCGTGAATGAAGTTAATAAATATATAAAACCTTGATAGAGTTTCTCCACTTCATGTACAAGTCTATGTATAACCATCCAACTGCCATATATAAAACCTTTCCTCACTAATACCTGATGAACTATTTCGATTTTATATTCACTATTTATACTTTTTGAGGCATTAAAGCTACATTAAACGCTCATGTAATTAACATGAGCGTTTAATGTAGCTGTAAACACTTCTGGATGCGAGTGTTCAATCAGTGTTAATGGAGAATATTATGGGATTACTCTTAAAATCCTTTATTCCTCTGAAGGTAGAATTAACAGCATTACTAGTTCATTTAAACTATTAAGAATTTAGCTCAATTTACTTACTGGCAATTTAGGATTACTAAACTTTATACCATCTACTGGAAGGGGCAACTAGATTCAACATGAACACAAACGTTGATGACCACGCTTACCTACTCAAGGCGGATTAGCGATTTCAGACTTACGTTAATTCCTAGCGGTACCCCGCGGTTTCACATGCGTTTAGTTACGCCTTTGTTGATTGTGTATACTTTTCCTCACAAATCCGGCTATCATATATAAAAAGGATTTCCTCGATCCTCGTTCCAGAATTTAAGCAAACAAACTAAAAAGCTGTTCCGCTTTATTAATTAAATATTAATAAATATTAGATATTACTATTATATTGGATATTAGTATACGTAGTCTAGATTGCCTTAAGATGTTTTCCTTCAACAAAGCCAGTGATATCCAAGATAAACTTAGAAAGTACATATGAAATGAAAACGTCATATTGGTACTTGTCCAATGTTGAACCCGCAACCTCATGAATGAGACATGGGAAAACTTATACGCAGACAAAGATTCAACATATTCAAGCAATCCAAACTATAATAAAAACATAAAGCTAATTGAAGCACAAAACATCATAGACCAACAAACACTAAAGAATATAATTAAACTGACAGCACCAAAACCCATAATTGTCATGTCACCCCAAATGGCTATAATTTCACTGACAATCATGATTCACTTGACCTTTCACTATCAGAAGAAAAGGATCGTAATAACGTCACAGAGGAGTCCAATAATATATCAATTGTGGTCCACTTGGACACCGTTAAGATCACAACAGGCATCGGTAACGCCCAGACTATCGAAAGCATTTTGAAACTGTGCCAGAATCTAACCTAAATCTTACGAACAATACTGGTCAATTTTTTGCTTTACCGATTGATGGTGCTTGCTGAATGGGATATCGATCCTTATAGATTGGTGTAACGGATTTTTTGCTTGCGTTTTTTGAAATTTGATCGACAGACGCGTTTTTTTGGTTTATGGTCGAGTGTTGAATTGTTGATGTTTTGTTGTGGTCTATTAGATTTTCTAAATATGCATGCTCATTTTAGATGTTTATCGTTCATTAGTGTTTTTGTAAGTGAAATGTTTTTGGAACTATACTTATGATATGTATGCTACATACCTTTTATCTCTTTGAACCCCTCACATTAAGTATTTCCTTTTGGGAATTTCAAGTAATTATGGGCAAGCGATCTAGTTTCTTTTTTTGTGACAATCTGGTCACATTTATCCCTGACACTGCAACTCCTAAAAGGCAGAATCAACAGTGGTGACCACCAGAAACGTATACGAAGCTCGATGAGCTTTGGCAAAACAATCCAACTGCCTTGGATTCTGCAACGAAATTAATCAGAAAACAACAGCGGTGGAGTAAGAAATAATCATAATTTCTATTTCCCTGCAAACAAACAGTAGGTAGAACAGAACTAGACTAATAGGCACAAAGGGACGTTTACAACTAGGAGAAGCCCAGATTGCCAACCACTATGGATTACAACAGGTAGGTCCCTAATGTGATTCTTATTAATTTAAATTTAATAGGGATACACCCCTATACAGGATAAGTTTTTAACCAGTGCGTAAATTTTTTTTGGTAGTTCAGTGTCAGTAATAGAACACATTTCCGTGTTTAGTTAAAAAAAAAAAATAAAAAAAAAATCATCCTTATCCGAGTTTGAAATAAGCAAAACATCCAGGACATAATCTATTCGCCATACTATCAATGAAAACTCGCGGCCGCCGCCGCCGCCCGGGCGCATGGCTGGGGTGAGGGGGTGGGGAATGCGCTAGCGCCGAGTGACAATGAAATATGGTTTTTAAGTAAACATGTTTCGTAAGCGATAACTTTTTTTTTTAGTACTAAGACATATCAAAATAAAATATACGTGTTTAATAAAACGTGTTGAAGTTTATTATGGCAAAATTTACGCACTGGTTAAAAATTTTTCCTGTATAGCTTGACGTTACTATCGTCTCATTCAACACCTCACTAAAGCTTTCATCAACAATAATTAATCATTTATCTATAACAGCGATTAGCAGACCCTTAACACTTCCTATATCAAAGTCTAGACCTGATTATACTAGAACTGATATTACAAGTTCCAACGAGTAGCTGGATTCATTTTTTATTACTTCCTTACTGTGAATGAAGGGATCAGCAGCTTGTTATCCCATCATTGAGGAACCGGCTTCTCCTTTTGATGAGTGGCCTGTTATAAATCAATAAAACCATTGGCTACCTCATTAAGTTGGAGACTGTACTATCCATATTATTATTATAAATTGCGAAAGTAACTCTGTTTGCCAGTTACGTTAACACGACTTAACCCGAAACGATTTCAATGAAATTTGGTAAAGGATAAGTTTCAACCCCAAAAAAGGACGTAGGCTACTTTTTATTCCGCGACTTCTCCTGCGTCCGTGAGGACCGACATTTACGCAGACAAAGTCGAGGGTTACATTTTGTCAGACAATAAGTAAAAAGACAAAAACATAGTTGATTAAAAAACTTCCTGATTAAAGCAAATTCACACGGACTCCAAGACATAAATGAAAAAGGTCTACTTATAGAAAGACTACAAGATAGAAAGACACTTAAAGAAGCAAGTACAAAAGTCAAGAAAGTGATAAATAATATATTCGAAATCTCTATCTAGTTATAATTGAAAACGTTCAATTACGATAGACTACCGTGGAACTTCAAATTGTAATGAAAGAGTTATTGCTTAGTAAGTAATCTTGATGACCCGCTAACCTAACATTAATATTATATTACCTACTATTGATACCTTGAGACCTAATGACCTAGGTAATGTTGCTATCTTTGCATCTTCATGATACTCAGTATCAGATAGCCAACCGATAGCTATCCAGAGTTCGAAATAAGTCTATAAATCTGGAGAACGTTTAATATAGGCAGGCATTTTACTACTTTGTTCCTTGATTATAAGCGACTAACTCCTTCCCGCGTCTTCGTATGCGTCAACTTCAGATTCAAGCCAGTCTTAATTGAACTCACGATAACACAAAAATGGAAAAAATATATCTTCTGTGTTAAGCTAGAACAATATCTATACAGGAAAATTTTTTAACCAGTGCGTAAATTTTGCCATAATAAACTTCAACACGTTTTATTAAACACGTATATTTTATTTTGATATGTCTTAGTACTAAAAAAAAAAGTTATCGCTTACGAAACATGTTTACTTAAAAACCATATTTCATTGTCGCTCGGCGCTAGCGCATTCCCCACCCCTCACCCCAGCCATGCGCCCGGGCGGCGGCGGCGGCCGCGAGTTTTCATTGATAGTATGGCGAATAGATTATGTCCTGGATGTTTTGCTTATTTCAAACTCGGATAAGGATGAAATTTTTTTTATTTTATTTTTTTAACTAAACACGGAAATGTGTTCTATTACTGACACTGAACTACCAAAAAAAATTTACGCACTGGTTAAAAACTTATCCTGTATATGTGCCTTTTAAGAACTTCCGTTCAAACATGCTTTCATGCATCCTCCATAATCCATTCGATGATGCAGCATGCCTTGAAGGGAGCTTTCCACTCTAAACTTTCAGAATCAAATAGTGATATAGTCTATTGCCTTAGCTCTATATTCATTGTACGGAGCCTCTATAAGTAAAGCACTAAATGTTCATCGGGCGTAAACTCGGGCTAGGTCTTTAGTGCCAGAATATAAGCTGATTCTCTTAGTTCTGAAGATGACCAGGTTTTACCTTTATTGTTTTCAAAGAGGTTATTTTTCTACATAATTCGATAGCAAACAAGCCGACGGCCACTTGATGTTAAGTGGTCAACGCTGCCTATAGACATTCTGCAATACCAGAGGTCTTGCAAATGCGCTGTCATTCCAAAGACGAAGTTGAAATGTGTCTGTAACTCTAGCACCCATACCCTTCAAACTGGAACACAGCAACGCTGCTTTGCGGCAGATATTGGTATGGTATAACTTCCACGGATTAGCTCCTTCACGAAGAGCTCTATCACATTGATGGATCGATCAAGCACATCAGCATCTGATAATCCAAATCCCTCCCTATTAATCAAGGCTTCTCTATTTCTATCAAAACCGTTCCCAAACGCAACACCACCATACAACACAGACGTCAACAAGTAATTCTACCGCACGCTTGTTTGATTGTTTCTAATGCCTAAATTGCCGTGTCTGGACCGCACAGATAGTACCGTATGCAGTCTGTGGATGAAGGCGTAATGCCCGTAAATGATTCGTTACACATATATTATGGTGTTATGGCGATAGTTCGTCATTAGTAGCTTTACTATTAGAGCTTTATGTTGCTCGGGATTTTGTTGGGTCTGTAGTATGGGTTTGTGAATTCTAGTAGTGTAAGTAGATTTTTCAGTTTTAAAATCTGTAAAAAATTTTTGAAGTCCTATATTTGGAATTTATTTTGTATTGTGGGTGCGTGTGCTAACATGCATATAAATTCACGTACATATTTTAACTGGTTCACAATTTTCTACCAAGTAATGAAATTATAATTGTTAAGCATGTTCTTTATTGTTTCCTTTTTTCTTTCACTTATTTATCATCATCGTATTGTCATCATCAGTATTGAACCAAATGTTTCTGATAGTTCTCTAACCAGTTTTCAAGTCAATGTGGCTTTTTTAACCGACTTCAAAAATGAGATTATCAAATCGGTTGTATTTTTTAAAATGTTCATTGCCTCAGAACCCCGTGATTTATCAACAGATTTGTAAAAAAAAATATTGCTGAATACCGTTCATAAAAGTTTAGTTGCGTCCTAAATTGCAAAAGCAAATAAAAATGTTGTACTTCTTTCCTTCCAATCAATTACTGGTACTGAAGTAACTTAATCCGAAACTTTTATAATCTTCTAATATTCAAATTAAGAATACATCTGCGATCTTTATAAAAAAAAGGTTAACTTCATTTGAAACCTGCATATTGCGGTAATATCTTTTTTTTAATGGCAGTTATAAGGCGACAGTATTCATTGAACATCACAGATTATCTATGGCTTTCCATGAATACCAATGTAGGTAATGAGCACTACAGAACTCGTTTGTGATTTAAAAAATAGGCCTTCTAAAGGTCAAGTGAAGTTAATTTACATTCGTTGGTCAGTTTTATTGAATGCATTTGCGATGTTATATTGAAAATTAATTTTAAGACGTATGTAGTAGGATTTAATTTAGCTTATTTCAACTTTCAATTGAACCTTTCATTTAAGGTTTTTTATTTGTGGAAGATATTTAGATAGTTTATTTCCCAAAAGTCTACAACATAAAAGCTCAATGACTTTCTTAACTGTTACTTTTCTTTGAAACTTAATAGACTAATTATTTTTAATTACATCGTTAAAATTTAAATTCCATTATTTAAAAAAAATATAAAAAGAAACAAACTTACTCAAAATAATTCCCAAAGCACGCTTCAACACACAAACACAGCCAAGTTCCAGCAAAATTCAAATTTGGAACGCTCAAACGCGATCGGAACTGAGAAGGGAAGTTACACGTGCGGTTCCGTCCGCGGACGCTTCACGACTGAGCCCGCGTTCGCTTCACCGCAAGCTAATATATCTCGTATACTAGTTTTCATCGTCTTTCACTGGTTTAGCTTCGAGTCGACGGCCACCACTTTCTGGGTTAATGAGGAGCCTGACGGAGCCCGCACTCGCCCGTTTTCTACGTTTTCGAATACGCGTCGGGTGCCGAGTGGTTTTCAAACTGCTGTGTTGCTATGCGCTCCTGGTACTTATTTGATAGTTTTTGACGTTTTTTTGGTTAAATTACAAAACAAAAGCTTATGTAGATGATAATAAAGCTCATGTTGTATTTGCTCGTTAGTCTAGTGGTTCTTAGCGCGACTGCTTTGCTAGATAGAGGTCTTGGGTTCGATTCTCAGGTCGAGCAAAATGTTATTGAGTTTTTCTATGAAATTCTCAGTAGCAGGTTGGAGTTAGCATTAGTGCTCGGTTAATGGCAATAGGCTCGACCCCGGCTCGGAAAAAGGATTTATGTGGCAGATGTGAGTGGCATACCACTCACATCTGCCACATAAATCCTTTTTGTTAGTTGCCTTTCACTCATCCTCTCAATATGACCGAACCATCTAAGCATACCCTTTTGAACCTTTGTCACTACATCCTCTTTTAATTAGCAACGTTCTCGTATAATCTTATTCCTCATTCTATCGTATATTTATAGTAGTTCCAGCCAATTATTGTCCCACTGCAGAGCAAAGGCCTCTTCGCAAGAATAAATGGTTTTTCTTTCTTTTCTTTCTTTCTTTCTTGTCATACACAATGCACGAGCATTGATCACCACGCTTGCTCAAGGTGGATTGGCAATTCCAGACTTCCATTCATGCTAAGTCTAGGTTGCCTCACGATGTTTTCCTTCACCAATGTCAGAGATAACCAATATTTTAGAAAGTAGGTACATATGAGTAAAAAATCTCGCATTGTTACTTGCCCGGTATCGAGCCCGGGACCTTATGCATGAGAGGCAGGCGCCATTACCGCTGGGCTATCACTATAATGGTATTACTTACTAGCTTATGCACATGACTTCGTCCGCGTAAATAACAGTTATCGCACACGTAAATGAAGTCACGGAATAAAAAGCCTATGTCCTTTCTTGGGGTTCAAACTAACCCCGTACCAAATTTCATCAAAATCGATTCAGTAGTTTAGTCGTGAAAGCGTAACAGACAGATAGGCAGTGTTACAGTTACTGTCGCATTTAGAATATTATGTAAGGATAATTGTTTGTGTATTTACATAACCACGTTGTCAAATTGATTTACCCTAATTGATTGAATCTTTGAAAATTAAATAAATAGTATGACCAGATGCATGAAAGTGACGAGTCAAAAGGAGTATGTAAAGATCGCAATAGATGGTGATCTTTTTTTTTTTACCGATGGGACATCATCAAATGACTGCCCCCGCCCTGGGCGGGGCGGGAGGGAGTGTCAGAGTTTTACTGACTAAAACCCATCCATGTTCCTTCTTGTGCCCTTTGCGTTCCGGGGGCACGGTATCTCTTTCGAACAACCCCGCAGTAGGTGGCGTTCTGTGGGTTCTCCAAAGGAAAAAAAGCGCGTATTTATGCCTATGTATGTATGTAAATAAATAATTGACTACAAAATACTGACCTCAGCATCCCTCCAGGTATGTTTCGAAAATTCCACTCTGTATAAGACGGGAAATGCAAACAAATCTAATACATTTGATTTCGCCGTTTCTTTATTAACTGACTCGTTAGCCTAGTGGTCCTATGCGCGACTGCTACGCTAGAGGTCCCTGGTTCGATTCCCAGGTCGAGCAAAATGTGTTACTGGGTTTTTCTATAAATTTCTCAGTAGCAGCTCGGTTTTAGGGTTTGTGCCCGGTTAGTGACAATAGGCTCGCCCCCTATTACATGGGACCTAAAAACTTACCGGCGAACTGCGGGTGTCATTGGTACACCTCTGCCTAACCCTTCGGGGAATACAGGCGTGATGGTATGTGTACATTACATTTGCTTACCATGGGGCCTTAAGTCTCACGCGATTAACGCTTGGTGCAAACATATGAGTTACTACTCATTTGCCTGTAGGCGGCAGTAACCTACTTCCCACAGATATTAAGCATTTGAATTTAATAACTAGTTTATTTTATTGAATGAATTCACAAGTTCATTAATACTTCAACGTATTGGGAGAAGAATGAAATATGTTTATAGAAAGAAGCAACTAGCTTTTGCCCGCAACTTTGTCTACGTGGATTTTCTTTACGGGACCCTTAATTTTTTTAGTAAAATATAGCCTTTGTTACTTGCTGATAATGTGGCGTTCCATACATGAAATCATTTAAAAAATAAATTAAAAAAAAAAACATCACGCATGTATTACCCGAAGGGTTAGGCAGAGGTGTACTAATGTACACCCGCAGTTCGCCGGCATATTTTTAGGTCCCATGTAATAGGGGGCGAACCTATTGCCATTAACCGGGCACAAATCCAAACTCCAAACTGCTACTGAGAATTTCATAGAAAAACCCAATAACACTTTTTGCTCGACCTGGGAATCGAACTCAGGACCTCAAGCGTAGCAGTCGCGCTTTTATTACCACTAGGCCAACGAGGCAGAATTTTCAAAACTTAACTAAAATCTTTTAAACTTTTTTAAGATATTTTATTAGCAACACTAATTGCATATAGCAATTAGCAACAGGTCTTCCAATTGCTGAGATTTTAAAATCAGGAGATGTAAAATACAGTTAACTTTTTTTTGTATTGACAAAACGAACAGAAATTCTCCTATTTTTCGAAATAATTGTAGTTGACATTGGTGAAGAAAAACAGGAATAAAGTAGCTATCAATTGGTGAACTACGGTGAGACTGGTTCGGATAATCAAAAGTTCGGCTAATCGAAATGTGGGTTTTTTGGGATAAGATCAAACAAAAACTAGACCTTCTCATCTAAAAACTGTACAGTCTATTAAAATGTGACATGCATAATTATTAACTTTGAAATATAAAACACCTAAAAAAGTCAAATGTTTTTCTTGAATAGTCAATTTTTGATTGACGAACAGCTGCAACGCGTTTTCGGCAACAAATTCTCGCCTATGTTCGGTTAATTGAGGGGTCGGATAAAGTAACTCAGCGTTCGGATAATCGAGGTTCTACTGTAATATCAAATACATTTTTAATATTTATATAAATACATTTAAAAATATAAAAAATAGTACCCCCCGGTATCGGGAGCAGGGTTCAAGCTATTATTACTTTTAAAGAAAACCACGTTACATTCGCTTTAGGTGTAAATGCTCCTAAGAAACCAGTCTTTACTTAATGCTATCTTTCCCACACAGTTTATTATCAAAACCGTTAACAAAATAACTTCTAACAGCTAAGGGATTGTAAACTATTGCAATCTGATCCCGTGCCAGTTAAACTAAACCAATTAAAGTTAACCAAACATTACATAATATCGGGTACCAGGCATGCAGACACTCAAGGATAGTTAATAGCGTTTTAGAAGTTGTGTCGGAGTGTGTGTGCTTGGGCGATGGAAAGTTTTAAAGGGTATTTTTAGTTTATTTTTGTTGTTGTTGTCCTGGTAGTAGTATAGAGGTATTTTCTTTTTAACCGACTTCAAAAAAAGGAGGAGTTTCTCAATTCGTCGTGTTTTACTTAATGTATGTATGTTCCCCGTTTTTTTTATGTGTGTTGCTCGAAGACGCCTGGACGGATTTGAAAAATTATTTCTTTGTTTGAAAGGAGTTACCTCACAGATGGTTCCATAATTTTTTTTATTTGTCTATCTTATATAAATTGAGTGAGTTTTGGTGAAATAAAAATATTATATTATTCAAAGAAGATTATTTATTCAATAAAAATAATCACAAAAATACTATAGTGATTTGGCATTCACAAATTCATCCTTACTAATCGTAAGAAGAAAGGCATCCATAATTGTTATAACCATATATCATTAAAAACTCGGAGACCAATCTATACTTCAATACTAATATTACGCGGGACGGGAGAGGGAAAGGAGAGTCCCCCGTCCCATCGGCCGCTGCGGTAGACGCTCCGGGCGTCGGGAGCCACGAGACGACTCCCGGCCACCGTAGACGCGGGTCTGTGGACGGTGAGCAATGGGTAGCTCACCGTCCATACATTAACTAACTAACGACAGACCGTGTCGACGGCGCGTTCGTGTTCCACGCGCGCCTCAAAGAGATGTCAGCAAACTTGGAATGGGCCACTGAGGGCCAATGCCTGCCGGGGCTGCGGGTTGTTCAAAAGAGATACCGCGCCCCCGGAACGCAAAGGGCACATGAACGAACATAGACGGGTTTTAGTCAGTAAAAGTCTGACACTAAGGGCGGGGGAAGTTATTTGATGATTTCCCGTCTATAAAAAAAAACTAATATTACAAAGCTGAAGAGTTTGTATTTTTGAACGCGCTAGTCTACGGAACTCCTGGTCTGATTCTGAAAATTCGTTCGCTTTTAGGAAGCTTTGTTATGCCTGAGTAGGTACTATGACGTATATTTTTTAGGTTCATCACATCCATCGATTGTATCATCATCATCATTGAAATAATAAATATTTTGGGTTTCTCTACTTGCCATCATTTTACTACCTGATATCATTGTGTTATCATAAAACACTTTGCCGACAGATTTTATCTCCTTCTCATAACGAAATTAACATTATTTTATTATGGTTTTTCAAGTGGTCGTATAAGAATATAACAGTTAAAACCAACTCGTCTGTCTTTTTTTTTTGGGACACATCATATCTCTTAAGTACGCATATCGAAATTCCGTTCTACCGAGATTCATCCCGAAAAAACCGGCTAAGTGCGAGTCGGACTCGCGCACGAAGGGTTCCGTACCAATATCTATTATGACGTATTAAAAAGAACTGCTTACTAGATCTCGTCAATCCAACTTTCGGTAGAAGTTTACATGGTAATGTACTACATCATATATTTTTTTTAGATTTATCATTCTCTTATTTTAGAAGTTACGGGGGGGGGGGGGGACATTTTACCACTTTGAAAGTGTCTCTCGCGCAAACTATTCAGTTTAGAAAAAAAATACATCAACAGCAAGCACAGACAGACATGACGCAACACCTACCCGTTGTTACTAATAAAAAAAAAAAAAAACATCGAATTTATGTTACGTTTGAGTCGTGTGCTTGTGCTAAGCGCTCAGGCCAGCTAGTTATCTTCGTATCAAATGTAAAACTTAACTGCTACGATACTTTGGAATGCAAACAAAACTTTAATATGGGGGAAATCCTACAGAAAATGTTGTGTGTTGATGATTAAACAGCTTTAGTGAAATCAAGTGGACGGAGATCCCGGAGTCGCGAGAACTACGTCATTTAATCATGGCACAATTTTTGAGGATAGATAAAAAAGGCAGAATGCCATACCAAAGTAATGGCAGTACACATACAAATTTGAATAGGAAAGTAAAAAGTAAAAAAATAAACGCTATTGTTTTTTTCTTTTATTTCGGTAAATGTTCTAAAAAGAAGAAAACAGTTCTTCTAGCGACCTTCCGACTATATCATCAGACCAACTATGTTACGTCATTATATTGTATTGTTATGCAAAGTGCATTTATGTATGCAAAATTTCAGCTTATTCGAAAACCGGGAAGTGGATCAAGTTGTAAGATTAATTTAGCCAGACCCGACAAACCTACGTCATTTATGGCTACATAAATGACGTAGGTTTGTCGGCTCTGGGATCTTGGAGTATAATATCTTTAATATTATCATGAACTACGTAAAGCTGTCTATCCTTACTAGGCTAGATTTTCTTTGTGAATGACGCGATGTTTTGATTATCAAAATGAGAGTTCTTAATGCGCACAATACTGGTTTATCTTAATACATATCACTATGCACATATTTTTATTTATATTCGTTTTATTATGTAGCTTTATAAAAGTTATTACTGACACTACGACTCCGCTACAGCAAGTAATTTGCCATTCAAGTTAGGACTTAAAATTGCGAGCGTTAAAATATATATTTTTATATTATATATATATACCATCACGCCTGTTTTCCCCGAAGGGTTAGGCAGAGGTGTACCAATGTACACCCACAGTTCGCCGGTATATTTAGGTCCCATGTAATAGGGGGCGAGCCTATTGCCATTAACCGGGCACAAATCCAAACTCCGAGCTGCTACTGAGAATTTCATAGAAAAACCCAATAACACTTTTTGCTCGACCTGGGAATCGAACCCGGGACCCCTTGCACAGCAGTCGCACTTGCGACCACGAGACCAACGGGCGGGGATATTTTTAATCCTAACTAATATTATCAATGCGAAAGTAAGTTTGTTTATTTGTTGCCTTTTCACGCCTAAACCACTGAACCGATCATCATGAAATTTTGCTTATACGTTGTCAGGTGCACAGAAACGAACATAGGGTACCTTTCATCCTGAAAAAATGTGCTGTTCCAGAGGAAAACGACAATAACGTTCTTATAACAATAGATGGCGGTCCGACCAGTCTTTTTGGAAATCTATGGGGGAGGCCTATGTCCAGCAGTGGACGTCTTGCGGCTGATATGATATGATATGAACAATAGATGGCGCCACGTGTCTTTTGAATTATGATTGATTTTAAATTGAATTATTTCCTCTGCGTTCGCGATAACCGATATTTACGCGAGGGAAGTCACGGGCAAAACTGAACTGCCCCGTTGGTCTCGTGGTCGAAAGTGCGACTGCTGTGCAAGGGGCCCCGGGTTCGATTCCCAGGTCGAGCAAAAAGTGTTATTGGGTTTTTCTATGACATTCTCAGTAGCAGCTCGGAGTTTGGATTTGTGCCCGGTTAATGGCAATAGGCTCGCCCCCTATTACATGGGACCTAAATATACCGGCGAACTGTGGGTGTGCATTGGTGCACCTCTGCCTAACCTTTCGGGGAAAACAGGCGTGATGGTAAGTATAAAGTAGCTAGTATTAGTATAAAGTAAAAATATGAAAGTTTGACTAAGGGAAATATTGCACAGAGTTCGAATCTGAGTTTAAACAAAACTATAAGTATTTTCTCAGGAGTTGCTCACTGTGCATTCACCGATCTTAACGGCTGGTAAAATATAGGAACCGGACTTGTATACACTACACCTTCTAGAAGTAACGTGTCTCGGTTATCAGATCAAAGTCGTGGCATAACTAACAGAATTAACTCACGAAGATATTTATCTACCAATCAGCAAGTCTAAATCAACTGCGTAGTGAGTTTGAAGGAAATCGCTTATAGAAGTGTACCATGATGTAGGCTAACAGTATGTATGTGTAGTCAATTGTTTGTATGTGTAACAGAACTAGGTATTCCCCGAAGTGCAAGACGGAGATGAACTGTTTTACCTTTTTTTTAAGTTTGGGGAATATCATCATGACGCTCTGGGAGGAGCATAAAGGAGTGTCAGACTCTTACTGACTCAAACTAATTTTATAAATATGAAAGTTTATGAGGATAGATGGTCGGATGATTGTTACTCTTTCACGCTTAAATAACTGAACGGATCTTGAATAACACATAGGATACTTTTTATCCCGGAAAAAAATATGGTTCCTATGGGATAATATGTCAAATTTAACGCAGACAAAGTTGCAGGTGTTAAATATCGTATGGCGGTACAGAACACTTCAAATGCGAGCTTGAGTCGCACTTGGCCAATTTGTAGTAATGTTTTACATATAGCCGAGCCTAACTTGAAATTCTTGCAAATACATTATGCAGTAAAAGTATCGCCCGTTCAGGAAAACCTTTACAAAAAAGTTATGCGTACTACGTTAAAACCACAGCTTTATGATTGCCTGGTACATAAGAAAGACAAACACAAAACTATAACAGGGAAATGCCTGAATAGAATTGAAGCTAATCTGCATACCATAACCTAAGTTTATGAACTAGTCTCGTCAGAAATCACGAAGATGCGTAATCATCTTAATTACCTAATCCAAGCTCATTGTATTTATGTTTGCCTAGTACATTATATCATTATTACCCCTGATAACAGATGATATAACTAAAAAATCTTTTATTTACAACTCAGTTTTACCCATGGACCAGAATTGAAAACGTCTTGGAATCTGCGAAAAGCAGATTTTTTCGCAGATTTTTTTTCGCAGATTTCGGTTTTTTTAGTTCAAAGTGATAGTAATTTTTAGGTTCAAAAATGGGTCTCCTGTATCAGTTGCTTGGCACGGCGATTAGTGAGTACTATTTTTAATTATTTTTCAAGAATACTTAAATAGAAAGATAGATAGATGTTAAGAAGCAGTTATTTTTTTATTCTTGTGTTGGTTACATCTTAATTTTAACGCTAAAGTCTGTCAAAGCTTGAAGCTATGTACGGCTAATCTTAATACAGGATTTTTTTTTAACCAGTGCGGAAATTTTGCCATAATAAACTTCAACACGTTTTATTATAGGTACACGTATATTTTATTTTGATATATCTTAGTACTAAAAAAAAAGTTATCGCTTACGAAACATGTTTACTTAAAAACCATATTTTATTGTCACTCGGCGCTAGCGCATTCCCCACCCCCTACCCCAGCCATGCGCCCACTGGTTAAAAACTTTTCCTGTATAATAAAGTGTAACATAAGATCTTCAATGGTCTACTAAAGTACTAAGTGCGGAAACCAAACCCCTTAACAGTAACATATGGTCTTGGGCTGCGGGTTGTTCGGAAGAGATACCGCGCCCCCGGAACGCAAAAGGCACAAGAAGGAACATGAATGGGTTTTAGTCAGTAAAAGTCTGACCCTCCCTACCGCCCCGCCCAGGGCAGGGGAAGTCATTTGATGATTTCACATTGGAAAAAATTAAGGTCTTAAGTTTAACTGTTCAAAAAAGGCAGTAATTTATAAAAAGTAAAGCTGTCTAATTTATTGGTCAATTAGAAAACAATCGTCTCCGCAAAATATAACAGCACCATTCCAGTAGGATAGCAGTCTTTTCTGGTTAGCCTAGAAAAATACAACCCTTAACAGCTGTAAGCGCGCCACCCACGAGCCGTCACATTTTTTAATCTTGTCACTGTAAAAAATACTTTAACGCACGTGATTTAAAGCCCTAACTTGATTAACCATTTTGCTGATGTCAAAGTGGTTCATAAATATTTCATTTGTATGTACGGAATGAAATGGGAATACCTAATTAACGAGTGATAAATACCAAGTTTTGTTTAGATAACAAAAACCTACGTATTAAGAATGTTTGCTAAACTCATAAAATTTGGATTTGCAGTATTTACATCTCAGTCCAAAACACACAGTCTTTTTAAATCTTACACGTACGTCAATATTAAGATAACGATAAGAAACTTAAACGTATTTATGAAATACTTCTTGTTTTGCCAAAATGAGCTAATACACAATCTTTTAACGAAATACTAATTTATTTACACAGATTTTACAGCAGTTTGTGATCTTCGGGACTATATTTTTTGCGCCAAAATGGTCGTGACGGTTGCGAGGATAATAAGAAACAACTTCTCAAAAATTACTTTATTTTAGACCTGAAAACTAGATTAAATTTCAATTAACTGAAAAATTAGAGTTTTCGTTGCTGTTAAATCAATAAATAGTCAATTTAAGTTGTGAAAAAAGTGACGTCACAATAAAATCTATTGGGGAATCGTGTTTTGACAACTCTAAAAAAAATATGTCAATTGATTATCGGACCTTTCAATAGATCTATAGTTTCGTGGGACATCTGCGTTGGTATATTAGAATTCATATGTTCCATTCCCACCGACGAAAAAATCGGTCAGCGATTTTTTAGCGTGAGCGGAGAGCCTTACTTAGGGAGGCCGCAGATTGTTCGCCCAAATCGACCAACCTTAGCCTGTTTATCACATTCTTGTTTTTGATGAGTTATTATGTTCTACATATTACAGACGTTTATAGTACGACGAGTACATGTGCTTAGATAACTTATGCAAATAAAATAAAATTTATTATAATCTCCTACGTAACTGCGAATTGTAAACTTTACAATCGTGCTCAACTGCCTCGTTAGCCTAGTGGTCCTAAGCGTGACTGCTACGCTAGAGGTCTTGGGTTCAATTACAAGGTCGAGTAAAAACCGTTATTGGGTTTTTCTATGAAATTCTTAGTAGCAGCTTGGAGTTAGGATTTGTGCCCGGTTAATGGCAATAGGCCCCTATTACGTGGGACCTAAAATATGCCGGCGAACTGTGGGTGTACATTAGTACACCTCTGCCTAACCCTTGCAGGCGTGATGGTATGTTATAATAATATATGTATTTTGTAATTTTTTATTTAGTACCTAATAAATAATACTCTAAAATCGGTGCCTAAACTGGGCATTTACTAGTATTGAGTACTAGGGTTGCATATCTATCACGAAGCCTTCAATAACTCCTGCTTTTGTCCACAGTAAGCACCATGGGAATAAACATGGGTGTGATCTTCGCGTGGCCAGCCTTCACCATTACCTTATTTCAAACGACGAATACAACTCTAAACAGGCCGATGACAGACACGGAAATATCCCTGTTTGGTAGCCTGTCTTCTATAGGAGCTCTGCTGTCCACACCAACAGCTGGATACATGTTGGAGAAGCTTGGGAGAAAAAACTGCTCCATTTTCAATGGATTGGGTCTAGTTGTAAGTAGTCATTCATTGGCTTTTGCACAGACTGTGGCGAAAAAGGAGGGTTATGTGTTTGACCTGTATGTGTGAGTGTTTATATGTCTGCTCGTTACTACTCAACGGGTCAACCGATTTTAATGAATGATACGTCGTTAGATTCGTCTTAATAGAGCGAGTGTTACTGGTGCTCTAGCTTTTTTTTATAGATGAGATCTAGATTTTAGAACCAACGATCGAGCTCAGTGGCGCCGCACCTTGGGAGAGGCCTATGTCCAGCAGTGGACAGCGTGGATAACATAGGCTGTTGATGAAGCTCTTGACTTTAGTCTAGGTCAGAGGTGACAAAGACAAAGTTGACGATGGAGGGAGCTTATACCCAGAAGAAACCTGTTCACTCTAACTTGAAGATATTAGGGTTGAATGCATTCGGTAATACAGATGCAGGTAGAAAATGTATAAAAAGAGTAAAAAATATATCTATAATAAAAATAAGACGTAATTTTTTGTTTAGTTATTTAAGTTTAGGGCTATACTAGGTTCCGCCTGCGACTTTGTCCGCGTGGCTTATTTCACCTGAATATAAAATCACCAATCACCGTCCTGTATAGAAAATAAAAACCTCATCATTTTGTTCACAGCTCTCCTGGTCTCTATTAGCATTCACCAGGAACGTAGAAGTTGTTCTTACCGCCGTATTCCTCTCTGGAGTATCCAGTTCTGTGTTCCTGGTAGGAACGGTGTACATCAGTGAAATCTGCCAAGATTCCATCCGAGGATCTATGACTGCTGCCAACATGGTGTCCTATGGTATTGGAATGCTGCTATCCTATTTGCTGGGAGGATTTCTACCGTACCATATCATGTTGTATGTTGGAGTGTCACTGTCAGTCGCTGGGGCATGCTGTCTGCTGATTCTGAAGGATTCGCCTATGCATTTGCTGAGTAAAGGAAGGGAGAAGGTGAGAAAAACTATTTCTTTTAACAGTTTTCATAATGATTTAAGAATTTTAAGTTCGCAATCACCATTGCGCCTTGAGCAAAAGTGGTGATGCTTTCTCTGAATTAGAAGAGTCCTTTGTCTTGCAGTGGATAAATAATGGGCTGGTATTACTAAGCAATCGCTGTGATTAGCTTTTACTCGAACTTTAGCCTTAAAATACATAGGTTGTTGTGTTTTTTAGTTTATATGGTTGTAAACACACCACCCGCAACTATACAGGAAAAATACCTAGTGGGAAGAACGTATTGCAGATTCTTTTTTGCCTATGGCATTTAGGAATAGTTTTATCTGTCTTAGAACCATAAAACAAACAAACTTAAACAAAGAAGACAAGGTTAGCGCAGTGGCTGAGCGATTGGCTGCGCACTACGCTGCGTGTCGCAGATTTGATTCCCGCACAGAATATTTGTATTAAAATTTGATAGTCGTTCCGGGTATACCTGTTTAAAGATTGAAATCGTATGTTTATAAACGTACTTACATGACCTAAACTATACTCATTTATCATTTCAGGAAGCAGCAGAATCCTTATCCTTTTTCAGGATGTGGAAGTTGGATTCTAAAGAGCTATTAGATGAACTGAATAACATGAAACGCGCTCTGAACCCAGACCTTGGAGGTGCGTGTTGACAACAAACAACTCCTTTTTATGTTTAAGATAAATTTTACTAGCTTTTGTCAGTTGCCTTAAGTTACGTCTTGGTTACTGCTCCGGTCTCGTGACACGAAGCGTGATGTTATAAATCCATGACACCCACAAATAAGGTGGCGTTTTATGTGTAAAAGAATTTTCAAAACAAGCTAAGTGTCTTTTTGATACCTTTGTACAGTCAATATACTGCAGCCCTTTAATTTTAAATTCAGGGAGCAGATTAGTCTTTATACTATCTACAATAAGACATGTTTTTGATAAACAAATGAATACAATTTTTAGCTGAATTCCTTTAAATATTTTTTTACATCAGTTTTAATAGTCGTATTTAATTATTATTTGCAGAAGAGACACCTGAGGAAGAAAAACTGAAACCCGACATGCAACCTGTTGAGAAATTGTCTCTGTGGAAGTTTATTAGTAAGTTTTATCTTATTATATACCATTATAAAATAATTTAAAAAAATCCTTGGTCTTAAAAGTAACGGCTGGAGCAAAGTCAAAGTCAAAGTCAAAAATAATAGTTGGATCAATCATAATTATCTAGCAACACTTTCGAAAAAAAATCCTTTTAAACCAAAAAAACTAAATCAAAATCGGTTCTACCGCAATGTTTTTTTTTAAATAAGTCTTAAAAATAGTACTCAGACCGCGACGAGATGGTAAGACCCAAGCTAAAGGTGGTTAGGGATCCAGAGAGAGGTACCTCCGCACTATACGTATCGTGTCCAAGACAACTGCCTATTTTATCATTTTTTATAACAATTTCCACATTTTAAAATACTGTTTTCTTTTTTCGCAGAAAAATCAAAATCAACACAACGAGCTTTTATAGTAAACGTTGTAGTTATGACCGCGGCTATTTTCCAAGGTTTTATCGTGGTCCAGATATATGCGGAACCCATATTTAGTGAAGCTGTGCCTACTGCATCTGCAACTCTTTTGAGTGTGATGTTAGCAGTAACAAATGTTTTAGCCGGTATGGTTGCTGCGTACTGCACTGATTTACTTGGAAGAAGGGTGAGGCTCTTTTGTTTTATGTTATCCTGGTGCTTTGGTTGTGATCGTTGGTTTTGTTGACGCAAGTTTTACTGATTAATTAACGTAAAAAAAAGAACAAGTCAAACGAATTAGAAGATTCTGGGCTCAATTCCCATCTCAGGCAAATTAAGGACATTTTCTACCAGGAATTTGATTTATATCCGGTTAGGGGAAATTAACCATAAGTACTAAGATGTAGATAGATAGTCTATTTTGGATCTTAATTTTCGGCACTCGGGGATAACGTAGCTTCTTATTAACGATCGAATTGTACCAGTAGTCCCAGAGATTACCGTTTATACAAACTGTTCAGCTGTATAATGTTAGTATAGATTAATATAATCTGTCTTACCAGCACATAATTATGCACGTTATGTATGTGAGTGTGAGGTATCTTTCAAAACCATTTATGTAACAATCCTACAAAATAATGTTAAGAAATGTTCTTTCTTAACAACAGCCCCTCATGGTCTACGCATCCCTAGGCGGCGGAATCTGCTGCATACTACTAGGAACACAGATGCAGTTCCACTGGGGACCAAACTGGCTGACGGCAATGTTCATATACACGTTCGCAGTCATGTACACTTGTGGCGCGGGGACGGTGCCTTTCGTCCTTCTTGCCGAAGTGTTCTTGCCTGAGGTGAGTTACGCTTTTGTTTTATGTGCGCCTAGTATTTAGGAGAAGAAGAAATAAAATAAAATGAAACAAGAAAATGTTTTGGGATGACAAAAACATTGTATCAAATAAAATCTTTTGCAATGGATTTTCAATACCTACATGATGTAAGAATCCCCCCCATCCCCTCGATTTTTCTACCAAATCAATTGTTTTTTTTTTTATTCATGCCTCAATTCTTAGGTCTTATATAGATTTACTAGCCATATAACCCCCTCTTAAGTTAAATCTTTGCTTACTGCTCCGCTCCCGGTAGCGTAGCTATACGTATAAACCTTCCCTTTGAATCACTCTATCTATTGGTGATATGGATATCACCAATAGATAGAGTGACTGAGTGAATGATGACTACACAACGGATTGTAATGTGTACATTATAATCCGTTGTGTAGTTTAAAATATCTAAAGTACTGACGGCGGAAAGCGACTTTGTTTTATACTATGTAGAGATATACATACATACATAAACTCACGCGTTTTTCCCATAGAGTAGGCAGATATTACAAAACGCCACCTGTACGATCCATACATACACTCCTTTCACCTCGTTCACGTTCATACATCTGCGCTGTTATTCTGTAAAACCCTCCTTCCGTGAAGTGAGCGTGTAGCGACTTGTCAATCCCTAGCATCGTATAGTGACCGCCCAGTTTTAGCTCAATTCAACTTAATTCATTAAGGGAGATTTCTTACAGAATAAGCCGGCTGATCAGACAGGCACGCCGTTTACGATTACTGCGCACCCGACCTTTCTGAATAAAGAGACAAAAATAGATAAGTAATATCAAAAATATCTTCTGTTCTATTTCCAGGTGAAGAGTTTCTTCTCAATGGTGCTAGTGGAGTACGTGTGGCTCTGCAACTTCGTCATCCTCTTCATCTTCAATCCTCTTCTGAAAGCCTTAGGATGGGGTCCTGTCTTCTACATATTTGCTGCCATCTGCTTACTCAGTTCAACCTTCTGTGTATTCTTCTTACCAGAGACGAAAGGACTGACCGTGGAAGAGATTCAGACTCGATTCGTTAAACCAAAAAGAAAAGCACCGTTGTACTAGCTTGTAGATTGTATTAAATTATTGTTGTTTAAGGATGTTTTGTGGTTTTTTAATGTTCTTACTAGCTTTTGCCCGCGACTTCGTCCGCGTGGATTAATAGTTCCCGTTCCCGGGGAATTTCCGGGATGAAAACTATCCTATGTCCTTTCTCGGGTCCCAGACTATATCTGTACCAAATTTCATTGAAATCGGTTCAGTGGTTTAGGCGTGAAGAAGAGACAGACAGACAGAGTTACTTTCGCATTTATAATATTAAGTAAGGATTAGTACGGATTTTGAAAATATTCTGATTGCTTCAAACAAGCGTTAAGCATTCAAACCATACAAACCTGCCGAAACACCACCACGTTCACCGTCTGGGGGAATGCGGAGCACTAATCCACAAGCGCAACAATCATCTGGGCAAACACATTTTAAGTCCGGATGAATTAATAGAGATTTCCCCAAACACACACACCAATACCAATACCAATGTACATGGTGTACATTGGTACACCTCTGCCTAACCCTTCGGGGAATACAGGCGTGATGGATGGTATTTCCCCAAAGCTGATCCTGCAGTTCATCACAGCTGGGTTTGGTGGCGATCTGTAACCATAATAGCGGCGACCACAATAGATCATCACAATTAATAGATCAACTATGGTCGCAGTGAAACTACCGCACTAAAGTAATTAAGAAAAAAACATGCAAATGGTTTGTGCGAAACAAGTATTTCCAATTTAAAAATCGATTGAAATTAGGACGGTCAGCATATAATTTGCCATACAAATTAGGCTTTTAAATCGTATGCGTAAAAATAATGTTGAACATGAAAAAGCGACGACTTCCAGGCGGCAAGTTGGCAGCTAATGCTTGGCTCCTTAGAGACATGTATTATAAGCGATGACCAAAACATAATTTTACTTCTGATCCTGAAGTATTTCGGCTTGTAACAATACCATAACACGAATTTAAATCACATAACGCCATCTATCGAGGTTTTTCGAACTAATATTTAATACTTCTTGACAAAGTGCAAGATCAATTTAGATTTATGTCAATCAAAGGTGTGTATCAAGTATTGAGTTACCGATGGTCATTGATATACAATTGAAGGACTTCCAACCTCAAATATGTAGGTAATGTCATTAATACCAGTTGTACAAGATAAAAACTTTGTAAAGCTAAATATATATAACTCAAAGGTGACTGACTGACTGACTGACTGATTGACATAGTGATCTATCAACGCACAGCCCAAACCACTGGACGGATCGGGCTGAAATTTGGCATGCAGGTAGATGTTATGACGTAGGCATCCGCTAAGAAAGGATTTTGATAAATTCCACCCCTAAGGGGATAAAATAGGGGATGAAAGATGATACTTCTTAACGCGAACGAAGCCGCGGGTAAAAGCTAGTATTACATAAAGAGCTTAGTTGTATCAAAAGGAGCCAACCCACAGTATCTCAATTAACAATACCGTCCTATTACTGTCCTGCCGGGGCTGCGAGTTGTTCGAAAGAGATACCGCGCCCCCGGAACGCAAAGGGCACATGAAGGAACATAGACGGGTTTTAGTCAGTAAAAGTCTGACACTCCCTCCCGCCCCGCCCAAGGCGGAGGAAGTTATTTGAAGATTTCCCGTCTTTAAAAAAACAAAACAAACCTATTACTGTCCCACTGCAAGTCAAAGGCCTCTTATCAATCAGTGAAGGCACGAGCATTGATCACAACGCTTGCTCAAGGCGGATTGGCGATTTCAGACTTATATTCATTATAGGTTTTCCTCATATTGTGTTCCTTCACCGATGTCGGAGATGTGCAAGACAAACCTAACCAATAAGGAAGTACATATGAGATTTGAAAAAGTCACATTGATATTCCTGGGATCGAATCGGGCGCCTTAACCATTAGGCCATCACTATAATATGGATTATTCCTAACCTGACCCGAAATCCTAACCCGGTCGCGGGTTAGGTTAGGAACATGAAAAATAAATATGTATTTAGAATGAAATTCGTCAGACTATTGAATATGCCACATGTTGTGTGCCCCACATGTGTGTATAAACACCACTGTACCCAGTGTTCACAAAATTAATACATGAATATGAATATATTATGTGTTACATTGATGTCCAGCAATAACAGTTTAATGGACGTCTCAAACTTAAGTATTAGAATAATAATAGCTTCTACCCACAACTTCGTCTTCGTAATCTTCAGAAAAACGAAATAAATATCCAATGGGTTTATCTAAATCAATATGTAAGTGTGCAAATTTTTTACCAAATTCTGTTCAGCTGTTCAAGCGTGAAAGATAAACAAACATCCATCCATTCATCATCATACTTTCGCCTTTTAAATTTTATCATCGACAGTTCAATTTTCGACCAAAAAGACACCTCAATACGGCCCAAATTACAAACTCATCTTCTCAAGAACCGAACAGCAAATATGACCTCTTATACCCAACACAAGTACTATGCACTATGGTGCAGTCGTCCCATTTACCTGGTCATAAAGATTTACAATGGAACAAACAATGTTAGCCATGGTTGCATGCCATTGGCCCACTGCCCCGGATTCGTATAATTTCACCTTTATTGAATGGTTTTGCATCTTTGTACTACATGCGTGTTATGACAGCCTGGTACTATCAGTTTAGTGGGTATACGATTTATTGATTTTAGTTATAGAGCTTTCTACCAGTAAAGTTGCTAGCATGAACGTAAATGGATTTTAATCATGTTTGTATTGAATGGTCTTGGCCTAAGCCAATGTGTTATGTCAATAAAAACTTGGCGGTTTTACAATATGACTTCTAATTGACTGCGTTTCTTCCAAAGAAAGTAAGTACGCTCATATGAGTACGAACAACTTTTATTACGAGACCAGCTCTGAAAAATAAAGAAATCAGCTGTTCCCTTTTCCAGAAGAGAGCCAATTTTACTAATTAAACATTTAAAATTATGTCGCAATCTCATATCAGCGACGCGACGTAATAAAATGTTGGTTTAGAAGCATTTCTGACAAAACTCGAGAATGGCTAAACCGATTAGGCTGATTTCATTTGGACCATCAAAGTTAAAACTAAATAATAATTAAATTACAAACTATGTACAGTTTAAATAAAAAAGTAAGGTCATAGGGCGTCAAAAAACTCATCCGCATCGCTGTCAGTGGGGCATGTGCCCAAAAGGCTGGCAGCATTGCCACGTTGTATGGCAATGCTGATTCTTTGGCCAAAGAATAGGCCAGCCCTCTGGTCACGTGAAGAATCGACTGATTATTATGACGAAGAATTAGGCTGATTATTTTTTTCTTGTGTTTATTTTTCCAGAATTTTGAAGTGCAACGTCTTTCTAAACAGTATAGGGGTACCTAATTTGCTAAAACCGATGAGACGAAAGCACGTCGCCTCGGCGAGGGCTATATAGCTCCGTAACTACGTATCGTATGCAATTAATTTATATGCCGTTGGATAGAGCAAAGTAGCCCGCTGCTCAGATAAATCATATGTTTGTATATGATATGATACATAGAAATTTCACGTTAAACCAACGGCTGTGTACCACGACACAGTCTCACCCATTTTTTTTAAGTAAACTTCACAGTATGTACGTAGCCTGTACAGTAATAAAAAAAAAACAAAATTAAATATTTCCGTTAGCAATCCTTATATCAGACGTCTATGGAGACTGTAAGTACCAATCCAATCCAATCTTCGCTCAATTTTCCCAACCAAAATAATTTTATCACTTGTAATAAAAAAGGTATAAAAAGCCTTGCATAATCCCATTATAGTCAAGCAAACAAAAAATGACACTATCCAAACGTCTCCGGTTACACTCGTCAAAAGATCGTTGTACTAGGCAAACATAATAAACGTGGATATTGCTAACATTACGCAGTACAATGTACGCAACCACGCAATAAAAACTAAGCTTTATGTGTTTTCGTGTAAAAGTGCTCTTTTTAACGTCTGATTTCCTGGTAACGAGTGTCAAGTTCAAGTTTTTTTTTGGTTTTATTTTTTTGTTTGTTTGTACCGAATAGGCTCCGAAACTACTGGACCATTTTTTCATCAATTATTATTCCATTATTCCTGGGTATCATCACGCTACGACGCCGACGCACGGGAGCGGAGCAGTAACCAAAGACGGTATAAACAAACTACAAAATGATTCTGGGCAATTCTTTCTTGGATGGAGAAAAACAGTTTTAAAATTTGGATGTATGGATGGATGTTTGAAACCCAAGATAAAATGGAATAGCACATATAGGCTACTTTTTATTCCGGAAAAATGTACGGTTCCCGTGCGATAATAATGACGCGGACGAATTCACGCGTAGAAGCTAGTTTTATTAATCAATATCAGAAATCTCTGTCCATTGCTTTTTTTTTATTTAGGCAAATCTCACTTTAAAAAAAAATGGGTGAAAAAAAAAACACAAATAACAAAAAAATTAAATTGTTTTACTTAAAAGTACTAACTATCTTACACAATATTGCTTTTACAATGAACACTTTTGTAAACCGAATAATATTTTATGGCAAATAATAAGTAAGTGCTAGGTACAGATTTCTCCCCTCAGGCCGAATAACCTAAATATAACTTCTTTCTCTTTGTGAAAATATTATACTACTAAGGAATACAAATATAATGAAAATAAAACCATATTTAATTGGGTAGTACACACAATTGAATAATAATCCCAAGACAACCCAATTCATATTATAAACTATGAAATTAGATTTTTAGTTGCTTTGAAATCCATAAATAGTGGATTGAGATAACAAAAAAGTGACGTCATAGTTTAGTATTGCCATACAAAATCTATGGGGAAATCGCGTTTTGACAGCTCATCAAAAGTACAGATATTGATTAATAGTGTCATCTACCCAATTCTGCAAAGGTTTATGTAATTTTTCTCCAGATTAAAACTCTTTGAGAAACTAGCTAAGTATACAGCAAATACAAGGCACAAATTCGATATCTCATTCTCATAGTCCGATAGTACAGCCATCCGACACGACTGGGAGAGATTAGGCGCAGGACCACCAGCTTTACATGCTGCACGGGGTGTCACACCATCAATTTCCACCAAATTTCGGGCTGCTACTGAGTAAAACCCAATAACACTTTGCCCGACCTTGGAATCGAACCCTGGGAAACAACAGTCAAGAGATTGAGATACACGTGTTTACGATAAGGTGACAGTTTGTTCCAACTAGACTTTAATACCTATTTATACAATTTTATCTTTTACGCTAATATTACATCTAATTATAGTTAAACAAATTATACTTGCTAGTGTATCTTACTAAAATAGTAACTTAAATAATGAAGTCATAATTTGTAAATAATGACACAATTTGATTATTTTGGGTTTGACGCATTTGGTGCACTTCTCAACTTGTACACCATGCTCAAATGGTGAACTTAGCAACTGATGCACTTCTCATATGGTACACTTCGCAACTGGTGCACTTCGCAAAAGCAGCACTTTTTAAGATGAGTAGAGATTTGGAAAAATTGACTAAAAATATAAGAATGTGTTTGGTGTTGTTAATATAGATAAACCTGTGTGTCACTTAGTAATTAAGTAAATAGCTATAAATTAAATTACTTGAATAATTGGAGAAACTTTTTTTATTTTTGAAAAAATAAAAATGTTATTCTGATTATGTAGAGTATAATTAAAATTATTTTGTTGATTGTATTTTTAAGAAAATTACCTACGCAATACCAAAGATTCTTGTATTTTTAGTCAATTTTTCCAAATCTCTACTCATTTTGAAAAGTGCTCCTTTTGCGAAGTGCACCAGTTGAGAAGTGCACCAGTTGCGAAGTGTACCATATGAGAAATGCACCAGTTGCTAAGTTCACCATTTGAGCATGGTGTACAAGTTGAGAAGTGCACCAAATGCGTCAATAATCGAGTTTATAATTTCATGAGATTTGCCGCGGCGTCACTTTCTTGCTAGAAACTGACTATGAATTCAAAATTGTACACTAAGGCTCTCCGCATCGATTATCGGACCGATTCAATAAATCCACAGTTTCGTGGCACCGGGCGTTGATAAATTAGAATTCATAATGTTCCAGGGTGGAACGACAAAAAAATCGGCCAAAAGTCGGTCGTGGGCGGAGAGGCTTTATAATATTTTATTATACGGGGTATAAAAAAACACTTAACAAAATCGAGAGTTACTTGTTTGTTCTTCCCAATCTTGCGATTTTTTTTCGACCTTGGCAATACTACCTTCTGAATAGTAATAAAAATAACAACAGTTTGCAGTTGCATAATTTCTATGAATTTTTATTCAGATCAAAAATATTAGCTGAGAAAATTCTTTTCTTTTTTTTACTCTGACACTCAAATACCTACTTTACTTATATTAAAATTAAATCCATTCTCTCGTACTTAAAAATAAATTAACGACACTTAATTATTACATTCATCATTTAACATTAAGTTTTTTTATTCATTTTATTTACAGTGTATTTCTTTTTAGCTTTGTTTTTTTTTTCACATACAACCTTATTTTTTGATTTCCAGAAACCTGAAACGGAGTTATTGTACTCGTAGTTATGAACTTATTACTATTGCTATAAAACCAACCCCGAAATCTCAAAAAAATACAAATATTTATGTTCGTATGACTCGACAAAATATATGGATCAGCAATTTTTTTTTTCACCCCTTTATCGGTTTCTACAAACACAAAATAAGGTTGTACAATTATTATGCTTGTTCAACCAATACATGTAATTCTGTAGATCAATAAAGTACCCCCTTTAACAATCATTTAATTTCAGCCACTTTGAGGCCGCTGGTAAACGTCCGTTTTTTTACCGGACTACGGACCGTTTTTTTCGCCGGACTCGCGGTGGAGTATGTATGTGTGTACACGTTCCGGTGAAAAAAGCGAACGTATATAACCGTGCTGAAGGCTCTCTTAACAAATGACGATCACATTGGAGCAGTATTCATAGTGCGTACTCGCGCAACATTAAAACAAATCGTTATACCGACTATAAATAGATCCCAATTTTTTTAAAACAATCAGGTACGTAAAATATCCATTAATTCTTCTTTCTTGCTCTAAAGAGATCCTGAATCTGTGAATTGGACAGTCCTTTAGTTTCTGGCACTATTATGAAGGAGAGGATGGCGTTCCCGAGACTCATTGTTCCGAAAATGTAGAAACATCCGTAGATTCCGAAAGCGGTGATCATGTATGGGAAGACCGCTAATATGAAGAAGTTTAGGAACCACACCCACTCTATGATCATCATTGAAGCTAGCCCTTGGACCTGTAAAAAAAGATATAGATCAAAACAACTCACGTCTGTATTCCCCGAAGGGTTAGGCAGAGGTGTACAAATATACATCCACAGTTCGCCGGTATGTTCAGGTCCCATGTAATAGGGGGCGAGCCTATTGCCATTAAGCGGGCATAATTAAATCTTAACTCCGAGCTGCTACTGGGAATTCCACAGAAAAACCCAATAACACTTTTTGCTCGACCTGGGCATCGAACCCAAGACCTCTAGCCAAGCAGTCGCGCTTAGGACCACTAGACTAACGAAGCAGTATAATTTAATATAAGTCGCCTTAAGCAAGCGTGGTGATCAATCCTCGTGCCTTCTTTGTATGAGAAGAGGCCTTTGCCCTGTAGTGGAAGAATGATAGGCTGGTATATTTTTTTGACGCTGGATGCAGGCCGTTTCCATCCTGTTCTTTTATAAATCTATGGGGGAGGCGTATGTCCAGCAGTGGACGCCCTGCGGCTGATGGGATGATGAAGATTTAAAAAAATCAAATAGCACCAAACATTGGACAGCGTGCGTTCTCTTATCATTATCACAGGCGACGGCACACACTATCCATCTTTTGGTACGGTCAGCATCAGAGAAAGGAATCCCCTTTGGTAATGACATCAAACCGTATAACGGTAGTCTTGGGGGTTCTTTTTCTCTGACTCTGGCTGTACAATGACATAATAATGAATTTCTCCAAGAATTTAGTGCGAAGAACTTCCATGGATCCTCACCTCAGACTCAAAGACCTCAGCCAACAGCACATAGGGGATAGTGCCAGCTCCGATGAGGAACGAGAAGCAGTACGCCATGAGCAGCGCCACGGTGAGCCACGCAGGACCGGCCTTTGACTGCACCAGGTATCCGAGAGACGCCATGCAGAGACACACTAGCACTGATGATGAGATTATTAGGATCTGGTGGAGAAAAATTGTGGTTTAGTTTCAGTTATAAGTAGTTGATTTGACTGTGTCGGATAATATTTCTTACCATATAATTCTTATATTGTGTATTTTTGTTTATTATAGTTTATCATTATAATTTCATTTTTTAAATTAATGTAAAAAAATAAAAATATAAATTTTTGTGATCCTCAAAAATCCCAAAATCTTATGAAGGTTTCGAAAAAAAAAATGTGGTTATTCAATCGATAAGTATTTTCAAAATGAAGTACTTTTAGATTATACCACTAAGTAAAAACCTTTTTTGCAAAAAAAGACAACCGCCTTCAAAAACTAAAATGTGAAAAATAACTTGAGCTTTGGAAGTTGGCCACTTTGGTTCTGTTTGTTGTTTTCTATTGCCACATAAAAAAGCATTATGGTTGAATACAGAAACCTTCTCTTTTTTTGAAGTCGGTTAAAAAAGAGGTCAGTGGTAAAAAAAGCGTACACGATTAACTAAAAGACGATTAGGTATATTTGAAGAGGATCACAAAAATCCCCTTCAATAATACCTCTCGACTATATCAATGACTAAAGTAAACAATTTCCAAAAACAATCTTACCCTTCTGCCAGCCTTATCAGCGACAAGCGCGGAGCACATAGCGCCACAGAACTGGATGACGGCAAATATGACGGTGTACAGATCTGACTTGCTCGGGTCTGTCTCAGTGAACACCGTCTTTGCGTACACTTGCACTGGTACTATACCCATGAACACCTGGAATAAAAGGTAAGGTCAATTTTGCACCAATTGGGTCGTTGATACCAATAAGAGTGAAGCCGCACTGTTTCATTGCGTTTCGACGCAGCGCTAGATTTGGAGGCACTGCATGTCACGTCAGACGTTGCGTCGATGCAAATATGCAATGCGACGCGGCTTATTCCGTCATCGGAGCGTCGCAGTGAGAATTCCTCAGTATTTAACCAACAATGGAAAGTAGGAAACGTGTTATGTTATTGTAGTTTGTCGCACCGCATCAAACTCCTCCGCTTCGCCTTTGCATCGACGCTATGCGTTCGACAACGGAACGGAGAAATGTCGCTTGTATTGTTATATGTAAAATGACGCAGCGTTAACGCTGCGACGAGGCAACGTCAGCGCAGCGATCACGCAATGGAGGAGCGTGGCCTCGCTCTAACCAATAGTTCCAGGACATCATTTTCCAAAAACGAGTATAAAAGTAATAGGAGGAAAACGTTTTGCGGCTAAAATGTTAAAAGTGAACAGAGCCCAGTAGAAACAGAAACCTCTTTATTCTCTAGGATATAAGGTATTCTTTAGGATTTCGCCAATAATTCTATTAACGAACGATTTTATGTTTTTTTTTGTGCTTTTTGTCAACCATTTTGTAAGACTAGATACTATTCCGTTGCCTTTACCTGCATTGTGATCACAGTAAGCACTACGAAGAACGCTCGTCTTGATACCGGTGATATGACTGCAAAAAAACAAAAACTTATTATTACAAAGGAAATACAAAAAAAAATCTTCGATCCATCTGATATATCACCCATGTTTAACTACTAATCCATTACAAAAGTAATTTCACTGATAATGATAATTATGAAAGCTACACTGTTGCTAAATACCATAGGCTATGTTTTATGGTATATTTGACTTTTACTACATAACCTATAAATAAAGTTACTAATATAACCAATATAAATAATTATAATCCTCGAGCATCATGGTAAAAATAAACAAGATTCTCAATCTTTTGAAAAAAGAACACAATATATTTTTTTAAAGAATATCCAACAAAATATATTCAACATTCAAATAATTTCTCAAATTCCAACTTTGCAATCAACTTTTAAAAAAAGAATGAAACAGGATTTCAAATTTAAAAAAAAAATGTTCCAGTCGAATCTACAAGTCCAACCCTACACTGTGAGAATCCAAGCCTTTCTGAGCTCATACATAAGTACTTACATAACAGCTTGATAGGAGACAATGCTTTAGGCTGCTCGGGCATCACGTCTTCATCGTTTAGCTTTTGTTTCTCTGCCTCCTCTGCCTTCGGGTCGGTGTCTGTGAAAATAAAAAACAAATGAAGATCGTCAACCACAGCATAATTCTTAATGCACTCGCTTATAAAGTGGCTCTTATTGCACTGCTTTTAGGGGCATAATAGAATGTATTGTACATGCGCAAAAAGTTATTTATTTTTGTAAATAAATTACATTTAAATTGTGCTAATCAAGCTAAATTAATGATACAGTTTGTAACAACTATTAGCTAGTATTAGTTCCTACAGGCTACTTGTAAAAGGATCTTAAACTTTGACTTTCAGCAAAGAGTTGCATGTTTTTATATCGAAATATTATGTGAGTACCTATATTTATTCTTGAATAAAAAATAATATAATATATAATAAATAAATGTTAATTATATTAATTTTTATTTTATTTTAATCATAAAACTAAAATGTATTTAATACCCAATTCTATCCACTCTTTATAAGCACCTCTACTCCTTTATATTCTTCTGATTAAGTGTCAGTACATACCTGTAATAGATATAAGCTCGACAGCCGGCATGATCTGGTGCTTCAGCCTCGTCAGTTCGTCTATCACCACCATTGAAGATGAGGGTACCCCTCTGTACTTAGCCACCGCCTCTCTTGCATCCTGGAATATTCATTGGGTACCGTTTTTAAAGCCACGATGAAAAAGTCGCCAATTAGCGCGTGTTTTGACTCAATATTATTATCCCAGTACTGTCAAACTGAATCTGCGGGATAAAGGCGGGAATATAGCTAGGTCAAGGTAGATAAAAGATTAATATATGTCAGGTATAAGGATATAGGGCATAGTTCTTAGCTAACACTTGCACGCGTAATTGATTATATTTTATACATGATTTTTATGACGAACTAAGAAAACAAATAGCAAGACCGACATGGAATCTGTGAATTAAGTCTTGGGTATGATTTCCATGTTCAATATGTTATTTCCTTAGGAATTTCTTAGTTACTGCTCAGAGTCTGGAAGTAGACAGCTTCCCATGTGTCTCGTAAAGCACGTAAAACCGTTAGTCCTGCACCCAATGATTCCATTCGAGTTGGATTATCATCCCATCGGATTATGAGAGCGAGGAAGGAAGGAGTTCACCTTTGCTTGTGCAAACTTTTGCACTATACCAACTCTTATCTCTCATCAGACTAATCAAGTGACTAGTCACCATTGAATTCGGTCGGGAGTATTAGGTATAATTATAATTAAAATGACCAACTCACCTCTTCTCTCTTCTGCCTCAGCAAATACACAGGACTCTCGACCACCAGCAATATGAGTAGTGTGCAGCTGATACTGAGTATCAACTGCAGCCAGATGATAGTCCTGTACGTCAGGAACCAGCCCACCACGTATGACATGAGGGTTCCCATGCAGTACAGGTATATGGAGGCTGGAAAAAGAAGAGAGACAATATTAATGGGACTTTTTCTTTAGTAGAATATACTAATAGAAGCCACCAGGAAGACGCTGGATGCAGGCCGCTTCCAACCGATCTTTTTGGAATTCTATGGTGGAGGCCTATGTCCAGCAGTGGACGTCCTGCGGCTGATATGATGATGATGACATCTATACTAATTGTTTACTATAACTCGCTTCTGCCCGTAACTTCGCTTGCTCACACTACGAATTTCCCGCGATATACGAGGGCAGGTAACAGATAAGCTACGGTGTCCAACGTGTCATCAAAATAAAACCGATATGCTGTGATGGTTCTTTAGTACCAAGTTATAACGTGAAAGAGTAACAAACAAACAAACATTCACCCATCCATTGTTATAGTAGGGCCCAGTAGGTAGCCTTATATATACCATCACGCCTGTATTCCCCGAAGGGTTAGGCAGAGGTGTACCAATGTACACCCACAGTTCGCCGGTATATTTCGGTTTTGGTCCCATGTAATAGGGGGCGAGCCTATTGCCATTAACCGGGCACACATCCAAACTCCGAGCTGCTACTGAGAAATTCATAGAAAAACCCAATAACATTTTTTGCTCGACTTGGGTATCGAACCCAGGACCTCTAGCGTAGCAGTCGCGCTTAGGACCACTAGACCAACGAGGTAGTTTAGGTAGCCTTATTTACTGCTTTTCGGGTTGTTTTCACGATAGAAATAATAATAGGTAGCCGAGCACCACTTTGTTATTCCTTAATACCAAGTAGCAAACTTCCTAATCACATTCACATTGACACACACATTCACATTGACTTTACTTTCTTATAAAACACAAAGAAAGCGAAGCGAGAAAAGACAAAGACAGTCCTTCAAGGGCATCTTGCCAATCTTCTTTCTCAATAAAGTCAATGATTCTAGACCATATCAACTATCGTAAATTCACCCCACACCACGTTGACGAATATTCTTAAGACTAGCTTGGACCTGCGACTTCATCCGCTCGCTTTGTTTCACTCGCGTTAAGGTAACTCTTTGATTACTGCTTCGCTCCCGTGGGTTATTGCGTCATGTTAAATACCTTATACTATTCCTCATGAATCTGCTATCATAGCTAAAATGGCTTTAATGGTTATCAACTTATCATATACAAAAAGAAGCTCTGGCGTGATGACTTTGAAAACGTTTATGGGGATTGGCCAGAGATGGAACACATAGGGATGAGTGGAAGGCAATGGGGGAGACGTTTGCCCAGCAGTGGGACAATGAAAAACACACACAAATAATTTGACAATCCACCTATCCGTTCCAGAGATACAAACAAAATAACTTTTCAGTTTTATTATATTAGTATATAGATTTGTAAATTGACATGTTTTTATCTGATAATATTTCTTTACACATACGAGATGCAATTTCATTTTATCGTATTTTAATCAGCAGATTAGAGGCTGAATCATCCAACGTTTTGTCTAACAGACACTTTATTTTACTCTTTAAACAAAAGATTTGCTGACTTTGTAAAGGTCGAGCGAAGGGTTTTTCTATGAACTTCTCGGTAGCAGCTCGGAGTTAGGATTTGTGCCCGGTTAGTGGCAATAGGCTCGCCCCTTATGACATGGGGCCTAAACATAAATGGAACATGCACAGTTCGCCGGTATGTTTTTAAGTCCCATGCAATAGGCGGCGAGCCTATTGCCATTAACTGGGCACAAATTACATAGGAAAACCCAATAATACTTTGCTCGAATCCAAGAACTCTAGCGTAGGAGTCGCGCTTAAACACACAGCGCGAACAGGTGTACATTGGTTACACCTTTCACACAAAATATTACATTGGCGGTTGAGGGATTCGTCATGCGTACTCAAATGTTTCGCTAATGGTGGTGCGAAAGCTAAATAGCAGTAGTCGCGCTTAGGACCACTAGGCTAACGAGGCAGTTATTATTATCATAATAAAACTATATTATCATTACCTGACGCTAATCCCCCTCGTATGGCATCTTCAGCGACTTCAGACGTGAAGATAGGCGACAGCACTAGAAAGCTTCCTCCAGATATACCAGCTAAGAACCTCGCTGCCAGGATCAGGTTAATTGATGAAGACACTCCTACTAACGCCCATGATAACTGGAAACAAGACACTGGTTTTTAAAATCCATCTCCAATACTATAGTTGCTTTCATTTTCAATTCAGACTGAAATTGTACAGTGACAGTGACATCTTTTTTGTTTTGGGGTCAGTAAGGTGCCAATGGGGCTCTACTAGTAGCCTTCCCTGGCAGTCCGCTTGTATGTTAGCGGACTATATCTCATGAACCGTACCATAATAGATAAGCACTTGATTTTTTCAAATTGTGTATTTTAATTGGCGCTATAACAACATTTTATTCAATAATTTGATTTCATGACAACCTTGTCCGAAAAATTACGAACACATCAAAAAAATAATCAGCCAAATCGGTCCATCCGTTCTCGAGTTTTGCGCGTAGCAACACATTTAGGTATTAATTTTTATACATTGTAAAAGCCTAGCTTCTGCCCGCGATTTTGTCCGTGTCAAGTTAGCATATTATCCCACGGGACCCGTACACTTTTCCGGGATAAAAATTACCCTTTTTGCCATTCTAAATTACATGATATCCCTATGCAACATCCAGATCCGTTCACCCGACCATACTGGCGTGATTAAGTAACAAACATCCATCCATCCATCCATGTATAAAGAATGTCAACTTACCACTACCGGCAAAGACAATATAACACCACCATTTCTTCTTCCTAACGAATTAATTATCAAACCAGCTATAGCTGATCCCACTATGGCTCCTAATGAAGGTAGACTTCCCAACAACGCCTCTTCTGCCTTCGTCATAGGAGTTGATAGAGGCGTTGTCGTGTTCGAAGCGTATAACTCTGAAGTGTATGAAGGCCAAACGTTGAGAGCCCCCATGACCAGGGACCCAAAGCCACCTGAAAATAAAATAAAAGTTGGTTGGGTGGAGCAATACACTTTTACAAGAGTATGTATGGAGTGTCTTGACCATTCTTCTCCATATGAAACTACATTTTGGAAAGGGCAAGTAGAGTCATGACTTTATTTTTCTTGTATACTAAGTTCAAAGGTGCCAGTCAATGGTCTAATTGAAAGAAAAAGATTTGACTTTAGCACTTAGGATCGAACATCCGCTATCTATAGACATCTGCACTACAAGACACCTTGCAAAAGCGTTACCATCCTAAAGACAAAGTTGAAATGTTGCATGTGCCTGTAATTATACCGGCATCTATACCCTTGAAACCGAAACACAGCAACGTTGCTTTGCGGTATAAAAAAGGTATGGTGGTAGTATTTCCCTGTACGAGCTCCTTTACAAAGAGCTCTACAATATACTACTCTTCTCTTTTATGCGTATAAAAAAAACATATTATTTTTTATTCCTTTTTTACCATAAATGGGGGCAATCACCCCCCAAATGTAACGTATACCTACATTATTATTATGTCATTGTAATATAGTTCAAATATATCAATGCCACATGTTACAACTATCAAATCAGACAAAAGCAGACCGCCGGATGAGAGTGATAGTGAATATGTCCCAACATTGCTTATCAGTTCCATTTAAAATTTACAGGACTTAATGTGTCAAGCTCTCGGAATTCCACACAGTTACATGATTAAATAATGAATTAAGTTAATTAAGCCGAAAATCTCAAACGGTGCAAATAAAATAACCTTCTTGTTTGAGCCGTGGGGTTGAAACACTAGGGCCATGGAGTCTGAGCGCTCATTTAGTTTTTCGGGACATCGCCAAGCGACTGGTCGACTCATCACGTGACCAGAGGACTGGCCTATTCTTGGGCCAAAGAATCAGCATTGCCATACGACGTGGCAATGCTGCCAGCCTTTTGGGCACTTGTCCCATTGACAGTAATGAGATGAGCTTTTTGATGCTCTATGAGCTTCCCTTTTTCTTCAAATTGCACATATTTTGTAATTTCATTTTTATTTAAGTAAGTTTTACGTTTGAAAAAAAAATCATCCTACTAAGTTAATAAGATCATCGATATAAGTGCTAAGAATACACCAAACATCTTGGAAATCATTCAACTTACGTACATGTGTACACAGGTGGAATTAATAGTTTGCTAAAGATATACTTGTCCATAAGAACCGGTTGTCTTCTATGAATATTTTGTCTACAGCACCATTCTCATTGAATTGCGTCGTTTACGTATTTTTTCTTTGTCTCATCAGTCTTTGAGAATGTCTCGAACAATATAATTTATACATTTATTCTCACATTGCTTTTAAAACACTCACACTCGACTGCAGATACTCAGCGACGCCCATCGTCTGGATTTCATTGAAGACATCTTTACACTCGACACTGTTGTCACTCTTTCATGAATTTAATAACATTTATCACCAATAATATTTTCGTCTTTTTCAATTTCATAAATAGCGATTTTTCTTCTTTCTTCTTCATTGGTTTTATCATCATCTTCTTCCATTATATCTCTCTCTATCTCTTGCTCTAGGACTCCTAATTTGAATATCTGATAATCCTACACTAGTATCATGTTTAAAACTCACAAACAACACACACAGAACTTCCATATTTAAACAGATTGGAAACTGCATAACACGTCTCCAAGCAAGCACTGTTTATGGCCAAATAACATGGAACAAATAGTTTTTATCTCTCGACCGAGACGCCTCGATGCCTCGTTCCGAATTCAAATTCGCGCTTAAAAATAAGTATTTTTTATATTCTTACCGGCCAGAGCGGCATGGACCTGCCTTAGTCTTCCTTTGTTCATGTTGATTCACTTCCAACTAACGACAATCGTCACATACGTTGAAGTAATAGTAACATTTTGGCAAATAGTTTATTACATAAATGAATTAGAATACACAAGATGGGTAAACAAAAGCTGTGTGTAAATATTTTATCTTTTGATAAGAGTCTGTCATTCTTATCATTTGTGGAGCGAAATATCTGTTTGACTGAATGTTCTGATATTAATTAGAGATTTCCAAAATAAACAGTTGGCAAAAATAATATTTGTTTGAGTATTTTTAAATTTCCACCGTGATTTTGTAATAAATTCTGTGAAATGGTAATGTAAGCGTGAGTCGTTGCCCCACCACTTTGGTAGGCGACCACGTAAAGGCCACATGGAGCCAATTATAAAACAAACAGTCAGTCTATTCTGTAAAGATCTCCCTCGACGAATTTAAGTGATGTGAGCTTAGGGTGAGTTGCCACCCTACCTGATACTTGACAATGAGATCTAACCAAAAATTTTCCAAAGTTTACAGAGCGAGATTTCTATAGAATAGCACTGCAGTTCAAAACTTTAGTAAATGGAAAAAAGTACTCCAGATTTCCAAAATTCAATGAAAAGCTATACGCTTTAAAACGTGTGTGAAATTGTCTCAACGCAAGAGACTATTGAAGATATGGACAAAGCAGTAATTCATCTATTCCGACGTAGCAACAACGTCTTGCTGGCATCGTGAGGAAACCTAGTAACGAGTAAGTCTAGAAATGCCAATCCACCTTGAACTTGATCAGTGGGTCATCATTGTGAAAACATTTGAGAAAAAGAACTTAATTGAAAAGAGTCTCTATCCGAGAGAGACCTACCAAGGTTTGGGGACGAGCAATTAGCTTCAACTTTTTAATTAACTGACCGACTCCTTGACAATTTAGAAGTGCCTGTAAATGGTGCCTGGAAATAAAAGCTTCAACTTTGATGTCTGTGGAATGTGACTAGTAGGTAAATACAAACCTTGGCAGGTAAGGTCTGTCCTCGTAAACCTAATGTGAAATATGTGATATCAAGGGCACCTTGCTCAATGTTCAAATGTTTTGTTTAATTAACTTATTTAAAAACTTGGTGCAAGGTGATCATGTAGATCACCTTGCACCAAGTTTACGTCAAGATGTTGCTAAACCCTTTAAGACCACAACAGATCAAGTGTCTACGGTTAAAGATGGAATCATTGACTGTTAGGCTAATACCGAGCGGCATGGCGCGCATCTAGTGTCGCATACCCAGCAAGATGTATACAGCACTAACTACCTCGTTGGTCCCGATTCCCAGGTCCAAGGTCGGGAAAAACTGCCATTATGTTGTTTTATACGGAATTTCTCAGTACCAACCGGAGTTTGGACGATGGTAATGTCACAACCCCGTGGCTCGGAGAGCACGTAAATCCATTGGCCCGAGAAACAAACCATGGTTCACCTCCTATCTTGCCCTAAAACAAGCAGCCAAAATGACCTACGATGCCGTAGAAATGGCAATGTTTTGAACCACTGAAATCTAAAAGACTGTCGTATTAACAAGGAACCGAGCTTTAGTTGTTTTTCTTCGTATATTTCTGTTCATTGGCACGTTCAAACTATGACGATCAAGACTGACGGTGAAACAGTAGCAGAGCTGTTTGTGTTAGATACTATAACAGTTCAGTTTTATTCAAACAATGGCAATAAAATGGCATAAAATATGGTTTTACTGCTATTTGCTATGAGGTGTGTGTAGGAAAGTTCATTGTTACTGGGTCTATATTTGATGTGTCAATGTGACTCTTGGGCCCTTTGTACACAAGGGTACGCTAATCTTGACAACCACACGATTTTAGACTCTAAGTGACAGCCGTCGTACATATTCTTAGAGGAACTTACAGTGGCACGTGTTGCTGACATTTTGTTTATTCGTAGCTGATACCAGTCTTGAGCTACCTGCCAGACGAGACGGCCACACAACATGGCAATGCTGTCAGACTTTTGGGTACTTGTCTCATTGACAGAGATGCGGACGAAATTTTAGATGCCCTATGAGCTTCCCCCTTTACGTTAATCAATTGTACATACCTTTTATTTTTTTACTTGTTATAAGTTTTGTGTTTTGGTCGAGAACAGATTTACATGTGTAAATGAAGTAAATAAGTATTTTAATTATGTGCTAAACGGCTATTTTCAATTTAATCAAATCAAGTTCGAATTTACGTCAAACTATACGGTCGTGGTAAGCTAGAATTATTAATAAGTTCTTTTTTGTGCGATCGAAATTGCAAGCAAATACTAGTTACTTATATATTAGGAAAAGATACATTTTGTAAAAAAAAACTGGTGGTTTTTTTTTCTTTATTTCACCTTGAAGTCTGTACTTTAAATTAGGAGTAGATCATTCACCAAAACCGGCCCAGTAATTTAAATAACATGAATTAGTTGATGAGCCAAATCTGTATTTACCTACATTAAAATTTATTAACATAACCACTTTTAGTTAGTACGTGTTTAACAGACCTACAGACGTCATACGTGGACTGACATCTGGGGTAAGCAGAATGTTGCCGCGTCAAAATCTTAAGAGAACTGTACCAAAAGCACACTCCATACCATGCAAACAACTTGGGACTAGGTCAGGAAGATAGAAGTAGTAGAGCTCTTTGTAAAGGAGCTCGTTCGGGGAAGTACTACCATCATACCTATTTCTTTCGCAAAGCAGCGTTGCTGTGTTCCAGTTTGAAGTGTATGGGTGCCGGTGTAATTACAGGCACATGAGACATTTCCACTTTGTCTTTGTAATGGCAACGTATTTGTAAGGCCTCTGGTATTGCAGATACAGCGGTAACCACTTAACATTGGGTGGGCGGTCAGCTTGTTTGCCATCCAATGGCTTATAATAACGCTTGCATTCTAATCTCAGTCTCAATCGGTCAAAAAATGTTTATAATTTAGATGAAAATGCAAATAGATTTTGAACGTTTTCTACTGAACTAAAATCTAAAATCGCCAATATGCCTGGAGCAAGCGTGGTAATCATTGCTCATGCCTTTTGTGTATAAGAGGAGGCCTTTGCCTTGCAGTGATATAATATTAGGCTAGGTATGTAAAAAATGAAACAATACAGTAATATTAAACATTTTTAATGTATTTTTCAGATCTCCTTATTCTGAATCTTAACATTAGGTTTTTCCGATTTTTTCAATTTTACAAATACTTTTCTTTACTTAAATACAAAATAAAAAACTTTATAAAATACTTCTTAACTTAAATACTTGAAATACATATGTATAACCGTCGTAACCGGCGTGTGTGTAAGGAGGCGAAAAGAGTAAGGATCGTAGCAGGCGTTCTGTGGTTTCTGCCTACCCCCATGGGAAAAAGGCGTGAGTTTATGTATGTGTTTAAAGCTGGTAGACAAACGACTAACCGTAATTACAATTTTATCGATTTCTCACTGAACAAGCGAAGGGTTATGAATTTTAATCCCTGTTTAATATGCATGCAGCATTTGCTTTACATTGTGCGTTCGTAATCATTTTATACAAGAGCTTATTTTGTTACATTATAATAGGAAACGTAATTTTTAAGCAAATAATTTGTCTTACATTATGTTTCGTAATACAAACAGTGATTATAAATAAGTATTTTTAAATAAAACTATTATTACAATCATTATTTATACTGGCTGCTGGTTATTTTTTACTGACTGCCCCGTTGGTCTCAAGGTCGCAAGTGCGACTGCTGTGCAAGGGGTCCCGGGTTCGATTCCCAGGTCGAGCAAAAAGTGTTATTGGGTTTTTCTATGAAATTCTAAGTAGCAGCTCGGAGTTTGGATTTGTGCCCGGTTAATGGCAATAGGCTCGCCCCCTATTACATGGGACCTAAATATACCGGCGAACTGTGGGTGTACATTGGTACACCTCTGCCTAACCCTTCGGGGAATACAGGCGTGTACAGGCGTTTAGTTTTGCTAAAATGAACAATTTTACAATTTTTCGAAGTAAGTAATTGAATTGGATTTTAACATTGATTATTTTTAAATCTATTCTAAGCATACGTTTTGAATGTATGTGCAATGAGCTTGTTATTGCTGGATAGTAAAGTTACGTATTTAGCTGTTGGCTCGTTTTGGCAGAACTAAGTCTATTTCTTATTAAAAATATAAAAAAGACTGATAAAGCACAACACTGGTTTAAAACGTTATAAAATACAAATATTATTACAAAAAATAAATAAGAAGAGTATTGTGATGTGATATGCTTATCAATGCACAGTAAATTATAAACTTCAAGAATTTGGCGCAGTCTTGACAAAACGAACTATATTGCAATACCATTATGACCAACTCTTTTCTTATAAATTAATCTCCAAATCTACATTCTTTTGTTTCCCATAGAAACAAGTGACTACCTTATCTACAATTGGACATTTAACATATGGACTAAGAACCGGGTGTCCCTAGACAAACTTCATCTCTAAAATTTTGAGAATAGGTGGAGAAATTTGTCTAGTTAAGAAGATATGCATATTTGCTAGTTCCCTTTTTAGGCTATTTGTCAGGTATCAGGTATTAAACAGCTGGTTGTTATATACTAAGTGAATAGGACATTATTTTAAAAACTTTGACCGTGGTGCGTGTTATGTTTCACAAGATATTGTTACTCGTGGTCTGTGGATGGGTGACCATTTACTATAGCGAGTTTCCTCCGTGCCTCGGAAAGCACGTAAAGCCGTTGGTCCCGGCTGTCATTTGTAGATCTTTGACAGTCGTTACTGTTAGTCAGAAGCCCGAAAGTCTGACAACCAGTCTTACCAAGAGTATCGTATTACCCATTACTGGGTTGTGGAGGTCTGATAGGCAGTCGCTCCATGTAAAATACTGATATTCAGCTGCATCCGGTTCGACTGGAAGCCGACCCCAACATAGTTGGGAAAAGGCTAGGCAGATGATGATGTTACTCGTGATGAAAAATGGTCGATGGTTGGCGCTCTTTGGAGGAGGCCTACGTTCAGCAGTGGACGGCTATAGACTAATATAATGATGATAATGATGATGAAAATGACGTTATTCCAGTGACATTGGGATCTTACAACAAAAGCAACAATTGAAAAAAAATGCTACCAATATAACAAAAATTCATAAAAACACGTGTATAGATAAGATAAATACAAGTCACCAGATATTGGATCTGGTGACTTTTGGGGTCTGGTGACTTAGCTGACCGATAATAATCAATAAGATTTATCTTCAACTCTTCAAAATTCTTAACAAAATTCCTTCTAAGTTTATCTTGCACATCACTGACATCGGTGAAGGAAAACATCGTGAGGAAACTTGGACTTACAATTAATCTATATCTATACTAATATTATAAAGAGGAAACATTTTTTTGTCTTTGTAACGAATAGGCTCCGAAACTACTGGACCGATTTTAACAATGTTTTCACCAATAGATAGCTACATTATTGCTGAATAACATAAGCTATATATAACATCACGCTGCGACACACGGAAGCGAAGCAGTAACCAAAGACTAAACGCGGGTGAAATAAGCCACATGTGTATGAAGTCACACGCAGTTTGCTAGTATAACTCTAAAATCGCCAATCCACCTTGAGCATAGTGATCAATGCTCGTGACTTCTCTGTATGAGAAGAGGCCTTTGCCCTGCAGTGGGACAATCATAGGCCGGTATTATCATCTTTAAAGCTAGTTACTTAAGCTACAATTTTCCTTTTACTTTTCTTAACAAATAAGGCTTGGATAGCATCTATAGATAATCCTTTCGTTTCTGGTAGATAGAACACGCAGTAAGCAGCTCCAACGAATCCTACCACTGAGAACGCGTAGAACAGTGGGGCAAATCCCACCACTTCACTTACAGGGGTGAATATGACCATTGTGACGAAGTTCATGGCCCAGCCACAAGCCATGACTATGCTGCCGCAGAGGCCTCGGACCTGAAAAGATTATTTTTTTGCCATTACATACATACACGCTACGCTACGCTTACGCTTGTATTCCCCGAAGGGTTAGGCAGAGGTGTTCCAATGTCACCCACAGTTCGCCGATATGTTTTAAGGTCCCATGTAGTCCCAGGTCGAGCAAAAACTGTTATTGGGTTTTTCTATGAAATTTTTAGTAACATCTCGGAGTTAGGATTTATGCCCGGTTAATGGCAATAGGCTCGCCCTCGATTACATGGGACCTTAACATACCAGCTAACTGTGGATGTACATTGGTACACCTCTGCCTAACCCTACGGGGAATACAGGCCTGATGGTATAAAATTAGGTTTATTTTATTAAAACCTAGTTTAGCAAAGTTCATATACCATTGATGCAAAGATACATAAAATAAGAAGAAGGTTGATACTTAATAAATCCATGACCCACTTTTTACACGGAAGGCCTAATACATCAAGATAAATATATCTACCAACGAAATATTGAATTCAATATTTAATTTTAGCTGTCAATAAGATTAGATCACTACAAGTACACTTGAATTGCTGAAGACAAAATAAGTGACGATCGTCTTGTCAAAATAAAGAATATCTTGATGACAAATTGAATATTAGACATCACCAATCAAATGGTAGGTACAACAATTGTTGCAATCAATTGCTACAACAATTGTTGCAATCAATTGCAGATTTGCAGCTGCCCCGTTAGTCTAGTGGTCCTAAGCGCGACTGCTGCGCTAGAGGTCTCGTGTTAGATTTTCAGGTCGAGCAGTGTTATTGAGTTGTTCTATGAAATTCTCACTCGTGCTTAGGACCACGAAGCAGTTATTAGAAGTTGATAGAATTATCAATAACCAATCAGACGCGCGCTTAACAATTTACAAAATATTTCCATTAATTTTATTCAAAAAACCGAGGCACTGAACCTACACACAACAGGTTGTAAGTACCCAAAATACTAATTTAAATTAATGTAAATCTGCTAACTTGTGAAACCGACCCAAGATTTCATCCTTAGATTACATGAGACACTTCTAATTAACTAAAATTTGCTTCATGTGTTCGCAAAGTCCTATTCACTTAATGAGAATTTAGAGGTTTAATGAATTAGATAGAAAGCAATTAGTGACCCAAATTATCCTTCCATGTTTTGATATGGGTGTTCCGATGGTTGAAAATAAGTGAAGATGACAATACGACAATAAATCAAAATACTAAATATTAAAACCCAATTTATAAAATAGCACTAAAATCTCTTATGTATACCATAATTTAGGTATCTTAAAGGTCTAATTATTGGCAATTTTTTAAATTATCCGTAAAATATTTCAACACGTAATTATCAAATTTAATAAACATCTAACACTCAAAAAATTTTGTCAACATTTAAATAGTATATTTGTTTATTTGTATGTACGCATTAGGCTCCGAAACTACTGGACTGAATCCAGCCATTTTCCACCAATAGATAACTACATAATTCTTGAGTGACATAAGCTATATAGCATCACGCTACGACACACGGAAGAGCAGCACTAACCAAAACATAATTTAACGCGTGTGAAAGAAACCACGCGGATGAATTCACGTGGTTTTATTTAAAGAAGGTACTTACTTCAGGCAAGAACAGCTCAGCACTCAACACATACGGTATGACAGCGACCCCCAAATTGAATATAAAGCAGTAGACGTAGATGATGACAGCAGTGAACCAGTGGGGGGCCCAGTGCCACTGGATCTGAGTACCGAGCAGCATCGTGCAGACACTGGCCAGGATAGATGTACTGATCATCAGGGGCTGGAACAACGAGTCTGGATTAGGGAAGCTTCGTGACTTGCCTGGGGAATAATTTGATGGAGGTCCGAAGATCTAATGACCAATTAGTTGTTATGTGCAAGAAGATAGAAGAGGTAAAGTAGATGGTTCTGAGTTAAACTGTGAGCTTACCCCAAATATAATAATAACTTCATACTTTTAGAGGCGAATCCAAAAAGTACATTTGCAAAAATAACTGCCCTGTTGGTCTCGTGATTTCAAGCCCAACTACTGAGCGTGGAATCATGGGCCAATTCCCAGGTCGGGCCAAAATTTGTTGGGTTTTTCTATTAGAAATTTCTCAGTAGCATATTGGAACTTGGCAGTTGGTGATGTGATACCTCACTTCGGAAAACAAGTAAAACTGCTGGTCCTGCAACTGATCTCTTCCCAATCGTATCGGATTGCCGTCCCATTAGAATATGATGAGAGGAAAGAGGGAGTACACCTGTATTCGCAAACACAATCTTGCACCATAACGTCTGCTGCGTACTTGGCTAGACTACATTGAAATTAGTCATAGTAACCAAAATTCGATCAGGAAAATAATATTAACCTCTTCAATCAATTTCTCAACCACAATAAATCAAAATACCAACCTTCCTCCCAAACTTATCAATAGCAAATGCACACAGCACACTCGCAACCAGCAGATCTATCGCCAAGAAGATAGAGCACTGGTTGGAGTCCATCAAGGGTACAGCTTCTTTGAACAGTGTCTCGGCGTACACCTGGAAGGCTATGTTACCCATCAGGATCATTGTCGCCATGCAAGCAAGGCTGGTCGTCAGCGCTCGGATTGATGTTTGTGATTGTTCTGAAAAAAAAATGTCATTTGTGAGCTCTTTCTTATTTAGGAATGACAGATGATGATGTGGCAGATATGAGTGGCAATGTCGGGAAGGGATACCCTAGAAAGACCTACCCTACCCTATTGGTGAGGTTCTTCAGAAAGGTCAGGTGCGCAGTACTAATAACCGGCGTGCTTGTATGACGAGATGTATGAATGTGAACGAAGCGACAGGAGTATGTAAGGATCGTAGCAGGTGGCGTTCTTTCTAACTACCCCCATAGGAAAAAGGCGTGACTTTATGTATGTATGTATTAATTCAGGAAAAAGTTAAAGTTGTTAAGTTAAATTGCGTTGCTACTCGTATAAGTTAGTAGAATTACCCTGCAGATTACTGAACTGTTTACGTAGATGAATGAATTAAATATTAATCGTGTACAGAAACGCGAAGACATTATAATTGATTATTACGGCACAAACAAGGTTTACCGTCGATGTCTAGTACAAGCACTGAGTTAGAGTTTGTAAGGGAGACAACTACATCTTGATACGGAATTCTTTACGACGCGAAACTTATTCAATAAAGCTGTTCTTAGTGTTCTATCTCACTTCAATTTATTGTAACCAGGTCGTGTTGTGTTCCACCCACGATTTTATCAAAGTCTAAAGCTATGTTCAGCTTGCAATGGAGCATAGTGTACTAGGTGTTAAGTTTAAGAAACGAGTTCGAAACACTATATACTGCTCTCCGAAACTGGGATAGCTGATGTGGCTCAAAAGGATGCCCATCTCTAAAATAGGACTGGGCAGGACATGATAAAAGCGGTAGGCAGTAGCAAAAAGCTGGAACCCTGAGACAGTGAGTCAGGGTCGTGGCAGGCCACAAAGGAGATGGTAGGATGAACTGGATGGATACGTCCAAAACTGGAGACACGGAAACATGAAGAATGGAAACAGTGAAGACAGAATAGAACAAAAACTAGGCTCACATTTTTAAGATGTGTAATCTCTTGCGTATCTCGTATCTACTCTACGCATTTACTGTTTGCAGAGTCATTTTATTCTCGTCTATACAAGCTGTTGATTTTCATCCTCGTCAAATTTTAGGAGCTTGTCATAAAAAAATAGAAGTAATCAAATATAATTACGATACCTGGCCAATATCTAATAAATACTTGTTTTGTTAGTTGCAACTATCAAATAACAGTATTCCAGAATACTCCTCTTGCAAAATTCAGAATCGCCCTGTTTCGTATACGGTAGGCAGAGTTGTCGCGCGGCTATATCAATGTGTGCATAGCACCTAAACCCTCTGGCGAGATGGCTAGCTCGAATTCGAAAATCGCGTCAAATAAAAACAAAACCAATTTATTTTATTATTGATAGCTGTTCCCCGCGGTTTCACCCTCGCTGCTCAGCACCTGTTGGTCGTAGCGTGATTTTACATAACCTATAGCCCTCCTCAAGAAATGGACTATCCAACACTAAAAGAATTTTCCAATTCCAACCAGTAGTCCCTGAGATTAGCGCGTTCAAACAAACAAACTCTTTAGCTTTATAATATTAGTATAGATTCGTGTTAAGAATCACGAGCATAGTTAACTCCTTGAATTTGACGAGGATGCAAATCAACGCCTTGTATTGTATTAAAGGGGCTACGTCAAATATAGTGGTCTAACATAACACTAGATACCACAATAATATGTCCTGGGTTTCACAAATTCTTCGCTAACTGAGTATTGTAATTTTCAATACAGTCTTTAAATGTATTAAACTCTTAATTTATATTTTGACATTCAAAATTGAATTGAAGCTTCTCACCCTTTTTCCCATGGCAGTCAGAAACCACAGAACGCCATCTGCTACGATCCTTACATAGTCCTTTCGCCTCGTCCACATTCATATATCTTCTTCTTAATTAATTTGATACCTATAGAACGAAAATGTTTACCAATTAATATAAACTTACTCAAAAACTGCCATTCTGATAGCTTCTGCGCCGGTGGTGGTGTCTCTATCAGCTCCTTGGTAATTATGGGATCTGAAAAAAAATATATAGTTTTTGATATAGTTTCCAGGGCTGTTACTATATAAACACTAGACATACCTTTACGTACCTGTATTTGCAGTTACCTACTTTAAATTCTCAACCCTCAAAAAACTTGCATAATTTATATGACAGCTGTATATTTATAAAATTTCCACGTGCTATCTGAGTAATTTGTATAACATCAAGATGAATGACGTCACGCAATGGGAGAAACTTCGTCTTATCACTTCTTTGTTAGCTTTAGTTTAAGTGTACTTCAAGCATGATTAGCAAGCAATAAATGCCGAATCAAGGTTTTCATGCTGACGTCAAAATTGATAAGAAATAACTCCATCATGTCATTATATTAAACGGGAAATTATAAGTCTAGCCACAAAATTATTTATTGGACACGTGATTAAACTTCTAATTTTATAACTAAGCAACGGGAAAATGCCATAGCCTCTAATAAACTAATTCGTCTTTTTTACAACGCCCACTAAATATTCTATGGAAAGCGTCAAGTAAAGATTATCAATTATTGTGACTTGTCCTTCTTATTTATGCCTTGCCACCTAATTTACTAACTCGTCCACGGATTTTACATCTCGTCACCATTTTACGTTTTACAGCTTCAACGCAATGTCCTCAAAATAATTTAATTCAGGCTTCCACAGTCAGCATCATTTATTATAACTTAGCATGTAAAATAATACATCATATTCTGATATCGTGAAAATAGCCACAGGTCACATCAGCGATGCAATTTATTTCGGGACTTGGGGCACCCCGACTCGGACAGGTTAGGTTAGAAGGGGATGACGGGGTCTAGAGAGCAAGCGAAGCGAGCGAATAGACCCCGCCATCCACTTCGTGGGTATTTTTTTTGTAAAACCTACCCAACCAACCCGTACCAACCTCCCCGACCCTGTCGGCGAAGAGTCCTGTCGGTGAAGTGTCCTGTCGGCGAAGAGTTCCGTCGAAGTAAAGTCTTGTTGGTGTTCAATCTGTCGGCGTTTCGTACACTCGGATTGAAGAATACAAAAAAAGTGTTTTTTTTTTAATTTATTTTGGAACGTAACAGTACCGAACATTAAGACCAAGTGGATTACTAGTTGCTGTGATTATGCAGCAAAAAAATGTGTTAAATGTGTAATTGCCGTGAAAACATCCATGCATCAATAGTTTTGCCGTGATAAGGCAACAAACAGAGTTATTTTCGCATATATATTGCATCAACCCACATGGCATCAACTACAGGTACAATGATCTCATCTGGCAACGAGCAAGTCGCAGTTTTCACTATCATACGCAAATAACTGGGTTATTTAACGTTGTGATAACATACAACAAACAAAGTTATAATTAGCAAATAACATTGTGATTTAAGCAAATATAGTTCTTATTCTTACATCATAGTTATGCATGCAATGATACCATAGAACCTTGATATATTGAAGTCGTATAACAAGTGTCTATCTGAGGTTCGCCTCCGGTTTTTCGAACGAAAAATTAATTTGTAGCACCATCATAAATATCAGCCGAACGACATCCACTGCTGGAAAGAGACCACCCTTAAGGATAGCCACAATGACCGGTCCTATGCTGCCCGCAATTTGCAATTTCCTGCGACCTTTACCCGGTCATAGGTCTACACCGTGGGGTGCCTTCCTTGCGCCTTTCGGTGCGTGGTGCCTTACGACCCCAACGGCCGCCTTAGCTCATCATCATATCAGCCTACAGCCGTCCACTGCTGAATATAGGTCTCCCCAATAAGCGCCAACCATCCCGGTCCTGGGCACCCCGCATCCATCATCTTAGCTTATGTACTTGACAAATTATTTTCATAAATTTTGCATAGATTTTTGTTTTAGTAACCGGGATATAAGCAAACTCTGTAGAATATACTCACGGTTTCTCAAACGAAAAATTAATGTGACAAATTGTCAAGCATGCATAAGCGGCTGGGATTGATTCACTGAATTACCAACAACCAATGGCACCAAATTGGTCACATTCGTTTTTAGATCGAGAAACCGGTAGTCAATATCGTACCGTATCGTAAAAGTATATATTACCGTCTCCCCCTTCCAACAATTTCTCCAGTCTCGGGTCTAACTGAAGCCTAATCTTGGCTAATTCGACTTCCACTTCTTTTGAAGTCACCCTCACTTGTCGATAGAAAGCTATTGATTCTGCAGCTTCCTGTAACATCAGATTGAATTAGTCAAGATAAGTTGTAGGTATATTTCGATATATTTTTTGTTTTAGATTAAACCTGGGAACCTTCTAGTTAAGGAGATACTGAAGGTCAAAAAGTGAAAGGTGTAGTCAAAAGGCGAACATTTCTTCATTTTTTACGAAAACAAATTTAAGATTACCGCTACGATTCTAAGGGGCATACCACCATCTTATAACAATACCATTTTAATATTTTTTATAATTTCAGTTACCGGTTCGAGATAGCGCAGCAAAGGACATGAGGGAGGCCTTTGCAAAGCAGGGGGACATTACAGGCTAGCTAAAACAGTGAGCAAGGCAAAACAATATGAAGATAATACTGTTTTAAGAGATGGTGGTACTGTTGCTTTGCAGTAAGCAAAATGTTTTGCATGCGTCACATTGCGCGCAAAAGTCGTTTCCCAACAATAATTTTTCCTCAATATTACTTAGTGTGACAGCTAAATAATGTATCTTTCCACACACCATAATAATAAATTAACGCTAAATCAAATAAGTCTCGCTAATTACTTTAAAATAAAACTCGTAAATCATGACTAAGCCTTTATTTTTACACGTGTAGCTACTATAAATCTGGTTTCTAAGTCCGCATGTACAGATTCCTTCACGTGCAATGGTGTTGCGAGATAAAAGCTCACGATGTAGCCACGTGAAAAGTATAACTAAAGGCGGTACCTCACCGGGATCATTCGGAAAAGTAACAATCAAGATTCGATTTTGTTTTTCGTCAAACGGCTGGTCGAAATATCAGGTGGCAAAAGGCCAGGCCTGTTCTTGGGCCAAAGTATTGACATACAACGTGGAAATGTTACCAACTTTTGTAGTATTTATCGTATTAACGAAGTAAGTATTATATGGATGAGTTTTTTGATGGCCTATGAGCTTAAATGATAAGGTATGTACAATACCTTATAATGTTATTTACAAGTTTTGTACATGATACAACACTGACTGAAAGTCATTTGCCTTATTATTTTCACTCACTGCTGTAACGCTAGAGGTCTTGGATTTGATTAGAGTCGAGCAAAAAGTGTTATTGGTTTCTATGACATTCTCAGTAGCAGTTCGGAGTTTGGATTTGTGCCCGGTTAATGGCAATAGGCTCGCCCCCTATTCCATGGGACCTATATATACCGGCGAACTGTGAGTGTACATTATACATTGTGTGGTACACCTCTGCCCAACCCTTCGGAGAATAAAGACGTGATGACATGCATGTAAAAAAAAAAACTAACCTTCTCTTTCCCTCTCTGCATCAGAAACACCGGTGACTCCTTCAACAGCGCCAACATCACGATATACAGAATCGACATCGACAAATGTACGTAGACCACCACATCATAGTTCAGATACCCTCCAAATATATACGAGACCAACAGTCCTAAGAAATATGAAGATACCACGGTGGACATCAAGGAGCCTCTGATTGAATCTTGTGATATCTCTGATATGTATATCGATGATATGGTTTGGCCTGCTGTTCCTAAACCAGCTAGGGCCATCGCGGCCAGTATCAGAGGCACTGAGTTGGTTACTGAGATTATTGTCCATGCCAGCTGTGAAAGAAGAAAAGGTGATCGTTAAAATGGTTTGAAAGGTGCCGGTGTAATAACAGGCATGTGAGGTATTTTAACTTTGTCTCTGGGATGGCAACGCATTTGTAAGGCCTCTAGTATTGCAGATGTCTATAGGCAGCGGTGACCATTTAACATCAGTTGGGCCGTAGGCTTGTTTGAGATCCAATGATATTTAAAAAATAATACGGTGGTTATGAAGGTGAATAACGTGGTGCCCGCTTGTCATACATGCGGTTGTGGGTTCGATGACGGGCAAGTACTAATGTGACATTTTCTATTTCAAATGTACTCAGTTTATCTCAGCTTTCTGTTTCTCAGTTTATCTTGGACATCACTGATTTCAGAAACGAAAAAATATCTTGAGGAAACCTGAATTTCAAATAAATCTAAGCAAAATTTTCAATTGGATAATAGATACCATCCTTACTAATATTATAAATGCGAAAGTAACTCTGTCTGTCTGTCTGTCTGTTTCTTCTTCACGCCTAAACCACTGAACCGATTTCAATGAAATTTGGCACAGATATAGTCTGGGACCCGAAAAAGGACATAGGATAGTTTTCATCCCGGAAATCCCCCGGGAACGGGAACTATTAATCCACGCGGACGAAGTCGCGGGCAAAAGCCAGTTAATTAATAATTCTAAGACAAATTCAACTCCAACACAACAACTTCTTAAAAAAAAACTCTTTGTTTTATCCCAGAAAATCCAATTAATTTTCAAATAAGTACCTGTAAAATTTGATGTTTAGAATTTGAAATATACAATTATTTTTAGACATTTGACTTGGCAAATAAGTGATATCACAGTTTGCTATTACAAAATATAATGCGGAAACGCGTACATTATGACAACTGATAAAAAGTGTCAATTGATTAGTGGCTTTGTTCGATCCGGACATTTTACGTACGCTTCGGACATTATGAAAGGCGATGATGACGTTAATATTGAGACGAGAAAAAGTTTACTTAGCACACACGTTTCATTAGATCGACACATGAAGGAGTTCTTCAGATAAGAGTACACTGTTATCAATATGAGTAACTAACCTTGTCTGTTGCTACGTCTTTGAAATGGGAATGTCGTAGAAGGATTTTTGTGAAACCAAAGTGTAAATTTTTTTAAATGAATAAGATTAAGGCCGCGTTTACACCAAACGTAACGCTCGCTTATAATCAATCATCACTAACAGTAGAAAAAGGCCAACTATATTTTTTACATACATTTTGAATTTTCCATTACAGTCAGCGACTGATGTCATACGTTTGGTGTGAACGCGGCCTAAGTATCTGATAACGCGAGACTTCTAAAGCTTTTGAATTATCTAAACTAATAGTAGAAAGAATTAAAACTATTTATTCACCTGTAACAAGTAATTTCTGGAATTCCTTGTCCAATTACAAAAAAAATCTTTTCCTAATGTAAGCTACTCGTACATTATTGCCGAATGCCATAGAATACTTGACTTTCAAGTGGATGAAGTCAAAGGCTGTAGCTAATAAGCGATAAATAAAGAAACTTACAACAAAAGGTAACCCAAACAGCATGGCACCATACTTCCTTCCCAACGAATTCACGATATACCCGCAGAAGGGAGTGGCCACCATAGCACCAGCATTGGTCAAGCTGCCCAGGAGTGACACATGGACTGAAGACATCGGCTCCGAGAGGACAGTATCGTTGGACATGAAGTTCGCCACATTGTAGGATGGCCAGGAAAAGATCAGACCGGTTAGGGAGCAGAGGTAGGCAACTGAAAAGCATAAGAAAAAATATCTGGATTAGAAAATACACTACAAAAAGAAGTTGCACGGTTTTTATGGCACGCCTGACAGAATTCTACATGCAATCATTCTTATTGTGTTACAAACGCCTGATATTATTTTACTCGCAAAGTTTTTTAGAGTTGTTGCTATTAAAATTTGTGTAGGCTTGGCGCCAATCAATGAAATCGTTGTTTCGGAACAAAAAGAACGAAAACGTTTTCTAACACTTAGGGGACTATTCAAGTATGACGTAAACAGAATTTGAGTAATTTTCAAGTTAAAAAATAAATTGCTTTCTGTCTGCCCCATTCAGACACTACATCTCAATACAACCAATACAAACTAAACACACCAACCAATACAATACCAAACCAAGTATGTATATCAACCTAATTAAATTTACCAAATGTACTGATTATCTATCCAACAATAAAGTTCAATTTAATACAGCCGAAATGTATGCTTAAAATGCATTGCAAATTCCTAAACGTCAAATAGTCGAAGGGATTTTTTCTGCCGTGGCATTTTTCTAGAACTACATCCACTACAGACTAGCATAATCTACATCACAAACTAAACGTACAGGCTGAACACGCCGCGTTGCTGTCAATACAAACTGAAGCGTCTATCTGGGAAATCCGTATCAGAGATAAACTTTTGTTTTATTTGCGTGGGTAATACCCATACCACTGTACTTTGCAGAGGTAATACTTGAGCCGTATTATGCCGTGGAAGAACGAGACGGAGATATCGGTCGTATCTCCGTCTCTCGTTAGTATAGGAGAAATGATGGACTCTATAATACAGTCCATGGCTTGTAAAGGCTTAGTGCAAAGCGAGCTCTTCTTATACAAGGTTTATTAGAATTAACTGAAAAGCTGAAAGCAGGTCATTGTACTCATCATTATGAAGCACTTTTATTGGATCAACCTAGTAATGTTCACGTCACTCAATATTATCTGAATTGTCTGGATCAGCTGATATTTTTTTCATGATTTCACCGTTGGGCCCATCGCAAAAGTTGTTTATAATAATGAGTTCAAATACTCCTTTTAAGGTTTTTAGTTACAAGTTGTATAGAGCTACAAGGGTTTTCCTGGCATAAAAGGAACTAACGCCATCCGTCCCCCTGTTGTCACGTTAGGAGAATGAGCATAGCGTTCTCTCTTACTCCCCATTTAAGTGCCAAAAGATCCTTCTAACAGTTGGCAGTGTACCTGTACAGTGTATAATAGGAACTAGCGGACATAACGAAACTAGTAGGTAATAATTAGCCTGGAGAATCTGTAAAAGTCTGCCTCGGTGCTTTAAACAAGCAAATTGTAAGTATTAACACCTCACGTTCACTTCACTGACATATGTTTTCACAGAATAACACTGCAGCATGCTGGTTTACTACGACTGGTAAAGCTATTAGTCCTTTTATTGAATGATGCTCCTTTATAACAACATTCAAATTCGATAAACATCATGATAAACCTCGACTTGAGAGAAAACGTGTAATCAGCGCTTGATCCTGAGACAGGAGAGTCTTTTGCACTTTAAAAAATATTTCGTAAAAATATCCACAATTAGCATTTCATGGCAAGTACCAATGTGACTTTTGCAAATTCAATATGTACTCTCTTAGTTTATTTTCGACATCATTGACATAGGCCAAGAAAAACATCGTGAAGTATCTTTACTTGTTATTAATGAAGTCACCAATCCCCCTGAGCAAGCTTGGTGTTCACTACACGTGCTTTCTGTAGGAGAAGAGGTCTTTGCCCTGCAGTAAGTGGGACAAATAAGAGGGTATAATTGATTACCACTTTCACGCATACACTTTTATTCACATTATCATCAACAGACACAGCTCCTTTTATTCACATTATCACTTAACCACTTATCAGAACAACACATTTCAAATTCATCTATTGCAATCTGGGACCACAACGTAACATAAACTTTATCCAATACTAACTTGCTAAGGTCGCTACACCTTGAACGGCAAATCCTCTAACCGACACTCTCCCCTCATCCATGTTTAACAATCACAGATTCCAGATCAAATGACTTCTCACTAGATGAAACACAATATAAAGAAGTTAGAATCTCTTATACAAATAGTTCATTACTCTTTATTGCTGTATTGTAAATGATAGTGCAGGGTGGGCGGAATAGTTACCGCCTGACGATAAAAATTGTTATGACTTATAAGTGACACTATTAAAGTGTTATCAGAAAAGGCTGTTATCAGGTATTTATTTACCTTAATGGATATAATATGCGATGCGGAATTCAAGGGACTTGATGTTGTGGTGGGATTTGAAAATCTCTTTGAGCCCAATCCATATTATTACACAATTTGAACTAGGAGAGTTAATTTCCAGTGTCTCAAAATTTGTTGAAACTTTAAAAGCTCGTAATTAAAACAAACAGCAAGCTACGGGCTTCATGGTTACGAATCGATAAAAATTGCGCAATGCATTTCGTTTTGCATGATTTAGGATCTTTCAAATGCCTTCGATGAAGTTAATCATGTGATTTCGTTGTTTTGACTAAGCTTTATCATTACCACGTTATAATTTTCTACGTTATAATGGTAATTAAATTAGAATTAATTATTAAGCAGAATATGCAAAAAGAAATTAACTAAACTATTAGCTTTCTTAAAAATTGGGCTTCCCCAGGGAACAATACTTGGGCCAAAAAATATTTATATCGCAAGTAATTTATGTTTGGGATGGAAAAAAATAAAAGAATTAAGTATGTAGAGGAGTTGAAACTGCTAGGGACTTATACATATGTATAAGGAAAGGCCTCTTTCCTACATCGGTTCAATAATAGGCTGGTATTATTAAATATACAGACACGGACGACAACAGTACAGCTCACCCTAACAGATTACTTACCCGACATCAAAATAACATTGTATACTCGTAAATCTAAGATAATGCAGTCTATTTACATACTAAGTTAGATAATTGTTAGCTTGCATCGCAGGACTCGCTATTTTAAGTTCACTTTATCTTTAATGCGAATGTACTTGCCTTACGATGACTTTGTATGTGTGCCTCTGCCTCTATGAGACACGATATTTTGTTTATAAGCGTCTCGAATAAACGTTGTTTTATTCTAAGACCAGTATTCAGCAACTAGTGTTCCTAGGGAAAATAAAATGGTAATGTATGATAAGGAACTAATTTATATTCAAATATCTTCTATCGACGACTTTGGCCGTGTAGTTTCTTTCACCCGCGTTTAGGTCTGGTTACTGCTTCGCTCCCGTGTGCGCTGTAGTGTAATGTTATCTTAGTCAAAGTCAAAGCATTTATCTCTTCTAGACCATTTATAGGCGCTTTTAGTTTGTCAAGAAATATAACAATATTGCGTTCGCCTCGATCTTTCCGGCGTAATCTTGTGCCTTGTACCGTTGAATATTAAATGTTGTTAAATAGTTCGGAGTTTTCCTTTAGGTAATACCCCGACTATAACTTGGTATAAGTATTGTTATATTTCTTGACAAAGTAAAAGCGCCTATAAATGGTCTAGAAGAGATAAATGCTTTGACTTTGACTGCTGTCAGGTATAGTAATAACTATTCCTGGTGAATGGCTGGTTTGGCTATCAAATACAAAAAGATTTTTTCAATCCGATTAGGTAGTCTATAGTTCCAGAAATTAGCGCTTTGATGCACTCCCTCTTTCTTCACCCTCATAGTCCGATGTCCAATGGGACGGCAATTCGACACCACCGAGGAGTGATCAAGCGCAGGACCAACGACTTTACGTGCTTTCCGAGCCACGAGCGTGTTACACCACTAACTTCCAAACATCAAACTAAACTAGGACAGGAGTAAACAACAGCCTGTAACCAGTTTTGTTTGGTTTCAGACTAAAACAATGATCACGATGAGATCCATAGAAGCTCCACACACAACAGGCGAGCTAATCTAATCTCAAATATTATTTGTATCTCTTACAGGTGTTACATATCATTTATTTAACATCAACCTGAGTAAACACGAGACATCGTTAATGTTCGCGAAGATTTATATGAAACTAGAAAAAGCTGTAATAAGGAAATCATAATATGTTTTGCAATCTTTTAATTCTCAAATAAATCCTCATTAATAATATATTATTTTTTCAAACTTCTACCAATTAAAACTCTGTAGTATTGACTTACCCCAGAAACAGTATTATTTTAATATTACTTTGTCTTGCACATTGTTGGATTTCTCGTGTTGAAAATTCAACAGCAACAACTGAAATTACACGAGGACCCACGACAATACATATAAAAATTAGTAAAACTGGTGAACAAAGAAATTGCGGCATAGTCTTCTTAAAATTAGGATCAACGAGACAAGAAAACAAACATTTATAAATACATCAATTCGTGTGTATTTAAATGATAACACAAATAACTGATCAACCAAGACGAAATAAATAAACGCAAAATAAATAACAATACTCAATAATCATTTATTTCTTATAAAAAAAACACATCACACGCACACACCCAAACATTTGCAGACCAATCAAATATTGGTCCCAATACTGGACCGAACCAGCAGTCCCACAACATTATCTCTACCGATGACGTTATCAAAAGTCCTTTTACTTTTTAATACTCTGTCTTCTTCCTTTAATGAATAAGGCTTGAATAGCATCAACTGATAGTCCTTTGGTTTCTGGGACACAGAAATGACTATACAAGGCGCCTGTGAAGCATACTGCTGAGAAGAAGTAGAATACTGGTCCTAATCCTACTGCCTCCACGAGAGGATTGAAGATGACCAGCGTGAAGAAGTTGAAGATCCACGTGAAGGCCATCACGACGCTGTTGCAGAAGCTTCGGACCTGGAAAAAGACAATCTTTTTATTACACAGTCAAACAGAAAAACACTCATACTTCCTAATCTATCTATACTAATATAATTGCTGGACAGTTTTTTTGTTTGTTTGAATACCAATCAGGTTGGAAAATTTTTTTTTATTGCCTATGAAAGCCGCATTCATGAGGAATGTATAGGCTATTATAATATCACACTACAAACTCTCGAGACCCTCGAGACTCTCGAGACTGCGTAAGCAGTAACCAACACTTTGGTTTGATTACTAGGTTGGGCTATGAGTTTTTGGGGTTATTCATTAGGAATTTCTCAAGAACAGCTTGGAGTTTGAAAGTTGGTGAGTCCTGCGTCTGATCTCTTCTGTTCGTATTGTTGTCTAATTGGATACTACCCAAAGAATACACTTCTGCCGACAGTCCCCATGACTACCTATTCTTCTTTTATACATACCTCTGGCAAGAAGACTTCAGCTGTCAAAACAAAAGGTATGACAGCACAGCCCAGCGTGAAGACGAAACTAAACCCGTAGATAGAGAACACGGTAAACCACGCTGGCGCCCAGTGGAACTGTAGCTGGGATCCCAGCAGCACTGTGAAGATGCCGGAGCCGGCTGATGTCAGGATCAGGAGGAACTGGTGGAAGAATTGAGAGGTATTAAGAATAATAGTTTTACCAGCGTCCTATGATTCCATTGCAGGGCTGTCCTCATACAGAGAAGGCACGAGACATGGTCACCACAATTGCTCAAGCCGGATTGGTGATAGTAAACTTATATAGCTTAAACAATGCATACCAAAGAACAGTAAGTAGTGGACATTAAGTCCGCCTTTGTACTTATTTTTGTGCATAAAGTTTTAATAAATAAATAAATAAAGAAGCTAGTAAATAAATATATTTGCGTCATTTCTTAAGATCTTATTGTGAATTTTTAGATGATCAGATTTTATTTACATATACAGTTTTACCGTATGTCAAAAAACACGTTCAAAGTTAGCTGATGTTTGCAACCTACAACCGAAGTATCTGCCTAAATTTTGAAATTCCGCCTTTAGTCAGTTATGGAGCTCGCTGCCATTCTTCTCCGTATGAAACTACTTTTTAGAAGGAGCAAGTAGATTCAATCTTTATTTTCTTGTATATGATGTTTAATGACCTCATAAATAATTTAACTTTGACTTTGACATTCAAAATTTCAACCTCGCGCTTTTACATAAATAGATTGTACCAGGATACCAACAAGTCAAAGAGACATTTTCACATGTAAATCTCTTACCTTTCTCCCAAACCGATCAATAGCCAGGACACACAAAATACTGGCTGTAAAGAAGTCCAGAGCCAGGAATATGGCGCACTGATTGGCAGGCATGGTCGGTGCAGCTTCTTTGAACAGAGGCTCAGCGTACACCTGCAGTACAACGCAGCCCATCATTGTGGTCAGTGCCATTATTATAAGGACGGTTGTCAAAGCCCTTTTTGAGGATTTAGATTTTTCTGTGGAAGAAGGAATTTATTAGACTACGGACAGACAGACAGAAAGACTGACAGACAGAGTTACTTTCGCATTTATAATATTAGTTTTGATTTTCTACTAGATTTTTCCCGTGACTTCACAAGTTCACTAAACAAAGTTTAAAATCGGTTTAATAGTTTTTGAGTTTATCTTTACTAACAAAAATGTAAATAAGTATAGATTTCGATTATACAATGGATTACAGCTTATATTTAGCTTATGTTTTTCTTTACCAGAATCCTGATCTGAACTGTTGTTACTGATTTTAAGAATATAGTATTTTGAAACTTGTACTACTATGAAGTAAGTCTTGCAATCATTACGTCTGAGAAAATCACTTTCTGTACTTGTTTGAAAGCATTTGTGTTCCTATAAAAATTACTTACTAAAATGTTTCCACGCCGACTCACTCTTTCTTTCTTCAGGTACTTCCAATTTCTTTTCTACAAGTTCACCGATTACTTCGGGATCTGAAAACAATGGGAAATATTAAGATTGAGGTTACGGGTTCAACACCATAGTGGGGTGTTTTGTATTAAAAATCTGGTTTATAATAATAATAGTCTGAGTGACAACAAAAGGAACAAACGTGGCCCTTATTGCACACAATTTGCAGGCAATTTTTTTTTTTTAGTTTCAGCCCAGTTCTGTCATAATCCTACACCTTAATTAACATAATTATCTATATCTGTTAGTCGAACGGGGTGATTTCAACTGTGGGGGTGAAAGCAACTAGTGAGAACTAATACAGTTATTCTACTGCACTTACAGTAGAGGAAGGAATAATAGGTATGTTTGTGTAGGGCACCATATTTTGTATTTTGTTTGCGTGATCGCGCAAATTGATTTACTATATTTGTTCTAACCGTTTTAAATTAACAATAAATAAATAAATAAATGCCATGATTTTCTATCAAATTTTTACAACCACGTGTAGGTAGGTAAGTAGTAAAAACTACATTCATTAAATATTATTTTATGATCATACCCAAAATAATCTTTAAACACTAATAAATATATTTAAGCCAGAGACACCGTAATTGTAATTAGCACAGGTTTTCCCCACGTCAATCTAAATTACCTACCAGGCGCCCAGATAATGCCAGCAAATAGACGATATCTCTTGTCAAACATAATTATGTAGTAATAAAATAATCTCTTACGCAGTCAACTATAATTCATTGTGCTGGTAATGATCTTCAAAAATTAATGTCATTCACACTTTTTGTGTTAGATTTAGATGATGATAAAATTGTGAATGATATTGCTACGTGGTGTATGTTGCGTTTTAGGACTGTAAGGGTCAGGTGAAAATGACACGCGACGCTGCGCTTGCTTTTTCGATATCGACATAATATCGAACTATTTACTGCACAATATACAGCGTGTTTCAGAATGGGTATTACCATACAAACGGGGTGAAGAGTGTATCCGATACTGAAAATTCCTCTTTCGATTCCTCTTTAAACACCGCACCAGAGCTCTCCCTGTGCAACGCCTCTTAGGGGACATCCTTGGGAAGACTGTAAAGGCGTCTCCCCTAAGCCTCGCTATGCACGGTAGCATGTGACCACTATGCTACGTTCTCTAAGGTCGATTTATGCCCAATTTCTACAATTACCGACCGGTATTTGTTAACCATAGTAACAAACAAATGCTTTCGTATTTTCGCTTAATGAGGTCTATTTTTCAGGTTGTTATCTATACAAAATTTCATCTCAAAAGCAATACCTCTGAAAAGCATAATATATTTTTTATTTCGGTAGTTTATTGATTTTAAACCGCATTCTCTAATCTAACTAATTTAACATGGTTCACGTTACTATACAGCAAAAACAGTTGAATGTACGAAAAACTATTTTTGTAAAACGATTTCAATAATAGATCTACAATTGAACAGCGTTAAATATCCAAAATTATTTGATTCCTTTTGCAGAATTGAACTTAATTGCTAACGTATTATCAAGACATGTTGAAACCAAGTACATAAACATATTCACAACATTTTTTGTATCAAACAACCATACTACACCATACTAACTTTTGGCGCCTGACAGTTCACGAAGAGCAAACTAATCATATTCAACACTCATCTGGTTTATTTAGGCTTTCGTAGGCGCTCCTAAAGATCTCACTTTCTACTAGGTACATGCTATACAGAGTGTAAAAAGACACATAAATAAGCCACATAACACATATTCTTCGCATCATTGATGGACCATACCTGGGAACCATGAATTCTCTATTCTAGACTGAGTATCAGAAAACAAGATTTTTTATAGGAAAACCTTATGTTAAGAGATATGGAGTTTTTTAATACTTTTCCACTAAGTGAAAATTCGCTCTTATTTCTTGTGTATCGTGCTCAGCGGCTGGATTTAAAATTAATTTTGGGTCTTGTTTCAGGTCAAAACTATCGTAATTGCCACTAGGGACGACTAAAAAAAGCAACAGACCATACTATTACAAAATTTTCCTGCAAGAAATTTCACTTGGTCTGAAGTCAGAATAGGTACTGTTCTGAGTGCACTGGCGAAGTTTAAGGATAGATGTCCCTTACACCCCGTATATAAAGTTGCACTAACTAACCATTATCTGCTTCAAGTAACTTCTCCAGTCTTGGGTCCATCTGCAGCCTGATCTTCGCGATCTCTGCTTCTACTTCTTTGGACTTGACATCCAAGTGACGGTAGAATGCTATTGATTTTGCTGCTTCCTGCAAGTTTATTGAAATAATCACATATAAGCAACAAGAATACTGTAATCAGAATTTTATAAAAACCATATTTAAACCAGTATCCGCGGAGTTTCTTGCTCTTTCTTCTCTATAGAGAGCGTGAACTAGCAACTAGCTTCATCTTTCTGTGTAACTTCTTCACAATTCAAAAGTAAGAGTTTCAAAGTAAATGGTGTATTTGAAATAAATACTTTGACTGAACTTTAACTTTGAATGGCTCATGAACAAAATTCCATAATAAATAAATTTTTAGTATAAAACTAGCTGTTGCGGCACCACTTTGTTCACGTGCTAACAGTATAATTATAGTACAAAATAACAAAAATTATCTATACTGTTGTGTGTCCCAACCTTTATGTGGCATAGCGTAATGATTTGTGCCGAAAATTAAAACTCTGGTAACTACCAACATTATACAAAAAGTTTTTTTTAAATCGGTGCAGTTGTTTAAAAGTTATGCGCGTACATACAAACAGACTTATTCCAAAAACGATTGTTCTGAGTTCAGTATACACAATGTATTTAACATTTGAAAAAAAAATGAATGTACAGAATTTGGCCTCGTTACGATTTTATTATATGTATAGATTAAACCGAAATTATAGTCTGATTTGAAAGAAACGACTTGAAAATACTTTTACGTTACTTGCTTACCTCTTCTCTCCCTACAAGTACTAGGAACACAGGAGATTCAGGTAGTAGCGCAATCAACAATATACACAGTATCGACAACGATAAGTGCGTGTATATTGCTTGCATGTACGTGAGGTACCCACCCAGTGTGTAGGTAGTCAGGAGGCCTGGAAACAAAGAAAAATAGACTTTAAGATGAAAAGTATTAGTGCCAAAGCAAAACTTGTTACTACTCCACCAAGATGATTGAGACTATCAAAAATAGAACGCTAAAGGCTGTTTAAATTCCCACCAGACAACCATACACTTCCTGATTTGGCTTTGGCCAAAGGAGATGGCTAAATGGAAGTATGGACCACTGCCCCAGTAATAAATGAATATGGTACCTAGCACAATGTAATGTTGAATTGCTAAATATTAATATTTTATGTGAAAAATGTTTCAGGTACTTTTTATATCTTTACAATCCTGAAAATAAAATCGTGAAATTCCTATGTCAATACGTTTAAAAAAATCCAAACAAATGGCATTGCTATGAACTAGGCGTTTCGATGTATCTGCGATGATATTGGTAGTTGTATTTCAGACTAGCGACCCTCACCGATTTTGCACGGTGGTACTTGAGTAAATATCTACAAAGAGGGTAATTACGCCAAAAAACGTGACACCACGGGCTTTCTTACATCCGCGCAAAATCCAGGGCCATCATTTGTGATGTAGGTACCGCACAAACAGCTGAAATCGCTACCATCACTGAATCCCCGGCTAAACATTCAAATCCACATTCTAACCACCGGCGACCCTAAAGGCCCACCTGCCATGTCAAAGGAGGTGGGGTTTCGGCGCTTCAGGCGTCGTCGGTGCGGGCCAAAGGAGGCCGAAGATCTCAGGTCACTTACCAATAAAATATCCAGATGCCGAGCTAGCAGTAAGGCCTCCTCGGATGGAGTCGTGGGATATCTCGGAGATGTAGATGATGGCTACGTTCTGTCCGGCAATGCCCACGCCTGCTAGACACATGGCTATTAATACGAGCGGGACGCTGCCTGTCAGCGATACTGTTAGCCATGCGAACTGGAAAGTTGGAAAATGTGGGTTAGTTATTTATAATAATGTTATAAAGCAGAAAAGTTTGTTTGAACACGCTTATCTCGGGATCTGCGGATTCGATTTTGAAAATGCTTTCACTAATGAGAAGCTACATTATCCATTGCTTATAGGCGTTACTTTATTATTTCAAAATAAGAGATCAGAGACAATTTAAGCGTATAAGGTCGAGGGTAAAAACTAGTTCAAATCAAATCAAGTTGGTTATAATAAGCACGGTCCGCGACATTATCCGCGTAGATATTTTCATTAGTGTTGAGTTACGTCTATTGTTACTGCTCCAATCCTGTGTGTCATACACACACCTGGAAATGGGTCAAATGAAGCTAAGCTTTACTGCCATTTTTGCATTTATGTTTTACCACCATTTGAATGGATTCTATGTCCAACAAAGGGCCTAAACGTTATGTCGATACTCTTTTCATACAAATATTTATCAAATTTTAAGGCTCTATTAATATCTGTCTGTAGCTGTCGCAGCGTGATGTCATATAGCCTATGTTACTTCTCGGTAACGTAGTTTTCTATTGGTGAAAAATCAGTAAAAAACGGTCCAGTAGTTTCGGAGCTTAGTCAGTACAAACAAACATGTAAAAAAATCTTTCCTCTTTATAATAGAATACTTACAACATAAGGCAAAGTAAATAACATAGTAGCATATTTCCTCCCGAACGTGTTGAAGGCGTACCCACAGAAGGGACTGATCAGCAACCCGCCAATGTTGGGCAAACTGCCCAACAGTGAGACTTCAATTGAAGACATTGGCCTTGATAGTACTGTGGAGTTGGATATGAAGTTGGCCACAGTATTTGATGGCCAGGCGACCACAAAGCCGGTTTGGCATGCTTGGAAACATACTGTAAAAAAAAAGAAGAAAATGGTGATGAATGTTGTGATGGGTTCACTCTTGAGTCTAGGTCAAAGGTGACATAGACAAAGTCTACGATGGAGTGAGCTTACCCAGAAGATGCCTTTTCACTCTAACTTTAAAGAGATTAGGGTTCACTTCCTTTATTTGTATATTACAGTCTGTATTGTAGAATTGTATCATTACAGTCTTGGCTTTTTCACGCCTTCGCCTTTGTCATTCAATCCAGCCCCGACTATAATGTCAATTTTTTCTCACTAGTATCATAATGTACCATTATAGAACTATACACAAGGATTTTAATTCAAGAACAGAATGCAAGGCTACTCAACAGTCGACATTGCTGCATGTAGGAAATAGAACTATTTACATGTCTATCTATCAGCTGAATGAAACAATATCAGTATATTATTTACTTGTAATGTTTCAGGTAAACTTCTGATAAGATGCGCACGTGTCTCTCCAAGATCAGCAAGTGCAGGTGCAACGCAATTGCAGCACAAGTGCGCGGAAAAAGGTGTAACGTAAATTAGATCGGTTTCTTAATTGAGAATTCGCCGTTTCGCATATAATATTTATTTCGTTTGAAGTCTTTATCCTTATCGATTTATCTAAGCTTCGTTTTGTCAAACCGAACCAATTCACATTTGAATATTTAACACTGATAATTATGAAAGCTAATAAATAATTTTTTTGATTGTCGAGTGACATTAATTCAATACGAAAAAAATGCATCGCAAGATTTTTTCTAGAAGAGGGAAACCAAGTTAAATAAAAGCTTGTAAAATATTTTAAATTTGTTCCAACAGTATAATTATAATCCAACAGTATAATAACAGAAATATTATAAATTTGTTAACAGTTCAAATGTGCCTACGCCCTAAACTTATGCATACCTAGAGTAGTTACTCGTAACCGGCGTGCTTGTATGACCAGATGTATGAATGTGGACGAGGCGAAAGGAGTGTGTAAGGATTCTAGCAGGTGGCGGTCCGTGGTTTCTGCCTACCCCCATGGGAAAAAGGCGTGAGTTTATGTATGTATGTGTACCTAGAGTAGTTTTAAATTAATCAGTCCAATATCCAAAACCATTTCAATTACTTCAAAAAAATACGTCGGTTTGTCGTTAGTATACAATGACAGAACATTCAGTGACCATTACATCGTGACACATGTCAACAAAATTGAAATAATATTATTTTGTCGTACTTACGCTCAAATATAATGAATAGTTTATCCATTGAAGTTAATAATTCATTTGATTTAAGTATTATCTTGACAATTATTGCTCAGTTACCTAATTTCTATCGTATCAAGTATATAAATCAGTATTATTTTGCTGCCGACGTGTTTGTGATGCCCTCTAATTTACTCAATTTGTTGTTTTATATTTTACTTTTATCCTGTCTTTATATTGAAAAAATATATTGTCTTTATGTTGGAAAATGCATTACAAAGATAAGTACTTTGTACTGACAATGCATGATTTATATAATATAGGTGTACTTAAAAAAAAAATGAGTACTATACTTAATACCCAATTCCCAAACAACAAAAAGAAAAATCAACGACTGTATTCCAATGAAACCGTTTACAAGCACTTTGGAATTGTCAAAGAGTCAATCAGTTAGACAGAAAGATTACGCTAGTTGCTCGTTCTAAAACGTAGGTAGGCCTCTATGGAGAAGAACGAGCAATGAACTCCACGGTCACTCTTTGGACAACCTAACACACAAACACAAATAAAAACAAATCTGTACTCACTAACAACAGTCGCCAAAACTTGAATTAAAAACTCCGAAGTTCTCAATTTTTCTTTCTCCATTTTCTCCAAAACTCCACTCACTTTTACACACCCTTAATTTTCTCTAGCCAATGATCAAATGACGGCTTTCTATTAATATAACCAACTAAATAGTAGGAGATCATATTGTTATATCTTTAGTAGTATTTGCTGCCACGTTGGCAAGCAAACAAACTGTGGGGCGAATGGCACAATTGTCTTCCTTGTTATCTTATTATTCAATATAGGTAATGCGAAGTGTTTAATGGGTGTTATCTCTTCGGTAGGTCAGGAATTGTTAGGACGGAGAAAGAGGTACTACTGTGTTCGAAGGAAATTATAAAACTACTAGGTTCTGCCTGCGACTTTGTCTGCGTGATTTAACATTACAAATAGTTTTTTTTTTGGGAATGAAATGTTTCCTGTTTCATTAAGGGATAATAGTAGCTACCTATTAGACGAAAAATTTTTAGAATCAGAGTAGTACCAAGTTCCTGAGATTACTGCCATAAAACATGCAAACCCTTTAGTTTTATAATGTTAAAGTACAGCTTAGACAATTACGTTGAACATGGTAATTTCCCCAGAAAATAAGGATCGCCAGATTAGTAGAAGTTTTACCTCTTAAGCGATCTATGAAGGTGCATCTCCTAAAACTAAAAGGGGAGTGGTGACATATTCTATGCTTGGCTAATAGTTAATGGTCGATGACGACTGTCCTTGTAGCAGAAACCCTAACTCAAATTTGTTTGACTTTAGAAGATTGTACCTTGTCAGAGAGCAGAGAACCACCAATTGAGAACTAGTACTGTCTCCAAAAGTGAACGCCTGACGTCAAATGACAGCTTTAAATCATATATGTTTAACTTATTGCTAAGCTTTTAAATCATCTGCTTTTAAGAATCCATCTGTATCTTGTCTGTAAGAGGAGAATTATTTACTCTGCAGTGGGATTATTGCAGACTTGTATTTTTTTTTAAAGGTAGGTCAAACTTAAAATAAAATCAATATAAGGAAAAAAAACATTGATAAACTCAGCTTCAATCTGTCGCGTATTATTTATTAAATTGCATGACTGATAACTGGGGCACTCACCCTTTACTCTGGTTTATTACTGATACGCAAACAAATGCAGACACCCGTATATGTTTGTTGCTTTCTTAAGAGTACCTTACAACTCACTTCCGCCATTTTGTTCCAGACATTTTTACGTCATAGTTTAAATAGACCGAATTAGCTAAGTCAAAATCATTTCATTTATTTCAATTAGACAATTAAAGGTACTTTTGACCGTAATCCACAAGAAAATAATTGAATTGAAACTAGTTGCTCCTTACAAAAGGTAGTTACGTATAGAGAGAAATGAGCAAGTAATCTACACTTACTCTTTAAAAACAAAATATGTATAGCTGTGTATAGCTTTGTTGGCCGTTATACCGCATTTCCAATAGCTAGTAACTTTTTAGAATCTTCGATTGATTGATTGGCGCTGAATTTGCTAACGTTCTTAGTACGAGAATTGGCCATCTGAAGAGCCATTCTAATTCAAACTTTGCAACATGACTGAGTCTGAAATAATAAAAGGCGATTTTTTTCATGTCGACTGACTCATAAAATTTTGTCCAACTAGTATAGAGCAACCTGTACAGCTCTATCATTGGCCTCGTTTAGATCTTGGATGGTATACATCTAACCCCTGGATGTGGAGTGCAGTGGCCAATCTGGAAATCTCTTACCCAATTGCGGACTTAGGTTGGTCGCTGTAAAACTATCTTGGCCAAATGGAGCATTCTTCACCCATCCCAATCGCAGGGCCAGAGAGTTGCCCGTCGTGCACAACCACCTGCACCATCCAAGATCGTAAACACACACCATCACGCCTGAAGTCCCTAAAGGGTTAGACAGAGGTTGGCCAGAGGTGTACCAATATGATATATATAGATATACTTATAAAATAATGCACAGTTCGCCGGTATGTTTAGGTCCCATGTAATAGAATCAAGATCTTGAATTAACTGGAAATTTTAACGTTATGTCTGAATAATGCTACAGGAGTTTCGAATCATATGGTAGGGTTTTGTTTAGCCATTAGGAACAATTTAAAATAACATTATCTGCACAACATACACAAACTAATCTGTCTACATTACATTAATATAGATAAAACAAGTAAATGTTAATAGTTTTAGCAAGTAAACACTCAGCTGTATAGTTTTATTATTTAGGATTATACCAGACATGTCCACGTGTACAATTTGAACAAGAATTCTTTAAATACATGTGACTGTTTTTAATTTACCCTAAGCTGATGAAATTTTGTTAAAATTTATTTAACTTAGGACGGCTTGTTGTGCGTTATGCACACGTACTTTCGTTACGTAGTTATTAAATTATTAGGTAGTTGCTCCCGTACACACAACAGTCTAACAACCACAACAACCAACCACACCACAACCAGTCTAACCAAGAAGTATCGTGTTGCCCAGTTACTGGGTTGTGGAGGTCAGATAGGCAGTCGCTCCATGTAAAACACTGGTATTCAGCTGCATCCGGTTAGACTGGAAGCCGACCCCAACGCTTTTGGGAAAAGGCTAAGCAGATGATGATGACTCCCGTACGCAAAATACGCGCTTAAACTCGTAGCTTAAATACCAATAGGCAGTTACAAAATAATTATTTTTTGTTATTAACTCATTACTCATTTTTTGTTTTCATTTGACAATATTTAATTTCATAATTTATTTATTTCGTAAAAATATCTGACCAACTGTCTTCCCTTAAATTTTTGTAAACCATACTACTACAGGATGTCCGATGGCGGATTTATGTTTTTGAAAGCATATAATTATCTCAGTAGCAGCTCGGAGTTTGGATTTGTGCCCGGTTAATGGCAATAGGCTCGCCCCCTATTACATGGGACCTAAACATACCGGCGAACTTCGGGGAATACAGGCGTATTTGGATGTATGTGTATAATTATCTAAAAAAGTTATCAACGGTGCGGGGTGAGGTGTCATGGTACAAGAGGGAAAGTTCATTTTTTTATTGTAAGAGGTAACATTTTGAAGTACTGGTCCAATTATAATTTTTTTGATAGAAAGCCACACTTTTACCTAGTTTCATAGAATATCTTCTTCTATGGTAGGTATACTTTTTATAATTAACTAGCTTTTGCCCGCGGCTTCGCTCGCGTTAAGAAGTATTCAAACTTTCATCCCCTATTTCATCCCCTTGGGGGTAGAATTGATCAAAATCCTTTCTTAGCGGATGCCTACGTCATAACATCTACCTGCATGCCAAATTTCAGCCCGATCCGTCCAGTGGTTTGGGCTGTGCGTTGATAGATCACTATGTCAGTCAGTCAGTCAGTCAGTCAGTTACCTTTGAGTTATATATATTTAATATATATATATATATTTAAATATTTAGAGAAAACTTATCTTTTGTTTAGAAAATGCTGAATCATTGACTTTCTTCATTGAATTGACAGTGCCTAAATCTTGGCGAATGTCAACCATGCCTTGTTAGCCTAATGGTCAAAAGGCGACTGCTACGCTAGAGGTCTTGGGTTCGATTCCCAGGTCGAGCAAGGTATTATTGGGTTTTTCTATGTAATTCTCAGTATGGGATCGGAGTTAGGATTTGTGCCCGGTTAATGGCAATAGACACCCTATTACATGGAACCTAAACAACACTTAACACTTCTGCCTAACCCTTTGGAGAATACAGGCGTGATGGTATGTCAAAAATAATAAACAAACTATTTAAGAGCAAAACAATGGTTCAGTTCACAGTTGCATCTGATAATATTAATACACTGTATTCATTCAGTTTTAGATATAAACAGCGCCCGTTCTTGTGCACTGACCTCAAATTACTATCTTGTCATTGTTTGTATTTTATTTGTGTTTTTTTTATATTTTATCTGGTCAAACTTAAACTGAAGCTATGTGTAGTAGTCTATAGTCTAGTCTCAAAGTCAAAGTCAAAGCATTTATTTCAATTAGACCATTTACAGGCACTTTTGAATTGTCACGAAGTTACAGTTTAAAATTAGTCAGTTATCTCTAGTTTGTATAGTAGTATGCATAGTCTTTTTTTTTAACGATGGGAAATCATCAAATGTCTTCCTCCGCCCTGAGCGGGGCGGCATTGAGTGTCAGACTTTTACTGACTAAAACCCATCTATGTTCCTTCTTGTGCCCTTTGCGTTCTGGGGGCGGCGGTATCTCTTTCGAACAACCCGCAGCCTCGGAGTTGTATAGTCTGTAGTCTTTCTTTCTTGTATTTTCATTTACTAAATAAAAGCTTGTAAAAACACTGCCTCCCGCATGTAACTTCTTTAGTATCGTGGGTGCGTTTACAAACATATAAACTCATATACACAAACGAGACGAGACCTGGAATACAAATAGTGGTTCCGTGCGGGAATCGAACCCACAACACGCAGCGCAACAGTCAATTGCTCAGCCACGGAGCCAACCATGCCATAAGTGTAAAAAGTAAGTGTCATTTTAGGATCTAATTACTCGATTACCTAGAAAAATCTTTTTAAGTTATATAGCCCGTTTATCGGGGAAGAGTAAAGACTTATATAACATCACGCTTTGACCCACGGGAGCGGGGCAGTAATCAAAGACGTAACGCGTGAGATACCATAGGTACCTATCACCCGGGCACGAGCAAGTACCAATGTGACTACCTATTTTATACGTACTTTCTAAGTAGTAAATGTAAGACTGAAATAGCTTATCCTCATTGAGCAAGCGTGATAATCAAAATGCTCTTGTCTTCTCTCTTTGAGAAGAGGCCTTTGCTTTGAAGTGAGGCAATAATAGGTTATGGTCCTTTAGCTATACATTTTAATCACTGGTTACTATGTATTTATACTTTCGAAAGCATCTTCATAGAGTGTGCCTGTGAATGCATTCTAGAACGCATTAATTTATTATTCAAATGCTTTTTCTTACATAAAATAACAGACACTATTATTTACATAAATTATTATTATTCAGATTTATTTAATTACGTAATCTTTTACGACTGTTACGACAACCAAGGAAAAGATAAAGCTATTCTTAGTAGAGGAATAAAAAGATAATAAAAATGCGTTTGTTTTCACAAATAATGTTTAATACTTACAAAAACTTAAGTTTAATATTTACAAATACGAATAACTTATTTTAATTCGTAAATACAATACATTTTTTACAGCTACAATTTATTAATCTAAAATACTTTTATCGTAGGTTATTTTAATGAAGAAATACTTCATAAATATTTATTTTGAAATAATACGTACACCGCGGGGTACATAGATTGTATTTTATAAATTTCATCATGTGTCTATTATTGGTAAAGAATTAAAATTGAAACTCGGAAATCTTGATGTTTTGACGTATCGCCACATAAGTAGATCATGCCCATCCGCGCAAAACAGGGGCGGTAAGCTAGTTTATAAATTGTATTGGTAATAACTTAAGTGTACATTCTATTGGCAGTGTTATTTATTAATGGTCCTTATTATGCATTCAGTGATGTGAAAGATTTTAAACAAATGTTATTGAATAATTTAAGCATTTAATGTTACATAAAATATTGAAATTAAAAAAATATTTCTCGTATTGTATTTTGTTTAGAGAAATGGATACAGGAAAGGTATGCAATCTTTTAGAACCCAATTGTAATAAAAATTGATATTATTTTAAATAACAAAAATCCTATTGTAATAATATTTGATGATATTTTAAATAAAATAGACGACACAAAACAAATTACACCACACACGACAGTACATGCAATTTTACTGACGGAAAACAATGACAAGAAAAAATAATGCATGCAAAAAACTCGCGACTCGTAAGACGCGGTATCTCACGCGCTGATCAAACGTATGGAATACTGCAGATTTTCCCATGGCAGACTAACATGTGGGAGGCACTGTATTATTGTTGCTAATGTCGCTTCATTCTGATAAAATTCTTAAGTACTACAAATTCGTAACCGGCATAGTTTTATGACCAGCCGGCTTATTCTGTAAGAAATCTCCCTCAGTGAGTGAAGTGAGCTAAAACTGGGCTGTCACTACACGATGCCAGAGATTGACAGGTCGCCACACGCTCACTTCACGGAAGGAGGGTGTTACAGAATAACACCGCAGATTTATGAACGTGGACGAGCGGAAAGGAGAATGTAAGGATCATAGCAGGTGGCGTTCTGTGGTTTCTGTCTAGGGTCCATAGGAAAATAGGTTTGAGTTTATTTTTGTATGTAAAATTGTTGGTCCTTTAACGATATATATCTACTATTGTTAGAAGCTGGGAATTATTTGAGTTTTGAACCCTTGAACATACAAATGCTTTTGTTGTTATAATTATTTTCTTAAATGACATTTAATTCAAAGTCAAACAATTTTTGTTTTGTTGAAAAAATGGATGAATTGGACCATTGACAGGTATTTTTGGATTGTCAAGAAGTCGGTCAGTTAGTCAGAAGATTGAAGCTGATTGCTCGTTCCAAAACGTAGGTCTCTACGGAGAAGAACGAGCAAGAAACTCCACTGGTTACAATGAAAGTGAAGGTAAAACAATAAAAAATAACAAAGATATAAGCCATGGCAGTTAAGAGATGACCAATCCCAACTGACAGCGCCCGTTCACGAACATGACGCATGGATCAGCACCATTTAGCTCAACCATCTTGAAGGGAACCGAATGATCCAACACACGCGCCACCATCAGCGAGACATTTTAGTGAGCATGACAGAGCTCTTAACCAACATGCTCATTGCGTCCAACACATAATAATTAAAAAAATTAATGGCTCTCAATTCTTGTTCTTTTATTTTCTTGTTATATTCATTGCCACCTTTTTCCTTTTACTGTAATTCTCATGTAATATTTCCATTCTATCCATGGAGTTGTTTTCTTTACGGTTCAAGGCTTTATTTCATTTTACAACCACAACATACAGTCCACTCATCACATTCATATTTTTGGTCCTTCGAGCCAGGACAAATATGAAAGTGAATGAAGCCTTCAACCGAAAAGACCAAAATTTAATGGATAAAATTACACTATTGCAAAAAAGGACTGCGAGTGAAAATGGATGACAATAAATAGAATCTGAAAATAAAAGAACAAAACTCCAATTTCAAAATAAATTGCGAATAAAAAATAATAAGAACAACAAAAGAGTTCGTAATACCAACCTGTATTATCATGATCTTAATCTGCCACAGTATTATTAGCAATTGATAACTAATGATAGTCATTAAAAAAATCTACATCATCTTTATAACTTTAAATACTTTGTACCATAACTTACTCTTCATATTTCTGTATATTATCTTTACAACATTCCATATTCATAAATACTTATCAACCTACTGGTATTTCAAAAACAGAATCATCGTCATAGCAAAATGAACCTTTTGCTTTTAAAACAAAAGATTAATTTCGCTATCTCTGTAAACAACAGAAGAATAGCAAAGACCAAACAGATATCTTACGAAAATTTAGCGGAACCTCGGGATTTCTGCCAACAGTATGACACCAGGATACTGCTCATTAATGACGTGAATAGAACTAGACTACCACCCCATAAAGCAGCTGGAGGGGACATGCAGAACCCTGTAGGTTGTGGTAGATCCTCTGCCAAAACAACCCTTAATCCTTTACCAATAATCGTTGAAGGCTCTTGTACAGTACTGTTTCCAAGATGAATGACATCACGTCTCCTCCTCCTAGGATCAATACTTCCAGGGTTAGGACAAACATCGCAGTCAGTCTTGCACAGTTCCACCTCGCATTGAATAATCAGGTCCATTTCATCAGGGAATTTGAAAGCGTTGAAGAACGCGAACGCAATAACAGAAGCTCCGGTGTTCCCAGTGTCTCTGGTCTTTTGGAAAGCACCAAATACTTTCTGTTTCAGGACACAGCCATTGTTATCAGTCAGAGGGACGACATTGCGACTTTCAGAGTCTCTGGCTATGCATTCTTTGACCTGGATATCAAAGCCAGCATCTCCTGTTACTGATACAACTAAGGTCATAGTTTCTCCGATCTTGATTAAGCCATTGGCTTCAGGGCCGAAAGGTCCTCTTCCAGTTTTGATGTCTAGCCTAGCCATGGCGGTATCTCCGCTGAAGTTGCTGGTGATCTGGTTCAACATGCCAACACTGAGAGAATGAACCAATTGCTTTTTCAAGTTGCCTTCCCAGAGACACCTGACTCTTCTGATGTGATCCCAAACCTCTTGTATTCCTACTTCGTTCTGGAGAACAAGTACGTTTTCTAGGTATGCCTGACCTTCATTCTCGAAGTCGCTGTAGAATCGAGTACCACAAGTGTTAAGGCTGACGGTGAAGGAGTACTTGGCTTGGTTGGAGTTCTCTCTGACATAGACACATTCAGGTTCGTTGTAATGGTCTTGAGAATAGATGATTCCATTATACGCTTTGTTGAATTCGATATTGATAGTCATCATATCTTTACCGCAGTCGACTGTGATCTCGTGAATGTGAGGAGGATGACGATCATCATCATCGGTTTGAACTTGTGTCTCCGTAGATCCAGCAACAGATCCACTTACAGTGCTAGAGATCGAGTTGGAACTAGAACCAGTGTTTACACTACCACCAGTTTCTGATGAGATGTAAATTGATTGGGTCGTTTGATCTTGTTGACTAGGTTGGTAACCTGGCTTTGAGTAATCATAGCCTGGCTGAGATGGCTGGGCAGGCTGGGAAGGCTGGTAGCTTGGAGAAGAAGGCTGGTAACTAGGAGAAGAAGGATAACTTGGAGATTGAGACGGTTGGGAAGGCTGATAAGAGGGTGACGAAGGTGACTCTGAAGGTTGGCTTGGTTGGTAACTGGGAGTGGATGGACTTGGTGAGTAGGAAGGTTGAGACGGTTGGTACGAAGGCTGCGATGGTTGATATGCGGGCTGGGTTGGAAGACTAGGTTTGTAGCTAGGTTGGAATGTCTGCTCAGGTTTGTAAGAAGACTCAGGCTGGTACGGTGATTCACTTGGTTGGTAGGATGATTGGCTCGGTTGATACGTAGGGCTTGATGATGATGAACCTTCGCTGTACGCTGGCGATGGTCGGGCGCCAGAAGCTGGGTACCCGACTACAGGCGGCAGGTAGGTGTTTGCCGGTTCAAAAGGTCTCGGTTTCTCTGGTTTCCCTCCGAAGTACTGACGAGCTGAAAGTGTATGAAACAGAAATTAGTAAAGGAAGTTTTTTAGAAGGTTTTATCCAAAAAGACCCACGGTGCTTGTGCCTAGTGATTGCTGGAAAAAGTGATTCGTGCTAAATATTTGGTGTTTGAAGGTCCTACGGTAGTATGTTTCCTAGACTGTATGTTGAATATCTATCTACTTTAATGAATACTTCTGTGTACTCAATACAATCAGACGTTATCGCTCCAAAAATACAATGATAAATACTTAAAACTAATTTAACCTAGTTCTTAAAAACTAGAGTGCACCTTTCCTATTCTTCTGTTGGTACAACCCCTGTATCCACTGCAGCAGATTGTTCACCATATCATCCACCTCCATCTGCTTGTCCGGCTGCAGGTCCGCTGGAAACCATGGTCTTCATCAGCAACCAGGAGTTTGAAACCCCCCACCGACCATTCCACCCACTACTAGTTAGATGCCAGAAGAATACTAGCCGACTGCTTTTGAATTTGTTAAAGCCGATGACAGAATTTAGCAGATTGATTTAGACGAAGAAGGGTTGACAGAAACAATAAGAAATAAAGCAATGGAAACCTATTTATATTTTCATTACGGGGCGTTCCTAAATGGGTTATACCTTCCATGAAATGTGTAGCTAGAATCCATTGACAGCAATATTTTAAGTATGTTCGGGTTATACTTGAAAGTGTAGCAGCTACAACAGGAAAAGTATTTCCCATTTAATACCAAGAATGAAAATAAATTGACATACCAATTCATAAGAAGACAGATTTAGAAAGATCAAAAGAAATACAAAGTGCAAAAGATACAGTATACCAAGGTAGCAGTAATAAAAGAATAATTAAGACTACTAACTACAAAGAATAATTAAAACCTTAATGATTAGCTAAAAGAAAGTAATACTATGGTATTAGTATCTAACTAGCAAACTACAACAAGTATACTTTCACTCCCTGAAATATGGCAGGTTAATGAAAAGTAACCTTGTATATTGTAGACAGATACAGGAAAAATGTTAATAAGATAAGTAGGACTAACTACAAAAAGTGGTGTATTCTGAAAAATCTCTTTCAACGCATTAAGTGACACCTATAACCAATAATTTCAAGAAACAACAGCACTTTATTTTGACCCCTCAAAACCCGATTACATATAATATAAAATATTATATACAGGATAAGTTTTTAACCAGTGCGTAAATTTTTTTTGGTAGTTCAGTATCAGTAATAGAACACATTTCCGTGTTTAGTTAAAAAAAAAAATTAAAAAAATTTCATCCTTATCCGAGTTTGAAATAAGCAAAACATCCAGGACATAATCTATTCGCCATACTATCAATGAAAACTCGCGGCCGCCGCCGCCGCCCGGGCGCATTGCTGGGGTGAGGGGGTGGGGAATGCGCTAGCGCCGAGTGACAATGAAATATGGTTTTTAAGTAAACATGTTTCGTAAGCGATAACTTTTTTTTTTAGTACTAAGACATATCAAAATAAAATATACGTGTTTAATAAAACGTGTTGAAGTTTATTATGGCAAAATTTACGCACTGGTTAAAAATTTTTCCTGTATACCCGATTATATTTCTATTAACAGTAAAATTAGACTTTAAGTTGCTTTGAAGTTGCCAAATAAGTGACGTCACAGATTACTATTGCCATACAACATCTATGGAGAAATTGAGTTGTAAAAAGTATGTCAATTAATAGTTGGTGTCAAGTACCCAATTTAGGAGAAGTGAGTTTGACGTGAGCTGTCATCCCACCTTATGCTAGTAAGGATAGTTCTTCTAATTTTTTACCGAAAGAGATTCTACAGAATAGCACTAAAGGAGACAGTACGTTAAGCAGAGGAATACTAAATGTTACTAAAGAACTAAGTACTACAGAATAAGAAGAAATTAATACAGAAAACAGAATACAACGTTTATGTGTTCAAATAAAATGGATTAATGATCATAAAGCATGTTAACTGTAGATGTTAAGATTGAAAAAAAAAAACACTAGAAATTAGACTAAGGTTTTTTAAAAAAAAAAAAAACATCTATTTTATTTGAACTCGCATTGAAAGATGACAATATTAGGAAAATTTGCAGAGTAAATTGTAAATATCTGTGGCAACTAAATAACCTTTGATTCGAACATCAGTTGGTAAAGAAATTGCCAATAAAATATTTGCAATTTTACAATCTATACATGTCATAAAATTTAGTGAAGACAATTACAAAATTTATGACGAGCATAGCGAAATAAATGAAGACAGAATAAAAGTCAAAGCGAACTACAAAAGAGAAAGTAAAAATAATGTTGAAAACTTAAATTAATTTATTAATATATTTTTTTATTATTTACAACCATTTTTTTACATAGTTGGGAAAAGGCTAAGCAGATGATGGTAAACTACTTTTTTTATTCTTTTACATTTATTAGATTAAGGAGACAAATGAAACTGTTACGCTAAAAGTATCAAAATTATTTATAAAATTTAATTGAGCGAGTAAGTTAATAAGGCAAGGCCCAAGTCATAAAAACTAATGAAAAAATTAGAATAATTCACTTAATCTTTAAAAACCTGTCATTAAAATAGAAAAAAATACTTAATATACTGCTAGAAAGTGAAGACATCGAAAGTATGAAAAATTAATTGCCACCGAAATATTTTGAATAACAACAAAGTTATATACCGTGAAAATATGATGGGTTGCGTAAACAATTTGAATTCTAATCGCGATTAGTCATCTAGAGATAGCTAAACAAAAATATTGTTTGCATAATTTTTAATAATGCTTGCTTTTACTTAATACTGTGCCCGCGAGAGTATCAATTACCGCGGATTGCAGACGGATTCACAGAATAAAAGTAGCTTATGCCATTTATTGGGGTTCAAGCTAACTCCGTGCCAAATTTCATCAAAATCGGTACAGTGGTTTATCTGAAAGTGTATCAGAAAGACTGACAGACTTTGGCATTTATGATATTTATTAGTATCAAGTATCAATAAAATTGGTCGTGGTAACTGATTCTGAATATTATTTTGATCAATTAAGTTATCAGCTTCAAAGTAAGACTAAGAGGATAAAGCAGAGTTCAGGGAAGTTTTAAAATAGCATTATTACCTATTAAAAAAATGGCAAATACAAATATTTGTATCGCGATTACATCGCATAAGAATGATGATCTAAGCTAAAACATATATAGAAATAGAAAGAGGTGCCACGCGAGTGCAGCCGCGGGCAAAGCTGTGTATTAAAAGTGTCGAGAAATGTCAAAAAGTATCAAGAAGATATATAAAGTATCAAGAAGGTAGAAGATAGCTCCAAAAGCGTGAAATGACGTGTAGCTTTAGTGCCATTGCTTGTAAACTTTATTTAGTGAATGCAAAATAGGTAGCATTTAGGGAAACTACTTTTATTATTGGTTGCAAATTAATAATTATGCTAGCACGCAATGTAACGCACTTAAAGCATTGTGCTTACTGGCGCATCCAGCAGTAAAGGGGTCTTGGGGGTATTTAGAGTTAGAACATTTGAAAGCTTCTTTCGTAATGTGATTTGATCCAAACAAAAAAAAATGTAATGATTGTAATGATGGGGAAAACACGAAAAACATATAACTTATGGGTTCATTAATTATCTTTTTAAAGGTAGGAATATTTGAGGATGTAGTGAGCATTACACGTAAATCATTCTCAGAGATATTACAAAGATTAACAAGACAAGGAAAGTAAGTAGGGATTGAGAGTGTCATCAAATTAAAGAAGACTGGAATGGTTTTATCTAACAGTTCAAGGGTCCTAGCGCTTAGGCAAAGACTTATTTGAAGATTTAGTCGTCTACTAGCAATTGGCTGTGTAAGTGTGTTAAGTGGTACATTCAGGTACATCATGCATTGATTATATCGATGGTTACCGAAAATAAACATTAAATCATAATACAGTGAATTCAATTTGTAACACCAAGAGTCCTCCTTTTACATCGAATTTCAGAATATTTTTTATTTTCAGTTTTTTCAGATTTTGGAGACTAAGAACTACTATGTAAGAATATTACAATTTTACTAAAGACCCGTCTAAAATAACGGCATTATTATTTATAAAAAGATAATTTATAATTAATTATTTACTCTACTCTCGAACGAAAAATTAATGTGACAAATTGTCAAGCGCACGTAAACTCCTGTCATTGGTTGTCGATAATTCCGTCAACCAATCACAGCAGCCCACGCGCGTGACAATTTGTCAAATTAATTTTTCGTTCGACAAACAGAGTTTGATTTTAGAACGCGTTATAAAAAGAATGCTGTTTTGACATTCAAGTAACCATCGACAAATCAGTGATGTTAACCCAAAAAGGTTGCACATAAAAGGCTGTATCTGTATGTGTACGTACCAGTTTTGCGTTTTCTTGCTTCTGTAAAACATATATCGATTAATCTAAATACGTAAAAAAATAAACATCTTACACACATAAATACTTAGATATTATTTACATATATTTTTACAAAATGTACAACAGACTTAAACTTACAAATAAATCTTAAAATTTAACATGCATTTTCGTATTTATACAGGCACTTTGCGAAAAGTGCTTCCACCACAAATAATGTACAAAAATACCTATTTACATCTCTTCATTAAAATATTACGAAAATAATTAACCCATATTAAAATGAATTATTCCGATCTGCCGCCCTGTTTGTCCCCCTATGCTGACAGATCGGAAAAGAAAAGTTTGATCTGCCCCCCTTTTAGCAACGAGGGGTCTGTTTAAACTTTATCTTTCTCTCTATCATTGATAGGGGGACAGATAGGTTTAAATAAAGTTCGATCTGTCCCCTTAAGGGGACAAAACAGGGTGACAGATCGTATTAACCCATTTAAATCCTGATATAAACATAACATAGAAGTTAGTGTATAATGAAATAACTCAGAAAAAAAAGTTTAATTCATTATATAAATAATTTAAATTAATTATTTACATTCCTAACCATTATTTCTGCATATTATACAAAACGCTTTTTACTTTATCTTTCACATAATAATTATTATAAAACAAGCTTCGGCCCGCGACTTCGTCCGCGACAAAGTTAATACATTATCCCACGGGAACCATACATTCCGGGATAAAAAGTAACCTATGTGCAATTCTAGACTATAAACTATCTCTGTGTCAAATTTCATTCAGATCCGTTCAGCCATTCTCGCGCGATTGAGTAACACCCATCCATCCATTCATTCAAACTTTCGCATTTATAATAATAGTAAGTTATGCTGTAATTTGAAAAAGCGTGGCGATAGACAGCGAATTAATCGCGAAATAATCGATTACAAATATGCAAATCGATTACTCGGAACCGGCGTGCTTGTACCTATACCTCGACTAGGTGTATGACCGTGGATGAGGCGAAAGGAGTATGTAGGAATCGTAGCGGATGGCGTTCTGTGATTTCTACCTACCCCTCTGGGAAAAAGGCGTGAGTTTATACGTACGAATGTATGTAAATATTTTTTCTCGTTTGGAAATGCAAACGAAAAACTTATGATGAACACAATCTAAAGTGAAATGAAAAGCAACGTTAAGCTTCTAAACTACTAAAAATCCCAGAATATACACAGGGGTATTTTGTGAACCCTTTGAAAAAAACGGTAATTTAAAAAACTAAAAAACCCGACTGCTATTCTTTAAAAATCCCTAAAACAAGATAAATTGTAGCAGTCGGGACCCATTCTAGAAATGGAGGATTAGTGAATTGAGAGCACATACCTATATTACATTGCAGATGGTCCCGAATGGGTCCCGACTGCTACAATTTATCTTGTTTTAGGGATTTTTAAAGAATAGCAGTCGGGTTTTTTAGTTTTTTAAATTACCGTTTTTTATTTTTTATTTTTTTAGTGTTTTGAAAAAGAAATTAATATACCCAGTATCACTCTTACAGTAAATACGAATCTAATGACACCTCTCAAGCTAAAATCCATCGAGCCGTTCAGGCTGCAGAGCGATCCAAACATTTGAATTTGGCGCCAAAAATCCGCCATTTTGATTTTTTTATTTTGACATACCCAGTGTCACTCTCACAGTAAATACGAATCTAATGACACCTCTCAAGCTAAAATCCATTGAGCCGTTCAGGCTGCAGAGCGTGCCAAACAATTATACATACATACATACATACATACATACATACATACATACATACATACATACATACATACAAACATACCCTCGAAAAACATAACCCTCCTTCTGTCGCAGTCGGGTAAAAAAGCTTTCAATTATTTTTTTTTACTCTTGGAATCTCGGTTTTTTATGAACAAAAGCCTATTTATTCCTTTTTTACCCGACTGCGACAGAAGGAGGGTTATGTTTTTCGAGAGTATGTAAGTATGTATGTATGTATGTATGTATGTATGTATGTATGTATAATTGTTTGGCACGCTCTGCAGCCTGAACGGCTCAATGGATTTTAGCTTGAGAGGTGTCGTTAGATTCGTATTTACTGTGAGAGTGACACTGGGTATATCAAAATAAAAAAAAGCAAAAAATAAAAAACGGTAATTTAAAAAACTAAAAAACCCAACTGCTTTTCTAAGTATTTATGAAAAAGCCCTAAAACAAGAAAGTCGTTGTACCCGATTGCACTTAAAATTGTAGCAGTCGGGACCCATTCTAGAAATGAAGGCTTAGTGTAGGTTTTGAGAGCGCATACCTATATTACATTGCAGATGGTCCAGAATGGGTCCCGACTGCTACAATTTTAAGTGCAATCGGGTACAACGACTTTCTTGTTTTAGGGCTTTTTCATAAATACTTAGAAAAGCAGTCGGGTTTTTTAGTTTTTTAAATTACCGTTTTTTATTTCCGAAAATAACATTGGATGGTATACAACCCGACGCCTCACGCGATGTTAAGTGGTCATCTGCAATACCAGAGGCCTTACAAATGTGTTGCCATCTCAGAGACAAAGTTGAAATGCTTCATGTGCCTGTAATTACACCGGCACTCACACCCTTCAAACCAGAACACAGCAACGCTGCTTTGCGGCAGAAATATTTATGGTGTAGTACTTCCCAGGACGAGCTCCTTCACAAAGAGCTCTACTACTACTATCCCTATTCTATTCCTGACTAAGTCAACACCTAAAGATTCGGCAAATATGCATATCATTACTTAATCCCTGCTAATTATCACCTTCAACAAAAGAAGTATTGAATAATGAGATAACTTTGACAATATTGACGGTTTTTGCGACCGTACAATACTATTCACGCGACTCCAAGTTACGTAAGGAGCCCAAAAGTGTGACATTGTGTACCCAATGTGTGAAGTGTGTTTGTGTGAAGCTTGTAATGTGTACAGTCACGAGCAAAAACATGTATACACTTGGCAAAAATGAAAAGCAATTTTCTCGTGAATGAACAATTGCAACGTTGAGATAAGATCGATTTCATAGTAATATAGGATCCAGAATATGATATTCGTAACACCACTATATTTTAATCGATCCTTTGGGCAGAAACTGCTTTAGAATGTCGCTAAGTATACATATATATACATGTTAATGCTCGTGACTGTACGGTTGAAGGCTGTATTAGGCATTCTGTTATGTGGTTTTTTTCTATCCAGTTTGAGCTTCACAATCGATTATTTACGTTTTTTCGTATCGCTTTTGCTGTGCAAAGAACTTTTATATTTATTTCTACTTTCTCTTCTGTTTTGAAGTAGTTATTTTGTGTGTGTATTTTTGGGGATCCAAATAGGCCCTTGTTACTAAGACTCAGTTGCCTGTATGTATCTTTAGAACAGTAACAGGCAGATATTTGACAAACAATCCAAATACAAGAATCATATATTTTTTGTATGTATTGTTAAATATGATACGGACTTATACTTGACCGGTTTATACGAGCTTCTTTATCACTTTTAATCATATTCATATCTGCTTAGTACGTTAACTAGTTCTAATATTGAGACTGATGTTTCCCAATTACTTGTAAACTATGCTATCACCACACTAGTTTACTCTCACAACCGCGACAGTGTGGTTGATCGTAAGCACAGTAGCTTTATGTAATTGACTGTACTATCACTTGGTTAAGCAAACATTAAAAATAACTGTACAGACTGCGTGTTCCATACAAAGCGAAGTTTGATTGGATATTTGACACTATAATAATAAAAGGACCACAGGGTCCCGAGATACGTTACCAAATAATTCAAAGACAATTTCTCTCAAAAAGTAAACCTGAAAATCCGAGTTATTTTCAATTAACTAATTAGTAAAATTAGATTTTTAGTTCCATATTAATCAATAAATAGTCAATCGAGTTGTTTAATAAGTGGCGTGTCACAGTCTATACAAAATCTATGGGGAAACCACGTTTTGACCGCTCATAAAAATTATGTCAATTGATAGGCGGTATTCAGTAGCCAATTCCGAAATATATCAGGATGTAAACGTTACGATTAACATTCATTTATTTTGACATCACCGAGAGAGGCCTAGGCATGAGTGGAAGGCAATGGGACGTTTGCCCAGCAGTGGGACTATACAGGTAGAAGAAGAAAAAAAAATCCCTTCTTTTTTTTCATTCCATATGAGTAAGCTCTTGACTAGTCTAGGTCAGATCGTTTTAACCGAAGCTTACTCAATAAAGTTAGGTGTTACATACTTAGCAGACGAGAAAGTGTCACTAACAACCGTTCTATTGCACCAGGTACCAGGAACGCATAAAGTGCATAAAGCATACAACTTAGTTGTTAACAATAAAACGGTGAGCATGTGTCAATAAACATGAGCTTGTGTGTTGAACTATGACATAAGTTCCTGGGAGGTGCGAAGCGTATAATTGTTTAAAACTAGGTTTTGCCTGTGACTTCGACCACGTTAAATTAGATATATTGTCCCTCGGGAACCGTGCATTTTTTTCGGAATAAAAGTATCCTATGTGTATACCCAGTGCCAAATTTCATACAGAACCGTTCAGCCGTTTAAGCGTGCAAGAGTAACAAACATACATCCATCCTCACAAAATTTGGCATCTATAATACTAACTTCGGCCCGCGACTCCGTCCGCGTCATATTTGTTATATTATCCCACTGTAACTATACATTTTTTTTCGGAATAAAAACTCACAAAATGCAATCAAACTACAATCTATCTCAGTGCAAAATTTCCAGATCCGTTCAGCCGTGTAAGCGTGAAAGAGTAACAAACATCCATCCATCCATCCATATCTATCCTCACAAACTTTCGCATTTATAATATTAAGTAGGATAGTAGAATTACTAAATAAATTAAAGGATATTAGAAGGAAGTAGGATTATAAGTAGGCTATTAGGATTAAGTAAGAATTAGGATAGGATAAGGAAGTAGAATTTTACATTTGTGTATGTATTTGCAAGAAGTGATTCATGCTCTATTAGGATGCACTTCTAGAAGTTTATCGTTAAAAAATAATTATAATTTATTCAAATGCGTGTGGTGGTATTTAAGTCGGTTTATTAGAATGGTGAAGGGAGAAGGTACTCACGGAAACGAGATGAGCTGTCGGCGGCACCGGCGGTGGCGGCGGCGCACGCGACGATCGCACAGAGCGCCACTACAGCGCATATGCGCACCATCTGCAAATAACAAAAACATTTAATAAATATCATTTTTAGGATTTATAATTTTAATGAGGACTACCGATAGAACTGAAAGCTTAATGTCATATTAGCATGTCGGTGACGCGGTCATAGTAGCATGACGGTGACGCGGTCATTGTAGCATGTCGGTGACGCGATCATAGTAGCATGACCGGTGACGCGGTCATAATAGCATGTCATAAGTTTTTTTTTTTAAAGTTGGGAATTATTAAGTGACCTCCCTCGCCCTGGGCGGGGCAGGAGGGAACCCATAAGTTATGCCTCTATTAAATATTGTACAACGTAGATAAAGAATGTTTCACTTAAAAAAATATATTGACGTAGTTGAAAAAAGAAAATGAATGCCAAGCATCGTTCAATAGTACCTAACCGTTGAATACTAATTTTAATTCAAAATTCGAACGGCAAAGCTTACTACATACAAAGAACTCTACGTACATAATTAAAATCTAATGGAAATATAGAATTAGACAATCTAAACAATTATAAACCATTTCAGAATTGCTTTAATTATAAACAAAAAAAAAAACATCAGAAGGCCAATTTGCTAATAAAAAACGTTCAAAATGTAGTCGCAATTTCATCTCAACGAATAAAAAATTATGATATTTTTTGGCAGATTGCGACTGAGATATTAGATTGCGATCATTCCTTAATTAAGTAGAATTGCTCCTTCGATATTGGTTATTTGAACTTATTTATGTATGAAAGTGTGTACAGTTGCAAACGTACCTACAATATAGAAGAAATTCTTAGCGTGGAGAAGAAAAAAAATACACCCGACTACGTAAAAAAATGAACTCCTTTTGGGCTTCGCCACAGTCGAATAAAAAAGATGATAAACCCCTAATCAAATCACAAAATAGACGCCTCCCCCTGATTCCAGTCAAAAATCAAAGTAATACAAGACAAGGTTCAATTAACATAATAGGCTGAATAGATAAATCTATTGTTTGATAAGTCTGGGAATCGAACCGGAGTCTACAATGAACAATTACTTAACGTGTAACGTGAGACGGTCGACGCAACGCAAACGCGTACGTAAACGTTAGGTTTACGGACTTGAAAATGTAGATCATTGGATAGGCTTATGAAGTGTTCAAAAAAGTATTGTTTTAGTAGGTCGATTGTAATCATAAGTCGTAAAAGTTAATTAGATGACTTGATAGCTTAAGGTCCTAAGCGCGACTGCTACGCTTGAGGTCTTGGGTTCGATTCCCAGGTCGAGCAAAGTTTTATTGGGTTTTTCTATGAAATTTTTAGTAGCATCTTGGAGTTAGGATTTGTGCCCGGTTCATGGCAATAGACTCGCCCCTTGTTATATGGGACGTAAACATACCGACGAACTGTGGGTGTACATTGCTACACCTCTGCCTAACCCTTCGAGGAATACAGGCGTCATGGTATTGTATGTACAATAGTTCATTTCAAAGTCACAGCAATTATAAACAAAGACCACATACACGTAATTGCCCGATCGGTTTTTATTTCTCGCCCATTGATAATTTCCGACCAAACAATTGAACGTTCAATTACGGGCCAGCGTGGCCCATTGTGTGCAGAGCCATCACAATGGTCACGAGATAAAACTGTCACACCCGGATGAGCATGACACCTTCTTTAATAATTCAATAGGGTTAAAAACCTGCGACTGAGAACTACGTGAGGAGAAAACTATTGTTTTTGAATTTGGGGTCTTTTTGACCTCTGATGCAATGAGTTCATTTAGCGTAGACGAGCGGTTGGAACGCTGCGTTTGGAACGTCGCGTTTTAAGAATTTGACGAGTGACTATGAAATTGTTTAGTTAAATGAATTGTGCAAACAACGTTTTTGTTTTAGTTGTATTGATATAGTTTCAGGTTAAGAAGTAAACGTGAAAATACAAAATTTATAAGTGGTTATTTAATTATAATTTTAAATTAAATAAATATTGTACCAAAATATTTATCAGTCCTAACAGCTAATCTTAATGAAGACTAGCCATGTTTGAAATACTAAGTTTGTGTGCAAAGTCAGGTACATTCCCTTTAATGCATACACTTGTGCTCCATTTAGGTTTCACTCCATCGATAATCCAATCCGAAAAAAGAAAATATTTACCACAAAAAGAGAAAAAGTAAATACTACTAAGAATGTAAATACCTATTTAACTCTTCAAATACTAATGTATTAATCCACACACAAAAACAATAGGAAGATATCACAACATTGTACTATTTTTATGATCTAGTATCACATTACTAAACCGATCAATGATAACCAAAAACAACACTCCATTGCATTGATATGCATAATTAAAGGAAAGGAAAGAACATAATTCATTTCCCACAAGCATTGTTCACACATAGAGCCATTGTTCGTGTAATCATATGTATTAATAAATTCAGACCACCATCAATCTCATTGCAACATTTTGAACGTAAAACGGTTTTATTATGTTATTCTGAAACTGCTTATTTACTGGTGAATTGCTGTATTATTTTGTCTACATTGGTGTAGTGCTAAGTGGCAATGAATAGAAATAGCTAGGAAGATTTTTGATTTTAAACTAGCATCTGCCCGCGATTTTGTGTGCGTGGAAGTCAAATATACACACCATAAAACTGCAGTGTGGTATAGCTTTCTAGCGTTGAAAGAATTTTTGTAATCGGATCAATATTTTCAGAGGTGATCTTAAACAAACAAACGAATAATTATATACCAAGCAGAGTTGTACCAATGTACACCCACAGTAATTCTAATTTGACCTTTTAATAATAATTTAAGCATATGAATCAAGTTGAGATAGTCCTTTTTTTTTAATTTGATGAAAGTCTTTTGAATTAGAGAATAGAAATCATTCATGTTATCTCTTATTAGGACCTATCACTACCTTGCCTACCTTTAAACAACTAGCTTATTTGATACAAACGCTCGTCTACCACACCGAGATTATTAAGATTGCTTTTGGCGTGGCGTGAAATAGGGTATATTCTGCCAAAACAAACCAACACATGTCTATTTTATTAGCATTTTTTGGAATAATTGTAATGATTTTGGATATTTACGATGACACATTCTTAAGTTTCAGAAGTACATTGAACCGTTATTGCTGAATAGTAATGTAACACATTTAACACATTACATTACAACAAAATAAATCAAATTGTTAAGAAAAGGTGGGATGGCCCCTTTTAGTAGAACTTCACTCAAATATCACTTCACTTAAATCAATATTATGATTACGACCTCATAAACGCTCGTCTACAACTCAAAGATGTACAGTCAGTTACATAAACAAGATGTATGCCGAGAACACTCTAAGTATCACTGTTGCACGTCATATTACGTAATAGTGCGTTGTCATATTATGACACTTGACCTCACGACTGTACAGTTTAGAAAGGAAGCGATTTTCTATCCGATCTTTTTTTTATCACTTCCATATTTGTGAGAATCGGAAGATTATGTGGTTATAGGAATCGAGTTAGGTAATAATCGATTAATAAAATATAGTGTGATAATGTTTGTATTATTATGTGAAAGACTTCATCTAAGTATTATTAAATTATGGGGAATGTTACATCTTGCGTTTCCTGCTATATATTATGTTTTGTTAACCGTGGATGTTGTTAAATAAGACTAGAAGATTAAATAAATAGGTATTTTATGTCATTCTCACTTCACCTAAATTCTGCGACTGAGATTTTTACAGAATAACACTACTAAAGCTAAGAATTTTTTTATATTTTTAAATGATTTTTTTTATACTAATATTTAAAGATGTAATTTATATGTAATCTAATGAATAAATGAGAATAATAATAGTGAGCTATCATTGGCAATTTACGGGAAGTTGCTTATTTTAGATGAAATGATGGTTGACGCTTGATAAAATGGAGTCAATTTGCTATAATTATTCACATAAGTACATTTAATAACAGTGTTCCAGTATTGTATTAAGGTATTTAAACGATCGATGTTTTGTCGCCCGTGTGCGTTGATATATTAGAATTCATATGCTCCGAGGGGCTTAAGTTTAATTCACCTGCACAGCATAGATCGGCAGTTTAAAATCAAAATAACTTATTCAAATGTAAACAACCAAAGCACAGTCCGGTTTGTTAACCTTGATCTTATTCTGCGCTCACGACTGGGTCATTCATCTTTGATCCGAGACTTAGGGCTGTTACAATTTATGCGTTTTGTGACAGACTGCTGCAACACTGGAGCTGTCTGAGAGAATGGATAGTTGTCTTTTCATACAATAACAGTCATAGTAATATTACGTATGCTAATATTTCTAGTGGCTACCTCATCATCTGCTTAGCCTTTTCCCAACTATGTTGGGGTGGGTTTCCAGTCTAACCGGATGCAGCTGAATACCAGTGTTTGACATGAAGCGACTGTCTATCTGACCTCCACAACCCAGTAACTGGGAAACACGATACCTCTTGGTTAGACTGGTTGTCAGACTTCTTGGCTTCTGCTTATCCGTAACGACTGCCAAAGATCTGGGAATGACAGCCGAGACCGTAAAGCTGTTTTACGTGCTTTCCGAGCCACGGGGGTGTCACACCACCAACTTCCAAACTCTGGGTTGTTAGTACCAGTAACAACCCAGATCGTAATAGGTAGCCACCAACTTCCAAACTTCCAGAAGTTTGGAAGTTGGTGGCTACCTATTACGATTCAAAAGATACAACCCTGTGAAATACAGACAGACGGACGACTGTTTGGAACAATACACATACTATCGCGCCTGTATTCATCGAAGGCTTAGGCAGAGGTGTACCAATGTACATCCACAGTTCACCGGTGTATTTCGGTCCCATGCAATAAGAGGAGAGCCTATTACCAATAACCGAGCACAAATCCTAACTCCGAGCTGCTACTGAGAATTTCGTAGAAAAACTCAATAACACTTTACTCGACCAGGAAAGCGAACTCAGTAATAATGTAATACGCAATGTGAAAAAGTCTACCTATTACAGTTTAAAAGAAACGCCTTATGATGTAAAAAAATATATAATTCTCCAGGCCGATTCCGGCCACGGCGGCTAACCTAAACGCAGACTAGCCACGTACGCAGGAGATATTATAGTGCACAAGTGTGTGCGCAAACAAAGGTGCACTCCCTCTTCCCTAACTCTCATAGCCCGATGGGATGGCAATCCGACACGACCGGAGAGAGATCAGGCGCAGGACCAACGGCTTTACGTGCTTTCCGAGACACGGGGGTGTCACACCACCAACTTCCAAACTCTGTGCTGCTACTGAGAAACTCCTAATGGAAAAACCCAATAACACTTGTTGCCCGACCTGGGAATCGAACCCGGGACCCCTTGCTCAGCAGTCACGCTTGCGACCATGAGACCAACGGGGCCTTATGATAAAGAGACGACAAACGACTGAACGGAAGAGCAAAAGCAATATTGTACTTTCACCCCTATAAATCGCTAGAATATTAAAAGTCAGCTGACGACGACTAGACCAACGGACAAGGTAGTTTAGTGTTAGGTAATCTACGATATAAATGATTATTTCTCTGATGAATCATAAAGCTGTTAAGCGCATTCCTATTAGAATCTACATTAATCATTTGCTATGTTGTAATACGACGATTAGCTTCAAGCAATAGTACTATTCATGTCTAGTGAATATTATAATTACAATATACTATAAATACGCATATTGTAGGACCGATAATTGTAGCTATCTTTAGGAGGTCTATGTCCAGTGGTGGACGTCATTAGGCAAATAATAATATGATGATAATGGTGAATATTTAATTTTACTTATTTTTAGGAACGATCGCAACCAAATCTCATTGGCAATCTGTCAAAAATGCCTCTAATTTGCCTCCATTTTTTGACATGTATTGTCTCCATTTGTTGATATGTAAATGCGATAAAATTTGGACGTTTTTAAGTAGTGGTATACAAAATACAAATCATGTACAAAATACATGATACAAGAGAAATTCCTTCCTAGAAAACGCATACCGTTTTTTTAAACAAAAAAAAAAGAAACATGTGTTTAAAGGTCTAGCATTTTTTACATTATGTCCGATACATTCGATAACTGATGATTACCAGACGGCTTAAAACTATGTAACCATCACACTTCAAAGCAATATAATACCGAATCGCGGCAACAGCAATATATCAAGCAGTGTGACGGCACTTTCCCTCCATAACCTAGGTTCCTAGGTCCATTATCTAGGTCTGCCTAGGTCTCGTGGGAGCCCTCGGATACGATCTAGTGCTAACAAGACGTGTGGCACGTTTTGTCGCCTGTCTAACAGCAACCATCTTGCTTTCAATGGGGTATAGTTCTGCCAAATCGCACGAACTGACGTTAATTTCTCCGATTTATAGAAAATTATTGGATAAGATTTAGATGTTCATTGAACTGTTATTGATGGATAGTAATTGAACACATTTATATTATATTATGTATGTGTAGAAATACTAATAAAATCAGCTTGTTACTGTCTCACAGCAGAGCAAAGGCCTCTTCTCACACAAAGTTCACCACGCTTGTTCAAGGCGGATTGGCGATTACAGGCAAATATTAGAAGTCCAGGTACACAAAAAATATGATATATTTTTAAATATTATTAGAGAAATAAATTTGAAAATACAGAAAACAGTACCCCCCGTTATTAAGAATAGGGTCTAAGCTACCAGCGATTAGGTCTCCTGAAAGAAGAATCTCCGAATAATACGCGTCGTGTCCATTAGTACCGCTTTCTGAATCAAGCCCAAGGCAATAAGCTCACCCCCATTACATGGGACCTAAACATACCAGCGAACTGTGTAACCTTTCGGGATATACAGACCTGATGGTTTGTTATTCAATGTTATTTCGCGTAACTGTAGTAATTTTTGCACGTAACCTTTTCTAAGAATTGCTGCACTGTCACCTTACAAAACTTACAACATCCATCCAAAAAGGCAACAAATAAACCACACAGACTTCGCAATAGTAACATTACAATGATCACAATACTCTAATATCGATCGTCATAACTTATCGACGATCTATCGATGTATTATTCGTCTAGTCGTCCAATTGCAATACTCTTCCTACTAAGCAACTGTGTGGTTTGATAACAGTGATGTCTTGTGATTACGCAATGGCTACATTATGTTCAATGTGCTTTTTGAATGGTTATGCAAATGTGGTAATGTTGCTTTGATGTTTGATCCTCGAGTCTATACTAATATAAAGAGGAAAGATTTGAATTTTTGTTTGTAACGAATAAACTTAAAAACTACTGGACCTATTTCAAAAGTTATTTTGCTTTTAGAAAGCTACATTATCACTGAGTAACATGTGTCGTGATGGCTCAGTAGTTAAGGCGCCCGCCTCTCATGCACTAAGTTGTGGGTCCGCAACAGGGCACGGGTAAGTACCAATGTGACTTTTTCTAATTCATATGTACTTTCTAAGTTTATCTTGGACATCACTGGCATCGATAATCATGTCAGAGGCCCTTGAGGTGGTTAAGAAACTCTGACACTAGGGTGTGTGAGGTCGTTGGACCTTTCTCCCCACACGATAAAGAAAACTGAGTAATATAGGCTATATGACATCACGCTGCGAGACACGGGAGCGGGGCAGTAACCAGAGATGTAAGCTAAAGCGGGTGAAATAAGCAACGCCACGGTCGAAGTCGCGGGCAGTGCGCTAGTCTATGATAAAATATCTAATGTAATAAAATATTTGTCAGTGTTAAAGTTCAGGACGGTCTTAAACGAGCTATTATTAAATTGGTTGTTAAACTTTAAGCGAGATTTTGAATTACAATTTGCAGTTAATTTTTTATTGCCTGTAAATTTATTAAATGCTTTGACTTTAATATTAATTATCAGCTAAATGTCCCGCGGTGTTTGTCATCCACGTTCAGTTACGTCTTTGGTTACTGCTCCGCTCCTCTTCAGCATAGCATGATGTTCATATAAACCTTCACCGCATAAAAATCAGTTGCGTAGTTTAAACGATCTAAGCATACAGACTTTGTTTTATACTATGTAGAGATAATTTTAAGTTCAGGTCCAGATACTGCCTCGTTAGCCTAGTAGTTCTAAGCACGTCTGCTACGCTAGAGATCCTGGGTTCGATTCCCAGGTCGAGCAGAAAGTGTCATTGGGATTTTCTATGAAATTCATAGTAGCAGCTCGGAATTTGGATTTGTGCCCGGTTAATGGCAATAAGCTCGCCCCTTATTACATGGGACCTGAATATACCGGCGAACAGTTGGTGTACATTGGTACACCTCTGCCTAACCCTTCAGGGAATGCAGGCGTGATGGTGATGGTCTCCTACAAAGTTTTCCTTAAAAAATGACGATCTTTTTTTTATTTTCTACTTAATTTTTTTTAAGGATAGGAAATCATCAAATGACTTCTGCCTATCTAGACGGAGCGGAAGAGAGTGTCAGACTGTTAATGACTAAAACCCATCTGTGTTCTTCCTAATGGCTTTACATTCCAGAGACGCGGTGCCTCTTTCGAACGAATTCCGCAACACTGGCAGATTAAATAAGCTGCTTAACTTATTAATTCCGCGACTGTCCAAAGGAGAATTGCTGAAAGGCGACTAATAAAAGGAATTTCTAGGCAGATGTGAGTAGCAACGCCAGGCGGGGACGCCCTAGAAAGACCTACCCTGACCTTATTGGTGAGGTTCTTCAGAGAGGTCGGGTGTGCAACTGTGCAGTACTCGTAACCGGCGTGCTTGTATGACCAAATGTATGAACGTGGATGAGGCGAAAAGAGTATGTAAGGATCGTAGCAGGAGACGTGTGGTTTCTGCCTACCCCCATAGAAAAGAGAGGTATGTCCAATGGGTGGTCTATGAGGCATTGCATACAGCATTCATCGTGAAAATCATAATCATAATAATAATTACGAACTCTCACTAAATGATCTCCACCATTACAGCCATTAAAGTGGCGAGGACCACCTCATAAATTATGTATGACTCTGATTAATATGGTAATACCATCTATGGTAAGTATGGCAACATTCTCTGTCCGAAGCATTTCCGGTTTGCACTATGACTGTGGAATATTTAGGTAGTCTATTACTTTTATGCAGATTTTGTTTTGTTTATTTGCATATAATTTATGATGTGTGATGCTATTGAAGCTTTTTGAAGCCATGGCCTAGTGGTTACGGCGCTCTCCTCTAATGCACCAGGTTGTGGGTTCATAAGCGAGCACGGGCAAATACTAGTGTGACTTCTGCAATTTCGTATGTACTTTCTAAGTTTACTCTGACTATCACATCACCGATGTCAGTGATGTCCAAGATACAAAGTTTTTCTTTTTAAGTATGGGAAACCAACAGATGACTTTTTCCGCTCTGGGCGAAGCGGAAAGAGGTGTTAGACTCTTACTGACCCCGAACCCATCCGTGTTCCTCCTAAAATGCCCTTCGTGTTCCAGGGCTGCGGGGACTATTTCGAAATCAAGAAGAGAAATCCTGAACTCTGATTTCAGACAGTACAAGTATAATACGATCCAAACTTAATGGTAGTGCAGGTCAAGTCAATAATAATTTTGGCTCCATAAAATTACTTCCTAGCTAAGAATAATTAAATGTAGCCTAAAGTATTCTTAACTCGAAGAAACCTGCGCAAACCTGAACTCGCAGCTAACTTCCGAGCCTAATAAGATATGAGCGTCTAATAAGTGCATACGAAATCTCTCAATCTTGCAATGTTTTGTGAAATATTGTCACCAGTCATCAAGACAAGGACGGTCGTACAAGGCTAATGCAGTTTGCAGTAATTGTTCAATATTAAGATTCAACAGTTAGTTTCACAATATCGAGGACTTTGTGCAGACATTATGACTATGTTTGTCTTCATTTGTACAAATCTGAGTGAATTGTGAGTGTTTTTGTGAATATTACTAGGTTCTGCCCGTGACTTCGCCCGCGCGTGTTTTCATTCTTGTTAACTTACATCTTTGGTTACTGCCCCTCTCCCGTGTATCGTAGCGTGATGTTATATAGCCTATGACACTCACAAATAACGTGGCTTTCTATGGGTAAAAGAATTTTCAAAATAGGTTTAGTAGATCTAGAGATTGCCCCTTACAACCTCACAAACTATCGCTTACTACTAATCTACATTCTTTTTTTAAGCTCGTTCTGTTACACTTTTGATCAATGGCTTAAATTGTTTTGTTTTTCTATCGTACATTATTTTGCATCTGGCATGTTATCTCTTCACCACCTATAGTTGACTGGTAGAGAATGCATTTGTACTTTTTGTTGCATAAAGTTTAAATTAATAAATGGCCGCTATCAAATTCAAAAATAAAAACCAAATTTTTCCACTTCCAAATTCAAATCATATTACGCGAGCAGCTGACGACTCTCACACCGCTAATATGACGTATATAAGCACAGCTCCACATGTAACATCGTACGAACCTATTATAAAGATGCCTCTTTAAACAAAAAACTGTGAAAGGTCACCGTCTTCCGCGTGTGCCAGTCATTACGTTGCATCATCGTTACTGTACTGTATGTGATGATGCTTGTTTATAGTGGAGCATCTGTGTCGTGTTGTAGACTTATGATTGAATTGTTGGTCTCGTGTTTGCTAGCATTGTTGGGGGTGGAGACCTGGGTTCGATTGTAAAGTCGGGCAAAAAGTGTTTTGCAATACGAATTTCTCAGTAGAACGAGATTAAAATTGAAAAAATATATCTGTGGCCCTAATGAATCCTTTTTCAAGCAAGGCAAGGCAAGGGCAAGGTGTCCCGGATTTGATTCCCAGGTCGAGCAAAAAGTGTTATTGGGTTTTTCTATGAAATTCTCAGTAGCAGCTCGGAATTTGGATTTGTGCCCGGTTAATGGCAATAGGCTCGCCCCCTATTACATGGGACCTAAATATACCGGCGAACTGTGGGTGTACATTGGTACACCTCTGCCTAAACCTTCGGGGAATACAGGCGTGATGGTGGTATCCTTTTTTACTTGGGCCTCAGATATGTGTTGAGTTAGATCAATATCTAAATGTGTGCCCAATTTTAGTTGATTTTGTTCAGCCGTTGCAGCTTGATAGAGTAGCAAATATCCATCATTCATCCATCCATCCTTTATTTATCAGTAGTAGTAAAAGTAGAATATAATAGAATCAACGATTCGAGATGTTGATCAATGAATGGTGATTAAGAACAGGCAGTTTATTAACCAAATGCGTTTTCGAAGATTCTTGAATTAGAGATACGTGTATCCATTTTGCATTTTGATTTACTTTATACAAATGAACACAATGAGTATAACAGAAAGAAGGCAAAAGTTCAGCAGTTACATCAAAACTAGGTCACAAGATTCCAATCGTATAGATTTCAAGATTAATTTGTATGAAAAACGTTATCAATCATCATTCAATCAGATCGAGTCCCACGAGCAAGTTTTGCACGTTATGCAAAATTGTGACAATGCATTGTAATAATTAAACAATATTGACTAATTATTACAAAATATTTATTTAAAACTAGCGTCTGCCCGCGGTTTTGTCCGCGTCAAATTTTATATATTATCCCACGGGAATTGTACATTTTTCCGGGATGAAAACTTATGTCCTATTCCAGACAATCTTTGTGCCAAATTTCATTCAGATCTGTTCAGCCACACTGGCGTGATTAAGTAACATCCATCCATTCAATATCTTATGTATATTCTACACTTTAATCTATCTCATTGCGAAATTTCATCCAGATCCGTTAAACAAAATATTTCGGGAAGATTTTCCAATTTTTCTGTTCATAAAATCTTATACGGGCTATTAAAAATATGTCCAAAAAAAATTACAAGTCCATCTAGTCGCTAGTCTACTGCTTTTTTTTTTTTTTTTTAAAGATGGTAAAATCATCAAATGACCCCCCCCGTCCTGAGCGGGGCGAGGGGGTGTCAGACTTTTACTGACTAAAAACCATCTATGTTCCTTCATGTGCCCTTTGCGTTCCGGGGGCGCGGTATCTCTTTCGAACAACCCGCAGTAGTCTACTGCTGGCGCTACTCTTCACTTTGTATTCCACTTTCCACGCTCCCTTACCAGCCTCATCCAGGTTCTATCCACCACAGTAAATGTCGTCTTTCCATCTCGCTGCCAAACGGCCAACATTTCATTTTCCCATTCTTGGACTCTCTCACAACCTCTCAACCCTAAAAGAAAGCTTATTTAGAAAGCTTTCTTGGTTCAATTTTGCATGAATCATTATTCATTTTCCTTCCGCGGACGTGGGTGTGAACACAACTGAGGGATAATGTGAAGATCCGAGAGATTTGACTTTAATACTGTACAATTTTGTCTTTTAAGCTAAGTCATCATTACAGTCTTCCCATTCAATTTTAGGTCATGTTTTGTCAACATCAAAGTTCATTTTTAACCAACTTCAAAAAAAGGAGGAGGTTATCAATTCGACTGTATTTTTTTTTTTTTTTTTTTTTATGTTTGTTACCTCGAATTTACCTACTGGGTGAACCGATTGTCATGATTCTTTTTTTATTTGAAAGCTGGTGCTTCCCGTGTGGTCCCATTGTCACCATTTCAATATCTGATGATGGAATCTTGCAGACATCGGGGGAACTCTTCAATAAATAACAGCAGATTAACCGCGATTGTTGCTATAGCATATCTAAGCATTGTTTACACCATCACACAACATAACATCACGCCTGTACACTCAAGGGTTACACAGATTTATCCAGTAGTATTTGAAAATTTCTCATCCAAGTAAACGAAATCGCATATTCTGCTTTCTTATGACTTTTTAGTGGTGTCTCGTTAATTTACATAACAAGACAGTTTCTTCATGGATTTGGATGACAGGAAGTTGATACTAAAAACCGAGAAATAAAAATCTTTTTTACAAAAATGACAATCGCCTTCAAAAACTAAAAAGAGAAAAATAACTTTAGCTTTGGAAGTCGGTGGCAATACAAAACAACAAACAGAACCAAAGCCACCGACTTCCAAAGCTAAAGTTATTTTTCTCTTTTTAGTTTTTGAAGGCGGTTGTCATTTTTGTAAAAAAGTTTTTTCCTAATCCATGATAAAAGTTTTACTTATGAAAGAACTGTAATCAGACTTTTGCAAGCCAATTATTAGAACACACTACTAAATGCCTCAACTCGATTGTCAATTATCTAAAATTCAAAGATGGCTGGCAATTCTACTACGATCGCAATAAAATCTCAGTCTCAATCTGTCAAAAATACATATATTTCACTATATTTTCTAACATCGATTGTCGCTGAGATGAGATTGCGACTACATTTTTAACGTTTTTAATTAGTAGGATTGGCGTTCAAACCAATTACTAAAAGGCATACTTTGACCCGATTGTCAATTGTCCAGATTTCAAAGCCTTTCAAACCGCCAGTAATGTGAGGTAATTACGGTAATAGTAAATGGTTGTAGATACTCTTCACATCTACCTGATAAGTAGGTCAATTACCTTTCCATACATACGCAAGTCATAACATCATACATTCATACACATTCAAGTGCCTTGTCATATGTGCGTGCACGTCAGTTCGTAACCAGGGCCGGATTAGGCATTAGGAATTGTGGGGAGTTGCCGAGGGGCCCGGCACAGGATAGGGGCCCGAACCTGAGATAAATAAAATTGATTATGTTTCATCAACCGATAATTCAATTTATTTTTAATGATAGGAAACTCACAATGAAAAACGATTAGAAAAATACATAGTAATGTTTTTAATCGTTTAAATCGTTAAAAATATTCAATGCCTTTGTCGATTTTTTTTTATTCGATTGAGTTGTAATGGCATACTCTCATATTGTAGTAAAAAAAATTGTACCTAAAACATAAAATATTTTTGAAAGTAAGAAAAGCGTACAGTATTGCCGTGTGAATCGCCTAGGGGCCCGATACGGCAAAATCCGGCCCTGTAGGTCAAACAATATCATCAATGAACAATTTGTTACATGATTTCACGCAACTTTCCTATAACTATGGAATTCGAAAGTGTTACCTATGACCTGAGGCCTAAAATGTACATATTAATACATCATTACCTATACACATTACTTTACACATTATTTTCACAAAGAAGCATTACATAATATGGTTGCGTAAATAAGCAATGTTCCGCGGTGAGATTCCGAGTGTTTAAGTAAATATTTTGCAGGTCAACAATTTAGGTAAATATCTTTTGCTACTGCGAGTTAGGATTTATGTCAATAGATGGCGTAAGAGGAGCTAAGTTGAAAAGTTATAGGGAAGGAGAAAATGGGTAAGCAACTTTGTTCGCGTGAAAGACAGTTATCTACGGGGTTTTCATTTGTTTGCGCGGTACCCTAATTCTTTTTCAGAAATAAAATCGCCTAAGCTATTCCTTATAACATAGGCTACCTGTTAGTGAAAGTCTCATCAAAATAGATCCAGCCGTTTAGGAGATTAGCCGAAAGAAACAGAGAAAAAAAATGTTTTTTTTACATAACATAACTTAAAAGCATTTAATAAAAAGCGGTGCCTTTTAACGTTACGGATGGATACTTGAATTTTATTTATTCGTAAAGATAATACCATATTGCTTGTTACCAAACGTTAAGACATAAGAAATACATAAGTTAAGTTGAAGACATAAGTTAAGACATGTCTCGGTAGCCTACTGGTCCTAACCGTGACTGCTACGCTAAAGGTCTTGGGTTCGATTCCCAGGTCGAGCAAAAAGTGTTTTTGGGTTTTTCTATGAAATTCTCAATAGCAGCTCGGAGTTAGGATTTGTGTCCGACTGGCAATAGGCTCGCCCCCTATTACATGGGACCTAAACATACCGGCGAACTGTGGGTGTACATCGGTACACCTCTGCCTAACCCTTCAGGGAATACAGGCGTGATAGTGTATGTGTGTGTTAAGACATTGCGATTTAAAAAAGTATAATCAGCACAAAAAAATAGACAAATTGATTACCAGAAAAAAACATTTTAAATACCAAAACTGCGTACAGTCATTCACAGCCCTTTTTATAAACAAAGTCATTAATATTATAGATGTATGACATTTATTGGAAGTTGGTACAGTGACACAAGCGTGGGAGTGAACAGTTCTTGTTCAGATATCATCACGTACTGATGTAAGGAACCTCATTATATTGTTTAATTATTTAGGTTGCATTTACACGCGGAGTTGTGGTTTCTTTCTGATTTATAGAGAGATAGATAGAGATTAATCAGATGTTCTTTGAGATTTATTCTGAAGTTCATTTATGTCAGCGTAAACAAATTGAAACTTATTTTTTTGCAGCAATTCAATGTTATACATACATCGCGCGCCTGCTTTCCCCGAACGGTTAGGCAGAAGTGTACCTATGTAGGCACACTCACAGTGTGCCGGTTTGTTTAGGTCCCATGTAATAGGAGGCGAGCCTATTGCCAAAAAACCGGGCACAAATCCTAACGCCAACTGCTACTGAGAATCCCATGGAAAAACCCAATACCACTTTTTACTTGACCTGGGAATCGAACTTAAGACCTAGGCTTACGACTTCGTTCAAAAAATCTCTTTTTATTCATAGTCTTTATATGTCTTGTGATTACATAATATATCAAGTGTTTCAAAGACTGAAAGATTGTTTGAAATAGGTGCCGTGCGACAAAAACCTTCTTAATCACTGTAACCGAGTTTTCTTTATGTACCTTTTTATACTCTTATGTATAATTGCACACACTAGTGTATATTTTCAGCAAACCACACGTTTTACATAGGCTTAACTGCGGCTTATCCAGTTAAAATGATAAAAAGTAATCTTCAACGATGATGTAGATAAATGTCAAAAGGTTATTGACCTTGTCTGCTTAGGTGCGCTTAATGTTATATTAATTGTAGTTAATTATGATCAAGAGATTATCCGGATTATAACTTTGATTCCGGCAGCGCCCATTGGTCTTTATGACGCGTTGTACAAATACAGTGATTAAACACGATTGATAGAATATACAGGATGTTTTGGTAAAAATATCGTCAGTTTTTTATTTTGGAAGATAATAATTAATTCATATTTTTTCTTTATAATTTTTATTATGATGTTAGAAATTATTTTTGTAAGTATCGTTTTAATTTTAAGGCTGGAGACACATCTACAGGATCTCTGCAAGTAATTGTCTGATTACAAAAATTCCCTCACTGATAAAAAGTTACACTATTGCCGAGTGTCATAGAATAGTGTTTTATGTAATAATCTGGCTTACAATCAGACGAAACCGCAGGCAAAAGTCAGTAATATAGAGCTTTTTAAAACGAAATTTTACATAACGAACTTTTTTTAAAATTATAATTTCGTGTAGAGAAATTAAAGATGGATATAAGCCTCTTACATACATACTTTCACGCGTGTATTCCCCGAAGGGTTAGGCAGAGGTGTAACCAATATACACCTACAGTTCGCCGGTATATTTATGTCCCATGTAACCGGCGAGCCTATCACCAATAAACCGGGCACAAATTCTAACTCCGAGCTGCTACTGAGAATTTCATAGAAAAACCCAATAACACTTTTTGCTCGACTTAGGAATCTAATCCAAGACCTCTTGCATAGCAGTCGCGCTTAGGACCACTAGGCTAACAAGGCAGTCAATGAGGATTAATGGAATGGATGTATTACGCTTATTTATAGTATTATTCCACAAAAAATATTAGTAATAATTTAGCATTAGCCTCTTCTTCTTACATACCTAAATGTTGTAACATTCAACTGACCCAGCAAAAATTCCTTTCCAATTAAAGATATTTTGACATTTAATACGAGACATTTATTTTCAAATAATCATGCAAAGTCATTGTAGTAACGCAACATTCTTATTACGTTACTGACTTGCCTCAAAATGGTGCATTGATATATTGATTAAATAACAATAATGAAAGGTTATAATGCTTCTTTTGGTATGCGATTGATAGGATTGTTACGTTAACAAATATGATTATTAATATTGTAGTATATTGGTGGTGTAGTATGTTTTAATGACTTTGAGCTATATGGTGCTAGTGATGGGCCAGTGGTTAAGACGCCCGCAACTCATGCACGAGGTTGTGGGTCGCAACCGGGCACGGGCAAGTATCAATGTGACTTTTTCTATTTCATATGTACTTTCTAAGTTTGATATCGGTAACCATGTCAGAGGCCCTTGAGGCGGTTTAGAAACTCTGACACTAGGGTGTGTGGGGTCGTAAGACCTTACTGCCCACACGATAAAGAAGAAGAAGGTGCTATAAGTGTGTGATCGAAAGAAGGTAATATTGTGAGCTGTGAGTCGCATAATTTACATTTAACTGAAACTAGACTACTTAGCTTATCCCCGCGACTTAGTCTTAACAAAAATCTACGTTCCATAAGTCTGAGGCTAAAATAATGTAATTTTTTTTTTTTTTTTTGAGTTGTGCGTTGCATACTCTACATTTCGCCCAGGGCGGGGGAAGTTATTTGATGATTTCCCGTCTACAAAAAAAAAAAAAAAAATACTCTACATTTGAATAAAACTGCTAACTTATTTGCATTACCGGGTGGTATAAATAAGACTTCTGTATTAAAAAATCCTTTTGGAAGAATAAATCCTTATCATGTAAAAGTTTCAGCTAAATGTAAAGTACGCAACCCACGATAAAAAAAAATACATTCGTTTTGCCTTACACTTATGAAATTTTTGTTTCACAAAATCGTGGGCAGAAGCTATTCGTCAAATAAGGAGATCAAAGTTCAAAACAACTCTTCAAAAAAATCACGTAACACTTTCAAAGTTTAGATAAACACCTACTTCCTACGTAACAATTAGGGTTGCTAGGCGTCCGAATAAGTTGCGAAATTTATTCGAAAGAGTCACCGCGGCCCTCGAACGCAAAGGAGGAACACGGGTGGGTTTTAGTCAGTAACAGTCTGACTCTCCCTTCTGCTCCACCCAGAGCAGAAGAAGTCAATCGATGATTTCTCATCCTTAAAAAAAGGCTTCTGAATAAAGCTGGATAGTCAGGCATTTTCTTTTCGGCTTTTGTTAGACTTTGCATTAAATTCATTAGGAGTTGATTTCATTTTAAACTATCGAAACAATTACAGGCACGTGAAACATTTCAACTTGGTCTCCGGGTTGGCGACGCATTTGCAAGGCCCCTGGTATTGCAGATGTCTATAGGTAGCGGTGACCAAATAACACCAGGTGGGCCGCGGCCGCCGCCGCCGGCTTGCCATCCAATGATTAAAAAAAAAACATTTAATAAAATAATGTTATCATTGTTAGACCCGCTTTCACCAAAATCACTAAATATATTTATTTAGTGCCTAATGATATTTAGATTATTGTTTCACTGTCACATTGTTAGAAGGTGACAGAGACAGAATGATAATTTAAATTCATTTAGCACTAAATGTGTTCAGTAATTTGTGGTGAAACTGGGTCTAAAATTCAGACTTGACCTTTTTTTACCAAATGTTACGCAAAAACCAAGCTTAAGCTGGCTGGTGATTCATCTTTTCGAATTTAGAATTTAGCAACCCTAGTTTAGCAATAACGACTAGAAGCTTCGTCATCGTTCGTGTGTCTTCGCCAGTGTTCGTGAACCTTCGTCATTATTCGTGTACCGGTAGTTCACATACAGGGTGTAATGATTATGTTCGTGCTGTTGATTACACACATTATGTCAGAAGCTTGCGTGATGGCTCCGGGCTTTGCTCGTGTTACTGTGGTGGATATAATGTGGTAGGTTTTAGGTAGGCTTAGAGATGTAGTGGAGTTTAAAATTGAACTTAAAAGGGCAGGAGATAGAATTGAAATAGACTTGAAGTTAAATGATGTAAAGGAGGAGGTCGAAAAAATATACATACAGGATTTTTTTACGGGCTGCATTATGGATTTTTTATTGCTCTGACACAAATATCTAACATACTTAATTATATTTCTTTATGAATATTATAGAGAGGTAAAGTTTGTGTTTTTGTAAGAGGAATTACCAACACGATTACAAAAATTATTTCACTGACAATTTATTTATTTAAAAATTATTTATTCTAGCTAGAATAAATAATTTGAACAACACGAACAACTGCATTTTAAATACTTCTCAGGCCACTTTAGTCATGTTTTACTTTCACAAAATATTAATCGCTGCTAAAACTTTTGTCATACCGAAAGTAAAGAGTGATTTAATAATAATCATCATCATCATCATATTAGTCGAACGACGTCCACTGTTGGACATACGCCTCCCCTAAAGATAGCCACAATGACCGGTCCCGCCTGCATCCAGCGAGTTCCCGCAACCTTTACAAGGTCGTAGGTCCACCTCATCGGGGGCCTTCCCACACTGCACCTTCCAGTGTATAGTTGCCACTTGAGAGCCTTACGACCCTAAATAATAAATGACCTTTAAACCAATTTTAGCTATGACCCAAAAACACAAATTTTGCGAAACTAATGTCCTAATAAATACTTCATAAAATTCATATCTTTATGGCTTCAAATCATCGCCAACTTCAATTGTAGGTAGTTTATGTGTAACAATACATAATACCTCCTTAGATGATGTCGGATAAGTCACATTAGGGTTATCTCTATGAGAATGTTGACCATAACTCTATAAGGCGATTATAATGGATAGAACAATGTTCGCTGGATTTGAGGTCAATTGTTTTGAAGCAGTGGACTGTATGAGATTGTGTTTTGTTTTTTAACACAGACAGTAGCTGTGACGATGGTGTAGTCACTTGTCAATTTGACATAGTTGTACTTATCTGACAGCTGTCAAATAGTAAAATGACAACTGACTGCAGCCGCCACCGTGTCTGTCTAAATAAGAATATGAGTTTTTTTTTATTATTTACGTGATAAAAGATTAATTAATGAAATATAATTGATGTACGAAAATAATACTTTTTCATTCATGTGACGCCATAGACATAAAACTTCAGTTTTGGAAAAAATAATGGATGGATGTAAAAAAGGGTATACAAATGTAAACGGCTAATTATAATTCCACTGAAAGTAAACCCCTTGCCTTTAAAGGCTTTTTTATATCATTAAATGATGGTAACTGAGAATCACAATAGGCCATTTGCCCTTCGCTTATCTATGGCACATAATACCCAATGATCGTAATCATTACAATCTCTATCTCAACCTAATACCCATGGGAAACCACCATACAGCAAGCACACACGCAAATCACTAACCATGATTGGTGGAAATCTTTCAACTCGTGCTGCAACTCGCCAATTAGCCAATCAGGAAGCGTATTCTTCTAAATGCCTGACGCAACGTCAGGGGGCATCCTCACGATTCGTCAGTGAAATGAGGAGTTATTATGGTAAAAACGTAAGTTCGTGACAGGAAGATGGACGGAATAGTATTATGGGTGCAGTGGACAAGAAATTGATTAGGTCATCTTGATGATTTCAAACTTTCCTGATAAATATCTAATGATTAAATTTTATGATGATTAGAACTTACCTACGTTTTAAAACAACTACTTCAACTTGCCAAAAATGAATGAAGAAGCTAACTAATAGTATTATAAAGAAAATAAATCTGACACTAATAATTAATAGTCAAAACAATATACATAATAAACACACAACGATCGCCCATAATTTTACGATCCTCCATTCTCACACTCACCAACTATGCTCAATTAAATTTAACAAAGTACGCTTTAAATCAATAAGCAAATACTGATAAACTAATAGACCGCCTCGGTACCCTAGTGCTCCTAAACGACTGCTACGCTAGAGGTTTTAGGTTCGATTCCCAGGTCGAGCAAAAAATGTTATTAGGTTTTTCTATGAAATTCTCAATAGCAGCTCGGAGTTAGGATTTGTGCCCGGTTAATGGCAATAGGCTCGCCACCTATTACATGGGACCTAAAGCATGCCGGCGAACTGTGGGTGTACATTGGTACACCTCTGCCTATCCCTTCGGGGAATACAGGCGTGATGATAATTATGTATGTATAATAAATCTGACTAACAATTAATAGTCCAAACAATATACATAATTCTCCGATCATCCGTTCTCACACTCACCAATAAATTTATGCTCAATTAAAATTAACAAAGTGCGCTTTAAATCAATAAGCAGATAATTCCATATATAAAATCAGCGAGCACCTTTATTATTCACGAACGGCACGGCTGGTGAAAACGAAAGGCATGAGAAGGTCGAGGGTCGGGGAAAGTTCCCGGAGACCTGAAGACCTGTTCCTAGGTCCAAGGTCTAGTCTAGCTGCATTACTAGATGAGCATGTTGTTCTACAGGTTTGAGGCGATAACGTTGAATGAAGTGAAATCTTTCCGATGCCATTTTGTTTTTGTTTCCTTGTTGAAGAAAGTTATGTATGGTTTTGTAAATACGCGTTTTTTTTTGTATTTTAAAATAGAAGGGTGAAAAAATTTTTTGCAAAAAAAAAAAATTTTTTTTTTTTTTTTTGTTTTTGGAATTGTATGTTTTTTGTTAAATTTAGATAATATTTTTTTATTAGGCTATTTTAGTTTTAGTTTATTTACATAATAATTATTGTTTTAAAAAAAGGTTGTTATTTTTTCCTTTTTTGAAATTGTTTGTTTTTTAACATTTAGATTTTTTATGCTATTTAGTTTTCGTTTATTTTTTATTATTATTGTATTTTTAATGTTATCTTATGCATTAAATAATTGAATATTTTTTTATTAAAGTTGTTTGATTACATAAGTTTTTAACTACACACATTTTCATTTTACCATTAAGTTTTCTAAATTGTCAAAAAATAAACAACCTGTATATGAAAAGCCCGTTAATTGGCTACAAAATACACAAAGCCATTAGTTTAAACTGCAGCACAATAATTAAGCCATAACTATCTCCGAATAGTTACATAAATCATCATAAATCGACACCAGAGGTCGCCACCGTGTCGTAAGTTTAACCATTGCAAATGTATGTCTTATTACAAAGGTAAATAGGTACATTACAAATTGGCTTTCATTAAATGTAATAATAATTTCCAAAACACACATACAAAGAAATAGGCCTAACGTGATTTTTATTGGTTTGCGTAATTTGTTTTTTTTTTTTGTATGAATTATGTATGTCATTGGATGGGTACCTTTTTGTATGGTTGCATATTGTATTACTACATTTTTAATGATTGATGATTGGTTGTTGGCAATGATTCTTGTTTGTTCCTTCTTACTATTATAAACGCTAAAGTTTGTAAGAATTTATGAAGGAATGTTTATTACACTTTCACGCTAAAATGGCCGAATGGAATTAACTATGGCACGCGTTTCTTTGCCCTTAGCTCTAAGGAGCTAAGGGCAAAAAAAAAGAAAAAGAAAAATATATAGCCACGAGCCGTGCTAGTACCTATTCAACATAAAATTATTTTCTGAGTCAATATTATTTTGATTTTTTAGGCTCGGTGATTCGGTTTCATGAGACCTGCAAAGCCATCGGGATAACGAAAACGGCTGGACCGATTTTGACGGGACTTTCACTATCACATAGCTGATGTTATAAGAAGTAACTGAGGCTTTTATTTAAAGAGAAATAGTTTAGTTTGATGTCTTATTAAAAAAAACCGACATGCATGCGGACGAAGTCGCGAGCAAAAGTTAGTCATTCATAAGTATAATGACACATAATACATTGCTTCTATTTTGATTCACGCACGTAAAATATGTGTAAATGTGGAAGTAGGTGAAAATATCACAAAACTCATTCTCATACTAACACAATGAGACATTAAAACGACTAGCCGTGTGATTGTGTGAAGATGTACTTAGTTTCGTCACTTCAAAGGTTAGTTATCGAGTGCTAATGAATAGGGTCGCAATGTGAATAGAACTCATTGATTTTTATCATTGATAATTAATATAACCATCACGCCTGTATTCCCCGAAGGGTTAGGCAGAGGTGTACCAATGTACACCCACAGTTCGCCGGTATATTTAGGTCCCATGTAATAGGGGGCGAGCCTAATACTAGCTTAATTGATAATTAAGTATATCTTTACATAGTTTAAAACAAAGTCGCTATAGCTATGTACGCTTAGATCTTTTAAACTACGCAACGGATTTTAATGCAGTTTTCAGCAATAGGTATGGTGATTAAAGAGAAAGGTTTTTATTATAAAGAACATATTTTTTTTACCGATGGGAAATTATCCAATGACTTCTCCTGCCCGTAGTGTCAGACTTTTACTGACTAAAACCGATCTATGTTCCTTCTTGTACCCTTTGTGTTCCGAGGGCGCGGTATCTCTTTCGAACAACCCGCAGCCCCGGAACAACCCCCAGCCCCGGATGTATAGAACATTACGCTACGACCAACGGGAGCGGAGCAGGAACCGAAGATAGAGGTAACTGAAAGCAACAGGACACCGCGGGTTAAAAATAATCTAAAAACCCGACTGTATGTAGCATGTAGCATGGAGTTCAAACAAAAGCAAAAAATAAAAAACCAAGTCCAGTCTAGAACATTCGGGACCCATTAATAAAAAAGTGCCGTTCTAGATTTTTTATAGATCCTGACTGATCCTTAAGGGGGCATCCAGCAAGAAGGAACTTGGCTTTCAATGTTTTACGTAACCAAAAGGTTTCCAACAATCCCAGCCATGGTCTAGAATAGACAAAAATATCGCGATGATAAGAAGAACACGTAACCTTTGCCTTTGTTAAATGTCTTTTTAAACCATTTGTAGAGATTTTCAAAGATTTTTCTGCCTTTGTTGATTGGACATGGTTACAGACGTTTATTTTTTATCATAAAGACCAAAAATGGCCTCGTAACGTATTAAAATAAAAGCTATTGAATCCGCATGCAGAAGTCAGGGTTATCTTTATATAACTTCAAATAAGTTGCTAACACAGGCCTATTATATAGGACTCTAGGTGTCACCGGCGTTTAGTTACTGCTTCGCTTTCCTTGGTCGTAGCATGAGGTTCTATACGTAGAAACCTTCCTCTTGAAACACTTTATCTATTGTAGGAAACCGCATGAAAATCCGTTCCGTAGTTTAAAAGATATAAGCGTACAAAGGGACAGACAGCGGGAAGCGACTTTATTTTATACTAGCTTTTGCCCGCGACTTCGTCCGCGTGGATTAATAGTACCCGTTCCCGGGGGATTTCCGGGATGAAAACTATCCTATGTCCTTTCTCGGGTCCCAGACTATATCTGTACCAAATTTCATTGAAATCGGTTCAGTGGTTTAGGCGTGAAGAAGAGACAGACAGATAGACAGAGTTACTTTCGCATTTGTAATATTAGTACGGATTATGTAGAGATTCTATAGTAAGATTGTTTGAATAACTAACTGTTAGTCTGTTAGTTAAGTTTTAGGCAAAAGTGAGCCTAACTATCTTTCGCAAGGACAATTTTTACATTACCACAAGGTCAATTAAATGATTGATTGAAGCAATAATACTTGTATAGGATTCTTCTTGCCTTCAAAACTAACCGTGGCAAGTACAACTTGACCTTAGAGGTGGATCAATATTTCTATCGAATTTTATTGCCACTATTAGGGTCACTTAAGTGGCCATGAATAATATGATATTATTTATCTTATGCATTCTTTGAGTACCTATTGGCCACATTGCAAAAACTTTTTGTAAAGCAAAAGTAGCAAAACATTGTTAGAATTAACCTGTTCCCAACTATCCTATCTGACATATAGAGAGAACATAATCTCATGTTCTATCCTAAAACTATTTATTATAAACGCGAAAGCTTGTGATAATGGATGGTTGGACTCTTTCACGCTTAGCTAAACCAAATAAATGACTTACGAATAATGGCCACACATTATATTAATCTAGCTTAACGCGAGCTTAACACATAGGGTGATAAAATTCCCATCCCTACCCAAAATCATATGTATTTTTTTCATACAACGTATCTTATTTTATTTTTTTATATAATCCTTAAAACAGGTACACACCTATATTTTTATTTAATCCTGGAAAATAAAATTTTCGTTTAAGAAATCTCTCGTCCAACGAAAAAAATATACCACGTGATTTCTCACTACAGCTCTCTTTGAGATGTTCGTGACTTTTTCTGAAACGTTCAGCCCTTTTCGAACCTCACATGAATAATAAAATAAATTATTCTTATTTCTAACAACACCTACCATCACAATTTCAACTCTAAACTCCACTAGTAAGTCATCATTTCCGACGACGTAACTTGCGCAAGAGTTCAATTACGCATGTCACATGAAGATCGATGGCTCAGTTGTACTATGAAGACATTATTTCCATAATTCTGAACAAGCAAGCAATAATGATGTGTTTTTGGTAATGAAGATTGATACACACGAAAGCAATCTCGAAAATTGCTTGACCGTTTTTGATGCGGTATTTTGTGATTTCAGTGTATTACGAAACTGTTTTAAACTCGAGGTCAAAATGGAAGCTTGACTGTTTTTCTTTCAGAGTTCGGTTTATTTGACAAGTTGCAACATTATAGTGTCAACTAATATAACCTTCGTTTGCTAAGTAAATGAATCGTATCAAAAGGTCAAATTATTTGTTAGACGTTTCCAGGGTTACCTGTGACAGTTACTTATCTATTATGAACACACGAACTAATTTTTTACCGATCTTTCAATTTTTTCAAAAATCGGTCCTATATTCGGTCAAAAAATCGTTTCTGCGTGGAGACGCTTAGTCTACGAAGCCTTGCCTGTAAAGCGGCGCCTCACTGTAGGACAAAAGCGTCCAACTCAATTTTCCATACTGTGTTCTCTGTTAATAGCCCTCTTCATTTTGCACCTATCTTTGATAATCTGAACCAGTTCTTTTGGTAGAAGTCTGTCTTTTTATCATTTTTCTGCTCTGTCATGTCTCCTAGCCTTCAAATTTTCCTAGCCCACAGTTTGTATGAAATTTCGTCAGTTATGTTTATCATTCGTGATTTTGCTTACATTCGAATATCTATGGTCCCATCCGTGACTTTCTTCTTCGTTTTGGAGTGTAATGGTAGGAACGCAAGCACGATTCGAAATTGACCTTCCAACAGACGGACATTCCGGAAAGCTCCGGGATCGGATCGGATTCGGGATTTTTTAGAGTTAAAGTGATTTGGGTTCTTCAAGGAATCAGTTTGTTACACGGGCATTTGTTTTTGGATAATGCACGAGTCCATAGACCTAAAATTTAACCTAATCTCAATAAATGTCTATAGTAAATAATTTTATGACCTACTGAGTATATTTTTGGTGAGATAGGAACATCAAATGATTTTCCAGATATCTGTAATTATTATCGTGAATAACAATAAGTAGGTAGTAAGTACACACAGCCTTACAAAATCGGCGCGAATATAACCACCCATAGAGTTCGCAATACGAAACAACCTCTATTGAATTAAATCTATGCGCCACCAGATATAATCTGTGGCTCTCATGGCGGTATGGTACAAATACTAATGCAATCATGATCAGATTCTATCAATTGTTTACTAAGAATTGCTATGAAAATGTTGCATGAAATGGGCACACACGTCTAGTCGAGTTTTTTCGTCTTTCGTTCTAGTGATGTGGTGTTATTGATAGGCGATGAGCGAAAATAGAGGCGAATTTGTGCAGACTGGTAAATTAATTATTAATTTATTTAATTCAGACATACATAGTTCATATTATACATTATTAACAAATCAAAATCATATAAAGCACAATTAAACCTATTGTTTTTAATTTTTCGTTGGTTTTGTGACTTTTATCTACATAAGTGAGTGATTTATCGATGCAATTTGAAATCAATTTGAAAATTATTTTCGATTTTGAAGAGGGCTTTTGGTTTTAGCTTTTAATTTTTACTTAACATTTCGCAAATACTAGAACCATATGCCCCTTATAAATTAGAGCCACCCAAACCTATAACTCAGACAAGTATTAAAAAACGTTCCAAAAAAATAACAATTTCAAAAATACGATCGTAAAAAAATAATTTTTTGCTCAAATAAACCAAGCGAAAAATATTTGTACGCATTAAAATAGGACAATAACTTAATGCCCATTATTTACAATTTAACACGAATTTTACACATTTACAAAAGCTTTGTTTTGCTTTCAAATGCTTTCGTTTTCTACGTGTGTTGTAATAACGTGTAAACAATGTTTTATTACGCGGTAGGTAACCACGGAACAATTGAATGACTTAACTTAAAAAAAAACTATACCATACATACGTCAAACGAGTGTTAAAGTTTGACATTTTAATATAATGAGGTTAAGTAAAGTAAATAGTAATGTAATGAAAATGTATTAGAATTTAATTCAACAGATAGGTCCCATTCATTTACCTACTCATTATATTTTTGTTTAATTTAATACAATATAATTTACGTCACCGAGAATAAAATAAAAAATATTCGCATAAAAATATTTAAAAAAAAACTCACCTTTGATTTTTTCTTCTTCAAAAAAATAAACACCGCAGAGAAAAAAAACTATAAAATAAAACGAAAAACTATTAGTATTAAAATCACAGCACTACAGTCACTTTCCAACAGATCGGCGAAAAAAAAACTCACGTTCCAAATGTGTTTGAAAAAAAACGCGGCAAAATTTCAAAAATAGAATGCGATTAGAGTCTTCGACTCAATGGAGGCAAATGCACGCGTGCGAACCATAGACCACGCTTATAACGCTCTCCCATACATAGACACCAATTTATGCCGACCCCGTCACACGAACTTTCACCCAAGGAGATCGGGCCACTATATAATGGATACATAAACCATTCTTTTTAGACCCCTGCCCTAGAAAATAAACTTAGAAACACTAGCTCTGAATAACTTTGCTGGTTTCTGCTATACCTCCGGGGGGCATTACCACCCAAATTAATGAAGATACAACAATTAGAATAAACACATTATGTCGGCACTAGATTCTGGTTGCGTAAAATAAGACAATAAGAACGACCGAAGGCTATTTCCATTCAAACGTCTTTAAAATTAGCGTCCAAAAGATTTCGCAGTGACTGACATTTATTTAGTGTGGTCCTAAATCGTATAGACGTGTGGATCTGATACGGTGTTTTATAAAAAAGGTGATACAACCTCCTTTGTTTGCTGGAGTAGGAACTTTTTGGACGGAAACACGTTTTTTTTAATTGCAACATTATTGGCAAATGTCAAATCAGTGAGTAATGAGAGGCCTTATAATTACTGTGCATGATCTGCGTTTTATAAATTTATATTTTAATTACCTGCCTGAATGACTTTTTTCACCAATGGGAAATCATCAAGTGGCTCGTCCCGCCCTGGGCAGGGCGGGAGGGAGTGTCAGACTTTTACTGACTAAAACCCATCTATGTTCCTTCATGTGCCATTTGCGTTCCGGGGGCGCGGTATCTCTTTTGAACAGCCCCGGCAGGAGACTTGAATGACCGACTTACAATTTTCGTATATGTCACGTGTGAAAGTACTTACGTAATCAAACAATGCTGAAAAGTGTAAAAATAAATATTCCACACATTTCGATAGTGCTAAAATGGGCATATAACTCGTAGAGCCGTTGGGGTCATAAGACTCTCGAGTATCGTCCACGCACCGGAAGGCGCAGTATGGGAAGACCCCACGAGGTAAAAAAAAGTAAAAAGTTTTGAAGTGAAAACTTCTTTAGCGGCGTTGTGCAATTTTTTTGGAATGGGTAAAAAATGTTAAACTCATGTCAGGACACGTGACCCTGATCGAAAATTCGTAAGCGGCGTTGTGCACTTGTTTTGGAATGGGTAAAGAATGTTAAACTCGCGTCAGGACACGTGACCTGATCGAAAATCTTACGAATTTATCGATAGCGCAATAAATAAATATTGTATTATAGCACATAAATGATAGTACTTTTATACTGATAATTATTCCATAACCATTCCAAAATATCAAAAATGCACAACGTTAATATTCAAGTTTTCACTTCTGCCGGCACTCCCGGAGTGCAACCCGTCGTTTTTTTATTTGGAACATAGATGAGGGCAGCGCAGGACCGGTCATTGTAGCTATCGCTAGGGGAGGCCTGTGTCCAGCAGTGGACGTTGTTCGGCTGGTATGATGATGATGGAAGGCATTTTTGGGTACTGCATGTGTGGGACGGAAGTAAAGGCATTTTTTTAGTAATTCTCGCCTGTTCTTTCTTTCTTTGATTGATAGTTGTAACTATAATTTTTTTCATTATTATATTTTTTCTTCCATAAAATGTGCCTATTTTCCGTCTTATTATAATAACAGAAATGACTGTATTTAAGAAGGATCTAAGATAAATCGTAAGTTAAATCGTTTCTCGGGCACTCGGTCAAGCTTCATTGCGTCAACGCTTTTATGGTAGTCGCCACTGTTCATTTTGGCTTTCAGCAGTTGCAGTTGAGTATAATGTGGCGAGCTTCATCATCATCATATCAGCTGCAGGACGTCCACTGCTGGACATAAGACTCCCCCATAGATTTCCAAAAGGACCGGTAGGAAACTGCCTGCATCCGAGCTTCTACATTTTTATTTGTTTGTTGTATGTTGTAAACGGATCATAAGAATATCATTATGATCCGTTTATAACAAGTAATAATCGACTCTATTCATGAGATAAACGAAGGACAAAATTTAAAGCAACTCTTTCGCGAGAAAATTCACGATAGTTCATCGGTTTCATCACACACCATTACTTGGTTTTAAGTATATATTGTTTCCGCTTTGTTGCGTTTCGAGGGCTGTCGAATAAATCCAACAAATAACCATTATATACAAATGAAGATTTTATGGAAATTTTTGAGGAAATAATATGATGATGATGCTGTAACTGAGGGCTCATCGTTTTTTGACCTTTGAGACCCAGGCTTTAGAATCCCTAATCGTTTAATTCGCAGTAATTCTTATGATGTTGGCAAAAAAAAAACTACAGTAGATTAAAGGCATCCCCAAACATGAGCGAAATTATCTTCGGAGTCTTTTTTTCTTAAACTTCGTTATATGACTATCAAGACCTGATGTTAAGTGGTCACCTCTGCATATAGACATATGCAAAACCACAGGCCTTGCTAATGAGTAGCACTCCTCAAAACAAAGATGAAATGTCTCATGTGCCTGTATTTACTTGGGCATCCAAACCAATCAAACCGGAACACAGTAACGCTGCTTTGCTTTAGAACTAGGTATAGTGGTAGTGCTTCCCCGGACGAGCTCCTTCACAAAGAGCTCCACTATTACTAAAACATCTGTATCTGTAAAACAACTTGAATTTCTGTTTCGCCTGCGACATTATCACCTGGCGATAATATCGGTCATGTGTGGGGACGCCTTAAAGGATTATAGATTAATAACTGTGAATAAAACACCATGTATCTATAGCCATAATTTATCTGTCACTCCTTAATTTGTAATACTTTGTACCTATTCTAGTATAGCAATTTTTTTCAAGGTACATCGTATTTGCAAAAAAGTTAAGTCCTCATAAATAATATAGATAGGTTTTTTTTTCTTATAAAAACGTTGCCCCCACGCTACTATTTTTTTTTCTAGAATAACTGCGTGTGTAACATTCCCGGAACAACTTACCTATAGGCGATACAAATATTTGTTCTTTGCGAATCCTGACACGCAACGGAGCAACTAATCACTTAGCCACCGCGCTAACCATATTGTCAATTTTATAACATACACACAAATAGCATTACGCCTGTATTCCCCGAAGGGTAAGGCAGAGGTGTACCAATGTACACCCACAGTTCGCCGGTATGTTTTTTTAGGTCCCACGGAATAGGGGGCGGGGGGGTGGGGGGGCATGGAATGGGTGGGGGTGTGGAAGAAATCTGACAACCAGTCTAACCAAGAGGTATCGTGTTGCCCAGTTACTGGGTTGTGGAGGTCTCATAGGCAGTCGCTCCATGTAAAACACTGATATTCAGCTGCATCCGGTTAGACTGGAAGCCGACCCCAACACAGTTGGGAATAGGCTAAGCAGACGATGATGATGATGATGGAATAGGGGGCGAGCCTATTGCCATTAACCGGTCACAAATCCAAACTCCGAGCTGCTACTGAGAAATTCATAAAAAAACTCAATAACACTTTGCTCGACCTGGGAAGCGAACCCAAGACCTCTAGTGTAGCAGTCGCGCTTAGGACCTCCAGGCCAACGAGGCATTCCATAAACAATGCAGCCTAAAGGTGGAACCTCTTTGCAATGTCATAATGTGAATGACTATGCGAATTCTTGTATAGGTAACTAACCTTCTTACATAACGTGTCGAGATGAAACAGTGTAGAGGTTACGTTAGCTAAATATTAAACTTTTTGCTTGTTAACTTTGACCAGTTGGCTTGTTAATTGGTATTACATATTACTTACCGTACTAGCTGTACCTGCGGCTTTGCTCACATGGACCTGACTGTAACTTTAGAAATGAATTATTAAATGCACTGTCATCAAAATCCCACGATGGTCATGGGTGTTGCCCAGTAACTGGGTTGTAAAGGTCAGATAGGCAGTCGTTACATGTAAAATACTGGTATTCGGCTGCATCCGGTTAGACTGGAAGCCGACCCGAATATAATTGGGAAAAGGTTAAGCAGATGATGACTGTCATCAAAATCCTCTAAGCAGTTCAAATGGTTGCAATGGTTGCTAATATGTAGTTACGATACTTGGTTTAATCCAGATCTATTCAGCCGTTTAAGCGCGTAAAAGAGTATCAGACTCTATGCATCCTCACAAACTTTAACATTTATAATATTAAAGTAGGATTAGTAGGATAGCCTATACTATTTCTCATGAATCGGTTTCGTATCGGTATCATTATCCAAATTGATCCTCCCGACGATATCGGTTACGGCGGCCGAAACTCAACGGAGGCTAGCTAAATACTAATAATATAATAATAATAATATTAGGAGGTAATACTAATAATATAACATCTTAGGAGGCTCTCGTTGGGCGGCTGGATCAAGGGCTTGATTCAGAAAGCGGTACTCCTAGATACGGCGCGTATCGTTAGGAGATTCCTTTCTCAGGAGCCCTGACCAGGTGGCTTGGACCCTGTTCCCGACACCGGCGCCGGTGGGCTACTATATTTTATATTTTTAAATGTTTTTATTTTTATATTAATATTTTAAAATGTAATTTGTATGTATTTTAATCGAATAAATGAGAATAATATTATAGCGCACATATTGTGTGTGCGCAAACGCAGGTGCGCTCCCTCTTTTCTTACTCTCATAGTCCGATAGGACGGCAATCCGACACGACCGGGGAGAGATCAAGCGCAGGACCAACGGCTTTACGTGCTTCCCGAGGCACGGGGGTGCCATACCACCAACTTCCAAACTTCTGGCTGCTACTGAGAATTTTTTAATAGACAAACTCAACACTTTTTGCCCGACCTAGAAATCGAACCCAGAGCTGATTCACGCTTGCGACCACGAGAGCAACAGGGCAGTCGAGCCGTCATTTACGTAACGATGTAAAAGGACATAATATATTACACAATATTACAGAGACTGCAGATGCATAATACTCGTATTATGTTAAAATTAATACGTATATGTTTAACACATGCTATGTTTTACACACTTTCTTTTTTACATAAACTATGGTAACTATTATAGCGTTTGTGCAAATCTGTTCTCTAATGTAATAAAGAGGAAAGATTTTTTGTTTGTTTGTGCAGAATTACCTTCGAAACTACATACACACTACCATACCTATATTCCCCGAAGGGTTAAGCAGAGGTATACCAATGTACACATAGGTGTACAGCCGTGTATAGTTCGCCGGTATGTTTAGGTCTCATGTAATAGGGGGCGAGCCTATTGCCATTAACCGGGCACAAATCTCATGCAATCTCACGACGCGGGTAAAATAAACCACGCGGACAAAGTCACGGGCAGAAGGTAGCTTGAATATATTTTAAAATACAAATGCGCAGCATATTCAAGGTACAGTTTTGCATCCGCGTCAAATTCAAGAAGGTAACTATGCTAGTGATTCTCAACACGAATCAATAATGAAATAAATAGATATTTTTATATTTTGATTTTCGAATTCGATCTAGCCATCTTTTTTTTCCGGATGGGAAATCATCAAATGACGGGAAGGCGTGTCAGACTTTTACAGCTATGTTCCTTCTTGTGCCCTTTGCGTTCCGGGGGCGCGGTATCTCTTACGAACAACCCGCAGCCCATCTTGCCGCTGGATTTAGGCAGGCGGGGCGATGAACTAGCACGCACACAGTGATAGTCACGCGGAAGTGTATACCGTATACGTAACAGGGCGATTCCGTTCTTTGAAATAGGTGTACATATTCTGAAATATTGCCAAACATAAACAAAACAGTATTTTACATTCGGTTAATGCCTTATTACAACCTTCATTTTTCTTTTCTGCTAATCCTTTCTTATTAATTATTTCGTTATGCGATCCAAGACAGTTGAATCGTTTCTCCGGGACTGATCCAGCTTCATTGCCTCGGCGCTATTCTGGCGGTCGCCACTGTTGGTTTTGGCTTACAGGAGTTGCAATGGTTAGGAATAGTGTGGCGGGCTTATCCCATTAAAAGAACCTTCTAAAATTTATCGAAGCTGCAAAACTGCACGTTCTTTACTCGTCGCTGTTATGGGATTAATAAAGCGATAATTTAATTTAAATAAGTTAATTAAACAAAATAGTTGTGCATTGCGCAAGATGCCCTTTATATCATTCACATTAGGTTTATGTATGAGGAGAGACCTTACCAGTCAAGGTACTTAATTACCTACTTGTCACATTCCATAGTCATCAAAGTCAAATAATTTATCTACTTTGTTGTCTTTAATTTTATACAGCCTTACTTATAAAAATAACGCTAAATAATACTCAGCTCCTTCTCAATTGATTAACTCTCAAATCCTTGACTAAAAATCAATTATTTTTCACATAGCAACCACTTTTAACGGTGTCTCAGGTGAAAAATCTTACCTATAAACGTTAATCAGCGTTGAGATGTTGCCTAAGTGACAGAAAATTTAAACAGCGGCGACCCGTTGTTTAATTATAGTTCGGAAGTAAGATGGCGGATTACAATCAGCTGTGACGATGAAATTTTTGGTCTATGGATTCTATTGTAAATTTTGACAATTATGCTCAATTGTTCGTTCGATTTCGTTCTTTAGTCGAATAATTTGGTCATGCTCTATGCTGACCGACGTCTAAGTGTTGGCAGATTAAAATAGTGTTTCATCGTTCAGTCAGTCACATAAGAGGTAGCTGAGTATGAATCAGCGTTATTTTTATAAGTAAGGCCCTTAGTGTGTAGTAAAAAGACTAAAATTTTATGATGGTTTATTCTAAACCTAAAATATCTTGTTTTGTACGCTATTATATGGCTAAACATGCAAATCCACCTGTTATTTAAGAACTTTGCACAAATTATTTGATGTATATCTCAACTCATGTTTTTACAATAAATACATATTTTTCTATTTAAACTAGCGATCTGCCCGCGACTTCCTCCGCGTGGCTTATTTCACCTGCCATAAGTTACGTCTTTGGTTACTGCTCCGCTCCAGTAGGTCATAGCGTCATAACATTTAGCCTATGTTACTCTGGAATATTGTAGCGGTCTATTGGTGAAAAATTATTAAAATCGGTCCACTAGTTTCGGAGCCTGTTGGTTACAAAAAACAAAAAACAAATCTTTCCTCTTTATAATATTAGACTAGCTTTTGCCCGCGACTTCGTCCTGTAAATGTTGCATATATTTAAAATTCAATCATGATTCGAAAGACACGTTCTCATAAGAACGTAAACATTGTTTTCCTCGGGAACAGTAGGTACTATTTTCAGGATGAAAAGTACCTCATGTTCGTTTCTGTACACCTGACTACGTATTTGCCAAATTTCAGGATGATCTGTTCAATGGTTTAAGCACGAACAAGTAACAAACAAACAAACAAACTAACAAACAAACTTACTTTCGCATTTATTATTATTATAATATTAAGTTACAAGCCCTTTTGCACTGTCAAGGACTCGATCAGTTAGTCATAAAGTTGATGCTTATTGATCGTTCCAAAACATAGGTATGTCTCTAAGCTATGCAGAAGGACGAGCAAGTAATTCCACGGATAGTCTTTTAATGAAGTTTTTGATGTTATATGACACGCTTATATCATTAACTTGTAGCGTATTGTATAGCGTCACTCTGGAGGTAGTAAGTTTGAAACCAGTTCAATGTCTGTTGCAGTTTTAGTGTTACTCTTATTTGAAAATATTACCTATGTCAGCTTGAAAAACTTGACCTTTACTGTGTAAGGAAGAAAGCTTTTGTGATTAGAGGCCACTCAGCCACTGGCCATCGGCCACTAAGGGCCAATGCCTGCCGGCTGCGAGTTGTTCGGAGGAGATACCGGGCCCCCGGAACGCAAAAGGCACAAGAAAAAACAAGGATGGGTTTTAGTCAGTAAAAGTCTGACACTCCCTCTCGCCAGGCCCATGGCGGGGAAAGTCATTTGATGATTACCCAACAGTAAAAAAATTAAAAAAAATACCGTGAATCACCCTTACACATGTCCTAGAAAAAAAATATTAACAAAATGAATTCACATTAAATCATTATTTTTGTTTTTGTATTTAACGGAGCGTAAAGAACGATAAAAGTAAAAGTACCTGCTATTACATCCTGTCTGTTATTATAATTTTTAAATACAATGCAATGTCATAAAATTTCAAAAGGAGTAACTTATCTACATATTTTGTAATAAAATTAAAAATTAAAAAATATTACGTGTCTTCATTTCTCTGCAGAAAACAAACTAAATAATTTTCTTTTAGTTATTCGATTTGTTGGTGTTTTTTTTTCTACTCTTATGGAATCAGGGGTGTCGTGATGGCCCAGTGGTTAAGGCGCCCGCCTTTCATGCACAAAAATCTTGTAATTATTATTAAAAGTTGGTGTGATTCGATTCGATTCGTGGCGTGTTGTCGTCATGACTCAGTGGTTAAGGCGCCCGCCTCTCATGCACAAGGTTCTGGGTTCGCAACCGGGCACGGGCAAGTACCAATATGACTTTTTCTAATTCATATGTACTTTCTAAGTTTATCTTTTACATCACTGACATCAGTAACCATGTCAGAGGCCCTTGAGGCGGTTTAGAAACTCTGACACTAGAATGTGTGGGGTCGTTAAGACCTTACTGCTCACACGATAAAGAAGAAGGGGTTTCATCTTGCCGTATGCCCTGACACCTGCACACGTGAGGACTTAATGACTGCGTCAGCGAATGGCGTTATCGTAGCTGAATACTGGACAGTGCGTATAGGGATAATTGTCGGTTGGTGTTATATTTCATCTTATAGCTGTCTAAAGGGCCTCTGTGAGTTGGATTCGGCTCCTTGTACGCCTTTAAAAGGTCCAGGACCCGAGTTACATATAGTTACATAAAATAATAAGTAATAATACCAGACTGTCCCACTGCAGAGCAAAGGCATCTTCGCTTACAGAGAAGGCACGAGGATTGATCACTACATTAATTCAAGATGGATTGTAGATTTCAAACTGATATTAATTAGTCCTGGTTTCCTCACGATGTTTTCCTTCACCAATATCAGTGATGTCGAAGATTAACTTAGAAAGTATATACTGAATTGGACACACATTGGCAGTTTTTTTTGTGAGTGAAGAAAATGTCTCACGCCTGTCACACCGTCCGTGGAGACGACGTGGTTATGAGGGGCTTGCACCCACTAAAAACTCCGCCTGTACACCTACTTTCGCCTTGATGAATGGGCCGCGAGAACTGTTACGCATGACGTTCGCGACCCATCCAGTGTGGCCCATCAATCTGGGCTCCCTCTTCTTTGCCCGCCTCCGGGGTCTCTCCTCCTTCAGCGATGTCTGGGTGCACTGAGACATCACCACTGCCCAGTTTCGAACCCGCAATCTCAACCAAGAGAGACGGGTGCCTTAACAAGAGAGCCATCTCGACACTACATAACAACAAATAACAGAAAAACACTCAAATCCATTATTTGTTAAAACTTGAACCGGACTTACGGACTTACTTCATAATAACCAACAATTAATTACTTAGGTAGGTAAGCTATTAATTAAATTAAGTTATTAAATATAAGTAGGTAATTTGTAGTGGCTTCAGATTAGATTATTATAATTAATTGTTTGTGTTAGGTAAGTTTACTCTTTTAGTTTATTTTACATTTCACACTTACGTATTTCTTCATTTGAATTTTGTTTATTAAGCGTAGACTTTATCTGCAGTGGTCTATATGGGGGCGGTCAATAATCTACGTACCCAAGTAGGCTGCTGCAAATATAACCTTTTTTTTTAGGTGCGAGATGGAAATCCCCCTGGATTGCCCCGTCATGGGGTGACGGAGGGGCATGGCGGGCTCTTACCAGCTAAAACCACCGCGGGTGTTCCACCTCTGCCTATGGCCGGGGGTGCAAGATTCGCGTAAGCGCTCCCCCGACAGGACCCGACACACCTTAGTGTCAGAGTTGGTAAATCGCCTCAAGGGCCTCTGACATGGTTACCGATGTCAATAATGTCCAAGATAAACTTAGAAACTACATACTTATGAATTAGAAAAAGTCGCATTGGTATACTTGCCCGTGCCCGGATGCGAACCCAGCCTCGTGCATGAGAAGCGGACACCTTAACCACTGGGCTATCACGACACTATATTAAATTAACTGAAAACCTGAAATGATCCATACATTTTGTTGAGCTACGTAAACATAATTGCAGTAGATCAGCAGATTTTTTTTGCGGGTTGTTTGTGATGATTAATTTCTTTATTTATTTATTTCACTTCACCTACCAATTCGGTAGTGTAGTTATTAGTTGCAATTGAAATTATAATTTATTGCTATTTCTTACACAAAGAATTTATATGGCTACTGTGAGTGACAACGCCGGGAGGGGACGCCCTAGAAAGGCCTACTCTGAGCTTATTGGTGAGGTTCTTCAGAAAGGTCAGGTGCGCAGTACCCGTAACCGGCGTGCTTGTATGAACGTGGATGAGCGGAAAGGAGTATGTAAGGATCGTAGCAGGTAGCGTTCTGTGGTTTCTGCCCACCCCCATGGGAAAAAGGCGTGTGCGTTTATGTATGTATGTGTTGTCTTCCAATTTCTACTAAGATTCTTACCCTTGCAAATTATGGTCTGTTTTCAGGTTTTCAGCTCATTTCATTACATCTTTTATAACATTGGTACTCCTAGAATCTAGGACCTAGATGAATATAATACCTACATCGTTACGTCAGAGGTCATTGACCTCCTGTCAAATATAGTGCATGGCTGCATTACATATTCATGAATCAAAGTGACTTCGATTAAATCAATCTTGTCGTGTAAGCACTCGCGTACAAAAGAATAGTACTTTTATTTATTTATCTAGTATCCATTGGTATCTAGGTACTTACAATAGTCTTTGGAGAAGGCTTAAGCTAAGTATACACTTACGAAATATAAATAAGCTTTGTGGTTTTACAAGTGTGTAAGGTGTTTTAATATGTATCTAGGTAATAATTGTTTTTATATACCATCACGCCTGTATTCCCCGAAGGGTTAGGCAGAGGTGTACCAATGTACACCCACAGTTCGCCGGTATATTTAGGTCCCATGTAATAGGGGGCGCGCCTATTGCCATTAACCGGGCACAAATCCAAACCCCGAGCTGCTACTGACAATTTTATAGAAAAACCCAATAACACTTTTTGCTCGACCTGGGAATCGAACCCGGGACCTCTTGCATAACAGTCGCACTTGCAACCACGACACCAACGGGGCATTAGTTATTTTTTTTTTAATTTGCATTATTATGAAAATAAATATCTAGAATTTGTACTTGCAATATTTAACACTACATATAAAAATACGCTTTTTTTATGAGGACCCATTAGTATTCAATGTTACGTAAGTTGCTCCTTACAATATCAGCTAGATAGCTGACGTTTAAGGATTGTTTCGGAGATTAGCCGGAACAAACAGACAGACAGACAATATTTTAATAAATTGTTGTGTTTTCATGTTAATACCGTGTAATCAGTTTTATTTATTTGTATAAAAGGTGAAGGTGAGTGAAGGATGTACATTAAGCCTTACTGCATTTTGACATGACATAATAAGTTAACAACCACATTGACTGCAGTCTCGTGTTTGTGACGAATTCTTTCATTGTGGACAGCTTAACAAGACGAGTGACGTTTCGAATGTTCATCGAGCGAAGGACATTAGTTGCTATCGTGTTATGTAATAGGGATGCAGCTTGTGAATAATGCCTGTAGTTATATCTATGCAATTTGTATTATGTTCGATCTTGTTTGACTAAAATGTATGTTAATCTTTTGTCTGGGAATTTAACATAATAATAAGAGATAATAAATACCAGCCAATTATTAACTCAATGAAGGGCAAAGGATTCTTTCCATGCAGAGAAGGCACGAGCATTGATTACCACGTGGATTGGCGATTTCAGACTTATATTAAATTATTAGTCCAGGTATCTTCACGATGTTTTCCTTCAACGATGTCAGCGATGTCCAAAAAAAATTTAGAAATTACAATCATAATTATGAAGATCGTTGACTTTGTCTTTGTCACCTCTGTCTGACCTAGACTAGAGTCAAAAGCATGCCCATCTCAAAACAAAAATAAAGTAGAAAAGTTACATTGGTACTTGCTCCAGCCCGGTTACGAATCCAAAGTCTCATGCATGAGAGGCGGGTGCCTTAATCACTGAGCCATCACGACAAAATGCCGCGAATCGAATCGAATCACACCAACTATTAATTACAAGATTATGTTCGAGTCATTGTTATGGTATAAAACTATAGGCTCAATTATTAAAACAAAAAACAATCAAAGTTTTTAAGTCAGTCTAAATTGAACCTTATGTTTTAAGACAAAAGGTTTCAGTGGAATGAATAACTTAGTTCTTAACTGTCAGTAGATACTGTGGTAATAAAGAGGTAAGTTTTTTATTGAAAATTAAAAAGGATATCCCTTGGATACTGTGACAAAACTAATTAATCATAAAAAAGGTTGGTCAAGGTTTCAACCATGCGTAGTAGATAGGTTTCTAAAGCTACCATACCTATGTTATGGCTGAAATTTTGAAAATAAATAAAGTAGTATTCTTCCGTACGATATAAGTCGTGACATTGCACCACACAACAGCGGTGTTACTCTGTAAAACCCTCCTTCCGAGAAGTGAGCGTGTGGCGACCTGTCAATCCCTAGAATCGTATAGTGGCAGCCCAGTTTTAGCTCACTTCACCTTAATTCACTGAGGGAGATTTCTTACAGAATAAGCCGGCTGAGCGTAACGCGGGAGTGCGTGTTCTTACGTTGTTTGCAAGTGGATCTTCCCCCTTAGCCAAGTCACAAACGATAATCGTAAACGCTCGGTAGGTACCAATATATTTTCAACTTAATACCCAAGAGCTTTAAGTTGAAAATCTATTAAATATTTCTAAGCGTTAGCGACTGGAACGAACGAAAACGCTATGCAATCTTCATTAGATCTTCAACTTAAAACCAAGCACATAAAGTTGAAGATCTATTAAAGCCTACTCAGCGTTTGCGTTTATCGTTTGTGACTTGGCTAGGGGGGCTGTGTTTGTATAGAAAACCCCTAGTATAGAATGCCCTATTTGGGAATCGAACCCAGGATCCTACGGCGCGTCAGTCGCACTTGCTACCACTAGACCTATAGAGCGTTATAGATAGAGTAATATGTAGTAAAGAAGATACGAGTATTTGTCAGCTTAAATGCTAGACCCTTTTTTAAGGATCAGGTACCAAAGGCTAATTTAAAGCGGGTCGACCTATTCGGTTCGGCAACCTTAAATAACGATTTATTGAAAATACCGAACCGAATGCGCCGAACGCTTACTCATTTACGTATAATGGCAACTAGAAAATACCTTTTTATATTAACAAAATTTCTCCAAATCCTAAAAATTTCTAACTAACACGTAACTTTTAATTGCCTTCAGTAAAAAAAAAACAAGTTTGAATTCCGAACGTCCAGTTCTAGCCACCAAACAGCCGATGACGGCCGATGATTGCCGATCAATTACCGATTACTACACCTGACTCGATCCATACTGCTCAGTACTTTCACCCTTGTCTTTGACTCCTAGAAGATGGGGTTGATGACCTGCGAATGATTATTTTAATCCTACTTCTTACTAATATAATGTATTATCTGACAGTTGGGATTAGTCATCTGTTAACTGCCATGGATATTTTTTTTTGTATTACTTTTTACCCGTGTCTTTGTCCGCGTAAATGATGGTTGTCGTGGAAATAAAAGTAGCCTATGTCCTTTCTTCGAACTCAAACTTACCCCGAACAAAATTTCATCATAATCGGTTCACAGTGGTTTAGCCATGAAAGCGTACCAGACAGACAGAGTTACTTTTTGCATTTACAATATGAGTATGGATTGCTCTCATAAGGGTATATAGGGGGGGGGGGTGCCCACCCCAGAGTGGTCTTGTGCCTACCCCAGGCTGTAGGCCTCACCTTCCGCCTGACCGCATTGCATCGCATCGACCATGGCATTTTAGGGGCCAGGCCTCCCCTGAAAACTAACTCTAGATACGCCAATGATTGCTCTTCACCTACATTGTTTCTACATTTAAAAGCAATAAGAATAATGTGGTGAACTGTGGGTGTACATGTATATTATATGGTGAGGTCTACCTAACCCTTCTAGGAACACAGGCGTGATAGTATGTTATGTTAAGAATTATGTAACCAGGATGTTGTAAAAAGTTTATTGAAAAGCGTGTCCATGGAGTTTCTCGTCCGTTCTTCGCCATAGAGACCTATGTTTTGGAACGAGCAACTAGCTCCAACTTTTTGACATACTGACAGTCACCTTTTTAATTCAAAAGTGCCTGAAATAAACGCTTAGACTTTGATTAAGGAACAAAAGTTTGTATTGGAAACCCCATCCGTCGCATAGGTCGTTGAATAAGAATTTCTAATTCTCACCAATTCTCACAAATTCAAAAAGCTTTTTAATAAACGTGCACGTGGAACGCATCATCTGTGAAGCGATGATGTTACACACATTACAATGTGACATTGGGATTTCATTCATCATCATCTGCCTAGCCTTTTTACCAATAACTACGTTGAGGTCAGATTACAGTCTAACCGGACCTAATGAATAATTTCTCCAGACCGAAATAGGTCTCGGCGTCCAACTATAGGATGGCTAACCAAGTATTCGACCAGGATATGGGCGCGAGAAATAGAAAAAAAAAACCATCACGCCTGTATTCCCTGAAGGGTTAGGCAGAGGTGTACCAATGTACACCCACAGTTCGCCGGTATATTTAGGTCCCATGTAATAGGGGGCGAGCCTATTGCCATTAACCGGGCACAAATCCAAACTCCGAGCTGCAACTGAGAATTTCATAGAAAAACCCAATATCACTTTTTGCTCGACCCGGGAATCGAACCAAGTGAAGTTTCTTGGTGACCAAGTACCTAAGAAATATTAGATTTACTACACATACTTACGTGAGTTTTATAGTTTGATGGGCAGCAATCCTACACAACCGGGAAAGGATCAGGTGCAGTACCAAAAGGGTTTACGTGCTTTCCTTCCACCACAAAACGGAAAAAACTTATTAATATTTCAGAGTAAAGTTGATTCCGTAGTAAAAGTTATTCATATTCATAAGTTCCTACTACCTGCATTCTATAAAATACCATCACGCCTGTATTCCCCGAAGGGTTAGGCAGAGGTGTACCCATGTACACCCACAGTTCGCCGGTATATTTAGGTCCCATGTAATAGGGGGCGAGCCTATTGCCATTAACCGGGCACAAATCCAAACTCCGAGCTGCTACTGAGAATTTCATAGAAAAACCCGATAACACTTTTTGCTCGACCTGGGAATCGAACCCAGGACCTCTAGCGTAGCAGTCGCGCACGGGATCACTAGGCCAACGAGGCAGTTTGCCTCGCACTACCTGCATTCATTATTAAAAAAACGCAACTTTTTTTTTAATACATTATACCTGCAACACCTTACGTTTGGCAAGGCGTCGTCAACCTTTGGGTCAAAATTGTAGAAACCCATGGAAATTGCTAAAGTAACGATGGAAAAATTCTTGCTTCGGCAAACATTCCGGCTCGGACATAAACCTCAGATTAGCGGTTATTATTAATGTCGTAAAGCAGTGAGTTAAGGACGTTTAACCGCAGGGTTGACAAACAATTGGTCGGTCATAGTCTGAGTTATCAATCGTACGCGTTGTGACAAAACTGTCTAATGGTTCGCAAACCGCATGACTGATGCGTTGGTACTGGTGTGCGGAGAAGTGGTATGTTTAGATTTAGATTTTTTCATTTATTCGAAGGTAATTATGGGAAATTCAGAATTGTATTTTGGGAAAGATTTTGGGGAAGACTTTAGATTTATATTTTTTAATTTTATGTCGAAAGCTGGCGTTACCTCATTTTGAAAATAATTGCGCGTATTTAAAAAAAATATATAAAACTTCATGTAACATAAAATGTACATACCATAGTAGGTGGATTTATTTCCTAATTCATAATCTACCAGACTATAATGCCTTGGAAGTTGGGTAGGCCTCTGGTGTGGGATGCTACATGCGTCGACACCCTTGCGCCATCCCATCTTCCTTGCACGACGTGTTGTGCTGGGGCGGCTGCGTCTGGTGCGGAAAATCTCAAACGGCGCAAATATATTAACCTTCATGAAAGTTATATGTTTGAGCCGTTTGGGGTTGAAACACTAGGGCCGTGGGGACCGAGCGCTCATCTAGTTCATCGCAATATCGCGAAGCGACTGGTCGATTCTTCACGTGACCAGAGGGCTGGCCTATTCTTTGGCCAAAGAATCAGCATTGCCATACAACGTGGCAATGCTGCCAGCCTTCTGGGTACATGTCCCATTGACAGCGATGCGGATGAGTTTTTTGATGCCCTATGACCTTACTTTTTATATTAACTGTACATAGTTTGTAATTTAATTATTATTTAGTTTTAACTTTGTAGTTGAATTATTATTAATAAATAGTATATCTACCAGATAACCAATATTGGTGGAAAGATAGCGTGTCAAGTACATAAGTAGAGTGTGGAAAACAACAAAAAAATACACCTACTTGGGCATTATAATTACCATACTGGGTGTAACAAGACACATCATACAGCCATAACTACTCATATTGCACATCAAATTCAGCAAAATTCAGAAAAAAATATACTCAAAAACTACTTTTATTTTTGTCTCTCAAATCCTTATTTATCATCATCATCATTATATCAGCCGCTGGACGTCCACTGCTGGACACAGGCCTCCCCCATAGATTTCCAATAAGACCAGTAGGAAGCGGCCTGCATCCAGCGTCTTCCTGCCGTCTTAATCAGGTCGTTCGTCAACCGTTGTTTATAATACCGCGCAATGCAAAGCACACAGCTCAAAAATATGGGTATACCTACTTAGGAAACCTAACTTTGGAAATAAGCGCTTTCAAATAATTGTTAGCTAATTGAGTTCACCTAGGTTTCATAATTTCAAGCTAAAAGTGCCAGTCACTTAAGAAACTTATGTAAGATATTTAATATTATAAAGCTGAAGAGTTTGTTTGTTTGGTTACACGCGCTAATCTCAAGAACTACTGGTTCGAATTGAAAAAGTCTTTTTGTATTGGTTAGTCCTTTTATCGAGGAAGGCTTTTTTACTGAAGGAAGTCATCAAATGACTTCTCCTTCCCTGGTGCTTCCCTGGTCGGAGCAGGAGGGAGTGTCAGACTTTTACTGACTAAATCCCACCCATGTTCCTTCTTGTGCCCTTTGCGTTCCGGGGGCGTGGTATCTCTTTCGAACAGCCCCGCGCAGGCATCGACCCTTAGTGGCCCCTCCGAATAATTTTCTGACATCTCTTTCAGGCACCCCTGGGATTACTAATGCGCCATCGACACGGTTTCGAGAAAGGCTGGCTATATGACATCACGCTGCGACCCTTGGAAGTGAAGCAGTAACTAAAGTCGTAACTAAACACGGGTGATTAAAAAATCACGAGCGAAGTCTTTGGCAGAAGCTAGTATAACATATTCATACGGAGAAATAACTTAAAATGTTGTTTTGCCTAATGAACAAAGTCTTCGACAATTATGTATATTTGCAGCCATTTTTCCTAACGGCTAGCCTTTTAACTTGAACAATACTTATTCTAAACGCTTGGTAGGTATTTGGAATAAGAAGTAGGTAAGCATCGAATGCGAAATATCCTGAAATTCATGCATCATTTTAATAGTTAGACTTTTATCTCTTCACCGCCTTTGGTGCCCTGGTAGGGAATGACTAAGTGGTGAGCCTTTATAGGTACAAAGGTAGACAAAGCTTTATAAAAATATATAGGTATGCTAAAAGTTTAAATAAATTAAGAATTCATCTACGCCAAAAACACATAATATTATACACTCCCAGACTCCTAAATCGGGCCACCTAGAATAAAGATTTAGTAACGTCCATAACTTTAAAAAAAATTATGAATGATCAAAAAGTTTTTATGCAAGTTTGTAGCTGGCATAATCAACATTAGGCTCCTGTACTATTGTTCTGAATTTGATTTTTCATTCATTTGCCATTCATATAATTTTTTGAAGGTAAGTACGATACAAACTCATTATGCTAGGTGGCTCGATTTAGGAGTCCGGGAGTGTATATCGATATATAATAAAGCTAAAGAGTTTGTTTTGTTTGTATGTTTAAACGCGTTAATCTCTGAAACTACCAGACGGATTGGAAAAAATCTGTATGTAAATGAGGCTAAATTCATGAGGAATAGTATAGGCTATTTAACATCACGCTACTGCCAACTGGAGCGAAGCAGTAACCAATGACGTAACTAAAAGCGGGTGAAAAACACCACACCGACAAAGGCGAGAGCAAAGACTAATCTTAGATTCTTTATCTAGACATTTTAATTGAGCCTGCGTTGTGGTTCAATTCAATCAAATGTAAAACGCAATATATTTAAAACAAATATTTACGTTACGTAACAGCATAAATGCCTATTTTAAATATTTAATTCAAATTGGTTAATTTAGTTGTCACGATTACGTCAGAATCTTTGGTTTTAATTGCCTATCCTACATTCAATTTTCTTATGGGCTTTAAATTAAATAATAACGAGCTTATGTTGTTAAATATAATTGAATTCAATTCTCACTTAAAATTCAAATTCTCTAATAAATTTCGTAACAATATTCTATTCACAATTTGCATAAGCAACTAAAATAAATGTGTATGCAAACTTTTATTAATGGACGGTTAAAAATAATCGTTGTCACAGTCCACAAATTATTATTATTTCTCTTTGTAGCTGCGTCTGTCAGATTTGAACACGTAACTCTGAAACAAGTCCTTTTAAAGACCATTGCAACTCCTTAAAACCGGGATCAACCACAGTTGAGTCGCTTACGATTACGCTTATGCGATTATATTGATTCCAATTAGGCAGCGAAGCTCAAAACGAGTCCCGGAAAAACGATTGAACCGGCCTGTATCCCGTAAACTTTATTTATTACACATATACCATCACGCCTGTACTCCCCGAAGGGTGAGGTAGAGGCGTACCAATATACACCCACAGTTCGTCGATATGTTTTAGGTCCCATGTAAGCCGCCTAGGATTTGTGCGGTTGGTTAATGGCAATCGGCTCACTATTGCCATTAACTAAACGGGCACAAATCCTAATAACTCCGAAATCCTGGTTTGATAAGATTTTTTGTAATCAGACAAAAATGTTTCATTGATAGCTACACTAATGCCGAGTGCCATAGGATAATCGTTATATTTGACTTCAACGCGGATAGAGACGCGAGCAAAGTATTAAATAATAATTAAAAAATACAATACTATTTTTTTTGCACATTTACATAATACTGTGTTATTATTGTCATTAATTATTAATATGCAAATAAAATTATTATATAAATTTGCCAATAGGTACTTATCATGAAGACATAACGGAAATTTTATATTTATATCAAACATTATTTATAATAATTATTATAGCATAGCTTCCGATGTTTTTCTTGATTGTCTTTTTATTTAAATTAGTTATTTGAGTATCTATATTTCAACTAAATGCTATCTCTTTTGGGTCAGATAAGTAATTAGTTTACAGTTGGTATTATATCATAAACTATCGAACCGCCCCGGCTTTTGTCTGTGTGCAAGATTTTCGAAACATCCGTATGACTTTCCAAAAAAAGATTTCGTACGAAACTTGTCTTGACAATTATGAATACATCAAAAAAATCTGCCAAATTGGGCGATATATTCTGACTTAGTGATGATCTTTCATACATTCGGCAATTATTTTTTAGTTATAAAGATTCCAGTAAGAACTAAAATGTTAATAAGAATCACTTGCATTTAAAACCAGTACCAAACCACCATAAACCAGGTAGGTGTTAAACCAGTTTTTTACCTATTACATGGGACCTAAATATACCGGCGAACTGTGGGTGTGCATCGGTACACCTCTGTCTAACCCTTCGGGGAATACAGGCGTGATGGTATATTTAGTTTAATTTTTTTTTTTTGCATTTAAAAACCGTTTACTCATAACAATGGAAGTAATTACGAATCTAAATTATACAAGCTGTTATATAATAACTAATTAATAAACTAACCAATTAATAACGGATTTTTTAAGGTAAATTATAATGATACCAGTAAAATTTTAATAATAATCAAAAATATATTAATTATCCAATAAACTCTAACAGCTTTCTCTACACATACAACCCTTTATGCAAACTTGAAATTAATAAAACCTTTGACAAAGATAAAACAAAGGCAAAATCCTCAAAAAAAAAATGAAGAAAAATATATACATCATCATCACGTCTGAACTTCCCGAAGGTTTAGGCAGAGGTGTACCAATGTACACCCACAGTTCGCCGGTATGTTTAGGTCCCATGGGGGCGAGCCTATTGCCATTAACCGGGCACAAATCCTAACTCCGAGCTTCTACTGACCAGGCTAACAAAGCAGTAGAAGAAATATTCTTTCTCAAAGCTTCTTTAAACCGTAAAAAAACCATAACACTTGTCTCCCCGTCTATTCTTACACGTGCCTACATATATCGTCGATATGCAACGGAAAGGTCACAGAGGTCACGCCTGAAGGCTCACTTGACCTCGACACTGTTTACCTCGATGTTAGCCGAATTCGTAAATATTGCCAAATAGACTACGTGGTATAAAGACTGCTACACAGAAGTTCCAACTGGCTTCTGCTTGCCTGGTACCTCCGCGAGCTATCTCTTGCCGACACCGAGATAAAAGTCTTATTAAAGTGACGTTAAAATGTAATTAGTACAAACAAAAGCTAAAGATAAGAATGTTGATATGATATGCGAATGAAATAAATAAATGATACCAGCCTGTTATTGTCCCACTGCCAGGGTAAAGAGGCCTAGTTGCAGAATTGGTTCAAAAGAGTCACCACGACTCTTAAACGCAAAGGGCATTAGGAGGAACACGGATGGATTTTAGTCAGTTAGAGTCTGACACTCCCTTCCACTGTGCCCAGAGCGGAAAAAGTCATTTGATGATTTCCCATCCTTAAAAAGAGCAAAGGCCTCTTCTCATAGACAGAGCATTGATCTCCATGCTTGCTCAAGACAGATTGGCGATTTCAAACTTATGTTAGAATTCTAGGTTTCCTCACGATGTTTTCTTTTACCGATGCCCAATAGAAACTTAGGAAGTGCATCATCATTTGCTTAGCCTTTTCCCAACTATGTTGGGGTCGGCTTCCAGTCTAACCGGATGCAGCTGAATACCAGTGTTTTACATGAAGCGACTGCCTATCTGACCTCCACAACCTAGTAACTGGGCAACACGATACCTCTTGGTTAGACTGTTGTCAGACTTCTTGGCTGACAAACTTTGGAAGTTTTTTACCAGACATTAGAGGCCTGCGATTTTGATAGGCAATATACCAAAAAACATATTATCCTATAACACTCGGCAATAGTGTAACTTTCGATCAGGGAAATATTTTTTGTAAACAGAGCAGCAATTCCAGAGAGCACCTCTTCATCATCATATCAGCCGAACGACGTTCACTGCTGGACATAGGCCTGCCCTAAAGATAACCACAATGACCGGTCCTGCTCTGCCTGCGTCCGATTAACTCTTACAAACATAAATGATAAACCAGCTTTTTAGGCTAGTTTTAATTATCCATAATCATCATCATCATATCAGCCGCAGAACATCTAATGCTGGACATAGGCCTCTCCCCATAGATTTTCAAAAGCACCGGTTGGAAACGGCCGGGGCCTGCAACCAGCGTCTTCCTACGGTCCGGCCACAATTAATTAGTTGTCTATAGAAACGTTAAACTCTTGTTTGTCGTAACTTTTATTTTGAAATATAAATAAATAAGTGTGTGTTCCAAAAGCGCGCCCTTTAGCCAAATGAAACATCAATTCATTATTATAAGTTGAAACAAAAACTTACTACACTGTATTGTAAAACTTTTTTTAAGTTGCATCGCTGCCGTGACTAATGTTCGACCTTGGCACAGTGTCTAGTGAAGTTTTTGATTGATGAATGTTAAAATAATTACAAACAAATGGCCTAAAATCTTGGTGACGTGAAACGTCTTTAAAATTACATGTTTACGGGTACTAAACCAGAAAAGTGAACTAAAATGGATTGGTTTCAATTTTCAACATTAAAAGCGTCTCGCTGCCATAAACTTTTTACGTTAAACCAACGGCTGTGTACCGGAGCACAGCGTCACTACCAGAAAATTTTAAATATCCCTCCCTGTAATTGGCCATCGTGCCCGAATATGACTGGGAGAAATTCATTAAGTCTGGTTAGACTGTAAGCCGACCCCGACCCCAATACCATCACCATAGCTAGCCGCAGGACGTCCACTGCTGGACATAGGCCTCCACCACTGATTTCCAAAAGGACCGGTTGGAAGTGGCCTGCATCCAGCATCTTCCTGCGGTTTTATCAGGTCGTCCGTCCACCTTGTGGGTGGACACTAACGACATATCTTATCGACGTCAGCAAATATTTGGAGGGGCCACTAAGGGCCATGCCTGCCGGGGCTGCGGGTTGTTCGAAAGAGATACCACGCTTCCGGAACGCAAAGGGCACTTGAAGAAACATGAATGGGTTTTATAGTCAGTAAAAGTCTGACACTCCCTCCAGCCCCGCACAGGGCGGGGGAAGTTATTGGAAGATTTCCCATCAGTAAAAAAAAAAACCTTGTGGGTGGACGTCCTACGCCTTCAGCCGGCCGGCCCCATCGGCCATCAGCTCTGCGTGCCATGTGCGCTGCCCACATCCACTTCAACTTGCTGATTCTCTGGGCTATGTCGGTAACATTGGTTCGTCGTATAGACAATTACACAACAACTATTGTTGATGACTAATCAACAACAGTAATCTGACCACGAAGGGACTTCTAAATAGAAATGCTTGCGCAAATAGCAATATTTATTTCTTTGGCCATCGGATTCGAAATTTAAATGTCATAGCAGTCAATAGTTTAGTAACCTTTGATGATTTATGGTTTGCGTATAGAGGATGACTCGAAGCTTTTAAAGTTGAAATTCATGACACCTGCTAACTACTATGCGAGTTCCATTCATTGGCAATCTTTGAGGTGTGAAAGTACTTGTGTAATACTCATAATTATGTCACTCTGTGTATTTTTGTTTGTGTACTTCGTAAAAGGTACCTCATATAAAATAAATAAATAAGCTGACATACTAGGGGCCAATATACAGAAAGAAAGAAAGAAAAACCATTTACTCGCGTGAAAGCGACGCACATAACATAAACAACAAAAGCTTAAATAAAAAAAAATGTTTGTGGAAATATGCGCCACAACCACGCGAAACGGCTGACGCTCAGCATAAAGCCGTGGCCCGTGCACGAGGCACTTAATGAACCCGAGAGCTTATTACCATTAAACGGGCACAAATCCTAATTCCAAGCTGCTACTGAGATCTGAAAGATTGAAGATTGATTGAGGGGTTAATACGTTCGGAAATAAATAGACTTACAATGTTACATATTCTTCTTTTCATTGCGATATTTTTTTGTTAGAAACTTTATGGTTATGGAGATTAAAAGGTCCACGTTTTTGTCACGGTTATTCTTTAAAACAAACGTGGATGAGGCGAAAGTAGTATGTAAGGATCATAGCAGGTGGCGTTCTGTGGTGTCTGCCTACCCCCATAGGAAAAGGGGTGAGTTTATGTATGTCTGTATGTATGTGTATTCGAAAAGCAGTTTTAAATGTTTTAACTAATCTTTAAACCACCTTATTGTTTCATGCACAATGTTTAGCGCGCGTTACATTGCTCAGAACTTCTATTAAACGCAATTATTCACACCAAAAATAATGCCTTTTCCTACAATAATTTTAACTCAAAGTAACGTAGATTGTTGTGCAGTATGCGTAGGCAACGAGAACGTGATAGCCAACATTTTGATAATTTCAGAACACTAATGAGGTCTAGGTCTGGAAAAACCCCGGCACTAAGCTGCATTTGATGGCATTGTAAGTCGACCCTCACATAGTTGAGAAGGCAAGGACAAAGATGATTTACAACGTGCGTAAAATTAGTCAACAGATTAATAAATATGAATGCTCATTTTGGGCACGAGAGCTTTTAGGAACATCACATGAGCGCAAAACTAATTAGGTGTAGTTCTGCCAAAGCCTATCATACCGCGGCGATAATTTTCGAAGATATTGTAGGCAGTGATTTAGAAATTATAAATGATTTAGAAACTGCCCCGTTGGTCTCGTGGTCGCAAGTGCGACTGCTGTGCAAGGGGTCCCGGGTTCGATTCCCAGGTCGAGCAAAAAGTGTTATTGGGTTTTTCTATGAAATTCACAGTAGCAGCTCGGAGTTTAGATTTGTGCCCGGTCAATGGCAATAGGCTCGCCCCCTATTACATGGGACCTAAATATACCGGCGAACTGTGGGTGTACATTGGTACACCTCTGCCTAACCCTTCGGGGAATACAGGCGTGATGGATGATTTTAGAAAAACGCTAATTGATTTGAACCCTTTCTAAGCATAAGTTTTGAATGTACACATTGAACTGTTCTTGCTGGGTAGTAGATAATGTAACATTATTGGCATGATGAAATTGTTAGGAGTTTTATTTATTTATTGAGAGAGAATCCCAAAGACACGACAATTGTCGTTGGTTCTTGCAAAAAAAAAACAGCTGTTCCATATAGTTTGTCTGCGTCATCATTATCATAACAGCCGCAGGAGATCCACTGCTGAACCTAGGGCTCCTCCATAGATTTTCAAAAGGACAGGTTGGAAGCGGCCTGAATCCAACGTTTTCCTGCGGTCTTTATCAGGACGTCTGTCCACCTTGTGGGTGGACGTCCTACGCTGCGCTTGCCAGTACATGGTTTGACCGCGTAGGTGTTGCACTCGTGGCTCGGAAACCACGTAAAGCTGTTGGTCGTGCGCCTGATCTCTCTCCGGTTGTATTGGTTTGCCGTCCCATCGGACTATGAGAGTTAGGGAAGATAGAGTACACCTGTGTTTGCACACACACTTCTGCACTATAATATCTCATACGTACTTGTTTAGTTTGCATCTTGATTAGCCGCCGTGGCCGGAATCGGTCTAGAACAAGGCAGCTCAATAATGTGGCTAGCAAATAGCCGCCTTTGTACGGTGTTTTTTTACATTTGTGCATAAAGTTTTGATAAATAAATAGATTTTAAATGGTCCGCTAAATGATCTGATATGACGCCTAACATAAGAAAACTATTACAACAGAAACATTGATTGCATCTATTGATAGTCCCATAAGTAACTAAAACAGGAATCGTTAGTGGCCCGCCGAAAATTTTTAAATGAACCGTTTGGCCCGACTGTTAAAAAGTTGAGCACCCTTGGTCTAGAGAATACATACATTTTTTATATATATTTTTTTGTATAAACGCTTCAAAAATCAACAGTTACTTGAATTGCAACACAGACATCCCAATTGTTTCCACATTCAAGATCAATAGCACTTTCGCCGAACCTTGATAATGACTTTAGTCTCAGCCCGGACCGGTGGAGCCAGTCCATAGCATTAGCTTTGCACATAACTGTAAACAATTATACACCACTAGTGAACTGCCCGCGACTTCGTCCGCGTGTCTTATTCCACTCGCGTCTTTGGTTACTGCTCTGCTCCCGTGTATCGTAGCGTGATGTTATATAGCTTAAGTTACTCTGGAATAATGTAGCTATCTATTGGTCTTCTTTCTTTATCGTGTGGGCAGTAAGATCTAACGACCCCGCACACCCTAGTGTCACAGTTTATAAACCGCTTCAAGGGCCTCTGACATGGTTACCGATGTCAGTGATGTCCAAAATAAACTTTAATAAAGTTTATTTGGGACATCACTGATATCAGTGACCATGTCATGTCATGTCATGTCGTTGGTGAAAACTGGTTAAAATCGGTCCAGTAGTTTTGAAGCTTTGTTCGTACAAACAAACAAACAAAATCTTTCGTCTTTATAATATTTGTCCGATTATATCGACATCTCCTCACGAATAACATCGTAATACGCTGAAAGTGAAAGCTCTGTGTGGCTTTTGGAACCGCGTGTGGTGCGAATGAGCTTTGTGAATCGATTTTGTAACTCGATTCATTTGACTTTGTACTTAACATCTCGACTCGATTGCCTAACTCGAGAGGTTTACGTCAAAATTATTTCTTCATAACTGTTTGTTTTTTTTTTCAAATTTAGAAGTGTGATTATTATTTAAAACCAGCCAGATAATTCAATAGAAGTCTCCCTCGATGAATTTAGCTGAACGGTTTTTTTTGGATGTGAAATCATCTAATGACTTCGCCCGCCCTGGGCGGGGCGCGAGGGAGTGTCAGACTTTTACTGACTTAAACCCATCCACGTGCTTGTGCCCTTTACGTTCCGGGGGCGCGGTATCTCTTTCGACCAACCCGCAGCTTCGGCAATAGCTGAAGGGTGTTTGATGGATTCTACATAGATACACTAATAGGACTATGTAGAAACAGATGTATGAAGGTGAACGAGGCGAAAGGATAGGACTATAGGCTAGCAGAAAATGACATTAGAATATTATTAAGCCCAAGATAAACTTAGAAAGTACATTATGAATAAGTCACAATGATAATTGCCCGGTATCGGACTTGCAACCTCATGCATGCATGAGAGGCGGGCGCGATTACATCACTCGTGTCATAGTGCCGACAGACATAAATCGCCAAATTATTCATCAAATTATATACCATTTTTGAAGTGAAAACTTCTTTAGCGGCGTTGTGCACTTTTTTTGGAATGGGTAAAAAATGTTAAACTCGCGTCAGGACACGTGACCCTGATCGAAAATCTTACGAATTGGTGTACGATAGCGCAATGAATAATTATTGTTTTATACCACATAAATGATAGTACTTTTATACTGATAATTAAAGCAATTCGTGCAAAATTATTCCCTAACCATTCCAATATATCAAAAATGCACAACGTTAATATTCAAGTTTTCACTTCTGCCAGCACTCCCGGAGTGCTACCCGTCGTTTTTTTTTACCACTGGAGGTGGCATTCAAGCTAAAGGCTCGCCTGATGTTAAGCGGTCACCGCTGCCTATGGACACTTGTAACACCAGAGGCATCACTCGTGTGTTGCTGACCCCGTAAAAACCTCAAAACTCCTTTCTTGAAGAACCCCATGCTGTTGTGTGTGTGTTGTATTATGCATTTATATTTGATGATATATACCTACTGTGGTTCATAAATAAATGGCTTAAAATATACTGTTGCGTAAAACTCATGCAAGTGCAAGTTCCTCCCCCCCCCCCCCCCCTCCATAAGATCACCAACTACTTACACACATACCATTTACATGAAATTGCCGTCGGAGTTGGCGTAGGCTGATGTGGTGGTGGTCAATATAGGTAAGTGATCATCACCTACTTATGCACATATTTTCACGCCTGTATTCCCCGAAGGATTTGGCAGAGGTGTACCAATACAGGATAAGTTTTTAACCAGTGCGTAAATTTTTTTTGGTAGTTCAGTGTCAGTAATAGAACACATTTCCGTGTTTAGTTAAAAAAAAAATAAAAAAAAATTTCATCCTTATCCGAGTTTGAAGTAAGCAAAACATGGACATGATCTATTCGCCATACTATCAATGACAACTCTTGGCCGCCGCCCGGGCGCATGGCTGGGGTAAGGGGGTGGGGAATGCGCTAACGCCGAGTGACAATAAAATATGGTTTTTAAGTATACATGTTTCGTAAGCGATAACTTTTTTTTTAGTACTAAGACATATCAAAATAAAATATACGTGTTTAGTAAAACGTGTTGAAGTTTATTATGGCAAAATTTACGCACTGGTTAAAAAATTTTCCTGTATATTTAGGCCTCCTGTAATAGGGGGTGATAACATGTTGCTGGACCTGGAATTGAATCCAAGACTTCTAGCGTAGCAGTCGCCGTTAGCACCACTAGCCTATCCAGACAGTCTTACATCACACATACGAGACATCGTTTAATGATAAACTAAGTTAGATAAATAAAATATATTTATTTATTGTTGCGTTATGCCCTGCAGTGTTAGGTCTACGACTAAGTCCCCCGAAGGCCTAAGGCATTATGATAAAAACCTTTTGCCGGAGGACCCAAGAATGCTGTCTGATTACTATAAAATTCTATAATATTCACTAACTGCCAACTATTAACTGCCTCTTTGGCCTAGTGACCCTAAGTGCGACTGCTATGCTAGAGGTCCTGGGTTCGATACCCAGGTCGAGCAAAAAGTGTTATTGGGTTTTTCTAAGAAATTCTCAGTAGCAGCTCGGTGAATAGATTTGTGCCCGGTTAATGGCAATAGGCTCGCTCCCTATTACATGGGACCTAAATTTACCGGCGAACTGTACCAATGTGGTGTACCGTCTATACATTGGTACTGGGTACAAGTTCACACTTCTGCCTCTTCTTCTTTTCTTCTTTTTTTTCTTTCTGCTTCTGCTTCTTACGCCTGCCTATACAGGCGTGATGGTATTTTTTTTTATATGTCTACAATATTCATAAAGGCAAATCTAATCAATTTGTTACCATAACCGTGAAATTAGAAGAAATTATCCAATTTTAAAATCTATCGAAGGAAGTGACAACCCTCACTTTTGAGGGTCAGAAACAGAACTTTGATTGCCATACATTGTTTCCATGATCATGATAATAATCTCGAGAAAAAACTTTGAGTAAGGGCTAGTTCAGACATGCGGGAACCGTGCGATTCTATTTTCTGGCGGTTGGGTTGCTGTAACCGCGCGGCTTGATTAACCGCGCGGTTATGTCTGAACGATTACTTAATAACTCACACAAATAAGACTCGCGCGATTTCCATGCGATTCAGAAATCGCGCGGTTCCCGCCGTGTCTGAACTAAGGCTAACCGCGCGGTTATGTCTGAACGATTACTTAATAACTCATACAAATAAGACTCGCGCGATTTCCATGCGATTCTGAAATCGCGCGGTTTCCGCCGTGTCTGAACTAAGGCTAAGTAGGTATATCGACTGGCCTTCATTGCAGGTAGGTAGTTCATGTTTTTTTACACAAATCTGTTTCATTACAATAGGCCATTTATTTACTCTATACTTACCGATATGGTAATAGCTTTTACGTAAGCGGAGTTGGTCTTACAAGGTTTTATAACGTAGCAATGCTGCTAGCCTTTTGGGCACTTGGTCTATTAACTGCAACGTGGAGATTTTTAGATGCCCTATAAGCTTCTGCTTCTATTGTGTAATTTGTACATCTGATAGCCAGATTCATGAGGCATATGGCTATGAAACAATACGCTATACGACCCATGGGAGCGCAGCAGTAACCAAAGACGTTCGACGGCGCGTTCATGTTCCACGCGCGCCTCAAAGAGATGGCAGCAAACATTCGGACACGAGACGACTCCCGGCCACCGTAGACGCGGGTCTGTGGACGGTGAGCAATGGGTAGCACCGTCCGTACGTTCACTGAATAACGACAGACCGTGTCGACGGCGCGTTCATGTTCCACGCGCGCCTCAAAGAGATGGCAGCAAACATTCGGACACGAGACGACTCCCGGCCACCGTAGACGCGGGTCTGTGGACGGTGAGCAATGGGTAGCACCGTCCGTACGTTCACTGAATAACGACAGACCGTGTCGACGGCGCGTTCATGTTCCACGCGCGCCTCAAAGAGATGGCAGCAAACATTCGGACACGAGACGACTCCCGGCCACCGTAGACGCGGGTCTGTGGACGGTGAGCAATGGGTAGCACCGTCCGTACGTTCACTGAATAACGACAGACCGTGTCGACGGCGCGTTCATGTTCCACGCGCGCCTCAAAGAGATGGCAGCAAACATTCGGACACGAGACGACTCCCGGCCACCGTAGACGCGGGTCTGTGGACGGTGAGCAATGGGTAGCACCGTCCGTACGTTCACTGAATAACGACAGACCGTGTCGACGGCGCGTTCATGTTCCACGCGCGCCTCAAAGAGATGGCAGCAAACATTCGGACACGAGACGACTCCCGGCCACCGTAGACGCGGGTCTGTGGACGGTGAGCAATGGGTAGCACCGTCCGTACGTTCACTGAATAACGACAGACCGTGTCGACGGCGCGTTCATGTTCCACGCGCGCCTCAAAGAGATGGCAGCAAACATTCGGACACGAGACGACTCCCGGCCACCGTAGACGCGGGTCTGTGGACGGTGAGCAATGGGTAGCACCGTCCGTACGTTCACTGAATAACGACAGACCGTGTCGACGGCGCGTTCATGTTCCACGCGCGCCTCAAAGAGATGGCAGCAAACATTCGGACACGAGACGACTCCCGGCCACCGTAGACGCGGGTCTGTGGACGGTGAGCAATGGGTAGCACCGTCCGTACGTTCACTGAATAACGACAGACCGTGTCGACGGCGCGTTCATGTTCCACGCGCGCCTCAAAGAGATGGCAGCAAACATTCGGACACGAGACGACTCCCGGCCACCGTAGACGCGGGTCTGTGGACGGTGAGCAATGGGTAGCACCGTCCGTACGTTCACTGAATAACGACAGACCGTGTCGACGGCGCGTTCATGTTCCACGCGCGCCTCAAAGAGATGGCAGCAAACATTCGGACACGAGACGACTCCCGGCCACCGTAGACGCGGGTCTGTGGACGGTGAGCAATGGGTAGCACCGTCCGTACGTTCACTGAATAACGACAGACCGTGTCGACGGCGCGTTCATGTTCCACGCGCGCCTCAAAGAGATGTCAGCAAACTTGGATGGGGCCACTAAGGGCCGATGCCTGCCGGGGCTGCGGGTTGTTCGAAAGAGATACCGCGCCCCCGGAACGCAAAGGGCACAAGAAGGAACATGGATGGGCTTTAGTCAGTAAAAGTCTGACACTCCCTCCCGCAACGCTCAGGGCGGGGGAAGTCATTGGATGATTTCCCATCTTAAAAAAAAAACTCATTCAATACAGTTTTTCGCATAATATGTGTAGAAAAGTGAACCTTCTCTTTTTTTAAAAAAACCTGCCTCGGTGAGTTTTGATAAAGCAAAATTTTGAGGTTAGCTGTCAAACCCTCTTATACTAGATACCTACTATTACTACTACTGATAAATAAGCAAACAAACTTTTCAGCTTCATAATATCAGTATAGTACACGATAATTTACTTACTTTTCGTAATCGCTCACTTCTAATTCTAAATGCAAATCTTGACGCTGTTTTCATGGCCACACAGAGCAAACACCTCTGGATATTAACATGTTACTTTATATTGTGACTTTTGAACTTGGTCGGCAGTTGGCGCAGTGGTTGAGCGATTATTTACTGCACTGCGTGTCGCGGGTTCGATTCCCGCACGGAACAAATATTTGTTTTTATGGCTTACAGATAGTTGTTCCGGGTCTGGCTGTTTGTGTATGTGAGTTTGTGTTTGTCAATGCACTCATGATACAGGAGAATTATTATGCTATCTATTTTGTCGAGATTAGTAAATTATCATAAGTATTTTAAACAATATAACAGAATAACTGCCGTTATTTGCGCGTTATTTTTCTTATCTATAGAAATGAATAAAATTGAAACTAGGAACGCATTTATTTTTGTCTGTCTGTCTGTCTTTTTCTACCGGCCTAAACGGCTGGACAGATTTTGACGAGACTACTAGCAGATAGCTGTTAGTATATGTAATAACGTAAAGAAAGTATTAGGGATAAAAACAAAAAAAAAAATTAACACCCCACAAAAATAACTAACATTCACGCGGAAGGTGTCCCGGCCATAAGCCGGTGGTCTTCTTCTTTCTTTATCGTGTGGGTAGTAAAGACAAACGACCCCACACACCCTAGTGTCAGAGTTTCTAAACCGCCTCAAGGGCCTCTGACATGGTTACCGACGTCAGTGATGTCCAAAATAAACTTAGAAAGTACATATGAATTAGAAAAAGTAACATTAGTACTTGCCCATGCCCGGTTGCGAACCCACAACCTCTTGCATGAGAGGCGGGCGCCTTAACCACTGGGCCATTACGACACTGCACGACATCACAAGAGCTGCTGGTTTATTAATTGGAGTAATGGATTTAACTTCTTAACATTGTACCTCATAAACCAAGATTACGTATTGTACAGATCCTAGACAGACTGTCTCAAAGTCTATAATATTCAGACATTCCGTTTACATTATACATTTTTCATACATTATTCAGACATGCACAAAGTTATGCACCGATCAAGAAAAACCTGTTTAAGAAAGTGAAATTAATGTGTATCTAATGGTATTGTTCAATTTGTTGTGAGAAAAAGCAGTTTTATCCTCAAAATAGTTGTTTCGTAAGCAAATTTCAAGGTAAATAAAATTTTATACATCTGATTCTGCAAGAGGCGAAAGAAGTGTGTAAGGATCGTAGCAGGTGGGGTTCTGTGGTTTCTGCCTACCCCTATGGGTAAAAGGCGTGAGTTTATGTATGTATGATGCTCATTATGCTCAACATGTTAAGTCGTACCGAATAAATCCAAAGAAGATCCAAAATAAATAAAAGACATACCAACCCAGTGTAGTTGTGGATTTGATTTGCCGAGGAACAGGTCAATGTCCAGATGTGACCTACAGCAATAACGTTGCAACGGCAACTAGATAAAATACGGATGAAGACACTATTAGCCAATACTTCTAAGACACAACTACTCTAAAAAAATACTTTATTTTAGATCTACCTGAACTAAAAGCCGAATCGTTTTCAATACCGTAAAAGTTACATTTCTATTGCTTCAAATTCATTAAATAGTAAGCTAATAGTAATTGAGTTAGCATAGTAACGTCGCAGCACCCTTGTGTCATACAAAATCTATTGGGGAATCGAGTTTTGATATCGTAAAGCTCACGCATCAGATACGGTATCAAGTGAGTACGTAGGCACGAGGGCTCGTGCCTACGTACTCACTTGATACCGTATCTGATACGTTACGTGCTACACTGCTAAGTGAGAACCCAGCTTAATATCTATACATAATAATAAAATCGTAACGAGACCAATTCTGTACATTCAATATTTTTTTCGAAAAGTGATTGCTACTTGTCAAATACATCATACTGAATCCAAAATTATAGTTTTTGGAATTTTTGTCTGATTGTTTGTTTGTTTGTTTGTATGTACGCGCACAACTCAGTAACTCCTGCACCGATTTGAACGAAACTTCTTGTATTATGTTGGCAGTGACCTGGGCAAGGATCTTAGGTACAATTCATCACGCTATGTCACATAGGCGTTAGGCAGAATCAGTATGCACACTCTTAACTTAACAAATACTGAACGCGAACGAAGTCGCGGGCATCAGCTAGTTAGCAAATAAGTAGGTAGGTATGTCAATTGAATAGTTTTGTTTACAACCGTATTTTAATTGAATTACAATTAATTTGAACTTGACTTTGACTTTCCATTCGAAACATAGTACCTACCTTTATACCAGGAACGCAGTTTTTTGTGATGTGCTACAAAAAAGTTATAACGCCTACTGAAAATTTGTTAGCAATGTCGACTGGTTGATTTTTTTGCGATGGCGGTAGACTGGCCTTGGATTTTGTTTTTTAATATTGCCAAAACGAATTATAATGGTACAATATATTTTTTTTTTATATCAAAATAATATTTCTAAAAAACATGAAAAAGCAGGTAAAATGTATCGAAATGCAAAAACTATGTTTCCGCCCGGGATCGAACCGGGGGCCTTCTGCGTGTTAGGCAGATGTGATAACCGCTACACCACGGAAACGATAGTAATACTGACGAAATTCTTGATGCGTAGAAAAAAATTGACGTGAAGGTCAACGTCATGAATATATAATGATGATAAGAAATTGCAACCATTGGTTTTATTTGACATGGCCTTGCTACGATAAAAAAAAAACATTTTTTAAATTTAGAACTTTTCTAGTCAAATTAGAAAATAATACAAACAACATACCATCACGCCTATATTCCCCGAAGGCTTAAGCAGACGTGTACCAATGTACAGCCATAGTTCGCCGGCATGTTTAGGTGTCATGTAATAGGGCTCCAAGCTTCTACTGAGAATAATAATACAAACAAATTCACAATAAAGCTTTTATTATTTTATTACATTAAAAAAATCGTTACAAAATGTAAATAATAGATTTTACTTAACACATTTAATATTTTATAAGCTCACATTATTATTTCTTATAGCATTTACATATTACAAACAATATTTAAATGTTTTATTATAATTTCATACAAAAGAAACGGAATGATTTTCGTAATGAGCAAATTGATATGATAACTTTTTGGAACACAGCATTTTTATCTACAGACAAGAAATCCTTTTTTTTTTCAACAGATTTGTAATTAAAACCTGATCTTAAAGCTATAGTAATAAGTCACAAATCTATTTTTAAATTACCAATATTTTTTCTAAATTAATTTCAAATTGAAATAACAATTCATTTTTCAATACACCTACCTACTTTTTTTGCTATGTATTTATTAATCTAAGAATTTTAAATTTAGAATTTGATTTGTCTATGTTAACAGCCAGTAATTTTTTTTTTTTAGAACACTGTGGGGTTTTTAAATCTATTTCATATTATGGAATCTGTATTCACTATTTAAGCATAAATGGTAATAATTATATTGATTAGATGTACTTATACTTTTTTTAATGTCCTTTTGTTAGGCAAAATCAATTTAAGTTATAATGTTCTAAGTATCGTATATTGAAGTCATTGGTACAGACTACTTTTAATTGCTAGAGTCGAAAATGGGAGAAAAGTCAAATTGTACCTACCAGCAATATACTTGCACAAGCTTTTATTGTATTATTATTAGCAATTAGTTTCAATTTCCTGTATAACTTCTTCACAACAACGTCATGCTGACTCACAACTGTTATCGTATAGACTCTTACATGATAAAAGCGATAATTGATCAAAGAAAATTAACAATGACCTTGTTTGTTGCGTAAAAATGTAATGGGTGTGAAAAGCTGTATTTTTGAATAAAATTGGCAGGATTATCTAAGATTTGTCATTGTGGCTATCTTTATGTTATGTCTACAAGTAGACGTTGATCGGCTGTTATGATGATGATGATTTAACACTTTTGATAGTTATGTATTATTTCTTTTTAGCACAAAGCATAGTTAATTTATTTTAGTAAAAAGTATGTGCAACTGCCATACAAACTTGCGCAAGTACATGTTGATGTGTATGGCTACCATTACAGATTCACGGTGGTGCATTCGACACAATTTAACTTGTCGGCCATTTGAAATTGTAGTGCTCAAAAGGACAGAGTACTATTGCCAAGCAATTGGGTAGATGACACCATTAAACAATAATGCCAAGACATAAAAACTGATTAATTTTTAAATAATTATGAAATTCGATTTATATTTGCTTTGAAATCAATAAATAGTTAGTGAATTGAGTTGGCAAATAAGTGACGTCACAGTTTAGTATTGCCATACAAAATCTAAGGTGGAATTGCGTTTTGATGGTTCATAAAAAGTATGTCAATTGATTAGAGGTGTCATCTACCCAATTTAAAAATGTCTCTTAGAAAATAATTTATGCATGTTGAATTCTTGATATAGCTACGAAACTATGTTTTGTGCCCATATCATAAAAGCCAATAGGCCCCGCATCACAGTCCGCACAACTTAAGTATTTGCAATTCGCTACAGTGTGTGTGAAGCCGATGTTTTCAAATGTGTACATGTTATCTACTTCGTAGAACTCCTTTACAAGCTCGTTTTGGACTTCTCCTTGTTCTCTGGTGTCTTGCTGCATTAGCGGTAAATCTTTCTGTAAATAAAATAATTGAGGTTAAGTACAACATCAAATTTGAAAAAAAAATGCTGGATGCTTGTGAAATATTGGTTATGATCATTGATTTGGAATAGCCAAGTTACTTTTTTGATGTTTTGACTTGTTTTGACTATAGGACATTGATGCTTGGATAAGTTACTGTTGGATATATTCTTTACAAAAGCAAAAGAAAAGTAGCTTTGTGTTCAAAATGGTACATATCACAAAAACTTGCAAATTAAGTATGAAGCTATGGAAGTGAATGAAAGCGCCAAAATGAAAGTAGAGAGTTATAAATTATACCTCTAATGTGATATACTTCGCTGATTTATTATCTAATATCCTTGAACCGCAAAATTTACACTTTACAGCAAATTTATTTTTTTCATCCTCAACATAGTCTTTTTGCTCATGTTCCACCGATACTGCATTATTTTCTACCTCAGACATGTTGTACTGGTATTAATCTTTCTATTTCAGCTTTTAGTTGTGAAGAAAGTTCATTTGAAATTATAATTTTATGCGAAAATTAACCGGCTCGGTTGGCTGGCTGAAATCTCAAATCTAATTATCTGACAGTTCCAAATTTTCTGTGCTCGTTTATGAAGCCTGAGTCAGACTGAAAATAAAAGAATAAACGAAATATCTAACATACAAATAGCATTGACATCAATAATTAGCTAATTTTTTACTGCACAAATAAACATTTTAATTATGTTTGGTATTAATTTTCGAGTTAAATTTTACAATAATTCAATCATCATTTTTATAACGTCTTTGCTTGACTCAAGTATCTTCGTAAACTCACCTCTATTTCTGTTAAACTCTTTTACGTTTCATTTCATTCCATTTTGATTTCATTATTTTATTTTTATAATTAAGAAAATTTTAACAGGTAGATTTCTAACGGGTATACGAAATGATATCATAAAACATTTAATCTAGAAAGTTATTATATTGTTATAATCTAGGCTATTTTTAAGATTTAAGAAACAATAGTTATAATAGTATTTTTCTGGAATAACGTAAAAAATTCCTTTGCCTACAAGTGATCAATCAAATGAATAAAAAAGATAGGTTAGTAGACAGGTGAGAAGTCGTGTTTTTCGTCAATACAAAATATTATTTTAATCTACAATGAGTTCAGGATTCATATCGGAGTCTGAAATATTGGAAGCAAGACGGCGAAGACAGGAGGAATGGGATAAAGTACGCACTGAAGACCAGCCCGAAGGTACGAAACGAATCGGAATTTGTTGTGCACTACATCACTATGGTTGGCATTGATAAAAACGTATTATTCTACTATCAAATTATATCTTTTCACGAATATTTTGTAGATTAATTAAAAGCACGTGATATGACTGGAGTTTTTACATCAAAAATGTATCAAACGTAAATTATAAAAACATTTTTGTTGTCTTGTAGAAATGCAACAGTTAAGAGTAGTTTTAATGTCTTCACAAATTAATGCCAAGTAAAGTTAATACCTATGTAAATCACGGGCACTTTCGACATGCATGCAGTTTACAGATTTAGGAAAGAATATAGAAGCTTTTATCTAATAAAGCTGTGGAACATATTGAAACAATTAAAGTGCAGTCCAAGGGTACTAAATAGACATAATTTATTACCTACTCATAATTTTTGCCTGCTTCTTTACTCTAGTAGTAGCAAGCCAGACTACTGAGCATGAGATCCTCAGTTTCATCAACAGGTCAGGCATAGGAATTTCTCAATTCCTAGCAGTGTGGAAGTGTGTTGTTAGAATTTGCACCCAATATATGGAAATAAGCTTGGCTGTCGAAAAAAACTAAAAAAATATAGTAATTTTCACACAGTGTTATTTTCAACCATTGTTAATGCAGTGGGTATTATTTTAACTGCTTGACTTGAAGGGAAAAAACAAACAAATTTGTTATAGTAGTTTGTCTATTAGTCATTAAAATTGAAAATTTTCCCTAAGTTTATTGAAAAAATGTACATTAGTACATTTTTTCTTCTAATTTGGTAGGTTCTGCTTTTACATACTTGGCATTGTAGTTGTGTATTGTTGTTGTTTGTTTTATTTATTTAAAACTTGAGTTTACCAAATCACTTATATTTTAGTTAAAAACTATAACAAACTTACATAATTATACTTTGTTATTACACCTAACTAAGAATAAATAAATAAATAAATTACAAGTTTTATACAGCTATTGGTATGCAATTTTCAACTGTATGTGTGAAGGTGTTGACTTCAATATCAATTACCTAATAAAATAAAAGTGCAATATATCCCTGCCCCCCTAGCCAAGTCACAAACGATAAACGCAAACGCCGAGTAGGCTTTAATAGATCTTCAACTTTATTTGCTTGGTTTTAAGTTGAAGATCTAATGAAGATTGCATAGCGTTTTCGTTCGTTCCAGTCGCTAACGCTTAGAAATCTTTAATAGATTTTCAACTTAAGGCTCTTGGGTATTAAGTTGAAAATCTATTGGTACCTACCGAGCGTTTACGATTATCGTTTGTGACTTGGCTAGGGGGGCTGTTCTGTTAGTACTTAACCTAATAGTACCTTGTTATTAATTGTAATGCATAATTAATGTTCTATGGAATAACATTAACATGTGAGAACACTCATTTAGTTTTGTTTAATAACTTTCCAATGGAATTTCCATTGTGTTCTATACACCATTCAGATTAACATTAGAAAAATAATAATGTTAATGTATAACAAGCTCTGTTATTTCACAGTAAAGAAAAAGCATTGTAGCATTTGTGAAAAAATGACTGCAGGCAAAGGCCTCTGGCTCAAGGAGGATTATTGATTCCAGACTTAAGAACTAAATACAATTATTCAAGTCCATTCATCTTTTGTCTATTGAAAACTCCAGTTTTGTGTCACATCCATTCAGCTGCAGATTACAGATTTGCCCTATATTAGAATAATGTTTTATATAGACAAAAGCTATTGGAACTGAATAAGTGTATTTAGTCCGTTAGTCAAGTTTTACTGACTAACTGCCACAGTCAGAGACGTTTAACGGTTACTTAAGTCGCTCCTTAGTAAAGATTTCTCTTGGAAATCTTTACTAAGGAGCGACTTAAGTAACCGTTAAACGTCTCTGAGTGTGGCAGTTAATGTATTTTAATGAACATTGATGATTAAGACCAAGATAATTTGAAAAAAAGAACATATGGAATAGAAAAAGTCAAATTGGTACCTGAATATATTTGGTTGTGATCCTACAAGTATGAGAAACCACAACACACAATTTGTACACATAAATATAACTTTTCCTAAATGTTTTTCTCCACAGAAGCGCCAGAAGAGCCCTACGACACACGGCCGCTGTACATGCGTCTGGAGGAGCAGAGGGTCCAGAAGGAGGCAGAATATGAAGAAGCTCATAAACTCAGTAAGTATAAGTAGTATAGTTTATTGAAAAGCCTCTAAAGAGCTGTGAAAGAGAGAAATATACTACCACAGAAGTTCTCAAAGTCAAAGACTTTCAATTATTACAAGTCAAAGACTTTCAATTTCAAGTCAAAGACTTTCATTAAAGTCACTTTGAATGTCATTAACATGAGAAAAATATAATTGAATCTAGTTGATGCTTCCAAAAGGTAATTTCGTATAGAGACGAAAGCAAAAAAGCTCCACTCCTGTAAAAAAAAAAAACGTTTGCAAGTCTGTATAAGTACAATAATTCTATCAAAATCAAAATCAAAATCAAAGCATTTATTTCAATTAGACCATTTACAGGCACTTTTGAATTGTCAAGAAGTTACAGTTTAATATTGAAGCTAGTTGCTCGTTCCAAAACGTAGGTCTCTATGGAGAAGAACGAGCAAGAAACTCCATGGACACTCTTTTCATTCAATTTGGTTTTTACAAAAACTTGGTTACAATATTCTTGTTGCTTCTATATGTGAAAACAATGAAGGTGAATATAAAAAATAACAAAATTATAATAAAGATGTAAGCCATGGCAGTTAAGAGATGACCAATCCCAACTGACAGCACCCGTTCACAGCAGCCTGGGCAGACGTATAAACCTCTTGAATCAATCTATCTATTAATGAAAGCGAATGAAAATCCGTTGCATAGTTTAAAATATCTAAGCGTACATACGGCGGGAAGCCACTTTGTTTTATACTTTGTAAAGAAGTCCAGGACTTTTTCCTTCAGCATTTTTTGTCTCTTTTTAACAAATAGTTCTGTCTCTCCCCTTTAGAAAATATGATCCGTGGTCTGGATGATGACGAGGTGGGTTTCTTGGACCTGGTGGAACGCTCAAAGGCTAACGCGGCGCAACAGATCTCTATTGAAGAGCAGAGGGAAATGCGGGAGTTCAGGTAACTTGTGTTAATTGTATTACTTGGTTTTGCCCCTGACTTCGGTCAGCGTGATTTTATTAAGGACAATCAGTCTTACCTAAGTGTATAATGTTACCCAGTAACTGAGTTGTGTAGGTAAGAAAGAAAGAAAGAAAATCATTTATTCTTGCGAAAGTGACGCACAACACAAAAAGTTAAAAACAAATAAAAAATAACAATAATAATAATCTATAAACGCCACTACCGCGCGAAATCAATCAAATTAATTATTATAACTTTAAAAAATTGTATAAATGATCAAAATGTTTTTATGCAAGTTTGTAGCTGGCATAATCAACTTTAGGCTCATGTACTATTGTTCTGAATTTGATTTTTCATTCATTTTCATTCATTTGTCATTCATGTAATTTTTTGAAGATAAGGACGATACAACCTCATTATGCTAGGTGGCTCGATTTAGGAGTCCGGGAGTGTAGTTGAAAAATGGTAGGCAGATGCTGAGTTATGTTTTGAGTGTCATCTGGAAAATTGTGTGCGATAGGCAACAATTAGATAAACTGACATATTTCAGGACTTGGTATTAATATTAATTTCATGCAATATAAAATAAAAAGGCGGCTGAATGCTTTAGGCATTCTATACCAGGCAACCAAAGGTGTTGAAGATATAACATAGCATTATACTAGTTTTAAAAGCATTCAAGAATTCTACATTTAAACTGCAATCTGATAGAATAACTGCTTATTCCCAGAGAGCGGGTGTCCAACCTAGCCGAGAGTGAGGAGCTGACTCGTCTTCGCGCTCAGCTGGCGCCGGCGCGTCAGCAGACCACCTCACAGGCACAGACGCAGAAGAACAAACTACAGGGGGTCAGTTAAATAGAAGCAACTAGTTTCAACTTTCTGTATAATTCCTTGACAATTCAAAAGGTCTAATCAAATAAATTATTTGAATTTGAGGACTAATGTCAAAGTCAAGTTATTTTATTCAATTAGACCACAAAATGGCACTTTTGAAAGTAAAAATCGAATTAATACAATTAAAAATTAATACAATTTTGCTTAAATGTAAGTTATATTTCTAAGATTTTATATTAAGAAGAATTGAATCTAGTTGCCCCTTGCAAAAGGTCATATGGAGTAGAATGCTTCTTCTGTATATTTTTTTATTCGAGATTGCTGAGCTTTTGACTCTAGTCTAGCTCAGAGGTAACAAAGACTAAGTCGATGATGGAGTGAGCTTACCCAGAAGAACCCTGTTCATTTTAACTTTGAAGAGATTAGGGTTGAATGCGTTCGGAAATACAGACGCAGGTAGAGAGTTCACCGCCGAGTCCCCGTGGCGGCCATCGGCGGCGGCGACCTCTCGCGTCCGGCACTGGTTCAGGCCATGGTCCGGAGCGAGACGGAATGGGAAGCAGTCGCCTCCTTCTGTGAAGCTTTTATGCTAGAGAAGGAGGCGGCGGGACGGGAGAGGGAAAGCAGAGTCCCCCGTCCCAGCGGCCGCCGCGCTAGACGCTCCGGGCGTCGGGAGCCAAGAGACGATTCCCGGCCACCGTAGACGCGGGTCTGTGGGCGGTGAGCAATGGGTAGCTCACCGTCCATACGTTCACTGAATAACGACAGACCGTGTCGACGGCGCGTTCGTGTTCCACGCGCGCCTCAAAGAGATGTCAGCAAACTTGGATGGGGCCACTGAGGGCCGATGCCTGCCGGGGCTGCGGGTTGTTCGAAAGAGATACCGCGCCCACGGAACGCACATGCAGGAACATAGACGGGTTTTAGTCAGTAAAAGTCTGACACTCCCTCCCGCCCCGCCCAGGGCGGGGGAAGTTATTTGATGACTCCCGTCTTTAAAAAAAAAAAAAAAAAGGTAGAGAGTTCGGTTCACGGTCCACGGTTCTTTGTAGTGCAAACTATAACAAATAAGGTTTCTATGAAAGAGTATTTTTAAAATTTTACAGGAAATGTGCACCGGTGCGAAGCCGGGGTGGTAAGCTTACCAACCCAGCTTAGCACAAGTGAAAATAATGGTTTCTATGCTTTTCTAATATCTCTTTTCTCTGCAGGTTGTGGTAAGGAAACGCAAGGCCAGTGAGATGGAAGGTGACAAGCCAGAGAAGAGCTCCCCGCCGCCGAAGACAAACGGAATTGTACATAGCAGCCCTAACAAGTAAGCTCGGACTATGTAACTCTCCAGACCGATTCCGGCCACGGTGGCTAATCTTAATGCAGACTAGCCACGTACGCAGGAGATAAAGTACAAGTTTGTGCGCAAACTCAGGTGCACTCTCTCTTCCCTAACTCTCATAGCCCGGACGGCAATTCGGCACGACCGGGAAGAGATCAGAACCAATGGCTTTACGTGCTTCCCGACGCACGGGGTGTCTCACCACTAACTTCCAAACTCCGGGGTGCTACTGAGAAATTCCTAATGGAAAAACCCATTAACACTTTGTCCAACCAGGGAATTGAACCCAGGACTCTTCCGCTCAGCAGTTGCGCTTAGTACCACTAAAGTGTTATTGGGTTTTTCTATGGAATTCTCAATAACAGCTCGAAAAAGCTCGTAGTTAGGATTTGTGCCCGGTTAATGGCAATAGGCTCGCCCCCTATCAATTAGGACCTAAACATACCGGCGAACAGTAGGTACACATTGTAACATCTTTGCCCAACCCTTCGGGGAATACAGGCGTATGTTACGTTGTGATCGATAAACAAAAATAAACCTTATATCCTCTCCAGTAACGCACAGAACGGCTCCAGCACTGAGGAGGGCGCGATGCGGTGTGTCGGCGTGCTGCCCGGGCTGGGACACTACGACACCGACTCCACATCGGACACCGACGACTCCAGTGACCATGATTCTGTGAGTAGCTGAATATTGTAAGTTTTCCACAAGTTTAACTATGTGAGGGACTAACATCTAGTTTATTCTTCTGTGTAATAATTGGGATAATTGTCATCATCATCATGGTCATATCAGCCGCATGACCTCCCCAAGAGATATTCACAATAACCGGTCAGTTTGCAGGCCTTCGTTAAAACTAGTTTATGCAAAAAAAAATATTAAAGTAGAAATTGGTATTTCTGTAAATAGAATATTCTCAGGTAAGGCAAAGAGCAAAAGAATAACATAAGTTCATTTTATTTTGTCCTTCGTTTCTCTACTTACTTTCCATCAAGCTTGTTAAGGTAATTTTATATCTGTTTATTTAGTTTGAAGGCTTCACTCACATCAATGGCTGATACTAATTATTTTGCTTGTCGTATAATTTTTTTAAACTTGGTTTTCCCACTGCTGGGCAAAGGTCTTCACATTGCAATGTGCCAAAAACCAAAAAATCCAAAGCCAAAAACCTAGTCGCATTTTCAGTTCAGAATCCTGTATAAGCTCACTCCATCGGTGACTTTGTCTTTGTCACCACTGACCTAGACTAGAGTCATGATCAAACCCATCTCGAATAAAAAAATGGCTATGAATAAGTTTTCTAGATAGGTCTTATAGCAGCATAAAATATGTTATAATACGATTTAAACTTAATGGCAGCTCGGAAGTTAGCTGCTAGTGTAGGTTCGCGCAGGTTTATTCAAGTCAAAATAATTTAGGTTCGATTTAATTACTTCTATAGCATAAATATACAGGGTGAGTCTTTTTAATGTGCACATATCGAAATAAGGGAATGTATGCTTAATTTTATGGACGGAAATAATATTTAAAAAATCTTTTTTTTTTGTTAACGAAACGGTGTAACTTTTGAATTAAATGATCTTTCGCGATGAGACAAACTCCAAAATTAGGCATAAAAGTTATACTCAATTGAAAATAAACAGGTTTTTTAGGCATAAACCTTTTTTTTCACATTTTTGCACAATAATCATAAAATCGAACAACCAAACAATTTGTTTTTTAAATATTTAGATTATGTTTAATAGAATAGAATAGAATATTTCTTTATTTGCACAGAAAGTAGGTAAAAGGTACAAGTAAGTAAAAGGTAAAAGTTAGGTAAGTACAATATTTTTTCCGTCGATAAAATTAAGCATAGATTCTCTCATTTCGATATGTGCACATTATGAAGACTCACGCTGTAGGTATATAAATCATTAAATGGAGCCAAAATTATTATTAACTTGAATAAACCTGCGCGAAACTGCACTCGCTGCTAACTCTCGAGCCGCAAATAAGTTTAAATCGTACTACACCAACTTTTTTTTTCAGAACACAGAATAATAGCATTCTTCTTTTCCAGAGCGGCACATGCTGCGCTCCACGAGACATGCTGGGCCGCCGACAAGAAGACAAGTCAAAGAAGGAAAGTGACAAAAGTTAGAAACGAATATATTTATGAAGAACGCCCCGTAGACTCTTTGCTATACTATGTTATGTGATCTAATCTAAGTTATCGATAGTACATATAATTTTAAAACTTAGTTTTGTTGTTTTATTGTGAGGGTGAAGCTCCGTTCTGCCGGGGCTGCGGGTTGTTCGAAAGAGATACCGCGCCCCCGGAACGCAAAGGGCACATGAAGGAACATAGATGGGTTTTAGTCAGTAAAAGTTTGACACTCCCTCCCGTCCCGCCCAGGGCGGGGGAAGTTATATGATGATTGCCCATCTATAAAAAAAAAACTCTGCTCCGTTTTGGAACGAGCAACTAGCTTCAACTTTCTGACCGACTTCTTGACAATTCAAGTGTCTGTAAATGGTCTAATTGAAAAAAATGCTTCGACTTTGTTGCGTTGCATTTGGCCGCAAAACATTTCTTTGGCCTACAGATAGTTGTTCAGCCCCCCTAGCCAAGTCGCAAACGATAATCGTAAACGCTCGGTAGGTACCAATAGATTTTCAACTTTATACCCCAGAGCCTTAAGTTGAAAACCTATTAAAGATTTCTAAGCGTTAACGACTGGAAAGAACGAAAACGCCATGCAATCTTCAACTTAAAACCAAGCACATAAAGTTGAAGATCTATTAAAGCCTACTCAGCGTTTGCGTTTATCGTTTGTTACATGGCTACAGGGGCTGGGCTGTTTATATTTGTAAACGTTCATACGATACAGGAGAAACGCCTAGTGTATTCCTATTAAAAAACTATTGAAATTAGGATTATTAGATACTTAGTCATAATTATAACTACCTTGAAATAAACTACAATTTCATTCTTAGAAACAATAATGGTCTCTCGTACATCTTACGTTTAAAAGACATTGGTGTCGATTCTGTTATGCACAAGCTAAACTTAATTTAGACTATTTCTATCTTTTTCTTTCCAATCAAACAAGAAAGGGACGGACGTGAATAAGACTTGTCAATTTTAGTTGAACTAAAACCTCTATACAATTATAATTGGCATGTCAGAACGTGTTGATTAAAAACACGGAAAAGTTCGAGGCAAAACTAATTTGACATCTCTAACTTAGTTCTAAGGTATTACCGTCCTTTTCTTTCGCTGTATGTTAGTAAGAGATGTCAATTCTCTAATTTTAGTTTAGTTTGTGAACAAGGGAATCGGCACCATTGTCCTGATGCCTACTTGTTGCTATCCATAAAAGGTATAAAAGTATTATAAACATAATTTGTTTCATGATTAGCTTAATATTTTTGAAATAATAGTTAATAATGTTTATTGTTGTCAGTTATTCTGTATTTTTTAATACTGGTACCTAAACAAAATAAAGCATATTGATTGACAATATTTCATTATTTTTCGATTGATACCTAATAAGCTCTAAATGGTTTGAAACATAAAAAAGATGTTAGATGGTATTTTTGCAACTAGAAGTGCTATTTGTATGACGCCGAAGTGTAGTTTACCAATAATCTTGGAAATTCGGTCCAATCCTCTAGATGGAATTGCGGTTATGGCATATAATGTATGCAAACACACATAGCACACATAAGCATAGTTAGGCATAGACCTAAGTCCAGCAGTGGACGTCCTGCGGCTGATATCATGATGGTGATGATGATGATGATTACCATAGTCCGATAGGAAGGCAATTCGACCGGGGAGAGATCAGGCGCAGGACCAACGGCTTAACGTGCTTTTCGAGACACGGGGGTGTCACACCACCAACTTCCAAACTCCGAGCTGCACTGCAGCTGTGTGGGACCGATTCTTACAGAACTAAACACGAATTTTCTGAAATGTAAACGCGTCAATCTAGGTCCCCCCCCCCCCCCCTTCCTCAAATAAAACAAAATCAATTTCTTACAATTTAATGGTCACATCAATAGATTAATGACAATAAATAATAATCGACACACTCTTCTACATAATACATATTCACAAACATACTGGCATTGACTGGTAAAGTTATTCATAATAATAGTTCACGGTAGAGGGTTAGAAAGAGACACACATATAGTAGTGACAGGGACAACGCTCTACAGAGCCCAACTTTTTCTAGAACTCAATGGGCTATTTTATGACTGTATATGAACATAGACAACCGTCCTTGTGTACTCTACCAAACGCTTACATAGAAAAAGCTCTATGGGTCTATTCGGTTCGGCATTCTCAGTACAACCTTTAATTTAAGTATGCCGAACCCTGCGGGTTGTTCGAAAGAGATACCGCGCCCCCGGAACGCAAAGGGCACATGAAGGAACATAGACGGGTTTTAGTCAGTAAAAGTCTGACACTCCCTCCCGCCCCGCCCAGGGCGGGGGAAGTTATTTGATGATTTCCCGTCTATAAAAAAAAAAAAAAAAAAAGTATGCCGAACCGAATAGGCCGATTCGTATAAGTATGCGGGGTGAAATTTTATCATGGATTCAGTACGTGCTCTTAGAATACACCGTCTACATTTTTTGTCGGTTATAAAAAAAACACCTATTCATCATTTTAACCGTGTAGTTGCACTTTTATATGGAAAATAAAAGTTTAAATAATTAGACGAAAAATTTCGTCGCTGTGGGGTCTGGGATCATGTACTGAATCAATTCTAAAAGTTTCTTCACAACGTCCCGTTTACCCCCTATACTTAAGCGGTTCGGCCAATTCGGTTCGGCATAACCAATACAACGTTATCAATGCCGAACCGAATACACCTTGTCGACTTTTTCAATTTATACGTTACAATGTCCTTTCGACACCATAAACGCAACACTCACAAATTTCACTGAAGAACTAAGTCAGTGTCAAATAATGCATATTTTCGTCACCAGGCTTGTCAGGCATAGCGTCTGGTACGGGGTTAACCGCATCGGGTTCGGGTAACTCCGGTTCCATGTCCGGTAAACTGCTATCAGAGTCAGACTCGCTGTTTGAATCCTCTGGGTCGGCTGCTTTAGGCTCTTCTTTGTTTTTTCTTCGGTTTCTGTAAAGATGTATGAAAATTCAACGTCAATATTATGAAGGGTTGATAACACCTGTATTTGTGCTTTTTATATTAATGCATTGAAAGGGCAACCCTTTTTTTTTTATAGACGGGTAATCATCAAATAACTTCCCCGCCCAGGGCGGGGCGGGAGGGAGTGTCAGACTTTTACTGACTAAAACCCGTCTATGTTCCTTCATATGAAGGGTTGGTAACACCTGTATTTGTGCTTTTTATATTAATGCATTGAAAGGGCATCCCTAGGCGTTAAAAACAACACTATAGTCTATGGCAAACAAGCTGACTTGTCGACAGCCCACCTGATGCTAAGTGGTTAGCTCTGCCTATAGACATCTGTAATACCAGAAGCCTTGAAAATGCGTTAGTAGTAGTAGAGCTCTTTGTGAAGGAGCTCGTCCGGCGAAGTACTACCACCATACTCATTTCTGCCGCAAAGCAGCGTTGCTGTGTTCCAGTTTGAACGGTATGAGTACCGATGTAATTACAGGCACATGAGACATTGCAACTTTGTCTCTGGGATGGCAACGCGTCTGCAAAGCCTCTGGTATTGCACATGTCTATATGTAGCGGTAACCACTTGACATCAGGTGGGCCGTCAGACAGTATGCCATCCAAGGATGTTAAAAAAAAACGACGGGTTGCACTCCGGGAGTGCCGGCAGAAGTGAAAACGCTAAAGACGTACACAAAGTACGATAAATTCGTAAGATTGTCGATCAGGTCACGTGTCCTGACGCGAGTTTAACATTTTTTACCCATTCCAAAACAAGTGCACAACGCCGCTTACGAATTTTCGATCAGGGTCACGTGTCCTGACGCGAGTTTAACATTTTTTTACACATTCCAAAAAAGTGCACAACGCCGCAAGGGAAGTTTTCACTTCAAAAAAGTTAGTGTCGTGATGGCTCAGTGGTTTAGGCGCCCGCCTCTCATGCACGAGGTTGTGGGTTCGCAACCGGGCACGGGCAAGTACCAATGCGACTTTTTCTAATTCATATGTACTTTCTAAGTTTATCTTGGACATCACCAACATCGGTAACCATGTCAGAGGCCCTTGAGGCGGTATAGAAACTCTGACACTAGGGTGTGTGGGGTCGTTAGACCTTACTGCCCACACGATAAAGAAGAAAGAACTTCAAAAAAGCAAATCAAACCATTGTACAACTAACATGTCATCTCAACTTATAGGAATAAATACATTCCTCAAAAGAAATCGTGTTAATATTTTTCGCAGTATGAAGGTAAAAGTGTAGGTACATACCTCTTAGGATAAGGCTCTTTCAGATGGAAGGTGCGGTAGTGTAGCTTCATACTGTTGCTCTGTGTAAAACGCTTTTCGCATAATGAACACGAGTAAGGCTTTTCTCCAGTGTGTGTCTGTAATACACAACATATTATTACTATCTACATACCCCGCGGTGTCTCCCGCATTCGTACGTTTTTGGTTACTGCTCCGATCCCGTTGGCCGTAGCGTGATGGTTTACAGCAGTCTTTCCCAAAGTGGGCGATAACGCCCCCTTGTGGGCGCTGCCTAAAGGGGGGCGGTAAGAGACCCAGAGAAAAAATGGGGGCGTTGTGTAGAGGCTTGGGGGGCGATTTCTCATTTCATCTAGCTAGGAGGACTCTTAGACACCCTTAGAAGGGAAGTACGCGGAAGGTGTTTGTTTGATTGATTTTAGTAGAGCCCAGATGACTTAATTTCTAAACGGTTACGGAAAAAGGGGGGCGCTAAAAAATAATTTATTCTCAAAGTGGGCGGTAGACACAATAAGTTTGGGAACCTCTGGTTTACAGGTATAAACTTTCCTCTTGAAACAGCCTGTCTATCGTTGCGGAGTTTAAAAGATCTAAGCGTACAGAAGGACAGACGGCGGGAGGCGACTTTGTTTTATACTATGTTGTTGTATGAGTGTTTTTATTTGTTTAAATGTGTTAATCTCTGGAACTACCAGTTGGATTGCATAATGTGATAGCCAGATTTATGAGGAATAATCTAGGCTATATATTATTGTTATATAGCTGTTGGTCCCGGCTGTCATTCGTAGATCTTTGATAGTCGTTACGGATAGTCAGAAGCCAAGAAGTCTGACAACCAGTCTAGCCAAGAGGTATCGTGTTACCCAGTTACTGGGTTGTGGAGGTCAGATAGGCAGTCGCTCCATGTAAAACACTGGTATTCAGCTGCATCCGGTTAGACTGGAAGCCGACCCCAACATAGTTGGGAAAAGGCTAAGCAGATGATGATATAACATCACGCTACGACACACGAAAGCGGAGCAATAACCCAAGACGTAACTTAAAGCGGGTAAAAAAAACACAGACGAAGTCGCGAGCAGAAGCTTGTTTTTAAACAAAATTATAGCATTGAATCAGATTCATAACATATGTTATTAAATAAAATTATTCTATTGCATCAGATACATTACATATTTTTTTGCATTTATTCATAGTTTACGCCCAAATCTTAATTCCCAAGTTCCCCGACTCACCAGTAGATGTCGCTTCAGTCCGACTACTGCGTGGAATTGCTTCCCGCAAGTGTCGCAAGTGTGTAGCTTCTCTCGCGTGTGCATGTTCCTGTGCGTACGGATGCTACCCGGCTGAGATCAAGGGGAAAGGCACTTATTAGCATTACAATAAGGTAATTTTCAATTGTCATATAACAGCCGAAGCTGACTGACTTCGCGGCAAGGCATTGCAAAGGATTTTATTTCTGATCGAGTTCTTTTTATCCTTATGTTAACCTTTTAAACGCCACAGTCGTGTATAGCCGACAAATGCAGTTAAATAAAAAATGCAGTTTTCTTGTCGTCTATAGACGATTGTGGCGTTTTGGACACGTTTTCATTTGTCGGCTATACACGACTATGACATTCAAAAGGTTAATGAGTTTAGAATACGTACAAATTGCTTTACTTTGATAGAATCATACCGAGACACACCTAAGCAAGCAGTACTTTCTTTGGGCCTTTATACCTGATTTAAATAAATAAATAATAAACTCACCCCTTTCTCCCATGGGGGTTAGGCAGAAACCACAGAACGCCACCAAAAGGCGTGAGTTTATGTATGTATGTATGTATGTATGAAAATAAATAATAAGGCTTCAACTCACAGCGAGTGAAGAGCCGCATATCTCGCAGATGTACCTCTCAGCGGGCGCGTAGAAGGAGGTGCGCGGGTGTTCCGACACGTGATGCTTCCAGCACGCCGCCTGCGTGTCGAAGTGTTTGCCGCACTACCACAACAACAACACGAGATGTTTTATATGTACAGTCAACAAAGCTATGTAGTATTCAGGCAAAATTATTCATCTACTACACTGGGAATATTCATTTTTAGGGTTCCGTACTGAGACTTCGCTGTCCGTCTGTCTCATAAACCGGCCTCAAACATGCATGACGGACGCGAACTATACATACAAAAAATTACGCCTCTATTTAAAGGCATAGGCAATATACAGTCACTTTTTTGAAGTTGTTGCACATGCCAGCCTTAGTTTCCAGACGAAATCGCGGATTTAAAAGATCCCTTATTCAGATCCCAAGCTTGATCGAATTTCGTTTCGATCCGTTCAGTAGTTTTGGCGTGATGACCGAACAAACAGACAGACGGACAAAGTTAAAATGTTATTATCTTACCTGATGACATGTGGTAGGTTTTCTGTGTTTTCTTCTACATTTCTTGCTCCCTTTTCTATCTTTTGTAAACATGAATACGTCATCGTCATGGCTGCTGTGAATAAAACAATCATAGATCTTTTTATTCTACTTAAAAACGAGTTTTGACTATTTGAGAATAAGACCCACTTCCACCACAAACCACTAAGGCCCACTTTCATCAAACACACTAAACATGTTTAATGCTAATGTATTTAAATTATCATTATATGTCACTGTCGCCTAACAATGTGCAATTATGTAAGTACTGAATACTTTTAGGCACTAAATGTATTTAGTGATTTATAGTGGAAGTGGATCTTACACTGATAGCGATATAAATGATAAATGGAGTTTCTTGCCCGTTCTTCTCCATACGAAACTACCTTTTGGAATGGGCAACTAGATTCATTAGTTTTAATTATTTTGACGTTCAAAAGTGCCTTTTAATGGTCTAATTGAAATAAATGATTTTGACTTTGACTTTAAAAAAAAGGAACGTACCGTTTTTTCATACGTCTTGTAACCTGAAATAAAACGAAGACATTGTTAATTACATCACATAACATAACATATTATCACGCATGTATTCCCCGAAGGGTGAGGCAAAGGTTTACCGAAGTACACCCACAGTTCGCCGATATATTTAAGTCCCATGTAATTGGGAGCGAGCCTATTGCCATTAACCGGGCACAAATCTAAACTCCGAGCTACTACTGAGATTTTTATAGAAAAACCCCGTAACACTTAGCTCGACATAGGAATTGAACTCAAGACCTTTTAGCGCAGCAGTCACACTTTGGACCACTAGGCCAACGAGGCAGTTAAAAATAAAATAAAAGTCATCCCCAGCAATCATTTTTGCTCAATGTTACTTGGTTTGATGAGCAGTATGCATACTTAAGAGCTATGTGATGTGTTTTTTCGCACCCTGTATAGTGAAGTACTTACTTTGGCTTTTTGCTTTTTCCCTAAAACTTTTCGGCTCATCGTTTGTTTATAGAGGCTGAAACAAAAAAACAGAAGTTATTAGACTGCACGAAATTTTCACACACATATAAAAATATCTACAACTAGTTTCGGCCTGCGATTTCGTATGCGTAACTCATTTCTCAGAGATTACCCCCTACAACCTCACAAACTTTACCTCTTTATAATATTAGTTTAGATAATAATATTATTATTTACGTTGATGCCGATTCCCTTGTTCACAAACTAAACTAAAATTAGAGAATTGACATCTCTTACTAACATACATTGAAAGAAAAGGCCGGTAATACCTTAGAACTAAGTTAGAGATGTCAAATTAGTTTTGCCATGAACTTTTCCGTGTTTTTAATCAATGCGTTCTGGCATGTCAACTATAATTGTATAAAGGTTTCGGATCAACTAAAATTGACAAGTCTTATTCATGTCCGTCCCTTTCTTGTTTTATTGGAGAGAAAAAGAAAGAAATAGTTTAAATTAAGTTTAGCTTGTGCATAACAGAATCGACACCATTGTCGGTCTAAAAGGCACCAATCCGCCTTGAGCATTCATGGTGATCAATACTCGTGCCTTCTCTGTATGTGAGGAGGCCTTTGCCCTGCGGTGAGACAATAACCCTACCACTATAAAAACGAAAGTTTGTAAGGATAGCTGAAATTTGGCGTACATATGTATTGATCTTGCTTCATTATCATCATCATCATCATATCAGCCGCAGGACGTCCACTGCTGGACATAGGCCGCCACTATAGATCTTGCTTAACTTTTCTTAAATTTGTATCCTATTTTTTCCAAAATTAAATTCAAGCTTAATTGTGAAGTTTACACAGACGAAATCGCGGGCAGATGCTAGTAAGCTACTATTATTACTATATTAATATAATACTATATTAACTTTATTGAGCATGCTGTGGTCTCGTTTATGTGAAGGAGTACACCTACATAATACTTTTGTAATATTGTTTTTTTGTCATGATTTGCGTATATCTTTTGTTGGAGATCCTAAATAAATAAATAAGTATCTTACCTCTCTCCATCACTATGCAGTGCCGAGTGCAACAAATGTTCCTCATAAGCCTTCCGCGTTTCGAACGTGATGTCACATCGCTGGCAGTACGTGTTCACTTCCTCGTCGTCGTCCGGACTGTCCTGGTACGGGAGAATTAACTTTATAATTGGTGGCACAGAGTTGGTTTTGCTTACAAATACCATCAGGATATTACATGGTAATATATATTTTTTGCGACAAGATAAAAAAGGTGGCGGCTTGCGGGGGGCGCAGCCATTACCGTGTTGGAGCATGCTATCATTACGAGCGAAATTTTCAAAAAAATTATTACTATTATTTGTGTTGCCTTTTTGGGGCCAGCTAGCTATACTAGCTGACCGGTCCACGCGTTACTGTAGCACAAAATTACAATAAAAAATATTAAGTAAGTATAAAATTATTAAACAGTTTTATCTTGAATATTGATCAAGATAAAAAGTATCCCATCTTTTAAGTTTGACCAAATTACACATAGTTAGGCAAAATTCATAATTTTTTTTTAAGAATTCTGGAGCTTATCCCGGACCAAAATCGTGGAGCGAGATGTGTATACATATAAAGATTGAATAGAATTTTAATGAAAACGAATAAAATAATTTTAAAGAAACATTTCACAACTACTCACAATGTCAGCAATAATATGTTTGACCCTCTTATGCTGGTGCAACCCGGCCGTGCTGACGAAGGAGGCGCCGCACAGCGTGCACACGTGCTCGCTGCGATGCGAGCGCATGTGCGTGTAGTACGTCGACGAGTGTCTGGGAGATATAAGAAAAGCTAAAATCAGACATAGTCCTTTTTTTTTAAGTTGCCCCACACTAGGAATTTCTCCTGTATCGTTGGTGCGTTTACAAACATATAAACTCACATACACAAACAGCCAGACCCGGAACAACTATCTGTAGGTCATACAAATATTTGTTTCGTGCGGGAATCGAACCCGCGACATTCAGCGAAGCAGTCAAACGCTCGGCCACTGCGCCAACCGTGTCGTCTTTGCAAGTGTCATTATTAAAATTAAGGATTATTAAATATGACTTTTAAAATCATACGTAGTAGAAAAAACTCTATCAAGCAATGAAATATTTCATAGGTTATTTTCAATAAAACAGTTGTGTTTTGTATGAAATAGCAGATTTTTTTTGTATGTTTTGTTAACACATAAGAGCGACACATATGTATTAACACAACAAAGTTTAAATTTAAATAACACATACGACATTGGCTCGAAGATTTTATCGAATTGCGGGTAGAGAATTAGAAATACTGATGACTTCTACATGTATATTGTATAAGCAAAGCGAAAAGCACTCTATGTCCTCTTACCTAAATTCTTCATTACAATAAACGCACTTCCTTGTGATTCCACTGTGGTACTCATCATGAAGTAGAGCTGAACTTCTGAAATTACGAATAGAATACCATACTTAACTATATTCAAATTTATTTCTTGTATGTTCGCAAATTCATAAGGCAGTTGGCACACTGCCCCGCATCACGGAGCGTGGCGCGGGAGCACGTTGTTCACAAGTTTAGTTACAAGGTGTTGATTTGCATCCTCGTCAAATTTTAGGAGCTTTTCATAAAAAATATCTCCTCTCTCTCCTGGCCAATATCTAATAAATACTTGTTTTTTTAGTTGCAACTATCAAATAACAGTATTCCAGAATACACCTTTTGCAAAATTCAGAATCGCCCAGTTGCGTATGCGGTAGGCAGAGTTGTCGCGCGGCTATATGAATGTGTGCATAGCGCCTAAACCCTCTGGCGAGATGGGTAGCTCAAATTTGAAAATCACGTCAAAATAAATAAATTTTAAAACCAATTTATTTTATTATTGATTCGTGTCAAAAATCAACGCCTTGTAGAATCTGTGTTTGTATAGAAAACACGCGTAGTCCAACACACTGAGACGCGTTCACGCGCAGTGTTGCAGACCACCAGAGCTCCGTCGCCACGCAGCACGGAGCGTAGCGCGGGGCAGTGTGCGAATCGCTTATGTTGTATGAGCCTTTGTAAGGTATTTTATTAAATAAGTGCAGGTATATCTTACTCTAAAGGACAGATGAGATGACACCGCAAGCACTCATACTTGAAGTAATGTTGTCTGATATGTTTGCGCAAATGACAGTTTAGTTTGTACCGCATCCGACAGAAACGGCACTCGTATGGGCCCAGCATCTGTGGATAGACAAACAGTAAAGGTTCGAGCACATTATGAGCCGGGCCGCAGCGGGGCGGAGCGGGCCGCATTGCACGGACGGAAATCCGCCGCGCAATAATGCGAGCCGCTGCGGCCCGACACAGTGTGCGTTATTTCATACAAATTGTATTGAAGCGATTTGAGCGGATTTTTGCGCTCCACCCCGACACGCTGCGGCCCGGCAAAATATGCTCGAACCTTTAATCAACAATGGATCATCATCATCATATCAGCCGTATGACGTCTACTGCTGGACATAGACCTTCCCCATAGATTAGCAATTATTATCAATCATAAATATCAACAATAGTGTAAGTATTGATAAAGGAGGAGTTAGTGGAAAAATTCACTGAATATAAAAGTATAAGTATAGGACAATTATTAATTACATACAAAGTTTTGCGGCTCCGCGGACATCGCAGCAGACAAAGTCGCAAAATAAAAAGTAGTCTATTCTAAGCTAAGGTTTTGTTTATGTCATCCAGTTACTGTGTAAAACATTTACTTGAATTAATACTCTTGAATAATCGTACTAACCTTCACATGTCTTAACTGTATATGCCTTGCCAGCATATCCTTCTTAGAGAAACCTTTAAAACAGTCCGTACACTTGTACGCAGCATCTTTATATTTCTTATCTTCAGCTCGTGCTCTAAAATTCTTCACCGCTTCTTCCTCACTCAATGTAAACCTCTTCCAATGAGCATTATCTAGAACCTTACTCCGAAACCAAGTGTCCCTCCCACCATTCTTTTTATTATCATTAATTTCTTCACATTTAATCTTGATTACTCCTTTTTCTCCTCCGAAGTAAACCGCTGAAGGACTGAATGGTTCCATATCCGTGTTATCGTTATCAATTTTTATCTTTTCTCTTTCGAAAGAGACTTCTAAATCTTCTATTATTTTTTCTTCGTCGAAATCCAGCATAGGGTCATGACCTCCTGGTATAGATGTATCGCTAAAGTAATCCAGTTCCATATTTTCTAACTTTTCCACTTTCTTTTCTGGGTCAAAGAATTCTTCTTCCGCTTGTATGCTTTCCTTTGTGTTTAAAGTTCTGATTTGGTCGTAGACGTTGACTGTTGTCACTTGTGATATGTGGAGTGTGTTGTCACGGTCTACTTTGTATATTGTTTCGTAAGTGATCTGCAATTCATAAAGTGAAATTAATGGGTTAGGGATATTTGGATCCTTGGAGTTATGTATGTGTGCGAACGCAGGACCTATTGTACTATGATGGGTAGAGCAAGGGTGTGGCACTGCACATTTGTCTGTCTGGTAGCAGACTGTCTCTTATGAACCATAATAAGCAAAGAGTCGAAATTTTAACACAGTGTGTATTTCTAGTACCGCTATAATAACAAAGCCATTTAAGAGGCCTCTGCAAGCTGGTTTTGGCTCTTTGACGCGTTTCAAAGATCCGGACCCCAGGCTCCCGAGATAATATGTTAAGAAAATAAAGTAAAAAATTTAAGTTAGTCCCCATACAAAAAACTTGTATTTATTTATGTAGTGTCAAAATTTTAATGTATATAGTGGTACGGAACTCCTTCAATATCCAGCAGGAAAAGCCTAAATCCTAGTAGCCTAGCCTAGTATTAGACTGATTGAACTTGATTATAGAATACTTACAGGTCCTCTCCAAGCCAACTCTCTGAGGATCTTCTGGCCGCTGAAGCATTTCTCTTTAAACCTATGAAACTTGTGAAGTATTGTAGCGCACTCGAAACAGAAGTACTGAGGTAGACCGTCTTGCTCATTCAACTGTTTGGAATAAAAAAATATGATTTTAAATCAACTCATATATACTATATAGGTATGTTTATTTGTGCACATAGGTACTGGGTGTTACAAAATAGTGTACCTATCTGCCGTGTCCTATTGCAGTTAGTGTCATAGATATATTTGTATGTTAGCCAATCATAAGCTGCATCAATTTTTTTTTTGTTTGTATATAATTTACTATACTTTTAAATTGGTAGCTACATTATCAGACTGACTTCATTGTAAGTACTTAAATAAATTAGCAATTAGCCTTGCAGAACAATTATTAATGACGCCTGCATTTATTAAAATTAATGGGACACAGGGCATCAAAATATTGTTGTCTAATGTTTGATGATGGAATCTGGATACTATTTATTTGAAAATTGAAATTTATTAATAAGGGCCTGTCATGTGTATATAGAATATGTATTTGCGATTTGTGGTTTGTGTGATGCGCAGAAAATTTTGTAATCGGGAGGAAAACCTTACCTAGGTTTTCATCTTACACACAAAAATATACGTCCCAAGTCCTAGGAGAAAAAGAATGTAACCTAGGCTATAGGTACGTCGTGTGTCTTACATGCAAATACAAATATATTACGACAGTAATATTTATTTAATTTAATAAATAACTTGCCTGTAAAGCCATAACTTCTTCATAATAAAACTTAAGTTGAAACAAATGAAAATGGTACATCTTTGCCTCCGTCCGAAGACATATTCTACACACTTTTAAGTCCGACATTATATTATAATTCTATTTCTAGCTTATTTACAATTAAATTAAGGGTTTTACTATTTATAAACACTGAAAATATGCACAAATGCATTTGATTCGAGTACCGACAGCCACCATATTTGTTTACCTGTCAAAGTCAATAAACCAACAATAAACAAGCACCTGTCAAAGATACATTCCTTATTACGCAGAAACTTTAAAAGTTGTGTTTATAGCTTGGTTTGACCATAAGACGGGTTTGAAATTAAGACTTGAGACTTGAGGTGCGTCGAGGCGACACTTTCTTAAACAAGTCTTAAACACGTACGCGTTCGCCACAACGTTTTTCGTTACGTATTAAATACCACTCACTATTCCTAGCGGCGATAAGGCAATACTTGATTTTATTTTATTTTTCATCCAAAGGACGATGACAAAATTTGTATGGGACCCGTCCCCCCCCTCCAACAGATGTTTTGTATGTGTCAGGGGGTGCTTAAGGATCTATTAAAAGACCAGCAATCAGTTTTAACTCCAAAATCCATGGGGTTTAGAAAAAAAACTAAAAAAAAAAAAAATTTTTTTTTACTTCTAATTCCTTACACTTATGTTATAAGAACTAAAATAACAATATTTAAGGCTATTATGAAGTGTATACAGTTACACCGAACGCCGTGCGGAGCCAAAGATTGTAAATCAAATTATTGTGTTACCTACATATTTTACATATATGGAAAATAGGTATAATAATTGTCATTGATTATTATTCTATTCAGCAATTCTGCTGCTGGATAAAAATCGAATGTACTGCCCAAGCCCCATGTACCACGTAAAACGAAATAATACGTATACAAGGTGTCCCCCATGCATGTTATACGATTTTTTTGTGGTTTAGGAATTAGACGATTTTTTATTTTGTTTTTAGATATTCTTACCTGACCATCAGAACTTGATGGTTTCTAGTCTTCTTGAGTAACATTTTTTTTAATAATGAATCCTGAGGTCTACCTACGGTCGATAAAATCTGACTGTCTTTTCATCTCCTAAAGCGACTAAAACTAAGTTCAAAGGGTTATTTTTTAAATTCGTTCCAGATTTTCTATCACTCAAACAAAAAAACAAAAGACGGGTGGCAAGTACCTCAAAGTAGATTTACAACTTTAACGGACCCTCAGTTTCCCAAAACAATACAAATAACCGGTAAATAACCAATTTTACTGATCAGTATTCGGTGTAATTGAAACTTGAACATGGTAAGGCGAAAATATCAATATTTAAAAAGTGTTATTGGGTTTTTTTATGAAATTCTCAGTAGCAGCTCGGAGTTTGGATTTGTGCCCGGTTAATGGCAATAGGCTCGCCCCCTATTATATGGGACCTAAAAACATACCAGCGAAGTGTGGGTGTACATTGGTACACCTCTGCCTAACCCTTTGGGGAATACCGGCGTGATAGTATGTATGTATGTATGTATGTGTGTATCAATATTTTAGTGTTCAAGTGAACACATGCCACGACGCCTGTAATCCCCGAAAGGTTAGGCTGAGCACGTGTACCAATGTACACTTACAGTCCGCCGGTATGTTTTAGGTTCCATGTAATAGGGGGCGAGCCTATTGCCATTAACCGGGCACATGTCCTAGCTCCGAGTTACTAATGAGAATTTCATAGAAAAACCCAATAACACTTTGCCACTCGACCTGGAAATCGAACCCAAGACACCTAGCGTAGCAGTTGCGCTTAGGACCACTAGGTTAACGAGGCAGTTGCTCAAGTGAATGCTGATAACAATGAATTTCAACGGATTTTCATCAAGTTTTTAATGCAATATGAGCTCTATATAACTGTTTTTATAATAACGTTAGTATTTAGTAGTAGTATCTACTTTAAAAAGTTAACCTAACTTTTTAAACTATTCAGAATCACCATCATGCAAAAATTAAACATGACAAAGCGTTCGAAACTTGATGTGAGATCGTTATTATTAATTTTCATTAGCTTTTACTTAAACACAAAAATATTGATATTTTCGCCTTATCATGTTGAATTTTCAATTGCACCGAATTTGACCGGTTTAAAAAAAAAAGACCGCTCAACTCTTATTGGGGTTGACCTCGATTCCCCATTTCCAGGACCGAGTGCCTAAGGAGTTTTGGGGAGTGCAAGGGAAAGAATCAGGGTTACGGCTTTGAGGGACCCCCGCGTTTATGGGGTGCGCCCTCGATACGATAGCGGAAGGTGCATGTGATGAATGGTGTATGTGATCTTGCGATCGTTACACCACTTGGCCACTTCGCCTTATCTTTGCCTTGTCTTGTATGGAAGTTGAAGCGAAGGGAGTACTCAGGGGCTCGAGGGAAGGCTAGTCGCTGGGAGAGCGAGTGCCCCCGCGGAGGTGGTGGTGGTCGCGGCTTTTTTGGCCTTGGAGGCCTGGTAGGAGGGTCTTCGCTTCTTCCTTCTACTTACCACTTAGAGCGGGCGGGGTTGCTGATATAAGTTGCAAATGCGCTGCTTTAGGCATCACCTGCAGCCGATCGTTAATATATTTTGCTGATTATTAACAGATGTTGGGGAGGACTATATGTCTTCAATGACGATACTGGTACTTAGTTGACTGCTTTATTGCAAAAAAAAAATAATTCTCCAGACCGATTCCGGCCACGGCGGCTAATCTTAATGCAGACTAGCCTCGTACGCAGGAGATATTATAGTGCACAAGTGTGTGCGCAAACACAGGTGCACTCCCTCTTTCCTAACTCTCATGGCCCGATGGGACGGCAATCCGACACGACCGGAGAGAGATCAGGCGCAGGACCAACGGCTTTACGTGCTTTCCGAGGCACGGGGGTGTCACACCGCCAACTTCCAAACTCTGGGCTGCTAATGAGAAATTCCCAATGGAAAAACCCAATAACACTTTTTGCCCGACCCGGGAATCGAACCCGGGACCCCTTGCTCAGCAGTCGCGCTTGCGACCACTGCTTTATTGCTAAACAGTATACAAAAGGTATACATAACAAAGACATTATTTTAATTATGTACATCTTCTCCAGACCGATTACGATCACGGCAGTTGATCATAATGCAGATACAGAGTAGGATTAATATCCTACTCTCCTGCGTACTTGGCTAATCTTGGCACTATAATTAGTGCACAAGTGACTGCGTAAATACAGGTGCACTCCCTCTTCCCAAATTCTTATAGTCCAATGGGACGGACATCCGATATAACAGGGAAGAGATCAGGCGCAGGACCAACGGCTTTACGTGCTTTACGAGGCACGGGGGTGACACACCACCATCTTCTAAACTCCGGACTTTTACTGAAAAAATCCTAATGGAAAAACCCAATAAAACTTTTTGCCTGACCTGGGAATCGAACCTAAGACCCCACGCGCAACAGACGTGCTTGCCACCACAGGACTAACGGGGCAAATATGGTTACTATAATAAAACTTTGAAACAAACTGTTATTTTGTACCACAAAATAATCCTTTTAAAACTTGATTTTCTGCTTATGTCCCATACTTTAGAAAAATGTCGTCATAGTAAAAAATGATCAACTTTTTATCAGCTTTCGATTGAGATACATTTCAATTCTGTTGGTCGAAGTAAGGTTGGGGGGACGTTTTCAAGCATTGTCCTTTGCAGGAGATAAATCGGTCAGGATAAAATAGGAATAAGTAGGCAAAGCGATATAATAAAAACACATTTTAGGCGGCAATATAATTTAATTATTCTTTTTATACCACTACAACTTGAAACAACTAGCGCCATCTATCGACTTTCAGGTTTTCCTCTGAATCTTCTTCGTTCATTCTATAGTCTTCTATCTCTTGCTGGATACCTGCGTTTTTTCTTCTGTTTCTGTGAAAAGAAATGGAACCATAACTTTTTTTTATCTATGCGTTATAATAGGTCATTCAATCATGTTTTGGGTCCAGCTTTTATTTTATTTAATAATTAATCATTAGGGTCTGCCCCCACGACCGATAATCGGGCCGATTTTTTACAGATTTCTTCGTCGGCGATAAGAAACGACTGAGTCAGAAAATCGGACTGTAAGGAAATAGGTTTTAATCATGACTAAAAGCCACTCGATGATATAGACGTATCAAGTTAAACAACAACCAAGTGCCCCGACACAGCTCTACCAGATTTTTCTTGTAGTCTGTCAATATTTGATCTTACCTTTTAGGATACGGTTCTTTCAAATGGAAGGTACGGTAATGTAGTTTCATGCTGGATTTCTGCGTGAACCGTTTGTCGCACATCGAGCATTCGAACGGCTTTTCACCCGTGTGGGTCTGCAACAATATAATTATGATTTTGTTACTTTTAATCAACTCTCACCGCAGTCGTTGCCAAGTTTAAGAATCAGGCCCTTTTTTTAGGAAATATAGCTACAAAAAATTGCATGAACTGCCCCGTTGGTCTCGTGGTCGCAAGTGCGACTGCTGTGCAAGGGGTCCCGGGTTCAATTCCCAGGTCGAGCAAAAAGTGTTATTGGGTTTTTCTATGACATTCTCAGTAGCAGCTCGGAGTTTGGATTTGTGCCCGGTAAATGGCAATAGGCTCGCCCCCTATTACATGGTACCTAAATATACCGGCGAACTGTGGGTGTAATTGGAAAACAGGCGTGATGATGATGGTATATAAAAAAATTGCATTTGTAAGGGCCCTCCCCCCTCCTATTTGGCGACGCCCGTGATTGTACTAGTACTATTTATAACTAGATTTCTGCCCGCGACTTTGTCGACGTCAAAGTTGATATAATATAATTCCATGACAACCGTACATATTCCGGAATAAAAGGCTATGTGCTATTTTAGCCTATAATCTATTTCTGTGTAAAATGACATCCAGATCGGTTCAGCCGTTCTGTCGTGATTGAGTAACAAACATACATCCATCCATCCATCCATCCTCACAAACTTTCGCATTTATAATATTTGTAGAAAGTAGGATAGTAGGACTAGTAGTATTTCATAATATAACATTGAGCCAATGAAGCAATGGAGTTGTATTATCAATAAAACCTACCAGTTGATGTCTAGTCATGCTGCTTTTACTGTTGAACTGCATGCGACACGTCGAACAGGTGTACAGCCTCTCTCGAGTGTGGGTGTTCAGATGACTCGCCACACTACTGGCCTGCAAACATTATAAAATAACAATATACGGGATGTAAAGAGACACATAACATTTCAGAAAATCAGAAAATTTCTACCTATAATTACAATCATTATTTTCTACTATGTCATAACTGGGTATATTGAAGGTCAAAGTTACAACTTTTAACTACGTTTTTTTTATGAAAATAAGATTTAAAATTTTCTACAATACGGTCAAACTTTATGGCAGCTTGGAAGTTAGCTGCGAGTGCAGGTTTGCGCAGGTTTATTCGAGTTAATAATAATTTAAGCTCCATTTAATTAATTCTAGCCTCCTGCCTGATTTTCCAAACCTGGTGACCTCCTCATTAGCCTAGTGGTCCAAAGCGCGACTGCTACCCTAGAGGTCCTGGGTTCGATTCCCAGGCCGACCAAAAAGTCTTATTGGATTTTTCTATGAAATTCTCAGTAGCAGCTCGGAGTTTGGATTTCTGGCCCTTAATGGTAATTGGCTCGCCCCCAATTATATTGGACCTAAATATACCGGCGAACTGTAGGTGTACATCAGTACACCTCTACTTAACCCTTAGGAGGCGTGATGGTATGTATGTATGATTCATTTTGAGAATTTCAGGAGGTAACTATACTAGCATAGATACCTCCTGAAATTTGACGTACATGCAAAACTGCACCTTATATAGGTAGTATTAAGAACTACATACCGCTAGAGAAGCTCCACAGATCTCACAAATGTGTCTCTCCCCTTCTTTAGAAGGGAAAGGTTCATCTTTATGCTCCGCTGTGTGATGTTTCATGTAGGCTGTCAGACTAGGGAACATTCTGTTGCACTGTAAACAAACATCATTTTATTTGGAATGAGTTTGAGTTTTATCTATATTGAAATAGAGTCGTAAATCGTGTGTGGGAGTAAAAGAATAAATATAACAGTTTAAGCCATGGGTTCCCCAATAGTGGGTAGCTATATAGAGGGTGTCGAGAGACGGTACGGACAGGTTGCCTGCTTACCAATAATTATACTACAATCATTGTATGTACAATTACATTTTCTAATAAATAATGACAATTAAGATTGTAAATAATCTTTAAAGTAATAATAAATATAATTATAGTTTATGATACGTAAGGCCATCGCAAAAAAAAAATTACAACCTGTGTATTGAGTCGCAGTATAAAAATCATTGGGAACACCTGGTAGCAGTAGATAGGGTAGTAGTATTGCAATCCGCAAAGCATTATCTCTAGTCGCATTGTCATACGAATATGATCTATAAGTCTTTGCGGATAAAATTGATTTAACAACTATAAACATCATAATTGTTGTTATAGATAAATATTATGCATGTAACAAATTTTACAATAAAAAAAATACATACTATGGTGCAAGGAGTGTATTTCCTAGGATTTCTTCTCATATAACATTTCTTTCTTCGCTTCGGTATCGACGGTGCGGGGATCTCGTATGCTAGGTCCCTTAAACCATAACAAACAATATAAAAAAAATCAGTACATAACAAAGGAAAATAAGCCTCATTGTCATCGGTCACTAGGTTTGACACAGCAAAAAAGTTGCCATTTAAATTAAGATTTTAAATTTCATTCGTGTGCAATAAAGTAAGATTGTAAGTGTTATCCAGTCATACCCCTTTACGGCGCTCGTGCAACTACATAAACTCATCAAGATATCCGATAGTTAAGATTTCTAAACTCTCAATCTAGTTCAGATAAGTTTGAAATTTTTCCCTAAAATCTACATGAACTTGAAATGTAACTTACTCAACTCCTTCGACGTGCTTCGCTGAGTGAAACACATGTTCTTGGTAAGCCTTCCGCGTCTCAAACTTGACGTCACATCGCTCGCAGTATGTGTTCACTTCCTCTTCTTCCGGATTCTAAAGATTAAATAACATTAATATGAATGTAATAAAAAAACAAACACTAATCAATCAATCTTTAATCTTATTTCTGCTTATCAGCGAGGGATGTATTACTCCCCTTTCGAATGGTGCAGCAAAAGTAGTACCCACGACGATGAAAATTTATAAACAGTATAGGACTGAGAATTCATCCCTGGGGAAACCCATACGATACGAGAGTTTTGTGCAGGCAAAAATCTTTTAATTCGCAGAGAGAACTAAACATTACTGACGTAATACCTAAATCAGTTTTATCTTTAGGCATTGACTGTATTTGATGCAGAATTATTTACTAATTGGTCATGGTCTACTCTATCAAAGGCTTTACTTAAATCTTTACACAACATTTTGCTTACATCTTAATTATGTCGCTATGTCCGGTTTTCATCAGGTTAGTTTTTGAGGGTAGTGAGCTGCACGAGCTTCGTGTATACAGAACTATCACCTCGTGGGGTCCTTCCCACACTACGCCTTCTGATGCTTGGTCACTATTTGAAAACTTTACGACCAATGGCCGTCCGCCCTACGAGCTATGTGCCCTGCCCTTGTGACTTTAGAAACATAGAAAAAAAATATTTATTCACTTACAACGACGGTATTTATATGCATTGTCCTCTTATGCATGTTAAGTCCCATAGTACTGACGAACGACGCGCCGCACAGCGTACAAACATACTCGCTACGATGTGTGCGTAAGTGAGTGTAGTAGGTTGATAGATGTCTGAATCGGGAACACAATTTTGATGTTAGTAAGAAATTCGGTCCAATTAAAGGTAAAGACAGACAAGCAAAATTTTACTGGAAGCCCATTTTTGAAGTGAAATCTTAGTGAAAATTGATTTGCAATGCACATATCCGGATTGTAGAAGTCAATGAATATGATTGTAACTTTGTAGGTTAGAGCAAACAAGAGCAACAAAGACAAAGTATATCAATTTTTTTCATCTTTCAAGTCTACAACATTGCGAATGTTTATCTAAAGGCAACTTGACGATTAAGTTTTAGTGAATCATACCTGAATTCTTCTCCGCAATGCATGCATTTTCTTACTACTCCATTGTGATATTCATTGTGAAATAAAGCTGTATTCCTGAAAGAGAAATAACATGTGTCACTCTGAATATCATCGATAGTAGAGAAAGGATACAACATAGTGCTGTTATTTAAAAAGTCATACAAATTAACAGTCATACCAATGGATATAATCAATCTGTAAGAGGATGATTACAAATCAAGATTCTTTCGGCATTATACAATTATTGTCTCTCTCTTTCTTCTGTCATCTTTTTTTTTTATTTTCTTTGTTTATATTTTTCTTTTATATTTTTAAGTATGTTATATTGTATGCCTTTAATTATTGTAATTGGTTCACTTGTAACCGTTTTAATTAAAGTAAAAAATAAATAAATTGTATCTAATCTCACTGTCCCTCTGCCCTCATCTCAATTTATTTTGGTTGCGGACATTCTGTCTTCTTTTTCTTCGTGGACAGATATAAATACATATTTTAGCCAGAAACTTACTTACTTACGGATTTATTTTTTTACGGGTTTTACACATACATACATACCATCATGCCTGTATTCCCCGAAGGATTAGGCAGAGGTTCACCAATGTACACCAACAGTTCGCCGGCCGGTATGTTTAGGTAGACAGGCTTTTTCTTTATCACTAGCAAAGTAATCGTAACGACAGTACATACTCACTTCAAAGGGCACATGAGGTCACACCTCAAGCATTTGTACTTCGTATAGTGTTGAGCAATGTGCCGAGTTAAGTAACATTTCCATTTGAAACGCATGTTGCAGAAACGACACACCACTGGGCCAAGAGACTGGAAATAAAGGTGATAACAGTTAATAGAGGGTTAATTGATAACAGTTGTACACGGAACTCCGTAAAATCTCTTTATAGGTGAATGTCAGTGATCAGCAGTGTGATTCTCTAAGCCTCACTTCGTAATTCGAAAGCTGAATCTGGAGTGAGATTACAAAATGGTATACTGTTAAACACGATCACGCCGGTGACGTCACCACGGCGAACGAATACTAAACCAATGACAACTTGATTCGTTACCGAAGTGAGCGCGATCACTTTAGTGAGACTCGTTTTCGAGTTTGCATTTTAGAGAATCGCACTACAGTTGATCACGGACGAAGTCGCGGATGCAAACTCGAAAACGAGACTCACTAAAGTGATCGCGCTCACTTCGATAACGAACCAACTTGTCATTGGTTTAGTATTCGTTCGCCGTGGTGACGTCACCGGCGCGGCGTGATCGTGTTTAACAGAATACCTTTTTGTAATCTCACTGCGGATTCAGCTTTCGAATTACGAAGTGAGGCTTAGAGAATCACACTGCTGATCCCAAGTTACTGTTTCATTACGAGCGGCTAGGTGGTTTCTATGAGGTAACAGATTATGCAGACTTACTTTCGCATTTATTATATTAGTGTGAATCTAAAAGGGTTCTTCACATGAACATTTTGAAAACAGATATAAATGCATATAAAAAAATAAAGGCTTATCATTTTAAAATTGATGCTACTTATAATGATAATAAAAGCTAAAGAAAATGGCCACAGCCAGATTGTAATAGCAGAAGATGAAATACATTTAGCCAATGACATTGGTCCTGGGAAGCAAAGAGTAACAAAGTGGGAATATAAACTTTTTTCGAAAGCAGTATGACAGCTAGCTCGAAGATCAAGGAATTTCTGAAGCAAGATTAGCAAAACTGTAAACATAGTCAAAAATTCAGAGTATACTTTGAAATATCCAAACAAATCTTACCTCACTATGTCTTAATTTAATATGCCTGTTCAACATATCCTCTTTAGAGAATCCTTTAAAGCAATCGGTACATTGATAAGCGGCCGTCACGTACTTCCGATCTTGCGCTCTTGCTCTAAACTCCTCCAAGGCCTCATCTTCAGTCAAATTGATCTTCAACCAATGAGTTGGATCTAAGAAATTGCTTTTTGTACTAAAAACTTCGAATCTTTTAGCCTTTTTATTAGCCATAGCCAAATCTATTTTAGCTTTATCTACTTTCTTTCTTTTTTGCTTTTTGTGATTTTTAGGCACTATTTCGTTGTCACTATTTGCTTTTTCAGTATTTAGGATTATTTGTTCTTTGAAAATAGTTCCGTTGCTAAATTCTTCTTTGATAGCTAGATGTTCTGGGCTGTGGAGACTTTCTGTATGTGAATCTTCTTCACCATCACTAAACATTCTATCATCTTCTATATCTGAAGTTGCCTTTTCTCCTGGACTTATTTCAATATCAATATTAATCTTTTCATCTTCTACAAAACAATCTATCTTATCATTATTCATTTCGTTTTTTATCTCAGCCAGATTCTTATCATCCAAAGAGTTATCACTCTCATAGTCAACTTTACACTCTTCTATTTCTGGTATTTCAACTTTTTTTATTTCTTTTGGCATATTTTTGGATTGTGTTTTGTTTTTAATAATGTATGTCTTTACTTTTTTACTTACAGATATAATGTCTATTGTCGATTGTAGATTTTTGTCTTTTCTGTCTATTTGTGATATTGATGAGAAGGTGATCTGAAGAATAAAATAATAATATTGTACTATCAATAAAAGATTATGCTAACTAACTTATGACTTAACTAGTACATACACTAGTTAAGGGTTTGGTTTCCGCCCTAAGTCCTTAAAATGGACCATTATGTGACTGATGACTTAACTTTAGCACAACTAAATATTTTTAATTATCTAATGTCTCCGGAAGTGTTGGATTGTGTTCCAACAAACTGAGAGAAAGAGAAAAGCAAGTTAGGGATTTGCACACACACTTGTACACTACAATATTACCCGCGTTCTTGGCTAGTGTCTATTGAGATTACCCGCTGTGGCCAAAATTGGTCTGAAGAATATTAAATATCTATTGTTGTCATAATAATTATTAGACTTACAGAACCACTCCATAACAACTCCTTAAGTGCTTTCTCTCCCGTCCAGCATTTCTCCTTGAACTTATGGAATTTGTATAGAATTGCTGCACACTCATAGCAGAAGTAGTTGGGTAATCCATCCTTTTCATAAACCTGTGTTGAAATTGTTTGAATTTATTGTCTCTGTAGCAGAAACATGGCATAAACCATTTCTGAATAGGATTTTTAATATTAATTATGAGCATTATGACATATAAATAATGGTCAACAAATGATTGTAGGTACCTTCACTTATAGGCGACCAGAGAATTAGGTAACAAAAATTTAAAAAAAGATAGTACGAAAAGATGACAATGTGAAAAAAGGTAAAGTTAATAATTTAAGAAAAATATGAACTACTTTTTCTGGTTATGTTATTAGCTATAGCAAATTAGTCCCTAATAATAACTTCAGAGATCCAAGCCACCCAAACCCATAGCCCTATTCTTTGTTTCCATTTTCTACAATAGTCCTGCGCCAGCCGGGGATTGTCCTTGAGTGCATTTGCATAGTGCAAACAGGGATAATTGCCGGTTGGTGTTCCATTTCAGTGTAAAGCCTTGTAAGAGGCCTCTGCGAGTTGGCTTCGGCCCGAGATGCGTAACTTAAGAGATCCATATTGCTTAAAGGAAGTTCCAAACAAACATTTTGAAAGGTCTGGATATCTAGCTTGCATTCTTAAGTAGCCTAATCTAATTTGATGAATTAAAAGTTCACAATCTGTTTAAAACGGTAAAACCTAGAATAATCTTGTTAATAAAGCCTTTTATAAGGGAATACATAGATATAAAACCTTTAAATAATAAATATACTTGCTTTTTTGGCCATAATTTCTTCATAATATTGTTTTAGATGATAGCGATCGTATTTATATACTTTGGCGTCTTTGCACAAGCATATGCGACAAACTTTGAGGTTGGACATTTTACTACATTTATATTACGCTAACAATTAATATTTCATACATTATTATGGTACATTTATTTAGAAAAACAAAACATTCGGCGAAACAATATAATTTCCCAGCTCATAAATATATTATGTTCATAAATCTTAAATCTGTCAGTGTCAGCACAATACGAATTACGATTTGACATTGACATTTGGTTTTAAGTACTGAAAATGGAACTAAAACTAAAGCTTTTTAGGATTTACCTTTTCGTAGTGATTGAAAAATAAAAATTATCTCAGACTTTATGTACCTATATTGTTAGAATAGTTCTGATTATTTTCAACAACTTACTTCTACTTAACTGATACGAGGACTGCACTAAAAGTATCGGGAATGGAATAATTCCACTGTTCCTGTCATATTAAAATCTTTTTAATTGAAAACTCCTTGGTTTTAAAAATCGAATACTATTTATTTATTTAAAAAAAGATTCTCGGTCTTGTCTAGGCATGGGCAAAGTGTATCAATTTTGCGATTGGATCATTTGCATTCCGGACCACTGATATGTTTCATTTGGAACATCGGCACCGGCTCAAAAGATACAAACACAAACTGTTTTGAATTGTTTTTGAGTTGCTAATATGGCCGGCCCCCGCCCCGCTGGTCTCGTGGTCGCAAGCGCGACTGCTGAGCGAAGGGTCCTGGGTTCGATTCCCAGGTCGGGCAAAGTGTTATTGGGTTTTTCCATTCCAGCCCGGAGTTTGGAAGTATGGTGGTGTGACACTCCCGTGCCTCGGAAAGCACGTAAAGCCGTTGGTCCTGCGCCTGATCTTGCTCCGGTCGTGTCGGATTGCCGTCTCATGGGACTATGAGAGTTACTGCCGTTTTCTATAATGCGATCTGTAGATCGATCCCTGCCCGCCAACCAATCAAATAAAGGAGGTAGCAATCGCCGATAGCAAACTGGGCCATTGATTGGTTGTAAGCAGGGATCGATCTACAGATCGCATTATAGAAAGTGGCCGTTAGAGAAGAGGTAGTGCACCCGTGTTTGCGCACACACTTGTGCACTATAATATCTCCTGCGTACATGGCTAGTCTGCATTAAGATTAGCCGCCGTGGCTAGAATAGGTCTGGAAAAAATGACATGGCTGGCTCGTTGCCACATTGCGGGACATCAATAAGACAGTAAATTAAAACACAAACAAGTAGAAATAATACTTTACTAGAAATAACATAAACAATCTTATAAAATGTACACTTACATTAATTGCATTAGTTTATACATTAAGTAATAATTACGTAGCTAACACAATCAAAATAACGTTCACTCTCATACAAAATAATAATTACTAAAATTGTAAAATATTTTAGTACTTATTTAGAGATCTATAATTATATTAAATACATGATGAATAAAGTTAAAAAGCAATGAGTAATGACTGGCAGTGAATGATTTCGATTAAATAAGTACTGATTACAATAAAAAGTACATTTCCATTTTCTTGTATAATAATAGGTTAAAAAAAATAAAACAAATAAATTATGGAGCATTATTTTTCCAATTTTGCGGTAAGCTTGTAATCGCGTGTCAACAACGTGTAAACAATGTTCATTGCGTTGTCAGTTTAAAAAAAAATGCCTTTTTCCCGATAGAACAATGCAATGAATATCGTCGAATTGTCAACGAGCGTTTTGTTCGCAATACGAACAAAAACTATTAAAGTCATAAACTTTAAGCAACGGTGACAGCTTTGCACGACACAACGGATTTTAACCTTTTGACCGCCAGTCATGTATAGATGACAAACCAAAATGTGCCCAGCACGCCACGGTCACGATCCCATGACAGACTTTTATACGTAAATAAAACTCATAAAACAACATCGATATAATTGGGTAGATGACACCACTAATCAATTGACGTACTTTTTATGCGTTGTCAAAACGCGATTCCCCCATAGATTTTGAATGACAATACTAAAATATGACGTCACTTTTTATCATCTCAATTCACTAACTATTTATTGACTTCAAAGCAACCAAAAATCGAATTTTATAGTGATTTAATAATTCATCGGGTTTTCAGGGCTAAAATAAAGTGCTTTTTTAGTGAAGGTGTGCTTTGAATTATTATTTAATGGTGTCTACTACCCAATTCCGACCTCACTACTATTTTGTAGGTATTAAAGGATGAATTCTTAGCTTGGCGCTGAGGACACGTTTTGCTTTTTTGACGTGGCGGTCAAAAGGCTAAGCCCTAATTTCTTTTTTATTATGTTCGACTATATTTTAAGTAAAGTTCTCATTAACATTCAACTATTTAGTGGCACTAAAGAATTGCCACTCAGATCTATCCTTAGCCTTAATTATATACAAGTTGTAATTTCAACCAATCACCGCTTACCGATGAGTAAAGTAGGCGTCTTCTTTTAAACGAATATGAACCTTATGTGATGTAAATAACGTACATATTTACATACGAACATGAACAAGAGCCATCACGCCTGTATTCCCCGAAGGGTTAGGCAGAGGTGTACCAATGTAGGTCCACCCACAGTTCGCCGGTATATTTAGGTCCCATGTAATAGGGGGCGAGCCTATTGCCATTAACCGGGCACTAATCCAAACTCCGAGCTGCTACTGAGAATTTCATAGAAAAACCCAATAACACTTTATGCTCGACCCGGGAATCGAACCCAGGACCTCTTGCGTAGCAGTCGCGCACAGGACCACTAGGCCAACGAGGCAGTTGAACAAGAGTTTCATACGAATTTAAACTCTACCCTAGCAAACATAATGTTCATATTCCTATGAAACGTTTACTTTACTAAATTAAGTCAAAGTACAGTCTATGAATATTGCCTCGTTTTCTCAAAGACCTGGGGGGCTATAACTATCTCTTAAAAGAGTATTATTTTAATTTAACTTTGCCCCGTGCACTGTTGGATTTTCAACGCTCGGCTCAGGGCCAAGAGTCGAAAATCCAACAACTGAAATTACAAAGTAATATTAAAATGGTACTGTTTTAAGTATTGGTGGTAGCTATAATGATTGGCTGCAGTTATGCTTCAGCCAATGTCATCTAATAAAAATAAATAATTAAGGGTGTACCCTACGCCCTAGACGCGTTACCAATGTAACTAAGGGCCTAGACAGAAAACTTTCTATTAGGTTTTACGCCAAACCAGATATACTTATGGTGACGGCCTTAATTTATAAATGGCTCTGTCGCAAAATGACTAATTCTCAAAATGACTACAGGTAGCAAAATGTCCCTTTCTCAGAATGTCCATTTCGCAGAATGTCCTTTTCCTCAAACAGGCATTTCATCAGTAAAAAAAAAAACAACCACAACACCCAAAAAAGGGACATTCTGCGAAAGGGACATTTTGCTACTGTAGTAATTTTGAGATGTGGTCATATTGCGACAGAGCCTTCTAAATCTATGTAGAAATTACCAGTCATAACGTGGTATGTAAATTTTAAGTACCAGTTTTCGTTTGACTGCTGTTCGACGGCCATTTTAAGTCTCAAGGCGGCACTTTTTTGTCACCAACGTATGGCAGCGACGAACAACGAACGTGCAACGTGTGTAATGGTTATGGCAATGACGTGACCTGCGGGGAAGTCACGAAGTTACTTGATTGAAAAGAGTGTCGGTTGAGTTTTTTACTCGATGTTCTCTATAGAGACCTACCTATGTTTTGGAACGAGCAACTAGCTTCAATGTTTTGACTAACTGACTGAAACTTTGACAATTGAAATAAACGTTCTGACTTTGACTTTTGACTTCTTGCTAGCGTTCAGTCTGTAGCGTGTGCGAAAAAAAAGAACGAAAGAATTTTATCTAGGCCCTCTGATTGGCTACCACCACAACACGAGTTTTTCTCCTACATCTCGTGCCAACACGAGTAGAACTAGACTTGTACTATGTCTCTTATATTGGATAATTATCTTAAGTGTTAATTGGCGGCCATCTTTTAATATTTTCGCGCGTAAAAGTTGTCGAGTGTCATGTTGTCATCTGAGTCCTCGTGTCCATACTCATCTTTCGATAAATCGTCGTTTTTCTTTTTTCTGTTCCTGAAATTGAACACAACCTTATTAGATTTACATCTAGACTCGTGTTAAGTAACGTCTTTAGTTACTGCTCCGCTCCCGTGTGTGCACTACAGCGTGACACACACATAATATGTAGCCTATGACACTCACAAATAACATGGCTTTTTATTGGTAAAAGATTTTTTTTAAACGGTTCAGTAGATCCTGAGATTACTCCCTACAACCTCACAAATTTTACCTCTTTAGAATAATAGTATAGATAAAACAGAAGTCCACCTGTTTTTAATTACACTGGATTTTCAACTCTCGGTCCTGAGACGAGCATTGAAAAACCAACAGTCCCTTTTTTATCATACAAATAAATAGTGATGATCTAACAATGTGACAGGGATGCAATGATGTTTTAAATATGTTTAGGCACTTGTATTTAGTGATTCGAAAAATGGTGGGAGCTAGCCGTTTAATTTAACGGCTACGGTGTTAGAACAAAAGATTGCTAGATGCTTATTATATTGTGTTACCTCTTAGGATAAGGCTCTTTCAGATGGAAGGTGCGGTAGTGTAGCTTCATGCTGCTGACTTGTTTGAACCGTTTGTCGCATAGAGTGCACGCCACCGGCTTTTCACTGGTGTGCGTCTGAAAAAACAAAACATTAATATCTAATTGGTTCGATGACATGTGGTGACATCTACTGTGCTACTTGCGAACTACAACTGACGTATCATGGCGGTGTCACGGTTTTCAACAATACGATAAAAATAGGTGAGTTTTAAGGTACTAATTATTTCTCAGAGGATGAAAGTATACGCTATCTCTAGGGGAGGCCATGTGGATATGTCCAGCAGTGGACGTCATTCGGCTAATATTCTTCTTAGCGTACCGATGGCAGATATAGATATGAAATAATATAATTTTGGCAGTTGACTGTTTGACTCTGAGAAGGGCTGATATGATGATGAAAGTACGAACAGCTTTTACTATAAGGCCAATCCTTAAAAATATGAAGGAGACAAAACAGCTTTCATACATTTTGATTGTGTGTTAGCGCATTTTTGTAAGGTGATTTTTTCTTTAAATAATAATAATTAATATTCATGAACACTTGCACCCTCTATAAATAGCAAGTGACCTAAAAATCAGGCAGTATTATATGCATTGTCACATAACAATCAATCACCTTGTAGTATCGCCAGTGGGTATGGTGATTATGAGGCAGGGTGTGTTACTCACCAGTTGATGCGTAGTCATGCCTCCCTTGCTACTGAACTGTCGTCCGCAAGTGTTGCACGTGTACAGTTTCTCGCGAGTGTGAGTGTTCAGGTGACTTGATACGCTACCCGGCTGGAATGAAGAAGGACTTACTTATTTATTTATTTAAATCAGGCACCAAGGCCCATAGAAAATATATATGTACTGAAAGTACATACAATAATATAAAATACTATACATAAACGTTGTGTGTCGCGCGTGTTGTGTTATGACCGCGAACTTATGTTTTTGGTCATTTCTCTGCATGTCGTAGCGTGGTGTTATATAGCCTATACCAGGGGTGGCCAATCTGATTATATCCAAGATCTACTGATCACTGACTAGACTGCCTCTGACTACACCTGGCCTATACTGTTCCACATGAAATCTGGCTATCATAATACAGAATGATTTTTTCCAATCTGACTGATATTAGCGCGTTTAAACCAATAAAGAATCTCTTCAGCTTTATTATGTCAGTATAGATATACATAACAACAGTAGTTCAGGACTCACCGCTAGCGACATTCCGCAGATCTCACAGATGTGCCTCTCGTTAGGCGCGAAGAACGAAGTCCGCGGATGTTCCGCCAAGTGATGCTTGCGACACGCCGCCTGCGTGGCGAAGTGTTTGCCGCACTGATAGTAAAATAAAGAAACAACAACATTAGATAAGCGATAAACTAATGTGTATCATAAGTATCAATGTGACAATGGATCGTTGGATCGTTCAGTTCCCTTCAAGATGGTTGAGCTGAACGGTTCTGATGCACGCATCATGTTCGTGAACGGGCGCTGTCAGTTGGGATTGGTCATCTCTTATCTGCCATGGCCTACATCTTTATTAGTATTATTTAATTGTTTATTATTCACCTTCATTGTTTTCACATATAGAAGCAACATGAATATTGTAACCAAGTTTTAGTAAAACCAAATTGAAGAAAAGGAGTGTCCATGGAGTTTCTTGCTCGTTCTTCTCCATAGAGATCTGCGCTTTGGAACGAGCAACTAGCTTCAACTTTAAACTGTAACTTCTTGACATTCAAAAGTGCCTGTAAATGGTCTAATTGAAATAAATGCTTTGACTTTTTGAATGTGTCGATGTACAGTCGTGGAATGGATTGTGTACCTGGGGTGCACAATCGTGCACAATTTTTTTTTTCTAAGTCTTTAATGCCCAGTTTATTGCATTGATTTAGAGTTAAGTAAGAACTTTCGCATGGCATTCTAATATTTCATCACTACTGAACATAGGCCTCCCTTTTAGATCTCCACATATACCATTCTAATATTTATTTATTAATTATTATTTATTATGTAAACTTAACTTACATAAGTAACAAAAAAGTACAAAGGCGGACTTAATGCCTTAGGCTTAATATCAGTCTCAACCTGTCAAAAATGCCTCTAGTTTAGCAATTTTTTGACAAGTTTCTGTTTGTTGCTGAGATGAGATTAAGACTAGATTTTAAACATTAGTTTTAGGAATAATACTTCACGTATGGAACTATTTTTTACCAAACTGTGTCCAGGGCTAAAAAGTCTCGTACCCTCAAAATTTTCTTTTTGCAACTACCAAACTTTGTCCAGGGCTAAAAAGCCTCATACCCCCAAGAATTTCCCCAAAAAAAGCTCAATACTCACGATATGACAGTCGGTGGGTATTCTGGTCAGCCTCTTGAGATTCTGCCGCCGTTTCCTGGGGTTAGAAGTTATAGGTGCATTTATTTCTAAGTCTCTGCAAAATATAAACATATACATACAACTTAGATAGGGTCACCCCGTTGCAACGGGGATAGAACGTCTCTGGACATTCTATTGTTTGAGTCAAAGGCTGAAGGATTTTTTTGATCGAAGGAGGCCTTTGCATAAGAGGAACAGAATGGGCTGCCAGAAAAAGAAAGATTTGTTTTTTTTAAACTGGGCACTCCATTTTCGACCTGGAAGTCCTGCAAGTAAAGTTTACGACAAAAAATTCCGACAAGTGAGGCCCATGATTCTCTTTGCATAACAAGATGTTGCAAAGTCGCGTTTTTTTTGTTTTAAAGTTATTTTTTTTTATGGCGACTTCTAAATACTACCATGGCTAGCTATACAGCCTAAAGGCCATCACTTATTCTACCAGCACGGCTCCGACACAGCAAATAATTTTCCATTCAAAATAGGGCTTTAAGTTGTGTGCGTTAAAGTATGTTTTACAATGAGAAGATATAAAAAGGTGACGGCTGGCGGGCGGCGCAATGACCGCTAACGACCGATTACTTCATAAACATTCTGGATTTTATTATATCTATGCCAACTTCCAGGATTGGACGTTGGTCCATGAAGGTAAGCAACTCACTCAATTCCATCGACGTGATTGGCTGAATGTATGAGATGTTCCTCGTAAGCCTTCCGCGTCTCGAACTTGACGTCGCAGCGCTGACAGTACTGCTCCTCGCCTTGCGGTAGTTCCTGAAATATATAGGTTTAGATAGAATTTATTCCCTAAGAACTTAATTATGATATTCAATGAGATTCAGAGTAATGGATTTACAGCCTTACTTATAAAAATAACGCTAAATAATACTTAGCTACTTGTCAATTGATTAACTCCTTGAATCCTTGACTAAAAATCAATTATTTTTCAAATAGCAACGCCTTTCAGCGGTGTCTCAGGTGAAAAATCATACCTATAAACGTTAATCAGCGTTGAGATGTTGTTATGTACTAGCTAAGTGACAGAAAATTTAAACAGCGGCGAATCGTTGTTTAAGTATAGTTCAGAAGTAAGATGGCAGGCTTCAATCAGCTGTGACGATGACATTTTTGTTCAATGGATCAACATGAAAATTTTGACAATTATGCTCAATTATTCGTTCGTTAATGGCAATAGGCTCGCCCCCTATTACATGGGACCTAAAATATACCGTGATATAATATATATATACTGTGGGTGTACATTGGTACACCTCTGCCTAACCCTTCGGGGAATACAGGCGTGATGGTATGTTATGTATGTTATGTGTGTGTATTCGTTCGATTCGTTCTTTAGTCGAATAATTTGGTCATGCTCTACGCTGACCGTCTATGTGTTGGCAGATTAAAATAATGTTTCATCCTTCAGTCTGCCAATTGAGAGGTAACTAAGTATTAATAAGCGTTATTTTTATAACTGCCTCGTTGGCCTAGTGGTCCTGAGCGCGACTGCTACGCTAGAGTTCCTGGGTTCGATTCCCAGGTCGAGCAAAAAGTGTTATTGGGTTTTTCTATGAAATTCTCAGTAGCAGCTCGGAGTTTGGATTTGTGCCCGGTTAATGGCAATAGGCTCGCCCCCTATTACATGGGACCTAAATATACCGGTGAACTGTGGGTGTACATTGGTACACCTCTGCCTAACCCTTCGGGGAATACAGGCGTGATGGATGGTATTATTTTTATAAGTAAGACCCTTAGAGCTCAATGATATAAAGATTTAAGGTTTAAAGGTACAGAAAGGTATACTTACAGAATCAGCATTGACATGCTTGATCTTCTTGTGTATGCCGAGTCCGGTGACGCTGACGAAGGAGGCGCCGCACAGCGTGCACACGTGCTCGCTGCGGTGCGTGCGCAAGTGCGTGTAGTACGTCGTTAGATGCCTGACACACACAGAAGAAAATAGGTAAAAAACCAAAACGTTTATGATTTGAATTTGATTGTTTGCAGTGTTGATTTCGTCTAGAGTCTAAAAGCCGATCCAGTAATTTTGTTCCGCTTCTTCTTTATCGTGTGGACAGTAAGGTCTAACGACAACACACACCCTAGTGTCAGAGTTTCTAAACAGCCTCAAGGGCCTCTGACATGGTTACCGATGTCAGTAATGTCCAAGATAAAATTAGAAAGAACATATGAATAAGAAAAAGTCACACGATAAAGAAGAAGAAGACAGTACAACCTCACCTATTCTTAAAATGACGTAGGTCTCTAAGATCCTAGTTCATTAGTGTCCGATTAGTTAGTGACCAATGACAGAAAAAGTTCATACAGTCAAAAGTACGCCTTCATGCGTTGTCAGTAGGACAATTATAATATGGTGGTATTATCTAATACTCACTTGAACACTTCACCACAATGATCGCATTTTCTCGTAACGCCATTATGATATTCTTCATGGAACAGTGCTGTTGTTCTGAAATTAATACAATACATTGATAACCCAACAAACAAAAACGTCATATAAGTCTTGACTTATACGACATAAAGTTGGATAGCAGTCTTATAATGATAGTGAGATGACTACTAGGTCCTTTAGACGTCTTTAATTTAACTCATTAGTCGTGCGACGAATATGTCACAATAAGCTGGTCCTAGCAACGTTGGTAAGACTAAACTAAACGACGTTATATTACAGTCTTAGCTAAAACGTTTGTGCGACAACGCAATAGTCATACTAACGTTATAGTCCATTAAACGTTTTGAACTGAACAAATTAGGTCTTTGAAAAACCTTTGTATGACATCTATGCAATGTAGCAGTTGTATAGGCGTTTTCACAGCGACGTTTACATAACGATCGTTATCCTGTTTTACAGCGGGCAACTGGAGACTCTAAAATGACTTGGTTGTTTATTTAATACTCAAATATAACCTATATATTACATGATGTCCGTTTAATGTCATGTCCTGACTTTAATCAAACTTGTAGTCGCTTTTAAGTCAGGTTTTTACTTTAAAGGGCATTTTCATTTTAAATGGCGCAGGCTGTTTTTCGGTTGTCCCATGACTAAAATATGATGAAAAAAAATTTTGCAAACAATTTTTTTAAGAAAAATCTATAATACCCTGTAGGTATTTTTATAAATATGTGGATTTAATTTATTAGTTCCTTATAGAGCACGTATTTAATTTTATTTAAATTAATAATGTTGCGGAATCGTGTAAAATCATGATGTCCCCATGACAGTTTGCATCATTGCATTCAATTTTTTCGTTATTTTTTGTACGACAGCTAACGTAGCGACACTTTCATTTTATTGTTAGATAGTTAATTTATCATTTAAACTAAGCATTTCATCTCAGTTAGTGAAGAAAATATATAATAATTTAATAAAAAGCTTGTCCCACGAATTCGCGACTACCGGACATGTCCGTATAGTCACGCGGTTTTTACTATGAAATACACACATTTATCATCAAAATTCGGTTTTAACTGTAACTCTGGGTACAAATTTCAAAGTATGAAATGTTATTTTGAAGTTAGTCGCGCTAGGTGTCCAGCTAGTGCAGTAAGTTTTGCAGCACAATAAATGGTTAAAAAAGAAATGTTGTAGTTAGTAACGTTTTTTTCATGAATATAAAGTTTGACATTTTTTCTTTTTTAGGTATACATTACTTATACACTGCTGAAAGCATAAAAGTACAATTTTACAGCTTTCTGATAATATTGTTTGAGTATTTAAATTTAGTTTTAAAAACGATCTATATCCGTCACGTCCTGTTAGTAACTAGTTTTAGTGTGTAGTTGTAGTAGTTTTTGAAGCCTATTTATTTTAACCTGCGCCATTTAAAATGAAAATGCCCTAAAACGTCTAGGCCGACATATTTACGGAACGTTTTATTAAATTTACTACGAAAAATGGTTTTTGTTTCCATATTTTAACCCATGTTTCTTGGGCATATTTTCAAATAAAATTTACTTGAATGTTTTGAAATCTGCACTCCACTTTTACTGTAAATAATATGAAAAGGGTTTTAAATTTATGAGGAACCCTAATAACTATAGCTGTCATGGCGTATTGCATGGTCTTGAAATAACCTTAATACGCCTTTATGTCTTTACAACGTCGTAAAGAGATAAGTGTGTGACAAAAGCAACATGTCCTACATTTTTAGAAATAAAAATATTTTTATTAATAAAAATATAATCATTTAAACACAAAATTGTGAGGGGGCATGAAAATCTTAAATAAAAACACATAGGTATATTATCATATAACTTTAATACCCAGTCAGACTAAACGGCATGAGAGACAGATACAGTTATTAGCGAGATATATAAATATAAGTTAAATAACACTCAACTTTTATTTCCTTGTGATTATTTATTTTGGACTCAAATCTCGAAACAAAACCACAATCATGTGTCACTAACAAGAAAAATGAATAAGTCTTACAGGTGTTGTTCCTTGACTCAAATAAAACGTTTTAGTCATTCAAAAACACCTGTATGACAACAATACAACATACGAGCCGTTGTAAAGTTATGATGCGACTTCTGCGCGACGAAAATAGTAATTCCATAACGTTCATACGACTTTTGAATGACTTTAACGAAGTCAGCTTGTGACTTTTGTATGTCCATTATACTTACGACAATGTTGGTCGTATAACTGGGGCCATTTTCGCGTTTAGTAAACGTTTTTATAACGTTAGTGCGACTTAGTTATTACGATCAATGGAATTAAGATAACGTTTACTAAACTTTTGAACGACGTTAAATTGTTAGTTGGGAATATACACCATATGAACATTTTGGAATGCAATAAATAATACAAGTATATATCTAATTGTATGTTTTTTTTTAATATGTTGCCCCCACTAGGACTGTCTCCTGTAACGTGGTTGCGTTTACACACAAATAAACTCACATAAACAACCAGACCCGGAAAAACTATCTGTAGGCATTACAGCCGTTCCTTGCGGGAATTAAAACGCGATTTAAAATTAAAAGCGGGAATTAAAATTTCATCTCATGAAGCTACTCTTCGTCATTTGACCAATGGCGCTTTGCAGACACCGGGGCGGGGCAGTCTTTTTAACCGCAATAAACACCGCGTCTGATTGTCGATGCACGCGGATATACTCATCGCGAATACACCTCACAGATATGCCGCGCCGCCAGTGCTCGCCGTACACCGGCGGCGCGGTCATTTTGCCCTCTATGTGCGTTGGTAGTATAGGATTCCCTATGCACTATCGTTTGCGGTCAAATTGACCGGCCCAGCCCGTCCCACCGCGCCTAAGAACGCTTGGGGTGGAGTTGGGTATTACAAATGAGACCCTTAATATTGACATTATCTGTAAATTGGGTTTAGTTGAGCCAAACGAACCAACACATATTTTTTTAGAATATACTCACTCTAAAGGACAGACGAGGTCGCAGCGCAAACACTTGTACTTGGTATAATGCTGTCTCATGTGTTTGTTCAGGAAACACTTCCATTTGAAGCGCATGTGGCAAAAGCGACACTCTATTGGGCCGTTTGACTGAAAACAACATCAAAACATTAATCATCATCATCATGATCATCAAATTAACTGCAGGAAGTCCACTGGACATAAGCCTCCGCCATAGATTTCCAAAAGACCGGTTGGAAGCGGCCTGCATCCTACATAATGAATGTTGGATGCAGGCCAACAGGTTATTTAAAAATGTGGAGTCCCAAAACCTACTTTGATATACTTAGTTAATTATCTTTTTAACTCCGAGTTACATAATGTATGAGAAGTATTATAACATCTTGTAACTAAGTGGAAGTTAAGTTTTACGGCCTCTGCACCCACATTTTTTAAACGCGCCGATGACGCGCGTTTGTAGCTATACAGACGCGATACGCACGCGAGTCAGACAATATCAAACTGCAATGTGAAGAGAAAAACGCGCTGTCGACGCGCGTCAACGGCGCGTTTAAAAAACGTGTATTGCACAGGCCCTTAGGCCCTTAGCGATTTTTGTGTGACAAAGCATAATATACCGTGATTTCGTAATATTACAGTTGATTTCAGACGTCATGTCAACAAATAATTGAAATTTTAACTTTATAGTCATAACATTTACGTATATTTTACTTCCCCACATCAAAATTCCTAGCCGTGTCATACCGCCAACTCGCAAGTGGCTTAACGAGCAGAAACACTGTGAAAAGCAAATTCAAAAACCAAATTTCCCTTACCTCACTATGCCTTAATTTCTCATGTCTCTTCAACATATCTTCCTTAGAGAAACCTTTGAGACAATCTGTACACTTGTACTGAGCATTCAAATATCTCTTATGCGTTCCTCTCGACTTAAACTCAGCATCCGCTTCCTCCTCAGTCAAATTTATCTTCAGCCAGTTATTAGGATCCATTTCGGCCTTCTTAGTAGTCTTCACAGCGAACTTCTTCTCTTTCGGTATAGTATCTTTAGCTTTCTTCTTTTTACTATTCCCCCCATTTCTAGTTCTCTTCTTTTTAACCGGTTCTTTTGGTTCTGAATCTTCCTCATCATCATCAGAGACGATTTTAATGTCATCGACAAAAACTTTTTCGTTCTCACTGTGCATCTCATCGTCCGAGAAATCTTTATTTATATCTAAAGTTATGTTTTCCGTTGGATGTATTTTAATTTCTACTTCATCTACAACATCTATATCTTTATCTTTTTCTATCTTTTCTGTCTCTAAATCATCATCTTCTTTCTTTTCTTTTATGTCTATCTTTTCTATGTCAATTTCTTCTACTAAATGTTCTTTGCTGTCTTCAATATTATTGTCATTGTCAAAGAAGTCTCCGTCATCGCTGAGTGAGCCTACATCCACTTCTTCTGGTTTTCTTTCGTGGAGTTTGTTTCTGGATGCGGTTTTAACGATGCAGGTTCTGACTCTTTTGTTTACGGTTATTATGCTTAGAGGAGTTCGGATGTTTTTGCTTTTCTTGTCTATGCTTAGTACTGCTTTTTTGGTGAGCTGGAATTGAAGGAGTCAATAGAATTTTTGTTCTGTGAAAGGAGTAACATTTTAGGGTAGGAAGTTGCTGAGTATGTAGACTATTTGTCTCTGGCCAGGTTTGAAAGATTTTCTGTTAATTAATGCATCAAATAAAGAGCTGTAAATTGATCAAATGTAAATTAACAATTATAATGTGGTGTTAATGATGAATGATGTGAATGATGATATGTCAGGGCATATAATAATCTTTAATTATGTATAACAATCACCCAGGCATAATTGAGTACTTAATAATAAATATTTTGTAGATATTGCAAGCCATCTGATGAGACTTTTCTAACCTTTTGACTTTCACTGTCATGTATAGATGACAAACCAAAATGTGACCAGCACACAACAGTCACGATCCCATGACAAACTTTTATATGAAAACAAAACCCATAAAACAACAACAGCATAATTCTGAACACACTACTATTTACCCGACTGCGACAGAAGGAGGGTTATGTTTTTCGAGGGTATGTTTGTATGTATGTATGTAAGTATGTATGTATGTAAGTTTGTATGTATAATTGTTTGGCACTCTCTGCAGGCTGAACGGCTCGATGGATTTTAGCTTGAGAGGTGTCGTTAGATTCGTATTTACTGTGAGAGTGACACTGGGTATATAAAAAAAAAACAAAATGGCGGATTTTTGGCGCCAAATTCAAATGTTTGGCTCGCTCTGCAGGCTGAACGGCTCGATGGATTTTAGCTTGAGAGGTGTCGGTAGATTCGTATTTACTTTAAGAGTGATACTGGGTATATTAATTTATTTTTTAAAACACAAATAAACTAAAAAATAAAAAACGGTAATTTAAAAAACTAAAAAACCCGACTGCTATTCTTTAAAAATCCCTAAAACAAGATAAATTGTAGCAGTCGGGACCCATTCGGCACCATCTGCAATGTAATATAGGTATGTGCTCTCAATTCACTAATCCTCCATTTCTAGAATGGGTCCCGACTGCTACAATTTATCTTGTTTTAGGGATTTTTAAAGAATAGTAGTCGGGTTTTTTAGTTTTTTAAATTACCGTTTTTTTTATGGGTGAATTTGTAGCTTGGTGCTGAGGGCACGTTTTTGCTTTTTTGATGTGGCAGTCAAAAGGATAACATAAGGATCAAATTCCAACAACACTTAAATGGTACTCTACTTACTTTTCCCTTCCAGACAATTTCTTTGAGAGCCTTCTGTCCTATGTAGCACTTCTCTTTGAACTTGTGGTATTTGTGCAGTAAAGCAGCACACTGGTAGCAGAAACATTTGGGCAGGCCGGATCTCTCATTTACCTGTAAATTAAAAATAAAGTTTATAAAAAGCTCAAAATAATATAGTAACAAAGGATTGGTATGTCTATAGATTATATTATAATTTCTTCCAAACAATAGAAACGCAAAGGCTAAAGGTATTCCCGAAGGGTTAGGCAGAGATGTGCCATTAACCAGGGAACAAATTCTAACTCGGAGCTGCTACTGAGAATTTCACAGAAAATCCAAATAACAGAGCTCTTGGGTTCAATTCCCAGGTAGTGCAAAGGCATGAACTGGGAATCGAACTCAATACCTCTAGCATAGCAGTCATGCTTAGGACTATGAGGCAGTAAAAAAAACACTACTCTTTTATTAGTATACCTATAGATTTCAAATGTTATTAATGTTATAGAGTTGAACGACCTAGTTCACTCACCAATTAACTTGGCTCATAATTGTATATCTAATTGTATAATAATATGGTGCAAAAAACAATGTGACTATTTAATTTAATAATATGCTACTAAAAACGAATGAAAAGGCTTTCTTTATGTTCAATAATTTGACTGCTCTACATCTGCATTCTATTAAAAAGGGTGCCTTTTTTTAGCTTATTGTGGTAGGTATCATTATTGTTGACATTTGTATTGTAATTTAATTATTATTTAGTTTTAAATTTGTAGTTGAATTATTATTTATAAGTTTTGCGTAACATAAATAAATTCATTACTGTCTACATGTGTTGGTTATAACTGAAGTTTAGAGAATAATTGAAAATGAATGAGACCCCATATCTGACACTATTTACCTTTTCAGAGATCGTTAGTGTACATTGACATAGTGTACATGACACTTATAAATCTAGCCATATCATGAATCCGATATGACGACTTTTTTACTGAACTCTAAGCAAACATAACACATAAACAAACTATAGCAACTAGTTGCAATAACAAAGGAGTTCAAATACAACAAAATAAGGCGAAAATACAGCAAACATTCTTACTTTTGTGGCCATAATCTCCTCGTAAAAAGTCTTCAATTGAAACTGATCGTATTCGTACATTTTTACATCAGTAGAGAGGCATATTCTACATATTTGTACGTTTGACATCTCGCACTGCTTATTAGAAACAAGAAAACACAGAGATATTGATAGATAGAACGCGAAAATTGGTGTAAATACTACGATAATAACTAACGCGGCATCAGTCCAGCTTTTATTAAAATGACAACTGCAGTGTTGCTAGAAGATAATTTTAAAAAATCTAAACAACATTTTTATTATTTCTAGTTTTTCTTTGATATTGCGTTTTGCTTTTTGTTTAGGTTCTAAAAAAATCTTCATATTATTGTATGATATTGTAAAATGTGATGTAAAATAAAAATGCTAAGCTTGTAGCGATATTTTTTCTATGGTAATACTTGATGACAGCACCATCTTATTTTTTTAAACTGGTGTCGGGACAATATCTTTTGAGCAGAACTTTTATATTTTTATTTGCAAACACAGCAGGAATACATAGTTGCAAGTGATGATAAATAAATAAATTAAATTAAATACAAAAACAGTACCTACTTTAACATTTTCTTATCAACTAAATATTCAGTCGAGAATTCGTAACTACCTACTGAAAAAATAAACCCAAATACAAAACCGGGACACGAGTCTTTCACATTCTTAAGATTTTCTTCAAAACGTTTAGCCCTTTGACGAAATTACGGGAGATCCATCAAGATTTGAATGAATACTATAAAAAGATAACTTGAAATAACTTCATTTTCGTCAACAAAGATTCAGGCCCATTGCAACCCAAACAACTATCGACCTTCCAGTTTATGACATCGGACGTCAACCCCAAAATAGCCTCCCCTAAATTGACCCTGACCGATGTTTTAGCGAATTTGCTGTTATGACTATAAAGGAGATTACATACAATAGTATTATTAGGTTAGGTACCGTTTTGCGTCATAAATTATGTTTTTTAATGCATTCATTACCTCGGTATGGTCTATGGTACATAATGACTTATTATCTTGTCGGTTTAGTGTGTAGACTGAAGTTCCTAGGTTCGATACCCAGGTTAAGCAAAGTGTTGGGTAACCTGGATTTTACCATTGCATTTTAGTTTTATTTTAATAAGTATATTGCTTTTGGATATTGTGTAGGTATATTATAATTGGCAAAATATAAACAGATTGTACACAAAACACAAACTTTTTATCTGGTAGCACCAGTGTTGCCTGCAAAAAGTAATTGTTCAAAGTTTAAAGTGAGTACAGAATATGTAAAAAGGTGCTTAGACATTTAAGCACTTTCTCGCATGTTAAGATTCCCGGATACCGGTGCCGGGTATCCGGCAACCGGCAAATGTGAAAAGGCACTAACAGTGACCAAATTAACAAAATTGCTGAGTTCATATTTATTCCAGAAAAAGTGTTAGTCATCACTTACATTAGTCATGACGTCTGGTAACTGTCTATCTCGGAAATAAGCTGAGGTTTCTAATTTGAACGAATAAAAGAAACAATTGGATGATTGTGGTATTGTAGTTTTGTATTTGGGGTCAATAAACTATTTTCTTTCTTTCTTTCTAGTTGTAATCCATACTTAAAAATATACAAGCTGTTGATTTGCATCCTCGTCAAATTTTAGGAGCTTGTTATAGAAAAAAAGAAGTAATCAAATATAATTACGATACCTGGCCAATATTTAATATGTAAATGCTTGTTTTTTTAGGTGCAACAAAAAATACTCCTTTTGCAAAAATCAGCATCGCCCAGTTGCGTATGCGGTAGGCAGAGTTGTCGCGCGGCTATATCAATGCGTGCATAGCGCGTAAACCCTCTGGCGAGATGGCTAGTTCGAATTGGAAAATCACGTCAAAAAATATAAATAAAAAAAAAATATATATATTATTGATTCGTGTTAAGAATCACGAGCATAGTTAACTCCTTGAATTTGACGAGAATGCAAATCAACAGCTTGTATACCATCACGCCTGTATTCCCCGAAGGGTTAGGCAGAGGTGTACCAATGTACTCCCACAGTTCGCCGGTATATTTAGGTCCCATGTATTAGGGTGAGCCTATTGCTATTAACCGGGCATAAATCCAAATTCCGAGCTGCTACTGAGAAATTCATAGAAAAACCCAATAACACTTTTTGCTCGACTTGGGAATCGAACCCAGAACCTCTAGCGTAGCAGTAGTGCTTTGAACCACTAGGCTAACGAGGCTGTTCCATGTAATACTAATATTATAATAATGTACTGAACTTCGATATCTAATAAGCTACCTCGTTACCCTAGTGGTCCTAAGCGCGACTGCTACGCTAGAAGTCTTGGATTCGATTCCCAAAAAGTGTTATTGGGTTTTTTATGAAATTCTCAGTATCAGCTAGGAGTTAGGATTTCGCATTTATATTCATGGTAATGCAGTAGGGATTTATGGCGTCGCGTCGCCGTAAAAGATTATCCAATTAACAAACTCGGTAACGTGACATTTTTTTTTTTTTTTTTTTAAGATGGTAAAATCATCCAATGACCCCCCCCGCCCTGGGCGGGACGGGAGGGAGTGTCAGACTTTTACTGACTAAAAAACCATCTATGTTCCTTCATGTGCCCTTTGCGTTCCGGGGGCGCGGTATCTCTTTCGAACAACCCGCAGGTAACGTGACATTGAGGATAAAAGTTAGGGAGACCCGTAGCGCTGTAGCTACGGATACGGCGTAGCATACGTAGACTTCATTAAATTGAGCCAGCTACGCCGTAGCTGGATCGGTAGTATTGATAATCCGCTACGTCGTAGCTAATAAACTTTAGTTAGAAATTAATGGGACTAACCCCTACAGCAGGGATGGCGAACCTTTTTCGGAGAATGTGCCAATTTTTTTTAAAAAAAATGGTGTCATCAAAGAATCTTGACTTAGCTTGAATCTTGAACTGCCACGTTGGCCTAGTGGTCCTAAGCGCGACTGCTACGCTAGAGGTCTTGGGTTCGATTCCCAGGTCGAGCAAAAAGTGTTATTAGGTTTTCTATTAAATTCTCAGTAGTAGCTCGGAGTCAGGATTTGTGCCCGGTTAATGGCAATAGGCTCGCCCCCTATTACATGGGACCTAAAACAGCCCTGCGAACTGTGGGTGTATATTGGTAAACCTCTGCCTAACCCTTCGGAGAATACAGGCGTGATTGTATGTACGTTAAATAAAAGGTTAGTGTGATTTCTGCAGCTGCAAATTGGTGTCGAAAAATAAATAGTTTTGTCATTTATTGGCTTGAGGATATATTTTGTCGCTTACCACTATTGGCATGCATTTCATTGGTTTGCGATCCCTGCCCTACAGCATATTCCATAAACTAAACTTAGTCTAGACATATTGTGGCCAATACGTAATTGAACTCCATGTTTTGTACATAGGATATGAGCATTAATATCTAGGTTCCTAGTTGTCTGTTTCCCTTCAAATAACTTGATTGCAAAATTCTTTCTTTTCCATTCTTTTTCTTTTTAACCCCCAACTCAAAAAGAGGACTGTTATATTTTGAGTGTCTGTGGCACCGTAGCTCTTAAACGGGTAAACACAATTAAGTGCGTTTTTTTTTCATTTGAAAGTAGGTTTCCTAGGTCTGGTTCTTAGATATGTTTTATCAAAATCAGTTCAGCCATTTTAAGGTTTCAGCTTCTTTGTTAGCTGCGGTAGGGATCTTTATTCTTTTGTCGGAGTTTACATACCTAGATGATGCTGTAAGGAATAACTTAGGCTACTTTTATTTTAGAAAAAGATTATGGTTACCGCGCATAATAAATACATCGCTGATAACCAACATTCACGCGGACGTAGTCGTGGGTATAAGCTAAGCCCAGTAATAATGAAATAGATTCCTAAACTGTTGGAATACTAACCTCGTACTCAACGAAACTGTGCTGACAAATTTTTTTTTTTTTTTTTTTTTATAGACGGTAAATCATCAAATAACTTCCCCCGCCCTGGGCGGGGCGGGAGGGAGTGTCAGACTTTTACTGACTAAAACCCGTCTATGTTCCTTCATGTGCCCTTTGCGTTCCGGGGGCGCGGTATCTCTTTCGAACAACCCGCAGCCCCGGCAGGCATCGGCCCTCAGTGGCCCCATCCAATTTGCTGACATCTCTTTGAGGCGCGCGTGGAACACGAACGCGCCGTCGACACGGTCTGTCGCTAGTGAACGTACGGACGGCGAGCTACCCATTGCTCACCGTCCACAGACCCGCGTCTACGGTGGCCGGGAGTCGTCTCGTGGCTCCCGACGCCCGGATCGTCTACCGCGGCGGCCGCTGGGACGGGGGACCCTCCTTTCTCTCTCCCGTCCCGCCGCCTCCTTCTCTAGCATTACAGCTTCGCAGAAGGAGGCGACTGCTTCCCATTCCCCCTCGCTCCGGACCATGGCCTGAACCAGTGCCGGACGCGAGAGGGCGCCGCCGCCGATGGCCGCCTCGAGGACTCGGCGGTGCTCAGCCCAAGCAGGGCACACCGCCAGAGTATGCTCCACCGTGTCCTCGGGGCGATCCTCACAATGGTGACATCCGGGCGTTTCCTCCCGCCCGATGAGGTGCAGGAACCTCCCGAAACTTCCGTGTCCGGTGAGGACCTGCGTCAGGCGGAAGGTGAGGGCGCCGTGGCGCCGCTCTAGCCACTCCTCAAAGAGGGGTCTTACCGCCTCAATCGAGGCGAGCCCTGCACGAGGTTGCGACAGTCGTTCTCTCCATGTCGCCATGAGATCGAGCCGGAGTTCCGTCCGCAGGGCGGCAATTTGCCGCGGCAGCGGAGTTTCGCCCCGGCCCAGTGCCTCCGCGCGCCACTCGTGTAGGCGCGCGAGGACCAGCGCCTCCAGATCCCATGGCGGTGCTGACTAATTGTGTTATACACACAGACGTAACGGGCGGTGAACATTGAAATTCTACTATTCTACTATTTCTACGAATTTCTACTATCTACTAGCGCGACTGCTACTTTACAGATCTTGGGTCTTGGGTTTGATTCCCAAGTCGAGCAAAAAGTGTTACTGGATTTTTCTATGAAATTCTCAGTAGCAGCTCGGAGTTAGGATTTGTACCCGGTTAGGCTCGCTCCTTATTACACAGGACCTAAACATATCGGCGAACTGTGGGTGTACATTGGTACACCTCTACCTAACCCTTCCGGGAATACAGGCGTGATGGTATGATGGTTGTGTTTCAAGTTCAGCACACTAAAGTACTTTGTGTCACGTTAGGAATTAAAAGTAAAACAAAAATATTTTCACGTAAAAATTCAGACAGGTAGAAACGTAGCACGCGATGTAACATTAATTAAAAATAATTATGAGCGAGATTAAAAGTAGTGTAATAATATTAAAGCAGTGTTATTTTTTAATATGCTAAAATGTATACCTAGTAATGATGCTTGAATTTACATTTTACTAGCTAATATAGGTACGCCGCGCGGTGTCACCCGTGTGTAGTTACGCCTTTGGTTACTGCTCCGCTCCCGTTAGTCGTAGCGTGATGTTCTCACATACCATCACGCCTGTATTCCCCGAAGGGTTAGGCAGAGGTGTACCAATGTACACCCACAGTCCACCGGTATATTTAGGTCCCATGTAATAGGGGGCGAGCCTATTGCCATTAACCGGGCACAAATCCAAACTCCGAGCTGCTACTGAGAATTTCATAGAAAAACCCAATAACACTTTTTTTTGCTCGACCTGGGAATCGAACCCGGGACCCCTTCCGCAGCAGTCGCACTTGCGACCACGAGACCAACGGGGCAGATGTTCTATACGTATAAACCTTCCTCTTGAATCACTTTACCTATTGATGGAAACCGCATTTGCCCAATAGTGGCGCGCCGCCCGTAACTATTGCGCAAATACACCTCTCATACATAAGGTTGCGGGTTCGATACTGGGCAAGTATCAATTTGACTTTTTAAATTCATATGTGTACTTTACATGTTTATCTTAGACTAGCTTTTGCCCGCGGCTTCGCCAGCATGTTTGTCGGAAAATATCCCACGAGAACATTAACCAGAATGATAAACACCACTTTTCATAGTTATTTAAACTACAAAAAATGACGATTTTCCATACAAACTTTCATCCCCTATTTAACTCCCTTAGAGGTTGAATTTCGAAAAATCCTCTGTGCAAAATTTCAGCTTTCTAGATCCAAGGGTTTGGGCTGGGCGTTGATGAGTCAGTCAATCAGGACTTCTCTTTTTATTTATATATAGATATAGATAATCTCTCTCTCTCTAATAATCTTTTTATTTATATATAGATATAGATGATCTCTAACACCGGTGAAGGAATACGTCATGGTGAATCCTGGACTTATTATGAATACATATAAGTTTGAAATAGCAAACTGCCTTGAGCAAGCGTGGTGATCACTGCATATACCTTCTCTGTATGAGAAGATGTCTTTGCCCTGCAGTAGAACAATAATCGGCTGGTATTATTATATGTCTTTGTCCCCTCTGGCCTAGACTAGAGCCAAGCTTACCCATCTCGAATAAAAAAAAATATATTATTTATTAGGCTCTCCGCCCACGACCGATTTTTGGACCGATTTTTGACAAATTTCTTCTCGCCAACAAAGAAATCTGTCAAAAATTGGTCCGGTAACCAGTCCAAATATCGGCCGTGGTCAAAAAATTCTAACCCAAATAACCGACAATTACACAGACAAACTCGCAGGCTAAAGCTAGTATATAATATACATGGTCAGGTCATAAGTTCTGTCAAAAACTTTCAATGTAATTAATGATATACTTTTTGAGAATGATTTAAAAGTTATATATGAAATGAAAGATAATTAAATGTACAATAAAATTTTATTTACATTATTCGAAATGCCCCCCTCCATTTTGAATACATGCCCTTAAACGGCGCGGCCAATCATCGATCGCAGTACGCACCACATTCATATCTATTTCAGCCGCTGCTTTAACCAGAGATGCTCGGAGAGACTCCAAATTCTGATGAGGTTTAGCGCAGACTTTCTCCTCCAAATGTTGCCATATCTTATAGTCCAGCGGGTTTAAATCTGGACTAGAAGAGGGCCAGTCTTCATGCTCGATGAAGTCAATTTCATGGGCGGTCAACCAGTTTTGCGTGCTTCGTGCCTTGTGAGCTGATGCAGAATCCTGCTGGAATATCCAATGTCTGTTTTTGAACATTGTTTGAGAAAGAGGTTCTACTATGTTCATTAGGACGGTATTTTGGTACACCACAGCACTGGTTTTCACACCTTTTTCACAGAAAAACACCTCAGTTAAGCCTGAATATGAGACTCCAAGCCAAACCATGAGTGAGGAAGGATGATGCCCTCGCTGGACCCTTGGAATACGCGCGCTCGCTTCTTCACTGCTGTGGGCATACACCTTATCATTTTGTTTGTTGTAACTTTCTTCGATGTTAAAAATTTTTTCATCTGAAAATAAAATTTCGCGGTATTTTTTTCCCGCGTACCGCCGTAACAAAGCGCGGGATCTTTCAAGTCAATTTTTTTTCAAACGCTCGTTTAAAAAATGTCCGGTCTTTTTACGATAAGCTCGCAGTCCCAGGTCTTCATTTAACACTCTTTTGACCGTGGTTCTGCTTAACCCCATCTGAAGGGCTAAGATTTTTTGCTTACGCACGGGATTTCGTTGAATTCGCGCCTTTACTGCTTTGATGACCGCTGGTGTCCTAACTGTACGAGGTCGGCCACTCCTCTCACGATCTTCGAAGCTTGAATCTTCAGTGTATCGTTTGATAGTGCGATACACAAACTGTAGTGTTATTTTCAATTTTTGTAGAATGTTGAAAATCTCTTTTGGCGCGTAACCACAGTGGTGCAACGCGATAACAGCGACTCTATCTTCCTTCTTTGACCACTCCATATTTAAAAATAAATAAAATTTAATTTCTTTTTTATTTTCGGCAAGCGCAAATGATCTACTTTTAAAAATAGTCGACGTTTATCTAGCCAGTATTCGAAAATTAAAATAATAAGGTTTTAACAGAACTTATGACCCGACTGGGTATATTAGTATAGATGTGACGACAATCTCTTCTTAGCAAGCACCTTTCACCTTTAATCTGCTTCTAAAGGATTCCGGGTATGCTATTGAAAGGTTTTGCCTTTGATAGGAGTACGTATTACTCGTCTTTGACGGTTAAATTGTGTGGGAGGCACAGTCAGCAGCAAAAGTCGATTCACATTTCAGATTTTTAACATACATATAATATACCATATCATCAGGCATGTATTCCTCGTAGGGTTAGGCAAAGGTGTACCAATGTACACCCACAGTTCGCCGGTATATTTAGGTCCCATGTAATAGGAAGGAAGCTTATTGCCATTAATCGGGCACAAGTCCAAACTCCGAGGTGCTGCTGAGTACATAACATTAAAATTTCAGATTTTTAACATATATACCTACATACATATCTAGTGGAAATTATGTTTTTCTTACTCCTCCGCTAATTTTTTCTGATATATTTCGTTGCGGGATCCAAGACAGTTGAACCGTTTCTCCGGGACTCGGCGAGATTCATTGCCTCGGCGGTTTTCTGGCGGTCACCACTGTTGATTCTGGCTTATAGAAGTTGCAGTGGTTTGGGAATAGTGTGGCGGGCGTGTCCCATTAAAATATGTACATACATACGCATGTATTCCCCGTAGGGTTAGGCAGAGGTGTAAGAATGTACACTACAGTTCGCCAGTATGTTTAGGTCCCATGTAATAGGGGGCGAGCCTATTGCCATTAACCGGGCACAAATCCTAACTCCGAGTTGCTACTGAGAATTTTATAGAAAAACTCAATAACACTTTTTGCTTGACCTGGGAATCGAACTCAAGACCTCTAGCGTAGCAGTCCTTCGCGGTTAGGACCACTAGGCTAAGGAGCCAGTATATTTAGTTTAGTTTAATTTCAGATTTTTTTATTGTTAAGCACAACATTAAAGGAAATACGAAATGGATCTAAAATTGAGATAAAATGAACTATATTGTATTGCTTAAAATCCTGAATAGCAGTGAATTGTGTTATTTCGTGTCTATTTAAATGATATATAAAAGTGTCATTCTTAATCGACTTCTGCTGCTGACTGTACCGACCTATATTGTAACCTGTTATTAATACCTCTTTATTAATAATTATACGTCACAATATTCCTTTCGCTATACAAAAGTATTTTCTAATGAAAGACAGAAATAATCTTTTCAGGCTACAAACATGGCTGCGGGTTGTTCGAAAGAGATACCGCGCCTCCGGAACGCAAAGGGCACATGAAAGGAACATAGACGGGTTTTAGTCAGTAAAAGTCTGACACTCCCTCCCGCCCCGCCCAGGGCGGGGGAAGTTATTTGATGATTTCCCGTCTATAAAAAAAAAAGGCTACAAACATACGGATCCCTAATTTTAATTTTTAAGAAACTAAAATATAACCTATATTTCTCGGTTGATAACGTAGCTTTCTATAGGTGAAATAATTTTAAAAATTGGTTATCTATGGTTTTTTAATTAATCCAAAAAAACAAACAAAAATATAGGTCACAAAGGTCAAGCAGTCTCCAGATTTAATATTTAGTCAGATTGGGAGTCGTAAGTTAACCCTGCAGTGGTCGCGCGGGCTACATATGTAGCCCATGGTTGTTTAAACTGACATGACATTTTGCGTACTTTTTTTTTTCAAACAAGACCTTTGAATATTTATGTTTTTCGTTTTAATTTCATTTTGTAAGAGTTAATTTGACATATTTTAATAACAAAATAAAAATACGATTGAATTTCTCTTAAAAAACGACAAAACAAATTGGGCTACATATGTAGCCGCGCGACCACACACGTGTCTTTTTAAGGCGCGACCACTGCAGGGTTAAGAACAGGCTTGACTGTCCACCCGGACGAAGTCGCAGGTGCTAGGTAGTATTTAGAAGCAGTAAAACTACTCGTATATTTCTACTTACTATAAAATTCTAACCACATTCCTTCCATCGATTTTATTCAGGTACTTACGAAATGCTAGTAACCATCTTTATGGATGTTATAACACTTCAATATATCATTTTAGGTCTGAAAAACTTTTCTGCTACTATAATTCTCTATTTGTGTCTTCCATTTCTTGAGAATTCAAATTTCGAATATTCCACAGTAAACTGCTAGTTAGCTGATGTTTTAAGAAGTTACTTAGGCTACTTTTGTTTTAGAGAAAGAATTAGGCCTTGGGCACGAAGTCCGCGGAAGCGGAGCGGCGATGGAGCAAATTATTACAATGATTTTTGATAGAACACTGATTCAATATGTTCTCGTAAATCAACACTTCGTTGCTTTAGCGTAGTGCGGTCAGCCCGGTTGGCTTCGAGACCGGGTACAGCGTTGCCACATCGCTCCTCGCGCCGTCGCAGCCGCCTTCCCGCTCCCGCTGACTTCGTGATCTAGGCCTTAGGGCCTTATCACACTAGCGGTTTGCGAGCGTATTTTGCATGAAGGCGATCACGCAGCGAATTCGTCGCGTCAGATATTTGTATAGAAAACACGCTCGTAATTCGCTAGTGTGATAAGGCCCTTAGGGTTATGCGCGGAGGGACCAGTCAGGGCCGATGCCTCGGGGCTACGGGTTGTTCGAAAGAGATACCGCGCCCCTAGAACGCAAAGGGCACAAGAAAAAACATGAATGGGTTTTAGTCAGTAAAAGTCTGACACTCCCTTTCACCCCGCCCAGGGCGGGAGAAGTTATTGATGATTTCCCATCCGAAAAAAGGGGTTATGCGCAATACAATAAAACCTAGAAGAAAACTGAAATTCATGCGGACGAAGTTGAGGGCACAAGCTAGGCATCATCATCATCATCATATCAGCCGCACGACGTGTACTGCTGGACATAGGCATCCCCTTGATATAGCCACAATGGCCGGTCTACCAGGTCGTCGGCCCAGCTTCCCACGCTACGCCTTCTATAAGCTAGTAAAATAATATAATAATATAATCTGTGTCATAAAAACATTGTTTGGCAGGGGCCATAGTCCTTCCATAGTATCAGGAAACTAGTCCATTTAAGCCACCCAAACCCATACATAACCCTATTCTTTGTTTCCATATTCTGCAATAGTCCTGCGCCAGCCGGGGATTGTCCTTGGTTGCATTTGCATAGTGCAAACAGGGATAATTGTCGGTTGGTGTTCCATTTCAGTGTAAAGCCATGTAAGGGGCCTCTGCGAGTTGGCTTCGGCTCCTCGTACGCCTTCCAAAGGTCCGGGACCTTAGGGTCCCGAGATTGTTAACCAATAATACTGACTACCCACAAAATCAGTTTAATTAAGCTTAGTTTACAAAAATGCTAACTGCAGTAATACAATACTGTAGTTAGTGAGAAGACTCATCAGACTCAATTGTAACGCAGCGTCTAAGTAGAACAGACCACACACACGTATCTTGCTGAACGATGCTCGGTGCAAGCGCAGGACGTTCTTGCATAGCTTCTTCTGATGATCTGTTGAACATAATGATTTTAACATTATAATTGGTATAATTAAATTAAATTGGTTAAACATGGTAGCATTCTAGTTTGATTTAGTAATCATTGGACTGTGCCAAGCTTGATTTGTGTCGTCATAGCTAAAGTAAAAAAACATCGCTTGTAACCAACGAAGAGTATGTAAATTAATATTTTTCTATGTACTATATTCATAAAAATTAATAATTAATTGTTAATAAATGTGTTGCTAAGCTCAAAATACGAGAACAGCAAGACCGATTTGACTGAATCTTTTTTGTTCGTAATTTCCCGGACAAGATTTGCAGGAAATATTTTTCTGGAAAATTCACCGGAAATGTCGGTAATTTTCACGCGAATTTTCTTTTATGTGCGAAGCCAGGGCGGTCCAATAGTTTTATAATAATTATTAAAAGAAAAAATAACAATTTGAGATGAATCTTTGACATTGCAGTGGTCGAAAAGCAAATGAAAATAACAAAGGAAGGAAATAACAAACCTGAGCAAGTTGATCTCAAAATTAATGTGCAAGTATCTTGAACACTTTGGAGAGCTAAATAAAACTTCTCGCATTGATTGACCAATATTATTTGCCACATAAAATTCTTCATATACCAACTCGAAACGGACAGCGATCGCATAATTGTCTCATACTGTAAAATTAATTACGTTAGAGATAATATTATAAAAAGTGTTAAGAAAACAACTTTACAAACGTGTACTTGCTCAAACAATCATCATCTGCCTAGCCTTTTCCCAACTATGTTGGGGTCCGCTTCCAGTTGAACCGGATGCAGCTGAATATCAGTATTTTACATGGAGCGACTGCCTATCAGACCTCCACAACCCAGTAATGGGTAATACGATACTCTTGGTAAGACTGGTTGTCAGACTTTCGGGCTTCTGACTAACAGTAACGACTGTCAAAGATCTACAAATGACAGCCGAGACCAACGGCTTTACGTGCTTTCCGAGGCGCGGAGGAAACTCGCTATAGTAAATGGTCACCCATCCACAGACCAACCTCGGCAAGCGTGGCTTAACCCGGAAGATCGGTCTATGCGGCTGTAATTATTTAGCCACGAGCTCCTCCCTACTTACCCTACTTGCTCAAACAATAAGGCATAAAAATTAGCTATGTTAATTTTTCACAAATGTAAGGTAGGACATGTGAAAATTCTCTTTTCAATTCTTTTTTCTTTTTATGGTATTGCTTAATGTAAATGTTATTTATGTATTACTCACCATGTTATTAATCATTATGCCTTTTTGAAACGTTTCGATTGCCACTTGAGTGTAACACAAACAGTTAATTAATATACAAATGTGAAATAATATCTGAAAAACATAAAAATTAAACAGTATTTTGTTAAATAGTAAGTAAGTAATTTATTTTTTTGCATCAAGTTAGGTGTTATAATATTTTTGAATCCTTATACATTTTGTTGCTTCTTGGAAAGCAAAATTTCATTTACTTATATACTACAATATAAATCTTCAAGTTCTCGATAACACGCGACGAGTTTTGAGTAAAAAATATGTGCAACTAGCGAGATACCCCGGCTTCGTAGGGGTGTAACTTCCAACCTTCAAGGTGCACTTTTCTATTTTCCTTTCTTAAAAATATTATCCGGGGAATTATGAACCGTAAAACATTGTCCAGGACATTAGGAACAAAACAAAAAACGAAAAAATCAATCAAATCGGTCCAGCTGTTCTCGAGTTTTGAGCTTAGCAAAACATTTAGGCATTCATTTCTATTTTCATAGATGATAGATAGATTATTTCTATTATTTAGGGGAGTCCTATGTCCAGCAGCGGACGTCGTTCGTCTGATATGATGATGATGAGATAGATTATCTATCTGTAACATTATATCTAGCCCTCTAGCCAAGTCGCAAACGATCATCGTAAACGCTCGGTAGGTACCAATAGATTTTCAATTTTATATCGTAAAACCTTAAGTTAAAAATCTATTAAAGATTTCTAAGCGTTAGCGACTGGAAAGAACGAAAACGTTATGCAATCTTCAATAGATCTTCAACTTAAAACCAAGCACATAAAGTTGAAGATCTATTAAAGCCTACTCAGCGTTTGCGTTTATCGTTTGTTACATGGCTACAGGCCCAGATGAACAATTATAGAAATAGTAACAAAGTACTTACGTATTGCTGAAAACTAGTTTTATAAATGTCATAACACTCCAAAATATTTACGTAAGCCTGAAACACTTTTCGACTGTAATTTTCTCTATTCTTATGTTCCAATTCTTCCGAATTCAATACTTGAAAATTCCAAAGGATGACTTTGTTTTCCAACATTTTAATGACTCGAGAGGCATAAATCACATTAAAATCAAAAATAACTGTGAGGTAGCAGATATATGCGACATTTAATGGTACACCTATCTGCGAGATGAGATAGGTAAAAACAATGACATAATAACTCAGAGCAGTAATTCCAAGAATCCAATTCCAAATCACGAAGCGTTTAAAAGTGGTCCCATAATTGAGAAACTTGTGCACTTTTTGAAAAGTCAGAACAAAATGAACATGATTTTTGGTTTGACTAATTCCGATCACAAAATTCATTGCAAAACCGATGCAATAGAAAACACTACCGTAAAAAAAAGTCACGTAGTCAAAGTTAATTAATCTTAAAGTATCTTTATTGATAGCTGCCAAATATGTTCCACGTATGTATAAAAACATGAATGCTAGCATTGCAATCATTGACAGAACATTTGAGATGAGGCTGTTCGGAGTGATAATATTATCTTTGATGCGATATTTAGGACAGAACATGATATGCTGCATCAGGTTTAAAGGCAAGAGCATCGACTGTATGTCTTTGCCCACCCTATCGTTGGAGACAAGATATGTGTTTCCAATATTTCGAAACTTCTTCATGATTTTTTCTAAACGCGTGTCTCTTTAGGACACGCTTTTGATACAATAATCGATGGTAATACGAAATTAATTTGGTTAAAATATTCATTATGAAAATGTCAATAAAAAATCAATTAAGTTTATGAATATGACTCAGGAAAATATTGGCACACCTTGACATTATCGTCTTATTACTGTAATGTTAGTGTCTAATAAGACTGACACTTTGACTTAACACGAGCAGATGGATATATCTTTATTATGAGTTACAAGCTTCTGCTCGCCCTGCCGGGGCTGCGGGTTGTTCGAAAGAGATACCGCGCCCCCGGAACGCAAAGGGCACATGAAGGAACATAGACGGGTTTTAGTCAGTAAAAGTCTGACACTCCCTCCCGCCCTGCCCAGGGCGGGGGAAGTTATTTGATGATTGCCCGTCTATAAAAAAAAAGCTTCTGCTCGCGTCTTCGTATGCGTCAAATCTGATGTAGTATCCCACGGGAACCGTACATTTTTTCGGGATAAAAAGTAGCCTCTTTGCTATTCCAGACTATAATCTATCTCCGTGCCAAATTTCATTCAGATCTGTTTGGCCGTTTAAGCGTAAAAGATTAACACATATCCATCCAGCCATTCAGCCTCATATACTTGATGCGGGTTGTTCGAAAGAGATACCGCGCCCCCGGAACGCAAAGGGCACAATAAGGAACATGGATGGGTTTTAGTCAATAATAGTCTGACACTAAGGGCGGGGGAATTCATTTGATGATTTCCCATCGGTAAAAAGAAAGCCTCATCTACTTTCGCATTTATAATATTAGTAGGATAGGATTAGTAGTATAACAAGATTCTTAAAAGAGACTGAGAATTACTAAATATAAAATCAATGTAATGAAGCCAAGATTACAAAAATGCGAACTGTAGCAACACAATAACGTAGTTAGTGAGATGACTCATCAGACTCAATTGTAGCGCAGCGTCTAAGTAGAACAGTCCACACACACGTATCTTGCTGAACGCTGCGCGGTGCAAGCGCAGGACGTTCTTGCATAGCCTTCTCTCGTCATCTGTAAAAAAATACATTATTAAATTAATCAATATGAACGTCACATAGAATATATTATAGGTATATTAAGGTAGCTTCAAATCGGCGAGGCGTGAAATGTATTGTTGGGCGAGAATTAAAACTTGGAAATATAAGTAATAAATACTCTATTCGTGCAGCAATATAGTACAATGTTGAACGACTAAATATTTCTATTTTCGTCTCGCCCATCTTTGTTGTAAATGGTCTGGATGCGCGTGGATAAGCGAGGCGAGAATAAAACTATTCGTTCGTACAACATTGAAGAATATATATTGCTATATTTAGCTATTTTTATTATTTCTCAAAATGGATATAAAACAGCCGTGTGCCCGGGCTGGTCAGCACGTTACATATTTCGTTGTGAAAGGATCTGCTTGATTTCAATTCTCGCCCATTCTATACACTCCTAGCCTCGCCGGTGTAAAACCATTTATAATATAGATTACCAGAGCAGGTTGTCTTCAGAATAAGTGCGCAAGTATCTTGACTACTTTTAATGGCGAAGTAGAATTTCTCACACTGATGAGTTAGCACTATTTGCCACATAATATCTTTTATCAACCAACTAAAAACGGATAATGACCATGTAGTTGTTTCATGCTGTAACAAAAAAAGTTTAATGCTGCAATTATTTTTTATGAGACAAACCCACCACAATAATACTAACCACTGCAACTGCTGAATGCCAGAATCAACAGTGCAGACCGCAAGAAAAGCGCCGAAGCAATAAAGCTCGACGGGTCCCAGAGAAACGATACAATTGGGTAGATGACACCACTAACCAATAATTTCAAGAAACAACTTCACAAAAAAACATTTAATTTTAGCACAAAAAACCCGATGATTTTTTAAATAACTACACAAATCGATTTTAAGTTGCTTTGAAATCAATAAATAGTTAGTGAATTGAGATGACAAAAAAGTGACGTCATAGTTGAGTATTGTCATAGAAAATCTATGGGGGAATGGCGTTTTGACAGCTCATAAAAAGTACGTCAATTGATTAGTGGTGTCATCTACCCAATTGTTTTGAATCCAGCGACGAAATTAATCAGAAAATATTAGCGGAGGAATAAGAAAAAACATGATTTCCACTTCCCTCCAAATAAGCAGGAGACAAAACAGAAATGCTGCTATTGAAACGAGGTGCTCGGGGCTAAATCAAAGCCAAATGTGTCCAAGAAACAAGTCGGTCAACAGTCGGGGATCGTGTTAGACGCGTACGTTCTCGGGATCCCCGGCGTAAGTGTAGAAAGGGACCGGGGCTGCGGGTTGTTCGAAAGAGATACCGCGCCCCCGGAACGCAAAGGGCACATGAAGGAACATAGACGGGTTTTAGTCAGTAAAAGTCTGACACTCCCTCCCGCCCCGCCCAGGGCGGGGGAAGTTATTTGATGATTTCCCGTCTATAAAAAAAAAAAAAAAAAAAAAAAAAAAAAAAGTGTAGAAAGGGAACACCGGGGTGGTTTTTACTCCGTAAAAGTCTGATAGACACCTCCGCCTTCTTTAGGGCAGTGGACATCTATAAGGATTTTCAAACGCATATAAAAAAAAAGGCTTGGTTGTTGACCATCTGTCTATTGCCAAGACCTCTCGGAAAGCACGTTAAGCCAGTACTCATTCATTCAGAAATCCGAAAGTTTGAAAACCTATAGATAGTGTTACCCAGAAACTGGTTTGGGGTTTGGAGAGAGTTTGGAGGTCAAACTGGGTCAAAGAATTGTTACATTAAAATGCGATGATCACAAAAGAGTAGATAACAATGAAATAGGACTCACCATGTTATTAATTGCTAGACCTTTCTTAAATGATTCAATCGACACTTGTGTGTAACCAAGAGTGTGATTAACTATTTCAATAATGTGATACAGCGTCTGAAAAAAAAATGCAACTTAATCGTTTGTTTACCAGACACCTGAAAAGGGATCATTGTACTCATAACTATGAACCATTTTTACTATTTGAGAAAACCTGAAGTCGCGAGAAAAAAAATACAGCTGTTCCGTATATTACGTTCGTACAACTAGACAACATAAAGTGGTTAAAAACTATATAGGTTTAAAAATATTGATTAGGAATAGCGTTTCTACTTTTTTATTGTTTTAAATAATTCTTCACGCAATTTATCCATATTTTCTTTAGCCTCCTGCTGCCTCTCTTTCCATCCTCATTGATATTCAGACCTCTTTGGTTACGTGCGTCTCATCCTTCCTCTTCATTCTTCCCATACCTAGACAAACGGTTCCCTTTCAACTTTCCTGTGACGGGCGCTATTTCCAAGCGGACCAGTACTTTGGTTTATATAAAACATAGGTTTAAACAATTATCTTTCTTAGTACTTACGATTTGCTGAAAACCAATTTTATAGATATCATAACATTCTAATATATGAACATAAGCCTCAAACATTTTCTTGCTAAAATGTCGTCCGTGAATATCTCGCAATTCTCGTGAATTTAAAACTTGATAATTCCAGAGAGAGACTTCGATTTTTAACAATTTAATTATTCGTACTGCATAAACTATATTTAAATCAAATATAAGCAGAATGTAGCCATTGTAGATACAATCAAAAGGTGCATTCATTATTCGAATAGAATAAGTGAAAACAATGACATAGTAACTCAGAGCAATAATTCCAATAATCCAATTCCAAATGATAAACTGGTTCGAACTGGTTTCATTATTGAGAAATCTGTGCACTTTTTGAAAAGTTAAGACAAACTGGACGTGGTTTTTGGTTTGAGTTATTCCGATGACGAAGTTCATTGCAAAACCGAAGCAATAGAAGAAAGTGTCTTTAGAAAATATAGAATAAGTTAAAAACGTATGTCCAAGAATCTCTCTTTTTACACCAACACAATAATTGCAGAGTATAATTAGGAACATTAATACTAGGGTTAGTAACAATGAAGCACAATTAGAAATGAGAGTATTTGGAGTGATAATGTTATCTTTGATGCGATATTTCGGACAGCACGTCATGTATTGCATGAGATTCAGAGGGAAAAATGTCGACTGCACATCTTGATCCACAGTACGCTCATGATGAAATCCACACGCTATTTCTTTATTCCGAAATATCTTCAGCATGGCCCTTAGTTGACCTACACGCGAGTGCGACAAATGTCGATAGTACAGTGAGTTAACTAGTACCATCAAATTGATTACGCTGACATAAATGTTTTCAGTAATTAATTACTTTAACGAGTATGGCTACATTAGAAACATTGTTCAGTATTATAGGGTGTTTTTTTAAAGTATTCGATTATTTTTTATCATACTTATGAAATAACCGTCTTTTTCTATTGGAAAAGGTTTACAATAACACGGGAGTAACGCTGTCATAAAGACTAAGGGGAGACTAGCCAGAGAAGGCAACGGTTGAGGATGAGTGGAAGGCAATGGGAGAGACTTTTGTCCAGAAGTAACTATACTGGATGAAAAAAAAAACGCATATATCATAAATATGCGAAGTATTTGGTACAAAAATTTGTAATTTTGATCCAATTTCACCGTTATAATTTTTATAGCCCAGGTATAAAAGATATAGCGGTGAAAATGTTTGTCAATCTATTTATTGCTTAATGATGAACTGTAGCAACACATCACTGTAATTAGTGAGAAGACTAATCAGACTCAATTGTAACGCAGCAAAGTAGAACAGACCACACACACGTATTGTGCTGAACGATGCTCGGTGCAAGCGCAGGACGTTCCTGTTAAGCTATTGCATAGCTTCTATCGCGGGCCTGGTGGAGACCGAATCCAGAAATGCCGTAACGAAAAAACCTAACACTCCCCCGTGTTGAAAGCCGTGCATCGTCTAACGTCGTTTGACGTTAGACGATGCACTGCAATTGGATGGCTGGATGGATGGATGGATGGACGGACGGACGGACGGACGGACGGACGGATGGACGGACGGACGGACGGACGGATGGATGGATTGATGGATGGATGGATGGATGAAAAAATGATAAAGATAAAAAATGCTATGCAAAAGCTTTACCGCAGCAGTCCCCGAGTGCCACACGTCTTTTTTTTATGATCTCTCAAATATTACAAGAAGCCAAAAAGAGTCTTGCTTTAAAAATTACGAGAAAACGAGGGCAACTTCTAAACTAAGGACAACTACTGAGAAATTCCTAATAGAAAAACTAAGTCACCCCAGAACGGTTGGAACGGATGAGGATGAAATTTGGCACAGACAGATTCAAGTCTAGAATGGCACATAGTTTACTTACCTAATTTGTTCCTGTAGGATAATATATCAACTCTTATTCGGACAAGGTCCCAGGTCTGTAGAAGCTAGTTAATTATATATTGATCCATTCAAAATGTTTATCATAATGGATTTCTTATGAATATAAGTAATACATTTACCATCGATTACTGTATAACTTGTGTGTGGAAGAGCTACTAACCACTCATGTTAAAAAAAATGAAGATATTTCGAAAAATCGACCTAAAGACCTATCCTGTGAATATCGTTTCCAACAATAAGGTGGATAAAGACGTACAGTCAATGCTCTTGCCTTTGAACCTGATGCAGAATATCAGTTTCTGCCCTAAATATCGCATCAAAGATGATATTATCACTCCGAACAGTCTTATATCCAATGTCATTTCAATGATTGCCTTACTATTATTCATGCGTTCATTCATCCATAGCACCTATATGGTAGTCTTGACCTCAGCAAGACTGCGGTATAGCACTTTCATAGTTATCTTTTCTATCTTTAACAGCTTCTTGTATTGTTTGGGATTTGTTATCAATTTCGTGGTTGGATTCCTTCAAACCAAAAACAGTGTCCAGTTTGTCTTGACATTCCAGAAAATGCACAGGCTTATCAACAATGAAACTAGTTTTAGTCAAATCATTATTTGGAACTGGATTACTGTATTAACCCTTATTGGATTTTTTGCCCTTATTTACGTTAACTTTCATATAAAATTAAATGTACCTTTCTGGATAATATATGTGTCCTACTTTTTAATTATTTTCGACTTTAATATGGTTTATGCGATACGAGTTATTCATATTTTGGAAAATAAAGTCGTCTTGTGGAATATTCGAGTTTGCAATCCTCAAGAAACAGAAGATATGAAAGAAAAAAAATATTACGGGAGAGTGTTTCAGGCATATGCAGAAATAATGGAGTGTTTTGGCCATTATAAAAATGGTTTTCAACAATACGTAAGTACCTGATTATAAAACAGTTAAATAAGAAGAAAATACATATTTTACTGTTAGTAACTTCTAAACTCAATTATCATGAAAGAAAAAATCAAAGTTACCATTCAGTGTTCAATGTAGCATACGCCATAGAGTTTCCTTAAGAGATCATATGACTTGTAAGCTACAATTTTGTCTCATTAATGTTCGAGCAATTAAGTCTGTGCATTATTATTTCTTTTTTGGACCAATCACCGCTTGGCAGGCCGACGATCTCGCAGGCATTTGCCTTATCAGACAGGGACGGATTTCAAGGTGGTATTTTAAGAAGACACGGTCCTAGTCATAAGTGCAGATGGAGATATCACACAAACAATGATCACACTCTTCTCCACGGTCGTAGGGGATAAGACCTAGTCTTATACTCAAAGACCAGGTGCCATCTAAAAAGAAAAGAAACAGAAAAAAGGTGGGATGATGACCTAAATGAGACCAGTTAAGGCACATTATGAAAGAGTTTTATGATCAGCAGTTTTTAAGTTATAGCTAAAAGAGCCTTTGGAGGAATGCGAAACAGGGTGTAAAGTTTCTCATCCTCCATAGAAAAGGGAGGATCCTCCGACCAGACAGGTGTTGTGTCTGGTGGGTTACTGCCCGATGGTTGATGTCGGGATTTTGTATGTATGCTAATGTCGCGGAGAACTTTGATAGCGCGATCTAGGCAACGTTAGTTTTGCCGTAGTAGTTCGCATGCCGTGCGATAGATGTCGTTACAAGCCGAAGACTCCGTTTATTTAACTACAAAAAATCTTTTCAGATTCTTTATTATATGGTTGCAATATTCATTCACGCTCTGAAGAACAATAAAATAATAATTGATATCTTTAAAACGGATGTAGCTCATAACGTAGTAAGTATCAGGTATTTATACAGAGTTTAAAAAACACATCGTTTAACTATATAATTGTACTATGGTTATTACTGTATGCATTCTTCAGACCGATTTCTGCCACAGCGGCGAATCTTAGCGCAGACTATCTTTATCAAACACAGGATATATACAAGCGTGTGTGCAAACGTAGGTGCAATCCCTCTTCTCTAACTCTCATAGTCCGATGGGACGGCAATCCGACACGACCAGGGAGAGATCAGGAGCAGGACCAACGGCTTTACGTGCTTTCCGAGGCACGGGGGTGCCAGAGCACCGGCTTCCAAACTCCGGGCTGTTACTTAGAAAATTATAGTCAGGTGGGCCGTCGGCTTTTTTGTCATCCAATGATAATCTTATTTTGTTACAGATTAGGATAATTTGGGTAATACTGATGATGACTTGTTGGTTGATAAAGGATTTCATCTGTCAGACGTTGTTGACCTATCAATGTGAGAAGTTCTACGTAGCTGTTCAAAATGTTCAAGATACTTGTGCATTTCTTTTGAAGTCCACTTGCTCAGGTAATCCTATCTATACTTAATTAAAGCTAAAAAGTTTTTTGTTTACATGTTTAAATGTGGTAATCTCTGCAACTGATAGTCTAATTGGAAAATATTTTTGCATAATGATAGCCAGATTCATGAGGATTAGTATAGACTATATAGATATAACATCACGCTACGACACACTTGAAGGAAGCAGTAAACTAAGACGTGATTTAACGAAAAGACATGTGAAGAAGTCGCGGGCAGAAATTTATTTGTGGTGGTTGTTATAAACGTGAAAGTTTGTGTGGAGTAAGAATTTACTTAAATTCACAAAAGATTTTTACAGAATAGCACTGTTGTCCAATTATATCTTTGACGAGCCTGTTGGTCTAGTGGTTAGTGGCCCTGACTGCTAAGCCGGAGGTCGTGGGCTCGATTCCCACACAGGACAAACTTTGTGTGATGAGCATGATTGTTTGTTCTGTGTCTGGGTGTGATTTATCTATAATATGTATGTATTTATAAATTATAAAAGTATGTCTATCAGTTGTCTGGTTACCATAACACAAGCTCTTCTTAGCTTGGGATCAGATAGGCGTGTGTGAGTTGTCCCAATCATTTACTTATTTATTTGTTATTATATCTTATATAGGATAGCTGAAACAGACTCTCAGTCTACTGAAAAGAATTCTCGCCTTAAAATAAAATAACTTTTTTTTTCAGAAGATGAGAAAAGGCTATGCAAGAACGTCCTGCGCTTGCACCGAGCATCGTTCAGCAAGATACGTGTGTGTGGTCTATTCTACTTAGACGCTGCGTTACAATTGAGCCTGATGAGTCTTCTCACTAACTACACTGTTGTGTTGCTACAGTTCGCATTTTTATAATTCAGACTTTAATAAAGATTTTTTGGACTGTCAGTTTTTGATGTTTTCCCCAAGACGCAAGGACATAAAATCCATAATTTTAATTTGTAGTGCAATTTGTAGAGAACGGGGGACTTTTTTTAAGGATGGGAAATCATCAATTGACTTCTTCCGCTCTGGGTGGTGCGGAGAGGAGTGTCAGACTCTTACTGACTAAAACCCATCCTAATGTTCAACTTTTTTGAACAAATTCGGCAACCCCGACTTTTACCCCCTAAAGATATGCAGTAAACAAAACGTCAGCCTGTATAAAGTCATTTCATTATTGAATATTTGTATGCTATTCGGCATTATATTCAAAGAGACATATAATTTCAGAGGACAATTTAAATTCTGTTTAAGAAGATGATCTTTGGGTAATCCACTACGTCGTTACTGTAAGTCTAATCACACCAATATTTACAAAACACACTTCTATTTACAAAATATCACATTCTCTATTAACAAGTTATTACTGCACATCTCAACAAGAATATTGTCAAAGAATAAAACCACAGAAGCCTCAAACTCCTGTTCTTTATTTTTCTAGCCTACAGCTTCAAGCCAACGGAGTAAATTTAGGAAGGATTGTAACGTTCCTTTGAATCAGTGTCTCCGTAATTATTATGTACAGTCGGTTGTCAACATTATCTGACCCACCCTAAACACAAAGGAAATTGGACCCTCTGCCTATGAAAATAAGGTTTATTCAATTTATATGAGCCTCGATGAATACAGACACGCATAAACCCACCCAACGTTGTCGGAGCCACCGGCATTATATCATTTTGTTAAGCTATTTTAATCATTATCTCGTTGACATTAAAGTTAAAAACCTTTTAAGTCACCCTCCATAATTAGAACCCAATCTTTAATTTCGTGGAGTCTTAACAAGTTCTTGTGGCTTGGCGGTTTGATGTTGGATTGGCGAGGAACAACATGTGGGTTCGAAAACAGTCCACCTGTTATCAGTTTCTTTTTTAATTTGAATTCATTTCTACAATATTGTTTGCATTATTAAAGAACGACCAATATGACTTACGCCTAATAACTTATCTTGTAAACAGGTGGGTAAATTAAAAAAGTTTAAGTTCAAATATATTTGCTTCGTGAGGTAGATAATAAATTCGTCTACTTAAGTGACAAAAGTTACACTACGCCTATTAGCAGTGACTGCGCACACACATTTGTAAATCGTTTCGCATAACTCGTTAAGTATTTTTATGCAATTTGGTGTAAAAAAGCATCATGTCGCAGCTTAATGACTATAACAAACATAAAATCATATTTTTACATGAGCAGAATGTTGGAATTAGAGAGATTGGTCGTCGTCTTAATATAGCAGTAAGTGTTTTTTTTATACCTATTTTATTTAATTGATTGTGATTAATGAACGCGTAGTTGGCTATTTTACTATTACATTCACTCCTTACAAGTTACATAAACGGTTCCAAAAATGTTTTTTTTTTTTTTGTTTTAGAGAAATACGACTGTAGCTAAGACGTTATGGAGACAAAGTAAATATTCAGCGGATTCGTCAAGGGGCAAAAAACATCAAGTATAGTCCCGAATGCGATTGCCCGTTAGTGTAACTGCAATAAAACACGATATTTCAGTGGAAACAGTGAGAAGGCATTTACACGCTGCTGGAATAAGGAATTATAAACCGGCACAGAAAATAGCATTGACACCTGCTCATAGCGAAGAAGATGGGTCCGTTTTGCCCAGGAATATTTTTTTTGGGAATTTTAATTGGGAAGAAAATGTTGTGATCTTCACTGATGAAAAAAAATCATTTCAATCGAACAAAGATGAACGTAACAAGGAACGGTGCACCATCACTCCGCTACTAATTAATCTAGGATATTTTTAAACACACCATGTAAGTAAATGCTCAATGGATAGATTGTTAAACCATTTAAATGTTGCCAATTACGTGGTGATGTTATTGTTATAAATAGATCTTTTCTATTTAAATGACATGTTTATTCACTACACATAGGCAGCTATAAATCTGTAAGGCATTTCACAGATGAATTAATTTTCTCGATAACAAACTTTCAAGCATAAACATGCCTTTTTTAATGTTTATAAATGGTTAAATTTGATTATGGCATACTCATATAAATTGTATATTAATTTGGAAATATGTGAGCATTTACTTACTTTATCTTACCTAAGTGTTATAATAAACATTTTAAATTTGCAATTGTTTAGTTTTATTTCTATACGTTGTCCATTAAAGAAATGTAAAAAAAGTATAATAAAATAATTAAAAAAGAAACATCTGAGAAGAAGCTATATTTAGGTTAAACTTGATTTCGAACGTAAACAACGATTAGTGACCACAAGACTAAAGAATTTAAACCATATGTATACTTTAATAAAGTTTATTTTTGCACAGCACAAGCAGCCAACCTTATCCTAGTGCAAATAGATTATTTTGTATTTTATCCCTTCATTATTTTATCACTCCATTAAGACATGATAATAAAAAAAACTACCTATAAAATAGAAAAAAATAAATTGTAAAGAGAAGTGGTTTTTGCAATTTAGTAAGGCAAGGTAAAATATGTTTGCGCGTTGTCACTGCATACCCTTAGTCAGTAGCATTTGAATACCAGTTTTACAATGAATACAAATATTTATTTTTCAACTACCCACTTATTACAAGTATTACCATTTTAGAAACTTTATATTTGAAGATTATCCGTCTATAGTTCTTTACAATAATACAAGAAATACTTTTAGAAAAAAAACTAAATTGTAAGCAAAACAATATCTTCGTCGCAGGATTTGATCTCGCAACTTGTCATTCTCAGTCTTATACACAGACCACGAGACCAGAATAACTTGACCGAAATTATTAAAATAAGCTATTACACTAATTATATTATTAACAAGTTGTTATAATATTTAACCTAATGCTAACGTGATAAAGATCAAATTTGCGTGTGTGTATTATTATTCTATTTGTTAATTGAGTCCTCGACCACTTGACTGATAAGCTCATATAAATTGAATAAACCTTATTTTCATAGGCAGAGGGTCCAATTTCGTTTGTGTTTAGGGTGGGTCAGATAATGTTGACAACCGACTGTACTTTTTAAAAAAAAAAACAATAATCTGAACCAAATCATGTGTTTAATTTTAAAACACTTACGATTTTGTACGTTTATAACAAGAACTTTTGGAGCTCGTGGCTAAATAATTACAGCCGCATAGACCGATCTTCCGGGTTAAGCCACGCTTGCCGAGGTTGGTCTGTGGATGGGTGACCATTTACCATAGCGAGTTTCCTCCGTGCCTCGGAAAGCACGTAAAGCCGTTGGTCCCGGCTGTCATTTGTAGATCTTTGACAGTCGTTACTGTTGGTCAGAAGCCAGAAAGTCTGACAACCAGTCTTACCAAGAGTATCGTATAACCCATTACTGGGTTGTGGAGGTCTGATAGGCAGTCGCTCCATGTAAAATACTGATATTCAGCTGCATCCGGTTCGACTGGAAGCCGACCCCAACATAGTTGGGAAAAGGCTAGGCAGATGATGATAACAAGAACTTTTTCGATGTATTCCAATCTTGCATTCATGTAAGATGTCATAAAAAGTCATGTGGAATGTGAATGAGCGTTCCTTTCTATTTTACATTTAATCTTCATTGAAATGTCAGATCTGCAGGTTGTGTATGCTCATGTCTTTACTTGAGAAAATGTTAAACAAATTCAGTCGTTGTTTTGTAAAATCGAAATCAAACAAAGCGTCGAGTGTCGTTTCACCGCCGTCTCGTCTTTTGTTCTACTGGGTATAAATAAATCTACTGAACTAAACTTCGCGTACACTACCTACCTACATCTGTGTCATTTCTCTTTAGATTTCTTAATCTATGTTAAGTAAGTACATACTGCACATCTTTACAAGCGTCTAGCGAACCGTCACGACCAGGGACTTGCTATTAAACACAAGACAAAGATAAATACACTAGAATTGTTAACTACACTGATGTAGGAGAGTTGTATTGTGTCGGCAATTTATATTAATGCTAGTGCTGTGATGGCTCTGTGGTTAAGGCGCCCAGTGAATGAAGTTGCGGGTTCAATACTGGGCAAGTACCAATGTGACTTTTTCTATTTGTAGGTAGTTTATAAGTTTATCTTGGAGCACTGTCATTAGTGAAGGAAACTTAGACTTGAAGCCGTAATTAATATTTAATTATAATTGCTTGCGTAATTAATTATCCGTCTTGAGCAAACGTGGTTATCAATGCTCGTACTTGCTCTTTATGAGAAGAGCCTTGGCGATAGATGGTATTCTTGTATCTTCAGGCACCGGTTGCGTGGAAGTGGATTGCAGAGTTTTTTGAATATTGATTCTATACTTTTGCATACCGGGGATCAAACCAACCCTGCACATTTGTTTATAAACTAATTAAAGTTCGATAAATCAAAATAATATATACGTTCACGCCTGTATTCCCCGAAGGGTTAGGCAGAGGTGTACCAATGTACCCACATTTCGCCGGTATAATTACCGGTTAGGGGTCTCGCCCCCCACCCCCGATTACATGGGACCTAAATATCAAAATAATCACATTGCAATATTGTTAGCTATAATTGGGATTGGGCTAATAAAATAACAAAATAATGGACTCTATCTGTCGATCTGCGTGCGTGTAATCAAAGCTTAATCCCAAAGTCTCCTAGATATTGACACAAATCTACAAAGGATCCATTTTTCTCTATCAGGTACAGAACCCAAAGAAAGTGCAATATGTTCAATATTCCGAATAATAATCTTGCTTCATCAAAAAGCTCCTGTATTTCAACGTATTACAGCTTAAAATCCAAATGAACTTTTCCGAATCCTTTGAAACTTTTATTAAAGTCCTCCTAAGCTATAAGCCAGTAAAAACTTCAATGCAATATGGTCACTATCTTTTCATTTACTAGGGTAACTGCGCAAGGAGCGAGAGATAATCCCTCGGAAACTACTTCATTTCTATTAAAGAACTAGCTTCTGCGCGCGACTTCGTCTGCGTAGATTACAGAATTAAGCTGGAAATATAATATTAAGATTTTATTTTGTCTAGACTATCCACTACTGGGCAAGGGTCTCCCCTGAGTGTTTTTAGATATTCCTTTATTGCGTCATTTATCGTCTACGTAGACTCTTTAAGCTCGAAACATAAAAAAAGGTCTTAAATAAAATTATTCCTATCCTAAATTACATTGTGTGTGTGTACATTGGTACACCTCTGCCTACAACCCTTCTGGGAATACAGGCGTGATGGTCCTATCCTAAATTATCCTTTAATCCTATGTGTAAGCTTGATCAATATGTGCGACAATTCCTACGAATACTATAAATGCAAAACTTTATGAGGACGGATAGATGGATGTTTGTTACTCTTTCACGCTTAAACTACTGAACGGATCTAGATGAAAGGCGTTAAGGTAGATTTTAGTGTAGAATAACTTATAGGGTACTTCTTATCCCGGAAAAATGTACGGTTTCCGTGGGATAGTATATCAAAGCGGATATAAGCTATTTTGCCTAAATATACCGGCGAACTGTGGGTGTACATTGGTACACCTCTGCCTAACCTTTCGGGGAATACAAGCGTGATGGTTTTTTAGATGCTATTTTCAGCTAATTAATTCCGTGCAGCCGTTCCATGCCGCCGAGCCATCGATAACCATGTCAGAGGCCCTTGAGGCGGTTTAGAAACTCTGACACTAGGGTGTGTGGGGTCGTTAGACCTTACTGCCTACACGATAAAGAAGAAGAAGCGTGATTGAGTAACAAACATACAAACTTTTACACTGAATATTAATAAAATTGATGAACCTTTAAAGGTCAGTATCAAGTGGTGTCCTCGCTGCTAACTTTTTAATTAATGCGGTAATTGAAATAACTTTGTGACTGTACCCGATCTTACAAGGTTGTGGTTGTCAAACTGAGCGTATTGACGGTGACTGTACCGAAGGCAAACTGTAAAACCACAAACTTAAATATGGTGCCCTTGAATCACCCAGTTACTTTCTTCTTCTTCTTATCGTGTGGGCAGTAAGGTCTAACGACCCCACACACCCTAGTGTCAGAGTTTCTAAACCGCCTCAAGGGCCTCTGACATGGTTACTGATGTCAGTGAAGTCCAAGATAAACTTAGAAAGTACACATGAATTGGGAAAAGTCACATTGGTACTTTTAAGATGGTTTAATTTTTTTTTCTTACCGATGAGAAATCATCAATTGACTTCTCCCGCCCTGTGCGGGGCGGGAGGGAGTGACAGACTTTTACTGACTAAAACCCATCCATTGTCCTTCTTGTGCCCTTTGCGTTCCGGGGGCGCGGTAGCTCTTTCGTACAACCCGCAGCCACAGCAATCATCGGCCCTGAATGGCCCCTCTGTTTGCTGACATCTATGAAACACGAACGCGCCGTGGACACGGTCTGTCATTAGTTAATAACGTACGGACGGTGAGCTACCCATTGCTCACCGTCCACAGACCCGACGGCTAAGGGCACAAGAAGTTTTAGTCAGTAAAAGTCTGACTCTCTCTCCTCACCGCCCAGGGCGGTAGAAGTCATTTGAAGATTTCCCATCGGTAAAAAAAGCCTATAGCCGTCCACTGCAGTACGTAGTCCTCCCCCAAAGAGCGCCAACCATCACGGTCCTAAATGGTATACATATAAATAGTACAGAATAATTAATTACTAACACATATTTGGGAGTAAAGTCTCGTCGGAGTGTCGAAAGCATCTGAATAATGCTGTCTCAAACAATGGATTATTATCCGTTGACGATAAGCCAGAGCAACAAAGCATAATGTTCATGAATATGTAAGACTAGCTGTTCCCCGCAACTTCGTTCGTGTAGTAATGCATACCTTCTATATTTGAATCGGATATTGTTCACCATTTCATTGGTTTCAATTTTCTTTTACCCTCTTTTTTTGTTAGAATAAATATTTTATTATAATAAAATGTCTAAAATAACAATGAATAAATGTCTCATGACCTCTGAGGTCCTGGGTTCGATTCTCAGGTCGAGCATAAAGTGTTATTCGGCTTTTCTATGAAATTCTCTGTAGCAGCTTGGAGTTTGGATTTGTGCCCGGTTAATGGCAATAGGCTCGCCCCCTATTACATGGGACTTAAATATACTGGCGAACTGTGGGTGTACATTGTTACACGTCTGCCTAACCCTTCGGGGAATATAGGCGTGATGGTATGGTAAATGTCTAAAATAAAAGTAGTCTAAGTTACCCCTTATAACATCACAGCCATTTCAGAGATTAGCTGCCACAAACATTTTAAAAATGGATTTTCTGGTGTAATTACCGTATATACTTTCATATGCATTTAGTGAAAAGCTGTTTAATTGTTAATTTGAACAACCAGACACTTCAATTATATTTATTTGTATGTATACGTATGTATAGAAGATCTGTATAGATATATATATATGGGTGGTAGTAAACGTAAGGAATTTATGTAATCTTAGTCTGAAACTGATGTACATTGGAATTCGTGTTTGGAGATTAAAGTTATAGATTACAAGAGCTAGAAGCTATGATTGAGCACTTAGCTAGCGTAGAAACATACCTGCTAAAAATAGCTTAAGTTCAAGGGGATCTGTGACGTAAATTTAGGCATTCTACGGATTGCTGCGCTAGAAGTCACGGTTTCAATTCCCAGATCGAGCAAAGTGTTATTAGGGTTTTTCTATGAATTTTTTTCTAGCACCTCGGAGTTACGATTTGGGCCCGGTTATTTTTTTTTTTTTTTGCATTTGTAATTCTTTTATTTATTTTACAACATTGTATAATAATAATAAGGAAACTAGTCCATTTAAGCCACCCAAACCCATACATAGCTCTATTCTTTGTTTCCATATTCTGCAATAGTCCTGCGCCAGCCGGGGATTGTCCTTGGCTGCATTTGCATAGTGCAAACAGGGATAATTGTCGGCTGGTGTTCCATTTCATTGTAAAGCCATGTAAGGGGCCTCTGCGAGTTGGCTTCGGCTCCTCGTACGCCTTCCAAAGGTCCGGGACCCTAGGGTCCCGAGATACGTTAACAAATAATAATTTATTCAAATAAAAATGTTTACAAAAAGTGTACATAAAACCAAACAGATAACAAAATTTTCCATAAAATTACAGTGCCTAAAAATTAACTAAAACTAAATAATTATAGGAGCAAGTAATGATAGTTCAGAATTGCAATGTTAGGTGAGTAGCGACCCGCCCGATCTAGGTTAATTTAAACCTGTGTTTCAGGCAAAACGGCATTAGTTAATGGCAATAGGGTCGTCCCCTATTGAATAGGACCTAAACATACCGGCGAACTATGAGTGTACATTGGTAAACCTCTGCCTAACCTTTAAGCGTAGGTAAGATGTAATGTGAGTTTATATATTTGTAAACGCTCCCACGATTAACGCGTATTAACGAATATTCATTATTAATAATTACAATTTAAAAAATCTACAATTTGCATCTTGAATAATAGCAGAAAACCCTTGCAAATAAATACAAAAATAAAAACGTAAAATGAACGAGTAAAGACAGAATTCTTTAAGAACCGGTTTACATCAATATTCTCTTCAGATTTTCGAGATTTTAGGGTGCAAGAATTTTTCCGGGTGAACACATTTTGTGCGCCCGTTCGTGCCTGTAATCTGAGAATTTGAATACATAAGCTTGCTTTCTTTTGCGTACGAAGGCTGGTTCGAGGTGGTGTGGGAAACGAGTTCTTGGAAGACTTTGACCAGCAGTGGGATGGCGTTAGGGAAAAAATGCTTTCTTTTTTAAGAACTTTTAGATTTTGTGCAAATTAGAAAAAAAAATGGTTACTTTATTAGAACTATTTTGATTTTGGTGTGAAGGTGAAGAAGGTGCCTTTAATATACTATGAAAGAGACGTTGTAAGGAAAACTTTCATCTTGTGTTCAGTATATTATGGTTTTTTTTTTATACCACTGTAGGTAGCAAACAAGCTAACGGCCCGCCTGATGTTAAGCGGTCACCGCTGCCTCTGGACACTTGCAACACCAGAGGCATCACTCGTGCGCTGCCGACCCCGTAAAAACCTGACAACTCCTTTCTTGAAGAACCCCATGCTGTAGTCTCTTGGGAAAACCTTAGCAGGGAGCGCCTTCCACAACTTAAGCGACTAGAGACAGAGCGTTAAAATTCTTCGTCGTTTATTAAAAAGAATAATTTGTCCTATTATATTGTTTGTTTGTTATATTTGTTTTGTTTTGTTATTTGTTTGTGTTGTGTTTGTGTTGTTTGTTTGGGACCTAAAATATACCGGCGAACTGTGGGTGTACATTGGTACACCTCTGCCTAACACTTCGGGGAATACAGGCGTGATGGTATATTGTTGTTGTATTGTAAAAATTTGTCATTTCAACATGCTGATTCGCTGGGCCACGTTGATATTTTTGGTTCGTCTGCGGATCTCCTCATTTCTAAGGGAGACTCCGTGCACACGCGTTTACACAGTACTTTTTACTAAACTTTTTTTTTTCAATCTTTCTTCAATCACTTTTTTTTCAATCACTACAAACAGTATTACGTGATCCAAGCTTAACGTTACACTTCAAAAAGAAACTTGTGAACGTCATTGAAATGTTGCTCTTTTGTTACCTCTGAAATGCTGAATAAGTTTTTTTTATAAACATCCTTGGATGTCGAACATGTTCTCGCCCCGCTTGAAGTTAAGTCTCACTCATACTGTCCAAACCGGAACACAGCAACGCTGCTTTGTGACAGAAATAGGTATGGTGCTAGTGCTAGTTATTCCCTGGACGAGCTCCTTCACAAAGAACTCTACTCCTACTTTTAATTACAGATTACTACATAAACCGCATCGTGTGATCCCTCATCAACATGCATGGGTTTTAGCCAGTAAAAGTCTGACACTCCCTCCCGTCCCGACCAGTGCGGGAGAAGTCACTTGATGATTTCCCATCCTAAAAAAACATGTGATCCCAGCTTAACATAACACTTCAAAAAGAAACCTATGTACGCGGCGATATCTTCTGAACGTTGCTCTTTTGATATCCCTGAAATGCTGAATAAGTTATTCAAGCCAGGCAAATATTTGGGAGCGCGCGCCATATTGGAATCAGGCGGGGAACTCACCTTCTTTGTTCAAATCGTGATCTTGTGTTTAATTTTATATACTGACAGTGTTATGTTTTGAGATAAACGGCTGCTTATTTATTTAGGCATACCTTTTTTTATCGTGAATTGTTTTAGGCAGACGGAATTTTTCGTCGGTTATTAAAAAAAATATGTGCTAACTACCTCGTTAGCCTAGTGGTTCTAAGAACGACTGCTACGCTAGAGGTCCTGAGTTCGATTCCCAGGTCAAGCAAAAAGTGTTATTGGCTTTTTCTATGAAATTCTCAGTAGCGGCTCGGAGTTTGGATTTGTGCCCGGTTAATGGCAATAGGCTCGCCCCCTATTAAATGGGACCTAAATATACCGGCAAACTGTGGATGTACATTGGTACACCTCTGCCTAACCCTTCGGGGAATACAGGCGTGATAGTATATATATATGGTAAATGATTTATGTATCGTACTTGCCAAATCCCCGTATTTATCATTATGGCTAATAGTCATAAGTTATACCTAATATCATGGATTCCACCAGTGATTAATGCGCTATCATTTATGGGATTTATTATTAAGACTAATGGAGAATTTATTACTATTTCCTTTTACACTTTCCTAATGAACTGTAAATATCGAAAAAACATACATACATAAACTCACGCCTTTTTCCCATGGGGGTAGGCAGAAACCACAGAACGCCACCTGCTACGATCTTTGCATGCTACTTTCGCCTCGGCCACGTTCATACATAAAAAAAAAGAAACAAAAAAATTGTTCAAATAAAGAAAAGAAAATTAGTAGTAGCTTACTGTCAAATTATTCGATCTGAAATTGATTGCGAATGTCATTGTTCCACCGCGAAAAAGGGATGGTGCTACCGGTTATGTATAGCTTCGTCTCGCTCATGCACTGGACAACTAATGACGTCATGTCTCGTGAAACTACTATTGCCCAGTTTCTATTTTATTTACTTGTAGATCAATTCGAGAGCTTTCGAGAACTACAATAACATAGTTGGCGTAGCAGCGATGTACTACGCCGTAGCAGCAATGAGCTACGACGTAGCCGTAGCGTAGATCCTATAAGATAATAAATACACTAGGAGCTATGTCGCAGCGCTGAGGAGGTACAGACAGCGTCATCAACTGGTGACCCTCTTTTCGAACTTTAATGCAAGAGGGGTAACTAATTGATGACGCTGTCTGTACATCGTAGCCATAATAGGCTACACTCGTATTGATATGAAGGTATATTGTCAACTGCCTCGTTAGCCTAGTGGTCCTAAGCGCGACTGCTACGCTAGAGGTCTTGGGTTCGATTCCCAGGTCGAGCAAAGTGTTATTTTGGGTTTTCTATGACATTCTCAGTAGCAGCTCGGAATTAGGATTTGTATGTTACAGTTTACATGGGGCCTAAACCTTAGGGGAATACAGGCGTCATGGTATTGTATGAATGTATTAATTTCCAAGATTTTGGACTGGATTTGTATAAGATACATCATCATCATCTGCCTAGCCTTTTCCCAACTATGTTGGGGTCGGCTTTCAGTCGAACCGGATGCAGCTGAATATCAGTATTTTACATGGAGCGACTGCCTATCAGACCTCCACAACCCAGTAATGGGTATTACGATACTCTTGGTAAGACCGGTTGTCAGACTTTCGGGCTTCTGACTAACAGTAACGACTGTCAAAGATCTACAAATGACAGCCGGCCCCAACGGCTTTACGTGCTTTCCGAGGCACGGAGGAAACTCGCCATAGAAAATGGTCACCCATCCACAGACCAACTCCGGCAAGCGTGGCTTAAAGGCCGGGTCACACCGGATGCGTGGCGTGACGTGACGCGTGGCGTGACGTGCATACGCGCGTGCGAGCACTGTCACACCGGCCAAGACCGGTGCAGCACACGTCACGCACGCACGCATCACGTCACGCAGAACTGCTGCACGCAGACGTACCAACGCAAGATCATCCAAAAATGCAATAAACATTCGAGAAAAAATTGTTAACAATTGAAATTTTCAAATTTTGTACTAATTTGAACTTACCATCTATTTCCAGCGTATTCCCAATTCTCTCCCATAATACTTTTTTTGTACTCTTTATGTTTGGTGTTATAGAGACATATTTGCGGACGATTTCTATTAGTTTTTCCTTTAAAATTGTCTCCATTGCGAAAAAAAACACTCGTAAACTGCTTTCTGTTTGTAAATAAATACAACTTTGCGTGCGTGCGTACGTGCAGCAATGACCGATGCGTATGCGTGCGTGCCCGGTGTGGCATCTAACAGGGAGCGCCATATAATACAACGTCATCACTGCACGCGCGTGTGCGACGTTGCCGTTCCGCTACTCACGCGTACGGACTCGGTTTGTGACAAGATGCGGCTCTGCGTGCGTGAGTCACGCGCGTGCACACGTCACGCATCTGGTCTGACACCTTTCTTACAGTTTCATACATTACAACTGGTGCGTGCACGCCACGCATCACGCCACGCATTTGGTGTGGTTTGGCCTTTACCCGGAAGATCGGTCTATGCGGCTGTAATTATTTAGCCACGAGCTCCTCCTCGTTTTATAAGATACAGGGCTATGTAAATACTCTCAAAACTAAAGCCACCATATATAAGCAAACAACGGATCAAATTAGAACGTATACTCGTCTTCCTAATTTATTAGAGCAATACCATTAAGTCAAGTCTCAGTCTAAGTACATTTGTCCCAGTCTGATTGGGGCTGAGAGTAGAAGGAATCGCAGGATTTACTGTCCTGTTTTTACGACTATTCCAATTAGTACTACTGACAGTAACACCTTACGTCACTTGGTTGATTTAGATTCTGGCGTGTCTGTGGTTACGTCTTAAGCTGAAATTGGGTAGATGACACCACTAACAATTCCAAGACACAACTTCACTAAAAAAACATTTTATTTTGCCCTGAAAACCCGATAAATTTTTGAATAACTATTATCATCAATTTTTAGTTGCTTTGAAATCAATTAATAGTTACTGAATTGAGTCGACAAAAAAGTGACGTCATAGTTGAGTATTGTCATACAAAATCTATGGGGAATTGCGTTTTGACAGCTCATAAAAAATACGTCAATTGGTTAGTGGTGTCATCTACCAAATTGTCTTAACATCGTGACTATTATTTTCGTACTGTTTAAGACTAAGTACCTAGTAGTAGAGCTCTTTGTAAAGGAGCTCGTCCGGGAAATTATTAGCACCATACTTATTTCTGCCGTAAAGCAGCGTTGCCCTGCTCCGGTTTAAAGGGTATGGCTGCCGGTGTAACTACAGGCACATGAGACATTTCAACTTTGTCTCAATAAAATATAAATATAATATACAATCTTAAAAATGAATAAACCAATTTTTAATCCCCGATTCAAACAAACTCCATACTCTTAAAATAAAAAGGTCATACAAAGGTTGAAAAGAGTATGCTTAGACGGTATAACCTTCCTTAAAAAAATTGAACAACACAAAAATATTTTTTCTATTCGGTCCTGTAACTCTAGAGATTAGTGCGTTCAACACAACAAACAAACTCTTCAGCTTTATAATATTAGTATAGATTACAGGTCAGATCATAATTACATTATCATGCGAACAGATCTAAAGCTAGGGCCACACCTGTGTCTATCGCTATTTCATCGCGGCATGACGCGATAAGCACAGATGTGACCAATCTCTATCGGCTATCATTGTAGAATATCGGACTGCGTCCCATGAATAACATAGAAGGTGGCATATAAAAAAAAAAAATGTACCCTCTAAAATAGAAATATGTAGATATTACTTTTGTACGTGTTTTTCTATACCTTCTTGTCATATACAGACAGCAAAGGAGATAAGTAACCAGGGTGGCCTAATGAAATTAAAGTTTTACAAAAATCGATAAATTTACATAAAATCATACATATATACAATCACGACTGTATTCCCCAAAGGGTTAGGAAGAGGTGTACCCACATGAAATGAATTTTATTTTAATTAATGGAAAATAAACAGTTTATTAATTAAATTTTATTTTATTTAAAAACGACCACCGGCTTGTGAGCATTTCAACCGGTGAGTGAGAGAGTGTCAGACTTACTGACTAAAACCCATCCATGTTCCTTCTTGTGTCCTTTGCGTTCCGGGGGCGCGCGGTATCTCTTTCGAACAACCCGCAGCCCCGGCAGACGGAGACGCAGGTGTGGCCCCACCATTAGACATACACGTGATGCCCACCGCACTCGTTCGTAGTGCGCGCACGTTTCCGATTTCTTGTTAACGCGTGGCTTTTCTAGTACGTACTTTTAATCTTTACTGCAGCCTTGGTACTTCCACTAACATAGGGATCTATGTAACGATATTTCTTGGTAGCTGAGCTTTGTATGACTCGAAAATAGGTGTTTGTAAGTACGGGTTATTTGAGGGGTGTAATAAGCATAGATCCGAATTTGGGTGCTATTACTATCAAAAGTATGGATATGACCTAAAATTCCCGGGAATCGTTATTTTTACTGTTTAAATTTAAACGCTTAATACTAATAAACAGTAAAAATAACGATTCCCAGGAATTTTAGGTCATATCCATACTTTTAATAAGAGACATCACATGCATACTGCCTATCAAACACAGCTGCATTGAGCCAATGTTTTTGTTCTTTTTAGTGTGAAGAATCACTATCACGTGCAATGTATGGTCTATTTAAAGATTCATTTGAAAATTTTAAACGGATTTTTGTAAAAAAAAAAAAAAATGACTTTCTATATCGCTATAATCAGAAAGTACCAAAGACTATGTGGTTTTCAAATTAAAATATAATCGCAATGATGAGAAGATGCAACACTTTTGCTTTTGTTACGCAACAAACGTTATCTATACTAAGTACTACTAAGCAGAATAATATGATTGTTCTTTGTTTGAAACCGCTAATCTTCGAAACTACTGATCCGATTCTGACTTTTTCTTCGTTAATAGCCTAGCCTATAGGAGTAAGGCATAACGTAGCTTCGTCATCCGTGACTTCTATGGCATAATTTGACACATGTGATGTATTTTTTCGATAATAAAATTGCCTTAATACATTGTCATTCGTAAAAAAAACTCACACGGGCGAATTCCCGGGCAAAAACTAATATTTTATAAAATCGTGTAACAAAAGACAGTTAACCTAGTATGATGTAAAATGTCGTGTATAACAATTTTCTATCAACAGTGGATGGATACATTATGTTCATAGCGAGGAGCGCTAAGAAATGAGATTGTCATACTGTAAAGTGTACATAGAATACATAATAAAGAGAATGGGATTTTATTTGTATCTACAAAAAGTGTAATATAAAGAATAAAATGTTAAAAAAGCTATCATATAAAATCTAAAAAAAAACTAAGTTCCAAGATTGAGAACAACAGGCGGACTAACATAATGGATTAATATTTAGGGTAAGGGTCAGTTCACACCAAGACGCCACGCTGCGTCTTGGTGTGAATCGACCCTAACATCTATAAAACACATGAAGATTTTTAATCTTACTACCATTATTAGAAAATTTGGATGAATGTTTGTTACTCAATCACTTTTGAACGGCTAAACGGATCTGGATTAAACTTGGCATAAAGGTAGATAATAGTTTGGAATAGCACACAGGCTACTTTATATCCTGGAAAAATGTACGGTTCCTATACGATAATACATTAACTTGGACGCGGACAAAGTCGCGGGCAATATCAAGCATTTTATAAAATAGAATACTGTAAAGTGTACATAGAGTACGTAATAAAGAGAATGGCAATTAATTTTTGTCATCAGCAAGAGTTAAGCCTCAAAAGGGAGGATAAAAAGTGTTGGAAGTGTTACAAAAGCAATAAAGAATTGGAAATTAATGTAAAACCACTTCTTTTAGTTCCAAGATTTCAAATAAAGAACACTAGGCAAATTGTCATCTCATGGATCGATTGCGGTTATGGCGGCCAATCTCAATGGATTCTTCCTAAGTACGCAGGACATATTATAGTGACCTGGTGTGTGGGCAAATACAGACATGCCCGGGAAGAGATCAGTCGCAGGGCCAACAGCTTTACGTGCTTTCCGATGCACAGGGGTGTCACACCACAACCTTCCAAACTCCAAGCTACTATGGATAAATTTCCAATAATTTTGTCCGACCTGGGTATCGAACCCGGGACTCCACGCTTAGCAGCCGCGCTTGTGACCACGAAATCAATGGGGCAGTCACAAAACGAATATAGTTACTTATTTTGCCTCTACATCGAAACTCTATATAATTATTTCTAGAGTTTACTAAAACATAGGACTTGATATTTACCTTTTTACCTAGCCTCCCATCTGTCCTACCTACTCATTGAGCAAGACACCCCATTTTAAGATAGCGCGTACTCGACGTTTTCTTGAACAGCACAATAAAAGGGAAATAATATGATATTCTGGAAAAAGTGCGTGTTTACAACTTTTGCGATCATTCTTCTTGAAGAGGGAAATGTGATATGTTTCATTTTACTTTTTTAGTTGAAGGAATATTGTTATGTTTTACTAGCTTTTGCCCGCGACTTCGTCCGCGTCAAACTAAATAATTATGTACTATTATGCCACGGAAACCGTGAATTTTTTAGGGATACAAAGGCTGCTTTGTATCCCTAAAAAACTCACGGTTCCCGTGACATAATAAAAAAAAAAGATAAATTAGGCTATTTAAGCTATTAAATACTGTCAGTTCTAGCCTAATCTATCTTTGTGCCAAATTTCAACCAAATGCGTTCAGCCGTTCTGTCGTGATTGAGTAACAAACATCCATCTAGGTATCTACATCAATGTCTGGAATAGCAAATAGGATTTTTTTAGGCAGATAATTTAAGTTTATCTTGGACATCACTGACATTAGTAACCATGTCAGAGGCTCTTGAGGCGGTTTAGAAACTCTGACACTAGGGTGTGTGACCTCCACAATCCAGTTACTGGTCAACACGATTACAATAGCTGAAGCTAATAGCCATTATTTGTTGCACCACGAAGCAAAGAAGACACACCAAAAAAACAAATGACAAAAAATAAATAAATGACGATCACATTTTTCGCATTCATTTTCACTCCGCGATGGCACTAGCTTTGTTTTATTACTATTACGTGATAGGTCGAGAGTCTCAAATATATGACCTTATATACTATGTGATATATTGCAAGTAAGGTCACAATGGTGTGTGGGATAATATTTCAGTAAAAAAAAATGTATGTATGTGTCAGTATGTAGACTTTTGACTAAGTTTAGAATCCTTTTAGGCTTATGAGAAACAGTATTCTTTATTTTCGAGTCGGTTTAGGTTATTCCTTAATTTTTAGTCGACTGTGCTAGAAAGAAGGTTATGTTTTTCGAGTGTATGTATGTATTTATATTAAATACCCCGTTGGTTTTGTGGTGGAAAGTGCGACAGTTGAGCGTGAGGCCCTGCGTTTGATTCCTAGGTCGGGTAAAAATTGCTATTGGGTTTTCCAATAGGAATTTCTCAGTAACAGCCCGGAGTTTGGCAGTTGGTGGTGTAACAGCCCCGTGCCTCGGAAAGCACGTAGTATGCATGGATGCCGTTGGTCCTGCGCCCGATCTCTCTCTGATTGCATTGGAATAAAATAATGCATGTAAAAAAAAAACAATATCAATAGTAACTAATTACTCCACTGGAGTTCCTGTGTTTCGGCCCCAAAACGATGCAAAAGTAACCATGTATATACAAGCTTATCACAAAAAACAGAAGAAATGAGTTGTCGCGCGGCTATATCAATGTGTGCATAGCGCCTAAACCCACTGACAAGATGGCTAGTTCGAATTCGAAAATGACGTCAAAAAAATATTTTTCAAAGCCAATTTATTTTATTACTGCTTCGTGTCAAGAATCACCAACATAGTTACCTCCTTACATATGACGAGGATGCAAAATTACATCTTGTATCTGTCTGTCCTCCGTCAAACAAATTACCTGAAACGTTCAAGAGTTTCTTTCAGCAAGTTCGTTCCCCAACAACACAAAGTAATGACGTGACAATGTTTTACGCTGTCAGCATCCTTAATGTACTTACGTCTCGTGTTAACTTCAAGAAGAAACGCGAAAGTTCAATAAACTTTGGAAGTTCATTTCAAGATGTACTTTTGTTACATTTCGAGGGGCTAGTGTGAGTGGGCGAAGTATACGTGACGTCAATTCGATCGATTTTTAAATTGGTAATACTAAGGGGGCAATTCTACAAACTTTTAGAAACGATCGCTATCTCATTTTAGTCTCAAACTTTTGAAAATTTATTTACTTTGTCGGTGACATAAGATTTTTTTTAGCATCATCAATTTCTCCTCCCGCCCTAGACGGGGCGCGAGGGAGTGTCAGACTTATACTGACTAAAACCTATCCATGTTCCTTCTTTTGCTCTTTGCGTTCCAGGGGCGCGGTATCTCTTTCGAACAACCCGCAATCCCGGCAGGCATCGGCCCTGAGTGGCCCCTTCAAGTGACATAAGGTTGCGACTAGATATTGTACGTTTTTAATGAGAATTAGCTTTTCTTATCTTATTTATTTAGTTCGAAAGCTTTATTCATATAAATGGGCTACCTTGTTAGCCTAGCGGTTCTAAGCGCGACTGCTACGCTGGAGGTGTTTGGTTCGACTTCCAAGTTGAGCAAACTGTTATTGGGTTTGTCTATGAAATTCTCAGTAGCAGCTCGCAGTTAGGATGTGTGCCCGGTTATTGGCAATAGGTTCGCCCCCTATTACATGGGACCCAAAATATACCGGCGGACTGTGGGTGTACATTGGTACACCTCTGCCTAACCCCACCTGGTGATTTTCAGACTTAAAAGTCCAGATTTTCATATATCATGAGCCATTGAGGTCACTGGCCATCTCGATCTCATAATAGGAATATAACTTACGTACAATATAAATTGCTTATCATATTTATTAATAAGTTTGTGCTTTGGAAGCGCGTCAAACTTAGGCAACATAAGTTTTTAATAACCACGTATGCCAGACTGGCGGAAAGTAGGTCTACACAGTAACGTCAAAGTTTTTGAAGAGTGTCCGATTTCTGAATTGGAAATATTCCTGCCTATCCTTTAGCTGTCGTATAAAATTAAACAAATATTGTTAAATTGTATACAACAAGCATAATAAATATAATATAACATGTACACCCACAGTTCGCCAGTATGTTTAGGTCCCATGTAATAGGGGGCGAGTCTATTGCCATTAACCGGGCACAATTCCTAACTCCGAGCTTCTACTAAGAATTTCATAGACAAACCCAATAACACTTTTTGCTCGACCTGGGAATTGAACCCAAGACCTCTAACGTAGCAGTCGCACTTACGACCACTAGGCTGACAAGGCAGTTCGATCACCAGATCAATCTCAATCTCTCAAAATCACCTCTAATTTAAAACATCGAAAAGAAATCTACAGTATTATTTTTAGACCAACCTTTTAAAGATTTACCTAACCTCCCCTATTCATTATCGGTGCCTTAGTAACATCAATTTACCCTCCTCAAATAGTGGTCCAAGAACAAAGGTCTATTTACCGAGCTAGTTAGTCCTTAGTAAATAGCCTGAGACCTAGAAAGAGACTGATTCTTCTAGTATTACCTACCTCAGAGCTTCCCAACCTGGGCGCAGTGAAGGTACACCTGAAAATCTTTAAAATTCAACGAGCAATTTTCAAATTATTCAAGTCAAAGCATTTATTTCAATTATACCATTTACAGGCACTTTTGAATTGTCTAGAAGTTACAGCAAGTTGAAACTAGTTGCTCGTTCCAAAACGTAGATCTCTATGGAGAAGAACGAGCAAGAAACTCCATGGACACTCTTTTCAAAATGGTTTTTACAAAATCATGGTTACAAAATTCTTGTTGCTTCTTTATGTGAAAACAATGGACGTGACTAAAAAACAAAAGAAATAATACCTAATAATAAAGAAGTCAACCATGGTAGTTAAGAGATGACCAATCCCAACTGACAGCGCCCGTTCACGAACATGACTTGACTAACATTATATTTATTAATTAAAATTCATGTTAATATAGAAGTGAACAGTCTGGCAGAGAATTTCACAGAAAACCCCAATAGCACTTTTTGATCGACCTGGGATTCGAAGCCAAGACCTCTAGCGTAGCAGTCGCTTAGCACCACTAGGCCAACTAAGCAGTTAATTTTCAAATTATTGATTAAAATTCATGTCAGTAAAAAAGGAAAGTACAATACGCAAGTCGCCTTGTTTGGTTGTTTTTAGTCAGTAACAGTCTGACAGCCCCCCCCCCCCATCCGGCAAATGTCAAATTTCTAAACTTGTAAAAGCGGCCGCGGACTGAAAAAGGTTGGGAGCCCCTTACCTACCTGTTCATTTAATAAGAAAATCTCCGGGGAATTCTAAATTCCTAAGACATTTTCTACTAAAGAAGTGTCTATTTACTTAGGCTATTTTAGTAAGTTCTTTTCCGTCTCATTATAGAACGAGTGCCAAGTTTACTCCAAGCCTTGGAGTTCGTTTTTATAGTATTTTGCACTTTATTTGCATCGGCAGAGGTGTGCCGATGTACACCTATGTACAGTTCACCAGTATATTTAAGTCCCATGTAATAGGGGGCAAGCCTATTGCCCCCTATAAATCGGGCACAAATCCTAACTCCGAGTTGCTGTTGAGGAGAATTTCACAGAAAACCCCAATAACACTCGACCTGGGAATCGAACCCAACAACTCTAGCGAAGCAGTAGGTTAACGTGGCTATTAGTTGGGCTAAGAGGTAATCTTTTTTTATGGCCATTGGACGGCTATCAAGCCGACGGCCCACCTGATGTTAAGATGCGTTGCCATCCCAGAGACTAAGTTGAAATATACAAGCTGTTGATTTGCATCCTCGTCAAATTTTAGGAGCTTGTCATAGAAAGAAATAAGTAATCAAATATAATTACGATACCTGGCCAATCCTACTACTATTATAAAGGCGAAAGTTTGTATGTATGGATGTATGGATGTATGGATGTTTGTTACTCTTTCACGCTTAAACGGCTGAATGGATCTGGATGAAATTTGGCACAAAGATAGATTATAGTCTGGAATAACACATAGGCTACTTTTTATCCCGGGAAAATGTACGGTACCCGTAGGATAACACATCAACTGTGACGCGGACGAAGTCGCGAGCAGAAGCTAGTATTTAATAAATGCTTGTTTTTTTAGTTGCAACTATCTAAAAACAGTATTCCAGAATACTCCTCTTGCAAAACTCAGCATCGCCCAGTTGCGTATGCGGTAGGCAGAGTTGTCGCGCGGCTATATCAATGCGTGCATGGCGCCTAAACCCTCTGGCGAGATGGCTAGTTCGAATTGGAAAATCACGTTAAAAAATATAAATTTTAAAACAAATTTATTTTATTATTGATTCGTGTTAAGAATCACGAGCATAGTTAACTCCTTGAATTTGACGAGAATGCAAATCAACAGCTTGTATTATGTACCTGTAATTACATCGGCACCCGTACCCTTCAAACTTTAACACAGCGACACTTTTTTATTTATTCTAGGTGACTAAAACCATCCGCTGTTCTCTTCCCAAACTTACGCACCTTCCGCGATAACACAGCGACACTGGTGTAACACATGCAATAATTCTTACTTTGTTTTAATTTTGAAGTCTACGCGGTCAAGGTTGAGGGCAGAAGCTAGATGGACATAAATCTAAGCGGTAACCTTTCGTTAAAAACATGTTATTTATGGCCCCATTTAAGACAGGTCCTGGCCGCTTCTGCAAAACTAAAGGTGCGGTTACACGGCGCGCAATAACGCGAGCCGCGCCCTCCGTGCTTGGCTTCATCTGAACGCGAGCTTACTTGTTTTAACACAAGCCGAGCCTGTCTCTGCCCTATCTGCGTCAAAAGCGGTGGATCGTTCGAGGCAAGCCGATCTTTGCCAAACCGCGCTGAGCGTAGCTGTTTGCACGGCGCGTGGCGCGCCGTTTATTTATTTTAATTAAATTAAATCGGTTACAGTTGTTTCCAATTACAATAATTAAAGACACTTAAAAATTAAAAAAAACACATTTTTTTTTTAACAAAATAATATAATGTCATCACTTTCATAGATTCTTCTCACATTACTTCTGACATACCAAACAGATCGTTTGTTGGATTAGAGTCCAAGAGATCATTAAGTGCAGACAGAGTGCAAGGCATTGGGGAGTTAGCGCGCGCAGCGGCGCGACAAGAAGGCACAGCAAATAACCCGTGCTTTCTGCTGCGGCAGTAAATGCTTGGAACAAAAAAGCGAAAATAACGCTCGACGAGCCTGCCTCGGCTCGTGTTATCTTGCGCCGTGTAACCGCACCACAACTGAGCTAATAGTACTATTTTATGTGCGCCGTCCCTTTTGTCCACATCGTTTGTCACTGTTATGTAGTTGTCTTGTTATATAGCTGTTGTATGACAACGGGTCAAGGAATTCAAGGACGGCCCGTAGAAAAGGTTTTTCGGAAATGTCGTGGTGGCGCAGTGGTTAGGGCGTCCTCCTCTTATGTATGATGTGTTGTGGGTTTGGTATGTAACTTCGGAGCTTATGCAAGATGTTCTGGCAACTGGAACGAAGACTCTAGTTTGTACGATGGAAATTTTATTGTAGTATAAGCAGTGACATTTACTATTCCTATGTACTCTCTCAGTTTATTTTGGAGATCACTTGGTCTTATAATTAATGCATATCATCACGCCTGTATTCCCCGAAGGGTATGCAGAGGTGTACCAATGTACATCCACAGTTTGCCGGTATGTTTAGGTCCCATGTAATAGGGGGCGAGCCTATTGACATTAACCGGGTCGAATCCTAACTCCGAACTGCTACTGAGAATTTAACAGAAAACCCCAATAACACGTTGCTCGACCTGGGTATCGAACCCAAGACCACTAGGCTAACGAGCTTATATTATTGTAAATCTGAAATCATCAATCCGCCACGAGCAAGCGTGGTGATGAATGCCATTCCCAGTAGTGGGATAGTAAAGTCAAAGTCAAAGCATTTAGTTCAATTAGAGCATTCACAGGCACTTTTGAATTGTCAAGAATAATAGTCAGTTGTAATAAACTGGTATATGTATTATAATTCCTCAGTTCACATTATCATCAAATTATGTAGGTACTATGCTCTCAGCAGGTATAATCAAATACATTAATGATAATAGCGTAGTATGGTGAATACACTTCCCCTTAAGCACAGCGTTAATTAAATAATTATGAGCAGGATGTTACATTAAGCGTAATCCGTTGATTAATTAGTTTGTGTACTGTTTTTATTAAAGAACACATTTACTTTATGCAATAAAAGTGTAAATAAAGTGTAGATTTTTTAATTTATCAATATTTTTTAGCTACTTAAGGCGACGAATTGTTTAACAATAATTCTAGACCAGGCGCGCGCCCCCCGCAACCCGCACACACCCCGGTAAGTAAGCTTTTTGTTATTTTATTTAGTCGGAAATGATAACTTGAGAAAATCGTTCTACAATTTTAAAGAGTATTTATAGACTTGTCTACAGAGCAAGTTGAGAGGCTAAAATCGGTCCCGTTTGCCCATAAGATGTGAATCTCTATTTAAAAAGAGGTATGTTTGATATTTTTTTCTCTGTTACTAAAGTTACTTAATCATGTAATGAAAACTAACAAAAAAGGCTAAAAAAGCAAATAAGTTAAAGGCTTTCATCATGAACTATTCAGAACACCAACTCAGATTTTTATACGTTTCGTAATTACTGACAAAAATAGAGATCACTGATGCCAAAATTTCCAATTCGTCCTCTTAAAGTTAACAGTGTAATTATTTCAAGCGTCGCACTGTGTTCTTTTTCATATTTTTAAATTTAACATTATAATTATAAGACTAGCGAACTGCCGCGACTTCGTCCGCGTGGTTTATTTCACCCACAGATATTCACCCATGTTAAGTTACGTCTTTGGTTACTGCTCCGCTGCCATGTGTCGTAGCGTGATGTTATATAACCTATGAGACTCAGGAATAATGTAGCATAGTATCTATTGGCGAAAAAATAGTTAGAATCGGTCCAGTAGTTTTGGAGCCTAAAAGATACAAACAAACAAGTCTTTCCTCTTCATAATATTAATAAGTATAGATATGAAGGTCTTTTTACAAAATTAATCAGTTTCCCCCCAATAATGCTTCGGTATCAATAAAAACCCAAAAGCGTGATTTTTTTTACAACGTTAGGATACTTTTAGTTACTGCTTCGCTCCCGTGGAAAAAGCTGGAAAACATATTTTTAGCTGGTTGATAGAGATTAGCGAGTTTAAATGAACAGAAAATCTCTTTGGCCTCATTATAATTTGTATACACACAGACCCGCCCTCGACTTCGTGCAAATGCTTCTTTCACCCGCGTTAAGTTTTGTCTTTGGTTACTGCTCCGCTCCCATTTGTCGTAGCGTGATAATATTTTCACCTTTAAAACCTTCCTTGGACTTCTACAACTATTTCAAAACCAAAATTAGACAAATCGGTTCAGCAGTTCTCTAGTTTTTGTGAGACTAACAAACGTAAATTTAATTTTAGATATACAGCGATAAATATATGTAAATATAAAGGGCCAGATACATTCGGCCTCAATCTTCCTAAATAATTTAAAGAATAAAAATTTACTTGCTTCATAAATATACAATAGATATCCCGAACTGGCAACCAACAATTCTACATCGGGTTTCGTGAAAAATATTCAACGCACTAATTAATTCACTTTAATGTTTTACCGACACCCACTTAATCAGTGGTAGATTTTATTTATTTTCTGGCGTGAATAGGCGATTTTAAAATGAAGGGTTCAATTATGTGTCATGGCGTCGTTATTGCTATGACTTGCTATTGCTATTGCTTTTAGTTTCGATTGCCGGAGGAAAGTGGAGTGCACCTGTGTTTGTGCAGACACTTGTGCACTGGCCCATGCTTGTCTTGTCTCCAATGATATTGGTTGCTGTGAAGGTAAGGCTGCCCACCCATATCAGACAATCGGGGACCGATTATTTTTTGTCGGAGAGAATGGAACATACGATTCCAATATACTCGTACCAAAGCAGATGTCCTATAAAAAGCTATGGAGTATGGAACTATTGAACGGTGCGATAATCTGTTCTACAAAAATTCGTCGGTCGGTCGGGAGTATTTTATTGCGTTCACCAAGTGTAAAAGTTTGTTGTTTTACAATTTTATGTTGTGAAGAAAGATGTGTGAAATAAACACTACTTACGAGTACAATATTATGGCCTGTAAGCCGCAGCGCAAAAAGAGCTGGATCTGTTCGAGCAGTTTTTGATAATAGTTATAGTGAACTTAAAACACAACAAGCATTGAGTTGAAAATTGCTTGCTAAGTGGTTCTTTTACTACAGAGTTACTGCTTTTTTTCATATAGAAAGTAAAAAAACCTCAATTATAGTGAAAGTTAATTTTCAATTTTTATGAGATATATTTTTCTATTTAAAGAATCTGTTTCTCGCGGTTTCGCTCCAAACACAAAGCCTCTTTTGAGATCACAAATATCATAGTTTATCTATTTTCTTGGGCCAAGCACAACAATTGGTAAAGCGGGATAAAATACACAAACAAACAAATAAACACTGATGTTTATTTTATATGAGCAAGTAAATAGACCACTATATATTTATTAGACAGAAAGTGCTTGTAGCTACTAGAAGTTCTCGTTATAGACTAAGATCCCATAGTCGCTAGGCCTAAGTCATTTAAGCATGGCTGAAAGATTGAGGAAAGATAGAGAAGAGGCCCAACATAATTACATAATATAATCATAATAATAGGCTGTTATTATGATTGTATTATTATTTATAGAGAAATGTGCCGTTATGGAGGTATTGCTTACTTTATTACTTTAATGCTGGCCATTTTTCCGGTCAATTCAGTTAATTACAAACGTTCGTAATCTAGACGCAGTAGACAATCAATGTCAAAAATGTTGGCAAATTAAAGGCATTTTTGATAGATTGAGACTGAGATTAAATTGCAATCGTTCCTAAAAGTTTGTAAAATTACCCAGGTATAAAAAGTATTCATATTTTCAAACTAGCTATTGCGCGCGACTACGTTCCCGCGAACTTTCATAAGAATCCCAAATTTCTTTCATGATAGAATATAGCTCGGCTAATAGCTTACTTTAGGTGAAATAATTTACACACAAACATACAAATCTTTTATCTTTATAATATTTGTTTAGTTTAGATAAAGCTTTCTTATTTTGATAAAGTTTGTCTTGTGACTGGCAGTATCTTACACCATAAAACATTCTAACAATATATAAAATACTAACCAAGTAAAATTGTAAAAACAAAATACATGTACGCTTTAGTTACGACAATAAAAACCGAATAACTTAAAAAACAATCAATGTTCAGCACATTTAGCGGAACTGACGGCATCGTTTGGCTCACTTCCAAATGTCCCCTTGTTTTTATTATTATTCTGCACTGTGTTTTGTTTGCCTCGTTAGATCTGCGTGGTCGCAGATTTGAAATGGTTTATTAAGCTTTAAATTAAGATAAGGGGTTCTTGCAAGTGGCTTAATGGTCAGTTGCAGTAATATGGCATAGATTTGGAGATTTAGGATAGGACCCATCAATCTCGCAGAACGATCTCCGGCTACCATCAATAGTCAAAGAAAATAAATGAAGAAAGTAAATAATTTGACTTTGTGTGAAATGCTTTGACTTTGACTTTGACTTTGAAAGTCAGAGTCAATGTCAAAGCATTTATTTCAATTAGACCATTTACAGGCACTTCTGAATCGGAACAGAAAGTTGAAGCTCATTCCAAAACGTAGGTGTCTATGGAGAAGAACGAGCAAGAAACTCCACCGACATACTATAATTTGGTTTTTCTTTTTACAAAATCTTGGTAACAATATTCTTGTTGCTATATAGAAACAATGAAGGTATATTAAACATTAAAAAATACTTGCTACAAAGATGCTTTAAAAAGCAATAAAAAATAATAAGATGTAAGGCAGTTAAGAAATGACCAATCCTGACAGACAGTGCTCGTTCACGAATATGACGCGTTAATCAGCACCATTTAGCTTCGTCTTAAAGGGAACCGAATGTAAAGTTATAAAAAATCATCTAGTACACGTAATAGTACACTTAGTATACGAACATCGCGATAGGCATAAAAAAGGGGTTCGCCTTGATTAATGTGCGTGACTATACTTTATACCGTGAATATAGAATGATGTTTATGTAGCTGACTGTACCTACCGCTTACAACGGTGTTTGGGAGTTTTATGAAAAATCGTTTAATTTTTTTCAAGTATGTTGAAGGGTTAGGCAGAGGTGTACCAATGTTCACCCACAGTTCGCCGGTATGTTTAAGACCCATGTAATAGGGGGCGAGCCTATTGCCATTAACCGGGCACAAATCCAAAATCCGAGCTGCCACTGAGAATTTCATAGAAAAACCCAATAACACTTTTTGCTTGACCTGGGAATCGAACCCAGGAACTCTAGCGTAGCAGTCGCACTCAGGACCACTAGGCCAACGAGGCAGTCATTCGAGGAGGTTTTCAGCTGTAAAAGCGTAACAGGCACACAGAGTAAGGTATTTTTATCTATACATATAAATAAATAAACTGGAAGTGTGTTTGTAATGACAAAATAACAGCTTCTTCCTAAATTCATATAAATGTTTACACGGTAATTATAAGAAACAACCATTTTTTTTTGTCTCTCTGCTGGTTTGTTTCGTTTATCCTCTAAAACGACTTGACCGATTTTGATGCGACTTTAAATTAGGAGATTTACTTCTAGTAATTTAGTTTAGTAATCTTATTTTAAAATAAATGTCCGTGCTAAAAATAAAACCACGCATTAAACCGATATTCATGCGGACAAAGTCGAATGCAAAAACTAACTAGTAAATAATACGAGTATAATACATTAAGAGGCATTCAAAACAACTTTTTTTTACGACCTTTTAAAACTAAAAATAGCACTAAACGTAGTGCCCCAGTTTTATTAAATCTGAGTAGAAATGTCGTTGCATAAAATAGACGAGAAACAATATTCTGAGTGGAAGTAAACGAATGAATCTAAAACTAGATTTAGAAGTTATTTCCTGCGAAGCTCCTAGGTAGAAAAACATTGAGCTACGTGCTTGTCGTGAACTATTTGCGACAAACTATCTCTATTTTCGTAGTTTTATTTATTAAATCTAGTTTAGAACGTTTAGGTTGAATTTTAACAAACTTTTATACTAATACCTAAGTATTTTCTGCTGTTTATGTAATAAAAGTAGTATACCATCACGCCTGTATTCCCCGAAGGGTAAGGTGTACCACTGTAATTTTATTGGTCCATTGTTACAACACAGAATAAACATGAAAGTACTTAATATTTTGGTATGCTATGTAACAAATAAAAAAAAAAGTGTTTTAAATTGTACGATGGTCCCCAAACTAGGCAGCGCTGTATCTTGGGGGCCAGAGTTGCGCTTACTTAAATTTGAAATCAGGACGTTAGTATTTGAGGTTGGCCTAGTCGTGCTTAGAACCACGAGGCCAACGAGGCAGTTAAAGTTAGTGCAATAAAAGTAGTAGTAGTAGTAGTAGTAGTAGTAAACATCTGTCATCGAGACGTCAATTAGTACGGTCACGTTAATTCTGCTCCATAATATTAGTTCAAAAATACTAGTAAAAAGTTATTGTTCGACTGCGTGCTGTCCGGACACTCAAAGCCAGAACTCTTTGGGCTGCAATCACATAATTTTCTCATCGATTCAAGTGTTTTTAAATGTGTAAATGGTGAAAAATTTGGTGAACTGTGACGGTGATCTTATAAAAGTTAAAAGTTATTTATATGGCAAGTTGTCATTATTACATATTTTCTAACCTACCGCCGGTTGTGCGAAACTTCGTGTTGTTTACACACTAGAATCATAATTTCGTGTGTCAATACTAAAGCTTGGTTGGCTCTAAGCGCTAACACCGCGCACCCGTACACGAGGTGTCTCGAGTTCGAATCCATCGATTAGCACTTTGTCTTTTTGGATTTTTTTCACTGTTCGGCTGATTGCTTCTGTATTTGAAAGATGTCTAACTGTGTTACATGCGGATTACCAGTTAAACAAAATGAAAAAATTACATGTTCTAACTGCGATAAATTATATCATCACCTATGTGTTTCACTGAGTGCTACTGCGTTTAAAAGACTTAGTAAAGTTGCACGTTCTAAGTGGAATTGTCCGAGCTGTTTGTCCGAATGTGAGCCTGATAAATCAACGTCTGAGGTAATTGGTGATAGCTCCGAGAGCGAGGACGACAAGATCAGTGACATCAGACTTGTTATACGGGAGGAAATTCGGAATACATTACGTATTGAAGTGAAGAGTATAATTAGCGAACTTAGATTTGAAATGGACGAGTTAAAGAAACAAATTGAAGAGTTGAAATTATCCGGATCCTTTGACATCTCTCAAGTTAACGATTTAAAAGCTGAACTCCAGGGTGTGCAACGTGAGAACACTGAACTCCGTTCTCAGAATTCCGATATGCAAAGGTCTATGGCTCAGTTGAAAACGCAGATAAACTCTCTTGATCAGAATATGCGTGAGGCGAATCTGGAAATTAACGGGTTACCCGAAAATAAAAATGAAGTGTTACCAACTATTGTAACACAATTGGCTAACGTTGTGTCATATGCCCTAAAGGACTGCGATATTATGAAGTGCGTGAGAGTGGCTAGTATGAACAATAATAAGTCTCGCCCTTGCTCTGTAATAGTTAAGTTGCGTAGTCCTAGATGTCGCGACGAGTTGTTTTCTGCTGTAACTAGGTACAATAAAGCTCACTCTTTGGATAAATTGAACACAAGTCTGTTGGGTTATGGCGGTTGCAAGGAGCCAGTTTATGTATCCGAGCACCTTTCTCCGACATATAAATCTTTACATGCCGCTGCACGACTTAAGGCCAAAGAAAAATCTTATAAGTTTGTCTGGGTTCGCTATGGTAAAATTTTTGTATGTAAAAGTGAAAATTCGGGTACTATTCTTATTAAGGATGAGCAGAGTCTAGAAAAAATTATATAACTATTTGAATAATTAGTTTTGTTACCACTTTTCATGTTTACTTTTTATTTAGAACTAGCTGACCCGCCACGACTTCGTTCGCGTGGTATCCTACCCCTACCCTACCCCTACCTTACCCGTACCCTACCCCTACCCCTACCCTACCCTACCCCTACCCTACCCCTACCCTACCCCTACCCTACCCTATCCCTACCCTACCCCTACCATACCCCTACCCCTACCCTACCCCTACCCCTACCCTACCCTACCCTACCCCTACCCTACCCCTACCCCTACCCAACCCCTACCCTACCCCTACCGACATTATAAGTATTATCACAAATCTTTTGTATGGGAGTATAGAAAATTGTTGTTTTTAGACTTTTTCAGGTTTTTTTTTTTTTTACAATATTTCTCCCCGTAAGAACCATCCTCGTACTTCAAGGAATATTTAAAAAAAAGAATTAGCGAAATGGGTCCACCCGTTCTCGAGTTATGCGCTTACCAACACATTTTGCGATTCATTTTTATATTATAGATAAATTATTTTTGTTTTTATCAAAATGTGAGAGGCATGAAAACGAAGTCACATGAAATTCTAATGTCAATTTTAAGTTCTGATTATGACATAATATGTCTGACAGAAACATGGTTAGATGACTCGTTCTTGTCCTCTGAATACTTTGATCAAAGATACACTGTTGTACGCCGCGACCGTAGTGCACAGTTTAAAGATTTGTATTCTAAAAGTTATGGTGGTGGGTTACTGGTAGCTATTAGTAATAAATATAATTTTGTTAATAAAACTGAGTGGCAAACCTCTGTTGAGGATATGTGGTTATGTATTAGTGCTGGTGGCATCTGTATGAATATTTGTGTTGTGTATTTACCGTCTTATATACCTTGCCATATCTTTGTTCAATTTTTGGCCAGGGCTGAAGAAATTTGTTTGCGTTACACGGATTGCACTACTCTAATTCTTGGTGACTTTAATCTTCCCAGTGTGAATTGGTTTGAATCTGATGATCCCTTTCTAGGAATTAATGACCCTAAGTATTTAGCGTTACGAGACTTCCTAAACATCACCGGGTTTGTTCAAATGAATAATGTCTGCAATGGCAATAATAATATCTTAGACCTCGTCTTAGTGGATGAGAACTCCAGTCTTTCTGTCTCTTGTGCGCCCCCCATCAGTAAACCTGATGTGCATCATCCGCCGCTAGAACTAGCCCTTACAAAATCGTCGATTTCTAATTTAGGTCATAATAATTTACAGTCTAAATATATGTTTATCAAGACAGACTATCAAGCATGTGTTCGTGATCTGCGTAAAGTAAACTGGGAGGATTATTTTCATTTGAGTTGTAATGATTATGTTCTGAAATTTTATAATATACTATGGGAGAATATAGACAAATACACTCCGAAGGGTAAGCCTAAGAACAATTGTTATCCGTTTTGGTTCTCAGCTTCGCTAATTAAACTTCTTAAAGAAAAGCACAAATATAGGACTCGTTTCAAACGGTACAAAAACCCTCGGGATTACGACACATTTGTTTCCCTGCGGATGCGTGCCGGGAGAGCTATGGATGCCTGTTTTAAAGATTATATAGAAAGAATTGAGAGTGAATTAAAAACTAATGTTAAAGCTTTTTGGCGTTATGCTAAATCAAAAAAAACTTTTAAAAGTGTTCCAAACCAGGTTTCGTGGGGTGATCGTGTTGGGGTGGGAGGTAATGGTGTGGCTGATCTATTTGCAGACTACTTTGCATCCGTGTACGGTGTTAGTCAACAGCCTAGTAACATGCCTCCACATTACTCGTCGTCCAATTACAGTATGTATTCCATTTTCATTGCTGAAAATGACGTTAGAGATAGCATCAAAAAGTTAGATCTTAATAAAGGGGCTGGTCCGGATGGACTTCCTCCTATTTTTATTCGTCTCTGCATGGATGCTCTTATTGTACCACTGCAGATAATATACAGGGTGTTTGGTGCATCGTTTGCCAAATTGAAATGGTCGACTGAGGGGGTCATCTGCTATCCTTTCAGACCCCTAAACACTTCTCATGCCCTGTGTATTATTTTTCATCGAATTTTTAATGTTTTAAAAAAAAAATACCAAAATTTTACATTCAAGTTCATTTTTTTTTTAAAGTACACGTCGTAGACTCTCTATTTTAATTTTATTTAGATGTGCATTGTACTACAGTACTTTTAAATTCAAAATTAATGACATTAACCATCTAGTTTTTTATTTATTTACTCGCAAAGTTTTGGACTTCAATTAAAGCTGTCCATGTTACAGCTATTTACATGGCTATAAAAAAAAACCAAATGAGACCGGGGTCTAAGGACTTCGTCAAAAATTCTCTAGTCTATCCTCTTGCTAGTGATGTGCCACATGCCATAAAAATCTTTTTACAACTTCGTGAATTCCCTAGAATTGTGAATCGAGTCACAAAATACAAAATTCCAAATTATGGTATAAAAATTTTGTTTTGCTTAAATAACACCTGAAAAACGTATTAAATATGTTATCTCACTCTTACAAGATAAAATCTGTCTCGTATCCCTCTTTTTTGGGGGAGGGGGTACTAGAAATAATAAAAAATGCATTTTTAACATTTATTTCATATTTTTTTGCATATTCTGCTTAAATTGTTGGCCTTTATTGCGAATGCAGGCCAGACATCTATTTCGTATTTCCACAGTTGTTTTACGAAGTCGCATTTTCTCCTTAATTTTATTGAACGCCGTTTGAATGCGTTGAAGTAGTACATTCCTAGTCGGAACCTCCGTGGTGTATACTAGTCAAAAACTAGTTAAAAGTCGAGCGGAGTTAGGGCTGGGGAACGTTCCGGTCATGCAAAAGGGCCACCAATCCGCGCATTATGGAATACATTATCAAGATATTCCCTCACAGTCAAACGCCAATGCGCGGGACAGCCGTCATGCTGGAATACTTTGGGCACATTTTCATTACATACGGGCACCTCGGCCACTAATTCGGGCACGTCATTTTGAAGGAACTCCAAATAGTTGTCGCCATTGAAGTTTTCGGGCAGGTAATGCGGTTCAATTACCTGATTCCAATCACTCCTGCCCAAACGTTTACACTAAACCTTTCCTTTTTTTTCTGGCTAAAAGTCAGAACTCTTTTCAAAGGAGGAAATGCGACTTCGTACAACAACTGTGGAAATACGAAATAGATGTCTGGCCTGCATTCGCAATAAAGGCCAACAATTTAAGCAGAATATGCAAAAAAATATGAAATAAATGTTAAAAATGCATTTTTTATTATTTCTAGTACCCCCCTCCCCCAAAAAAGAGGGATACGAGACAGATTTTATCTTGTAAGAGTGAGATAACATATTTAATACGTTTTTCAGGTGTTATTTAAGCAAAACAAAATTTTTAAACCATAATTTGGAATTTTGTATTTTGTGACTCGGTTCACAATTCTAGCAAATTCACGAAGTTGTAAAAAGATTTTTATGGCATGTGGCACATCACTAGCAAGAGGATAGACTAGAGAATTTTTGACGAAGTCCTTAGATCCCGGTCTCATTTGGTTTTTTTTTTTAGCCATGTAAATAGCTGTAACATGGACAGCTTTAAATGAAGTCCAAAACTTTGCGAGTAAATAAATAAAAAACTAGATGGCTAATGTCATTAATTTTGAATTTAAAAGTACTGTAGTACAATGCACATCTAAATAAAATTAAAATAGAGAGTCTACGACGTGTACTTTTAAAAAAAATGAACTTGAATGTAAAATTTTGGTATTTTTTTTATAAAACATTAAAAAGTCGATGAAAAATAATACACAGGGCATGAGAAGTGTTTAGGGGTCTGAAAGGATAGCAGATGACCCCCTCAGTCGACCATTTCAATTTGGCACACGATGCACCAAACACCCTGTATAATAAATCCCTTAAGGAAGGTACATTTCCCGATTTATGGAAAATCTCACACGTTATCCCCATACATAAATCTGGTAGTATGAATGACGTAACCAATTATAGACCAATCTCTATTATATCACAATTTGCAAAGATGTTTGAAGGCCTTATATACAATATAGTGTATTCTCACCTCCGTCATATAATTAGTTCGAAGCAACATGGTTTCGTGTCTAACCGTTCTACCGTGTCTAACTTACTCATTTATACTACTTTCATTGGTAAAGCCTTTGAAGCTAGGGGTCAGGTTGATGCTGTTTATACGGACTTTGCAAAAGCCTTTGATCGTGTTGATCATTCAATTCTTTCTATGAAATTGAATTGCGCTGGCATTCATGGCTCTCTGTTGCGGTGGTTCGAGAGTTATTTAATTAATCGTTCTCAAATAGTTGCCTTGGCGGGATATGACTCTGTCCCTTTTTCTCCTGGCTCTGGTGTTCCACAGGGCTCTAAACTGGGCCCTTTGCTTTTTTTGGTATTTTTGAACGATCTGTTAGACTTAATAAACTGTGATTGTTTAGCTTACGCTGATGATTTAAAAATATACTGCAGAGTATCGGACATGAGTGATTGTGCGAAGCTTCAAAGGGACCTTGATGTCCTTCAACAATGGTGTTTCCAAAATAGGATGACGCTCAATGTTAAAAAATGCCAAACTATTACTTTCACGAATAAAGTGAATTACATTAAATTTAATTACCTTATAGACGGTTCAGTACTGAGCAGAGTATCAGTCATCCGTGACCTAGGTGTACTCTTTGATACATCCCTATCTTTTCGTGACCATATTGATACTATGGTTGCTAAGGCTAGAAGAATGCTTGGCTTCATAATCCGCATGTCAAAACCATTCCGTAATTATAGTAGCATTATTTTACTTTATAATGCATTGGTAAGGAGCTCCTTGGAATATTGTTCTACTATTTGGTCGCCCTATTACTCAAGCTATACTAATAATATTGAATCTGTTCAGGCCCGTTTTGTCAGGTATCTATGTATGAAGAATGGGATTCGAAAAGCTATACCCGATTATACTGACAGATTAAGGCATTATAAGATGACTAGCTTAAAAGATAGACGGATCCATTCTGACTTGCTTTTACTCCACAAAATTGTAAATGGTGTTCCATAGATGCGCAATTAATTGAATATTTTAACTTTGGGACTAGCCAGCGTAGCAAGCGACATCATCGCATTTTTCAATTGCCTACATGCACCTTAAATACCACCTTCAATAGCCCCCTAACGCGTATGGCAAGGTTATATAATGAAAGGTCCAACCTGACGGATTACCCTATTGAAGTTTTCTCTATGAGTTTCCCTTCATACAGACGTTACTTATATAAGCAGTGCGAACATGGTACGTCCCTATAGCTTCTATTTGTTTTGTTTTTAGTAGTGTTCTAGATTTAGATCTATCGGACGCACTTTTTACTTTATTTTATTTTTGTTGTTGTCCCTAATTTACATTAAGTCAATGTCATGCATACCTGTTATTTGCATGGTTACTGAAATGCCAACGTTATGTGTTAGTTTTATTTGAATTGTAAGTGACGGTGCTGTTGGTGTGCTTATTATAAATAAATAAATAAATAAATAAATAAATAAATAAATAAATAAATAAATAAATAAATAAATAAATAAATAAATAAATAAATACATAAATAAATAAATAAATAAATAAATAAATAAATAAATAAATAAATAAATAAATAAATAAATAAATAAATAAATAAATAAATAAATAAATAAATAAATAAATAAATAAATAAATAAATAAATAAATAAATAAATAAATAAATAAATAAATAAATAAATAAATAAATAAATAAATAAATAAATAAATAAATAAATAAATAAATAAATAAATAAATAAATAAATAAATAAATAAATTAATAAATAAATAGTAGTAATAGAGCTCTTTGTGAAGGAGCTCGTCCGGGAAAGTACTACCACCATACCTATGTCTGTCGCAAAGCTGCTGTTTCGGTTTGTGGTGCCCGGTTAATGGCAATAGGCTCGCCTCCTATTACTTGGGGCCAAAACATACCGGCGAACTTTGGGTGTACATTGGTACACCTCTGCCTAACCTTTCGGGGAATATAGGCGTGCTGGTATGTAAAATCATCAAATTACTTCTTCCGCCCTGTGTGGAGCAGCAGGGTGTGTCCTATCCGTGTTCCTCCTAATGCCCTTTGCGTCTCAGGGCTCTGGTGACTCTTTAGAACAAATTCCGCAACCCCGCCCGGCAGTGGGTACGTCAATACCTACGAATAAGTACTTACCAACTAAACAGTATTAATAATTTTCCGATTCCCAGTAAAATTAATTACGATCTGTTCACGATGACTGACTGCAAATCAAATACTGGGAATATAATTAATTATAACCAACCTGTTACATAATTGAAATTTAATCATTACCATTTCTAAATACAATTAATACATAATTTTGCTATTTCTGTCTGTTTATTAATTTAATTTACAAGCTGTTGCCCGCGACTTCTTTCGTGTCCAATCCCAAATCTATACTTATATTATCTATACTTATATTATAAAGCTAAAGAGTTTGTTTGTTTGAACGCGCTAATCTCAGGGACTACTGGTTGGAATTGGAAAATTCTTTTAGTGTTGGATAGTCCATTTCTTGAGGAAGGCTATAGGCTATGTAACATCACGCTACGACCAACAGGTGCTGAGCAGCGAGGGTGAAACCGCGGGGAACAGCTAGTTATTAATAACTAGCAAACTACCAGCGACTTCGTTCGCGTGGCTTATATCCCCCGCGTTAAGTTACGTCCTAGTTACTGCTCCGCTCCCGTGTGTCGTAGCGTGATGGTGAATAGCCTATATTACTTGGGAATAAGTAACTCTATCTGTTGGTTAAAAAATTGGTTAAGATCGGTCCAATAGTATATATAGGAGCTTATTCGGTACAAACAATTAAAAACCGCCACCTATCCGCGACTTCGTTCACGTGGGTATTTCACTTGCGCTAAGTTACGTCTTAGGTTACTGCTCCGCTCCCGTGCGTTGTAGCCTGATGTTATATAGCCACTCACAAATAACGTGACTTTCTATGAGTAAAAAAATTACAAAATCGGTTCAGTAGATCCAGAGATTACCCCCTACAACCTCACAAACTTTACCACAATCAAACGCACAAATTTTTCCAATGAATCATGCATTTAGAATGTTTCAACTGAAACGTTCCTGAAATTCCTGAAAGTTTTTACCAGCTACCAAGACTGGTGTCAAAACTCAGCTGATTCTATTCAGCCCTTTGAGCATAATAGAGTAAATTTTAACAACAACATACAAGCACGCCTGTACTCCCCGAAGGGTTAGGCAGAGGTGTACCTATGTACACCCACAGTTCGCCGGTATGTTTGGGTCCCATGTAATAGGGGCGAGTCTATTGCCATCAACCGGGCACAAATCGTAACTCCGAGCTGCTACTGAGAATTTCATAGAAAACCCCAATAACAGTTTTTGCTCGACCTGGGAATCGAACCCAAGTCCTCCAGCGTGGCAGTCGCGCTAAGAACCACTAAACCAACGAGGCAGTAAATAAATCGACCCAGGAAGTAAAAAGCTAATTTTATTCAATCCTCTTAGGATGAAAGAGTAACAAACATCCATCCATCCTCACAAACTTTCGCGTGTCGTAGTAGGATAGTAAGATAAGATAGGATATTAGATATTATTGGGATAGTAGGATATTATGGCACCATCACCATCACGCCTGTACTCCCCGAAGAGTTAGACAGAGGTGTACCAATGTACACCCACAGTTCGCCGGTATATTTAGGTCCCAAGTAATATGGGGCGAGCCTATTGCCATTAACCGGGCAGAAATCCAAACTCCGAGCTATATGAGGATATTATGCTTGGCTATTATTTTGTACAAGTACATATTAATCCCGGTCTTTGTTACCATAATTGGAAAGCGAAAAGCCAAATCATCCCCCTTGCTCTGACCTACATCTAAATACTAATATAATAAAGCTAAAGATATTTTGTATTAAGGCGCTAATGTCTGGGACTGACAGTCGGCTTGGAAAAGTTATTTTTGTATACGATAGCCAGACTCATAAGGACGCTAGACGTCTTGGCTTCGATTCCTAGGTCGGGCAAAAACTGTTATTGGGTTTTTCTATGAAACTATAGTAGCCTCTCGAAGCTAGGATTTGTGTCCGGTTAGTGGCAATAGACTTGCCATTAACATGGGAGCTAAACATCCCGGCGAGCTGTAGGTGTACATTGGTACACCTCTGTACACCTGTACCTCTGTACACACATTGATACCCTTCCTTGGATACAATCGTGATGGTGTGTGTCTATGTAGTATAGGCTATTATGATATCACCCTACAACACATGGGACCGGAGCAGTAACCCAAGACGTAAGTCGTGAAGTTGCGGGCATCAGCTAGTACCTCTACCAATGCAAGCAGCGTTGCTGTGTTCCGGTTTGAAGGGTGTGGGTGCCGGTGTAATTACAGGCATGTGAGACACTTCAACTTTGTCTCTGGGATGGCAACGCATCAGCAAGGCCTCTGGTATTGCAGATGTTTATAGGTAGCGGTGTCCACTTAACATCATGTGGGCTGTAGGCTTGTTTGCCATCCAAAGATGAATAAAAAAATAACATAGAACAAAAAAAGAAACATCATTATCATTGTACTGTACTTATCCAATGTTACTTGAGGTCAGCGCAACATGTTTTCTTCTTCCATTCCGTCCTGTCAACTGTCATTATGTAACTGACTCCCTCCTCTTTCATATAATTCTTCACACAATACATCCATCTTTTCTTTGGCCATCTTGTTCTTCATCCATCTATATTTTTGATCAGATGCGTTTCATCCCTCCTCTTCACTTGCCTTTACCAAGACAAACGGTACATTAATATTAGGTGGGCTGTCGGCTTGTTTGCCATCCAACGGCATAAAAAAAATGCTGATTCTATTTTTGATAATACCAAAAATAATTCAAGAAGTAGAACTCATCATGACAACAATGCGAAGCTTATTAATTTGCTCATTAACGTACCGATGGGCTCGTAAATTGATTTCATGATACGCGTATTGGATAAACCAGGGTTGTCGAATGTTTGGAATTAATACGATAATACGATAATCCATAATAAATTTAATTTGGATAACTATATTGAAAAAGGGTCGTTCTCAAAATATTCCGAAATTTATTAATTAAAAAGAAATAAAAGTATAATTTTTCTCTTTAGTAACCTAATTCTTCGTTACTCCTTATAAAATCAGCTATTTGCCAGTAAAAGTCCAGTCGAAATCGGTCTAACCGTTTCAGATTAGTCGGCACAAAAAATAGAAAAAAAAAACTTTTTTTTGTTTAATATAATTATAATAGCTGTTATCTGACACATCCTGAGTTCTTGACCCACTAAAAGTTAGACGAATTTGAACCTTCTGCAATTAGGAGTAGATAATTGTTATTCGATACGTACGAGTTTTACGAATTAAAACAACTTGTTCAAAGTAGGCAAAGTTATGCCATTTTGAGCTTTTGAATACATATTTTATACGAGCTTCATATATATATTTTGTAAATGCATTCATTTTGACATTACAAACAGACACACCAACATATTTTTTTATTTGCATGATAGACTAGCTATTGCCCGCGACTTCGTTCTCGTTTTGTTTATAAACATAACAATGATCTTATTAAAGGGACACATCTTTTTCTATATAATTAAAAAAAAGCTATATCTATATATGAAAAAAGCCTTAAGCCTAAACTACTCCTTATAACATTACCTATCTGAGTGAAAGTCCCGTCAGAATCGGTCCAGCCGTTTCAAAGATAAGCCGGAACAAACAGACAGACAAATAGACAGACACACGATAATTTAAAAGATTGTTTTTTTTATGTAAGTACCGTTTATATTGTCATATGCATTTAGTGAAAAGCTGTTAATTTAAAATTACAAACAGGCACTTCAATTTTATTTATTTGTGTGTATGTATGTGTATAGATTATATATATATACCATCACGCCTGTATTCCCTGAAGGGTTAGGCAGAGGTGTACCAATGTTCACCGACAGTTCGCCGGTATGTTTAGGTCCCATTTAATACGGGGCAAGCCTATTGCCATTAACCGGGCACAAATCCAAACTCCGAGCTGCTACTGAGAATGTCATAGAAAAACCCATAACATTTTTTGCTCGACCTGGGAATCGAACCCATGGCCTCTAGCGTAGCAGTTGCGCTTAGGACCACTAGGCCAACGAGGCAGTGTGTATGTACACGTATGTGTAAAGATTAATAGTGTGTTTTATTTTTGGGAACCCTGAGCGTACCATAGACAATAAACAGACTTACCGACTCATCAATCAGGGTATCAACGCTAACACTAACATTTCAACTCAATGTGTGCTCTATTGTACCTCGATCGTTAGGCTATCAATCATGTATGGTGTGCAGTTTGTTTCCCGACTGATGTAAAACAGTATTCTTTTGTAATAACTGATTTTTCGAGTGACTGACTACGTCCAGGTACGTAAAATTTATATTACCTGTCAGAGTTTAAAACTTTCCAATATTATGGAATAACGGTTATCTATGATTTAATATTTTTTGAAGTGTGCACTTTTTTTGGAATCAGTAAAAAATGTTAAACTCGCGTCAGGACACGTGACCCTGATCGAAAATTCGTAAGCGGCGTTGTGCACTTGTTTTGGAATGGGTAAAAAATGTTAAACTCGCGTCAGGACACGTGACCTGATCGAAAATCTTACGAATTTACAATAAATAAATATTGTATTCTATCACATAAATGATAGTACTTTTATACTGATAATTAAAGCAATTCGTGCAAAATTATTCCCTAACCATTCCAAAATATCAAAAATGCACAACGTTAATATTCAAGTTTTCACTTCTGCCGGCACTCCCGGAGTGCAACCCGCCGTTTTTTTTGTATTCTTTATTTTCATACATAATTATTATCATAGCTTAGTGGTTAACAGGTTCCTCTCTCCTAAGTTTTTGCAATGCCCGACAGGGTCCATAATGATTCTGTACTTTTATATTGTTAAGACCATTATGTACATTATGGAACGCAATAAATAATTGAGTATTGAGTATTAACACATTCGCCTCTTATACTGGGCAAATATCATTGACTTTTTCAATTTGTATGTACGGTGAACAAAAGAGATACAGACCGTCTAATATTGTTGAAGTTTTCTCTCAAACCAGGGATAGTTTTTAAATGAAATTTAATTTTATAAAAAAAACTGTTTATTTTCTATGAATAGAGACAAAATTTATTAAAAAACTTCTATTGGTTTTTAAAAAACTTTGAATTTATTAGGCGACCCTTGTTACTTATTTCTTTTGCTGACTGTACTTTCACATTTTATCTTGGTTATCATTGACATTAGTAAAGAAAAACATAGAAAAACTGGACTAATTTACAATTACTACAATTTAAAATACCTACTTAAATTTAAAATACCTTTATCTAAGCTAATTAAAATAATGTTAAAAAGAATAAGGGCGAGGTTAATAAGCGTTATCTCACTTTTTAAGTGAACTCCGAACCTTTTTCTGATACAAATTAAAAACCTTTGAGATCTTATCGCCCTTAAAAGTCAATTAAGAAAGTCGGTGAAGTACGGAAAGAGCACTCCAGGTACCTTTAATAATATTTACAGGCTTTTTATTTTTGGCACGAGTACGTAGAATGAAGTTCAAGGTACGCGTCTATTTTTTTGTGGAGATACCCTCAGGGGGACCCTCCGTCTGGGAAGAACGGGGGGTTATGTCGGACTTTTACCGTTAAACCCCAGTATTCGCTTGCCGTATGATCCGCGCTACTGGTATTGAACCCCCCCCCCCCCCCCCCCATTGTCAAGTATATCTGCAACCGCACATTCCACTAGAGACTCGAAAGGAACACTGCGGGCCTCCTCCATTTAAAAATATTAAATTTTCAGTACGGGAACATTGCCAAGCTACCAGTGGCTCCTATGAAAGGCTTGATTCATTATGCGCCGTTTTGAATCAAACCCTTGATCCAAAGGGCCAACGAGAACCTCCTTAGCTGTTAATTGAGGTGTTGGCCACCATTATCTTTCTGTCGGTCGGTCTGTTTCTGTCTGTCGGTCGGCGCAACATATTTTTTCTTTAATTCCATCCCATCAACAGTCCTGATATCACTGACTCCCTTCTTTTTCATATCATTCTTCACACAATCCATCTAACTTTTCTTTGATCAAACTTTTTCTAATAGGTATACCTACTCATTCCTTAATTATTTTAATTATTGGGATTAGAAATACAATCAGTAAATTACACAAAAGTATATTCTTTACCATGATGGTGATTTAAAAATACCTTCTTTATATAATATTATTAAATCTTGACAGGTTCCATCTTAAAATAATTACCTACTTACAAAAAAGCAAACTGTAGCAACACAATAGTGTAGTTAGTGAGAAGACTCATCAGGCTCAATTGTAACGCAGCGTCTAAGTAGAACAGACCACACACACGTATCTTGCTGAACGATGCTCGGTGCAAGCGCAGGACGTTCTTGCATAACCTTTTCACATGATCTGTGGGACATTATAATCATAACATTAGGTATAATTGAATGTGTGTCTTTTTACACCCGTTTCTTAAAATAAAGACTGCTATGAAAAACCTGCTTTCAAAGTCAAAGTCAATTTATATAATAAAAGGCATTTCAATTAGACCATTTACAGGCACTTTTGAATGTCAAGAAGTTACAGTTTAAAGTTGAAGCTAGTTGCTCGTTCCAAAGCGTAGATCTCTATGGAGAAGAACGAGCAAGAAACTCCATGGACACTCTTTTTCTTCAATTTGGTTTTACAAAATCTTGGTTACAATATTCATGTTGCTTCTTTATGTGAAAACAATGAAGGTGAATAACTTTGAACGATAGACTTGGGAATGAGGTTATAAGAGAACGTTATTGGCTGATTGCGGCTGTGGTTTGACCATAGTTGATCTATTATGAAGAGAACGTTGCAGAGTAAGTAAGAGGATGGCGGATGACGGCGTGCTTTTATGACTAGATGTATGTGCGTGGAGAAAGCGAAAGTAGTATGTGAGGATCGTAGCAGGTGGCAGGTGGCGTTCTGTGGTTTCTGCCTACCCCCATGGGAAAAAGGCATGAGTTTATGCATGTATGCTGTGAATGAAGATATTAAAGGAGAGAAATAACAAACCTGAGCAAGTTGACTTCAGAATAAGTGCGCAAGTATCTTGAACACTTTGGAGAGCTAGGTAGAACTTCTCGGATTGCTTGGTCAGTATCGTTTGCCACGTCAAATCCTTTACAATGCAAAATGAAACGTAGAACGAGAGCAGTGTGGTTGTATCCTGTGAAAATCAAAGTCAAAGAATTAGTTTGGTTTGAACCAGACATTTTTGAAATATCAAGAAGTCAGCTAGTTAGTCTGGCTATACAATTATTTTTTACGCGCGGGTATCGAACCCGCGACACGCAGCGCAGTAGTTAATCTGTCAGCCTCTGCACTAAACGTGTTACCGACATTAAAAAAAAATCTCCCGACTTAATTTCGGTCACAGTAGCCAATTTAACTGGGGACTATCCAAGGACGCAGAACAAGTTATACTGCACAAGTGTGTGCACAAACACAGGTGTACTTTCCTTTTTCCTCATTCTCATAGTCCAATAGCACAACAATACGACGTTACCGGTGAGAGATCAAGAAATAGCCAACGGATTTACGTGCTTTCTAAGGCATGGGTGTGTCACACTACCAATTTCCAAACTTTTACACTTTTACAGTACCAATTTCTAAACACCAATTTACAGACTGCTACTGAGAAATTCCTTCGACTCTATTTGTCGAAGGAATTTAATCGAACCCAGGATGCCATGCTCAGCAACACGCACCGTTCAAAGACTTTTGTTTGGACTTAAAAGATGTTATTTTAAAAGTAAACTTACCATGTTATTTTTCTCTACATCTTTTTTAAACGTATCAATTGCGATTTGAATGTAACTTAGAGAAAGGGTGAATGCTTCTATAATATGGAATAGTATCTAAAAAGTGAAAAAAAAAATTTGTTGAAGTAACAGAAATTAGTTCTGAAAATGGTTAAAAAAATACGTTTCTCATGGGGTTCGAAACGGTTAATCAATCAGAAAAGATTAGCGGAGGAGTAAAAAAAACATAATTTCCACTTCCCTCCAAACAAGCAGGAGACAGAACAGAACAACGACGACGAACGCAAGGATAGTTTGGATTTGGATAGTCACGGCCTCGTGTAGCTATACCTCGGTTACTGCTCTGCTCCCGTAAATCGCAGCGTTATGTTATTGCCTATAAACTTCCTCAATAAACGGGCTACAAAACGCATACAATTTTTTCCAAATCGGCCCATTAGTTCCGGAGGTTAGCGCGTTTAAACAAACAACCAAAAATACTCTTCAGCTTTATAATATTAGAAAAAAATATAAAGTACTTACTAATTGCTGAAATCCAACTTTATAAAAGCCATAACATTTTAATATATCAGCGTAAGCTTGGAAATAATGTTTACCATTATTTTCTGCTTCATTATTGTCCAATTCCTGGCAATCAAAAACTTGCCTAGTCCATAGAAGGACTTTATTTTCCAACAATTTGATGATTCGCGTGGCGTAGAAAATGTTAAAATCGAAAACGAGCATGAGATAACAAATGTAGATGGTGTAGAAAGGAATGCCAAGTTGAATATAAATGTAAGTGCAGATAAATACATGAGAACCCATAATTATTCCAAGAATCCAATTCCAAGTAATAAAACGTTTAATACTGCCTTCATCGTTAAGAAATCTATGCACATTTTGAAACGTAAGAACAAATTCTATGGAACTTTTCGTCTGAACAATGCCGACGATGAAATTCATAGCGAAACCCAAACAATAGAAAACGCAGTTACAACAATTAAAAATATACATAACAGTAGTGTAGCCTAGGTTTTCTTTGTTCAAGCCTATTAGATAGGTGCTGAGTATAAATAAAAACATGAATACAAATGTTCCAATCAATGAAAGAAAATTTGAGATGAAGTTATTCGGAGATATAAAGTCGTTTTTGATGCGGTATTTTGGACAGAACATGATATATTGCATTAGGTTCAAAGAGTTAAACATTGATTGCACATCATTATCCACCATATAGTTTGAAGAACATTTTTCTGATATTATTTTTCCAATTAAAATTCGAAGTGACTTCATTTTAAATATGTCCTTTCTTATACACAAGTCATACAGTAATCAATTGTAAAATGAAATCATCCACGTCAATTGGAAACTTATTACTTTAATAGGTTTGACTGGTAAATAAATATTAAATATATACAAGGTATAAAAAGACACATTGCGTCACGTCACCTACGCATTTTATGTATCAAACATTGAGTAGAAATATTTTTTGGGAAATTACTTTTTTTTATTATGCTTAATGTTGATGATGGTAAAGACGTAGCATACAGTCTGGGTGGGGCTGGTTCACAAGTTCAAGGTCGGTCAGCTCGCTACGGAGAGGGCAATGGGGCAATTTTGACGGGCCTGTTGGTCTAGTGGTTAGTGGCCCTGACTGCTAAGCCGGAGGTCGTGGGTTCGACTCCCGCCCAGGACAAACTTTGTGTGATGAGCACGATTGTTTGTTCTGTGTCTGGGTGTGATTTTATCTATAATATGTATGTATTTATAAATTATATAAGTATGTATATCAGTTGTCTGGTTACCATAACACAAGCTCTGCTTAGCTTGGGATCAGATAGCCGTGTGTGAGTTGTCCCAAGATATTTATTATTTATTAATGCTTGAAGTTTCTCTGATGGACAGAATTCCTAATTAAGTCATCTGACAGAGAACTAAAGTCACCGACTTTGCTCGCAGAATTAGGAAGCTGAAGTGGAAGTGGAGTGAGTGGAGTGGTCATGTCTGCAGACGGACAGATGGTCGGTGGAGCAAACACGTGTTGGAGTAGAAACCACGTTTAGGAAAACGAATTGTGGGACGCCCTGCTGCACGGCGGACCAACGATTTTAAGAAAGTGGCGGGCAACGGATTGATCCGTGCTGCCCAGGACCGGGATGGTTGGCACTCTTTGAGGGAGGACTACGTACAGCAGTGAACAGATGTAGGCTGATATGATGATGATGAGCATAAAGTCGCGACAGATGGAGGAAATAGAGGAAGGCTTTTGCCCAGAAGTGGGACAGTATGGCTAGTTATAATATTTTATTTTTTATAATCTGAATTTTCAATTTCTTGAACTGCGTCACAAAGAGGACAAAATTAATTGGAATTATAAAAATGCGAACTGTAGCAACACAACAATATAGTTAGTTATTAGACTAGTCAGACTCAAATGTAATGCAGCGTCTAAGTAGAACAGGCCACACACACTTATCTTGCTGAACGATGCTCGGTGCAAGCGCAGGACATTCTTGCAAAGCCTTTTCTCATCATCTGTGAAACATTAAAGAAAATATCTTACTCACCTAAGACTATTTTGTGTACTCATATTATTTTTTATAGGTTGTATTTCAAATCACTATCATCTTTCAATGGGTAAAATACTTATGAATATAAATTACATTTGTGTTCTGATTGACTCCAAATTATTAAAAGAAAAATCTGCTGGTTTATATTTTTTTTTAATTCTTGAATAGAAAAAAAAAAATTGTCTCATTGTATATTTTTTTTCCAGGTATTCGTTTCTTGTCCCATATACTTTGTAATATTTTTGAAAGTTCCTTAAGTCGACTTGCCGTAGCAGTTAACAGGTAGAAATCATTAGGGAAAGCGTAAGGGAAAAGCGCTATGCCTCCTCTCTTTTTCGGATGTCAAAGGCATAAAAGTTGTAAATGTGAAAATAAACATCTTGTATTACTGGACTAGCCTGACGCAGGTCCTCACCGGACACGGATGTTTCGGGAGGTTCCTGCACCTCCTCGGGCGGGAGGAAACGCCCGGGTGTCACCATTGTGAGGATCGCCCCGAGGACACGGTGGAGCATACTTTGGCGGTGTGCCCTGCTTGGGCTGAGCACCGCCGAGTCCTCGAGGCGGCCATCGGCGGCGGCGCCCTCTCGCGTCCGGCACTGGTCCAGGCCATGGTCCGGAGCGAGGGGGAATGGGAAGCAGTCGCCTCCTTCTGCGAAGCTGTAATGCTGGAGAAGGAGGCGGCGGGACGGGAGAGGGAAAGGAGGGTCCCCCGTCCCAGCGGCCGCCGCGGTAGACGATCCGGGCGTCGGGAGCCACGTGACGACTCCCGGCCACCGTAGACGCGGGTCTGTGGACGGTGAGCAATGGGTAGCTCACCGTCCGTACGTTCACTAGCGACAGACCGTGTCGACGGCGCGTTCGTGTTCCACGCGCGCCTCAAAGAGATGTCACTGAGGGCCGATGCCTGCCGGGGCTGCGGGTTGTTCGAAAGAGATACCGCGCCCCCGGAACGCAAAGGGCACATGAAGGAACATAGACGGGTTTTAGTCAGTAAAAGTCTGACACTCCCTCCCGCCCCGCCCAGGGCGGGGGAAGTTGTTTGATGATTTCCCGTCTATAAAAAATAAAAAAATAAAAAAAAAATTACTGGACTAGCTCATATACTTTCACCCCTTAAAAGACTAGTCTAGTGAATTAAAAAGCATATTGTATATAACACTAAACGGGTTTAACCTGAGCAAGACTTCAAAATAAGCGCGCAAGTATCATGAACACCCTGGACGGCTAAGTAGAATTTCTCGCATTGCTTGATCAATACCGTTTGACACAAGAATTTCTTTGTCACCCAAATTAAGAAAATCACTGACCCCATCGTTGCCCTAACCTGCAACAAAATAATAGGTATTTATTAATTTCATACATAAACTCACGCCTTTCTCCCATGGGGGTAGACAGAAACAACAGAACGCCACCTGCTACGATCCGTACATACTCCTTTCGCCTTGTTCACGTTCATACATCGGATCATACAAACAAGTTGGTTGCGAGTACTGCGCCCTCAACTAGCAGGTGGAACAGCAGGTGGCATTCTGTGGTTTCAGCTTACCCCTTTAGGAAAAAGTCGTGATGAAGGTGTATTGATTGTATATGTATTTATTTTCAATTAAAAAATCGATCAATTTTATGCGTCTAGTCGAAAAATAGTTGCATCACTAAACTTCATGACAAATAAAAGAAAAACAATACTCACTTCGTTGTGAACCATTACGGCAGTTCTTATCATGTCAATTATACATTGAATGTTAAGTAGACTGTGGATTAATACTTCTACAATGTTATAGAGTATCTGAAAAACGATAAACTCAATAAGAATTTTCTTAAGTAAGTATTTTGTCAAGCCATAAGCTCTCTTGTTTCGATTCGAGTCATGTCAGTTTAACGCAGTCTTTTGCTGGGAATGTAGGTAGTACTACAAATCGCAACACATTTAAGGCTATTTGCTTGTCACGTATTGAGAAGCTCGTGGCTAAATAATTACAGCCGCATAGACCGATCTTCCGGGTTAAGCCACGCTTGCCGAGGTTGGTCTGTGGATGGGTGACCATTTACTATAGCGAGTTTCCTCCGTGCCTCGGAAAGCACGTAAAGCCGTTGGTCCTGGCTGTCATTTGTAGATCTTTGACAGTCGTTACTGTTAATCAGAAGCTCGAAAGTCTGACAACCAGTCTTACCAAGAGTATCATTACCCATTACTGGGTTGTGGAGGTCTGATAGGCAGTCGCTCCATGTAAAATACTGATATTCAGCTGCATCCGGTTCGACTGGAAGCCGACCCCAACATAGTTGGGAAAAGGCTAAGCAGATGATGATGCTTGTCACGTATTGTGCATTTCTTCAAGGTGTCCATTGGGTCTACGGGGCAACTTGTCCCTTGCCCACTGTTACTTTAGTTTTATTAGTTTTATTCCTGGAGATTTTATTGCTTATTTTTTCCAAATTATTTTCAAGCTAAGCTATCTCTCCATCAAGAGTATTTGGTTTTTAGGACTAACTCCATACGTGCTCCGTCATGACGTATAAAATCAGTTGCAATTACTACTAACAGTTCATCTATTTATTTATTTTTTACTATTTCACTTCTAATACTTACGAACGGCTGAAAACTTTTTTTATAAATGTCGTAACACTCTAATATTTGAACGTAAGCCTTAAACATTCTTGTACTATTATTTGCTCCACGCGTGTCTTCCGTTTCTTGAAGATTTACATTTTGTGTATTCCACAGTACCACTTTATTTTCCAAAATTTGAATGATTCGTATGATATGAACACTATGGAAATCGAAAACAATCATAATATAGGAAGCGTATACAAAATAGAATGGTACACCCATCTTTACGAGTAAGCTAGTGAAAATAATGATGTAATAACTTAGTATGCCTACTACAATAATCCAATTCCAAAAGACAAAGTCGACAATACTGGTTTTGTCGTTAAGGAATCTGTGTACTTCTTGGTAAGTAAGGACGAACTGGACACTGCTTTTGCTTTGAAGCATCCCCATAAAGAAATTTAAAGCGCACCCAAAACAATAGAAGAAACAGTTATAAATGGACATGTAAAACATATAATCACTGTGACGAAGACTTTTTTGGTTTATGAGTACGATAGAGGTACAGTGAACGAATCCACACATGAAGATTATTGTTGCAATAATTGAAATGATGTTGGAGATGAGGCTGTTCGGAGTGATAATGTTATCTTTGATGCGATATTTAGGACAGAACATGATATGCTGCATCAGATTCAAAGGCAAGAGCATCGACTGTACATCTTTGTCCACCTTATTGTTAGAGACAACATTCACTGAATTAGTTTGGCCGATTTTTCGAAATGTTTTCATTGTTCTTAACATGAGCAGTTTGTAGCTCTTCCGTACGCAAGTAATATAGTAATCGATGGTAAATGTATTACTACAATTCATAAGCAATTCATTATGATAATCATTTTTAGAGCATCAGTTTTCATTCAAAATAAAATAAACAATTAGTTTTATGAATTTAGTTGAACAAAGTAGTACGCCGTGAAATTAGTTCTTATAGTCTTACCCTTTAGTCTTGTGGCTATAAACGAGACTTCTGAAAGTAGAGTCTTCTGTTCATTTTTCTGGTCGGCGATAGTAATGTTGGAATTTCCTAAAAGGGATTTGTCAGTAGCAGTTCGTAGTTTAAAAGTTGGTGATATGACACCTATGACATGGGAAAAGGCTCTGCAAGAACGTCCTGCGCTTGCATCGAGCATCATTCAGCAAGATATGTGTGTGTAGTCTGTTCTACTTAGACGCTTACTTACAATTGGGTCTGATGAGGCTCCTGACTGACTGTTCTGTTGTGTAGCTAAAGTTCACGCTTTTATAATTAAAAATATCTGGATTGTCAGTATTGTTTTAAACTGCCAGTTTCGATCTAAATCGCAAAATTCTATTGGCAATTCTACCAAATACTTCGAGTATAAAGATGCTTGTTTTCTTTGTTGCGCTTTGTTCGCCTTATCCAATATAATACAGTTATTTAATATGTACGTACCCTGATCCGATACTTTCTCAAAATTTTTCCTGCGACGTTTCAGGTGTAGTACCTAATACTCGTTAAATTAATTAATTACTAAAACATTTATGTTGGGTTAGTCAATTTCATATTTCTAGTTAATTCACCGTACTATCGACATTATGTATCGCTCGCGTGTAAGGAAACTACGGGCCATGATGGAGATATTTCGGAATAGGAAAACAGCCTTAGAATTTTATCATGAGCGTACTGTGGATCAAGATGTGCAGTCCTTGTTTTTCTCTTTGAATCTGTTACAGTACATAACGTGTTGCCCGAAATACCGCATCAAAGATAATATTATCACTCCAAATACTCTCATTTCTAGTTATTCTTCAATGTTTTTAACACTAGTATTAATGTTTCTAATTATACTTTGTAATTATTTGGTTTCTTTGAAAAGAGAGATGCTTGGACATACGTCTTTAACTTATGCAATTTTTTTTAAAGACAATATCTTCTATTGCTTCGGTTTTGTAATGAACTTCGTTATTGGAATAGTGCAAACCAAAAACCACGTCCAGTTTGTCTTAACTTTTCAAAAAGTGCACAAATTTCTCAATAATGGAACAAGTTTCAAACGCTTCATCATTTGGAATTGGATTCTTGGAATTGTTACTCTGAGTTATTATTTCATTATTTTCACTTATTTTATTCTGATAATGAATGCATCTTTCGATTGCGTCTATAATGGCTACATGATGGTCATTTTCGATATGAATATAATTTATGCCGCACGAGTCATTACATTGTTGAAAAACAAAGTCTCATTATGGAATGACCGAGTCTTAAATTCACGAGAAATGCGAGATATTCACGGAGAACATTTTAGCGAGAAAATGTTTGAGACTTATGTTCATATATTAGAATGTTATGATATCTATAAAATTGGTTATCAGCAACATGTAAGTACTAGACAAGAAACTTTATTGTTTAAGCCTATGTTTCATATAAATCAAAGTAGGTACTGGCCAGTTTAAAATAGCGCCACTGACAGAAAAGGTTTATGGACATGTGAAGAAGAGAGATGAGACGGATGTGACTAAAAGAGTTCTGAATATTAATTTAGATGACCGGAGAAGAAGACGGAGGCTAAAGACAAGATGGATAGATTGTGTGTTGTGAGTCATTGATAGCATTACGGTTGACAGGACGGCATGGAAGAATAAAACGTTTTGCGCTAAATCCAAGTAATATGGGATAAGGACAGGAAGATGATGATGAAAGTGCTGACACGTTTCTTTATAGTTCTTGTACAAGCCGTAAAAAGACATAAATATCATTCATTTTTAAACTTCGATTCGATTTTTAAACTTCTATAATTTTGTAATTTTCAGACGCTGTTTCACATTATAGAAATAGTTAATCGTACTCTAGGTTACACACAAGTGACAATTGAATCGTTTAAAAATCGCTCAGTAATTAATAATATGGTGAGTCCTATTTCATAATAACCAACCTTTTGGTGACATCTTTGTGGTGTCACAATTCGTTGATGCATTTATTTCCATATAAAAAAATACTTAAAAATAACAACCTAGGAAAAGCCAAAGAAGGCCAAATTGGCCAGAGAGGACAACGCTTTGGGATGAGTGGAAGGGAGACCTTTGGTCAGCGGTGGCGTAATACAGGTTGGATGAATAAAAACGTGTTAAGGCTCGAGCTACTATAAAATCCTGGTTAGAATATTATTCTTGTCGCTTCTATGATCAACTTGCCAAGTCTTGCTTAACATTTATTTATCGATCCCCGTTTCTGTTTTGCTTTGCCTTAGCTTCTAGTCCCTCATTCATCATCATCATATCAGCTACAGGACGTCCACTGCTGGACATAGGCCTATTTCATATATTTCTTAAAGGATCAGTTTAAAGCTGCCTGCATCTAGCGTCTTCTTGTGGTCTTATTCAGATCGTCTGTCGATCTTGTGGGTGGACGTCCCTCATTATAGTAGTAGAATTACCATTATAATATTATATTATTGAATTGTATTCTTATTAGTAGTATTATTATTCGATGATGGCCCAGTGGTTAAGGCGCATGCCTCTCTTGCACTAGGTTGTGGGTTCACAACCGAGCATGGGCAAGTACCAATGTGACTTTTTCTAATTCATAATATGTACTTTATAAGTTTATCTTGGACATCACTGACATCGGTAACCATGTCAGAGGCCCTCGAGGCGGTTTAGAAACTCTGACACTAGGGTGTGTGGGGTCGTAAAACCCTACTGCCCGCACGATAATGAAGTAGAATTATACGTTTTTTTGTTACAGGGTCGACTGCTACGCTAGAGGTCCTGGGTTCGATTCCCGGGGCGAGCAAAAAGTGTTGTTGGGTTTTTCTATGAAATTCTCAGTAGCAGCTCGGAGTTTGGATTTGTGCCCGGTTAATGGCAATAGGCTCGCCCCCTATTACATGGGACCTAAATATACCGGCGAACTGTGGGTGTACATTGGTACACCTCTGCCTAACCCTTCGGGGAATACAGGCGTGATGGTATATATATTGTTACAGGGTGTAACAACGATATGGTTGCTATCCGTTATAAGTTGGTCGACGAAAGATTTGATGTGGCAAATAATGTTGACTCACCAATGTGAGAAATTCTACTTAGCCATCCAGGGCGGTCAAGATACTTGCGCACTTATTCTGAAGACAACCTCCTCCGGTAAGTTTTACTATATACGTTTGAATGGATTGAATGAGCGAGAATTAAAATTTAATTGACCTTTTTACACCTAAAGTTGTACCTACCGTGTATTGTCATAATAATGTATTTTTTTACAGATGATGACAAAAGGCTATGCAAGAACGTCCTGCGCTTGCACCGAGCATCGTTCAGCAAGATACGTGTGTGTGGTCTGTTCTACTTAGACGCTGCGTTACAATTGAGTCTGATGAGCTTTCTTACTAACTACATTGTTGTGTTGCTACAGTTTGCATTTTTGTAAACCTGGCTTCAATAAATCGATTTTGTGGATAGTCAGAATTGTAATTTCAGAATTTTTACTACTTATAAATGTGAAAGTTGGGATGGAAAGATGTTTGTTACTCAATCACTTGAATGGCTAAACGGATCTAGACATAATTTGGCACAGATATAGATTGTAGTCTGGAATAGGTACAGTGGCGACCAAAAATGCATACCCAATCTCAAAACGTATTAGGTTGACGTTTAGTTTGACTTACGACCTTTTACTTTCAAGAATAGACACATGTATCATTGTTGTGAATGTAGTTCATAATTTCAACGTTTCTACATGAGACAAGATGGTCTAGCGGTTAAGCGCGCCCAGTTGACGGCGTTAATCAATGAGCCGCGAGTTCGAATCTCACATTATATTTGTCTTTTTGTTTTTACTCAATTTGAAGAAATGGACAGAAATATAATATTCTTTATCTTGTTCGCTTTGTTCATTCGTAAATTTAAAAGGGTAGTCATAGAAAACTAATAAAGAATTTAGATTTCTGTGAGGTAGACATGAGTTTTGTGCATATTTAACTTGATTGGAATGAGCGTTGTCATTTGGTTGTGGTTGTTGGTTAGTAACGAGTGATTTAATAGATACTCGTAGTGGTATTGTAATTATTCTCGAAACGCAGGCAAATAATATTACTGAGGCGAGGGCGACTATTATTGGGCTGCATAAAAGTGGTCCCAATTAATATCTTATGAAACCTGACTGAATGTGAGTATTATATTAACGAATTGTAAATTAAACTTTTATTTGAAATTTACACCTAAGATACCTAAAATTATTTGGTGGCATTTCGATTAATACTTATTATTGACTAGCTGTTGCCCGCGGCTTCGCTCACGTCAGCCTTAGTGTTACTTAACCAATTAAGGATTGAATACTATGTCTTCATAGTCTTCCAACTGTCAAATGGTTTCTAAGGTTAATAATAGTTACGACTGTGGGTTTTAGAAATACTTATTATTGATTTTTAAATATATAATGACGCCAAAAAAAAATGTGTTTATTATGGAATTTATAAATAAATAGTTTTAATATATTAAAATTTGTTATATTAAATAAATATTATTAAATTATATAAAAAATTAAGTCACTTTAGTATTTGGTTATAAATGCCTAATATTACTTTTTTTGTTGTTTTAGAGGAATACTATTATTAGTCTCCGGAGCAAGAAATACGAGGAAGAGGATAGATAGCCTATCCTACCTACTCAACAGCGAAGTGGATTAAGTTTGGTGGTTTCGCACTGGATAACATACTGTTAAATACAACAACAGCTGCATGGCTTGCATCATAAACCAGAAAAAATACGTTTCGTTTTTAATATGTGGGGATGGCGTGCAACAGTGCTACTTATGAAGAAGTATTAGACGGTGTTATGCAACATTTAATAACCTGGATGTTTTAGTTTTATTAATTAGACGGTGTAACTAAATATTTAGTCATAATTATATTATATATTCGTAGATAGTTATTTAATGATCTTAAATTGAGGTTTAGTTTCAATCTTCTTTTCATCAAGAAAACGAATTATTAAACTATTACCTCACTAAGTTTATTGTGACGTTACATAAAAAAAACCTGTTCATAAAGTCTGAATTATAGTTTAGTTTTCAATTAACTCTGCTGAATACCAATTCAGAAACTTAATACGTGGGCATCACCAAATTTATTTGTGTTATTAAAATATCCTTCTCTTATTATGTTATTATGAATTTTATTGACTAAGTGGGTATTCAACAAAAAATATTATGAACAGTTACAAGAGAACTTCTTTTATTTCGGTAGGAATGTGACGTTACAATTCTCATAAGTTTGTTAATTTTAAAAATAAATTTTTGTTATCACACAGCACGCCTTTTTTTCCTACTTCCAATTACAAAAAGTTAAAATAAAATCACATAAAAAGTTAAATAAATAATACAATAACTAATATTTGCTTCTTATAAAAAATAAATAACAAGCATGAATACGTAATAATTCAACATAAACCTAAAAAGATTTTGCCTAACATTATTATGGTTAACACACATAGTATAAGATTTGAACTCGGAATTCAATGATCGTAAACCCTTTCTTATCCAAACCAGCTACCAGGACATGTAATAATTATGCGAAATTTAGCAATGCAATGGTAAGAATACGTCGCGCGTCGGGTAGGACTCGTACGGTAAACAGAAATATAATGCCATTTCGCGTAGTGCGACGATGGTTCATTAGTGTGTGTTATCTGTGGAATGTTGAGACATCACTCGTAAACACACATGCGCACGCGCTGACTGGATCGCGCCCGTGTTCATAGGAAAGTGAACCTTAGCGTGGGTATGCATTTCTGAGCGCTTACTGTACCTACCGTAGATGATACCGTAGATCATGGTAGGAACCGTAAACTTTTCCAGGATAAAAAGCAGTATATGGATACTACTTTTATCCTGGAAAAATCTCCGGTTCCCGTGAAATAATATGTTATTTATGACGCGGGCAAACACCAGCTATTAATTTTGTTTCAAATTTTCATTCCAGGCATTTGAAATAAGAGGTGTCAGCACATAGAAGGGGCCACTAAGGGCCAAGGCCTGCCGGGGCTGCGGGTTGTTCGAAAGAGATACCGCGCCCCCGGAACGCAAAGGGCACATGAAGGAACATAGATGGTTTTTAGTCAGTAAAAGTCTGACACTCCCTCCCGCCCCGCCCAGGACGGGAGGGGTCATTTGATGATTTTACCATCTTTAAAAAAAAAAAAAAAAAAAAAAAGGCATTTGAAATAGTATCTAACTTGCCGCTCTTAGACCCTAATGCTAATATGGTTCATATTTGTGTAACCAAATTCATGAAAGTAATTGGTAATCTATCGATCCTTTTAAATTTAAGTACCTGCTATTCTAATGAATTTCGTAGATATGAATAGTCAATACATTTATCATCTATTATTGAATCACTTGTTAGTTGAATTTGAAACCGTTCATGTTGAGAAAAATGAAGACATATAGAGGAATCGATGAAACTGAGCCAGTGAATGATGTCTCTAACAATAAGTTGGACAAAGATGTACAGTCGATGCTCTTGCCTTTGAATCTGATGCAGCATATCATGTTCTGTCCTAAGTATCGCATCAAAGATAATATTATAACTCCTAACAGCCTCATCTCTAACATTATATCAATGATCATGACGCTAGGATACATATTTTCACAAATGTATGGTATATACTATTTAGTTTTATACAAAGAAAGTGTAAAATTAATTGCTTCCGACTATTTGGCTTATTTTTACGGTTGTTTCTTTAATTGCTTCGGTTTTGTTATGAATTGCGTGATCGGAGTAATTCAAACCAAAGACCATGTTCAGTTTGTCTTGACTTTTCAAAAAGTGCACAGATTTCTTAATAATGGGACCAGTTTCAACCACTTCATTGTTTGGAATTGGGTTTTTGGAATCCTTGCTCTCAGTTATTATGTCATTCTTTTTACTTATTGTACTATTAAGCTAGACATAGCCTTTGACGTTGCCTATGTCTTCTACCTTATGGTTATGTTCGATTTCAATATAATTTATGCCTTCCGAGTCATTGTGATGTTAAAAAATGAAGTAATCCTTTGGAATGTGAAATTGTTGAATTTGCAAGAAATGAAAAACACGAGCGAAGAACATTATTGTAAAAACGTTTATCAGACTTACGTTTACATACTGGAGTGTTATAACATTTATAAAATTAATTTTCAACCATTTGTAAGTATTTTAGTTCAGTATTTTGCTTCTAAGATATGTTCAGGAATTGTGTTAACATTATGTTGTATTTTTTAGTATTATTGGGTGGCAAACAGGCCTGCAATACCAGTGGCCTCGCAAATGCCTTGCCATCCCAGAGACGAAGTTGAAATGTCTCATGTGCCTGTAATTACACCGGCACCCATACCCAAATTTTTGTGTAACACAATATCTGAATATATTTTTCCAGCCTTTTTAGCACTTGCCCCATTGACAGTGATGCGAATGAGATTGTTTGATGCCATCTAAACATCTTCCTTACTTTTTTAAATGGTTCATACTTTGTTGTTTTATTATTTGTTAAAACGTTTAGGTTAATTATTTTTAATAATTACAATGTTATTTTTTTAACAAAATCGTATACCGGTTTTCTAATTTTTTTAGTTGCTCTTCCATATTGCAGTATTGGTCAATTCTCTGTGTTACAGTCAAGTAGCAATTGAAACGTATAAAAGAGGCTTAATGAACAACAGCATGGTGAGTGTTGTACTATATCTGTTCGTATTTGGCAATAATTATGTAATCAGTTTATACAATTTCATCTTCGTCAAATTCAAGGAGGTAAATATGCTAATGATTCTTAATATGAGTCAATAAAAAAATTTAAAAAAAATGGTAGGTGGTTTTTGAAATTGAGAAAGCCATCTTGCCGCTGGGTTTAAGCACGTGGGCCGATGAACCCACACGCACACAGGGATAAGTTGCATTCACATATTCATAGTCACGTGCACTTGGTTCTGTACTTTAAAAGATGTGTATTTTGAAATATTGTTAAACATAAACCACAAAAAAACGTATTTAATAATATATGTCTTTCATATCGACCTCCTTAGTTACCCGTCTTGAATATCGACCTAAACCATCCAAGATCTAAACGAGGCCAATGATAGAGCTGTACAGGTTGCTTATACTGGTCGAACAAAATTTGAAATTTGAAAAAAAGGAGAATATAAACCTCCTGAAATTTGACGAGGATCAAAACTAGACCTTGTATATAATGACAGTAGTACTAATGTAGCTTTTTTATAGGATGAGACCATTACACGGATGCTGTCCGCTTCAAGTTGGTTAATAAAGGATGTGGCGTGGCAAGCATTAATGATCTTGCACTCTGAGAGATTCTACTTTGCTCTCCAAAGTGTACAAGATACTTGTGCGCTTATTTTGAAGTCGACTTGCTCAGGTTTGTTATTTCTCGCTTTCGTTCTTTTTATTTACTTTTAGTCTTTTGTTAGGTCTAAGTTTCGCCTTAAATTGTTTTTTTTTCCAACGTTGCTGAGAATTTGTGCTACAACAGTCAGATCCAGGACTATTCTCATCATCTTTCTGCCCTTATACTATGTTACTTGGGGTCGATGCAACACGTTTTCTTCTTTCATTCCACCTTGTCAACCATCATGATATCTGACTCCCTTCTCTTTCACATCATTCTTCACACTATCCATTCATTTCCTTGGCTTCCATCTTTCCCTCCATCCATCCACATTTATATTCATATTTTTTTGCCATATAAGTTACAATAAGTCATTCTATACTATTAGGAAAGCTAAATAGCATTGGCATCACTGCCAAAGCTTATAAAGTATTCGAATCTTATCTTGCAAACAGGCATCAGGTAGTGAAAATTGACAAATTTGAAAGTACCGCTGCTGAAGTAGTATGCGGAGTTCCACAGGGATCGGTTTTAGGACCGCTGCTTTTCCTAATTTATATAAATAATATAAGTAATGTTGGGTTAGCGGGGCATATCTCACTGTACGCAGATGACACGTGTCTTTTTTATTTTGGCCATTCCATACATAACGTTATTACTGAAGCACAGCAAGACCTTCATATCTTAAATACATGGCTTAAGCAAAACTTACTGACTATTAATGTTAGCAAAACCGCGTACATAATATTTTCTCCGAAGAACAAAAAGATTCCTGCCTTCACTCCCCTTACGATAGATGGCCAACAGTTGTTGAGATCAAACCATGAAAAATACTTAGGTCTGATTTTGGATAGTAGACTGACATTCAGGCCACACATTGATTACGTAAGAAGCAAATTGATCCCGTTAACTGGAGCTCTGCGAAATATCTCTAAATGTGTACCATCTCAACAACGCTACACAATCTATAATACACTCATCAAACCGCACCTAGACTATCTAATACAAGTATGGGGACAGGCTGCTATTACACACCTTCATGACCTACAAGTAACACAAAACAAAGCAATCAAAACTCTGTTTAATTACAATTACTTAACACCTACGAAAGAACTTTACACCAAAACTAAACTATTTAACCTAAAATCATTATATACATACCACACATGCATACTAATAGAGAAAATTCTTACTAACAAAATACACTCACAAACCACACTCAAACGCAAAACCTACCACTACAACGCTAGGAATAGGGATAGTATAGAACTACCTCCAGTTAGAACACTGTACGAAAGAAGAACCATTCAGTTTGAGGGAGCGCAGCTTTATAATAAGTTACCTAAAGAAATAAGAGACTCTTCATCAGTAAACATGTTTAAAAATAAGTTAAAGTTGTATTTGGCCAACCAACAATAATAATGGACTACCCACTGTATGTACGATGGATCGAACGACAATTATGTTTAAAAATACTTATGATATTTGTTTCGTTAAGTTTCTCATATATAAGTGAACTGTGTATGTTCTTTTTGAGAAATAAATTTCTTTAAACCGAAGTTTATCTCCCCTTTATATGCCCTTACCAATTTCACGACAAGGGTTTTCTTTCAACTTTTCTGTCACTTGCGCTACATTCAAACTTCTTCTAATATATCTATAGGAAATAATAATTTTTTTTTCCGTGCGGGAATCAACCTAGTAAAACGCAGCACAGGATTCAATCGCACAGCCACTGAGCCAACCGTGTCGTCATTATTATTGTTTCTTTTAAGATTATCAATACAACCCTCTATTTTACTACTTTATCAGCCAAACTTGGTACATTCTAATGATCAGTGAACCCTCCTTGATACTGTGTTTTATCATTTAACCATATCTAATGTTATAATTGTTATTTCCTACAGATGACGAGAGAAGGCTATGCAAGAACGTCCTGCGCTTGCACCGAGCATCGTTCAGCAAGATACGTGTGTGTGGTCTGTTCTACGTAGACGCTGCGTTACAATTGAGTCTGATGAGCTTTCTTACTAACTATACTGTTGTGTTGCTACAGTTTGCCTTTTTGTAGTAGCTTCGAGTTTATGGATATTAATATTTTTGTTTCATAAAATTAAATGGTCAGTTTTTCCTAATTGTTTATATAAATGACTAATCCAACCGTGATAATGTCACAGTATACAAATATTTTATTTAGTCATATTCATAAAAGTAATTGTAAACATACGGTGGAGTTTTTCAATATCATATTGTGGGAAAGTGCTCTACTGGGGATAGCAAATTTTACTCAAAGGATACATTCGCTTGCAAATGGGGCAAGTGCCCAAAAGGTTGACAGCAATTTCGCGTTGTATGGCAATGCTGATGCTTTGTCTCAAGAAAAGGCTACCCCTTTGGTCACTTGAAGAGTGGACCAGTCGCTTGGCAATGCCCCGAAAAACAAAGTGAGCAGTCCGGTCACATGGCGCTAGTGTTTCATCATCATATCAGCCGCAGGACATCTACTGCTGGACATAGACCTCCACCATAAACCAATAGGACCGTTTGGAAGCGGCCCGCATCGAGCGACTTCCAAGTGTTTCAACACCAATTAATTATAAAAAAATATTAGATATTAATTAATTGCATGATTGACCTTATCAAAATTACTATCTTAACGAATGTCCTATGAATAATACATTTACCATCGATTATTACATCATTTATGTGTGGAAGAGCTACAAACTGCTCATGTGAGGAAAAATGAAGAAATTTCGAAAAATCGGCCAAACTAATTCAGTGAATTTCGTCTCTAACAATAAGGTTGACAAAGACGTACAGTCGATGCTCTTGCCTTTAAACCTGATGCAGCATTTTATGTTCTGTCCTAAATATCGCATCAAAGATAATATTATCACTCCGAACAGCGTCATCTCAAACGTCGTTTCGATGATTGTAACATTAGTATTCATGTTTTTCTACATATTCGACATATATTTGTTAGACATGAATAAAGAGACTCTAAGATTGATTTCGTTCGACTATGCTACTTTTCATTACAGCTGTGTCTTCTACTGCGTTGGTTGTGCTCTGAATTTTGTAAATGGAATAATTCAAACCAAAAACCATGTTCACTTTGTCTTAACTTTTCAAAAAGTGCACAGATTTCTTAATAGTAAAACCAGTTTAAACCACTTCATTATTTGGAATTGGATTCTTATAATTGTTGCTTTGAGTTTTTATATTTTTCTTTTTACATATTTCACTTTTCAGTTAGATATACCTTTCTACATTGCGTATGTGGGTTACCTTATGTTTGTTTTCGATGTTAACATAGTTTATGCCTCGCGAATCATTGAGATGTTGAAAAACAAAGTTATCCTTTGGAATCTTCAAGTTTTGGACTCACAAAACTTTGAAAACTTGAACGGACAAAATGACAGCAATAAATTTTTTCAGTCTTACGTTTATATATTGGAGTGTTACAACATTTATAAAATTAATTTTCAACCATATGTAAGTAGTTTTGCATAGTTTTTGTTAATCATCATCATCTGCTTAGCCTTTTCCCAACTATGTTGGGGTCGGCTTCCAGTCAAACCGGATGCAGCTGAATATCAGTATTTTACATGGAGCGACTGCCTATCAGACCTCCACAACCCAGTAATGGGTAATACGATACTCTTGGTAAGACTGGTTGTCAGACTTTCAGAATAGTTTTTGTTAATGTGATTTTTAAAATTAATTATGTACTTTTGTAGTGTATCACTGACATCGTTGAAAGAAAATATCGTATAGAAACCTGGACTTATACTAAATTTGAGTCTGAAATCGCCAATCCGCCTTGAGCAGGCGTGGTGATAAATGCTCGTGCTTTCTCTGTGTATAAGAATAGGCCTTTGCCCTGCAGTAGGCCAATAATATGCTGATATATAAATATATTTATCTGATTAATTAAATATATTCAGCTATGGCTTTTGAATTTTAATTACAATATCTGAGTATCATTTTATTACAAAATACTACATTAAAAATTTATATTTTTCAGATCTTTTACCGTATAATTGAAATTATTTATTCTCTATGTTACACCCAAGTGGCTATAGAAACATTTAAAAAAGGTTTAATTACGAATAATATGGTAAGTATTCAATAAATCCCCTTTTTTACTAGTCATTCCTGTTCCATTTCTGGGCCTCCTCCCACTTTCCTCTGTTTTGTGCTTCCTAACTAATATAATAAATTGCGCAGCGCGTGACCAATTGGTTGCTGCTAATTCCCGTACGAATATTTGTATCGCCTACAGATATTAGTTCCTGGTCAGGCTCTTCGTGTATGTTGAGATTATGTGTTTGTTAGCGCGCCCACGATATAGAAAAAAAACCAAGTGTGGGTGCAAAGTTTAACAAAATAAGAATTGTAAATACAAAAGTTAGTTTTTTTTGTTACGCTTTCACGCCTTAACGACTAAACCGATCATCATGAAATTTTGCAAATACGTTATAAAAAAATATAAGATACTTTTCAACTAGAAAAACATCAATAAATTGTAATCTGTTCATCATATGACACGTAAACCTCGAACCGCTTATATATTTTTTTTACAGTACGAGACAATTATGCGATCCTTGTCCGTTGTAAGCTGGTATATAAAGAATTCAATGTGGCAAACAATATTGACCATTCAATGCGAGAGATTCTACTTAGCTATCCAAAGCGTTCAAGATACTTGCGCACTTATTTTGAAGTCAACTTGCTCAGGTTTGTTATTTCCATCTTTAATTTCTAAGGAATTGTAGAGAGGAAGAGGGAGGCCAGAGAAAAGATGAAAGGATTGCGCTGCGATATGCATTATATATATTAGAAGTTTGAAAGTAGCACTCGTGACAGAAAAGTTGAAAGGGAACCCTTGTTTTGATATGGGCATATGAAGAGAAGGGATTGTAAATGGATAGATTGTGTGAAGAATGATATGACCATAGATATCATATTATGACATAGAAGGGAGTCAATGATAGCATGACGGTTGACCGAACGACATGGAAGGAGAAGCGCCGACCAAGTAACATGGGCTATGGGCAGGAAGATGAAGATGATTTTTTAAGAGAAATTGTCCTAACGATTGGTTGACGTTTCTCGTGATCCAAAGGCTGGCTTTTACTTTAGCCAGAAGCTAGGCATAGACAACCACAGTGGACGGCGATGTACAGAAAGTTTTACTCACGACTTTTTCCCATGGAGGTAGGCAGAAACCACAGAACGCCACCTGCTGCCATTTAGATTTAGTATTTTTTATTAGCGGTTTTATGTTATCTTGTTATGTTCATAAATATTTATTTTCTCTCTATTCATATTTTAATTCTTAGTAAATTTTATTTTAACATAGCCTGTATGTTAATGTGTAAAGTATAATAATGTGAAAATACACATTTAAGTATTCTTAATGTTATAATTGTAATATCCGACAGATAATGAGAAAAGGCTATGCAAGAACGTCCTGCGCTTTCACCGAGCATCGTTCAGCAAGATACGTGTGTGCGGTCTGTTCTACTTAGACGCTGCGTTACAATTGAGTTTGATGAGTCTTTTCACTAACTACAGTATTGTATTGTTACAGTTGGCATTTTTGTAATTACGGCTTTATTATATTCATTTTAATGTTCAAAATTTTCATGTTTTTTAACAAATTCATAATAATGTCCTCCTGACTAAGTTTCGGTTACTGCGGCAATCTCAGCTAACTAACCAAATACGTACGAGATGTTATAATACACTCATAATTCAATGGGACAACACTACGACAGTACCGGAGAGAGATGAGGAGTACGCCAGGCAAGGGGGTATCATACCAGCATATTCCAAACTATGGATTGCTACTAAGAAATTCCTAAAGAACACGTAGGGAATAGCACCCATGTTTCTGAAGTTGCGCTTATGACCACCTGGTTAAGACCTCTTAAGATAATTTATTTCATATTTCGTTTAACCAAATTGATTAAAGTAATTCTACAATGAATTACTTTAATCAATTTGGTTATTGATCCGTTGAAACATTGCCAGCATAATGAATTCCATATGAATAATTAACATCCATTCATTTACCATCCATCACCATACCTATCACTTGTGTGTGGAAGAGCTACAAACTCCTTATGTTAAGAAAAATGAAGATATTTCGTAAAATCGACCAAACTTATCCAGTGAATATTGTCTCTAACAATAAGGTGGACAAAGATGTACAATCGATGCTCTTGCCTTTGAATCTGATGCAGCATATCATGTTCTGTCCTAAATATCGCATCAAAGATAATATTATCACTCCGAACAGCCTCATCTCAAACGTCATTTCAATTATTGCAACAATAATATTCATTATTGCATTCATTCACTGTACTTCTAATATGGTGGTGGAACAACAAAAAGTCATCGGATCAACACTTGGTTTTATTTATTACATTTCGTTTTATAACTGTGCCTTTTTTTGTTTCGGCTGCGCTTTGAATTTCTTTGTCGGAGTTCGTCACACCAAGAACAATGTCCAGTTCGTCCTTACTTACCAAAAAGTGCACAGATTCCTCAACGACAAAATCAGTATTGTCAACTTTGTCTTTTGGAATTGGATTATTGTAGTAGGGATTATTTGCTTTTACACCTTTATTTTCACTTCTTTCAACATTTTAATGGGTACACCATTCATCACAGTTTATGCGGCCTACCTTATGATTGCTTTCGATTTTAATATTGTTTATGTCATTCGAGTCATTCAATTTTTGGAAAATAAAGTTGTACTGTGGAACATGCGTAATGTCAATTCTCAAGAAACAGAAGATATAAATGGGGAAAGTAATAGTGCACGAATGTTTAAGGCTTACGTACAAATATTAGAGTGTTACGACATTTATAAAAGAAGTTTTCAACCATTCGTAAGTATTATGAGTGAAATAGTGGAAACAGAAAAAAGCTTGACATAGGCCGCAGTGAACCGGTTCTTTTGGAAATCTATGAGGGAGGCATATGTTCAACAGTGGATTTCCTATGGTTGATATGATCATGGTGATATGTGAAATAGTGTAAAAGTTGAAATCGATTTTATAAGTCATGAGAGAGCACGTATCGAGTTGGTCCACGAATTCAAAGGCATTTGATGTCTTGTCTAGGAAGCTTAGCTCGAAGGTAAGTCAGAAAAAGAACCAACGAAGCTAAAGTAACAATGGGCAGGTCAATCCGCCATGTCTAGTTTAGCCAATGTGAAAATATATATAACGTGGAAGGCTAACCTCTAGTATGACGCACTTAGTAATAGCTATATTTTAAGCTATGGACAGCGCAAAGATGAAACAAGGGAGTCAATCCACGAAACACTTTTTATTGAGTTTATTACTTTTTCAGATACTTTACCACGCTGTAGAAGTTGTGATACACAGTCTAGTAAATTTTCAATGTATGATTGACATGTTGAAAACGTCAGGCATGACGGTAGATAACGTAGTAAGTATCAATTTTTGTATTTTTTATATTTTTGGATGGCATTAGCCCACCTGATGCTTTACCGCTGCCTATAGACAACCACAATACCAGCGGCCTTGCAAATACGTTGCCATCCAAGAGACAAAGATGAAATGTTTCATGTGGCTGTAATCATAACGCCAGCCACCCATACCCTTCAATCCGGAATACAGAAGCGTTGCTGTGTTTTATTGTAAGCAGCATTGCTGTATTTCATTGCAAGCAGCGTTGCTTTGGCAGAAACAGGTATGGTCCTTCACAAAGAGGTCTACTACTACGACTAAGAGTCATGAAGTTTAGTGATTTATCCTTTTTTTACCAGAGCGCATAATGTTCGATGATGATGTTTGATTTATAAATAGATCACACTCTTTTTCCAGATATATTTTATAAAGTTTGAAGACTTTCTTCATATGGGCTTTGGTGCTGGCACCTAATTACATTGTAATCGTTGCATCGTCCTTGAAATTCAGAAGTGTACATTAAATGACTTTTATGTCAATTGTTATAAGATAAAAATTACAAGGTTTAATTTAAACATCTACTTTGTTAAAGGTTAAGGCGATCTTCGGGTCACTGACTTTGGTGATTTGGATGACGAAGAAACTCATAAGTCAAACGATATTGATCAAGAAATGCGAGGAATTCTACATGGCTCTCCAGAGAGTTCAAGATACTTGCGCGCTTATTTTGAATTCGACTTGCTCAGGTTAAACCCTAATAGTGTAACATACGATATGACTTTGAACGCCCTACATGTCTTTCATGTACTTAAAATAATCATGAATGTGAATATTTTTTTTCGAATCAGACAAAAATATGAGTCAAAATTAACGAAGAGCTTGTATTATTAGTATTTTTTTAAAGGTATGAGGAACGGGGTGAAAAGTTCCTTATCTTCCATTGAAAAGGGTCGATTTTTCGACCAGACGAATGTTGTGGCTAGACGTAATTACGTAGGGCTCGCCTCGATTGAGGCGGTAAGACCCCTCTTTGAGGAGTGGCTGGAGCGGCGCCACGGCGCCCTCACCTACCGCCTGACGCAGGTCCTCACCGGACACGGATGTTTCGGGAGGTTCCTGCACCTCATCGGGCGGGAGGAAACGCCCGGGTGTCACCATTGTGAGGATCGCCCCGAGGACACGGTGGAGCATACTTTGGCGGTGTGCCCTGCTTGGGCTGAGCACCGCCGAGTCCTCGAGGCGGCCATCGGCGGCGGCGCCCTCTCGCGTCCGGCACTGGTCCAGGCCATGGTCCGGAGCGAGGGGGAATGGGAAGCAGTCGCCTCCTTCTGCGAAGCTGTAATGCTAGAGAAGGAGGCGGCGGGACGGGAGAGGGAAAGGAGGGTCCCCCGTCCCAGCGGCCGCCGCGGTAGACGATCCGGGCGTCGGGAGCCACGTGACGACTCCCGGCCACCGTAGACGCGGGTCTGTGGACGGTGAGCAATGGGTAGCTCACCGTCCGTACGTTCACTAGCGACAGACCGTGTCGACGGCGCGTCCGTGTTCCACGCGCGCCTCAAAGAGATGTCAGCAAATTGGATGGGGCCACTGAGGGCCGATGCCTGCCGGGGCTGCGGGTTGTTCGAAAGAGATACCGCGCCCCCGGAACGCAAAGGGCACATGAAGGAACATAGACGGGTTTTAGTCAGTAAAAGTCTGACACTCCCTCCCGCCCCGCCCAGGGCGGGGGAAGTTATTTGATGATTTCCCGTCTATAAAAAAAAAAAAAAAAAAAAAAAAAGACGTAATTACGTGTCATATATTAATCGTAAACTATCGAAATACTTTTTGTTAAAAAACCTTATGCTCTTAAAGACAAAAATAATGGTGCGAAGAACTTTGGTACGGCGATGTTGTTCGTATGTGATGCGATAGATGTCACTACAGTTCTATGAAAAAAGTTGTTCATATTCATTAGTCTTTTTTTTTCCTGAAGGATCGGTAATGAATTCAAAGTAAATCTGTATAATAATAAGACTATGAATGTTCCAGGCTAGTGTAAAATATATTCTTTTGTTTACAGAAGATCAAAAAAAGCTATGCAAGAACGTCCTGCGCTTGCACCGAGCTTCCTTTACCAAGATACATGCGTGTGGTCTGTTCTACTTAGACGCTGCGTTACAATTGAGTCTGATGGGTCTTTTATCTAACTACATTATAGTGTTGCTACAATTTGCATTTTTGTAATTACGATTAACATTATTTTCTTTGAGATTGAATGTTTTTGTTAAAAGTTAGTTGTGAGAATGGTAATTTTTATTTGAAAATAATGAACTGTCTCTGCGGGATTCTTTTGATTAAAATTTTGCGTGAACTAAGAATTTTTTACTTGTACCTCTCAAAAATTGTTAACGTTAGTAGTAAACAGTTAATTCGTTTTGTGATTGCATTTTAAAATAAAAATATGAAAAAGAAATAGTAGCCTCCAATCTGCTAAGATTGGAGGTTACTATTTCTTTTTTATATTTTTATCCTGTTCCCGATGCTAATCGGGAACAGGATCCAAGCTAACTGTGGTCAGGGATCCTGAGAAAGCAATCTCCTAACAATACGCGCCGTGTACAGAAATACCGCCTTCTGAATCAAGCCCTTGATCCAATTGCCCAACAGGAGCCTCCTCAGGTGTCGGTCGAGGCTCTTGGTTATTATGCCATTGGCCTTCACGACTATAGGCACAATGACTACTGTACTTACATCCTACATACTTAATTTGTACAACTTTAGAAATACTATTATTAGTTATGCTAATTTTGGCTAAAAACCGCCAGTTTCTTTAGAAGCTACATTACTCTCCTATTTCAAAATGTTAGACGCTTTGACTTAACTCTTGACAAACCCTTCGTTGAATTAAGGTCTAATGAACTTGAAGGAATCCCTAACATCAGTAGGATAACGCTGACAGTTCACCTTAAGCTTCATCATCGTCATCATCATCATCATCATCATCATTATATTAGCCGCAGGACTATATATGTAGGCCTCCCCATTTCCAAAAAGACTTAAACTTTGCTTTTCCTATATTTACCAAGTGAGGTCTTATAGAATCGATTAGCTGATGTCCTTTTCTATCTTTAGAGCCCAGCTGTGGACGTTGTTTGGCTGATAATGATGATGATGATGACCAGGTAGTAGGATGAATTCTCACCTAAAAATCATTTCATCTAAATTCCTTAAAACCAGATTTTAAGAAATAGTTAAACCTGTAATAAAAACTTGGAAATATTAAATATTTAAAAAACAATACTAATACTAAATATGCACAAAATCCATTTATTGATTCCAAAGTTACAAAAATGCGAACTGTAGCAATACGACAGTGTAGTTAGTGATAAAGCTCATCAGACTCAATTGTAACGCAGCGTCTACGTAGAACAGACCACACACACGTATCTTGTTGAACGATGCTCGATGCAAGCGCAGGACGTTCTTGCATAGCCTTTTCTCGTCATCTGTAAAAAAATACGTTATTACAACAATATAAAATTTTAAAACATATTATACAAACATACTAACACGCCTGTATTACCCGAAGGGTTAGGCAGAGGTGTACCAATATACACCTATAGTTTGCCGAGTGTTATAAGCCACATGTAATAGAGGCGAGCCTTTGCCATTTAAGTTATGAGCATTATTTATTTTAATTGAATTTTAAGAATTTATGTAGAAGCTTCAGTGTTGTTATATCCGACTAGATCAAATCCATCCATCCGTCCATCCATCTATTCATCCTTACAAACTTTAACGTATATTATAAAAGTAGGATTACTGGAGCGGGTTGTCTTCAGAATAAGTGCACAAGTATCTTGACTACTTTGGATGGCGAAGTAGAATTCCTCACACTGATTAGTCAGCAGTATTTGCCACATCATATTTTTCACCAGCCAACTTAAAACGGATAATGACCATATAGTTGTGTCACCCTGTAACAAAATAAACGCTTGATGCTACTACCATAATAAGGGACTGCTGAGCGTGGAGGTCTAGATTCTATTCCCAGGTCGAGCAAAAAGTCATCCGTCGTCCACTGCTGGACATAGGCCTCCCCCATAGATGTCCAAAAATACCGGTTAGAAGCAGCCGGCCTTGCAATAAGTTGCCATTTCAGAGACAACATTGAAATGTCTCATGTGACTGTATTTTCACGGGTACCCATACCCTTTATACCGGAACACAGCAACTGCTTTGCGGCAGAAATAGGTATGGTGGTAGTACTTCCCCGGAAGATCTCCTTCACAAAGGGCTCTACTACTACTAAATGGATCAACGAATTGCGTCACTTGAGTATCACAATAGATAATTTAGACTCACCATATTATTATCATACATTGCAGTATTTTTGAATTTTTCAATTGTCACGTGTGAGTAACTTAGAGTATGATTAGCTATTTCAATAATATGATAAAGCACCTGAAAAATTATAAAAAATTAAGAAATTTATTAATTTAAGGTTTTTCAAAACCAACTTTACAGTGGAATTGCTCAGTATCGAAAAATTAATACAGGGCAAAAAAAAATATAGCTATGTAATTATTTACATGTAAACGTATTTTGGTTAAAATTTTAACTAAATTGCCTTTACATGTGCAAAATTAACAATTTAGTTCCTTGTCTAGTAGGTACTTACAAAATGCTGAAAACCCATTACATAGATATCATAACATTTTATTATATGAACGTAAGCTTCAAACATTTTTTCACAAAAATGTTCTCGGTGAATATCTCGCAATTCTCGTGAATTTAAAACTTGATAATTCCATACAGAGACTTTGTCTTTTAACAATTTAATAACTCGTGTGGCATAAACGATATTGAAATCGAAAACAACCATAAGGTAACCAGTGAAAGAGTAGATGAAGGACAAATTCGTGAGCACAATTAAATAAGTGAAAACGATAACATAAAAACTTAAAGCAACAATTCCAAGAATCCAATTCCAAACAATAAAGCGGTTTAAACTGGTTCCATTATTAAGAAGTCTGTGCACTTTTTGAAAAGTCAAGACAAACTGGACGTATTTTTTTGTTTGATATACTCCAACCAAGAAGTTCATAGCAAAGCCGATGCAATAGAACAAAAGGTCTTTAGAATAAATAACATACGTTGTAGCTGTATAGGCTATGACAACCTCGTTCGCCACAGCGAGGTAAGCACAGAGAAATATTACAAACATTAATACTAGAGTTAAAAACATTGAAACGCAATTGGAAATGAGACTATTTGGAGTAATAACATCGTTTTTGATCCGATATTTCGGACAAAACGTAACATGTTGCATGAGATTTAAAGGAAAGAACATCGACTGCACATTTTGATCCACAATACTCTCATGATGAAATTTTATATTCCGAAATTTCTCTAACATGGTCGGACGGTTTCTTACACACGAGCAATACATTGTTTTATCGATAGTATAATGAATTAACTACTAACATTAAATTGACTACGCTAACATAAATGTTTTCTGTAATGAATTGGGTTCTAAGTGTGGCTACAAGAAACAATGTTTCAACATTCTAGGGTGAATTTTAGTTACCTATAAAGTTCGTCATCATCATATCTAGTCGAACGACATTCACTGCTGGATATAAGCTTCCCCTAAAGATAGCCTTGCTGCTGCAAAGGAGTGGAACTCTCGTGCGTCTGTATTTCCAAACGCATTCAACCCTGATCTCTTCAAAGTTAGAGTAAACAGGCTTCTTATGGGTCCATCGTAGACTTTATCTATGTCACCTCTGCCCAAGACCCAAGAGATTACCCATCTCAAATAAAATAAAAAAATCACAACTAACGGTACTGCGCAGTCCGCATCCAGTGATTTCCCGCGACCTTTTACTATATGTATTTATTTTACTTTAATATAAAATGACAATTGGTCAATTAAATAAGTGGTGGATGAAACGACATTTACACGCTCATCTCACACTACTCCAAACATACTGACAAGATCGTCTTCCATTCGTCTACGTACACATGTCATCACACTAAGGCTTGTCGTTCAAAAGAGCGTTAAGCGAGGACAGGCATTGTTACCAGGAAAAAAAAATCTTAAGCATACATGCCATCACGCCTGTATTCTCCGAAGGATTAGGCAGAGATGTACCAATGTACACCCACAACATGTCCCATGTAATAGGGAGCGAGCCTATTGCCATTAACCGGGCACAAATCCAAACTCCGAGCTGCTACTGAGAATTTCATAGAAAAACCCAATAACACTTTTTGCTCGACCAGCAGTCGCACTTGCGACCACGAGACCAACGGGGCAGTTCAAAACTACACTACTACTACTGCTACTTAAACTTCACTTCTCCTGTATGGACCAAGTGAGGTTTTTATAGAATCGATCAGCTGGTGTCCGGTGTCTATCTTTAGGGCCCAGCTGTGGACGTCGTTTGGCTTATAATGATAATGATGATGATGATGATGATGATGACCAGGTAGTAGGATGAATTCTCACCTAAAACTCATTTCTTCTAAATTCCTTAAAACCATGTTTTAAGAAATAGTTACAATTATAAACCTGTAATAAAAACTTGAAAATATTAAATATTTAAAAAACAATACTAATACTAAATATGCACAAAATCCATTTATTGATTCCAAGGTTACAAAAATGCGAACTGTAGCAATACGACAGTGTAGTTAGTGATAAAGCTCATCAGACTCAATTGTAACGCAGCGTCTACGTAGAACAGACCACACACACGTATCTTGTTGAACGATGCTCGATGCAAGCGCAGGACGTTCTTGCATAGCCTTTTCTCGTCATCTGTAAAAAAATTCGTTATTACAACAATATAAAATTTTAAAACATATTATACAAACATACTAACACGCCTGTATTACCCGAAGGGTTAGGCAGAGGTGTACCAATATACACCTATAGTTTGCCGGTATGTTTAAAGTCGCATGTGATAGGGGCGAGCCTATTGCCATTTAAGCTATAAGTATTGTTTATTTTATTAGAATTTTAAGAATTTATATAGAAACATCAATATCGTTATATTCGACTACATCAAATCCATCCGTCCATCTATCCATCTTTACAAACTTTTACGTTTATTATTATAGTGGGATTACCGGAGCTAGTTGTCTTCAGAATAAGTGCACAAGTATCTTGACTACTTTGGATGGCTAAGTAGAATTCCTCACATTGATTAGTCAGCAGTATTTGCCACATCATATTTTTCACCAGCCAACTTATAATGGACAATGACCATATAGTTGTTTCACCCTGTAACAAAATAAACGCTTGATGCTGCTATCATAATGAGGGACTGCGGAGCGTAATACCCTGGAGTCTGTTCCCAGGTCGAGCAAAAAGTCATCCGTCGTCCACTGCTGGACATAGGCTCCCCCATAGATTTCCAAAAGGACCGGTTGGAAGCAGCCGGCCTTGCAATAAGTTGCCATTTCAGAGACAACATTGAAATGTCTCATGTGTCTGTAATTTCACGGGTACCCATACCCTTCAAACCGAAACACAGCAACGATGCTTTGCGACAGAAATAGGTGTGGTGGTAGTACTTTCCCGGACGAGCTCCTTCACAAAGAGCTCTACTACTACTAAATGGATCAACGAATTGCGTCACGTGAGTATCACAATAGATAATAGATAATTTGGACTCACCATATTATTATCATTCATCGCACCAATTTTGAATTTTTCAATTGTCACGTATGTGTAACTTAGGGTATGATTAACTATTTCAATAATATGATAAAGTACCTGAAAATTTATTTAAAAAATGAGAAATTTATTAATTGAAGGTGTTCCAAAATCAACTTTACAATTTTTGTGGAATTGGTCAGTATCAAAAAAATAATACAAGGCAAAAAAAAAAATGAGCTACGCCAACTACGAGTATTTACATGAAAAGGCATTTTAGCTAAAATTTTAACTAAACTGCCTTTACATGTGCAAAATTAACAATTAAGTTCCTTGTCTAGTAGGTACTTACAAAATGCTGGAAACCCATTACATAGATATCATAACATTCTATTATATGAACGTAAGATTCAAACATTTTTTCACAGAAATGTTCTCCTTGAATATCTCGCAATTCTCGTGAATTTAAAACTTGATAATTCCATACAGAGACTTTGTCTTTTAACAATTTAATGACTCGTGTGGCATAAACGATATTGAAATCGAAAACGACCAAAAGGTAACCAGTGAAAGAGTAGATGAAGGACAAATTGGTGAGCACAATTAAATAAGTGAAAACTATAACATAAAAACTTAAAGCAACAATTCCAAGAATCCAATTCCAAACAATGAAGCGGTTTAAACTGCTTCCATTATTGAGAAGTCTATGCACTTTTTGAAAAGTCAAGACAAACTGGACGTATTTTTTTGTTTGATATACTCCAACCAAGAAGTTCATAGCAAAGCCGATGCAATAGAACAAAAGATCTTTAGAATAAATAACATACGTTGTAGCTGTATAGGCTATGACAACCTCGTTCGCGACAGCGAGGTAAGCACAGAGAAATATTACAAACATTAATACTAGCGTAAAAAACATTGAAACGCAATTGGAAATGAGACTATTTGGAGTAATAACATCGTTTTTGATCCGATATTTCGGACAAAACGTAACATGTTGCATGAGATTTAAAGGAAAGAACATCGACTGCACATTTTGATCCACAATACTCTCATGATGAAATTTTATATTCCGAAATTTCTCTAACATGGTCGGACGGTTTCTTACACACGAGCAATACATTGTTTTATCGATAGTATAATGAATTAACTACTAACATTAAATTGACTACGCTAACATAAATGTTTTCTGTAATGAATTGGGTTCTAAGTGTGGCTACAAGAAACAATGTTTCAACATTCTAGGGTGAATTTTAGTTACCTATAAAGTTCGTCATCATCATATCTAGTCGAACGACATTCACTGCTGGATATAAGCTTCCCCTAAAGATAGCCTTGCTGCTGCAAAGGAGTGGAACTCTCGTGCGTCTGTATTTCCAAACGCATTCAACCCTGATCTCTTCAAAGTTAGAGTAAACAGGCTTCTTATGGGTCCATCGTAGACTTTATCTATGTCACCTCTGCCCAAGACCCAAGAGATTACCCATCTCAAATAAAATAAAAAAATCACAACTAACGGTACTGCGCAGTCCGCGTCCAGTGATTTCCCGCGACCTTTTACTATATGTATTTATTTTACTTTAATATAAAATGACAATTGGTCAATTAAATAAGTGGTGGATGAAACGACATTTACACGCTCATCTCACACTACTCCAAACATACTGACAAGATCGTCTTCCATTCGTCTACGTACACATGTCATCACACTAAGGCTTGTCGTTCAAAAGAGCGTTAAGCGAGGACAGGCATTGTTACCAGGAAAAAAAAATCTTAAGCATACATGCCATCACGCCTGTATTCTCCGAAGGATTAGGCAGAGATGTACCAATGTACACCCACAACATGTCCCATGTAATAGGGAGCGAGCCTATTGCCATTAACCGGGCACAAATCCAAACTCCGAGCTGCTACTGAGAATTTCATAGAAAAACCCAATAACACTTTTTGCTCGACCAGCAGTCGCACTTGCGACCACGAGACCAACGGGGCAGTTCAAAACTACACTACTACTACTGCTACTTAAACTTCACTTCTCCTGTATGGACCAAGTGAGGTTTTTATAGAATCGATCAGCTGGTGTCCGGTGTCTATCTTTAGGGCCCAGCTGTGGACGTCGTTTGGCTTATAATGATAATGATGATGATGATGATGATGATGACCAGGTAGTAGGATGAATTCTCACCTAAAACTCACTTCTTCTAAATTCCTTAAAATCAGATTTTAAGAAATAGTCAAAATTATAAACCTGTAATAAAAACTTGGAAATATTAAATATTTATAAAACAATACTACTAAATATGCACAAAATCCATTTATTGATTCCAAGGTTACAAAAATGCGAACTGTAGCAAAACGACAGTGTAGTTAGTAATGAAGCTCATCAGACTCAATTGTAACGCAGCGTCTACGTAGAACAGACCACACACACGTATCTTGTTGAACGATGCTCGATGCAAGCGCAGGACGTTCTTGCATAGCCTTTTCTCGTCATCTATAAAAAAATTCGTTATTACAACAATATAAAATTTTAAAACATATTATACAAACATACTAACACGCCTGTATTACCCGAAGGGTTAGGCAGAGGTGTACCAATATACACCTATAGTTTGCCGGTATGTTTAAAGTCGCATGTGATAGGGGCGAGCCTATTGCCATTTAAGCTATAAGTATTGTTTATTTTATTAGAATTTTAAGAATTTATATAGAAACATCAATATCGTTATATTCGACTACATCAAATCCATCCGTCCATCTATCCATCTTTACAAACTTTTACGTTTATTATTATAGTGGGATTACCGGAGCTAGTTGTCTTCAGAATAAGTGCACAAGTATCTTGACTACTTTGGATGGCGAAGTAGAATTCCTCACATTGATTAGTCAGCAGTATTTGCCACATCATATTTTTCACCAGCCAACTTATAATGGACAATGACCATATAGTTGTTTCACCCTGTAACAAAATAAACGCTTGATGCTTCTACCATAATGAGAGACTGCTGAGCGTGGAGGTCTGGATTCTATTCCCAGGTTGGGCAAAAAGTCATCCGTCGTCCACTGCTGGATATAGGCCTCCCCTATAGATTTCCAAAAGGACCAGTTGGAAGCAGCCGGCAAGCAATAAGTTGCCATTTCAGAGACAACATTGAAATGTCTCATGTGTCTGTATTTTCACGGGTACCCATACCCTTCATACCGGAACACAGCAACTGCTTTGCGGCAGAAATAGGTACGGTGGTAGTACTTCCCCGGACGATCTCCTTCACAAAGAGCTCTACTACTACTAAATGGATCAACGAATTGCGTCACTTGAGTATCACAATAGATAATAGATAATTTGGACTCACCATATTATTATCATTCATATCACCGCTTTTGAATTTTTCAATTGTCACGTATGAGTAACTTAGGGTATGATTAACTATTTCAATAATATGATAAAGTACCTGAAAATTTATTTAAAAAATGAGAAATTTATTAATTGAAGGTGTTCCAAAATCAACTTTACAATTTTTGTGGAATTGGTCAGTATCAAAAAAATAATACAAGGCAAAAAAAAAATGAGCTACGCCAACTACGAGTATTTACATGAAAAGGCATTTTAGCTAAAATTTTAACTAAACTGCCTTTACATGTGCAAAATTAACAATTAAGTTCCTTGTCTAGTAGGTACTTACAAAATGCTGGAAACCCATTACATAGATATCATAACATTCTATTATATGAACGTAAGATTCAAACATTTTTTCACAAAAATGTTCTCCGTGAATATCTCGCAATTCTCGTGAATTTAAAACTTGATAATTCCATACAGAGACTTTGTCTTTCAACAATTTAATGACTCGTGTGGCATAAACGATATTGAAATCGAAAACGACCAAAGTGTAACCGGTGAAAGAACAGTAGAAGGGCACATTCATGAGCCATATTAAATAAGTGAAAACGATAACATAAAAACTTAAAGCAACAATTCCAAGAATCCAATTCCAAATAATGAACCGGTTTAAACTGGTTCCATTATTAAGAAGTCTGTGCACTTTTTGAAAAGTAAAAACAAATTGGACGTAGTTTTTTGTTTGATATACTCCAACCAAGAAGTTCATAGCAAATCCGATGCTATAGAACAAAATGTCTTTAGAATAAATAGCAAACATAACAGCCGTATAGGCTACGACAACTTCGTTCGCGACAGCGAGGTAAGCACAGAGAATTGTTACAAACATTAATACTAGCGTAAAAAACATTGAAACGCAATTGGAAATGAATCTATTTGGAGTAATAACATCGTTTTTGATCCGATATTTCGGACAAAACGTAACATGTTGCATGAGATTTAAAGGAAAGAACATCGACTGCACATTTTGATCCACAGTATTCTCATGATGAAATTTTATATTCCGAAATTTCTCTAACATGGTCGGTCGGTTTCTTACACACGAGCGATACATTGTTTTGTCGATAGTATAATGAATTAACAACTAAACACTATTACTAACATTAAATTGACTACGCCAACATAAATGTTTTCTGTAATTAATTAGGTTCTAAGTGTGCTACAAGAAACAATGTTTCAACATTCTAGGGTGAATTTTAGTTACCTATAAAGTTCGTCATCATCATATCTAGTCGAACGACATTCACTGCTGGATATAAGCTTCCCCTAAAGATAGCCTTGCTGCTGCAAAGGAGTGGAACTCTCGTGCGTCTGTATTTCTAAACGCATTCAACCCTAATCTCTTCAAAGTTAGAGTAAACAGGCTTCTTATGGGTCCATCGTAGACTTTATCTATGTCACCTCTGCCCAAGACCCAAGAGATTACCCATCTCAAATAAAATAAAAAAATCACAATTAACGGTACTGCGCAGTCCGCGTCCAGTCTCAGTCTCAGTCCAAGAGAGCGCTAAGCGAGGACAGGCATTGTTACCAGGAAAAAAAATCTTAAGCATACATGCCATCACGCCTGTATTCTCCGAAGGATTAGGCAGAGATGTAACCCACAGTTCGCCGGTATATTTAAGTCCCATGTAATAGGGAGCGAGCCTATTGCCATTAACCGGGCACAAATCCAAACTCCGAGCTGCTACTGAGAATTTCATAGAAAAACCCAATAACACTTTTTGCTCGACCAGCAGTCGCACTTGCGACCACGAGACCAACGGGGCAGTTCAAAACTACACTACTACTACTGCTACTTAAACTTCACTTCTCCTGTATGGACCAAGTGAGGTTTTTATAGAATCGATCAGCTGGTGTCCGGTGTCTATCTTTAGGGCCCAGCTGTGGACGTCGTTTGGCTTATAATGATAATGATGATGAAGATGATGATGACCAGGTAGTAGGATGAATTCTCACCTAAAACTCATTTCTTCTAAATTCCTTAAAACTAGATTTTGAGAAATAGTTACAATTATCATCATCATCTGTCTAGCCTTTTCCCAACTATGTTGGGGTCGGCTTCCAATCGAACCGGATGCAGCTGAATATCAGTATTTTACATGGAGCGACTGCTTATCAGACCTCCACAACCCAGTAATGGGTAATACGATACTCTTGGTAAGACTGGTTGTCAGATTTTCAGGCTTCTGACTAACAGTAACGACTGTCAAAGATCTACAAATGACAGCCGGGACCAACGGCTTTACGTGCTTTCCGAGGCACGGAGGAAACTCGGAATAGTTACAATTATAAACCTGTAATAAAAACTTGGAAATATTAAATATTTATAAAACAATACTACTAAATATGCACAAAATCCATTTATTGATTCCAAGGTTACAAAAATGCGAACTGTAGCAATACGACAGTGTAGTTAGTGATAAAGCTCATCAGACTCAATTGTAACGCAGCGTCTAAGTAGAACAGACCACACACACGTATCTTGTTGAACGATGCTCGATGCAAGCGCAGGACGTTCTTGCATAGCCTTTTCTCGTAATCTGTAAAAAAATACGTTATTACAATATAAAATTTTAATAAATAATATACATACATACCAACACGCCTGTATTCCTCGAAGAGTTTGGCATAAATGTAACAATATACACATAGTTTGCCGGTATGTTTAAAGTCGCATGTGATAGGGGCGAGCCTATCGCTATTTAAGCTATAAGCATTGTCTATTTTAATTCAATTTTAAGACTTTATGTAGAAGCATTAATATCGTTATATTCGACTACATCAAATCCATCCGTCCATCTTTACATCTTTACAAATTTTTACGTTTATTATTACAGTGGGATTACCGGAGCTAGTTGTCTTCAGAATAAGTGCACAAGTATCTTGACTACTTTGGATGGCTAAGTAGAATTCCTCACACTGATTAGTCAGCAGTATTTGCCACATCATATTTTTCACCAGCCAACTTAAAATGTACAATGACCATATTGTTGTTTCACCCTGTAACAAAATAAACGCTTGATGCTGCTATCATAATGAGGGACTGCGGAGCGTAATACCCTGGAGTCTGTTCCCAGGTCGAGCAAAAAGTCATCCGTCGTCCACTGCTGGACATAGGCTCCCCCATAGATTTCCAAAAGGACCGGTTGGAAGCAGCCGGCCTTGCAATAAGTTGCCATTTCAGAGACAACATTGAAATGTCTCATGTGTCTGTAATTTCACGGGTACCCATACCCTTCAAACCGAAACACAGCAACGATGCTTTGCGACAGAAATAGGTGTGGTGGTAGTACTTTCCCGGACGAGCTCCTTCACAAAGAGCTCTACTACTACTAAATGGATCAACGAATTGCGTCACGTGAGTATCACAATAGATAATAGATAATTTGGACTCACCATATTATTATCATTCATCGCACCAATTTTGAATTTTTCAATTGTCACGTATGTGTAACTTAGAGTATGATTAACTATTTCAATAATATGATAAAGTACCTGAAAATTTATTTAAAAAATGAGAAATTTATTAATTGAAGGTGTTCCAAAATCAACTTTACAATTTTTGTGGAATTGGTCAGTATCAAAAAAATAATACAAGGCAAAAAAAAAAATGAGCTACGCCAACTACGAGTATTTACATGAAAAGGCATTTTAGCTAAAATTTTAACTAAACTGCCTTTACATGTGCAAAATTAACAATTAAGTTCCTTGTCTAGTAGGTACTTACAAAATGCTGGAAACCCATTACATAGATATCATAACATTCTATTATATGAACGTAAGATTCAAACATTTTTTCACAAAAATGTTCTCCGTGAATATCTCGCAATTCTCGTGAATTTAAAACTTGATAATTCCATACAGAGACTTTGTCTTTCAACAATTTAATGACTCGTGTGGCATAAACGATATTGAAATCGAAAACGACCAAAGTGTAACCGGTGAAAGAACAGTAGAAGGGCACATTCATGAGCCATATTAAATAAGTGAAAACGATAACATAAAAACTTAAAGCAACAATTCCAAGAATCCAATTCCAAATAATGAACCGGTTTAAACTGGTTCCATTATTAAGAAGTCTGTGCACTTTTTGAAAAGTAAAAACAAATTGGACGTAGTTTTTTGTTTGATATACTCCAACCAAGAAGTTCATAGCAAATCCGATGCTATAGAACAAAATGTCTTTAGAATAAATAGCAAACATAACAGCCGTATAGGCTACGACAACTTCGTTCGCGACAGCGAGGTAAGCACAGAGAATTGTTACAAACATTAATACTAGAGTTAAAAACATTGAAACGCAATTGGAAATGAGACTATTTGGAGTAATAACATCGTTTTTGATCCGATATTTCGGACAAAACGTAACATGTTGCATGAGATTTAAAGGAAAGAACATCGACTGCACATTTTGATCCACAATACTCTCATGATGAAATTTTATATTCCGAAATTTCTCTAACATGGTCGGACGGTTTCGTACACACGAGCAATACATTGTTTTATCGATAGTATAATGAATTAACTACTAACATTAAATTGACTGCGCCAACATAAATGTTTTCTGTAATTAATTAGGTTCTAAGTGTGCTACAAGAAACAATGTTTCAACATTCTAGGGTGAATTTTAGTTACCTATAAAGTTCGTCATCATCATATCTAGCCGAACGATGTTCACTGCTGGATATAGGCTTCCCCTAAAGATAGCCTTGCTGCTGCAAAGGAGTGGAACTCTCGTGCGTCTGTATTTCCAAACGCATTCAACCCTGATCTCTTCAAAGTTAGAGTAAACAGGCTTCTTATGGGTCCATCGTAGACTTTATTTATGTCACCTCTGCCCAGAGATTACCCATCTCAAATAAAATAAAAAAACCCACAATGACCGATACTGCGCAGCCCGCATCCAGTGCACCTGCGATCTTTTACTATATTTATTTATTTTTCTTTAATTTAAAACGGCAATTGGCCAATTACGTAAGTTGTAGATGAAACGACATTCACATACTCATCTCAAGATACTCCAAACATATTGCCAAGATCGTCTTCCATTCCGTCCGCGAGCACATCACAGTCAGGCTTGTCGTTCAAGAGAGCGTTAAGCAATGATAGAACATTGATGTCACTGAAATCCTAACGCCAGGAATCAGGGCAAAAAAAAACTGACAATCAACAAAAACAATTTATTAAAACCAAGGTTACAAAATCTTGAACTGTAGCAACACAATAGTGTAGTTAGTGAGAAGACTCATCAAACTCAATTGTAACGCAGCGTCTAAGTAGAACAGACCACACACACGTATCTTGCTGAACGATGCTCGGTGCAAGCGCAGGACGTTCTTGCATAACTTCTTCTTATGGTCTGCAAAAAATAATTGAAGTTTTAAAAGGAGAATGGAGAATGTTCATTTGTTTCATCTTAATTATTTTTCTCTCCTATTCGCTCTTCAACTATATCATTTATCGAACCTTCTTCCAACAATGTCAGGGTCGACCAAATGCAACAGTATACATACACACTACTATGATACGACCGAAATGCATGGAACTGAAGATGGTTTTTATAATTCAACGTAAGTCCCATACTAAAAGTTATTTTTTGAGTATTTAAGAATATTATTATCTTCACTCCCTTGAAAAAGGGCAGAATATTTTGAAAAGTTGGCCCCTATACAATATTTGAAATTAAAAAATTACCCGAGCAAGTAGACTTCATGATAATTGCGCAAGTATCTTGAATACTTTCTACCGCTAAGTAGAATCTGTCACATTGAAGGCCCCAAAATGATTGCCACAGCAAATTCTTCACCACCCACAAGAATATGGACAACGTATCCAGATTTACTATACCCTGCAACGAAACAGAAATGTATAATGCTACAATTACTGTATCTAATAAACTACTGAAAAAAATTGCACGTAAAAAACAAAAATAGACTTTCGCATAGTATACATAGGGTTAATGTTCCAACAATAAGATATTTTTTATTCAAAGAATTTAGACGAACAGTTTATTTATATACATGACTTTTTTATTCAAAAGCTGCCAAACCGCCATATTTATGTATCTGTTAAGGGTCTGCCCCCACGGCCGATTTTTGACAGATTTCTTTTGAGAAACTGTAAAAATCGGCCGATTCTCGGTCGTGTGTTATCTGCCGCATAAAAGTGCTTTTAAAACGTGTAATTGAAATAAATTATTTGACTTTGATTTTGATTGAAATATCGACTTACTATGGTATTTTCGGCTATTTCCCACTCATCGAGAGCTTGTTGAACATAAAATAGTGAGTGAATGAATACTTCTATGGTATAATAAAGAATCTGAAATAGAAAAGAAATATAAATTATCAGGCGATACGTTCTGTAAAAATATTCCTCGGTACATTCAGATGTATTTTACTTCAGGTGACTTGACAAGAGTCGTATTCAGATCACCAAAGGTGCAGGTGAATTTATAATAGGGACACTTCATTATATGGGACATTGTCGGATCTGGAGTTCTGCAATCACTGGGTGTTGGACGGATCGGTGAACCATTTCGCCAGATTATGTTTGTTAGTATTATTCATCATCATCATCATCATCAGCCTCAGGATGCTAGACATAGGCTTCTCCCATAGATTACCAAAAGAACCGGTTAGAAGCGGCCTGCATCCAGCGCAGGTGCGGCGCTAGTGTTATTGCTATGTTTGATTAGCTCAGCTGACCTCCATCTCACTTCACCTAAATTCACCGAGGAAGATTTCTGCAGAGTACCAGGTTTAGAGGCTGTGGAAGTATAGATTTTGAGTTACATGAATTTATAGGAAGGTACTTACAGAATGCCCCGAACATACTTTATGTATGTCATAACATTCTAAAATATCAACGTAAGCTTTAAACACTTTTTTGCTATAAGATTCATCGTCTGTATCTTCCTTTTTTTGAGAACTTAAAACTTGTATATTCCATAGTAGAACTTTACTTTCCAACAATTTCATTATACGCATCGCATAAATCGTGTTTAAATCGAACAGAAGCAAAATATAGCTCAAAAATATGTAATAGTAAGGTAATTTTAAAATTATGAAAAAAACTACCGCAAAAATGGTATAAGAAACTAGAGCAATGATTACAAAAATCCAATTCCAAATAATAAAATTACTAAAACTAATTTCGTTATTGAGAAATCTATGCACTTTTTGAATAGTTATGACAAACTGGATGTGGTTTCTGGTTTGAATAATATTGATCATGAAATTCATAGCAAAACCAAAACAATAGTAGAAGCAATCAAAATAAAATTCGAAAGAAACAAAAGTATTGAACCCAGCTGTATTTCTGTACCAGACCCAGGTATACCAAATGTACACAAACACAAATACTAGTGTTCCAATCATTGACACAAACTTGGCGATAAGGTTATTTGGAGTTATAATATCATGTTTGATGCGATATTTAGGACAGAACATGATATAATGCATCAGATTTAAAGGCAAAAGCATCGACTGCATATCTTTATCTACGATATGGTTCGAAGTAAAAGTCTCAATATAATTTTGTGCAATATTACGGAAAGTACCCATTTTAATACTGAAGCTTCCTAGCACACAAGCGATTTGGTAATCGATAGTAAGTGTGTTACCAGCGTACTTGAACTAAATATCGTAATTATGGTAATGTAGTGTCGTGGATAAATTTAATGATATGTTACTTTAGTTAATTTATTTACATAACGTGGACGCTGTTATATACAGGATGAGTTTTTAATGGGTGTGCACTGTGGTAGAAATTACAAATTCAAACCATTTGAGGTAAATAATTTCGGGTCTTACTCAATAAATTAATGTCTAGAATCATGTTAATCGAATTAAATCTGACCTAATCATTATATCAAAATTATTGAAAGACACATTGGAAAATTGCATGGATATTACGAAGGCTTTTGATTTAGTCGATCAGAGAATACATTTCATAAAATTAAATTAATTGAGAACCAGACCTTATTTCTTGGGTTTTTGACAGGTTTTAAGCAAGACAAATTAATAAAAAAAATTAAAACAGAGTGACACTATTTAACACAACAAAGACTACACAATAAAGAACGGAGTTCCTTAGGGGACTGTACTTGGTCCGTACTTCTTACATAAACCATAAAGAACCCGTGATATATGCGTTGTTAAATGGAGGTTGTAGATGATTCAATATTTATAAAAATAAAATATTTTCAATTTAATAATTTCAATTTCGATCAAGCCTAATGCGTGAATGGTTCTTGAATTAAAATTATAAAATGAAAAAATGTACTCACAGTATATATATATATATATACCATCATATATATATATATATATATACCATCACGCCTGTATTCCCCGAAGGGTTAGGCAGAGGTGCACCAATTTAGGTACACCCACAGTTCGCCGGTATATTTAGGTCCCATGTAATAGGGGGCGAGCCTATTGCCATTAACCGGGCACAAATCCAAACTCCGGGCTGCTACTGAGAAATTCCTAATGGAAAAAACCCAATAACACTCACAGTATATCCACTAAATATATTGTGTTTTATTGTTTGTTTTCCCGCAGTGTAGTGATTTTGTCTTGGTAGTACAATCAATTTGCACATACATACATACCATCACGCCTGTATTCCCAGATGGCAGAGGTGTACCAATGTACACCCACAGTTCGCCGGTATGTTCTTAGGTCCCATGTAAAAGAGAGCGAGCCTATTTCCATTAACCGGGCACAAATCCAAACTACGAGCTGCTACTGAGAATTTCATAGAAAAACCCAATAACACTTTTTGCTCGTCCTGGTTTCTTTCTACAATCTCGAATGTACTTGACAGATGTCAATTTGTATGTAAATACGACGACACAACTCCATATTTTCCTTGAGCTGCATATTTATGATCCGAAAACCTTGTTTGACTCAGGCTTTACTTTGGGAGTTTACTTGATTTCCAAGCTGTTGTCTTGCATAGATATAAAGATTTGAAATGGAAATGCGGTGCAGTTTGTTAGGCAAACTCGTGCTCTGCATACTGCTGTATAAGCTGAGCTAGCATTGTACAGACTTTTCGTAGAATAAGAGGTCAGGTTATACTGGAAAGTTTTAGCTTTCAGTTCGTCATGTATACCGTGTCATTGACGAAAGTACTCCAATCAGGTGTTTATCTGTAACTAATAATATAATATTATATTCCCGATTAATTTTCGGTCACGGTAGAGGCAGTCAATCTCAATGGAGACTAGCCAAGTTTGCACAAGTGTGTGCGCAACGATTGGCGATTCCCCCAAACGCGACCCAAATGTTTTAATGAGCTAATTGCAAAATGCTTACTCGCCAACAGCCCTTACCTTAACATGGCCTTGGTTTGGCTTGACCCTTGTTGCATTACGTCAAACGCAGCATCGATCAGAGACGTTATATGTATTACATGGAAATACTTTTTTTATTTGAGCTTTTGTTTTTATTGTACCATTCGTTAGAACGATACATTCCATTGCTCGACAAAATGCTTAAGTACTCGTATACCTTTAAGAGCTTAAAAAGGTTGTACACATAGCATTCAAGCACATAATAGATACCAGTAATTACACAGATTTAAGTAGATTTTTTTCAATAATATAGAAAGTATGTAAATCGAAATTTTCAAAGGAATTCTTCTTTGATTTTCGCAACGAGTACACAATGTATTTTACAAGACACTGCACAATGTACACGTATAGACTAAGATCCCAGTGTCTTCAACCCTATATCATTATTTAATGATGAAAAATATGAGGAAAATTGAAATAAATATGGAAGGGACTTTTACCATGAATTCAGTTCAGTATATTATGATTCTAGACGAATAACTGCCTCGTTAGCCTAGTGGTCCTAAGCACGCTAGAAGTTCTGGGTTCGATTCCCAGGTCGAGCAAAAAGTGTTATTGGGTTTTGCTATGAAATTCCCAGTAGCAGCTCGGTGTTAGGATTTGTGCCCGGTTAATGGCAATAGGCTCGCCCCCTATTATATGGGACCTAAATATACCGGCGAACTGTAGGTGTACATTGGTTCACTTCTGCCTATGATGGTTCGTGATGGTATGATTCTAGACCACCCAGACATTTTCAGATGGCTAAAAAAAAAACTGTTCCCATTTTGACCATAAACCTCGTCACGGTTGGCGCAGTGGCTGACCGATTGGGTTCTGCTGCGTGTCACAGGTTCGTTTCCCGCACGAGACAAATATTTGTATAGTCTTGTAGTTGTTCCTGGCTGTTTGTGTATGTGAGTTTATATGTTTGTAAACACACCCACGATACAAGAAAAAAATTTAAAAAGTTTAAAAAGAAATGGAAATATAGATTTTTTTTGTAACTGACGAATTTCATCGCTCTTTGCTCTGAAATTAAGTGCTGAATCCAAAGAAAAAGTTTTTTTACGAAATCCTTTCCACCTTTAGGTATCATCGAAATTTCAAAATCACGTAGATCTAGTGTCTCCAGGTTCTTAGACTATAAGTCAATAATGCATGTAACTAATTTCTCCTTAGTGCCTAGTGCTAAAGATAATATCCCTCGCTTTGCCATGCAAAATAGTTCAACGCAGCATAATATAAGAAAATACAATATTCCTTTGTAGAATATTTTGATTATAATTTTAATTGGCTATTAAAGCAGGGCGTGCGAACTTTAAATATTTATGGGACGAGAACAGCTTAACTTCTTTATGATCGGATAAGGTAATGTAATGGTTTATTCAGATGAGCTGATAATTCTTTTAAAGCGCACGGTGTTGCTTAAAGCAGTTATGAACATTTTGCATATGATGAACATTTTTATTAGTTTTTTTGCAGTTATTTGGAAAAAACGGCACGGTTGGCGCAGTGGCTGAGCGATTGTTGAAACGTCTTAAAAAATCAAATACGGGTCATCATATCAGCCCAGGAACGTCCACTGCTGGATCTATATCCAGCTGTGGACGTGGTGTGGTGATCTTTAGTGGCCTCCCCTAAAGATCACCACAATTACTATTTATCTGTTCTTATATACGTTTCCAAGTACTTTTGTGTACCCAACAACACGTAACAACTGACTAGATGCAGGTTGACTTTTATTTTACATGTTAATTTCAGGGAGTAAAAATACTCATGAATAAAAACACCTTTTACTACGGGACCAAGTCCGTAATATAAAAACAAAAAAATTGCTGTTGCATATATTTTAATTGTGTAATACTGTACTTTTGTAGAGATTTATGTATTAGAGAGCTCTTTGTGAAGGTGCTCGTCCGGGGAACTACTACCACCTACCTATTTCTGTGTCAAAGCAGCGTTGCTATGTGTGGGTTTGGGGGGACCCATACACTTCAATTGTAATTAGGTACAGGCACATGAGACATTTCAAGATTTTCTCCGGGCTTTCAACGCATTTGCAAGGCCTCGGGTGTTGCAGATGTCTGTAGGCAGCGGTGACCACTTGACATCAGGTGGGCCGTCGGCTTGTAAGTCGGCTGTCGCACAAATCCGAAATATCTAAAATCGTTCTTCTTTTAACCAAGATTAAAGCCCAATTTCATCAAAATCACTTAAATTATCAGAGACAGAATGTTAATTTAAACACATTTAGCGCTAAATATATTTAGTGATTTTGGTAAAAGTGGCCCTTAGACTTTGAAAATAGAAAGTATTCAAAGAAAAGTTGAAAAAAACCTTGCAGAAAATAAGCTACATTACGGCAAAGCCGTAGTACAACATTATCGAGATCTCAACAGGGGTGAGAGAGGTCATTAAGCTGTAAAGCTTCTACAAAACTCGATAAAAAATTCCTTATTAGTTGAACCGCTCGTTCAAGAGATTTACTATTGGAAGTCGATTCGAAATTGGTGTAGGATTTGAATAAAACATTAATGTTTGCATGGTAAACCCTACTTTTGCGAACTGATTTGTAATTTAGTGGCCATTTCAAGGGGGTGAAAGTTTCACATGAAAATAAAAATTGCTTTATTGTATTTGATCATTTTGTAGAGCATCTTTTGTAGGGAAATAAAGATTTTTTTAAATATTATAGAGTTCTTCCTGAAATATAAACTATTGTAATACTATATTTTAACTATTCCTTTTAATGTGTCTCAATAGTTAATAATAAAAGTGTTAATGGGTTTTTCCATAACGAATTTCTTAGTAGTAACCCGGATTTTAGAAGATGGTGGTGAGACACCCCCGTGTTTCGGAAAGCACGTAAAGCCGTTTGGTTCTGCGCCTGATCTCGCCCCGGTTGTATCGGACTGCCGTCCCTTCGGGCTATATGAGTTAAAAGTACATTTGTGTTTGCGAACACACTTGTTCACTATAAATATATCCTTCTTGGCTAGTCTCTAATAAGGTTGACCTAGAAATCTGTCTGAAGAATATTATTATTATTAACTAAAAACATTTTCATTAATTTCTCAGTCCCTTCTTTGTAAAAATGGTAGCAGCAGCATTTTACGCCCCACAACAAACGATGAACGTCCAAGAGCTCGTTTAAGACCTATTTGTAGACATTTTAGCGCTCCCTTATGGTGGGTCCACACGACACAGACTTCTATAGAATTTTCTCTGTACAACAAATCAGTACAGACAAATGTCGGTGTATCAGAAAAGTCGGAAGTCTGCGTACATGTCTGTACGATTGTCGGAGCAAAACTCATGATTATTGAATTACTTAATTTATTCATTAAAATCGAAGTCTGAACTGATTAAAAGTCTGCACAGACATTTGGTAAAGACCTCTGAGTAAAAATTTTTACTCAGACTTTATAGTCTGTGCAGCTGCAGATATCTGTACAGACAAAAGTCTGTATCGTGTGGACCCACCATTACTCTTTAGAGGTGTAATGGCATTATTGACCGTCTGCTAACAATATGAACATTGCTCCGTGTTTAGGATTCCGTACCCAAAGGATAAAAGGGACCCTATTACTAAGACTTCGCTGTCCGTCTGTCATCAGGCTGTATCTCATGAACCGTGATAGTTAGACAGTTGAAATTTTCAGAGATGATGTATTTCTGTTGCCGCTATAACAACAAAATACAAAAAAACAGAATATAATAAAAACTTAAGGATGATTTTTTACTCGTTATTGCTTGATATTGATAACGGCAACAGGTAGACGCTTGAAAAATTCACAGAATATTTAGTTATATATTCACTTTCAAAATAAATAAATAAATAAATAATTAAATTAAAATAAAACAAATATTTAAGAGGGGCTTCTATACAACAAACGTTATTGTTTTGCCTTTTTTAAAGATAAATAGTACGGAACTTTTCATACACCAGTCCCACTCGCACTCGGCCGGGTTTTTTTGTTGTTAATCGAATTGATTTGAAATCGGTAAAGGTGGAACGTTTCAAATTACATTTGGAACTTTTTAGTGTTGTATTTGTTTTTTGATTTGGTTTGTTTAACCGCATGAAGGTTTTGCTAACCACGCAATATAAATTGTTCTTTATTTTGGTTGTTTTTTGTTTAAATAACATACCATCACGCCTGTATTCCCCGAAGAGTTAGGCAGAGGTGTATCAACGTACACTCACAGTGCGCCGATATGTTTCTTGCGGTCCTATGTAATAGGGTGTGAGCCGTATGCCATTATCCGGATACCAATTCCATATAAAAACTTAAGAACACTTTTTGCTCGACATGGGAATTCAACCCAAGACCTCTAGCGTAGTCGCGTTTAGAAATACTTAGGCAGTTATATTGAAAAATATTCAGGTAAAAGGTACCTATTATAGGTATAGATTATTGGAACTCTGCCCAAAGCCAGCGCATGTATGTGAAGGCATGCACCTTTAGAGTAACAGCTGATTTATAAGATACTCGAGAATTCTATTCCGTAATCTTCTGGGAATACATTATACTGCCTTTTGTTAGAAAATTTTTTCGCAAGCACTTTACAAATTTTTGAGAAACTTTTATATGTTACTAAGGGGTAAACTGCTTTGCTTAATAAGCTTGAAAGCTAAGCGTTTTCTTCAAAACCTGTTTAGTTGTTTACGGGAAAACACACTTAAGGCCCAATATGTAATGCACATTAGCATTTGCTATGCTATGCTATATTATGTTTACCTTTTTTTTTGTTTAAGTACGTATGTTTTCTATCTAAATATACTACGAATATTATAAACTGCCTCGTTGGCCTAGTGGTCCTAAGCGCGACTGCTACGCTAGAGGTATTGGGTTCGATTCCCAGGACGAGCAAAAACTGTTATTGGGTTTTTCTATGAATTTCTCAGTAGCAGCTCGGAGTTTGGATTTGTGCCCGGTTAATGGCAATAGGCTCGCCCCCTATTACATTGGGTCTATGAACATACCGGCAAACTGTGGGTGCCATCGGTACACCTCTGTCTAACCCTTCGGGGAAAACAGGCGTGATGGTATGTATGAATATTATAAAATGGTAAGATTTTTTGTTTGTAAGGAATAAGCTCCGAAACTACTAGACCGAATTTAACAATTTTTTCAACAATAGATAGCTACACTATCCTTGAGTAACATAGGCTATATAACATCACGCTACGACCTACGGGAGCGGAGCATTAACCAAGGACATAACTTATGGCGAGTGTGTGTAGGTATTTGTAAAATTTTATACTAGTTTACACTTTACTCAGGCTTTTAGGGTCGCATTTTTTACACCCTTTGGTTGACGGGTAGAAAAAACCTACTAGAGGTACCTTTTCTTACATTAAGATTAAATAAAATAAACATATTTTTAGCACGTTTCCATCTCCTTAATTTTTTTGAAATATAATTATAAATGTAGCAAAATTAAAATTTCAGTCCCCGAGGATCTCGAGGTAGTGTTAAGTAAGGAAAGGCAATTTCCAGTTTTCATTTAAGATAATTTGAGCGTAATTATAATTTCGTCGAGACGTTGCTGCTTCCAGCCAAGTAATATCAATTTCAACTTATTTGTCCTAGCCTTATTGCGGATCTTGCACGAGTGAAATTTCAACATAATTTTTAGAAACTCTGATACTACTGGTCGCTAGCCCTTACTACCCACACGATAAAGAAGAAGAAGATCTATCTCAGTGCTATATTTTATTTAGATCCGCTTAACCGTTTAAGCGTGAAAGAGAAACAAACATTCATCCATCCGCCTTTACAAACTTTCGCATTTTTAGAATTCTTTAACAAAAAGGTTATGGGTTTATTACGAAAATTCACGCGGACATAGTCGCTTTTGAAAGCTAGTGAATAAATAAGAAGCATAATGTCAATAGAATTTTTATGAAAAAAGCTAATCTCCTAACGCTTTTCAATAAATTAAAAAATCTACAGATTTCTATAGAAAAGTTTTCCATTCAAGAATTTGATTTTAAAATCGATGCTTTTATTACTGGAGTTGTAATTTGAAAAGTTTGTGAGCCGGAGTGAAAGAGAAGGTATGATAGTTTTGTTTGAAAAGCTTTTGTTACTACGTTTACTTGTGTATATTTGAGCATTTGTAATAATAAATATTATAATGTAAAAAACCCGTCATGAGAAGATATAAAAGATAGAGAGATAAATTTTGTAAACACACATTTAGGGGTTCGCAATCTTATATAATAATAACAAACAGTATAACCAAATCCACGAAAATAGCAAAAATAAACTGAGATGCATCCGAAACTCGAACGACACAGCATTGACAGTGTCAGCGTAAACACACACACATAACATCACGCCGGTATTCTCCGAAGGGTTAGGCAGAGGTGTACCAATGCGGTGAGCATTGTACACCTCTGCACAGTTCGCCGGTATGTTTCGTGAATTTACCACAAATATGTTTACGTTCTATGAGTGTCAGACTCGTCCCACTACCACAAAACATAAAACGACAGCGCTTTGTAACGAAAAAATATAACCCTACCAAGTGAAATGATGTGATGTGATGAGAATTTAAAAAAAACCCCAATAACACTTTGCTCAACCTGGGAATCGAACCCAAGACCCTCTTGGATTCTTAAATTTTATTTTTGTATAAGCCAGTTATTTATGTCCAAGATAATTAAACAATTTTCAGCGTCTTTAGTTACGTTTAATCAGCCATTTTTTATTCTAACTGTGGTTTTAATGACCACTTTAGCCTAAATTGGTATTTAGCCAAATTGTTTTAAGGTATAAATTACAAAGTAGGTAACTATTATTGTTTAGTTTAATTATTTTTTCGTTTTAATGGTCTTAATGATTATGGAGTCTCTTGTGTGATATGTAACTTAATTGATGTCATACAGACTTTGAATAATGTGGTCGCGGGTTCGATGCCTGGCTAATACCAATGTGACTTTTTTTGTTATTTCATATTTATGTAGTTACATGGGACCCCTATTACATGGGACCTAAGAAAAACATACCGGCGAACTGTGGGTGTACATTGGTACACCTCTGCCTAACCCTTCGGGGAATACAGACGTGATGGTATGTGTGTATGTTCAATTATGTAGTTTCTAAGTTTGTCCTGGACATCATTGACATTGGTGAAGTAAAATATAGTGAGGATACCTGGACTTAAAAGTACAAATAAATAAAATTAAAGTATCTGTTTGTAATTTAAAATTAGCATCTTTTCACTAAATGCATATGAAGGTAAATACGGTACCTACATACATAAAAAAAAACATTTTTCAATTTTTTGTCAGTCAGTCTGTTTGGTTGTTTCGGCAAATCTGTGAAACGGCTAGAACGATTTTGATACGACTTTCACTCGCAAATAGTTAATCTGTGAGAAGTGAGAAAACATAGGACTTTGACTTAATCCTACAGGATTAAGTCAAAGTCCTATATCTACGCAGATGAAGTGGCGTAGATTACTTATGCATCTGCGGGTTGTTCGAAAGAGATACCGCGCCCCCGGAACGCAAAGGGCACATGAAAGGAACATAGACGGGTTTTAGTCAGTAAAAGTCTGACACTCCCTCCCGCCCCGCTCAGGGCGGGGGAAGTTATTTGATGATTTCCCGTCTATAAAAAAAAAAAGATTACTTATGCATAAGTAAGTAAACATTCTCGCTATTTCTTATACTCTACACCCAACCCTAGAAAGGGTCAAGTTCCAGCCACATCCGGCATTTCAATTTGGACTCCAGAGTCCAAAGTTTCACATTATTGGGACACGATAAGCCCAGTTATACTCCTCTCTTACTTTGAGGGTAGACCCTACATAAATCTTTAAGTTTATAAGTTGAGATTTCAAGCAATTAATTTGGATTATAACTAATTAACACCAACTATTGGGGTTGTAATTAAATAGTTATTTGCTTAGTTTGGGAAAGACGAAATAAACTTTAGTTTTCATTACGTATCTCGGGACCCTAGGATCCCGGACCTTTGAAGGCTTTTTTTTTTATTGACCGGAAATCATCAAATAACTTCTCCCGCCCTAGTGTCAGACTTTTACTGACTAAAACCCGTCTATGTTCCTTCATGTGCCCTTTGCGTTCCGGGGGCGCGGCATTGGCCCTCAGTGGCCCCTTCCAAGTTTGCTGACATTTCTTTGTAACGGTACCTTTGAAAGGTTTACGAGAAGCTTTCAGCATCTTTCTTTCTTAAAAAAAAACTGCTCTCCTCTGGGAATTTCTCCTGTATCGTGGGTGCGTATACATAATCATAAACACACACATACATACAGCCAGACCCGGCCCAACTATCTGTAGGCCATACAAATATTTGATACGTGCGGGAATTGAACCCACGACACGCGGCGCAGCACCCGAATACTCAGCCACTGTGCCTACCGTGTCGCCAAACTTCTTTCTTTATCGTGTTGACAGTACAGTCTAATGACCCCACACACCCTAGTGTCAGAGTTTCTAAACCGCCTCAAGGGCCTCTGACGTGGTTACCGATGTCAGTGATGTCCAAGATAAACTTAGAAAGTACATAATATGAATTAGAAAAAGTCACATTGGTACTTGCCCTTGCCCGGTTGCGAACCCACAACCTGGTGCATGAGAGGCGGGCGCCTTAACCACTGGACCATTACGACACATAGAAGAAGAAGCAGGTGCTTGTAATATTTGTATTTCACACCAAAACAAATATAATAATATAATATAACTCCGATAAAGAAATAAGTACTTATCAATCAGTAAGTAGTATTATTAAGTTACATCGTTGATCAAAAGGAAATGGTTGATTGATTGCTAAACTTGGTGAGAGCTAACATGATCAATTCTCAATCAACTTCGGGGTTTGTGCAAGATGCTCAGGCAACTAGAACGTGGACTCTTGGAACTATCGATTACTGTGATGGGTAAATGTGAAACTGCCCTGTTGGTAACTGCCTCGGTATCCTAATTTCGTTGCGGGATCCAAGATAGTTAAATCGTCAAAGTCAAAGTCAAATCATTTATTCCAATTACACCATTAAAAGGCACTTTTAGACGTCAATTAATTAAAACTATTGAATCTAGTTGCCCATTCCAATAGGCAGTTTCGTATGGAGAAGAACGGGCAAGAAACTCCATACATACTCTTAAAAAAAAAGTATTACATTATAGTGTACAGTTCCATCCATTTCATAAAAATATGCTAAATGTCAAAACGATCTATTAACAATAAAAGTCACTCAAAGTAGGTACTGCAGTACGTACTAACTGCTACGAATTAAGAACGTTTTGCCGAGACTCGTCAAGCTTCATTGCCTCGGCGCATTTCTGGCGTTTGATTCTGGCATTCAGGAGTTGCAGTGGTTGGAAAGAGTGTGGCGGGCTTGTCCTATTTAAATAGGTGTCAAAAAACTCTTAAATAAACCGAAAGTTAATAAGTAATGAGGGCAATGCCCTCATCGCGATCATTAGGGTTCTGTTCTCAAAGTGTGCCAAACGGATCGCTATTACTGAGATTCTGCTTTTTGTCCGAACTTTCGTCCATCTGTCACAAGGCTGTATCTTTTGAATCGTTATTTACTTAACTTAATCCAAAGATATAAATAAATAAGTTAGTAAATTAATAATAGAAAAAGTGTACACATCGATATCCCTTCTACAATGTACAGTCAGCAAAAGAGATAAGTAACCAGGGTCGCCTAATAAATTTAAAGTCTTTTAAAAACCGATGAAAGTTTTTTAATAAATTTTGTTTCTATTCATAGAAAATAAACAATTTTTCTATTAATTTAAATTTCATTTAAAAACTACCCCTGCACCCCTAGACAAGTGTCAAACGCTCGGTGTCGTTTCTATTCTAATGAATATGAAAGCTTAAGCGTTAGCGATTTTCAGTTGGTAGCCAAATGTACAACCACTTGTCGACCGCTCAGTCTATTCGTTTTTCAGAAAAACATCAAGTGTTCTCTATGGTTTGTCGTACACAAACGTCTCTTTGACATTGGGTCGTCGGTAAACAAAAATATTTTATATTTTTTCAAGTGAAATTGGATAGCTTTTTATAAACGGTAAGTATTGTAAATATAATATAATAATCTGAATTAAATCATTATAGTACACCTACAAACGTTATATAAATCATCATGCAATAATTAATCATCATTGTCTATATAATACTGTGGTTTTAATGGTTACTAGCAATAATATTATTTTATTAACATTTTAATACTATTCTATGATTGGAACCGAAGTTGCGAGCTAGCCCAGAGCAATTCGTAATTCTAATATATATTTTGGAAAGGTAATTCACTGTGGAAATCTTATTATTATTTCAATATTTTCACATAAACATAATACAAACAATGACTTGCTCAAGCTTTACTATCCACAAAGGATTAGTAAGGGGACAGCAGCTGTGGCTGGTATTAACCAGTTTAATAAATTCTGTTGGTGGTGGTGTTCAAAAACCACCAGACAAACGGAAAAAAGTAGTACTCAAAAATATTATTGATTTTGATCGCGGCAACTTCAGAAAATTAAATTGTATTTAAGTATTTGTATATATTTTCACTAATATAAAATATATTTTCATAATAACAAAGTTTTGACACAATGTTTAATTAATTGCGCTTTTTAGGTGTGGGCAGACTGGAAGACTACAGCAGCGGCAGTGGCAGCTCTCGTGAGCATGCCGCCAGCAGTAGAAGAGGGAAGTGGACTAGATTTCTGTGTTTTGGAATAAGAATATAGTCAAAACAGTTAGTTTCATGTGTAAATGTAACTCTCCAGACCGATTCCGGCCACGGCGGCTAATCTTAATGCAGACTAGCCACGTACGCAGGAGATGTTATAGTGCAGAAGCGAGTGCGCAAACACAGGTGCACTCCCTCTTTCCTAACTCTTATAGTCCGATGGGACAGCAATCCGACACGACAGGAGAGAGATCAGGCGCAGGACCAACAGCTTTACGCGCTTTCCGAGGCACGGGGTTGTCACACCACCAACTTCCAAACTCCAGGCTGCTACTAAGAAAAAATCTTAATGGAAATACCCAATAACATTTTTTGCCCAACTGGGAATCGAACCCAAGACCCCTTGCTCAGCAGTGGCGCTTGCGACCACGAGACCAACGGGGCAGTTTAGTTTAATGTAATAATTATACGGACCAATTTAAATATTATGTAAATAACTGTTGCTTTAAGTAACTGTAAAATTATTTTTATTGAATATCACAATACACCGAATGATTCAAAAAATATTATTTTCAGCTGAAGCCACAGCACTTGCATGAAGCCCACCACGCACAACTTTGGCACCGCTTCGGGAGACAACTACGCCACCACCCCAGCTTGCCCCTGTCCCTCCTCCTCTGCCGCGAACTCCTCCAGCACGAAGCTTTAGGTGACATCCGTCAGCCTCTCCGCGGTCAACGGCTACAACACCAAATCATCGTGCCTTATTTAGGGCGCGTAGGAACAGAGAATTGACGCCGTTTGAGAGAGCGACGAATGCTTCTGTAGCCGTCGAGCAACGCCGACTTGAATACGAGGAGAGGCGCGACAGGCGCCTACCTGAGCGAGTGTTGCCAGCCAGTAGCCAGTTGCTACATCAACTAGCTCTTGTTGGCTGACCAACAAGAGCTAGACTAGTCTCTGAAGACTAGTTGATGTATTGACGCAGCAGTGATCCACTAGTCTACCTTCTAAAGATATTCTTTCTGATGCTGTTTATAACATGTTCACAACATTTTGAAAATTGTGCCAAATCCTGGTTGTGACGATGTAACTAAATGTGACTGCCATACCAAAGTATAAGGTGATATGCATGCTAATTTTAAGTTCGAGATTTATGTAACGAAATTTTATTCTTTATAAAAGGTTATATACCTACTAAAAATAAAAAAGTTTTATTCTTATACAAATTATTTTATTTCACCATTTTATTTAACTGCCTTGTTGGCCTAGTGCTCATAAGGGCGACTGCTACGCTAGAGGTTTTGGGTTCAAATCCCAACTCGAGCGAAATTCTCAGTAGAAGGCGTAGCAGCTCGGAGTTTGGATTTGTGCCCGGTTAATGGCAATAGGCTCGCCCCCTATTAGGTACATGGGACCTAAAACATACCGGCAAACTGTGGGTGTACATTGGTACACCTCTGCTTAACCCTTCGGGGAATACAGGCGTGATGGTATGTATGTTTATGTCATTTTATGCCTAAACATGTCGTGTGGTATCATTGGACCATGGTATCGTGGTCGACACGTTGGTGTCATTGGCCAGGGTCTTTGCGGATATCCAGAATCTACGTAACACGTGAATCCTGGCACAACTTATAAAATGTTTGATTATCGAGCCTAAATCTCTCTCTAAACAATAAATACGGAATTTCATTAATTTTCTATAAGAGATATATTTCTTATATGACGCCTGAGCCAGCCTTCTTCGTTATGTGCAAAATTCATTATAATTAATACAAATTGTAAAAATGCAAAATGCAAAGTGTAAAATGTTTTTGTGATTTTTTTCAAAAATAAAACGAGCACTCCAACAGCTGACCAAGACATCGCCATCTTGGTTAGAGTAGCGTAGCGTCTGTCTACAGGGTCCTAGCGTACGCTTAGTAAGCGTTAGATTAGAAACGCTCACAGTCGATTTCGCTTGTCATACGTGCCACTTGGCTACCGATTTGTATGCAGAATATTGACGTATCAATGGCGTTTCGTTTCATGGAATAGAATTTAATACACTTGGCTACCAATTTGACGTTCTAAACGTTAAATCAAATTTCGTGACGATAATTCATTCTATTCTACAAGCGTTTATGCCACTTGTCTAGGCCCGCTGGTTTGAGAGAAAACTTCAACTATATTAGACGGTCTGGTTACTTATCTCTTTTGTTGACCGTACATACACATACACACACACCCTCCCACACCACACAGTGTCCTACATGTAGGTACGTATCATATGTGGGAATAAACCTCATTATCTTTCCAAATAATCCGGCATAATATCGGAGGCCTATTTTTAGATCAGAATGATGGATGCCGGTTACAGATGGGAGGGCTACAGTACAGAATATTTATCCTAAAATATTTTTTTAAATATAGCCCTCAGATTTAATAAATATATTACTGTATGACTGCCTCGTTGGCCTAGTGATCCTAAGCGCGACTGCTAAGCTAGAGGTCTAGGGCTCGATTCCCAGGTCGAGCAAAAAGTGTTCTTGGTTTTTTCAATGAAGTTCTCAGTAGCAACTTGGAGTTAGGATTTGTGCCCGATTAATGGCAATAGGCTCGCCCCTTATTACATGGGACCTAAACAGGTCCCAGGTCCCAGGTCACCCAAAGGGTTAGGCAGAGGTGTATCAATGTACAATCACTTATACATTGGTACACCCCTGCCTAACCCTTTGGGGACTACAGGCGTCATGGTATGTATGTATTACTGTAAGATTTTAATGTTTAATGATGCGAGCTGTGTGAAAGAGGTAGATGCTAAAGTGTGAGTGAGATAGATGACGTATGTGTGAGAAAACATGAAATATAGTTTAAAAAAATTACGTAAAACAATGTTACATTTTTTTTTTGGAAGCCTTGCCTCCTAAAAGCTAGGTCTACTAATTAAAAATGTTCAAAATCTAGTCGCAATAGCACCTTAGTAACACCATAATGTAAAAAAATAAAGGTAAATAAGGGTGCAAGGTACGAAAAGTATAAAGGCCTATTCAGACCTAAGCGGTATTCGCTACCGTCTGCGGCAGAGAAAACCCAGTGGGTATGCGGTAATATTACTGTTCAGACCTAAGCGGTATTCGCTACCGTTCGTAACCCGCGTGGTATGTACCTCTACCCACAGCGGCAGCGAATATCGCTCAGGTCGCTCTAGCCGCGGTACTTGATACTAAATACCTGAGCGAAATCCGCGCGGTATGTACCTCTACCCACAGCGGCAGCGAATATCGCTCAGGTTTGAATAGGCCTTTATAATGAAATAATGCTACGCGGAGTTCTAGCGCTGTGCTACGTGGCGCTACGGCGTAGCAAAAGGCTACGCCATCGTAGCAAATACTTAATCCCTACATTCAAATTATTTGTCGTAAGCGCTGCTTATGGTCAAAGATCCTATTGTCACCAGATGTACGATATTTAAGCATGGTTGAAATATAGCAAAAAAACACATAGCATTCAGTGAGTACGGTACCTGCTGAAAAAAGATCCAGCTTATTTATTTTTTTTGTTTAATAAAATTCCTTGCCCATTACTAGAAATTTCCCCAGTATCGTGGGTGTGATTACAAACAAGCATATAAACTCACATACACAAACCAGGCATACGCGAAACTGTAGGGTATACAAATATTTGTTTCGTGTAGGAATCGAACCTATGACACGCAGCATAGCAGCTAACTACTTAGTCAAAGTGACAACCGTGCTGTCAAAGTTAATACATTATTTTTTCTTTTTTTACATACATACATAGGTACATACATAAACTCACGCCTTTTTCCCATGGGGGTATGCAGAAACCGCAGAACGCCTGTTACCTTATATACTAATTTCGCCTCGTGCATGTTCATACATCTGTTTACTTTTTTTACTACGTACTTAATCAAATATCGAGCAAAAAGTGTTATTGGGTTTTTTTATGAAATTCTCAGTAGCAGCTGGGAGTTTGGATTTCTGCCCGGTTAATGGCAATAGGCACGCCCGCTATTACATGGGACCTTAATATAAACGGCGAACTGTGGGTGTACATTGGTACACCTCTGCTTAACCCTTCGGTAAAACAGGCGTGATGGTATTTATATATATTTTTATCAAATATCTATTCAGAAAATTTCAGTCATGCTGAAATGACATAGGTCTGGCGTCCCCGGGATCTAAGTCCATTATATTCATATTACATAGATGGCAGCACTTTCCGATATGACGTCACGGAAACTAAGAAGCACTTAGCGTAAGTGTGCCTGTAGCTTGAGCTGATAAGGAGGTGTCGAGCTGAGGAGTGCATTAGGTACCTCACTATTTTGAAGTCTGTCTAGATAAAGAGTTTTAGACGGATTTTAAGATTTCGTTCCCACCTAGATTCAATATTTTTAATTAATTGACGTTCAAAAGTGCCCTTTATTGGTCTAAATGGAATAAATGATTCGACTTTGACTTTAAAAGTGTAAAATGGCAATTCATTAAAACTCCGCTGAGCATTCGTCTGTCACCAGGCTGTATCTCATGAACCGTGATAGTTTATACTTAAAAAAAAAAAATATAAAATAATATACCATCACGCCTGTATTCCCCGAAGGGTTAGGCAGAGGTGTACCAATGTACACCCACAGTTCGCCGGTATATTTAGGTCCCATGTAATAGGGGGCGAGCCTATTGCCATTAACCGGGCACAAATCCAAACTCCGTGCTGCTACTGAGAAGAATTTCATAGAAAAACCCAATAACACATTTTGCTCAATCCGGGAATCGAACCCAGGACCTCTAGCGTAGCAGTCGCGCTCAGGACCACTAGGCCAACGAGGCAGTTCGCTCTGGACCACGCTCCGCTCTCGGTTTATACTTATGGCAGGAGAAATAAGCCAAGCGGACAATGTCGCGGGTAGATCAATAATAAATTAAATTGGATGTCTTTTTTTAGCAGGTGAATTTCAAATTCTACTAAAAGCTACTTTTAATAATTTATACATCTGGTCATACAAGCACGCCGGTTACGAGTACTGCGCACCAGACCTTTCTGAAGAACCTCACTAATAAGGTCAGGGTAGGTCTTTCTAGGGTAGGGACGAAGCGAAAAGAGTGTGTAAGGATCGTAGCAGGTGGCGGTCCGTGGTTTCTGCCTACCCCCATGGGAAAAAGGCGTGAGTTTATGTATGTTATGATAGCTCATAAAATGTATGTCCATTGATTGGTGTTATCCACTACCCAATTAGAACCCGAACCAGGTTATACTAACCTTTAAATAAAGTTTAACCACGAACCATTATTAGTAATGAGGCTGTAACATCTCCGGTTAACTGCTAATGAGGATATCTTAGTCTCTAGAGCTTAATTACTCTTTAATATCGTAGTAGTAAGGTTTAAGATTTTTTTATTTTTTCTAGACACATCTGTAGTTACATAACATCACGCCTGCATTTCCCGAAGGGTTATGCAGAGGTGTACCAATCTACTTGTACACCCACAGTTCGTTGGCATGTTTAGGTCCCATGTAAAAGCGGGCGAGCCTATTGTCACTAACCGGGCACAAATCCTAACTCCGATCTGCTACTGAGAATTTTATAGAAAATTCCAATAAAAGTTTGCTAGAGCTGGGAATCTAATCTAAGATCTCTAGCGTAGCAGTCGCGCTTAGGACCAATAGGCTAACGAGGCAGTTTTATTATGTCTAAGTCTCATTAGTTCACTTCTGAATCTTTATCACGCTATTTTCATTTACCGATGTCAGTGATGTCCAAGATAAACTGCAGTACCATATGAATTAAAAAACTTACATTGGCACTTGCCCAGTATCGATCCCGCAACCGTATGAGACACGGGCGCGCCTTAGCCACTGGACTGTCACAACACTATACTTAATTCAAAAATAAAATCCAAAATAACCTAGCTCATATTTCAAAGTATAACATACAAAATATCTAAAAGTCTTATCCAATCCCCAAGGTATGCAATGCAAGTCATAATATTTTATACATATCAGAGAGATACATTCGACTTCCAGATCATGTGTATCGACTTCAAAATGTGAATCGAAATAGGAGTTTGCGGTTCACTGTCAGATCGACTTTGAATTTGTACCCTTTGACGTAAAAGGGTATTTTTATTTGAAAATAGAATGTGAGGTATGGCACGAGTGACGTCACACACTTGGCGTTTGGGTTGCAACTGGCAGCTAGTATTTATTTGGTCACTCGTGGCACAAACGTGGCTAGCCAGTGGTCGACTGGCCTTTTTTATTTCTTTAAAAAAATGTTTTTTAAATTTGAAAAATATTGCCATATGATCATTTTAAAACGATAAAACTTATTTATCAGATTAGTGTGAACTAGCTTTATATTCCGCAGTGTCAGTTCAGCGCGTAGCTAGCCAGCTATAAGTTACGTCTTTGGTTAATGCTCCGCTCCCATGGGTCGTAGCGTAATGTTATAAAGCCTATGTTACACAGGAATAATGTAGCTATCTAATAGTGAAAAAAATTAAAATTGGTCGACTAGTTTTAGAGTCGCTTCGTTACAAATAAACAAAAAAAACTTACCTCTTTATAAAATTGATTAATAAAATTAAAATAGAGTTTTGCGCAAAAAAAATATAAAACCCTAAAAAAATCTAATTTACGAGGACGAAGTCGCGGGCAAAAGTTAGTTGTAAATATATAGGACCCCTAGGAACAACTACAAGTAAGTTATATGAAAAATTAGATATAAATATCATGTTGATCGGTATCATAGTACTCCGTGAATGTTTCCCAATAGACCTCTAGAATTATTATCGATCTTGTAGAAACAATTTGAGCAAAAAGAGACTTAGCGATGTCAAAAGTTATGTTAGTAGATTTGTACAGTCAGCGTCAGAGAAAAGGAACCCTCCAATACTACGATTATACGGTGTGATGGACATGGACATTACCAAAGGGGGTTCCTTTTCTCTGACGCTGACCCTACTATGCCATTTTTTTACCAATGGGAAAGAGTGATGAGTGTCCCCTCTAATGTTTGCTGACATCTCTTAGACGCGTGCGTGGAACACGAACGCGCCGACGACACGGTCTGTCGTGGGTGGTGGAAATCCTCATGGGGAGTGACGGAGGAGCATGCCGGACTCTTGTACCGGCTAAAACCACCACGGTGTTCCACCTCTGCCCATGGCTGGAGGTGCGGGATTCGCATAAGCATTCACCGCTCCCCCGACAGGCCTCGACCCGCTGTACCTTAGCGGATCCCTCCTCCCCGTGCAGCCATTCCAATAATGGCCGCACCCACTCTTGAGTGGCGCGCAAGGAACACTCCGCCGCTCACTCGGGCCTTCCTGGTCGGACGGCAGACGCCCCGTAGTCCGCCGCCCGAACAGTGAGCTACCAATTGCTCACCGGCCACAGACTCGCGTCTACGGTGGCCGGGAGTCGTCTCGCGGCTCCACAGGGCCTTAACACCTTTGTGATGTGTGTTTTTACACCTAGTATAGTGGAGTATGTGTGGGTTGGGATGTATGTCTAGTTGTCCCTTTCACAGTTCAGTGAACCGCATAGGGTATTTGGCTATAACTTTATCGTTGTTTCTACCTTATGCACACTGAGGTATAAATAGTTATCTGAGGCTGTATAAACGTCACTATAAAACTTTTAATGGGAATGTACATTGGGTTGTGATTTTATAGGGTTTTAGGTTGGATCGTTCGTATTGAGTCAGTAGTTATAATAGCATCAGGTCTTAAGTTTCTATTGATTAATAAATAAATGAATAAAGGAATAAATGATGCTCACAGAGGGGTATGCCCATTTTCCATTGACAGAAAGAGATGGAAGATAAGCCTTATCAACGAATCGATGCCGGGTCCTCCATTCAAATTCTCTCATTTCAATCGTTAACGTCACTGATACAAATAAATACGAGTTGTTGCGTAAATAAATATTTATTTATCTATGCAGTATTTCGCGATTGGTTAATGTCAGTCGTCCCGCCATTAGGATCTCTTTATGTCATCAGTCATCTCTTTTAAGCTATGGCTTACATCTTTATTATTTTTTATTTTTTTACACACATATAGAATCACGCGACTTCGTCCGCGTGGCTTATTCTTCCCGTGTCAAGTTACGTCTATAATTACTGCTCCGCTCCCGTAGGTCGTAGCGTGATGCTAAATAGTCTATGTTACCCAGTGATATAGTAGCTTTCCAACGGCAAATTATTTTTTGAAATCGGGTCAGTAGTTTTTTTGTTTATTCGTTATATAAAAAAAATACAAATATTTTCTTTTTATAATATTACTTATACCTAATTACCTATACATATAAATTAGTATAGATAAACTATGACAGCCAGCAATTCCATCGACAAAAAACCAAAAACCGACGAACATAATAAACAAAAACGACTTCAGAAAAATCCTCTTTTGAAAATTCAAGAACTTATCCTCAATGAAATATTCTTCTTCGGCTAACTAATACCCCAGTTTAATACCTACACAAAGAGGAGAGGTCCATTGTCTCTAGTGAATCTGAAAAGTTCCCGAGCCTCTAAGGGCATTGATTAGTGAGCCGTGTTCAATGGTGGCGAGGGGGGAACATTCCGAACATTTGGAGTGAGCCTCGCTATTGTTAATGTTTCTGTCACACTTTCCTACTAACAATTTTGTGCTAGCGAACAGTTCGAGCGTTCATCCGCGTGGCTTATTTTACCCGCGTTAAGTTACGTTTTTGGTTAATGCTCGGCTCCCGTGTGTTGTAGCGTGATGTTTTATAGCTTATGTTACTCAGGAATAATGCAGCTATTTATTGTTGAAAACAATGTTTAAATCGGTCCAGTAGTTTCGGGACATATTCGTTACAAACAAACAAACAAAAAAATATTACCTCTTTATAATAGTACTAGCTTTTGCCCGCGACTTCGTCCGCGTGGATTAATAGTTCCCGTTCCCGGGGGATTTCCGGGATGAAAACTATCCTATGTCTTTTCTCGGGTCCCAGACTATATCTGTACCAAATTTCATTGAAATCGGTTCAGTGGTTTAGGCGTGAAGAAGAGACAGACAGACAGACAGACAGACAGAGTTACTTTCGCATTTATAATATTAGTAAGGATAAGGACTAGCGAACTATCCACGACTTCGTCCGCGTGGCTTATTTACTCGCGTTCTTTGCTTAATGCTCCGCTTCCGTGGGTTGTAGCGTGATGTTAGCCTATGTTATTAAGGAATAATGCAGCTATCTATTGGTGAAAAAAATGTTAAAATCGGTCAAGTAGTTTTTAAGTTTATTCCTTACATACAAAAATACAAATCGTTCCTCTTTATAATATTAGTATAGACAAGCTTTTTTCCCCGACTTACTCCATGTAAATATCGTGGATGCTTCATATCATCATCATCATTTTCCTGCTCTTATCCCAAGTTACTTGGGGTCGGCGCAACACGTTTTCTTTTTCCATGCCGTCCTGTCAGCCGTCATACTATGACTGACTCCCTTCTCTTTCATATCATTCTTCACACAATCCATCCATCTTTTCTTTGGCCTCCCTCTTCCTTTCCATCCATCCACAATTATGTAATTATATTTAATCTAAAAAAACTTGCGTCACACTGTATAACGTGTGCGCTAGGATTAAGTTTTTTAATAACAGTCTTGTACCATCGAACAAGCTATTTGGTATGTAGGCAAAAACATGTGTCTATCGATCTTTTTCCATTACTTTGTCTTTTTATATGCACATAATTTTGTTTGTTAATTTTGTTTTTCAAGTGTTATTGGGTTTTTCTATGAAATTCTCAGTAGGAGCTCGGAGTTTGGATGTGTGCCCGGTTAATGGCAATAGGCTCGCCCCCTATTACATGGGACCTAAAATATACCGGCGAACTGTGGGTGTACATTGGTACACCTCTGCCTAACCCTTCGGGGAATACAGGCGTGATATTTATTTATTGTGTATATTTATTTTTATAATTTTGTTTAAAAAATCTGTTTTGTTTTTGTTCTTTCTTTTATACTAATACTTAATTGTATTTTTGTATGCACTTTTTCACTACTAGATAGCTACATTATTCCTAAGTAACATAGGCTATGTAACAACACGCTACGACATATATGAGCGGAGCGGTAATCAAAGACGTAACTTAACCCTGCAGAGATCGCGCGGGCTACATATGTAGCCCATGGTTGTTTAAACTGACACGACTTTTTACGTACTTTTTTTTTCATCGCTGATTTAAACAAGACCTTTGAAGATTTAAGTTTGTTTTTCGTTTTAATTTCAATTTGGAAGAGTTAATTTATCATATTTTAATAAGAAAATAATAATACAATTGAATTTAATTTAAAAGACGACTAAACAAATTGGGCTTCATATGTAGCCCGCGCTACCACAAACGTGACTTTTTAAGGCGCGACCACTGCAGGGTTAACGAGCTATGCGGACGAAGTCGCGGGAGCAAGCTAGTTATAAGTATAAACTAAGTGTATCTTTAAGACCGCCTTGTAATAAGGCACTATACCAAATTGGAGTGAGCCTACAAACATTATCATATTATTAGTGTTGTAAATAGTGTTGTGGTGTAGCAAAATTTATTGCGGGATTTCTGGTATAGCGTAGGCAGTAGGTAGCACTAATGAAATGAAAATAAACAATTCGGTAAGATAATTGGAGAACAAATAGATGGATGTTAGTAACTCCTTCAGACGAAGTAACGAAATTAGCTGATACATAGTTGACACACATAGAGACGGTGATTTAGCTTAACACATAAGATAATTTTAATCCCGTATTTGTATTCCTATCAGACAATTTGACGGACTTCACATAATATATCATCACGCCTGTATTCCCAGAAGGTTTAGGCTGAGGTGTACTATACTTACCAATGTACACCCAAAGTTCGCCGGTATGTTTAGGTCCCATGTAATAAGGGGCGAGCCTATATGCCATTAACTGGGCACAAATCCTAACTCCAAGCTGCTATTGCGCAATTCCTAATGGAAAAATCCCATAACACCATTTTGTCCGACCTGGGAATCGAACTCAGGACAGTTTAGCAGTCGTGCTTGCCACCACGAGTGACCAACGGGGCAGTTATAATAAAGTAGTCATAATTTAATTATTATTTTAATTTCATAGTTTTTCGCAATATAGCCAAGCGACTGGTCGATTCTTCACGTGACCAGAGGGCTGGCCTTTTCTTGGGCCAAAGAATCAGCATTGCCATACAACGTGGCAATGCTGCCAGCCTTCTGGGCACATGTCCCATTGACAGCGATGCGGATGAGTTTTTTGATGCCCTATGACCTTCCTTTCTTTTTTATTTTTAACTGTACATAGTTTTTAATTTAATTATTATTATTCAACTAAGTTTTGTGTATGTCATAATTAAATGCCAAATAAAACACCGTTATATGCTTATCACTAATTCAATTTCAACGTTCAACGCTAATGTCTCAACTGTGTCTATCGGACGCAAAGTCCCGGCGTAACATCGTCCCGGTCCCGGGAAAGTTCCACCATTTCACATCACTAGTTTCATTAACTTGATATTCACATTAGAGAGATTGCAGATTAGCTACTTCTTGCTTACTTTGCTACAAATTAACTAATCAAGTATTTTCCATGTCTGTTTAGTTTCTCTAGAAATTATTAATTTATGCTTCATTGGAAAATGTTTTGGAAGATAGAACTTGGGTTTATGTTCTGTATACACTGTGGCTAATCTTAATGGAGACTAGTCAAATACGTATTTATCTATACTTTAATATTATAAAGAGGAAAGGTTTGGATTTTTCTATGTAACGAATAAACTTAAAAACTACTTGACCGATTTTAACAATTTTTTCTAGCTACAGTATTCCTGAGGAACATAGGCTATAAAACATCGCTCTACGACCCACGGGGGCAGAGCATTAACCAAAAACATAACTTATGGCGGGTGAAATAAGCCATGCAGGCGTAGTCGCTGACAGTCCATGTCATCCGTCTACCTTGTGGGTGGACGTCCTACGCCGCGCTTGTGGGTGCATGGTCTCCATTCGAGAACTTTGCGGCCCCATCAGCCACCAGCTTTGCGTGCTATATTGCATCCGTCATTACGATACTTGTACATATACTCGTTGATTAATTGTAACCGTTTCTCTCCTAATTATAAATTAAAATACCAATTAATACACCTAAGACCACCACCAACCAACCGTCTTACCAACTAAGACCTTTCCTAAAAGAAAAACCCAATAACACTCCCTTTCCTAGATCTTAGACAAAACGTCTGTAAGAACTCCAACTATTACTGGCATTACTGCAAACCTCGTTCACTATTAACAAGTGCCAATTTAATGCTTATTACTCACTTATAGCACCAGTACAATAGTAATCTCATTCATGCAGTCATTACGTACTGAGGTACACAAAGCCTTTGTATTATTTAATTCTATAATTGCGGTACCGTAAAATTGATATATTATGTAAATGTCAAAAATGAAATTCTCCAGACCGATTCCGGCCACGGCAGCTAATCTTAATGCAGTCTAGCCACGTACGCAGGAGATATTTTAGTGCACAAGTGTGTGCGCAAACACACGGACACTTCCTCTTTCCTAACTCTTCTAACCCGATGGAATGGAAATCCGACACGACCGGAGAGAGATCAGGCGCAGGACCAATGGCTTCAGGTGCTTTCCGAGGCACGGGGGTGTCTCACCACCAACTTGCCTCCGGGCTGCTACTGAGAAATTCCTAATCGAAAAACCCAATAACACTTTTTGTCCGACCTGGGAATCGAACCCAGGATCCTTCAGTCGGCAGGCGCACTTGCGACCACGAGACCAACGGGGCAGTATTTAATGCTTATTACTCATTTAAAGCGCCAGTACAATAGTAAGCTCATTCATGCGGTCATTATATGGCGAGCTACACAAAGCCTTTGTATTATTTAATTCAATAATTGCGGTACTGTAAAATTGATCTATAAATAACTAGTGATCTGCCCGCGACTTCGTCCGCGTGGCTTTTTCACCCGCCATAAGTTATGTCCTTGGTTAATACCTTGCTCTCGTGGGTCGTAGCGTGATGTTATATAGCCTATGTTACTCAGGAATAATGTGGTTATCTATTGGTGAAAGATGGTTAAAATCGGTCCAGTAGTTTCTGAGCTTACTCGGTACAAACAAACAACCAAAACAATCTGTTCTTTTTTATACAATACTTATTTCACCCGCGTTAAGTTACGTCTTTGGTTATAGCTCCGCTCCCAAGAGTCGTAGCGTGATGTTATAAAGTCTATGTTAGGGCTCTTTCAATTTATGCGTTTGGTGCCGGACCGCTGCGGTGCCGAGGCGGCGCGTTTTTCGGACTGCATACGGACGGTTGTCCTTTTTCATACAGTTGACGCGTGACGTCTGTCGTCCTGCCGTCGAGCGTGCGTAGATACCGACGTCGCACTGTTGCCGCACCGCGCGCATTGTATCAAAACAAACGACCGTTCGTACGCAATACGACAAACAGCGGTCCGGCACCAAACGCATAAATTGAAATGTGATAATGTAGCTTTCTAACGGCATAAGAATTTTTGAAATCGGTCCAGTAGTTTTTGAGTTTATTCGTTAGATACAAAAATACAAATTATTTTTGTTTTTAATATCGGTATAGACTAGCTTTTTTGCGTAAATGTCTGTTATCGCAGACGCAGACGACGTCGCCGTGGAGTCAAAATAGATAGTCACGTAGACGAGGTCGCGGGCAAAAGCTGGTAAAATATATGAAGCTGAAATCTGCAATGTTTCATAAAATAAAAGTACCGTAAAAGTAAAATTGAGCTTTAAATTTTATTGCCGGTCATTATGCGTTTCAAGTGAAAATTATGCAATCCGTGTGATTGTTAAACGGTGTGACGTGCCGAATTTTTTGATGAAAATGTGACGGCCTTTCTGTACGTTTAATTTAATTGAAAAAGTGGTGTAATATCTACATCGATTGCCTCGTTGGTCTTGTGGTCGCAAGCACGAATGGCGAGCGAGGGGTCCTGGATTCGATTCCCAGGTAAGGCAAAAAGTGTTATTGGGTTTTTCTATTAAGAATTTCTTAGTAGCAGCCCGGAGTGTAGAAGTTGGTAGTGTGACACCATACACACACAACATACCGGCGAACTGTGGGTGTACATTGGTTACACCTCTGCCTAACGCTTGTATTCCTCGAAGGGTTAGGCAGAGATGTACCAATGTACAGTCAAAGTTCACCGGTATGTTAAAAAAAATATGTCTGAAAATATATCCGCCCGTAGCGAGATTACAAGATATTTTATGAAAATACCGATTTCATTGAATCGATGTTAATACCGTATTCGCAAGAACGGAGATGTAGAGTATGAACTCTCACACCACAGATTTTCTTGCAAATCGATCAATCTTTGCGTCTATTTTTAGCTGCCGTTACCTCATTTCTATTCCGTCTATAAATGAACACGTAGTAACAAAAACCGGCAAAGGGCAATGAAGAATGTTACTAGGTATGCCAAATTGCTTGAAATTTTGTCTCAGTAAAGCCTGTAGAATACACTAGTTGTGATGTAGTCAAAAATACCTAGTAGTTTTGATTTTATAGGCATTCAAAGTTTAAAAAATAACGAGTCCCGCTGAGTCACGTGTCCGCTTGTGACGTCATGACACAACGCGCCGTGCCGCGCGGGCCCGCCGGTGGACGTAGTGAGCCAGACTGAGCGTGTGACGTCATCGCACATCACACCCTCACCGACCGGGCGCATAAAAGATGAAAACACTAGATTTTAGAACAATTGGGTATGGGTATTTTCATACTTTACATTATGTCGACCGGTAAGTATCACATTTTATTCGACCTTTATTATGGTATACATTTATTGTTCAGAGCCTAACATATCTCGAATGAAATTATAACAAGACCATCATTTAGTCTTGCCTTTGCGATTTAATTGGATGCAGTAAAGTAAAGTAAAGTAAAAGTAATCGTCAAAATACCTAGATCGAAGTGTGAAATATACAGGGTGTTTGGTGCATCGTGTGCCAAATTGAAATGGTCGACTGAGGGGGTCATCTGCTATCCTTTCAGACCCCCAAACACTTCTCATGCCCTGTGTATTATTTTTCATCGACTTTTTAAAGTTTTATAAAAAAATTACCAAAATTTTACTTTCAAATACATTTTTTTTTTAAAGTACACTTCGTAGACTCTGTATTTTAATTTTATTTAGATATGCATTGTACTACAGTACTTTTAAATTCAAAATTAGTGACATTAGCCATCTAGTTTTTTATTTAATTACTCGCAAAGTTTTGGACTTCAATTAAAGCTATCCATGTTACAGCTATTTACATGGCTATAAAAAAAAAACCAAATGATACCGGGATCTAAGAACTTCGTCAAAAATTCTCTAGTCTATCCTCTTGCTAGTGATGTACCACATGCCATAAAAATCTTTTTACAACTTCGTGAATTCGCTAGAATTGTGAATCGAGTCACAAAATACAAAATTCCAAATTATGGTTTAAAAAATTTGTTTTGCTTAAATAACACCTGAAAAACGTATCAAATATGTTATCTCACTCTTATAAGATAAAATCTGTTTCGTACCTCTCTTTTTTGGGGGAGGGGGTACTAGAAATAATAAAAAATGCATTTTTTACATTTATTTCATATTTTTTTGCATATTCTGCTTAAATTGTTGACTTCTATTGCGAATGCACGCCAGGCATCTATTTCGTATTTCCACAGTTGTTGTAAGAAGTCGCATTTCCTTCTTAACCTCCTTTGAAAAGATTTCTGATTTTTAGCCAGAAAAAAAGGATAGGTTTAGTGTAAACGTTTGGTTTGGTAATTGGAATCAGGTAGTTGGACCGCATTACCTGGCCGAAAACTTCAATGGCGACAGCTATTTGGAGTTCCTTCAAAATGACGTGCCCGAATTAGTAGCCGAGGTGCCCGTATGTAATGAAAATGTGCCCAAAGTATTCCAGCATGACGGCTGTCCCGCGCATTGGCGTTTGACTGTGAGGGAATATCTTGATAATGTGTTTCATAATGCGCGGATTGGTGGCCCTATTGCATGACCGGCACGTTCCCCAGGCATAACTCCGCTAGACTTTTAACTAATTTTTGACTAGTATACGCCACGGAGGTTCCGACTAGGGATGTACTACTTCAACGCATTCAAACGGCGTTCAATGAAATTAAGGAGAAAATTCGACTTCGTACAACAACTGTGGAAATACGAAATAGATGTCTGGCCTGCATTCGCAATAGAGGCCAACAATTTAAGCAGAATATGCAAAAAAATATGAAATAAATGTTAAAAATGCATTTTTTATTATTTCTAGTACCCCCTACCCCAAAAAAGAGTGGTACGAGACAGATTTTATCTTATAAGAGTGAGATAACATATTTAATACATTTTTCTGGTGTTATTTAAGCAAAACAAATTTTTTAAACCATAATTTGGAATTTTGTGTTTTGTGACTCTGTTCACAATTCTAGCGAGTTCGCGAAGTTGTAAAAAGATTTTTATGGCATGTGGCACATCACTAGCAAGAGGATAGACTAGAGAATTTTTGACGAAGTTCTTAGATCCCGGTCTCATTTGGTTTTTTTTTTAAAGCCATGTAAATAGCTGTAACATGGACAGCTTTAATTGAAGTCCAAAACTTTGCGAGTAAATAAATAAAAAACTAGATGGCTAATGTCACTAATTTTGAATTTAAAAGTACTGTAGTACAATGCACATCTAAATAAAATTAAAATATAGAGTCTACGACGTGTACTTTTAAAAAAAAATGTACTTGAATGTAAAATTTTGGTATTTTTTTTATAAAACTTTAAAAAGTCGATGAAAAATAATACACAGGGCATGAGAAGTGTTTGGGGGTCTGAAAGGATAGCAGATGACCCCCTCAGTCGACCATTTCAATTTGGCACACGATGCACCAAACACCCTGTATAATTATGTTTCTTTTTTTTAATTTAAATTAGTGTTATCTACAGATAAAACACAATACAAAACGACGTTTATTCGGATAACCTCGCCTTAAAAAAAAGACCAAAGCCCAGTTGGCCAGTTTTCTGAAAAAGTAAGTATTATAAAGTTTTTAATAAAAGACGCTGAAGTCACATTAAAACATCTTATCATCGTATCCTTTCAAGATTTTTCTTTGAAAGATTCTTAATGTCGGTCAGAAATGTTATTTAAGGATCATAAAATAAAATTTTATCGTTCAACAAGCGTTCAAAGAATGTGACACTGTAAATTGTTGTTTAAATTCTTTTAAAACATGGTAAAAATTTTGAAAGTGAATAATAATGAAGGAACAAGGGTTTCGTTAAACCGCTCAATTATCAACCAGTTCAGCAAAGACGGCTATAGGCTGATCCGATGGTGCATACATTTCTTTTATGAAAGAATAAACATTTGCATCACGCCCGTATTCCCCGAAGAGATGGTACGGTATGTTTAAGTCCCATGTAATAGGGGGTGACCCTATTGCCGTTAGCCGGGCACAAATCCTAACCTCGCACTTGGGAATCGAACCCAAGACCTCAGTCGTACTTAGAACTACTAGGGTAACGAGGCAGTAATATTATTATAAGTATTATTTACTTCGAGCCCAAAAGGTAGCACGTAGAATAGAATAGAATACCTAATTTATTTTACACGTAAATAAATATCTTCTTGAAGGAGAGTAAAAAATAATACGAAAGGGAAAAAATGCTGACCTATAAATTAGAAGAGGAAAGACGAAAATCGTGTCGAATTACATAAATGGAGTTCCGATTGCGTTTATACGATTTCGTATTCTATAACGTTTAGGATTATTCAGCAAGATTCTGATAGTAACTTGATTCTTGGTGGAAAGCAGAAAGCGGTTGTTTATCGTGTGGGCAATAAGGTCTAACGACCCCACACACCCTAGTGTCAGAGTTTGTAAACCGCGTAAAGGGCCTATGATGTGGTTACCGATGTTAGTGATGTCCAAGATAAACTTAGAAAGTACATATGAATTAGAAAAAGTCACATTGGTACTTGCCCGTGCCCGGTTGCGAACCCACAACCTCGTGCATGAGAGTCGGGTGCCTTAACCACTGGGCCATCATGGCACACGCGTTTATAAGATTTCGTTTTTCTAACATTTTCGATTAGTCAGCAAGATTCTGATAGTAACGTGATAACAATGATTCTTGGTGAAAAGCAGTAAGTGGTTATTCACACGGACGATTTTTTTACACGATGTCGTTTACCGATACACGATGTTGTTTTGTGTAATACGGGGTTGAAAATCCAATGTTGAATATCCAATGCACGGTAATATAGATTTATAATGCGGAGCTTGTTTGTATGTTTTTATCCGTGGTAATAGAGATTGCATTTTCAAATTAACAAACTAAAAAGCAATAAACCGATTTTAATGAAATTTGGTACAGAGTATTATGAACCTCAAGAAAGGACATAAGTTACTTATTATTCCTCTGCATCCACGATAATCGACATTTACACGAGGAAATCGCAAGCAAAAGCTAGTTTTTTATATAAAAAACAAACAGTTATTTGTTTCAAAACATGTCTTGCATACAAAGGGCAAGCGGGACCCCTTATAATATTCCCATTTACCCTTCTCCATCAAAATGATGACCCTCTCAACAAAATATGCTGATGCTCATTGTTTAATATCATTAAAGTTACGATTCTTAATGTTAAGATATAAATTAAATGTCCAATGTCATTATTTGGACATGAGTATCCAAAATACCATTGAAATTGTAATAATAATACCAGTCTAATATTGTCCCACTGCAGAGTAAAGGCTTCTTCTTGTACAGAGAAGGCATTGTACGAGCATTGATCACCACGCTTGCTCAAGATGGTTCGGCGATTTTTATAAGTCCAGATTTCCTCATGATTCCTTTACCAATGTCAGTGGTGTCCAAAATAAACTTAGAAAGTATTTAAATCCGCAATAGAAAAAGTCACATTGGTATATGACTCTGTCCGGTTACGAACCAACGACCTCATACATGAGTGGCGGGCGCCTCAACTACAGGGCCATCACGACATTTTATATTACATAAAATATAAGGTATGGTAAAACCGGGACAGATGCCACACTTTTTGAAATAATTTTATATCTGCCAGTACAAAAATCTAAATATTTTATTTGCAAAACTAGCAAGTAGTTTGATTCTTTATCTACAAATTTATAAAAAATAAAAATCATTATCTTGGATATTTCCAGCGTATTAGCAATTTTTGCGGACCTCTACATTTTGCGACATCAATCCCATATTATGTTGCCTAGGCCATATCATCATCATCATATCAGCCGCAGGACGTCCACTGCTGGACATAGGCCTCCCCCATAGATTTCCAAAAGAACCGGTTGGAAGCGGCCTGCATCCAGCGTCTTCCTACAGTCTTAATCAGGTTCTCCGTCCACCTACTGGGTGGACGTCCAACCCTGCGCTTGCCGGTGCGTGGTGTCCATTCGAGAACTTTTAGCCTATACCATAATATAAATTACGTTTATAATAACCAAAAACGTAACTTAACGCTGGTAACATAAGTCAATCGGATGAAGTTCAAGGTAGTTTGCTAGAATATTACTTATATTAAAATGTCAGACAAATTCTAAACTGTCTGTCACCTTGTTAAGTAAAAGCGGGTCGCAATATTTCAGTTCTTTTGTGACTCGTTTTCATAAAAACCGACTGGTACAGTCGAAGAGAACAATGGCGAGACTAACTTTTGTGTACCGGTGCTTTCATAAAGGGGTGGCAGAGTATTGAACGAATAGATAGGACAAGCGACTTTTGTTGTTGTTTTTTTTTATGCCGCTTCCAGTCATCATCTGCCTAGCCTTTTCCCAACTAAGTTGGGGTCGGCTTCCAGTCGAACCGGATGCAGCTGAATATCAGTATTTTACATGGAGCGACTGCCTATCAGACCTCCACAACCCAGTAATGGGTAATACGATACTCTTGGTAAGACTGGTTGTCAGACTTTCGGGCTTCTGACTAACAGTAACGACTGTCAAAGATCTACAAATGACAGCCGGGACCAACGGCTTTACGTGCTTTCCGAGGCACGGAGGAAACTCGCTATAGTGAATGGTCACCCATCCACAAACCAACCTCGGTAAGCGTGACTTAACCCGGAAGATCGGTCTATGCGGCTGTAATTATTTAGCCACGAGCTCCTCTTTTATGCCGCTTCCAGTAGTTGGAAGATTTTGTAGGCAACCTGTGTTGTGTGTGTGTGTATATTTTTTTACTTTTTACTGCCGCGTTGGTCTAGTGGTTGCGACTGCTACGCTAGAGGTCTTGGGTTCGGTTTTCAGGTCGAGCAAAAATTGTTATTAGATTTTTCTATGAAATTCTCGGTAGCATCTAGGAGTAAGGATTGGCGTTCGGTTAATGGCAATAGGCTCACCTCACTATTGCATGGGACCTAAACATACCAGCGAACTGTGGGCGTACATTGGTACACTTGTGCCTAACGCTTTGGGTAATACAGGCGTGATTGTGTGTTTATTTTAATAGCGATTTACTTATTTAAAATATGAAAAAAAGCCGGTGACTTTTCTAAAATATATCTTTCGTAAAAACCTTGTTCTGACTATTTGCTGTGTTTCGGTATGAAGGGCGCCGGTGTAATTACAGGCACATGAGACATTAAAACTATGTCTTTAAGATGTCAAGGCATTTGCAAGGCCTATTATTGCAGATGTCTATAGACAGAGGTGACCACTTAACATCAGGTGAGCCGTCGGCTTGATACCCACTCAACGATGTTTAAAAAAAACCTAGTTCTGATAATTGCGACTAATAATCCTTACTAATATTGTAGTATAGTAGTACTGGCACACTATGATCCCCGCAAACCGTTAATCGTGACGTGCGACGCGAGCGCACGGGGCATCGGTGGTGTGCTGGCGCAGCGCGGGCCGCATGGCGAGCGCCCGGTCGCCTATGTGTCACGTTCACTCACTATCGCAGAGAAAAACTACTCGCAGATTCACCGCGAAGCATTAGCTATTATTTTTAGTGTGAAGAAATTTCACCAGTACTTGTACGGGCGGAGGTTTACGTTGCGCACCGATCACAAGCCTTTGGTGTCTATTCTAGGACCTAATGCTGGAATACCTACTATGACTGCTAGTAGAATGCAACGGTGGGCAGTGATTTTATCAGCGTATGAGTACGAAATTGAATTCATTAAAACTAACGAGAACTGTGCGGATGGTCTTTCTAGGTTGCCGAATAGGAGTGCGGGGAAGGTACGTGACGTGATACCGGAACAGACGTATCTTCACTTTGCACAAGACGCACTATTGTTAAATTACAAACAAATAAAAATGTCCACAAGTAAAGACCCCATTCTAAACAGGGTGTTAGCTTATATACGGGACGGTTGGCCAGAAAAATGTGACATAGTAGGGATGCAGCCATATTTTAATAGGAAATCGGAATTATATGAAGAATTAGGGTGTATTATGTGGGGCCATAGGGTAGTTATCCCTCAGAGTTGTCGCGAACGGGTTTTACAGTTGATTCATGAACCACATATGGGCGTGGTTAAATCAAAGGCGATAGCTCGCAGTTATGTATGGTGGGCTGGCATCGATGAGGCAGTAGAGCGCGAGTGCCGCGCGTGCGCCACCTGCGCCATGCACGCAGACGCACCCCCAAGCGCTCCCCCGCGGCCCTGGCCCTGGCCCTTAAAACCGTGGGTTAGACTTCACTTAGACTTTCTCGGCCCAATCGAGGGAAAGTTGTACTTGGTTGTAGTAGACGCGATGTCTAAATGGCTGGAAGTCTTCCAGGTACCGAGTACTGCTGCGCGATGTACTATTCCTAGACTCAGCGAGTTATGGGGTAGGTTTGGTGTTCCGAAACAGATAGTTACGGATAACGGGCCACCGTTCACGAGTAGCGAATTTGCATCTTTCCTTGACAGTGATGGAGTGGAACATATTTTTACGGCTCCCTATCACCCGGCGTCTAACGGGGCGGCCGAAAATGCAGTTAAGACTATTAAGAAAGTTATAAAAAAAGCCTGGGCAGAAAAACAAAATATCGAATTATCGATTAATACGTTTTTACTTCATTATCGTAACACGGAACACTGTTCCACGGGGGAAAGCCCCTCCATGTTACTAATGGGTAGACATTTGCGAACTCGGTTAGACGCATTGAAACCGGACCGAGAAGCTAAGATTCGTGGTGTACAGAAACGACAAGTTGAAGCTAAGGGCGGAGTGAGTAGGGAAGTAGGAGTAGGTGACGATGTTTGGTATCGCCAGTATTTAAAGACGGAAAAATGGCAACCAGGTTCTGTAATTAAATCTACAGGAACCAATGATTATAAAATCCAAGACGCAAGTGGTAACGTGATTCATAGACACCTCGACCAGATACGACGTAGATCTAGGAGTTCACTGGTAATTCCCACAAATTCAGCACCACCAGTAGTGGTACCTCCTAGTGTGTCGCTTCCGGAGCCTGTGGCGACCCAGTCGGAGCGGCCTGAGGCGAGGAGCTCACGCGAGGGGACTGGGGACAATACATCGCCAGTCGTGGTAACCGAGCCGGTCGTGGAACAGTTTAGCACGCCTCCGACCACCCCTATACCGATCCGGCCGCGCCCAATTCGGAGTTGTCGATTGGGCAAAAACGTTACGTATAAATAGAACATAGTTATTAATTAGAATATAAGTTACATATAAGACAAAAGGGGTTTTGTTAATTTAGTGGGAGGGATGTAGTGTAGTAACCTACTTGGACTTGATGTAAATAGACAAGAAGTCATAGTTTAGCGTTTGGCAGCTGTCACGTCCTTCAGCAATAAACCGTGCTAAATAAACGTTGTGTTATTGTGGTTTCCTTTACAATCCAATCCCCGCGCACTAGAACATTACAAATATTATAAATGCGAAAGTAACTCTGTCTGTCTGTCTGTCTGTCTCTTCTTCACGCCTAAACCACTGTACCGATTTCAATGAAATTTGGTACAGATATAGTCTGGGACTCGAGAAAGGACATAGGATAGTTTTCATCCCGGCAATCCCCCGGGAACGGGAACTATTACTCCACGCGGACGAAGTCGCGGGCAAAAGCTACTACTTAATATTACGAGAGCAGTTCTTAAGTAATGATATTTTCATACATGCGCTAATTAATTTCTATTTATATAGATTTCTCCTTATCTTCAGCTTTCTGACCGAAATTCATCAAGGAGAGTTTATTATTAATCTGTAATTTGCCGATAAACTAATTAAAAGTTTAAACGCAAAACATATCAGGATGATGTGAGAAAGAATTAATTATACAGCCCAAAGGTAATTAGTTATGTCCGGACTTAATTTCAAATTAAGATGGCGGCCTATTTCTGTGCATAATTACATATTGTGGACACATTAGTCAGATAGAGTTTTGGGTAATGACTGTTTAAAAGTATGTTGTTATCTTAATCAATCAATCATTCATTGATGATCAATTGATTACATCTTGATCTTGCACATTACATAGAAATGTTATGCATGAAATAGCCGAATTTTATAAGCCATTGCCAAAATTTAATCAGGGAAATATTATTACGATATTAGAACGTGTTGATCATGCTCTCTCGCTCGCACGTGTAGCGCCGCCATTTTTAATTCTCTGACAGCACGGAATCTTTTTTTTTTACTTAGCTTTACTTTCCCACTGCTAGGCAAAGGCCTCACCCAATTCCTTCCATTTGCTCAATCAGTATAATCAGAATCAATTACAATTTAAAAAAATAGTTTCGATAGAGAAGTACTGTCTATACTTACCGCTGTCTATGTCACATAGATTAGTTCTGTGCTCCACATCTGCCGCACGCTGATGCAGATATTCGAGACTGCAGTGATCGGCAATCATTGCAGTCACACAGAACATTTTCTTTTTTCCATTTGTCCTGCTGTGGTATCACGCGGCCGTTGCTGATCTATTGTGATTGACGCTTTTATGGTTAGAGATCTCCACCAAACGTCGTCGTATGCTGCCCGCTTACGTCGGTTTTTTTGTTGGTGAGAATAGAACACATACATACATACACATACATAAACTCACGCCTTTTTCCCATGGGGGTAGGCAGAAACCACGGACCGCCACCTGCTCCTTTCGCCTCGTCCACATTCATATATCTGGTCATACAAGCACGCCGGTTACGAGTACTGCGCGCCTGACCTTTCTGAAGAACCTCACCAATAAGGTCAAGGTAGGTCTTTCTAGGGCGTCCCCTCCCGGCATTGCCACTCACATCTGCTCTATCTCGGGCCTGTTGGTCTAGTGGTTAGCGACCCTGACTGCTAAGCCAGAGGTCGTGGGTTCGATTCCCACCCAGGAGAAACTTTGTGTGATGAGCATGATTGTTTGTTCTGTCTCTGGGTGTGATTTATCTATAATATGTATGTATTTATAAATCATATAAGTATGTATATCAGTTGTCTGGTTACCATAACACAAGCTTAGCTTGGGATCAGATAGCCATGTGTGAGTTGTCCCAAGATATTTATTTATTTTATTTTTATTTTTTATTTATCTACCATACCATATTATGCCAATAGAACATACGAATAATTCTAATATTCCAACGCACACATCCTACAAATAGTAGATCTTCGAAACTATGGATTTATTTAACGGTCCGATAATCGGCCTATTGGGATAACCCAATTGATTATTGTTTTCTGTCAGAAACCAATAATGGTTTCTGACAGAAAACAATTATTTTTAATCAGTAGAAAACTTATTTTTTCTTAAGAGTACAAAACCATTTGCAACACTCAACTATAAAAAGGAAACGTCATAGATGGTGTTGCCACTTAATACAAAGTATTGCAAGTTAAATTTTGTTCTTTAATATATACCATCACGCCTGTATTCCCCGAAGGGTTAGGCTGAGGTGTACCAATGTACACCCACAGTTCGCCGGTATATTTAGGTCCCATATAATAGGGGGCGAGCCTAATGCCAATAACCGGGCACAAATCCAAAATCCGAGCTGCTACTGGGAATTTTATAAAAAAACCCAATAACACTTTTTGCTCGACCTGGGGATTCGAACCCAGGACCTCTAGCGTAGCAATCGTACTCAGGCTAACGAGGTAGTTAATAAAAGTAATGTAAAAGCATTGCAATAAAATTTTGTTCTTCATAATATTATCTAACTAGCTTCTGCCCGCGACTTCGTCCGCGTCACAGTTGATGTGTTATCCTACGGGTACCGTACATTTTCCCGGGATAAAAAGTAGCCTATGTGTTATTCCAGACTATAATCTATCTTTGTGCCAAATTTCATCCAGATCCATTCAGCCGTTTAAGCGTGAAAGAGTAACAAACATCCATACATCCATACTTACAAACTTTCGCCTTTATAATAGTAGTGGGATACAAAAATCGGTTAAAAAGTCGGTGGTGTGCCGAGAGTATAAGTCATCACGCCAATTCGCCTTAGCAACATCACCCGTCTTCCGGCACCCACTGCGTGACGAGGACGACTCCTGCCCATCTGTCCCTGTTCCTGAATAAATTTCATATTTCTTAGTAACAGTGCAAACTTATAAACTAGTGTTAGTAACAACATTATTGTTAGTAACAGTAGGAACTTATAAACTAGTGTTAGTAACTTATTTATTATACAAGCGTGAGGCTCGCCGACCCTGGGAGTGTCTACTTGACTGCATGCAGTCGTATCCACCGCCCCAAAATCGGAGAGTCCCACCTTTCAGCCAACATTCTGTTATGCACAACAGTCTGTCCTAAGCATTCTGTTACATTGTTTACCCAAAATATACCAACAGCCAATTATAGAACTCTAAAATAAGATTATTCAATTGTAAACTCTATTACAACCAGGGATATTGTCGTGAATGGATCCAATTTAACAATTTAATAAAGGATGGACCTATTGCCTTTACAACCAACCCTTTTTAAAATGAGAACTTGGTAACAGAAAAACCCAATTACAGTTTCCATCTCTTGGGAGCGAACCCTATGCCCATGTTGGTCTTGATTGAACCTATTAGAACAATGAGAATTGTAGTTTAATACGAAGGAAAAGTAATCAAGATGGCTGCTCTTTGATGGTATATATTGTAGGTAACTATGTAGTCAGTCGTTATATTTTTCTTTTAAAATAGAGTTTGAATAAACTAACGGCCTTTCTGATGTTAAGTGACTATGGAAGAACGGGCAAGAACTCTGAACTTTTTCTTTCTTTCTTAAATAATAATTATAAATAATATACCATCACGCCTGTATTCCCCGAAGGGTTAGGCAGAGGTGTACCAATGTACACCCACAGTTCGCCGGTATATTTAGGTCCCATGTAATAGGGGGCGAGCCTATTGCCATTAACCGGGCACAAATCCAAACTCCGAGCTGCTACTGCGAATTTCATAGAAAAAACCAATAACACTTTTTGCTCGACCTGGGAATCGAACCCGGGACCCCTTGCACAGCAGTCGCACTTGCGACCACGAGACCAACGGGGCAGTTCTTTGTTTCTTCTTCTTCTTTTATCTTTTTTTAGATAAATGTATACAACCTGTAACAGAATAAATGCAAGACCTAAAAGTAGTTTGCTCAGAATCGGCTTCTAAATCGGTTTCAGCTATTTCTATATTTTTTTTGTTTGTGTAAGTCACTTGAGTTAGTTTTTGTAAATAAACCTTATGCTCATTAAGACATGGTTATTTTTTATTTATTTTATGTTTAACGATATATTTCATTTACAACTGCGTCTAAAAAGCCTTATTGCTTTTACTTAAGTTTAACTTTTGTTTGATTCCGCTGTTAAACGGGGAGGCGATTGGTGAAATTTTTTTAGGAAAAAAAAATCCTCTTTTAGAAATAGCTGAAAACGATTCAGTAGCTGATTTTGAGCAATCTGCTTTCTGGTATTGCGTTTAATATGTTACACGATGTTTAAGTATATATTTTTTTAAATTTTTAGCATTTATCCAACACGACTTGGGAAAGATCAGGCGCATGATGGCTTTACGTGCTCCAAAGAGCACAACGGGGTTGCACAACCATTTTCCTAACTCCGGGCTACTGAGAAATTTCGCTTAAATAACGCTTTTTTGGTCTGATTCTTCTGATCTGGAAAATTGAACCTAGGACACGAAGTTCAACAGTCGCACTTGCGAATTCTGAACTCAATACACACGAATTCGCGGGAGGATCTAAACTAATTCATCTTTTCGTCTTATTTTCGGTAAAGTTTTAAAAATACTGCCCCTTTGGTCTCGTGGTCGCAAATGCGACTGCTGTGCAAGGGGTCCCGGGTTTGATTCCCAGGTCGAGCAAAAAGTGTTATTGGGTTTTTCTATGAAATTCTCAGTAGCAGCTCGGAGTTTGGATTTGTGCCCGGTTAATGGCAATAGGCTCGCCCCCTATTACATGGGACCTAAATATACCGGCGAACTGTGGGTGTACATTGGTTCACCTTTCCCTAACCCTTCGGGGAATACAGGCGTAAAGGTATGGATGGTAGTTTTAAAAATACTTACACTAGACCAATTTTTTTTTGCGTCAATATAATCGTAACTTATGTGCCCCAAATCTGAAATGTAGGGCCCTTAATTACTTAGATATTGTCTTGTCGATCAACTTTCTCAGCCTGGTCATTGAACCTAGCAAGTTTTGTCTAATGATCGTTTTTTGTTCAGACGCGACAAGTACTTGTGAAACTTTGTGTGATTATAATGGATGACAAGGAAAATCTTCTGAGAATATTTTTACAGAAATTAGATAAATCGTTTTTCATAGTTTTTGGTTAAATATACTTACATCATCGTCGTGCGCTTAGCCTTAATCAACTTTGTTGAGGTGGCTTTCAGTCTTACCGGATGCAGCTGAATACCAGTGTTTTACATATTATAGCGATTGCCTGAATGACCTCCACAACCCAGTTACTGGACAAAGCGATACCTGTTTGCAAGACTGGTTGTCAGACTTCCCGGCTTATAAAAAGCGTAACGACTGTTAAAGAAATATAATATAGTATTTATTCCACTTACTAGTTAAGTTCTCAGTCAGCAAATACTATCTTCTTTTAACTTTTTAACGAATACGCCTGTATTCCCCGAAGGATTAGGTAAAGACACCTATAATTCGGCCTACTGCCATTAACTGGGCACAAATCTTAACTCCAAACTGCGATTGAGAATTTTATAGAAAAACCTAATAACACTTGGCTCGACCTGGGTATCGAACCCAAGACCTCTAGCGTAGCAGTCGCGCTTAGGACCACTATGCTAACGAGGCAGTTTATATAAGCTAAAGCTAAGGCACTCCTCCAGTAACTTTTAAAATGTTTTAGATATAAACGCGTAAGTATATTATAAAATAGCAATTAGCTTATATTTCAGAATTATGCCCATAAATAAATTGTCCCATGGGTACACAAAAAATTCATAAAAGTTCCTATGTGTTAAGTTACATCAGTATCTAAATGTATGCCAAATTTCAGCTAACTTCACTCAGCCGTTAAAGCGTGAAAGACTAACAAACATCCATCCAGCATCACAACTGCGGGTTGTTCGAAAGAGATACCGCGCCCCCGGAACGCAAAGGGCACATGAAGGAACATAGACGGGTTTTAGTCAGTAAAAGTCTGACACTCCCTCCCGCCCCGCCCAGGGCGGGGGAAGTTATTTGATGATTTCCCGTCTATCAAAAAAAAAAAAAAAAAAAAACCATCCAGCATCACAAAACTGTTTATAATAAGTCGTTGACTACCAAAATGTGATTCGTAAGTTTAAAATGGAATACAGGAAATTAGGCTAGTCAGACACGTCGGAACAGCGCGGTCCCCAGATCACGCGTTTTCCGCCCGGGTCCAATTTACATGACAGGTTTCGCCAGTTGTTCCCAGTCTGTAACTTTACCCTAAACGTGAGTGGAAATTATGTTTTTCTTACTCCTCCGCTAATCTTTTCTGATTAATTTCGTTGCGGGATCCAAGACAGCTGAATCGTTTCTCCGGGACTCGTCGAGCTTCATTGTCTCGGCGCTTTTCTTTTGGTCGCCACTGTTGATTCTGGCTTACAGAAGTTGCAGTGGTTTGGGAACAGAGTGGCGGGCTAGTCCCATTTAAAAAAAAAACGTGACGTGGATTATGTCCCACCGAAGCAGAAATAAGCGAGTGGAGCGAAGATTTGATTTTCTTGAGATGTGAAGGAATTGGGTATTTGACACCACTATCAATTGACATCTTGATCATCTTGGTTACTAGATGCTATAAATCAATAACACACATAATCAATGACATTAGGATTTTAGGAATAAAAAAAATGATGATGTTAATGATGTTATGTCATGTGATATTATGTAATGTTAGATATAATGCACATTGTTGGAGCTCCTGCAGCCTGTGATACAGGATTATCCTAGTACAGGCATCTGACATTATTTTACCTACATTGTTTTTAGATTCAAGATGTATTTTATCTTTTAAAAATTCTGAATAAAGATTTATTATTATTTACATACGCTTTATGAGCTGTCAAAACGCGACTCTCCCATATGATAGATATTGTTTGTCATTATCGAACTGCTATCCCTAGATGCGGGTAGCGCAGGACCAGTAATTGTGGCTATCTCTAGGAGAAGCCTATACGGCCTACATCAAACTTATTTAACTTAACTTATACCTAATACTCTTCTTTTTCAGTCGGGGGTCAAAAATTACGAGATCTGTACGTCGATTCTGAAAAATTCAGACATGAACTCGCATCTCAAGTCGCTATTTAATGACATCAAATTCAAATGACATTGATTTATTTGACACTTTGAAGTGCGAAGTGAGCGTCGAAGTGACGGTGGAATTACCGTATAGAATGCTACTGCTGATCATCTGCTTATCTCCTCTCCGCTCCGCTAAACTCTGCCTCAGAGGAGTGTCACCCTAGAAAGGTTATCTTCAAAAATGCACATTACCAGGGTTTCATAAATAAAGAAAAGTCAAATTCTTCTTATTCAGTTTATTATGTACAAGTTTACCAATACATAGCTAGACACATATGTACCTAGCTTTATGACATTATCGTTACGGTGCAGACAGAAATGGTACAAGGCAAAGTTCAAAGATTAATCATTAGTAGCACATTACGGACTGTAGATACCTAGTAGAACTCTGGTTGTTTGTATTTGAAGGTGCAGATTTCGATACCACAAAAAGTCGCTTTAGTTAAAAAGTAACTGCCCATAATAACGAAATAACCTCTCAATAATGTTTATAACGTCTAACTAATTTCAATTGTCAACTGGTTACGTTACTAACCAAAACTAACAGTTAAATGTTAAATACAAAGTTATATTTAGAATGTATTTAAAATCATCTCAAATATTCCGAAAAGATTGAAAAAACGTCTGTATTTCCGAACGCATTTAACACTAATCTCTTCAAAGTTAGAGTAAACAGGCTTCTTCTGGGTAAGCTCACTTCATCATAGACTTTGTCTATGTCACCTTTGACCAAGACTACAGTCAAGAGGTTACCCACCAATAATAAAAAATGGGTTGGTTCATTTTAACAAAACAAACAAAAGAAATTACAGTGAATTACACACATTGTTAGTCCACTAAAAAGATCTAACTTCAAAATGACCTACTAACCTATAACATAACACTATGTAATATATTTTTCTTCACATATTATCTCTCTTTATAACCACCTGAAACTCTGCCTACCCGTGAGTGCTCAAACTTAGTGATACACACATTCTTACTTAAAAACGGTACCTCGGTGCAAAGTTCAACTTTTTATTATCCGCAAAGGGACCCAAGTTTTAATATAAGAGGAAAATTGGCTAAGGACAGCTTCAGACGAGCCACAGAAACGACTGCAACGCAGCGGCAAAATTGTTGCGTGTATTTTATTTTTATTTTTTATTCTATCATTGGATGACAAACAAGCCGACGGCCTACGTGATGTTAAATGGTTAACGCTGCCTATAGACATCTGGAATGCCAGAGGCCTTGCAGATGCGTTGCCATCCCAGAGATAAAGTTGAAATGTCTCATATGCCTGTAATTATACACATACCCTTCAAACCGGTACACAGCAACGCTGCTTGACTGTTGCGTGTAGTAGATAGTGTTTTCAAGTGAATAGGACGATTTAAATATAGGTTTGGTATGTGTGAATTATCGTCAGGCTAGCCATTAAGTGTATATGTAGTAATAAGTATTATATTCTTCTTAGCGTTTCGTTTCTTATTATATTCCCGAAGTTTCGAAGTTTTATTTCTGTGACAGAACTACCGTAATAGAAGGCATAATATTGTTTGCCATACCTGTCAGGTGCACAGTTGCCTGTGCCCAGTCGCCCATACCGGGTGTTCTGACCTCGCTTAACGCTCTCTTGGATGCCAAGCCTGACTGTGATGTGTTCGCGGACGAATGGAAGACGATCTTGTCAGTATGTTTGTAGTGTTGTGAGATGAGCGTGTGAATGTCGTATATATATTTTATATCTTTGATGACTGATGTAATTGGCCAATGGCTGGTTTTTGTTAGTGTAATAAATAAAATGCACATGGAGATTTTCTATTTCATTCTACATAATAATTGTATTACTCGTTATTTTTGCTCATTTTTTTTATGATAAGCAAGCTGACTGCCCACCTTATGTTATGTGGTCACCGCAATACCAGAGGCCTTGCCAAATGCGTTGCCCTCCCAGAGTCAAAGTTCAAATGTCTTACGAGCCTGTACTCACACCATCTATACCCTTCAAACCAGAATACAGCAACGCTATTTTGTGGCAGAACTAGGTATAGTGGTAGTACTGTGGCATTCGAGTGTGTAAGATAATTAGCTTTATTCATTTAGGGCAGAGCTTGTGTGAAGACTCCATTACCGTGGTTGCGTTTGAAGCCGCAAAGTTGTCTTTATTGAATACAATTGATGCACGTGTGAAAGGAACTTTTTAATACGTGTGCTCGTTCACATTCTTGCCGCTGCGATGTGGTAGCAGCACGTCTGAGCATACCTTAATTATTATGTTGTGGTTATAATAAATTGCGCTGTTTTTCTTTTAGCGAGAGGAATGTTCCCAGATGATTGATTGTAAAGCTACATTGCTTTTATGCTACTGTTTTTCCCTTGGGTTTACCTGTATATGTACTTGTGGGTTGAGTGAGAGATTTTGATAAAAAAAAGACTGTTTATATAAAATGCGAGGCGTTGCGAGACACATCATATCGCTGTTAACTACGCAAAATGTCCATCAAACTAAGTAACTTTGATCATAAAAATATTGCAAGGAAACGGCTTCTTTTTTGGTGCGAAAAGTCGCTGTATTTTTTTCAACTTTTCTCTCACACATTTCAAAAGTAGTCGATTACAAGGGCCTTTATTAACGTAATGTTTTCATGTTGACTTTGCTTTACACCATTTCTGTCTGAATATGACAAAAAATCTAAAATAGTAGAAAAGCTCGAAAGTTTTCACATTAATTTATGTATTTACAATCTTTAAAACATTGATCTTTTAAATATTTTACACTTGGTGACATAATTATAGACCTAGTCAGATTTAGGCGATATTTGCTGTGTTTATATACGAGGTGGAAGGGACATCATAAAAAAAAACAGTTCCATACATTTTTAAGGTGTAGGTGTTTCACTTTTGTATGGTCAGCAATTTAAAAAGAAATACCATTATGCCATCTCGCCTGCATTTTGGTTGTTGGTTCGGCAGCGATGTACTGATGTACACCCACAGTTCGCCGGTATGTTTTAGGTCCCATATAGGCGTGAGCCTATTGCTATTAACCGAGCACAAATCATAACTCCAAGCTGCTACTGAGAATTTCATAGGAAAACCCAATAACACTTTGGTCGTCCTGGGAATAAAGTCAAGACCTCTAGCGTAGCAGTCGCGCTTAGGACCAATCAACGAGGCAATCTACGAGGTGTACTGAATCCATGTTAAAATTCTCCGTTATGATGTCTTTTCCACTCCGTACATATTAAGAAGGATTGCTATACTTATTCGTTTTTTTCTAACTATACATTTAGGTATTATTAATATTATATTTTACATCTAGAGATCTTGTATAAAACACACATTTTTAATTTAAAACTAGACAAAAAATATTTTACCATTGTTAAAAATTCCATTCGTTATTTTATATTCCGCGTTCGAAATTTAAATTGATCAATCTTTCAGTTTAAAAATAAAAGAGATATTCTTTTATTTTTAACAGAAAAAGAAGAGTAAAAATTATTCAGTTACCGTCGATGCGATTAATATTTTTGAAAGCCAATGTATTTGTATGAAAAATTTGTATAATAATTCTCGTTGACAGATACAAATCCTTGCAATTAATTTGGAAACATAAGTCTTCAAAAAAACTCTTAATCTAAGAACTAACTAGCAAAAATTTATTTAACAAGAAAAAAATAGTTAGGATTTCTTAAATTACGATGTTATATTAATAATACTAGAATATTTTTATATTTATCTAAAATACATAAAACTGTTTTAAAATTATTTACAGAAATGCAGTTTCTTTTCTTATGTTATCTTACATTAACTTTGGTCACATTTATACACATAGATAATAATTATATTTTGGTAACACTAGATGTACTGTAAATAATTTCTAGACATTGATAAACATTTAAGATTTTTTTTTGTTTATTTATGATCACGGTAAAAATACGTTGAATATGTTGAACATTTTTAACACATGTTTTTTTCAATTTTTGCACACAATTCCGAATTACGCACACACAGAAATTAATAAAATATCACACAAAAATAAAACATGAGTCATACTGACAATCTTTGTAATCTAAAAATAAGATGTATACAGCAACATGGCCGGCAGTGTACGATCAGTTCTGTATAAACACGCTATTTCCTGCACCCAAGTGTACTGTTTACTAACAATAATAATTATAACATAAAATATTATATTTGTACTTAAGAAATTCAATATTGCGGATGTAGTAAATAAACTGCTAGATTTGCTTCGAAAATTTATCTGTATTGATTGTATTGGTTGAAGTAATCTGAGGTCAATGAGGTCAATAATTTAAAACAACAAAGAAAAATATATGAAATTATAAAACAGGCTACTTCTGGGTAACCTCACTCTATCGTAGACTTTGTCTTAGTCACCTCTGATCAAGACTCAAGTCAAGAGCTTACCCATCTCGAATAATAAAAAAATGCTTCCATCTTGAATTTAAATTTGTTGAACAAAAATAATTAAAAAAACGATAAAAATACAGCCGACAATTTTGACAGTTTAACGGTCCTGCTGACATACATTTTTAATTCCAGTGTAGTTCTTGCAATAAAAACTTTTTACGACCGTTTTTTTAAGCGGTTAATTAATTTTCTGTAACAGTAGCACTGTAGGGTAAACTTTTATTAAAACATTATTTATATTTGACAGAAGTTAAAATACTTAGTTTGCATACAAGACTAAATGTCATTACAATATAAATTGTTCTTTTATAATAAAAAACAAGGTATGGTCAGTATTGTCACGTATTTAATTTCATGTCAATTTAATACACTTCGTTGCAAAAAAATCTGGCACTTCACGTTTTTAAAACAAAAACGCCTGAATTTTTTTAAACATATTTTTGTAACGCTTTTCTTAAAATATCAAAAGCTCGCCCATATTTGCTCTGCCATTTGTCAGCTGAATCTGATAATCAAGTCTGTAAAGCAATTGGTGTAAAAAGGCAAGACCCTTATAATGTATTTTTTCAAAACGGTTCGTGTCAAATGCGAATGTGAAAAGACGTTTTGTCGAGAAACTCGATGTACCAAATTGAGTTAGTGACAATTGATCAAGCGACGCGATATTAAATAAGTGACAACCCTAACTCTTACCCGAAAAACTCAATTTATGCTTCTATGATGAAATATATTTACAAGATCGAGAGCTCACACTTTATTAAAATATTACTTCGAATGTCTGTTTCACCAAGATTTCGAGCATTTTATCAATGTTTTTTTTAACTAAACTATTTTGTTGTATGATATATGTTTTAAAGAATCCTTGGCCTTGGCCTTCGCCTACAATTACTAGAAATTATACTGTATCGAGAGCCAGAGGAGAGGCCTATGTGTCTGTGTTTGGTCTGCAATAGGCTGATGATGATGATAATGGCGATACTGTACCGAGGGTGCGTTTACAAGCAATCAAATATTTGTATGGCCTACAGATATTTGTTCCGGTGCTGTTGTATTTATGCTTATAAATACTCACATACACAAACAGCCAGACCCGGAACTAGCGCACCGTACCCGTAGCGCATATAAATATTTGTTCTGTGCGAAAATTGAAACCGCAAAACGCAGCGTAGCAGCCAATCGCTCAGCCAACTGCTATAAGGCCATGGAGATAAAACAATGACAAACGAAATTAAACCTTAATACAAAGTATAATTAAATTATTAATTAAATATCATATATTTTTATATCATTGGATGTCAAACTAGTCGACGGCCCACCTGATGTTAAGTGGTCACCGCTGCCTATAGACATCTGTAGAGGTAAACCAGAGGCCTTGCAAATGCATTGCCATCCCAGAGACAAAGTTGAAATGGCACCCCTTCAAAACCTGATCACAACACCGCTGCTTTGCAGCAGAAACAGGTATGGTGGTAATACATGATAAAAATATAGAGAACAATATCTCTTGTCTCTAAAAAGTACGAAAGTAATTTCAGTTCTTGATAAAAGCGTGCGTATCCTTTGTAACATTCTTCCTAAATTGAACTCATAAGATATTCTAGATGGTTCCAATGTCACGATAAGTGGCACAACATGTTACGCCACAAGGAGACTATAATAAGGTCACACTCTTATTTAATATTAAGGAAACCGAAAATATAAGAGATATAAGAAATGGGGTCATACCAATTGACAGGATGACAGAGCCAATCAATTACGGTTTAGAAGTTCGTATATATGAAAGCATGTTGATGACTGAATTTCGGTCACCGGCAAATAATCTCAATGGAGACTCGCCAAGTAAGCAGGCCGCTTCCAACTGGTTCTTTTGGAAATCTATGAGGAGGCCTATATCCAGCAGTGGACGTCCTGTGGTAGATATGATGACGATGATGATGAAGTAAGCAGGAGATATTATAGTGCATAAACACAGGTGCACTCCTTCTTCCCTTACTCTCATAGGCCTATGGGACAGAGATGGGGCGCAGGATCAGCGGTTTTAAGTTCTTTCCGAAGCACTACGGTGTCACTGAGAAATTCCTATTTAAAAAACTCAATAGTACTTTTTGCTATATCTGGAAATCTAACCCAGGACCTCACTCTCAGCAGTCGCGCTTGCCACTACGAGACCAACGGGGCAGTCAAAAAGTATGTCAGTAACTATAATATCTAAGATTGAGGGAGGAAAGTAGTTTCATTGAAGGACTTAATCTACAAATGGAGGAGAGTTTATCCTTGACATATACACAACAAGCTATATTGATGAAACTAGCTTATGCCCGCGACTTCGTTTGCGTCAATATTGGCTATCACGGTTTTTTGTTGCACGGAGCCCTTTGCCCCGGATCTCGTAGACTAAGTTACTCCTAATAACAACAGGTATCCGCCTGTGAAATTCCTCGCCACAATCAATCTAGTCTTTTGGAGACTAGATTAACTTGCAAATAACCGGCATTCACGCGGACGAAGTCGCAGGTATAAACTAGTATAAATATATAGTGAAACAGACATCCAAAACCAATTGACTGACTTATACACATCCATTAACCTAATAAATATTAACCTTCCTTTTATTCTTAATTTGACAGCTGTTCAAACTGCGATTAAACTTGAATTTAAACCCATTTTTAAGATCATCGTCGTACAAATCATTAGATTCATCTACATGCCTGTAATCAGCATTATCACTATGCCTTTCTTCAATCTTCCCATCCTTAAAACAATCGTAATACGGTTTACAATCAATACAGTTCGTACTTCTCGCGATATAAGTCTCAATGCCATCTCTATTACGTATATCAGAAAGAAGATCTTTGCCTAGTTGTCAATCTCTGCAGACATCAGTGGCGAGAGTGAATCTCGTTGCTGATTCGCTGATAGTATCGTCTCTGATCTTCGGCCGTCGATTCCCATTCATCTGTTCTATGAATGAAGTGTTGGTGTTTCTGATGTAGTCTCGATGGATATTATGATTTGAGGGTGATAAGTGAGTGAGACGGTAGCTGACGTAAGAATCGTTTCGACGAACCACAGTCCTGGTGGTTCCAGCTCTGGAGCTTCCTATTGGTGCAAATGAGGTTCCATTCTGGTCCGGGGTTGCCGCAGAATGGCAGCAGCAGAAACACTTGAAGTATGATCTGTGGAATTCTCGGCGGAATTTACCTGGAACAATAGAAAGTATGGAATTTATTGTTTAAGTTACTGAAGGGATGTGCAGGGTGCATATTGGAAGGTGTTGTAATTTAGGATAATTTTTGGTGATGGTGAATAAAAATTGGAAATCGAATTTATAAAAACCCATAGTACTAGCACATTCTTCATTAGTAGTTGGTGCATTAGATTAAAAGCTAAGGTAAGGTTTGAAGGGTATGAATGCGTTGTAATTACAGCCACTTGAGAAATTTCAACTTCATCTCTGGAATGGCAACGCATTTGCAAGGCCTCTGGTATTGCAGATGTTTATAGGTGGCGGTGACCATTTAACATCAGGTGTGCCGTGGACTTATTTGGCATCCAATGATATAAAAAAAACATAAGGTACATGTGACATGACCTTAAAGGTTGTTGTTTTAATGAAAACTTCTTGCGATTTTATAATCTGTGTTTCAAAGCTGTCATTTGAGGTCTACCATTGAAAGCTTTTAACGCAGCGGTAAACCATTACCGTTAAGAAAAGCACTCAACACGCGTGGGTATAAGAAATTGCTGTCTTAATGACATAAAGTATTTTCAGTGAATTTTAACATGTTTTTGAAGTGAATACTTCTTTAGCGGGGTCGAGCAACTTTTGGTAAGGGAAAAATTTAGGGTTCGCGTCGCCGACATGTTAATGTGACATTTTTTATGTCATTGGATGGCAAACAATCCGGCGGCCTACCTAATGTTAAATGGTCACCGATACCTATAGACATCTGCAATACCAGAGGCCTTGCAAATGCGTTGCCATCCCAGAGACAAAGTTAAAATGACACAAGTAAATGTATAGTTGAAATGTTAAGTGTGCCTGTAATTACACTGGCACCCATACCCTACAAACCGGAACACAGTAACGCTGTTTTAACGTTAAGTTTTTATTTCTGTAGGCAATCCCTATGTTATATTATAATTTAAAGTGGTAAAATAATATTTAATTTTGTGGGTGTAAATAAAAAAGGCGGTGTTCGAGGCTTAAAAAATTAAAATAAGGTTCATGAAAATCGTTATAAGCTAAGTTACTCTGGATAATAAATTATACCAAAAAAAGCATTAACGAGGTGATCTGCAGTGATTTTGTACAAGCTCATAAAATGTCCCGCAAAATTAAATTAATGAGTAAAAAAACCTTAAAATATTTTTTCCAGCAGATTTTAAGGGTAATTTGGGTAATAGTGGACATTAACGAGCTTATTATAACGCTGTTTTATTTCTGTGGAGCCAAAATGAAATAATTTTAAAGTGTGTCGTTATTTTTGCACGACATTGTACGTGTAAATATTCAAAATCTGAACCAAAGAAAGAAGCGTGCTGTTTTTTTTGCACCGCATTTTACGGATAAAGAATCAGAAGTGTTAGTACTTTATCTTTAGCTTCTAATCTACTTTTATACAAAATCTCTGGTTATCCTTATAGGCTAGGATCCCAGTGTCGCCAGACCTACGTTATTTAAGCATAATATACATTCGTGGAAACGAATAGGAATATGTCGTTAAGAAGTGATGCATACGCATGAATGTCGACAAGGCGAAAGAAGTATGGAAGGCTCGTACCGGCGTTCTGTGGTTTCCCCTCGGGAAAAAGGAGTGATTTTATGTAGTATGTATGTAAGTGATGGCATACAAGCTAGCTCAAGTGCCAGGTCTTTTTTTTAAATATCAGGTTTAATAGGCTCTTCCGTTCAAGTAAGATGGTTGGTTTTTTTATACATCAATAAAGTATACTTTTTAATCTCAGAGACTAAATTGACAGTTTCATATGTATGTCAAACATAAATGTAATGTGCTTCCGGCACATAAACATAAAGCACGCTATTTTCAAGTTGGATACATAAAGCCGTCAAATCAGTTTCTGAGACAAACAAACAAATAATGCTTTTTTTTTTCAAATATTCTTTAAAACATATTTTGGCAGAGCATTAAAACTAGCAAACGCATACCTTCGAAACGACACATTCCTCCATCTACCCTCAAAATTTCAGCCATGCTCAAACGACATGACGTAGTTCTAGTGACTTCGGGATCTTAGACTACTATCGTCGACAATATATTTAAACTTTTCCATACGCATAAGATATTCATACAAGTTCCGAATCTTACCTTGGCACTGATTCGAAGAAAACAATGAATATTTGAAAGGATAGCGTTGTGACATGACTTTGTACTCGAGTTTGTTTATAAAAGACTTTTATTCTATTGTTATAGAGTTGAATTTCGTGTGCGTCGTAAATATTTGATGCATTTGTTTTTGTTCGATAATTGAAATCTCGTGATTTGTCGGTTTATTCTGTAAAAAATCTCCCTGGGTGAGTTTTTGTGAAGTGAGTTTGAGATGAGCAGAGTCCTGCTTGTTGATAGCAATTGACAGCTCACCTCATTTATAAATAATACCAGTCTACTATTGTTTCACTATAAGGCAAAGGCCTCTTCTTATACAGAGAAGGCACGAGCATTGATCACCACGCTTGCTCAAGACGGATTGTCAATTTTAGAGTTACATTAATTATAACTTTCCCATCACCGATGTCACTGATGTCCAAGATAAAATTAGAAAGTACATATGAATTGAAAAAGTCACATTGGTACTTGCCCGGTTTAGGAACCCACAACCTCATGTATGAGAGGTAACCACTGGTACATTATCTCATCAAACTCACTTCACCTAAAATCTCTAAAAGATTTTTTTACAGGACTGTACAGCACTGATTTGTTCTAAGCTCAGTACTAAGTTATTCATAATGATCTTAAGTAGATTACTTTTATTAGCAAAAGCTCACAAAGGGAGATAAACCAATTAAGTGCCCTTCTAATCAGCTTATCCATTTTAAACCCTATGTCAATGACAAAAAAGTCACATGTCGCGTGCCTTTGAATTGCAACGACTAAGTTCATTGCTTAGTACTTAAGTACATTGAACAGAATTATTAATCCCCAAATTCTGATACATTTTAGGATTTATTTGGTTTTTAATTTTAACACTTGACATACAATCACGTCTGTATTTTTCGGAGGGTTAGGCAGAGGTGTATCAATGTACAAAGTCAAGGCATTTATTTCAATTAGACCATTTACAGGCACTTTTGAATCGCCAAGAAGTTACTGAGAATTTCATTAAAAAACCCAAAAACAATTTACTCGACCTGGGAATCGAACCCAAGATCTCTAGCGTAGCAGTCGCGGTTAGCACCACTAGGCTAAGGAGGCAGTACTCTCCACTAACTTAAAAAAATGTGATTTATTTGGTTTTGAATTTTAAATTGTAAAATTTCCTAACTTATTTTATTTATAACACACAACACAATTCCAGATTTGATAAGGGTATAAAAAGAACACTTAATGAAGCCGATAGAGAGCTACATTTTATTTCCCACCAATGTGATAATTTTTACGTTTTGGACCATATTTGGGAACCGTTTTGTTACTGAGATATTGAATGTGAAAATCTGCCCCAAACTGTTTTTTACGAAAACTGGTTCTAAGTAATATAACAAAACTAGCTGTTCCCCGCGGTTTCACCCTCGCTGCTCAGCACCTGTTGGTCGTAGCGTGATGTTACATATAGCCTATAGCCTTCCTCAAGAAATGGACTATCCAACACTAAAAGAATTTTCCAATTCCAACCAGTAGTCCCTGAGATTAGCGCGTTCAAACAAACAAACTCTTTTGCTTTATAATATTAGTATAGACTTAAATATTATAACAAAACTTAAACTGTTTCGCGTGCGTTAAATTACACATTACCATAAACAGTGATATTATTATATTGACCAATAAAATTAATCCGGTCAGGTGGCGGTCCGTGGTTTCTGCCTACCCCCATGGGAAAAAGGCGTGAGTTTATGTATGTATGTATGCGATAAAATTAATTTCCCAGCAATAATATTTATTTACTGAAATACTTTATATTATGAGATTTGTCTTTTTATTCCCTGTATTGACTCAAAAATAATGAATAAAAAATGCTAAATTTCTACTCGAGTATGAGGCGCTGCGCAAACGTAGACACTTTAGTGTCTTGCCGTTCAGATAGTTTATCCGGGTCTGGCTGTGTGTGTATATGAGTTTATACGTTTATAAACGCACCCACGATACAGGACAAAAGTCCTAGTGCAACGTTTTTTTTTTAAAAATACAAACGCATCTACTGTGATTACCAGTTGTTTCCAATTGACACATACTGATTGCCAACCACGAAAGTGTTCGGAGTCGGCAACAAAAAGTGTCTACATTTGCACAGCGCCTAAAGTAATGTCACATCACTAATTGCTATGATACCTACACTCACATCACAAGCTACATAATCTCAGTTTAAATTGATCTCACATTGTAAAGACTTCCAGTCCATTGAGAGGTCAGTTGAAACTGGTAATGTGTAGCTTAATAAATGACATCGGGTGTACTTAGGGGTGAAGGGTTTTCTGTATACTGACCTGAAAAGCCCGGGAAGCCTGCAAGAAAAACGTTAGGTGACGTATTTTTTCAGGAATAAAGCCGAAATTAATGAAAAATGATTTTTGCCATAACGCAAGACAAGGGCCTTATCACAATAGCGGAATGCGAGCATTTTCAAAGCGGAGCGGGTGCGCAACGAACACGCGGTGGTTGCGCAGCGAATTCATTGCGGATGCGCAACGAGATCGCCAAGAATATCATCGTGGACGTCATTTTGTAAGACGTTAATTTGCTACAAATACGCGACAAAAAACGTTGCGAATTTGCCACGCGACCGCAACGTCTTCGCTGTGTAGCCGCGGCGTGTTCGCGACGCATTCGCTGCGCACCCGCCCCGCATCGCAGCCGCTCGCGAACCGTTAGTGTGATAAGACACTTAATGTAAGATAAATAAGAATGATTATGATGTAATGGAGTTTTCAAATCTTACTTTATACAACACGTACCATATCAAACGCATACCCCGAAATTAGTTTGCTCAGAAGTGTGGAATCTAAGTGGAATCCAACCAAAAACAAGGCTGTTTATGAAATCTGTGGTTAAACGTATAATACTGCGTCTATGGCTACACTGTCGCCTTAAATTAGGAGTCAAATTTCAGGCTTTTATTATGATTGTAAGGGTCTGCCCCCACGACCGACAATTGGCCCGATTACCGGGCTGATTTTTGACAGATTTCTACCTCGGTGAGAAGAAACTGTCAAAAATAGGACCGATTTTCGGTCGTGTGGGGAGACGCTAAGGTAGTTTTCTAATTGGGGTGTTCGAGGTTGTACATTATTCCAGTTATATAAATAACACATCAAAAATAAAAAAAACAAAAGAATATAAACATATAAAACAGGTCCCATCTGGCTTTTCAATAACCGAAAAAAAAACAAAAGAAGTCTAGCGTTTTTCAATTGTTTTTTCAACGGAACATTACCACTGAGAAACTATTACAATTTTCTAGTATTCTAGTACTCAAATAAATGGTACCTATATCTGAAAATATACTGAGAGTGGAAACAAAGGAATTGGTTATAACGTTGGAAGTTTAAATCGAAATTGGTTGCAGCGGTTGTATTTACTTTGAGAACTTTGCAATAGCGATGCAACTCTATCGATATTATAGTTAAGTTTATAGTCAACTAGCGTCTGCCCGCAACTTCGTTCGCGTCATAGTTAATAAATTATCCTACGGAAACCGTACATTTTTCTGGGATAAAAGTATACTATGTGTTATACCACACTACAGTCTATCTCAGTGCCAAATTCCACCCAAAATCCGTTTAGCCGTTTAAGCGTTTTTTTTTTATAGACGGGAAATCATCAAATAACTTCCCCCGCCCTGGGCGGGGCGGGAGGGAGTGTCAGACTTTTACTGACTAAAACCCGTCTATGTTCCTTCATGTGCCCTTTGCGTTCCGGGGGCGCGGTATCTCTTTCGAACAACCCGCAGAGCCGTTTAAGCGTGGAAGAGTAACAAACCTCCATCCATCTATTAAGCCATCCATCCTCGCAAAGTTTGGCATTTATAATATTTAGTGGGATGTTAACTGCAAGCAAATACTATATCCAAAGAAAGTTATTCTTATTTAGAGAACCCTTGATTTTTTTTTAAGCTTTTATTTAATTTTATTTGTTTGTATGGTATGTATGTTTTTCTTGGATGTTTTAATTATTATAGTGGCTGTAGTGGCCACACCCTCTGTACAACATTTAAGTGTCTATCTATAACGGTTCAGAATATACAGCCCTGTGACAGACTGACGGATATACAGACAGAGCGGATCATAAAATAACAAAATAAATATTGGTATACCAGCTATACCTCGCGATCTCGCGTCCAGTTAAGTCTTTGGTCATTGCTTCAGTGCCGTGTGTCGTAGCGTGATGTTTTATAACCTATACTAAGTATTCCTCATGAATTTGGCTATCATAACGAACAAAAGATTTTTTCCCATTTGACAGCGAGATCCAGACATTAGGGCATTTAAAAAAACAAATAAATAAACTATTCAGCTTTATTATATTAGCATAAATTTGAGCAAAATAATGTATACGTATAATCTAATAAGGTAATATTGACAATAAATTGGTTATAACTAACACTACCTACCATCTGCGTCTCAACTTCTATTAATTTCGCAGTCCACTAAATTCACCCAGTTCCAGGATATTGGTAGTAAATCGACATAGTATTGGCGTAGGATGAACTTGGTAGTCTTGCTTCAGTGAATTATCATTCATCTCCATATTTCAGTCAATTGTAACTAGCCAATCGAGCGAGTTATATTGTTAGCCATCTTGTATTAGATGAAGTTAGACTGTGGTCTGGTTTGGTAGGAAATGTTATGTCTATGTTTTCTAATTCCTCTACAAAATAATTAAGCCGCTTTTGTAATGAATTGGTAGCGAATAAATATAAAAAAATACTTCAGGTTAATATACTTTGGAAACGTTATAACATATATACATAAACTCACGCCTTTTCCTCGTGGGGGTAGGCAACGCTCGTAACCGGCGTGCTTGTATGACCAGATGTATGATTGTGGACGAGATGAAAGGAGTAAGTGAGGATCGTAGCAGATGGCGTTCCTTGGTTTTTGCCGACCCCCATGGGAAACGTTATAAAGGACTAGAAAACCTGAATTTATATGAAACAAAAACCGCATTCATACGTTTCATCCGTTTAAGAGCTACGGTCCCACAGACAGACACGTCAAACTTATAATACCCATCTTTGACACAGTTGGATCATCTTGATGGATGAAATGTTATCTATAGAGAAAAAAAAATCATTACATATAACATTTTGTCTACAAAATACATATTCACATAAAGTCACGCCTTTTTTCCATGGGGGTAGGCAGAAACCACAGAACGCCACCTGCTACGATCTTCTTCTTAGCGTATCGATGGCAAATAATAAAATATAAATAATTAAATACACCTACCTGCTACGATCATTACATAGGTACTACTTTCGCCTCGTCCACGTTCATACATCTTGTCATACAAGCACGCCGGTAAAAAAAGTACCTTCTAAATAATTACAAGAATCACAGAAAGAACAGCAATTAAAACTAAGAACTTTTATAGAAACATTTGACCACGTTCACACAAAATACTCCCACAAAATACTTATTAGTTTTTTGTTTGCTATTTTGAAACTATTGGTCAAATTCTGAAAACTCTTTTGCTAATTGGAAGATGCGTGATCTCTGAGTGCTACATATTTTCTATTGTAAAATAAGTGGGAAAGATTTGTAAGAAAATTCACGCAGATAAAGTCATGAGCAAAACCTAGTACAATTTAAGCTGGATCTGCAAAATAATGATAGCGAACAAATAGAAACAAAAATCTTTTGCACAAAAATAAACTGGAATCATTCTGAATTAAATCACAAACAAATGTACCCTCGTAAAGATTAGTGAACCGAACTCTTTCTTATCGATGGTATTAAAATAAACTGCTTTATAAATAAACGTAATAGCTTTGAAATAAAAACGATAAAACCTTGTTGTTGCTAACATTCTCAGTCTACTTTGTACACATACTTTTGGGACGTACCTATATGAGTAAGGGCAGTTGTACATTCATATACAACTCACGCCTTTTTCCCATGGGGGTAGGCAGAAACCACTGAACGCCACCTGCTACCACTATACCTATTTCTGCTGCAAAGCGCCGTCGCTATATTTCGGTTTGAAGGGTAAATGTAATTCTCCAGGCCGATTCCGGCCACGGCGGCTAACAGATAACGGGGCTTAATGCAGATTAGCCCCGTACGCAGGAGATATTATAGTGCACAAGTGTGTGCGCAAACACAGGTGCACTCCCTCTTCCCTAACTCTCATAGCCCGATGGGACGGCAATCCGACACGACCGGAGAGAGATCAGGCGCAGGACCAACGGCTTCACGTGCTTTCCGAGGCACGGGGCTGTCACACCACCAACTTCCAAACTCCGGGCTGCTACTGAGACATTCCTAATGGAAAAACCCAATAACACTTTTTGCCCGACCTGGGACTCGAACCCGGGACCCCTTGCTCAGCAGTCGCGCCTGCGACCACGAGACCAACGGGGCAGTTATGTTGTTGTTAGTTTGAAGGGTATGGGTGCGGGTGTAATTAAAGTCACGTGAGACATTTCAACCTTGTCTCTGGGATTGCAACGCATTCGCAAGGCCTCTGTTATGCAGATGTCTATAGGCAGCAACTTAACATTGGGCTTGTAATGTGATACCTACAATAAAATCGCATTCCAAGGTCAAAGTGATAAATAAAAAATATTAGTAATAGTAGGTATATAAGTGACCAATAGGTTCAATTTAGGGTGGCAAGCCTCCACCATAAATTAAACCTAGTAAATGGGCAATAATTCTTTTCTCAATGACCAACAATAATTATTTCCTTCATAATTAATGGTTATATCAATTATATATAATTCACATCACGTAGAATTGTTACAAATGTTTCTATGAAAGTTCTTTGTTTTAATTGCTGTTCTTTCTGTAATTCTTGTAATTATTTCGAAGATATTTTTTTAACCGACGTGCTTGTATGACCAGATCTATGAACGTGGACGAGGCGAAAGTAGTATGTTAGGATCGTAGCAGGTGGCGTTCTGTGGTTTCTGCCTACCCCCATGGGAAAAAGGCGTGAGTTTATGTATGTATGTGTGTAGGTACTTTTTTAATGGGCAGGGCATATAGGTCGTTGGGGCCATACACTGGAAGGTGCAGTGTGGGAAGGCCCCACACGAGGTGGACTGACGACCTGGTAAAGGTCGTGGGAAATCGCTGGATGCTGGCAATGCAGGACCGGTCATTGTGGCTATCTTTAGGAGAGGCCTATGTCCAGCAGTAGACGGCTGATTTGATGATGATGATGACATTATCATCATATACATAAATCAGAAAAACGATCGAAAAAGTACATACTTTTTTCTCGAACTTTGTTATTACTTTGAGTTTTATAAAACTTGCCAAGTTTTGACAAATGAGACATTATTGAAGTGAAAACTTCTTTAGCGGCGTTGTACACTTTTTTTTTGTAAAAAATGTTAAACTCGCGTCAGGACACGTAACCTGATCGAAAATTCGTAAGACGGATGGAGAGTAGACAGCCGGCGTGGCGTAGGAGAGGAAGTATATTTATACGGCGCGGCGAAAATGTAGTAAAATTTTAAATTTATATTTTAAATTATTATAATAATAATTATTATTTTCTAATAATAAATTATTACAATTACCAAAAATTATTTTAGATTTTATTCCAAAATATCAATAATGCACAACGTTAATATTCTTAGTTTTCACTTCTGCCGGCACTCCCGGAGACCGGACCCGTCGTTTTTTTACGACGCATGACGTATGAGATGCAGGGTGTAAAGTTTCTCATCCCCCATTGAAACAGGGAGGATCCTCCGACCAGACGGGTGTTGTATCTGGTGGGCTAATTGCCCGTAGGTTGTTGTCGGGAATTCGTATACAGGGTGCCACAGCTGCGAACGTCCAAATGAAAACTATTACATTAAATATTATCATTTTTCTTGTAAATGACGTTCAAAAGTGCCTTTTAATAGACAAATTGAAGTAAATGATTTGACTTTGAAAATTTGGAAGCCTCTTCTCATTGGCTTTCCAAAATACCCCCATGTAAGTTTTACGATTTCTTTGTAGTTTAGGAGCTAGACGACTTATCAAAAAAATTAGAAATTATTACCTGACTACAGATATTTTTTATATCTGTTGCTTTTTATAAATATTTTTGTTGAAAATAAATTCAGAAAGTGTAATCAACGATGGAAAATAAAACCGACTGTCTAATCATCTCTTAAAGTAACTAAAACTTAGTCACATACGAATCATCCTACGCAAAAGACACAAGCACAGACATGGTAAACTAACGTTATAACCAAAAATTATTCACTCTATTTCATAAACAAAATCACAACATTACTTTTACCAAAACGCCTGAACTCTGAGATAAATATAATAATAATAATGTAGGGTAATATAATAATTATTATAACGACCCGTCGTAAAGGGCTAGTTAGACTCATGATCATAAACGCGGCGGGCGGGCTGTAAGTAAACAGTTGTTAGGGTACTTTCACACTTGTAGGTACTCATTATTTTGAACAGCTTTTACTACGAGACCAAAAATAAAATCGCAAAAAAACAAGTCCGTATATTTTTGCTTATTATCTGTACTTAAAACATACATACTATCGCGCCTGTATTCCCGAAGGGTAAGGCAGAGGGGTACCAATGTACACCATAGTTCGCCGGGGTGTTTAGGTCTCATGTAATAGAGAATTTCATTGAGAAACCCAATAACACTTTGTCCGACCTGGGAATCGAACCCAAGACGCCTAGAGTAGCAGTCGCACTTATTAGGACCAATAATCTATAGGCAGTCTTATTGTAAATATGAAAGTAACTGTCTGTCTGTTCGCTTTTACACCTAAACCGCTAAACCAATTTAGATGAAATTTGGTACGGAGATAGAACACAGGTGGAGAAGAACATAGGTTAATTTTTGTAGCGAGAAAAAGGCTTGAAGGGGCTGAAACTTTGTATTTAGGCAAGTGATAAAAAATAAATTATTGTTCAAGCGTTTAAAAAAAAATTGCATCTTAAAAAAGTACCACACAAAGTAACTAATCCACGCGGGCAAAGAAACGGTGAAAAGCTAGCCATTTATAAAAAAAAAACTTCGCCCAGTTCATTCCAAAACAGAAAACTTCGTACACGTGGAACGGTGAACTAAAGCCAGTTTCTTCAGAAAGGCAACAAATATAAAGTCGACCGTATTTTTCAAAGAAACTTCCAAACTAAAGTTCCACATGAGTACTTTAGGTGTCGTATAAGTCCTAAGTTGTAACGTTATGCCTGATTTGATGAAAATGGTTCAAGAGTTTTTATATTTGTACAGTAAATGAGAGATAGTGTTAGCGATAGTGTCGAGGCGGTAAGTCCCCTCTTTCTCATTTAATCTAAAAAAACTTGCGTCAGACTGTATAACGTGCGGTAGACGCTCCGGGCGTCGGGAGCCGCGAGACGACTCCCGGCCACCGTAGGCGCGGGTCTGTGGACGGTGAGCAATGGGTAGCTCACCGTCCGTACGTTCACTAAACAACGACAGACCGTGTCGACGGCGCGTTCGTGTTCCACGCGCGCCTCAAAGAGATGTCAGCAAAATTGGATGGGGCCACTGAGGGCCGATGCCTGCCGGGGCTGCGGGTTGTTCGAAAGAGATACCGCGCCCCCGGAACGCAAAGGGCACATGAAGGAACATAGACGGGTTTTAGTCAGTAAAAGTCTGACACTCCCTCCCGCCCCGCCCAGGGCGGGGGAAGTTATTTGATGATTTCCCGTCTATAAAAAAAAAAAAAAAGCGATAGTGCCTACCAATATTTTTTTGTACCTACCGGATAAGCTCCGAAACTGTTGGACTGATTTTAACCATATTTTCACCAATAGAAAGCTACATTATTCCTTAGTAACAGGCTTTTTAACATCACGCTACGACCTACGGGAGCAGAGCAGTAACCAAATACGTAACTTAAAGTCGGCGTGTCTTATTTCAACCGCGGGCGGTAGCTAGTTGTTATATATTTAACTAGCTCAGGAATAATGTACTGAAAATATATTTTAAAATCGGTCCAGTAGTATCGGAACTTATTCGGTACAAACAAAAAAAACTTGTCTCTTTATGATATTGGTATATATTAATACCTGCCTGTTATTGTCCCACTGCAATATTTTCATCATTTTAATGAATTGAAATTTATGCTGCACAGCTTATTTTTTAATGTTCCCATTTCGCCTTGAAAAAGATTAACCAGGCGTGTAGGTGTAAATTAGATTTAATGGTTGATTATGAAGATTTAGTCTGAATAGTATACTAACATATAATTAAGTGTTCATTAGCTGGCAAGTTAATTAACACTATTGTTTTTATTTTAAATACCTATCTATACTTATATACTATATCATATTATTAAACTTAACTGCCTCGTTGGCCTAGAGGTCCTGAGCGCGACTGCTACGCTAGAGGTCCTGGGTTCGATTCCCGGGTCGAGCAAAAAGTGTTATTGGGTTTTCTATGAAATTCTCAGTAGCAGCTCGGAGTTTGGATTTGTGCCCGGTTAATGGCAATAGGCCCGCCCCCTATTACATGGGACCTAAATATACCGGCGAACTGTGGGTGTACATTGGTACACCTCTGCCTAACCCTTCGGGGAATACAGCCGTGATGGTATATATATGTCACCGGAAAATAACAAGATCCGTAAGTTTATCAATTTACTAGGAAGTTTATAAACTTTCGTAAGATTCTAAACGGGAGATAAATTGTAATAGTTTACGTCCACATTTTCGTAAATTTATCAATTTCCGACGTCATACGGTAAATTTATAAACTAACGAATATCTATTCGTAAGATTTTATATGGTTCGACCAATCACAGAAACTCTTTTAAATATACGATCTTTGAAATACGTAAAATAACACACTGCTCTCTGATTGGTCAATGTTCATAGTGGCAATGCTTGTGTCCATAGGAGGAAGGAGAAGTGACACGTGACAGCCAACCAATCAGATCGCGCGTAGCGTTTGGTTACTGCTTACTTATTATTTTACGAGTGAGTTCAGTAAGTTTATCAATTTACGAAAATGTGGACGTAAAATATTACAATTTATCTCCCGTTTAGAATCTTACGAAAGTTTATAAACTTCCTAGTAAATTGATAAACTTACGGATCTTGTTATTTTCCGGTGACATATATATATATATATTATTAAAGCTGAAGAGATGTTTTTTTTGCTTGGTGAAATGCGTTTTTTTTTTGGAAAGACCAGTCTCATTAGAAGAAATATTTTTGTATAGGTGTGATAGCCAGATTCATGAGGAATTAATATACACTAAATAACATCACGCTCGACACACGAGGGCTGAACCATGATGTAACCTAACGCGGAAGTAAAAAAACCACGCGTTATAAGACGCGGGCACAAGCTCATCATATCAGCCAAAGGACGCCCACTGCTGGTCATAAGCCCCCCCCCCCCCCCATAGATTTCCAAAAGGACCAGTTGAAAGCGGCCTGCAACCAGCGTCTTCCTGCGGTCTTAATCAGGTAGTCAGTACACCTTGTGAGTGGACGTCCTACGCTGCGTTTGCCGGTGCGCGGTCTTCATTCGAGAACTTTGCAGCCCCATTGGCCATCAATCCTGCGTGTTATGTGCTTAATGCCACTTCAACTTGCTGATTTGTTTGGCTATGTCGGTAACTTTATTTATTTAAACATTATGCACAAAAATAGTACAAAGGCGGACTTAATGCCTTAGGCATTCTCTAACAGTCAACCAAAGGTGAAGAAGAGATAACAAGGCAGGTGTAAATTATTGTACGATAAAAAAACTGAACACACTTTGAACTTGACTGTGAACTTTGGTTCGTCGTTTGACAGAAGCCAGTAATTAAATATCAATGGCCATTATGTCACGTCTGTTAAGTGCCGTACCGAACTTTCCTCAGCTAATTTAATTTGACCTCACAAATTGAGAGTCCTGTTTCTTCCAGAAATCAACAAGAGACTGGTTCAATTAATACGAAATTGGCTGTCAATTGAATTTGTACTCAATAATTCAAGCTTGAAGTATTATTATCGATTCTACCGAATTCTATCTGCGTTAATGGAGAGATGGGACGGCGATGCCGTGTTCAGTAATGTTGTGCGACAAACTTGACGTGACAACACAAGAAGAGAGATTTTGTCGTGGCCCAAATGTTCCAGATGTTTATGTCATCGACATTTTAAGCGGTCACAAACAATTTTCTTTGTTTATCTTGTTTGTACAATCTTATTTTTTGTTTACAGAAAACATGAAAAGGATTCCAAAATAAAAAGAAAATCTGCTGATATTTTATTACATTTATTTAAGTAATAGTAGAGCTCTTTGTGAAGGAGCTATTCCGGGGAAGTACTACCACGATACATAATTCTGACGCAAAGCAGCGTTGCTTTGTTCCGGTTTGAAGGGTTTGAGGTAAAATCAGGCACATGAGACGTTTCAATTATGTCTCTGGGATGGCAACGCATTTGCACGGCCGCTGGTATTGCAGATGTCTATAACCCTTATTTATATACCTTCGTTATAAGAATATCTCGTTAGCCTAGTGGTCCTAAGTGCGACTGCTACGCTAGAGGTCTTGGGTTCGATTTCCAGGTCGAGCAAAAAGTGCTATTGGGTTTTTCTATGGATTTCTTAAAAGTAGCTCGGAGTTAGGATTTGTGTCCGGGTAATGGCAATAGGCTCAACCCCTATTACATGGGAACTAAACATGCTAACTGTGGGTGTACATTGTTACACCTCCGCCTAACCCTTCAGGGAATACAGGCGTGATTGTATGTATGTTTACCTTCCGAAGTTAACCATCGCACCCAATTCGAGTATAATTGACAGATTACGAAATGTAATCGTTTATTTATGTAAATAAATACTACAGATAACAGTAATCCCGACTCAATGTTCTATCTAGGGTTGCCAAACGTACTATAATATTGCTTTAAGTTACGACTTTGGCAACTGCTCCGCTCCCGTGGGTTTTAGCGTGATGTTATACATATAGCTTATACTATTCCTCATGAATCTGGCTATCAAACGCATAAATAATGTTTCTAATGCGACTGGTAGTTTTTATGACTATCGCGATTAAACAAACAAAAATAAGTTTAAGTTTTATTATATTAAAACTACATAATACTTTACTAAGTATATTCTTCTACTTAAAGTTTCGATGTCAAAGTCAAAGTCAAATCATTTATTCCAATTAGACCATTGAAAGGCACTTTTGAACGTCAATGGCAACAAACTATAATATATTATTTTGTATTGTACTATATATTGTAATAAGCCAAGAAGGGGCAACAAAGTCAACCAGCCTATCCAAGAGGTACCGTGTTGTCCAGTTACTGGGTTGTGGAGGTGAGGTAGGCAATCGCTAAATGTAAAACACTGGTATTCAGCTGTATCCGGTTAGACTGGAACCTGACCCCAACATAGTTAGGAAATAATAAAATTTGGTCTATTTTTTACTATCGTTAAAAGCAACTACATTTGTTTGAAGTGTACTTTATTTTTATAGCCTTTACCGAAAAACATTATAATTTATTAGCAGAAAATATTGGAAACCCTACTTTTGTCAGATTTATATTCTGACACAATTTGTTTGGGACAATATTTTATTTTAATGTTATTTTTGGAAGTAAATACAAATTGTAGCGATTTCATGTCAGCTGAAAAAGTACTGTGAAGGCTTTTATGCTAATACTACCTAGTCGTAAATAGTAAAAAAAAAAATTTTTTTTTTTTTTTATGAGTTATGGAAGGCTTACTGCTAAACAAAACAGAATATAAAATAGCAAAAAAAAAATAATAATAATAAATAAATATAAATATATATATATACATGTATATATACCATCACGCCTGTATTCCCCGAAGGGGTAGGCAGAGGTGTACCAATGAACACCCACAGTTCGCCGGTATATTTAGGTCCCATGTAATAGGGGGCGAGCCTATTGCCATTAACCGGGCACAAATCCAAACTCCGAGCTGCTACTGAGAAAAAAAAAAAACAAAGGCGTAAATAGTTCTGGCTGATAATATTCAGATTTGGTATATAAAGCAATTTTACGGGTATGATTCAGCTGGTAACTGCCTCGTTAGCCTAGTGGTCCTAAGCACGACTGCTGCAGCTAGAGGTATTGGGTTCGATTCCCAGGTCGAACAAAAAGTGTTATTGGGTTTTTCTAAAAAAATCTCAGTAGCAGCTCGGAGTTAGGTTTTGTGCCTGGTTAATTGGCAATAGGCTCGCCCCCTATTCTATGGGACCTAAACATACCGGCGAACTGTGGGTGTACATTGGTACACCTCTGCCTAACCCTTCAGGGAATACAGGCGTGATGATATGTATGTTATGATTGAGCCGGTCTAATAATACCAGCCTATTACTATTCTACTGCAAGGCCTCTTTTAATACAGAAAGGGCGCGAGCATTGATTACCACGCTTGATCAAGGCGGATTGGCGATTTCAGACTTATAATTGACTAGCTTTTGCCCGCGACTTCATCCGCGTGGATTAATAGTTCCCGTTCCCGGGGGATTTCCGGGATGAAAACTATCCTATGTCCTTTCTCGGGTCCCAGACTATATCTGTACCAAATTTCATTGAAATCGGTTCAGTGGTTTAGGCGTGAAGAAGAGACAGACAGACAGACAGAGTTACTTTCGAATTTATAATATTAGTACGGATTACTAGCTTTATACTCTGCGGTGTCACCCTCGATCTGTTAAGTCTTTGGTTCCGCTCCTGTTAGTCGTAGAGTAATGTTCTATACGTTAAAACCAACCTCTTGAATCACTCTATCTATTGACGAAAAATTAAATTAAAAACCGACCGTCCCAAGCGGTCCCCCAACGCGACGTATTTTATTTTTTTACTTTTTAAAGGGAACTTAGGATTTTGTGTCGGGGGTTTTTTAAATTTTTAATTTAATTTTTATTTTATACTTTTTATAGGTACATACTTATTATAATGTCGATTTTGTTAAGCTGTAAGTACATAGGTTCCTAATAATTTAATAACCCACATGACAAATCATTTTTTAGTTTTTCTTCCCCACTTTCACACCCATAACTTTTAAACGGCTCAACCGATTTTCATCAAACATGTCTAAGAACACTCGTACGTAAGTCACCTTTCATACAAAAAAAAACTAAATTGAAATCGCTTCATCCGTTCGGGAGCTATGATGCCACAGACAGACAGACAGACAGACAGACAGACAGACAGACAGACAGACAGACAGACACGTGAAACTTATAACACCCCTCTTTTTGCGTCGGGGGTTAAAAAACGTATAAAAAACCATTGCGTAGTTTCAAAGATCTATGTGTACAGAAGGACAGACGATGGGAAGTGACTTTGTTTTATGCTTCGGCGCGCGACGTGTTAAGTTACTTCTTTGTGTACTGCTCCGCTCCTATGGCATGTGGCGTGATGTTATATAGTCTTCCACGATAAATGGACAGCACAAAAAAGGCTTTTTCAATTCGAACGAGTAGTTCTTGAGATTAGCACGTTCAACAAAACCAACTCTTCAGTATTTAATATTAGTATAGATGAGATACTCTGGTAGATTTTAGAAGAAGTTCAAAATTTAAAGAATGGGTGATAGTTTATTTTAACTGGACATGTTGGTTTTGGCAACGACGCGAGCACGTTTCAATTTTAATACTAGCGGCTGGCCCCGGTTTCGCTCGGGTGCAATTTACTGAACGTCACATTTTTTTATTGAGGTTTTCATGCAGAAACACGAAATATTTGCCTGGACAGCCTACGTCAAGGTGGTTTTGCACTGGCGAGGCCTGAAATCACGTTGACCATTTCCCTTCCAAAGAGGTTCGCGCGAGAACTGTGTATTTACTTATTTATTTAAACTTTATGCAACAAAAAGAACAAAGGCGGACTTAATGCCTTAGGCATTCTCTACCAGTCAACCAAAGGTGGTGAAGAGATAACACGGTAGGTGCAAATCATAAGTACATAAAAGAACAAAATTTGATACTTTCAAAAAGTATCAAATGCATCCATTGCCATTTCCATGTATCCATTTTGCAAAGTAATAAATACTCTATCAATACAGCAATATACTACAAAATCGTATAAACAAATATTTCAATTCCCACCTCACCATACACGTACATCCAGACCTTTCACAACAAAGATTGCCGATACGTAGGTTGAAATATTAGTTCGTTCAATATTGAACTATATTGCTGCACATAAAGAGTCTTTTTTGCTGTTACGAATTTTAATTCTAGCCTATCTAATACTCTTCTCGTCTTGCCGAAACTGTTTTTGAACTTTTATCCTAATTACAATATATGTGGGTTAAGGAGTAATAATTAAGAAACGTAGAGTAACTCCCGGTTGTTCAAAAGAAAAATGTTCAGGACAATAAATAAACTAAATTATAGCAGGATTAAAACAATACAATACGTACCACTCATAAAGTTATATATCAGCGGGTTGACAGCAGAATTGGCGTAGCACATGACGTGACTGATGAGAGCTATGCACGTCATCACGTCACTCTGCTGAACGTCGTACGCCACCCTGAGAAACAAGAGGTGCTGGTTAAGAGAAGATTTTCATATCATTAGATGGCATACAAGCCCACGGCCCACTTGATTTTAAGTGGTCACCGCTGCCTATGGACATTTGCAATACCAGAGGCCTTGTAAATGCGTTGCAAAACCAGAGAAAAAGATGAAATGTTTCATGGACCTGTAATTACACCGGCGGCCATACCCTTCGAGCTGGAATACGGCAACGCTGCTTTGTGGCAGAAATATGTAGTAATTCCCTGGACAAGGTCCTTCACAAAGTACTCAACTACTGCTCAAGGTACTAAGAAGGTTTGTTTTGAAGTCTGATGACACGGTTGGCGTAGTGGCTGCTGCGCTGCGTATCGCGGGTTCATTTTCACACGGATCAAATATTTGTATTGTCTACGGACAGTTGTTTTTGTCTGTCTGTTTATGTATGTGAGTTTTTTTTTTTGTAAACGGGTCCACGATACAGTTGGTTTTCTTAGTGAGGAGCAACGTAAAAATCCAATACATCGAAAACATTTTGCTTAGAATAGATATAAAATTATTCAGCGTTAAATATACAAAATCACTAGGTACAAAAACTTCTAAAAGTGCTAGAAACTTTCACATAGCCTAGATCATTTGGCAGCATAAGGGCTGTATACCAAATTATGATCGGTTTTTCTTCCAAAGAACCTACAGCGTCTTTGGAAAGCAAAAGTCATAATCTTGTGTCATCATTTTCTAGCTGTTATCAATCTCGTGGATGAATAAGTTTTTCTTCGACGTTTTACACGTGTAAGCCAAGTTTGGTACAAAAAGTTTTATGTATACTTCTATACTAATATTATAAAGAGGAGAGACTTTTTTTATTTTGTCCGAGTAGGCACCGAAACTACTGGACTGATTTTATGATTTTTTTCATTAATAGACGGCTAAATTATTCTTTTGTAACAAAGGCTATAATAACATCACGCTACGACACACGGGAGCGAACCAAAAACGTAACTTAACGCTGGTAAAATCTGCGCGTTGTTCGAAAGAGATACCGCGCCCCCGGAACGAAAAGGGCACATGAAGGTACATAGACGGGTTTTAGTCAGTAAAAGTCTGACACTCCCTCCCGCCCCGCCCAGGGCGGGGGAAGTTATTTCATGTTTTTTTTTTTGTTTTTTTTTTGTTTTTTTTTTTTGTTTTTTTTTTTGTTTTTTTTTTTTTTTTCTATGAAAAAAAAACGCAGGTAAAATAAGCCATGCGGATGAAGTCGCGGGCAGTTCGCTAGTTAATCGCATAAAGCATCTATCTTGGAAAATACTCCCTTTTATAGAACCACGTTGCCTTACACTACGAATTCTCCTGTACCGTGGGTGCTTTTACAAACATATAAACTCACATACACAAACAGCCAGATCCGGAACAACTATCTGTAAGCCATAGAACTATATGTTCTGTTTGCCGTGGAGTGCTTTGTGAAAGATGGATAAAAATAAATTTTACAAGGGTTCCGCTTAATTCTTTTGAAGTAGAGGAACCCTAAAATAGTCAATATTTTAAGTAGCAGATAGGAGCAACTTAAAAATTAACTTTTTTTTTCTTGTATTTTTAAAATAATATGATTAACGATCCTTTCAATGTCCTTGAACTTTTTCATTAAACAACAAAAACCTCTGAGGAAAGACCCAAAAGCTAGCAAGATACCACTCGATCTTAATTAATTACGCAAATTAATTAAAACTGACGAAAATTGTCAAGGGATGAAAATTTTAAAACTCTCGAAGAAACATATCTCTTAAAAATTTAGATTATTTTGAACTAAGTCTGCAACCTCGGCAGGCTCATCATTCATTTAATTTTAAGTCTAGATTTTCTCACAATTTTTTTCTTCACCAATGTCAGTGATCATCATTTGCTTAGCCTTTTCCCAACTATGTTGGGGTCGGCTTCCAGTCTAACCGGATGAAGCTGAGTACCAGTGTTTTACATGGAGCGACTGCCTATCTGACCTTCACAACCAAGTTACTGGGTAGCATGATACGTCTTGGTAAGACTAGTTGTCAGACTTCCTGGCTTCTGACTATACGTAACGACTGTCAAAGATCTACGAATGACAGCCGGGACCAACAGCTTTTCGTGCTTTCCGAGGCATGGGGGTGTCACTAGTTTCAGAAGGCCGTTGTCCTTTTTTGTAAAAATGGTTTTTTTTTCATTATCTTCTTCTTAACATCTTCTAATATTTAAATGTAACGTAATTTTTAGTAACCTAGTTTAATATTTTTCAATTCGGAATGATAATAAAAAATCTTGTATTTTGTTACCATCAAAATTTTTCGATCATTATCATTACAGTTTTTTATGTTGTCTTATTTCAAGGCTGTATATATTAAGCATAGAACTATTAATTAAATAAATTAAATACCATTCCAAAAATGAAATAGACTAAAATTTGACACAACAAAAGCTGACGTTTAACCTTCGAAGCCTGTTCCGTACAACATGACTAGAATATCAATTGTAATGTTAAAACGCTTTCCCTGTTCGCCGCGCAAACTTATTGACCTTAGCTGATGGATAATATTTCATACTGTTTTTGGGACATCTAAAATTTTCGGGTGAGTTTAATTTGAAAATCGGTATCTCTGTTTTTTTTTCGGGAATATAATGTTCAAGTATCGCGGGAAAACTATTGACTGCTGATAAACAAAAGGCAGATATTTTCAGTTGTCTTTTCATGGGTTGCTTACGTCAAAAATTATATGTAGAAGTTACTTGCTAAAGAACATTATATGGTTAAATTACAAAATAATATGTAATGCACCGGTTTTTGCTTCGTCCGCGTGAATTTTATTACGAATCCCAAATATTTTTGATAAAAATACGTGAATGAAAACACGCTGACGAAGTTGCGTGCAGAAGCTAGTAACGTCTTTGATTACTGCTCTGCTCCTATTGATCGTAGCGTGATGTTATATATCCTATAACCTTCCTCGACAAATAAACTATCTAACTCAAAAAATAATTTTCATTTCGAACCGGCAGTTCCTGAGATTAGCGCATACAACCAAACAAACTCTTCAGCATTTGAATATTAGTATCGTTCTTACCTCAGAACAGAGAGTAGATGAACTGGGAAGTAGCATACAGCAAACATTACGACCACTGCCACTAGCATCTTGGCAGCCTTCCGCCTGGAACGCAGCTGACCCTCAGTTGACGCGTTCGTGTGAATTGAAGGCGTGGTCCGCCGGTTCGCAGCCAGCCCTAGACACAGGAATGATAAAACTGATAAAAATATTAGTCTGAACTTTACTAAAATATTAGTTGGTTATCACAAATGTTAGTTTGTTAGTATAAAATATTAGTTGGTTATCACAAATGTTAGTTTGTTAGAAAAATAGAAGTTGGTTATCACAAATGTTAGTTTGTTAGTATAAAATATTAGTTGGTTATCACAAATTAGTTTGATAATATAAAATATTAGTTGGTTATCACAAATATTAGTTTGTTAGTATAAAATATTAGTAAGTCATTACAAATTATTAGTCTATTATTACAAAATATTAGTTTGTTATTACGAATATTTTTGTCTATTGTAGTAAAAAAAGTTGGTAAAAAACACAAATATTTGCTTAATATTACAAAAAAATTGTTTTATATAATTAATAATTGTTGCTACAAAAATATTAGTTTGTTTTTATAAAAAAATATTAGGAAGTAATGTAAGAATATTAGTCTGTTAAATTAAAACATTTGGTGGGCCTACTTTGGCACGGCTTAGCTCAATTAAATGAATAATTAATAAAAGTAATTGAATTTTTATGTTTCTTTTTTACTTTTTCCTCACGATTATTTACAACATTTTATTGTACCATTTTATTGTGTATTTTTGTACCAGCCAATTATTTAGTAGTAGTAGAGCTCTTTGTGAAAGAGCTCGTTCGGAGAAGTACTACAAACATACCTAATTCTGCCGCAAAGCAGCGTTGCTGTGTCCCGGTTTGAAGTGTTTGGGTGTGCGTGTAATTACAGGCATATGAGACAACTCAACTTTTTCTCTGGGATGGCAATGCATTTGTAAGGCCTCTGGTATTGCAGATGTCTATAGATAGCGATGACCACTTAACATCAGGTGGGCCGGCCGGCATATTTGACGTGCAATGACATACAAAAAAAAAAAATGTCCCAATGCAGGGCAAAGGCCTCTTCTCATATTGATTACCATGCTTGCTAAAGGCTGATTGGATGTCCTACTAAGCCAAAACCTGCCGAGTATCACTTTGCTACCAGGCATGACAAAAGTTAAAAAAGGAGAGGACTTTAAAAGAGTAAGTATGGACTTTCTTGCCCATTCTTCTCCATACGAAATTTTCTTTTGAAATGGACAACTAAATTCAACATTATATTTTTTTTTCTGGAAAGAGAAACTAGATTCAGTTTTTCATTCTTTCTAGTAAATGAAGTTCAAAAGTGCCTTTTATTAGTCTGATTGAAATAAATGATTTGACTTTAACTTAGAGAAAGACAAATACTAATACTTACAATTCTTGCAGTTGTTATGTCCCTGAGGTGTTGAGCACAGTGTGTGTGACTCCGTATGCCCTGGGATGTTGTCCGATCTCCACAGCACCCTCACGATCTGGCAGTATGCTATCATCATCAGGAACAGTGGGAATCTGGGGACAAGAGATTCGTTGAGGTTCTTTGTTTAAGAGCGCCTTCACGCGCGTTAGCGTGTTTAGCGCGTTTAGCGTTTGTCCAGCGTTAGCGTTCGATGAACGTATGCGCAGCGCAGACGCCGTTGTTGCAGCGTTTCCTCTGGAGTCAATTGAACGCTGGGGTAACGGGGCGCAGACGTCACACAATTGCGTTGTCGTGTCAGCGTATTCATTTACTCTTGAATTGACGCCGAGACAACGCGACGGTCGCAGCGTCTGCGCTGCGCATACGTTCATCGAGCGCCTACGCTGAACAAACGCTAGTGCGAAGGCGGCCTAAAGCCTAAAGTTAAAGCCTAAAGCCTAAAGGCCTAAAGACTAAGGCCTAAAGTTTATTTTATATAAAGATAAAAGAGAGAAAACTTACGTGTATAAAAACAGTGCCTTAATGATATGCCACTTGAGGTCACTCTCATCAGACCAGGTAGAAGTGCACTGCATGAAGTACTGCACGTCGAAACGTAGCTCCACCTTCCTCTGTACTTGTAGCACCACGAATTCTGGTACATCTGGTGGAGAAATATTAGGTTTATCATCAAATACAACCAGTCTAGTAGTTGTAGAGCTCTTTGTGAAGGAGCTCGTCAGGAAAAGTTTTACCACCATACCTATTTCTGCCGCAAAGCAGCGTTGCTGTGTTCCAGTTTGAAGGGTATGGGTGCCGGTGTAATTACAGGCACATGAGACATTTCAACTTTTGTCTCTGGAATGGCAATTTGCAAGGCCTCTGGTATTGCAGATGTCTATAGGCATCGGTGACCACTTAACATCAGGTGGGCCGTCGAATTGCTTGCCATCCAATGACATACAAAACTCTGTTTTGTAAAAATCTCCCTCAGTTTTAGGCCTGTCTTTTCGTGCTTTTCTTTGACTACGTTCTTGCTCAAGAAACGTACAATAAAATATCAATTCTACGTTAATAAAAGGGATGCATTTATAAATATGTAATCGCTATAGTACGCACAGTATAGACAGTGAATTGTCCCATGAAAAATAAAAGTAATTTACCAGCAATTATTTTTGCTCAACGTCAAAGTTTGTTAGGCAGTTTTTTTTATGTCATTGCATGGCAAACAAGCCGGCGGCCCACTTGATATTGAGTAGGCCATTTCTGCCTATAGAAATCTCCAATACCAGAGGCTTTGCAAAATAATGCGTCGCCATCCCAGAGACAAAGTTGAAATGTCTCATGTGCCTGTAATTACACTGGCACCCATACCTTTCAAAACAGAAACACAGCAACACTGCTTTGCGTAAATAGTACTAAGAGCATATGGGATACCATGGTGCCTTAACACACGTGGCTAATCCCATTGAGAATTACTGCTTACACGCGTAAGTGTTCTGTAATCCGTACTTTTCCGTACTAATATTATAAATGCGAAAGTAACTCTGTCTGTCTGTCTGTCTGTCTCTTCTTCACGCCTAAACCACTGAACCGATTTCAATGAAACTTGGCGCAGATATAGTCTGGGACCCGAGAAAGGACATAGGATAGTTTTCATCCCGGAAATTCCCCGGGAACGGGAACTATTAATACACGCGGACGAAGTCGCGGGCAAAAGCTAGTATACCTATAAACAGATGAGTTTATAATACGCTCCTATATTTCAAAATTCCCAAGAGAATTCAAGTAATGTTCGAGACGCTTCATCCACTCCCGAGACACGACAAGATGATTTCATACGATACAGAGAATTCGTTAGCTTTATTAAAACGTGAATATTTAATCAAGATATACGTGGAGGCTGTAGATTAAAATGGTTACAAACGCAGAGTACATAATTAAAGAAGGAATTCATTAAGGGATGGTTCTGACTGACTGTCGTGACATCAAAACACTGCCGAAGCCGTTTTAAACTTTATGTCGATAAGTTTAGGTGTCATAATTCTGTGACCTAAGTGTCTAGGGAACCGATGGCATCCCGATGCTTGCCGCTGTATGATTGTATAGAATTAAAGTAATAGGAATTCTAATCTTATTGAAATAAGGATAAAATTAACTTGATCAGTAATAAAATCCCTTGCCGTGCCGGGCCGTGTCGCGTCGTCAGTCAGCGCCGGCCCTAAGAGTCATGGAGCAAGAGAATTTGGACGGTGAGACAGAAATTACTTCATTCGGAAATAATTTTGTGCTGCGAAAATATTAGCAAGCAAATGGGGTCGTTATTGTTTAGGGTTCTTCGTCTTAAGGGGTGTCAACAGAACCCCGTAGCGAAGAATATTCTTTGATAAAGTCAGTGTAAACGAAATTCTTTCTTAGGATGTATAAAGATTGATTTTGAGTGTAAGATTGTGATTTGATATTGCAAATTGTTTGTCCTCTCTTCGAGTATGTGGCTTAAGTTAATCCTTTTATTTTATTGGAGGACCTGGGTCCAAAAACCAACCGGTTCTATTGGAAATCTATAAGGGAGGCATCTATGAGGGAGCCAAAAATTAAGTTTTTTATCAACCTATTTCGTCCACGGTGTGTTGGTGGACGGACGACCTGATCAAGACCGCAGAAAGACGCTGGTTGCCCACCGGTCCTTTTGAAAATTTATGGGAGAGGTCTATTACCAGCAGTGGACGTCCTGCGGCTGATATGTCATCATATGATGACATATCAGCAGATGATGATGACCTGGATCTTTTACGTAGCGACGTTTACCGCGGCATCCATGGTATTTTCAATGTTCTCTAAAGTGCAGGTAGGGACACTTTGGGCAAATAAATAGAGAAATGATGACACAAGAACAAAAACCCTGGGTTTTCATATCTACATTATGCTTAGTAAGCTGCCCCGTTGGTCTCGTGGTTGCAAGCGCGGCTTTTAAGCAGGGGGTCCTGGGTTCGATTTCCAGGTCGGGCAAAAAGTGTTATTGGGTTTTTCCATTAAGAATTTCTCAGTAGCAGTCCGGAGTTTGGAAGTTAGTGGCGTGACACCCCCGTGCCTCGGAAAGCACGTAAAGCCGTTGGTCCTGCGCCTGATCTCTCTCCGGCCATGTCGGATTGCCGTCCCATCGGACTATGAGAGTTAGGGAAGAGAGAGTGCACCTGTGTTTGCGCACACTTTTGAGCACTGTAATATATCCTGCATACTTGGCTAGTCTGCATTAAGATTAGCTGCCGTGGCAGGAATCGGTCTGGAGGGTTACAGTTATGCTTAGTAAAGAGGAGGGGAGAGGGGAATGGGAGGGGAAGAGCAAGGCCAAGGTTCATTTTGAAGGGTTACAAATTAGCCATTTAAAAGCTTCTAATAACGCTCAAGAAACGATTAATGATGGATAGAAAGACAGCGGCAAGGCGCATAATTAATAATCTTCTTTCATTTACTTTGTGCTGTGAAACCTTATTTCTTGCCAAAGTTCATGATTCTAGGTCAATGGGTACTTCCTATTGCCCTAGAATCATGGCCCTAAAACAATATAGGTTTTGATTTCAATTTGATACCTACACACGTTTCTGAGAAAAGGGTTCTTGGCAGACAGACCAACATTATTACGAACAAGAAAGAGATTCTTAAAAGGGCTGATTTTCAATTTTCCGCCGGCCTCCTTCTTTTTTAATTAGTCACCGCTGCCTGTAGACATCTGCAATAGTAGAGGCTTTGCATTGCCATCCCAGAAACAAACATGAAATATATCACGTGCTTGTAATGACACCGGCACCCATACCCTCTAAACCAGAATACAGCAATGCTGCTTTGCGGCAGAAATAGGTATGGTGGTAGTACTTCCCCGGACGAGCTCTTTCACAAAGACCTTTACTACTACTATTTGATTACATTAGATGATTTTCATCACCATCATCATATCAGACGCAGGACGTCCACTGCTGCAGGTAGGCCTCCCCCATAGATTTCCAAAAAGACCGGTTGAAAGCGGCTTGCATCCAGCGTCGTTAAATGATTTTAACACACATTCAATATTGATATTTTAAATACTTAAGGTACTTACTGAACAGCAAAGACAACAGCCATATAATGAGTATGGCGGTCTTGGCGCGTCCCGTGGTGGACTTGAACTTGAGCGGGAAGCAGATAGCGTACCAGCGGTCCACGGAGATGAACGTCAGCGTCAGCACCGACACCGTCACCGATACAGACTGGAACAAGAAAGAAAATTATTCACTATATTGTACAGAGGGGATTTTTTCTTAGGTCTTTACGAAAAGACAATATTATAATGTATTTAATAAAATACATTATAATAGCACAATATTATAATGTATTGTTAGTATTCAGAAGTAAAAGAAGAGAAAATGAACAATCTTCAGTTATGTGAGAGTGAAAAGCAATGAAATCCACATAAAACAAAAGGAAAGTTCAATTTATGAATTAACTCAAAAAAAAAACCACAAGTCAATGGTCAGGTAGCACGTCTGTTATCAGCGCCGTCCAAAATATTCACAGCACGTGCATTTCTTTCTTAAGATTCCATCAGATGACAGGTAATCATGTGAGCTTACAGTATGGTTATTAAAAAATAGACATAATAGTAATGAATACATACTCTACCTATCATAAAGCGAAACAGTTTTTATTTTAATTGTTTTTTTTTGATGATGTTGCTTCTCCTTTCGTGTAAGATTGCCGTCCCATCGGACTGTGAGTGTTACGGAAGAGGGAGTGCACCTATGTTTGCGCACACACTTGTGCACTATAATATCTCCTGCGTACTTGGCTAGTCTGCATTAAGATTACGCTACCGGAATCGGTCTGGACAATACATTTATGTGTATCTTTACCCCCGTTATATGAAATCTAAACTCCGTACCATTTTCCCAACACATATATTTGAGCAGTCCAACAAAACCGTCCAGGACAAAGCTGTTACTGCTCCGGAAATGGCCAATAACGTGTCTAGTCTGTCGCAAATCGACAGCGTTTCAAATGTGCTTTTAAAGGCACACAATGTACCAACTAATGTGTTTGGACAATGGCAAATGTACTTCGTGAGCGTATATTTTGCACTGTATGAATGTGGATGAAATGAGGTGAGTATGTAAGGATCGTAGCAGGTGGCGTTCTGTGGTTTCTGGCTACCCCCTTGGGAAAAAGGGGTGAATGTATGTATGAATGTTAGCCTAGTGGCCGGACAAAGCGTTATTGGGTTTTTCTATGAAATCCTCAATCGCCCCCTATGAAATGGGATTTAAACATAGCCTAACCCTTCGGGGACACGCGCACCTCAAAGAGATGTCAGCAAACATTTGGAAGAGCTACTATGGGCCGATGCCTGCCGGGGCTGCGGGTTGTTCGAAAGAGATACCGCGCCCCCGGAAAGCAAAGGGCACAAGAAGGAACATAGATCGGTTTTAGTCAGTAAAAGTCTGACACTCCCTCCCGCCTCGCCCAGGGCGAGAGAAGTCATATGATGATTTCCCATCCAAAAAGAAACTCTTCAGGGAATATTGATGCTGATGGTATGTTATTAAATATGGTACATTTTCAATACGCACTTAGCCTATTCTTTAAAATAATCTATTAGTCTAGGTAGGCAGTCTAGCTATCACGTAATCTCCTAACAGGCCCCTTTAGCAAGAATTAACCGAATGAGACAATCTCGAGATTTACATAACAATCAAGTGGTTAGCACTGAATCAAGCTGGGGCGGAATGCGACGGTTTGCTTCGGTTGGCAATTTAGTAATGACGTCAGTTTCTGAGTATGTGTGCAGAGTACCCAGAGGGGAAGAGGTAGGTACAGTGCTCCACAGTGCGATTGTGGTTGAATGGTCAAAGGTAAACGGATAATAGAACATTATAGTACTACTAGCTTTTGCCCGCGACTTCGTCCGCGTGGATTAATAGTTGCCGTTCCCGGGGGATTTTCGGGATGAAAACTATCCTATGTCCTTTCTCGGGTCCCAGACTATATCTGTACCAAATTTCATGGAAATGGGTTCCGTGGTTTAGGCGTAAAGAAGAGACAGACGGACAGACAGACAGACAGATAGACAGACAGAGTTACTTTCGCATTTATAATATTAGTACGGATTAAGTAAAGTTTGTCGTTACGGTAGAGACTTCTTGTTCTTTATCGTGTGAGTAGTAAGGTCTAATGACCCTATACATCCTAATGTCAGAGTTTCTAAACCGCCTCAAGAGTCTCTGACATGGTTACTGATGTCAGTGATGTCCAAGATAAACTTAGAAAGTACATATGAATTAGAAAAAGACACATTGGTACTTGACTGAATTGCATTTACGTATAAATAATTGTTTATAAATAATAATTTGTTATAATTTCATTTATAAAATGATTGATTGATTTATTTATTTTTGATTGATCCGAAAATAAAATTACATTTCAATTTATCACGATTGATTTATACAATCTTTTCTGTCGAGGTGTCAACTAGTTTACAAATAAATAATTCGAAAATAAAATGTTTCTTTAACGTATTCTATTGAAGTACACAACAAACCATCATGCCTGTATTCCCCGAAAGATTAGGCAGCGGTGTACCAAATTACACCCACAAATAACCGGTATGTTTTAGGCTCCATGTAAGAGGCGAGCCTATTTCCATTCATCATTATCACATCAGTCGTAGGACTTCCACTGCTAGATATAGGCCTCCCGTATAGATTTTCAAAAGGAAGCAGCCTATTGCCATTCACCGAGCACATATCCTTACTCTGAGCTGCTACTGAGAATTTCATAGATAACTTGCTCGACCTGGGAATCGAACCCGAGACCTCTTAGCAGTCGCCCTTAGGACAGCTAGGCAAGCTCGGCAGTCATTTCAAAATAAATAATTCGAAAATAAAATGTTTATTTATCGCATTCTATTAAAGTACTAACATACTTAGTTCAATTATACACAAAATGTAGGCCCAAAAAGCACTAAGTCAAATTTTCATTTAAAAAATCGAATTTACATTTCCTACAGTCGGTATTCAAGCTAGGCTTACATTTCTACGTCACACACGCCGTTCTTCAGTCCGTAGGTATGCGACAGTGCGCCTCAGTAGACATAGCGACAACATGGCTCGCATACTACGAACATGACTCAAATGTGGGAGACGAACTGTAAACGTCTTCAAGATATTCAGACTTGGTACATAAAGCGATTTTACGGGTATGCTTCAGACGGTCTAATAATACCAGCCTATTACTGCAAGGTCTCTTATCACAGAGAAGGCACGAGTATTGATTACTATGCTTGCTCAATGTGGACAGGAGATTTCAGACTTTGCTATACTAAATAATAAAGTTGAAGAGCTTTTTTGTTTAAATGCGCTATTTTTTACCCGACTGCGACAGAAGGAGGGTTATGTTTTTCGAGAGTATGTTTGTATGTATGTATGTATGTATGTATGTATGTATGTATGTATGTATGTATGTATGTATGTATGTATGTATGTATGTATAATTGTTTGGCACGCTCTGCAGCCTGAACGGCTCAATGGATTTTAGCTTGAGAGGTGTCGTTAGATTCGTATTTACTGTGAGAGTGACACTGGGTATAGCAAAATAAAAAAAACAAAATGGCGGATTTTTGGCGCTAAATTCAAATGTTTGGATCGCTCTGCCGCCTGAACGGTTCGATGGATTTTAGCTTGAGAGGTGTCATTAGATTCGTATTTACTGTGAAAGTGACAATGGGTAAATAAAAAAAGTAAAAAATAAAAAACGGTAATTTAAAAAACTAAAAAACCCGACTGCTTTTCTAAGTATTTATGAAAAAGCCCTAAAACAAGAAAGTCGTTGTACCCGATTGCACTTAAAATTGTAGCAGTCGGGACCCATTCTAGAAATGGAGGCTTAGTGTATTGAGAGCACATAGGTACCTACATCGCAGATGGTCCAGTGTCCGTGAAAAGATTTGGCTGAAAATTGGTGGCGAGGTAGCTTAGAACCAGGAGACGGACATAGGATACTTTTTTATCCCGTTGATAGGTAGGTAGGTAGAGTAGGTTGGACTTGGATTGTACTTTTTTTTTTAGGGCAGGACAATGCCTGGCGATGGATTATAAAGTCCAGGTTTTTTCTCAGTAAATTAAAGTAAAGTCAGCTTGCGGTAAGCTGTCTTAACACTGATGGCACTGCGTTGGTTTTTGATAGCCCGCCTCAAGCTTTTCTAGTTAGTTTGGGATCAGTGTCGAAGTCAAATCATTTATTCCAATTAGAAAATAAGGCCCCTTTGAACGTCAATTAATTAAAAAAGTGCAGACAGTCTTTTTACCCGACTGCGACAGAAGGAGGGTTATGTTTTTCGAGAGTATGTTTGTATGTATGTATGTGTAATTGTTTGGCACGCTCTGCAGCCTCAACGGCTCAATGGATTTTAGCTTGAGAGGTGTCGTTAGATTCGTATTTACTGTGAGGGTGACACTGGGTATATCAAAATAAAAAAAACAAAATGGCGGATTTTTGGCGCTAAATTCAAATGTTTGGATCGCTCTGCCGCCTGAACGGTTCGATGGGTTTTAGCTTGAGAGGTGTCATTAGATTCGTATTTACTGTGAAAGTGACAATGGGTAAATAAAAAAAGTAAAAAATAAAAAACGGTAATTTAAAAAACTAAAAAACCCGACTGCTTTTCTAGTGAAAGGGGCCTGACTGCTACAATTTTAAGTGCAATCGGGTACAACGACTTTCTTGTTTTAGGGCTTTTTCATAAATACTTAGAAAAGCAGTCGGGTTTTTTAGTTTTTTAAATTACCGTTTTTTGTTTTTTACATAGTTTATTTAAAGTAAACACCAGAAACTGGTGGACGACATGACTGACTCGAGACTGAGATGGATTCCCGCACGAACTAATATTTTTGTGACTGAGTTCCGGGTCTGATTGTTTGTGTATGTGAGTTAATACGTTTGTAAACGCACCCACGATACAGGAGAAATTTTTATTACAGGGCAAGGTATAAACAAGGAAAATTAGAGAAATAATAATTCGCCAAGGAAGATATTTAATTAGAAACCTAAAACCAGTTCGTTTAGGGTCTAGAGTAGAATCGATTACTTGTAGGTATATAAAACTTTTTCATTAACTAGGCACGAGGCTAGGCTTCAGCTGAAAAATTCACGATAAAAAAAGTCAATACCTACAACTTTGCCCGTCTTGGGAAATTATTTATCCCACTCTGACATACGTCAACCTTTTTTTTTGTTAGTTAGAGTATTCTATGTATTGGATAATGAGTGTAAAAAGATACTTAATGAAGTCGATCATGTTCGTTTCATCATTGCGAAGATTTTTTTGTTCTAGACCAAACATAGGAATAATCTGGTTACAAAGACATTGTTGGTCAAAATTTCAACATTTTTTTGGACATTTATAAATAAAACTCGTTTCTCGCTCTGATTCTTTTATACCAACACAAACAGCCAGACCCGGAGCAACTATGCGTAGGCCAAACAAATATTTGTACAGCGCGGGAATCGAATCCGCGACACACAACAGCCAATCGCTCAACCACTGTGCAAACCGTGCCGTCATTATACCTAAACTTTAAATACCTTCAGTGATTTTCCCGACCAAAAACAAAAGACGATTCCCATTAATAATTCTCGCTCAAAATTACTTAGTTTAATGAACAGAATACGTAGTTAACGGGTACATGATGTGTCTTTAAACACCCTGTATATGTTGGGTAAACACAGGCATCTTGGGTAAACAGGCAAGGCAGTCGATAGCAAGCACTAATGGCTATGTTTGAACACTAAGTGCATCGCCGCTAACCGCATGTGGTTCAAAGGTCAGTTTAATGTGAAATAACAGCTGATATTTATACAATAATATTCAATTTCCTTGAGGAAAGGGTCTTAGGAGAGTGAAGGAAAATGGAGGTCGTCTTATACAGGGTGTGAAGAGACACATTAGTTAGTCGTTAACTAAGCATTCTGCACATCAAACTAAGTAACACATACATACATACATACATAAACTCACGATATTTTCCAATGGGGGTAGGCAGAAATCACAGAACGCCACCTGCTACAATCTTTACACACTACTTTCGCCTCATCCATGAATCTAAGTAATGTTGAGCAAAAGTAATTGCTAGGTGAACATTTTTGTTTTTTGTTTAAAAAAATACTGTTTAGCGTAGCGCGCTATGTAAGGCACGGGATATATTGTTATTACGGGGGCATGGAACAGTCGCTCCATGTAAAACACTGGTATTCAGCAGCATCCGGTTAGACTGGAAACCGACCCCAACGCAGTTGGGAAAAAAGCTAAGCAGATGATGATAGGAACAATAAAGAGACCATAAGTGAAGTGACTTGTTTAAAAAAAAACTCATTTAACGTCCTGCGGTGTTATTCTGTAAAACCCTCCTTCCGTGAAGTGAGCGTGTGGCGACCTGTCAATCCCTAGAATCGTATAGTAACAGCCCAGTTTTAGCTCACTTCACCTTAATTCACTGAGGGAGATTTCTTACAGAATAAGTCGGCTGGACTGAATTCCCAGGTCGGAGAAATTATTGAAATTTCTCAGCAGCAGTTCGGAGATTAGAAGTTAATAGTGGAATACCCGCGTGTCTTGAGAAACATATACGTAAAGCCGTTGATCCTGCGCCTAATTTCTTCGCGGTTTTGACGGATTACCATCCCATCGTACTCTGAGAGTGACATAAGAGGGAGTGCACCTGTATTTACTCACACACTTGTACACTATAATATCTCTCTCCTTGACTGCCCCGTTGGTCTCGAAGTCGCAAGCGTGACTGCCGAGCGAGAGGTCCAGGGTTCGATTCCAAGGTCGAGCAAAAATTGTTATTGGGTTTTTCTATTAGGAATTTCTCAGTAGCAGCCCGGAGTTTGGAAGTTGGTTTTGTGATACACCCGTGCCTCGGAAAGCACGTAAAGCGCCGTATTTACACACACACTTGTACACTATAATATCTCCTGCGTACTTGGCTAGTCTCCATTGCGATTTACCACCGTGGCATAAATTCTTTTGAGAGACTATTATACTACTAACACCGAATATTATATTGCTTGTTAGACTATATTCTTTCTTATTTATGGCATACTATAAACATGTGACAATCTTTTGGCCGCTCAATACTTCGCCTGTGTACTAGAAATAGTGCAGTTTATTAGTCCTGCACTAAATTAACGTAGTTAGTACCCTGTGGTTTCCGTTTCTTAAAATAGTGTACTCTTTTCTACCTGTGGGTGCTCGTACGAATGTTAGAAAGTACAATTGAAAACAAAATATACCATCATAAATATAAATATATATGTATATATACTGCCTCGTTGGTCTCGTACTGCCCCGTTGGTCTCGTGGTCGCAAGTGCGACTGCTGTGCATGGGGTCCCGGGTTTGATTCCCAGGTCGAGCAAAAAGTGTTATTGGGTTTTTCTATGAAATTCTCAGTAGCAGCTCGGAGTTTGGATTTAATGGCAATAGGCTCGCCCCCTATTACATGGGACCTAAATATACCGGCGAACTGTGGGTGTATATTGGTACACCTCTGCCTAACCCTTCGGAGAATACAGGCGTGATGGTATAATTGAAAACAATTCGGTTATTTTTTTTTGGCCTCATGAACTGTGTATTTCTGCACTGCCTCGTTAGCCTAGTGGTTCTAAACACGACTGCTACGTTAGATGTCTTCGGTTAGATTCCCAGGTCGAGCATGTTGGATCGCCCCCTATTACATGGGACCTAAACATACCGGCGAACTGTGATTGTAAATTGGTACACCTCTGCCTAACCCTTCGGGGAATACAGGTGTGATGGTATGTAATGTCACATATTTATTTAATGTTATGAATAATTAATGTAAACACAAAAGTCGGTAATTGAAGAAAGATAATTATTTCATTAAGTTAGTCGTATAAGTGTAGCATATTTGTATGGAGAAGAAGATATTTTTAAAGTAACAAAAAACAAACTTTTTGCTTGAAGGGGTCTGGAATCGCCTATGTCCATGTTAAAAGTTAGTTTCATTACAATAATCCCTTGCGCCAGTCATTAAAAACAATTTGATATAACACATTTAACATTCACAGAAACCACGAACCCAGCAATGCAGCCCAGTATTCCATTAACCATGTCAAATAATGTTAAATTGAATGTACACCACATAATTCGCGCGAGCTTTGAGTGTTACTAGCACGTTACTCGTTGACGGTCTCATAGATTAACAGATTTAAATGAAGAGAGACTGCTTTGAACTCTCTCTGAGCGAAATTAAAAAGTTGAACTGACCACTGTCGGAGTTGTGGCGAGTTTTCGTTTCTACTTCCTCCGCGTCAAATTTTATACACTATCCCAGGGAACCGTAATTTTTTCCGGAATAAAAAGTAACTTATGTGTATTGTGATTGTAGTGTTATTACACACTACAATCTATTCCAGTGTTCTACTCTAGTTCCAAATTTTATTCATATCGTTTTGGAAGATTGGAAAAGAAAATGCGTGTCTGCCGTCTCCTGATTATAACTAGGATTTTGCAATATTTTTTAATTTTGAATACACTAAAATCATCACGAATAGGGATCCATTTTATCGAACAATGAACCAATCGACAGATTTACAGAAAAAAAAAACAAAAGAAAAACAAAACAAAATCGTCAAATACCAATAAATCAAAGTCGGGTTAGCTGGTCAATAGGCAGAAAGTTAAAGTTAGTTGCTGGTTCCAAAACGTAGGTCTCTATGGAGAAGAAAGAGCAAGAAATACTACGGATTCTCTCATTTTCCGTGGGCCATAATTTCTGCCTTCAAAGTGTCTACACTGTTTAAATCTTTGACGGAACACGCTCACTGTAATGGCAAACGGAAGAATTTACGCAATATCGAGCACTTATGTGTCGTATGGTAAGTACAATCGCTGACAGAATTATGTACACATTTTGCGATATTAAAATTGTGTCTTTAAATTTATGACATTAAGATGTCTTTTTCTTTAATAATAATATGATGAATATTTTTATGGTTTAGATTAAGTTTACATTAGTGTGTTTGTTTTTGGGGTTTTCTGTGAAATTCTCAGTAGCAGCTCGGAGTTAGGATTTGTGCCCGGTTAATGGCAATAAGCTCGCCCCTATTGCATGGGACCTAAAACATACCGGCGAACTGTGGGTGTACATTGGTACACCTCTGCCTAACCCTTCGGGGAATACAGGCGTGATGGTATATTTATTTTATTTATTCTAATACTCTGAAGGAAATTGTACTGTATTGTTATACTACTTTGTATCTTATTATAAGCGGATTGTAAGTTCTTAGGAGAAATAAATGCTTTAAACTGATAAAATTAAAGCACATTATGGACTGAAAAAATCACTTTGGTACTTGCCTGCTATTGATCCTGCAATCTTATGCATGAGCGGCGGACGCTATAACTACAGGGACCTCACGTAAAGTAAGATAATCTATCTAATCTATCTAAATATATATAACTCAAAGGTGACTGACTGACTGACATAGTGATCTATCAACGCACAGCCCAAACCACTTGGCGGATCGGGCTGAAATTTGGCATGCAGGTGGATGTTATGACGTAGGCATCCGCTAAGAAAGGATTTTGATCAATTCCACCCCTAAGGGGATAAAATAGGGGCTGAAAGATAATACTTCTTAACGCGAGCGAAGCCGCGGGCAAATGCTAGTTTTATATAAATTGCAAAATTATAACAATTTAGTTACCATACTTTATTAAACTTTAAATTAACAAAGTTTTGCTTTGATAATTCTAAGCGCAATTTATAATCAACAGAATATTATTATTAAGAATATCATTATGGTAATAAGACCTGAAGAGACGAATATATTAATTTAAAGTAACATTATTGTTATTTTAGAAATGAAGTGTATTAATTTTGGGATGATATGGAAATGAATGTCTGACATTTTGAATACGCAGTGCGCATAAGGTTTAATGATATTTTAAAGGTTAAAGCAGAAGCTTAAATATGGAAAGAAGAAAAAAGTGCGCAACTGTGTGCGCAAACATAGATGTATTTCCTCCTTCCTTACTCATATAATTCAATGGAACGACATGACAGGATCAGGGACAGATCAACGGCTTTTTTGATTTCGTGTGAGACCACTAACTTTCTAATGCCGAGCTGCTACTTTTAAATAACTAATAAAAAAAGTAATTACTCTGTCCGGTCTGGGAATCGAACTCAGGACCTTACGTTCAGTAGTAGTGCTTGCAGTCAGCTATATAACTGTTGCAGAATGGTCGATGGGGAGCGCAGTACCTACTCGTAACCGGCGTGCTTGTATGACCATTAACCAGATGTATGAACGTGAACGAGGCAAAAGGATTAAGAATGTAAGGATTGTAGCAGGTGGCGTTCTGTGGTATCTACCTACCCCATGGGAAAAAGGCGTGAGTTTTATGTATGTAGGATTGTAGGTATGTAATTATGTATCTTTTTAAATTCATAATTATGTAGTTATTATAATCTTGGATGTCACTGACATCAAGTTCTTAACTGTTGCATTAGGGTAAACCCTGCAACGATAGTATTTTATAAGCTGCTATAAATAAAAAGTTGAAAGCAAAAAAACCTTAAAAAAGCTTTTATTTACATGCTCTAAAAATAAGAAAATAAAATTTTCCTTTAAAATTTTAACTATCAACTTATAGCTTCATTATACACAATTTATACATATTATGACCATAAAAGCTTGTCGCACTTACTTATAGATATTTACGCAAACCTCAATCGGTTGAAGATATTTGCTACAAAATTGAGTAGCAAGAATCCACCCGAACAAATTACTTAAATACATTTTTTTTATTTTAAAAACTTTTATTTAACTTGCAAAGTTAAATAAAAGTTTTTAAAATAAAAAAAATATATTATCGAAGATTACGCAATTTTTGTTTGAGACAGTTACGGCGCCATTTTGTTTTTCTAAAGACATGTAACACTGAGGTTGAATAATTATAAACCACGACCGAATTGTCACTTGCAAAATTTTTCTTTCCACCATCGACATTATTAGTAGCCTCCCTAGACAGCCTATTTGCCTCAGCTCAAAATGCCATCACTTTCAAAGAACCACTTAACCAAATAAAATCTGTTACCCCAAATATACTGCTGGTTTAAAATGTCAGCTAGAAGAGGCGGCTGTACGGAAATTAATCGCCAGGCTCAATGATCGATGCTTCTGATAAATGGGACATTGTATTCGATACCTAGCAATCCGTCTAGTAAAGTGTCGGGTTTGATAAGATGGCTTAGTAACTAGGCCTACAATCGACGCTGGTGTAATATTTATTATTAACTAGCTTTTGCCCGCGACTTCGTCCGCGTGGATTAATAGTTCCCGTTCCCGGGGGATTTCCGGGATGAAAACTATCCTATGTCCTTTCTCGGGCCCCAGACTATATCCGTGCCAAATTTCATTGAAATCGATTCAGTGGTTTAGACATGAAGAAGAGACAGACAGACAGATAGACAGACAGACAGACAGAGTTACTTTCGCATATAAAATACTAGCTTTTGCCCGCGACTTCGTCCGCGTGGATTAATAGTTCCCGTTCCCGGGGGATTTCCGGGATGAAAACTATCCTATGTCCTTTCTCGGGTCCCAGACTATATCCGTGCCAAATTTCATTGAAATCGATTCAGTGGTTTAGACATGAAGAAGAGACAGACAGACAGACAGACAGAGTTACTTTCGCATTTATAATATTAGTACGGATTAGTACGGATTTAGCAACAATAATACCTCTATTATAGTTTGTCATCAAAACACTTTGAAGAAGAATATTTATTATAATTACTATAGTGTCTTGTTGTAGTTTATTGCTGTTGTAATTAATTTTTGACTAGCTATTTCACTTAGGCAGCCCATACACATCAGACAGTTGATATCAATTTTTTTGTTGGAGAAAATATTTGCCAATATAATTATATTTCCATATAAGAAGGCATTTAAGATACGCTAACCCGCGCACTTGTACTATGCCCTCTTTGAATTGGGTAGTGTCCACCACTAATCAATAATTTAAAGTCACAACTTCTCTAAAAAGCACTTTATTTTATCCATGAAAACCGATTAATTTTCAATTTATTGTAAAATTCGATTTTTACTTACTTTAAAATCAATTAATAGTCAACTGAGTAGGCCACGTAGTGACGTCACAGCGTGCTGTAGCCATACATAATCAATGGGAGAATCGCGTTTTGACAGTTCATAAAAAGTACCTATGTCAACTGATGGTGGTGGTTTTGCGTTTAAAAACAGAAATCTAAGAGCTGGTTCACATTAGGTCGGACGGACAGTTTACCGTTGACCGACTGTCGGGTGTTGCTGTTCACACTAGACGCTGCCGACCCGACCTAATGTGAACACCACTGACGGTACGGTCGTTTTACTGCCCGGATCGTCACAAAGCCGAGTGCCGAGAGCGGGGAATGAGCGGGTGGAAGGGTAGCGGGCGGGTGGCTCCGCCGCTTCGCGCCGACAAATGTGAACGGCGCTATACTTGCCAGTACGCCAATATTATGCCGAGCCGACAGTAATCGTGGCTGAACGTCCGGTAAAAGTGTCGCCTCCGTTAGTTTTGTCGGATCGCCCATATGTGAACGGCGCTATTGAAATACATATACCAATATGGATCCGACACGTTTGTCGGCCCGATAAAACTGTCGTTCCGACCTAATGTGAACGCGCTCTAAGGCCAACTTTCATTAAAGTTACTAAACATACACTTCTGACAAATGGGACATTGTACTCGATACCTACCAATCTGTCTAGTAAAGTGCCGGGTTTGATAAGATGGGTTTAGTAACTAGGCCTACAGACGGTGTAATATTTATTGTAATTACTATAGTGTCTTGTTGTAGTTTATTGCAGTTGTAATTAAGTTTTGACTGGGTCGTGATGGCTTGTGGTTGAGGCGCCCGCCTTTCGTGTACGAGGTTGTGAGTTCGCAACCGGGAACGGGCAAGTAGTAATGCGCCTTTTTCTAATTCTTCCGTACTTTCTAAGTTTATCTTGGATATCACTGAAACTACCTAAGCAAGCTTGGTGATCAATGCTCTCGAGCAAAACAATAAAGCATTACCCATTGACAAGAATAAAGTCTTCAAACTAAATAAATATAACTGTGGGTGTACTTTGGTACACCTCTGCCTAACCCTTCGGTAAATACAGGCGTGGTGGTGGTTACTAAATAAATATTATGTGCGAAAAGAATATTTCCATTTTTAAATTGAACTCAAAATAACGCTACGCTTGCCCGCGCTCTTGTACCTTTAAGCTGTAGGTTCTACGTTTAAAAACAGAAATCCAAAATGCATTCTCAATTCAAATATTTCAACCATATTGCATATCTACTGGACTTTAGCTCGTATAAAGGAAGCCATTATTTCCAAGCTGCTAGATACAGCTTAATGCCGTACATAATAATAATTATCTATGCTATCGATACGCTGTAGTTTATTGTCCGACATTCTACCGGATACGGGAAGGAACTTCCAGCGCTGATAAACACGAACTATTGAATAACTACCTACAGTTTGTATGAAAGCTGAATAGTTGATTAATTTTAACTAGCTATTTATTTACTTTTACATTTAGTTTCACTTGCGTTTAATTATATCTTTGTTTACCGCTCAGCTGTGTGATTCTGTAAGACTTCGTTCTAAACTTCGAATCTGTAGTGCGATTCTCTAAAATGCAAACTCGAAAACGAGTCTCACTAAAGTGACCGCGCTCAACTACCTACAACCCACTTGACTTTGGTTGTGTTTTCGCTTGCTGTGGTGACGTCACCGGCGTGATCGTGTTTAGCAGAATACCATTTTGTTATCTCACTGCGGATTCAGCTTTTGAATTACGAAGTGAGGCTTAGAGAATCGCACTGCTGTTCTCGTTGATCGTAGCGTGTTGTTCTATACGTACATATAAGCTTCCTTCTTGACTCACTCTATCCATTGATGAAAACCGCATAAAATCCATTGTGTAGTTTAAAAGATCTAAGCGTACAGAGGGGCAAACGGCGGGAAGCGACTTTGTTTTATACTTAGTAGAGATTTAAACTTGCATGCAAATAAGAAAAAACGAATCTGCTATTCTATTTTGATCGTGTTGTAGTGCATTTAATAGAGAACAGTTGCTTTTTTTTTGCATATTTAGAATGTGTCTCTTGATAAAAGTTGCTTACATTCATAAATACTTTTACCCCCTGAAAGATGTGTAACGTATTTAAAAGTCATGTTATATAGGTAAGAAAGAGAAAGACCTACCCTGACCCTATTGGTTCTTCAGAAAGGTCGGGTGTGCAGTACTCGTAACCGGCGTGCTTGTATGACCAGATGTATGAACGTGAACGAGGCGAAAGTAGTATGTAAGGATCGTAGCAGGTGGCGTTCTGTGGTTTCTGCCTACCCCCATGGGAAAAAGGCGTGAGTTTATGTATGTATGTTATATAGGTATCTTTTTTAAGGATGGGGCATCATCAAATGAGTTCTTTCGCCCTGGCTTGAGCAGAAGAGAGTATCAGTCTCTTACTGACTAAATCCCATCCGTGTTTCTCATGCCCTTTGCGTTTGAAGGCCAAGGAACCTTCAAACAAATTCCGCAACATGTTATATACCTACGCTCCCACGATATCAGACAAAATCCTAGCGTAGGTAATACAATATTGATTAAAAAAATAACTAACAAAGCTACTTTTTACGACATTAATTAATGATTTGTACTTACTTATAAAGGATGTTTATACAAAAGTGTCAGATGTATTCCTAGCAGTTTAGAAGAAATCGAAAAACATGTCGAAGTGAAATGAAACAGAAATTCTTTTAGTACTTGCTCTGAAAATAGCGATAATAATATGTCTAAGTCAATCATTGTTCAACAGATGGGATGAGAAACAGATGCAGAAGGCATTTGTCTTGGATACGGCACGCATAGTGAGAAGGTTCCTTGGATCCCTTAACATTGTCAGCTCGGGTCTTACACTACCACGTTGCAGACGGGGGACTTTTTTTTATACAGTTTTTAATGCCATCTGAAAGAAAAAAGACCTTTTCCCTGCAGTGGGACAACAATATTCTGGAAGCAGATATTATTTTACTTTATAGTTTTACTAGCTTTTGCCCGCGACTTCGTCCGCGTGGATTAATAGTTCCCGTTCCCGGGAGATTTCCGGGATGAAAACTATCCTATGGCCTTTCTCAGGTCCCAGACTATATCTGTACCAAATTTCATTGAAATCGGTTCAGTGGTTTAGGCGTGAAGAAGACAGACAGACAGAGTTACTTTCGCATTTATAATATTAGTAAGGATTTTTTTTTATATCAGAGTCTATATTAATATTATAAAGCGGTAAAGTTTGTGAGGTTGTAGGGGGGGTAATCTCTGGATAAACTGAACCGATTTTAGAAATTATTATACCCATAGCAAGTTATTTGTGAGTGTCAATAGGTTATATTTACAACATCACGCGGCAACCCACGGGAGCCGAGCAGTAACTAAAGACGTAACTTAATGCGGGTGAAATAAGCCGGACGAAGTCGCAGTAGTTCGCTAGTGATTAAATAATTAATTCTAAAACAATGTTCTCAAATCCAGAAGTATTACGAGACGACTCTTGGCCACCGTAGACGCGGGTCTCTGGACGGTGAGCAATGGGTAGCTCACCGTCCGTACGATAACTAACTAACGACAGACCGTGTCGACGGCGCGTTCGTGTTCCACACGCGCCACTGAGGGCCGATGCCTGCCGGGGCTGCGGGTTGTTCGAAAGAGATACCGCGCCCCCGGAACGCAAAGGGCACATGAAGGAACATAGACGGGTTTTAGTCAGTAAAAGTCTGACACTAAGGGGGCGGGGGAAGTTATTTGATGATTTCCCGTCTATAAAAAAAAAAACAGTCCAGAAGTATATATTTCAACTGTTACATCCTGATACAGAGATTATTGACCCTTTTTCTTTTAAAGATATCCAGCAAGCATCAAAGTGACATCACCAAGCACCAAGCAAGTTGTTTCGAAATTTCCGTGAATATCGACTTAACCAATAACTTTGCAAAATTGGCACTGCGTTAAGCCACTTATCAGGTTAAACCTGGAATATTCATGGTCGAATCGATTTCTCATATTATATTCGGCGGAGGTATTGTGGCTTTGGAAGGTAACAATAGAGACCGCAGGTGGTTTGAAGGTAAAGCCGATGCCAATACCAATCAATACGGTGGTACTGAAAAACGGGTTGTAAAAAGACATAATACAGCCGTTAACTAAGTATAGTGCCTATCAAGCTAAATAACATTAAGCTGGAAAATATTGAATAACTTATATCTTTGGTGTGAAAAAACACTGTATATCATCATTATCATCAGCCACAGGACTTCTACTGCTGGACATAGGCCTCCCGCACAGATTGCCAAAAAAACCTGTTGAAAAAGACGCATCCAGCGTCTTCTTGCGGTGTTAATCTGATTATAGTAGGGCGCAATGTAACGCACGCAGAACCTTATTCGTATTGATGCAGGACACAGTATTTTGGTTGGATATTTTCACTATACACCTGAGTGATATTTTGTGGGTGAACATAATGGAATAATCCTCCTCACTTCAGAATCGATTCAGTTAGGTGATATTATCAATTTTACTATGATCACTCAAGTGATATCACTCTGGATGGGGAATAATCTCAGGAGTCGATCATGAATATTTCATATTGAATTAGTTGTAACTTGAATTCGTAAAATAAATGTTAGAAGTTTGACCTTCAAAATTTCCGTAACCTTAAGGTTTCCAAAAAAAGACCCAAAAATTGATCGCAATGATAAAAAGAATTATGTGACTTTCGTGTTTATTACACCCAAAATAGATGGTATACACAAGTTCCAATATCTGCCTTTAGGTCCTTAATCTGTTAGAATGAACTCTTTTGTATGTCTTTTAATATCAGAGTTTCACAGTAAAAGGTCATTGACTCCACTGGTTATATCCATACTCCCAGATACTTCTCTACATAGTATAAAACGAAGTCGCTTCCTCGCTGTCTGTCCCTGTGTTCGCCTAGATATTTTTTAATTTTAATCTACGCAACTGATTTTAATGCAGTTTTGTTTTTTGCGGGAACTGAATATTGTCAACACAATTTGGTAGTAGACACCATACAACAATTAACATACTTTTTATGAGCTGTCAAAACTCTATTCATCATAGGTTTTGTGTTGTACGCTGTAACTGTGGCGGAACTCATTTCTCAATTCAATTGACCAACTATTCATTTATTACAAAGCAATTCTAAATTTACAGTCAATTAAAAAAACGTGATTTTAGGCCTAAAATAAAGTGTTTTTTTTTTTAGAACTTGTGTCTGAATTATTGACGACCCAATTGTTAATTTTAAAAAAAGAGCATGCAAAAACAAACTCACTCACCTGAAAATAGAGTATAATTCTGCACATAGCCGTCCCAAAGAACCAGGTCTCCGTCACATCCCAAAGCACGGTGGGCGGCAAACAAATGAGAATCACCATAAAATCAGCCACGGCCAGGTTTACGATGAAGTAGTTTGTCACAGTCCTCATAGAATGATTCCTATACACTGCTATGCACACTAGGGCGTTCCCTATTAAGCCAATCACGAACACTATAGCATGAGTCGCGATCAAAACCCATTCGAACGGATGAGGGAAAATATATTCATTTAGCATTTCCAAATACGCTTCTTCGGACCAATCGCAATATTCGGGATCTCCAACGCAAGGGCGAGTTGCGTTGATAACTTCACCAGATTCTGTAGTATTACCATCTTTATCTTTGCCATCTCTGTTCAAAGTTGTATTCATAATAAAATCGTCTATCAATTCCTCTTCAGTTTTGTTTAGAAGAATCTTTGGTTTGTTGGCAAAATTTGTTGTGCTATCTAATTTTGTTATAGATGTATTCCCATATATATCTTTTGCTGATAAACAGAATTCACACATGAAGAACATGGTGAGTGCTGTTAATATTGTTTTAGACTCCATCTTTGTTTTTTCATGTGTGCATGTTGGTCAGTAGATCGATGTTTTGTTTCTTTGAGTTTCTGGTTTCTGCGCCATCTGTAAAAGAAAGGTCTTTATTTAAATTGGGCAATTTTGCTTGGAGAGTTATGGATGTGAATTATTAAAAGAAAAGCGTGGGCAAAGTTATTATTTTAACAGTTTTTTTAACCTTTCCGACTTAATTGTTTTTGAACGTGATGTCGTTAGAAAAAATAAATATTCTGAGAAAGTTGTCAGAGAATTTAGTAAACGAGGTATTTTTTAAATAAATTAATATTTCTGTAACTAAGTTTATTACTGAAGACAAATTTCGTAAGACATTGTTTTGCACATTTGCTCGTAAAGTGGCTTTAATTGCACCGCTTTTAAGGTCACAATGCGGTGTTTTACGCACCCGTGCCTTTTATATTACATTACCCAACAAGAGCGGTAATTCTAACTCTACATTACGTCTTTGTGGCTCGGATTGCAATATCACCTCACTAGTACAGTAGGTACTCATAAAGTACTGTTCTGAAAATTCGACGTAAGATGCAATGAAAAGAAATGAGTATAAAATTAGGCAATGGTGACCTTTGCCTGATAAAGAGTATGTAAAACCATACATATTTGTATGGTTACATTTTCTTTTTTGTCTTTCTATATAACGTTGCCCCATACTAGGAATTTAACCTATATCGTGGTGCGTTTACAAACATAAAAACTTACGTACACAAACATCCAGACTTGTACGCCATATAAATGCTAATAAATAAATAATTAAATTCAACTATTTATTTCAATATTATCTATTGTACAATTTTAAAAAGTATTTTTTTACTGTATTATGCAATATTTTGATGCTGACTTTAAATAATTTCAACATTATTCATTGCAATAATATTTTAATTACATCGTAAATATGACTAAATAATTGAGTCGAACGTGATGATAATGCATTTTTATAAATTTATTCACTTCAATTAAATTAATAGACATAATATTTCTTCATTGTTTTTGACGTAAATAATAGATATTGATTTATAGTTCAATATTATTGTCACGTTTAGTAAGTTATCACGTTGTTGTGTGTGTGAGTGGAGGCGAAAGGAGTATATAAGGATCGTAGCAAATGGCGTTCTGTGATTTTTGCCTACCCCATAGTTAGGCGTTAGTTTACATAAACTAACGCCTTTTTCCCATAGGGTACATACATATATGTTATGGGTAAGTACATACATATGTATGTAACTACTCAGAAATAGAGCAATGCCAGTGTCAAATAAGATGAACCCAAATAATGTTTATTAAATTTCCAGACTCCAAATAATGTTGTCAATTCTGTAAACCAACGATGGTACAATACATACCTATACTCCAAGATCCCGAGACCCAGGTCAAAACTTTAAAGCGTATATTTTAAAAGTTAGAATTCATGGAGTGTAGAAACATAATGAAGCAACAAGAAAATTGTAACCAAGATTTTGTAAAAACAAAACTGAAAGAAAAAAGTGTCCATGGAGTTTATTGCTCGTTCTTCTCCATAGAGACCTACGTGTTGGAACAATCAACTAGCTTCAACCTTAAACTGTAACTTCTTGACAATTCAAAAGTGAATAGTTTGACTTAGTATCTGACACAATTTAAAAAATGGGCCCAGTATTGAACTCCCATAATGACATAGGTCAAACGACACTGGGATCTCAGTCCACAGCAATTAAAACAAATGAATGTAGTGCGCGACAGTGCACAGTGTACGCAATAAATTCAGAGTAATCTATACTCGTATATGGTGTGGTTCTTTGTATTTAATTCCCAAAACAACAGGAAAAGCTTAATTAATTACTTTTACCTAGCAATTACTTGTGTTTTAACTATTTGAGTAGTTACCTAGTATTTAGACGTAGATATTCATGTTGCCTGTATTATTAAGTTGTAAGTCTTTGGATATAGTGACTAACTGCTGGGTAAAATACATTATTAAATTGTAAATCTTCGGATAGGTGCTATCTACTTGGTAAAATTGGAATTTGTTTTGTCCTTTTATATGAAACTAGGTATACCCCGCGGTTTCTGCCGTCTGACATATCCATCTGCCAGTTTTTGTTTGTCAGTAGGCTCTATAAAATGAACTGAAGTAGACCGTTAAAATTTTTAATAATAAAAATAAATAAATTTACAAATTTTGAGCAGGGTATGTTGTTTGGTCTGTTTTTTTTTTGTCATGGTTGGGCAAACAAGCCGACGACAATCTGATGTTAAGTGGTCACTGCCTATAGATATCTACAATACCTACCAGGAGTCTAGCTAATGCGTAGCCATTCCAAAACCAAAGTCGAAATGTCTCACGTGCCTGTAATAGCACTGGCACCCATACCCTTCAAACCGGAACACAGCTACGCTGCTTTGCGGCAGAAATAGGTACGGTGGTAGTACTTCCCCGGACGAGCTCCTTCACAAAGAGCTCTACTATTACTAAAAAGGTACGGAATCCTTCGTCTGTGTCCCATTTCACTTGTTGTTATTTAGTGAAAATGGCCTTCTAGTACATTAAACAAAAGGTTTTTATCCGGAAATGTATTCCTTCTAAACCTATGTAGGTATAGAACTCCCCGTTGCCACGACTGACCCGTTCGTCTTGTGATCGCAAGCGTGACTTTTTTTTAATGGCACAAGCCCGCCACACTGTTCGCAAACCACTGCAACTTCTGTAAGCCAGAAACAACAGTGGCGACCACAAGAAAAGCACCGAGACAATGAAGCTCGACGAGTCCCGGAGAAACGATTGAATTGTTTTGGAAGTCTGTTTAGTGTCTTGAACTGTTCTGTCTTGTCTGTCTTTGTCGCAAGCGTGACTGCTGAGCGGTGGGTCCTAGGTTCGAATCGTAGGTCGGGCAAAAAGTGTTATTGGGTTTTTCCATTAGGAGTTTCTCAGTAGAAGATTGGAGATTGGGGGTTGGTGGTGTGACACCCCCGTGTCTCGGAAAGCACATAAAGCCGTTGGTCCTGCGCCTGATTTCTCCCCGGTTGTGTCGGATTCCCGTCCCATCAGACTATGAGAGTTAGGGAAGAAGGAGTGCACCTGTGTTTGCGGACACACTAGCGCACTATAATATCTCCTGCGTACTTGGCTGGTCTGCATTAAGATTAGCCACCGTGGCCGCAATCGGTGGAGACATACTACAGACTATCACGCCCATATTACCCGAAGAGTTAGGCAGAGGTGTACCAATGTACACCCACAGTTCGCCGGTATGTTTAGGTCCCATGTAATAGGGAGCGAGCCTATTGCCATTAACCGAGCACAAATCCTAACTACGAGCTGCTACTGAGAATTTCATAGAAAAACTCAATAACACTTTTTGCGCGACTTGGGAATTGAACAAAAGACCTCTAGCGAAGCAGTCGCGCTTAGGACCACTAGGCCAATGAGGCAGTCGGTCTGGAGAATGCCTATATATGTACATATACTATATGTAAGTACTCAGGCCACGGTACTTGACAGCAGAACGACGCAGTTTACGTTTCTTTATAGTTTCACGCTAGTTAGTCTAACGAAGCAAATAGAATTCGAAGCGAGACCAACACTAATTATATTACAACAAGACACGGTTAGAAGTAGTTAGGTACCTAAGTTGGGAGAGTGTACTGTTTGACAAGCTATTTGGTATGCAGGCTAACTTGCATATTTTACTTGTCAACTGACTTAAAAAGAAGGAGGCGGTTTTTAATTCGTTTGTACTTTTCTTGTGTTTGTTACCTCAGAACTTAAATATGTCATTTGTCGATCGGCCGACTTTGTTACTTTTTTATTTGGGAGGATATACTTTCAGATTGGTCTCATATAAAATTTCAGAAGACTAAAGCAGAGTTATTTGGTTTTTAAATCAAAATAACTGAAAAAAAATGTTATGCGAGTAAACAAAACTGCGTATTTTGCTTTTTATTTTCTAGTGGTCTTTATCATGATAACTCACATAGTGTTGCCGTTTCTTTATGGATTTATTTTTGGAATATAGAAAGACGATCCTAAAAAGAGTTTTTTTTTAACATCTACCACAACTTTTGGTATGATTGGTACGATTAGTTGGTTGGTTGTGGCTGGATTAGATTGATTGGTTGCTACCATTGGAATAGTTTGATATAATATGAAAAGTAATTTGTGCTTTAAGCACCCAGCTTTAAGTATTAATATAGCGATAGTAATTAGCTTCGTGCGTCAAATTATTAACACCCAGTAGGTACACTAATGAGACTAGACATGACCTTGATGTAGGTACCATTAATAACTAAAATAGTTAGGTAAACAATAATAGAACATAATGATTATTTGGTCAACACAATCTTATTCATTAAGGCATCAAAAAGGGTTGAAATAACCCTCTAATTAACCAAAAGCTGAGTCGAGTTCAAAGTAGGGTTACCATTAAAAGAAGTCGTAATTAAAAGTCGGACATTTGCAAAAAGTCTTTCGTACCACTCTCGTATTACTCTGGTACTCCTTACTAGTATTGGGTTTCTCGATGGCTATAACCTGGTTTTCTAGAAGCCACAGTGAATTTGTACCTTCAAGGCGAGCAAAGCAACCGTGCTTTATCCACGACCACAAATCGCTTAATATCAGATATATGGAAGTGAATGAAGCGAAAGGAGTATGTAAGGATCGTGTCAGGTACCTGGCATCTGTGGTTTCTGTCGTATGCGTGAGTTTATGTAGGTATGTATCAAGTGGGATAGTGATCTAAGAATAAATTTATTTTTATGAAGATGAATGATATATATTTCCATTAATTTATTAAAATTTTCACTCCAATCCAAATAAATAAACTCATGTAAAAATGTAAAGTCCTAAAAAATTTTGACAGCAAGTGAAAAAGCCAGATATCCCTGCAAATCTGGACGGCTGGTAACCCTATTTGGAAGTCGATTAATTAACGTTAATCGTTGAACACGACCAATTTAGAAAGGGCAGAATTAGTGGTTTTATTTTATTAGGATAATCCGTTTCCCCGAGTTATTTGACTGGCTAAAATTATCCATCTATTATGGTCTTGCTATTTATTCAGTTTTTACCAATCTCCTTTTATATTTTTCGCAGTTTTACTGATCATTTCACTTAAATTAACAGATTTTTACAGATAACAACTCCTTTCAAGCCTCAAGCTCACTTTGCATAAAGTCTAGGGATATTTTTTGACGTGAAACGTGTATCAAATCAGTGTTATTTGTTTGTTTGTAAAAGTGTAATTTGCTAAAACCAATGAAACCTAACCATGTTGCTTTGGCGAAGGCTATAGCTCCGTAACTACGTGTCGTACGCAAATAATTTATATCTCGTTGGATAGAGCAAAGTAGCCACTACTCAGATTAAGTATACGTGTGTATATAATACATAGATGTTTCACGTTAAACCAACGGCTGTGTGCTATGACACAGCCTCAACCGTTTTTTTTTGGCACTGCTGCTAAGGCAGAGGACTGCCGGTCTTATACATAAGGTTGTAGATTAAAATCCAAGCAAGTACTAATTTGACTTTATCAATTTACAATATTATTTACTCTCTAAATTTATCTTGCACATCAATCATCTGATGGTGCATGCTGCTTGTTTCTCATAGTACCGACACATTTTCTATTGACGACACTCTTGGCGCAGTGGCTATGCGGTACGCTGCTGCGCCCTGTGTTCAATTCCCGTATAGAACAAATATTTGTACCTATGGCCTAATGGTCGAGCTGCATGTGTTTGATTTGGTTGTTTGTATGTGAGTTTATAAATGTTTGTAAACGCACCCACAATACAAGAGAAAGTCTTAACGGGGAGCCATCATTATTTAAAAAAAAGGTACGAATAGAGCTCCTTACACCCGCATATAATAGAAAGAGACATACAGAAAGAGAAGCAAGTTCCCCGAGAGGGGGCATAACGCTTTTTCTTTACATTTACTCCTACCGCAAGGCGCGATAAGAAATATACATAAACTCACGCCTTTTTCCCATGGGGGTAGGCAGAAACAACAAAACGCCACCTGCTACGATCCTCATACTCCTTTTGCCTCGTCCACATTCATATATCTGGTCATACAAGTACGCCGGTTACGAGTACTGCGCACCTGACCTTTCTGAAGAACCTCACCGATAAGGTCAAGGTAGGTCTTTCTAGGGCGTCCCCTCCCGGCATTGCCACACACATCTGCCATATAAATCCCATTTGTTAGTCGCCTTTTAATCATCCTACTCCCTTTTTCCTTATGTGACGGTTTTAGCCAGTTAGCTCCTACCGCAAGCCGCGATAAGAAACTTCGTTCCGAAAAACCTTCAACCCATGTAAGTAAATAAATAAATAAATAAAATAAATATCTTAGGACAACTCACACACGGCCATCTGATCCCAAGCTAAGCAGAGCTTGTGTTATGGTAACCAGACAACTGATATTATTCATACTTATATAAGTTATAAATATATACATATTATAGATAAATCACACCCAGACACAGAACAAACAATCATGCTCATCACACGAAGTTTGTCCTGGGTGGGAATTGAACCCACGACCTCCGGCTTAGCAGTCAGGGCCGCTAACCACTAGACCAACGAAGTAAATATTTACTCGTCATATTGACACAGGAACGTAAAAACGGTGTACTTATTCAACTGTTTGTCAAAACTTTATTATTTCGGTCACGTAAAGTAGGGTTAACATGGCAGTTTGTGTATTTTCTTCAACAAAATTAAATTGCGTGACAATACTATTTAATGTCTTTCAAAACTATTTCTTTTTGTACACTGGGGACTTTTTTATATTGAACTAGCTTGTGCCCGCGACTTCATCAGCGTTAAGTTACGTTTTTGGATACTGCGGTGTTATTCTGTAAAATCCTCCTTCCGTGAAGTGAGCTTGTAGCGACCTGACAATCCCTAGCATCGTATAGTGACAGCCCAGTTTTAGCTCACTTCACCTTAATTCACTGAGGGAGATTTCTTACAGAATAAGCCGGCAGCTCCGCTCCCGTAAGTCATAACGTGATGTTTTATAGCATAAGTTGCTCATGAATAATGTAGCTATGTATTGGTGACAAAAAAATTACAATCGGTCTAGTAGTTTGGGAGCCTATTCGTTACAAACAAACAAAAGATCTCTCCTCTTTATAATATTAGTATAGACTAGCTTATGCCCGCGACTTCGTCCGCGTCAAAATTGCTATAATATTATCCCACGGGAACCGTATATTTTTCCGGGATAAAATGTATCCTATGTGTTATTTCACACTATAACCTATGTGCCAAAATTCCTCCAGATCCGTTGAGCCGTTTAAGCGTGATGGAGAAACATACATGATACATCCATCCATCCATTCTCACGAGCTATCTCATTTATAATATTACTAGCTTTTTCCGGCGACTTCACTCGCGTAAATGTTGGTTATAGCGGACGCAGAGGAAGTACTTCAGTTTAAAATTCAATCATAATTCAAAAGATACGTGGCGCCATCTATTATCCTGAGAACGTTATTGTTGTTTTTCTCGGGACCTGTACTTTTTGTTGGTATGAAAGGTACCCCATGCCCGTTTCTGAAAACCTTTTTTTTTTTTTTTTTATAGACGGGAAATCATCAAATAACTTCCCCCGCCCTGGGCGGGGCGGGAGGGAGTGTCAGACTTTTACTGACTAAAACCCGTCTATGTTCCTTCATGTGCCCTTTGCGTTCCGGGGGCGCGGTATCTCTTTCGAACAACCCGCAGTTCTGAACACCTGACAACGTATATGCAAAATTTCAGGATGATCGTTTCAGTGGTTTAGGCGTGAAATGGTAACAAAGAAACTTACTTTTGTATTTATAATATTAGTTAGGAAGTTAAGATTAATAAGTTTAGTAGGTCTTGGGTTCGAATCCTAAGTCGAGCAAAAAGTCTTAGTGGATTTTTCGATGAAATTCTTAGTAGCAGCTCGGAGTTAGGGGGACTTAAACATACCAGGGAACTGAGAGTGTACATTGGTACTCCTCTGCCTAACCCTTCGAGGAATACAGGGGTGATGGTATGTATGTAGGACTAGTAGAATTTTGTTATTTAATGTCACTTCGAAATTACTTAACACACAAAGAGTGATCGTAGCGACATATTCCTTTTTGTGTGGAGAATTCAATTTCGTCGTCGAAGTCTATTGGGAGAAGATGAATAATTTATGTTTAACTGAATTTTCTTTAATAGAACTGTCTATTGGAGAAAATTCTATTCAATTTTCTGTTTTCAAAAGCGAGTTCGACTTTTGTAAATAACAATAGACGTGTGTATTACTTATACAGTAATCATTAAAGAAAGGACATTTTTTTTAAATAACTAATTTTTTAATAATAATTAACTACCTTATTATTATCTTACTGTAGGGCAATGGCCTCATCTCATACAGAGAAGGCACGAGCATTGGTTACCACGCTTGGTGGATTGCCGATTCCAGAATCATATTAATAAAGTAAAATATTGATTTCAATTGAACCGTCAACAAGTGCTTTTGAATCAGGAAATGATATAGTAGATCAGTTAGCCAAAAAGTTGAAGCTAATTGTTCTTTTCGTAGATAGGTCTTTATAAAGATACACGAAAAAAGAAATCCACAGACAAGACCACAAGAATACATACCTACATATATAAACTCACGCCTTTCTCCCATGGGGGTAGGCAGAAACCATGGAACGCCACCTGGCACGATCCTTACATACTCCTTTCGCCTCGTCCACATTCAGCTTTTAATTTTCAATACAAGAATACATTCAACATTTATCTTAGACTTTAATTTTATTGGTGGATCATACCTACCAACCTCTTATTCAATATTCAAATTTTACAATACCAAACGAACCAATTACTCTCAACCCAGAATCTAAACTCCTGAAAAACCAAAGTAAACAGATTCATCATCAAATTTCTTGAAATTTTACTACTTTCCCGTTTTATTTAAACCCTTATTCGCATCGTCACGTTTCAACAAAAGCCGGGTTGTTAAAATAAAAAGAATATAAATTCTGCGAAAAATTTACGCGCTTGAGTTGACTAATATAATAAAAAATTGGTTACTACGTCTGTTTTTAAAAAAATGAGAAAACAGTCGAAGTTGGGGTTCCGTACCAAAGCGTACAATATTTAACACTACATTTAAAAAAAATACGTTAATTGTATGACGCCGTTTTATTTTTACGTTTATTTTATTTAATTTACATCCATCCTGTATTTCCCAAAGGGTTAGACCGAAGTGTACTAATGCACACCCACAGTCGGTATGTTTAGGCCCCATGTAATTGGGGGCAAGCTATTGCCATTAACCGGGCACAAATTCTTACTCCGAGCTGCTACTACTGAGAATTTCATAGAAAACCCAATAACATTTGCTCGACCTGGAAATCGAACCCAAGCCATCTAGCGTAGCAGTCGCGATTAGGATCACTAGGCTAACAGGGCAGTTAAGAATTAGTCGATAGTAGTTAGTAGGGAGAGAATTGTTGTGGTGGTGGGTTAGTTAGTTTATTAAATTTATTTATTACCAGTCATAGTGTCAATTTTTAGGGCAGGCCTATGTCCAGCAGTGGACGTCGTTCGGATGATATGATGATGATGATGAATATCGGCCATAATAATACACACTCTGTGAAAATGTCAAGTGTCTACCTATTACGGTTCAAGAGATGATCAAGAAATTAGCAGAAATATTTTTTTCTTTTTAAGTATTTTTTTTATGCACCTTCTGTAACGTACCCTTTTTGTGTTTTACCCTTACCACGACCGTAGCTATCTCGGTAACAAGATTACACAATGAAACAGACGCGGCCACTCACTTTACACCGAATGTATTTACTAACCTAAGCTAATGCAGTCGGGAGCTATTTCACTTCAAGTAAAGAAAAACTTTGAAACATTTCATTTGTTGAAAGACTTGAAAGTTTATTAGGGTTCTGTACTCAAAGAGTATAAACCAAACCCTATTGCCCTCGCTCATACGTCCTTTAGGCATCACAGACAGTCCTATATGCAGAGCGTGCATGGAGGCAGAAGAGACGGAGGCGCATGTGCTCCTCGAATGCACCGGCGTCGCCCAGATCCGCAAAGAAACTCTTGAAACAACAAGCTCCCTTGCGGACGTCCTGAGGAGACCGGGAAGACTGATCTGCTTCTGGAGGGAGGTGGGCTGGTTGGAATAACCCCCACCACGGCTGACGAACAATGGCCTACTGTAGGACTACGTGCGGAAACCAAACCCCCTAACATAGAACATACGTCTTTTTGCCATTGGTTATATCTTTTTAATCGTAGTAGTAAGACACATGAAATTTTCACTTAGTGAGTATTACTATGGCTGCCAAAACAATATAATCCATAATTTCATACTTCATATAATAGTATAAATACGGAGCTCGTGGCTAAATAATTACAGCCGCATAGACCGATCTTCCGGGTTAAGCCACGCTTGCCGAGGTTGGTCTGTGGATTGGTGACCATTTACCATAGCGAGTTTCCTCCGTGCCTCGGAAAGCACGGAAAGCTATTGGTCCCGGCTGTCATTTGTAGATCTTTGACAGTCGTTACTGTTAGTCAGAAGCCAGAAAGTCTGACAACCAGTCTTACCAAGAGTATCGTATTACCCATTACTGGGTTGTGGAGGTCTGACAGGCAGTCGCTCCATGTAAAATACTGATATTCAGCTGCATCCGGTTCGACTAGAAGCCGACCCCAACATAGTTGGAAAAGGCTAGGCAGATGATGATGATATAATAGTATAAATACAAAAGTAACTCTGTCTCTCCGAGCTGCTACTGAGAATTTCATAGAGAAACCCAATAACACTTTTCTCGACCTGGGATATAAACCCAAGACCTCTAGCGTAGCGTAACTGCCTTGTTAGCCTGGTGGTCCTAAGCGCGACTGCTATGCTAGAGGTCCCGGGTTCGATTCCCTGGTCGAGCGAAAAGTGTTGTTGGGTTTTTCTATAAAATTCTCAATAGCATCTCGGAGTTTGGATTTGTGCCCGGATAGTGGCAATAGGCTCGCCCCCTATTACATGGGACCTAAATATACCGGCGAACTGTGGGTGGACATTGGTATACCTCTGCCTTTCCCTTCTGGGAATACAGATGTGATGGTAACTCTAGTGTAGCAGACAAGCTTGGGACCAATAGGCTACAGAGGCTCCATTCATTATATAAGGTTAAAATTAAGCGCGTTTGCGAAATAGTACTATGACTATTGTTTTAAACTCATACTAATATTATTGGTATGAAAGTCTATTGTGCTTTCATGAATAAACCACTGAACCGATTTCTTTGAAATTAGGTACGGGAGAAGTTTGAACGATTGACTGCCTCGTTAGCCTAGTGGTGCTAAGCACGCCTGCTACGCTAGAGGTCCCGGGTTCAATTCCCAGGTCGAGCAAAAAGTGTTATTGGGTTTTTCTATGAAATTCTCAGCAACAGCTCGGAGTTTGGATTTGTGCCCGATTAATGGCAATAGGCTCGCCCCCTACATGGGACCGAAATATACCGGCGAACTGAGGGTGTATATTGGTACACCTTTGCCTAACCCTTTGGGGAATACAAGCGTGATGGTATATTTTTCTTTTAATTTTATTTTTATAATTATGAACTCCAAGAAAGGTGATAGAGTACTTTTTATTTCGCAACTTTATTTCTGTCCTTTATAACCGATGATGATAACCGACGATTACACAGACGAAGTCACGGGAAAAAGCTAATAATACAAATAAAGTTAAACACTAAAAGAGCGTCCATACTAGAAACGTATTTTTTTCTTCTGTTTATTGTTTTGAACTCGATCCCAATTTTGTACATTGGACGGAACCTTCTTGCCTCAGCCAATTTACTTTTTATTTTCGTGAATTATTCTTAACAAAAGAAACTTTAACAATTTTTATTAACTTTATAGTATAAATTAAGGTTTACGTTCTTGGGTAAGATTGAATGTGGAATTTAATCAGTGCAAGAAGCAAAGGCATCTAGTACTTTGTTATCATCGTTAGAGCTCTTTTTATCCCTAGAGCATAACTTAAAGAAAACCAATACAAAAAGACAAGCACTGTGTAGACTTGTACCTGATTTAATTTATTTTACAACTAGCTTCTGCCCGTGACTTTGGTTGCTTGATAGTTTTCATCTGCGTAAAGTTACGGCTTTGGTTACTGATCCACAGCTGCCGTGTGCCGTTGCGTAAAGCTATGATAGTCTCATGAATTTGGCTATAATACACACATACACTTTTTTTTTTTATAATTCGTTAGGCAGTTCCAAAGATTAGCGCGAATAAACAAACTAACAAAAAACTTCTTCAGCTTTATTACATTACAGGACGTGGTTTTTTCACCTGCGCTCCTGTGGGTGTAGCGTGATGTTATATAGCCTTCTATTCTTTATAAATTAGGCTATCATAAACAAAACCAATTTTCCCTATCCAACTGGCAGTTCCAGGGATTAGCGCGCAAAAAAAACCAACAAAAAAGTTCGTCAGCTTTATTATAATAGTATAGATAAATTATATTTAAATTTGCTTGCCAAACACATATAGAAAACATTGAGACAATTTTCTCTAATTGAAGACCACATTTAACCTGAAAAATTTACATTTCTGCAGAAAAAATCTTAATCAAGTATGTAAGGTCACACACACGCTAAAGTTTACGACGCTGAGTAAATGTAGGTTTAAAACAAATGTTATGTTTACTGCCTGTGGTGACGTGAGTGTTAAGAAAAGGTATACTTTCAGAAGGTTTACTTTCTAAGTTTATCTTGGACATCAGTAACCATGTCATAGGCTGTTGAGGCGGTTTAGAAACTTTAACACTAGGGTGTGTGCGGTCGTTAGACCTTACCGCTCACACAATAAAGAAGAAGAAGGTTTACTTTTTAATATGGTAATATATTAGTTAGCCTAGTCCTAAGCGCGACTGCTACGCTTGAGGTTTTGGGTGCGATTTCCAGGTCGAGCAAAGTGTTATTGGGTTTTTCTAAGAAATTCTCAGTAGCAGCTCTAAGTTAGGATTTGTGCCTGGTTAATTGCAATAGGCTCGCCCTTTTACATGGGACTTAACATAAACATATTGGCGAACGGTGGAGGTGCATCACCTCCTCTGCCTAACACTTTTGGGAATATAGGCGTGTTGGTATGTTATGTAATATACTTTGATTTCGGGCACAACAGCCAATCTTAATGGAGTCTGGCCAAGTAATAAGGGAAGAGGGAGTCACCTGTGTTTGCGCACAACACTTGTACGCTATAATATCTTCTGCGTACTTGGTTAGTCTCCATTGAGATTCGCCGCTGCATATTTTTATATTTTTTTAAGGTTGCGCACTTAAAAAGCATAAACGAAGCCCTTATTAGAGCACTGGTTGTCCGTCCATCTGCCACAATGGGGTTTAATCATAGAAAAGTAAAAATGAGGTGTACAATTTAACAGAATAGGACATTGTGATACCAAGTGTCGCGTAATAGTGCCGAGGTAAAGAAATGTCTTTTCCTCACAAGGGTATTGAAAAACACAATTTTATTTTTGTATTAATGAATTTATAACAAAAATTATATGACCAGATGTATCTGATCAAAGCGGGTGGCGTTCTGAGGTTTCTGCCTACCCCAATAGGAATAAAGTGTGAGTTTATGTAAATAAAGTTGATTAGATAAAATTGATTATTATAAAATGAAGGTGATGAGTGATATTCACACAATATCTTCTCTGTCAAGATGTCAATAATTTACTTCTATAATTGTCTAGTAGGAACGAAAGAGGAAAAAGATATAGGTAAGTAATAGGTGCCACAAACTGAATAATCATTTTAATGGTTTATAACGAACCCAACCAGAAATAGGGCTGGACCAAACGATCTAATAAAGGTCGTGGGAAATCGCTGATGAAGGCAGCGCAGGATCGGTCATTGTGGCTATCTTTAGTAGAGGCTGTAAGTCCAGCAGAGGACATCGTTCGGCTGATATGATGACAAACACAAATAAATGTTAATTTCGGTTGGTCCCGCAATAAAAGTTGATCATATTCATGAGTAATTTTACCTCCTAAAATATGCGCAATGAATACAGTCTGTATAATTTGTAAACTAAAACGAAAATTATGTAAAACTATCTTCTGTCCCCGATTTCATCCCCGTCATTTTAGATATATTAGGTGTCCCACGGGAACCGTACATTTTTCCGGGATAAAAAGTATCCTATAATTATGTGTTATATATATTATAATTATATATACCATCACGCCTGCCTATATTCCCCGAAGTGTTAGGTGTCCCAATGCACACCCACAGTTCGCCGGTATATTTAAGTCCCATTTAATTGGGGGCGAGCCTATTGCCATTAACAGGGCACAAATCCAAACTCCGGGCTGCTACTGACAATTTCATAGAAAATCCCAATAACACTTTTCGAAATCAAACCCAGGACCTCTAGCGTAGCAGTCGTGCTTAGGACTACTATGCTAACGAGGCAGTTATGTGTTATTCCACACTACAATCTATCTCAGTGCCAAATTTCATCCAGATTCGTACAGCCGTTTAAGCGTGAAAGAGTAACAAACATTCACCCATCCATTCAGTCACCCTCACAAACTTTTGCATTTATTATATTAGTAGGAAGCAGGATGAACTTTTCTTTGACGGGCCTGTTGGTCTAGTGCTGACTGCTAAGCCGGAGGTCGTGGGTTCGATTTTCACCCAGGACAAACTTTGTGTGATGAGCATGATTGTTTGTTCTGTGTCTGGGTGTGATTTATCTATACTAATATTATAAAGAGGTAACATTTGTTTGTAAGTTTGTAAGTTTGTAAGTTTGTATGTTTGTAAGTTTGTAAGTTTGTATGTAGGGGGTAATCTCCGGAAGTAATGAACCAATTTTAAAAATTGTTTCACTGGTAGAAAGCTACATTATTCGTGAGTGCTATAGGCTATATAACATCACGCTACGACCAATTGGAGCGGAGCAGCAAAGAAAAATGTGGCAAAAACGGGAAAAAATATTCTTTTTGAGGGCTTTCGTCGCGTGCGCTGCGTGAACGGTTAAAGTTACGCAAAAATAATGTATGAGAGAATTGTTCCTCTTAAAATATACTAAAAAAAAGTCCATGGTAGTAAATGCCTAACTTTTAAGGTTGACTCACTATAGCCATTTTTATGGCCAGAAAAATTGTTTTAAAATAATGCATTATTTGCGAAGGTGTTTTTATGAAAATAGTATTAATCCTTATCAACATAAATACGTTATTCATCACAAGTTTTCAATTTTGCATGAAATTACCCTTTACATCATTTAATTTCAATGAATATCTTGGGAGATATCACAGTTTTAAAATAATTTGGCCGCAAAATAATGGCTCTGCGAGACATTCCGTAGCTTATACATCAGAATAACATATTATAGAATACATAACATCGCGCTATGAGCCACGGAACGGATCAGTAACCAAAAACCTATCGTAACGCGAGTGAAACCGCGGGGCACTGCTAGTCTATAATATGTATGTATTTATAAACTATATAAGTATGTATATCAGTTGTCTGGTTACCATAACACAAGCTCTGCTTAGCTTGGGATCAGATAGCCGTGTGTGAGTTGTCCCAAGATATTTATTTATTTAATACCTACTAGATTTTATATAAGGGATTTTGATCGTTAAATGTATTAGTAAATAGGTGTCATAATCTTTTAAATGTACGCTCTTTACGCGACGCGTGTTTCATTTCTAACCTGTAAACTGTTCATTATTATGATGCTTTTAAACCTTTTTGTCGTGTTATAACTTCTATGAAGAAAACTGTTAGGGTTCTGCATGTTGCAGAATTTGTTCGAAAGAGTCTCGGCGACACTAGATCGCAAAGGGCATTAAGAGGAACCACGGGTGGGTTTTAGTCAGTAAGAGTCTGACACTCCCTTCTATTCCGCCTAGTGTGGAAGATGTCATTTGATGATTTCCCATCATCAAAAAGAAGATGGTTCCGTATGAAATAAATGGATAAGTAAAAACGTTAGACAGGAGGCACACTTGCTCTTTTTGAAAAGACTTTCGGTCGAGGGTAACCGATTGTAACCTATTAATAAATACAGCGAATGCGAAATAGAATAATAAGAATATAAATTAATATTTTTAAGTAGTCCCCGACAAAGAATAAGGATACCTACCGCAGCTAACAAAAGAGCTGATAACCTTGAAACGGCTGAACTGATTTTGATAAAACTTATATAAGAAACTTCTCCAGGAAACCTGCAGTGCGATTCTCTAAACCTCACTCACTTCGTAATTCGAAAGCTGAATCCGCAGTGAGATAACAAAATGTGTTAAACACGATCACGGATTCTTTAGTGAGACTCGTTATCGAGTTTGCATTTTAGAGAATCGCACTACTGCTTTCAAATAACAAAAACCGCATTCAAATCGGTTCAACCGTTTAAGAGCTACGGCAACAGACAGACACACAGACACGTCAAACTTATAACAACCCTCTTTATATGATGGTCTCATATAAATTTAATCGAAATCGGTATTACCCGATTTCGGAATGAAAACGAAACTTCTATCGAATACAAAATATTATGCTATAAATGACGTAGTTATGTCCGAACTGCCTCGTTGGCCTAGTTGTCCAAAGCACGACTGCTACGCTAGAGGTCCTGGGTTCGATTCCCAGGTCGAGAAAAGTGGTATTGGGTTTTTCTATGAAATTCTTACTAGCAGCTCGGAGTTTAGATTTGTGCCCGGTTAATGGCAATAGGCTCGCCCCCTATTACATGGGACCTAAATATACCGGCGAATTGTGGGTGTACATTGGTACACCTCTGCCTAACTCGTCGGAGAATACAGGCGTGATGGTATATAATTTATGTCCGAAAATACACAAAAAAAGAAATCAGCAGAATTGATAACCTCCTTCCTTTTTGAAGTCTGTTAAAAAGGAATTCAGACATGACTCATATACAATAATAAAATATCAAGAATATGAGGATAAATCGTATTGAATTGGATTGGATTTGGTACGATATTAGAAGGTATATTTTCGTAACTAGAATCCAAAATCAAATTTTTGCGACAATCAAGTCTAAATGTAGGAAAACTAGCGGTATTTTGTACAAATTTATTTTATTTATTTATTTATTTATTAAACTTTATGCACAAATGTAAAAATACACCGTACAAAGGCGGACTTAATGCCTTAGGCATTTTCTACCAGTCTACCTTAGGGTGATGCAGAGACAAACATAGGAGGTGCAAGAAAGAGTTCAAAAAAAAAGAAAATTTAGGCCGTGTTCAAACCAAACTGACTGTCAGCCGCCGAAAGTGAGCGAACGTTACGCAGTTTCGTTTAGTCTACATTTGACAGATTCTACTTTTGACATCATAGTCTACTATTGACAGATTCTACATTTGACAGATTCTACATTTGACAGATTCTACATTTGACAGATTCTACATTTGACAGATTCTACATTTGACATATTCTACATATGACAGATTCTACATTTGACAGATTCTACATTTGACATATTCTATATTTTTTTGAAAAGAGTGAGACAAGATGGACAATATGAAATGAAGAATGCTACCGTTATATAGTAATCACTACATTTATTGATAAGTAAAATTTGTTTTTAAAACGAGTATTAAATGTTTAAATTATAGTAACTAATACTGTCCGAAACAGTGACAATGATCAAATTAACGTCAAAATTATTTTTTGTTAACATAATTACGAGTAAACAATCACAGTGAAAACAGTGGAAAGCTATTAATTAACAAGCAACAATCATTTTTATCGCAATAAATATTATTAGTCTTATTTTCTAACATAGGTATTAAATCACATTAAAAATTTTTTTTTAATGTGATTTAATGCCTATGTTAAAATATAGAATATGTCAAATGTAGAATCTGTCAAATGTAGAATCTGTCATATGTAGAATATGTCAAATGTAGAATCTGTCAAATGTAGAATCTGTCAAATGTAGAATCTGTCAAATGTAGAATCTGTCAAATGTAGAATCTGTCAAATGTAGAATCTGTCATATGTAGAATCTGTCAATAGTAGACTATGATGTCAAAAGTAGAATCTGTCAAATGTAGACTAAACGGACGCTGACATTATTATATTCACAATACCGTTTATTTTCACGTTTACATTGGGGCTCACAGTGAGCCTGCTCACATTCGGCGGCTGACAGTCAGTTTAGTTTGAACACGGCCTAAGACTGAGAGTTTTTAAAAATACAAGGTTAATTAAACCCCTTTGAATAAAACTGAATACAAAAAAAAAATGAAAATAAAAATAATGTACCTTTTATCTTTTTAGGTTGAAAAGAAAAATTACAAAAACATGACCATTATTCTTTGTCTCTGAGATAGCAACGCATTTGCAAGGCCTCTGATATTGTAGATATCTATACGCAGCGGTGACCACATAACATCGGTGAGCCCTAGGTATATTCAAAGTCAAAGTCAAAGTCAAAGCATTTATTTCAATAAGTCCATTTACAGGCATTTTTGACTTGTCAAGAAGTTACAGTTTAAAATTGAAACTAGTTGCTCGTTCCAAAACGGAGGTCTCTATGGAGAAGAACGAGCAAGAAACTCCATGGTCACTCTTTTCTTTTAATTTGGTTTTTACAAAAACTTGGTTACAATATTCTTGTTGCTTCTATATGCGAAAACAATGAAGGTGAATATAAAAAATAACAAACTTATAATAAAGATGTGTTCAAAAGTGTTAGCCATCCATCCAATAATATTAAACAAATTAAATAAAAATATTATCTGTTTCTATTGTTTATTTAGAACCATTCTTCACGGTACCCTAAAAACACACGTCAGCAAAGTATAAAAATATTATTATGTTACTTTTACTAGCCGTCAGGGGGAAATAGCTCAATTATGATTTTATTGGCCGGCAACCGTATTCTCATTTCAGGTTAATTTCAGTTTAACACTGAAAGTCAAAGGTTAACTGGACAACTTTAAGTGTTAAAATGAAACGAGATGTGTTAGGAAAGTTTTAATTAGATTTCTAATTTAGTTATTTTAATATGTAACTACTTGACATTTTTGTGCAGGATTGACTTATGTATTTATAGCCTTTTTTTATAGATGGGAAATCATCAAATAACTTCCCCCGCCCTGGGCGGAACGGGAGGGAGTGTCAGACTTTTACTGAATAAAACCCATCTACGTTCCTTCATGTGCCCTTTGCGTTCCGGGGGCGCGGTATCTCTTTCGAACAACCCGCAGCCCCGGCAGGCATCGGCCTTCAGTGGCCCCTTCCAAGTTTGCTGACATCTCTTTGAGGCGCGCGTGGAACACGGTAGGTCTATTTTTCAATTATCATCTTTTTTTTCTATTTATTCAAGCCATTCCAGAAATGAATGTCTCATCAAAGCAAACGAAAAAAAAACAAAACAATTAAAGTCCCCTTATTATCCAAGGGCACGCCATTATAATTGTCAGCCAAAATCTGCGAAGGACATAGCGCAAACATCCCGAAGTGACGTCACAAGCAATGCCATAAATTGCCTCGTCACGAGTCAACGTAATAAGACTAATCTGAAGGAAAATAAGAAGATTGTGAAAGGAATTTATATTGTCTCGTTGTATAAGAAAGCTGTTCTTTTTAGTAAATTAGAAAAATAATTGTTTGAACGTATTTAATTTATTTATTGATTTATTTAATACTTTATGCACACAAAATGTACAGCGGCGGACTTAATGCCAATGGCATTCTCTACCAGTCAACCTTAGGGTGATGCAGAGACAAATTGTGGTAGGTGCAAATAAGAAAAGTCGTGACTTCAAAATTAATTAATATTAAGCATTATTAAGATAAAAAAATAAAACTGAAATAAAAAAAATAATTGATTAATTATTAATTTAGTAAAGAAACTTGTACAAGGAAGTATTACCACCATGCCTATTTCTGCCGCAAAGCAGCTGAGTTCCGATTTGAAGGGTATAGGCGCTGGTGTAGTTACACCAGCTTTTTAGCATGACATTTTAGCTTTGTCTCTGGGATGGCAACGCATTTGCAAGGCCACTGGTATTGTATGTAGATGTCTCTAGGCAGAGGTGACCACTAAATATAACTCCTCTCTCCTAAACGTGTGTTGCTGTGCCCTACAGGGTCCATAATGTTATCAATTATACAGAATATTTACCACCTAAGAATACATTATGAAGGGTCCACTGCAATAATGATGAATGTCCTTTGTCTTTTGTTTTAAGATAATTGGGTTTTAAAATAATCGGTGTAGAAAACGGTCGGTTAATGCCGTGAACACCTGTGACGTTGAGCGTTTTAGCCGTGTAGCCAAAATATTAAAAAAATATTTATCTCGTGACTGCGAGCGGTATTGCTAAGTTTGTAAACAATATTTCTAACTACATAGTCACGGGACCGAATGGCATTACTGGTTAAGAATTAAATGTTTTTGGACGTTCATCATTATTGCAGTGGACCCTTCATATGGAAAAGCAATATAGATATTTAGTATTGAGTATCAAGTGGACCGCAGGCTTAGGTAGGTACTTTTTTTTTTTTTTTTATAGACGGGAAATCATCAAATAACTTCCCCCGCCCTGGGCGGGGCGGGAGGGAGTGTCAGACTTTTACTGACTAAAACCCGTCTATGTTCCTTCATGCGCCCTTTGCGTTCCGGGGGCGTGGTATCTCTTTCGAACAACCCGCAGCCCCGGCAGGCATCGGCCCTCAGTGGCCCCATCCAAGTTTGCTGACATCTCTTTGAGGCGCGCGTGGAACACGAACGCGCCGTCGACACGGTATGTCGCTAGTGAACGTACGGACGGTGAGCTACCCATTGCTCACCGTCCACAGACACGCGTCTACGGTGGCCGGGAGTCGTCTCGCGGCTCCCGACGCCCGGAGCGTCTACCGCGGCGGCCGCTGGGATTAGGTAGGTACTTGCCATACAACAATGTTTAAAAAAAGTTCGAAATCTCTTCAAACTTGATCAACTAATTTACAAATATTCTTATTAAATTCTTTTCACCTCATTCCAGGCATACATCTATAGACTCTACAGCATATATCTCTCTCACTCACACCTCAACGTGTAGCTCTTTCACACATTCCTACATTAATACGGGATGTGTAATTAAAAGACACAACACAAAGCCGTTGACTACGCTTACCGTCCATCAAGTTAAGTAATATTTAGCTAAAGTTCACCATCACGCCTGTATTCCCCGAAGGGTTAGGCAGAGGTGTACCAATGTTCTCCCACAGTTCACCTGTATGGTTAGGGTTTATGTAATAGGAGGCGAGCCTATTGCCATGTACCGGGCACAAATCCTAACTCCGAGCTGCTACTGAGAATTTCATAGAAAAACCCAATAACGCTTTGGTCGACCTGGGAATCAAACTCAAATCTTTATTGCAATCCATAATGTGAATATGCAGATGGTAGGTGTTAATAAATATAAACAATTATGGACCCTGTTGGGCACAGCAAAACAACAACTTAAGACCTCTAGCGTAGTTACTTAGAACTACGCAAAGGGCACTAGGAGGAACACGGATGGGTTTTAGTCCGTAAGAGTCTGACAGTCCCTTCAAATTTACATCCTTAAAAAAAATGAAAAAAAATATATATAAAAAATAAGGCTTACAACACGTGTCTAGGAGTACCGCTTTCTGAATCAAGCCCTTGATCCAACTGCCCAAACAGAACTTCCTTAGTACACCCATTATTAATACCGAAAATTTAATTGCCGTCATAGCATCTCCCGTTCTTAGGGTTCCGTACCCAAAAGGGTAAAACGGGACCCTATTACTAAGACTTCGCTGTCCGTCTGTCTGCCCGTCTTTCACCAGGGTGTATCTCATGAACCGTGACAGTTAGACAGTTGAAATTTTCAGAGATGATGTATTTCTGTTGCCGCTATAACAACAAATACTTACTAAAAAACAGAATACAATAAATATTTAAGACGGTTTCCACTATACAACAAACGTGACTTTTTGCTAGTTTTTGCCCGATGTTGGTAACGGCAACAGGTAGACGCCTAAAATATTTATATACCATCACGCCTGTATTCCCCGAAGGGTTAGGCAGAGGTGTACCAATGTACACCCACAGTTCGCCGGTATATTTAGGTCCCATGTAATAGGGGGCGAGCCTATTGCCATTAACCGGGCACAAATCCAAACTCCGAGCTGCTACTGAGAATTTCATAGAAAAACCCAATAACACTTTTTGCTCAACCTGGGAATCGAACCCGGGACCCCTTGCACAGCAGTCGCACTTGCGACCACGAGACCAACGGGGCAGTTAACGGGCCTAAAATATTTATAGAATATAATATAGTTGCAAACTCACTTTAAAACTAAATAATTAAATTAAAATAAAACATATTATATTTAAGGGGGCTCAAAACAACCAACGTGATATTTTTCCATTTTTATAGATAACTGCCTCGTTGGCTTAGTGGTCCTGAGCGCGACTGCTACGCTAGAGCTCCTGGGTTCGATTCCCGGGTCGAGCAAAAAGTGTTACTGGGTTTTTCTATGAAATTCTCAGTAGCAGCTCGGAGTTTGGATTTGTGCCCGGTTAATAGCAATAGGCTCGCCTCCTATTACATAAGACCTAAACTTCCCGGCGAACTGTGGGTGTACATTGGTACACCTCTGCCTAACCCTTCGGGGAATACAGGCGTGATGGTATATATATATTGTACGGAACCCTTCCTCGCAATTGGCCGGTTTTTTGGTCCGCCAATAAGCCCTTTAGCAATATAAACAGACGAATCGCTTACATAAATAGAACATTATAAACATTGATAGGCACTCTAATCTTGTTTATTCTATTCTGAATCTATTGATTGAGCTATTTCTATTTCGATTCTACTATACTGACGCGGTAAGTGGACGTTTTAACTTGTACAAATATACTCGTATTGTGCGTTTGCCAAATGTTTTTTTATGCCAACTGTTAGGCCATTTATCCTACTTCCTGCTAATATTATAAATGTTGACTGCCTCGTTAACCTAGTGGTTAAGCGCGACTGCTACGCTAGAGGGCTTGGGTACAATTTCCAGGTCGAGCAAAGTAATATTATTTTGTTTCTTTGTGAAATTAGCAGTAGCAGCTTAAAGTAAGGAATTGTGTCCGGTTAATGGCAATAGGCTCGCCCCCTATTACAAGAGACCTGAATATATCAGCGAACTGTGGGTGTACATTAATACACCTCTGCCTAACCCCTCGGGGAACACAGGCGTGATGTATGGCGTATATGTATGTGTGTTAAACTAGCTCAAGTTACTGCTAATAACATTAGCTATCTGCGAATGAAAAAACAAAAACAAAAAAAAATACTGTGTTTCTCAAGAAAACCGTTTTGTAAGCTATCCTCTAAATTACTGATTAATCCCTCATTGCAAAAATAATGTGCTTTTTCTGCCTACTACACAGAATCTCTCTGGAAACTCAGGAAAAAAAAATATTTCCTGCAAATGCGTTTTCTCAAACATTACAAAGAGGATGAAAAATCTTAATTTGTTTTTTTCAACGGTTTTAGAAGCTTTTAATTTTTTTTTTGCTTACGAATACATAGTTTGTTGAAATGGGACGCCATTTTGTGCTTCTGCCTTTACTCAGGCAAGATTTAAATTAAGACGAGATCGCTCATATATACATGCATGTCCGTAGTTAGAATATATTTAAATCAACGAGGCTGGTTCAACGGCGACCAAGAAAAAAATATTAACATAGGTGATCCCAAATCATCATCATTTTCGTACCTTTGTCTCGTGTTCCTTGGGGTCAGCGCAACACGTTTCCTATATAGCCGATTTTAAATAAAGATTTGTAGTGCGATTCTCTTAAATGCAAACTCACTTCGATAACGAACCAACCTGTCATTGGTTTAGTATTCGTTCGCCGTGGTGACGTCACCGGCGTGAACGTGTTTAACAGAAAATTTTGTAATGTCACTGCGGATTCAGCTTTCGAATTACGAAGTGAGGCTTAGAGAATCACACAGCAGGTAAAGCCAGAGGAAGGAGAAGTATGAAATCGTGTTAATAAAAAGATAGTAAAATTTACATATTTCTTCTAGAATTTAATGCTTTTTTTTTTCAAATCTAAGTAACCTCTCTTTTAAGATTTCATACCTAATGGGTACTAACGAGCTATATCTTTTAAACTGTAATACGTAGACAGTTAAAGTTTAGTGTGTATTACTATGGCAGCTATAACAATAAATAAACAAATTAAAATAAAGTTAAAAAATATAGGTATTACCCGTACCTACGTAAAATGTGCTTTTTCTTACAAATATGAAAATTTCTGTTGTGCGGGAATCGAAAAAAAAAACTTAAATACGCAACAAAACCAATGCGCAAACTGTACCGTCAACTTAAAATGTTTCTAACTTAGTTAGTAGGTCTTTTAAATCTTAATAAATTAGATTACAATTTCAGAAAGGCTTTTAAGGAGAGGATAGAATTAGACTAACAAAAGGCAGGAAAGTATTTGGAGAGCCTAGATAATGAGCTCGCGGATTTAATGTTAATTACATCGATTTTAATACTGCAACGCTACGCTTTCGACTGTTACGCTAGAGGTCTTGGGTTCGATTCCAAGGTCGAGCAAAAAATGGTTTTTGGGTTTTTCTATGAAATTCTTAGTAGCAGCTCGGAGTTTCGATTTGTGCCCGGTTAATGGCAATAGGCTCCCCCCTATTAAATGGGACCTAAATATACCGGCGAACTGTGGGTTACATTTGTGCACCTCTGCCTAGCCCTTAGGGAAATACAGGCGTGATGGTATGTATGTTTTTTTTTTGTTTTTAATGCTTACATCATGCTACAACACACAGGAGCTTAGCACTAACCAAAGACGTTAATGAACGCGTGTAAAACCGCAGGGTTTAGCTACTTTCGTGTTCCAGGCGCGCCTCAAAGAGATGTCAGCAAATTTGGATGGGGCCACTGAGGGCCGATGCCTGCCGGGGCTGCGGGTTGTTCGAAAGAGATACCGCGCCCCCAGAACGCAAAGGGCACATGAAGGAACATAGACGGGTTTTAGTCAGTAAAAGTCTGACACTCCCTCCCGCCCCGCCCAGGGCGGGGGAAGTTATTTGATGATTTCCCGTCTTAAAAAAAAAGTATAAAAATAGAACCACACACACACATATACGTAAACCTGGTACCTCATTTACGAGTACAGTGACCATAGTACCAATATTCAATCAACATTCCCCGTTCAATATAAACCAATCAATCGCATATTTATGCGAAAAAAATCATTTCCCATTTCCCAAACCAAATTAACTCCGATTATCGGAGATTAAATGGGAATTCGGAAAACGTTCGTGGTGAGTAGGTAGCGGATATCTGGGCAAATACGATTATTTTAATCTATGCTCTCATACGACATGGTATGTACCGTTCACATTAAAACAATGGACGCTAATGGGAAACGTCAATCACTGGGAAAATGTTAGGCGCGGAGCGAAAACAAATTGTCGGACTTCCTTTAAAAAATTGTGTGAACATTATTGTGGTAGGGATTTTTCATCGGCCCGGAGTTTTTCATCGGCCCGGAGTTTTTCATCGGTCCGGAGTTTGATTGGAATGGTTCCGTGGCAGAAATAAACAGGATATTGTGATTGGTTCATACAGATGAAAGATTCGGATATTGGGAATAATTTCTTTGATTACGATTTTTAGAACAACGATTTCGTCATCGTTTCTATGCTGATGAATAGGGTTGTGACTAGCCGTTTTTTTTTGTTAAGAAAAGAAATTGGTAATTTTTTTTGTGTAAATCTTCAGGATAGAGCTATTTTACGTCCATGTAAGCCCGGTATCGGATTCGCAATCTTTATGCATGAGAGGCGGGCGCCATAACTACTGGGATATCACGACATATTTTTTATACTATTTATTAACTGACGAATCTATCATTGCTTGGATAGACTAAAATAAATTTGCAATCGGTCAGAAATAAACCTAACCCACATCTTCCGCAGACCCAATGAAACTGAAACTGAAACTGAAACCGTCCATACTAGTAGTATAAAAAGGAAAGATTTGTTTGTTTGTTTGGATTGAATAGGCTCCGAAACTACTGGACCGATTTTAACATTTTTTTACCAGTAGATAGCTACATTGTTTCAGATAAACATAGACTATATAACATCACGCTACGAGATACGGGAGTGGAGCAGTAACCAAAGACGTAACTTAACACAGGTGAATTAAACCACGCGGACGAAGTCTCGGGGATTTCGTTAGTTACCTATATTTATATTTTTCTATAGTCGTCTTTCAACAACATACGTACTACGAGGTATAATCAACCTCGCGTATTCTAAGGAGATAAATCTATATTGTCGGTCGGTGAAAGAAAATAAGCAAGAATGTTTTGATTACAATATAAAAAAATACAGATGTGATATGTTTTCAAAAAATATGTTTTTTATGAAAATGAAATGTAGGTCGCGTGGATTCTTCAGAATTAGATTTGACTTTTAGATAAAAAAGGTTTTTAGTTTTCTTTTGTGAGCGTAAAATAAAGGTGGGTTTTAGGTATACCTACTAGACGATAGTTTTCTGTGTCTTGTTCACAAATAAATATAAACTCTAAACTATTTATTTCAATTAAACCCTTTACAGGCACTTTTGAATTGTCTAAGAGTCAGTCAGACAGAAATTTGAAGCTAGTTACTAGTTTCAAACTGTAGTTCTCTGTGGAGAAGAAATAGTAAGGGTATGCTTAGATGGTTCGGTCATATTGAGAGGATGAGTAAAAGGCAACTAGCAAAAGGGATTTATGTGGCAGATGTGAGTGGCAACGCCGGGAGGGGACGCCCTAGAAAGACCTACCCTGACCTTATTGGTGAGGTTCTTCAGAAAGGTCGGATGTGCAGTACTCGTAACCGGCGTGCTTGTATGACCAGATGTATGAACGTGAACGAGGCGAAAGTAGTATGTAAGGATCGTAGCAGGTGGCGTTCTGTGGTTTCTGCCTACCCCCATGGGAAAAAGGCGTGAGTTTATGTATGTGTACCTGTACATACACATACATAAACTCACGCCTTTTTCTTACATCCATACATATGTATGTAAGAAATAGTAAGAGACATATTATACATATTATATTAAATGGACAGCTCAAAGTCTTTAATCGCAGTTAGAAAATGTGGTGCTTAGGCTACATCTAATTAAGAGGCGTAAGCAGCCCATCTAGAGGCAAACATTGTCTGAAAGTAGGTAAGGCGATGTGATTGGGAAAAAAAAATTAAATGTTTTTTTTTTAGTATGTTAGTGGCACACGCAGCAGTCGTCTATTGCAGCAGCCTTGTCGTACTACAAGCTGAATTATTATTATTACCTTAACAAAAGAGTTTTTTTTTTAAACTTGCCCCACGCTAGGAGTTACTCCTGTGTCGTGGGTGCGTTTACAAACACATAAACTCACATACACAAACAGCCAAACCCGGAACAACTACCTACCATACTACCATAGGCTTTACAAATATTTGTTCCGTGCGGGAATCGAACCCGCGACACGCAGCGCTGCAGCTAATGGCTCAGCCACTGCGTCAATCGAGTCGTCAAAGTGCTCGTTAAGTTCCTTTTTTAGCATTCCACCAGAAACAAACGACTTTACTATTCACACGAAAAATGAACCACCAACTTCGCTAACGAAGTGAGCTATTTTTGCGGCGACAGACAAGACATTCACAGAACGTCTCAATCAATTTCCTCGTTCCTTTGTCTTATTTTGGGTGTACGGTCCACACAAGAGATAAGTAACCAGTGTTGTCAGATATAGTTGAAATTTCCATCCAAACTGATAGATGTCTACAAAAATTTAATTTTAAGAAATGAACGTTGAATACTGCCTCGTTAGCCTAGTGGTCCTAAGCACGACTGCTACGCTAGAGATCCTGAGTTCGATTCCCAGATCGAGCAAAAAAGTGTTATTGGGTTTTTCTATGAAATTCTCAGTAGCAGCTCGGAGTTTGGATTTGTGCCCGATTAATGGCAATTATCTCGCCCCCTATTCCATGGGACCTAAATATACCGGTGAATTACGGGTGTACATTGGTACACCTCTGCCTAACCCTTCGGGGAATTCAAGCGTGATGGTATGGTGGTATAAATGAACGTTTTCTTTTCTTATCATTAAAACTAATTTTATTCTAAAAAATCTTCTATTATATGTGACGGCATGGTTACTTATCTCTTTTGCTGACTGTACATTAAACATGGCGGCATACAAGAGCTTCTTCATATAAACGTGACGCCATTTCCGCGTCATTTCGTCACTTCCTTTATTAGCTGTTAGCAGTTACATGTGTGGGTGCGTTACGCTTTGAAAAGGAGCGGTGAAGTTACAGTTGAAACAATTTTGCTTTTTTTGGGTTTTTTGTTTTTCAAATAATTTGGGTACTTGGTTCCAATACTCAACTGACATACGTTTTATGAGCTGATGAATTTTGCTAATTGTCTTTTATTTGGTTATTTTGTTTTTATTTTTATGATTTGGGTACTTGGTTCCATTACTCAACTGACATACATTTTATGAGCTGCTGAATTTTGCTAATTGTCTTTTATTTGGTTATTTTGTTATTTTTTTTTATAATTTGGGTACTTGGTTCCATTACTCAACTGACATAGATTTTATGAGCTGCTGCATTAAAAAATAAAGTCACTTCACTTTCTACCATCTGTAGTGCGATTCTCTAAAATGCAAATTCGAAAACGAGTCTCACTAAAGTGATCGCGCTCACTTCGATAACGAACCAACTTGTCATTGGTTTAGTATTCGTTCGCCGTGGTGACGTCACCGGCGTGATCGTGTTTAACAGAATACCATTTTGTAATCTCACTGCGGATTCAGCTTTCGAATTACGAAGTGAGGCTTAGTGAATCGCACTGCTGACCCTCTGTACGCTTAGATTGTCTAAACTACGCAACGGATTTTAATGCGGTTTTCACCAATAGTTAGAGCAGTTCAAGAGGAAGGTTTATACGTGTAGAAGATCACGCTACGGCTAATGGGATCGGAGTAGTAACCAAAGACGTAATTAAACGAGGGTGATACGGCGGGGTATATAGCAAGTAATCATAATAGACTGTGACCTCACTTATTTGCCAACTCAATTGATAAACTACCATCATATACCATCACGTCTGTATTCCCCGAAAGGTTAGGCAGAGGGGTACCGATGTACACACCCACAGTTCGCCGGTATATTTAGGTCCCATGTCATAGGGGGCGAGCCTATTGCAATTAATCGGGCACAAATCCAAACTGCGAGCTGCTACTGAAAATTTCATAGAAAACCCCAATAACACTTTTTGCTCGACCCGGGAATTGAACCCAGGACCTCTAGTGTAGCAGTCGTGCTCAGGACCACTAGGCCAACGAGCCAGTTAAACTATTTATTGATTTTAAAACAACTAACTAAATTGTATAAGAGACTCGAATAGTAAAAATCTATACACATCAAGAGTGACCTAAATAGTCAATCCACCATCGAAATCACTTCATCAAAATGCAAATTCAATTTGTTTATCCAAATTCAATCAATTTAATCATCCAACCTTTATTGGCAATCGCTGCAAACTTAATTAAGACATAAAAGACTCGATGTTTGATATGTTTAAAGAAAGAAAGAAAGAAAGAAAGAAAAAAGTTTATTGACACAAACCACACAGATATACTAACAAAAAAGAGGTTATTAAAACGAAAAAAAAAAAAAAAAACGAATCAGATTTACCCTTAGCGGTTAAAAGGATCAGTTAATTGGGTAAAACTGCCTCGTTACCCTAGTGGTCCTAAGCGCGACTGCTACGCTAGAGGTTCTTGGGTTCGATTCCTAGGTTTAGCAAAGTGTTATTGAGTTTTTCTACGAAATTCTCAGTAGCAGTTTGGAGTTAGGATCTACGCCCGGTTAATGGCAATAGACTCGCCCCCTATTACATGGGACCTAAACATACCGTCGAACTGTGGGTGACACAAATGGCAACGGGAAAGGAAAACATTGTAAGGAAATATGGATTTTTCAAAAATATAGACTGAATTTAATTCATTGAAGCTACATCTTTCGGAGGGTGTAAAATATAATAAAGTTATTATTTTAATTTGAAATTATAATTATATATGTACAATTCAAAAAAAGGACCCCTGAAAAGGTCCCCTTTTAATGGCAATAGGCCCGCCCCCTATTACATGGGGTTTAGCAAGTTCAAATAAACGGTGTAAATTCATCAGGCTTGAAAGTAAAGATGGGAGTTCCGCAAGGTTCAATATTGGGTCCGTTTCTCTTTTTAGTCTACATAAATGATTTACCTCATTTACTGAAAAACCAACCTAAAATGGTGTTATTTGCTGATGATACTTCACTGATTTTTAATGTAAATAGACGGGCACAGCACCTTGACGAAGTAAATAACGCTATGCTTAAGGTTCATAATTGGTTTACGATAAATAACTTAGTGTTAAATGAGAAGAAAACTAAATGCATAAGATTTGCTTTACCGAACGTTAGAAGTAGTGCATGTAACGTTATATTGAATAAGGAAGTACTAGAATTCGTCGATAAGACAGTTTTCTTGGGGGTTTCGCTTGACTCAAAGCTGCAGTGGGGTCCTCACTTAACATCTCTTGCAGGGCGGTTGAGTTCAGCCGCTTACGCTGTCAGGAAAATCCGACAATTGACAGACGTGGATACCGCGAGACTGGTCTATTTTAGCTACTTTCATAGTATCATGTCTTACGGTATTGTGCTATGGGGACGGGCTGCAGACATAGAATCTATTTTTATTTTGCAAAAGAGGGCTGTCAGAGCCATCTATAATCTTGGCAGACGCGAATCTCTAAGGCAATTGTTTAAAAAAATTAATATCATGACGGTACCTTGTCAATATATATATGAAAACATGCATGTTCGGAAAAATCTTCATCTTTTTAGAAAAGTTGGTGATAGACATAATTTTAATACTAGAAATAGGAATAAATTAGAGCAACCGAGTTTTCGATTGTCAAAAGTACACACTTCTTTTATGGGGTACTGTGTAAAATGTTATAATAAAATACCGCTCAATATTCTCGAACTAAATGAGAGAAAGTTTAAAACATGTATAAAACGCACACTATGTAGTCAAGCATATTACAAATTAGAAGATTATATAAATGATAAAAATGCTTGGCTTAATGCTAGTCCTGCTCCACAGCCACTCGGGCACACAAATTAATATACATCTTTTTCTAAACATAACGATGTTATTAGCACCTTTTTTATTGACCTTAATAACGTATACCGTTATTATAATTTTTACTGATTTTTTTTCTACTTACTACAGTTTATTTTTTGAAAAGGTTAGCTGATGACCTTAGTTTTGTATAATTTTACATCATATATTTCAATTTTGTAAATGTGACTACCATGGAGCCATTTACTTGTTAAGTTACTATGTGTTGGACACTGAGCATGGCAGTTGAGAGCTTTGTCATGCTCACTTTAATGTCTTGCTGACGGTGGCGCGTGGGTTGAATCGTTTGGTTCCCTTCAAGATGGTTGAGCTAAACGGTGCTGATGCACGCGTCATATTCGTGAACGGGTGCTGTCAGTTGGGATTGGTCATCTCTTAACTGCCATGTCTTACATCGTTATTATAATTTTGTTATTTTTTATATTCACCTTCATTGTTTTCACATATTATTATAGAAGCAACAAGAATATTGTAACCAAGACTTTGTAAAAACCAAATGGAAGGAAAAGAGTGTCCATAGAGTTTCTTCTCCATAGAGACCTACGTTTTGGAACGAGCAACTAGCTTCAATTTTAAACTGTAACTTCTTGACAATTCAAAAGTGCCTGTAAATGGTCTAATTGAAATAAATGCTTTGATTTGATTTGGGACCTAAACATACCGGCGAACTTGTGGGTGTACATTGGGACACCTGTACTTAACCCTTCGGGAAATACAGGCGTGGATAGAAAAATACATTTATTAATTAGGGAAACCTAAAAGTAAGAGCTTTTATTCCTGTCAAACGAATAGCTTTTTAGAACCACCTTTCAAATCAAATCAAATCAGACTTTATTGTGGATCATAAAGATTGATTTGTTTTTTTTTTTTTTTTGAAAGGAGATAAAATCACTTGAGTCACTGGTATTTTTCTTTTGTACGTTATCCCTCACTGAAATTTCACCTGTATCATACGTGCGTTTACCAATATACAAACTCACATTCACAAACAGTATACAAATTCTTGTTCCGTGTGTTGATCAAACCACGAGGCCGTGTCGTCAAAATTAACTTCTGCTTTCATTATTAATTTCAACATACATACATACATAAACTCACGCCTTTTTCTTATGGGGGTAGGCAGAAACCACCTGCTACGATCCTTACATAATCCTTTCGTCTTTCCTCTAAAACAATAAACTGATACAAAATTCCCAACAAAATAACGTTTGTAAGCAGAAACTAGTAAATTAGTAATACCTTACAGAGCCAGATTAACGTTTAGCCGCCTCATCGGATTTAGAATACCGAGAAAAGCGGATAGCAACTAAAATTATATTTAACTTCAGTAATAGTTAGATAGTCTGTTTAAACAATATCAATTATTAGCTTTTCATCGCAACTTCGTCATCGTAAATATCGGTTATATTTAAAATTCAATCTTGATTCGAAAGACACGTGGCGCCATCTATTATCATAATAACGGTAATGCTGTTTTCCTCGACAATAGTGTTTTTTTTTTCGGGATGAAAGGTACCCTATGTCCGTTTCTGTACACCTGACAACGTATATGTAAATATTTAGGATGATCGGTTCAGTGGTTTTGCCGTGAAAAGGTACAAACAAACTAACTTTTGCATTTATAATATCAGTTAGCATAAGGATAAAGCCTCAAAATCGCAAATATAGCAATCTTCTTGGAAGCCATACAGGAAAAAAAATTAACCAGTGCGTAAATTTTGCCATAATAAACTTCAACACGTTTTATTAAACACATATATTTTAATTTGATATGTCTTAGTACTAAAAAAAAAGTTATCGCTTACGAAACATGTTTACTTAAAAACCGTATTTTATTGTCACTTGGCGCTAGCGCATTCCCCACCCCCTCACCCCAGCCATGCGCCCGGGCGGCGGCCGCGAGTTTTCATTGATAGTATGGCGAATACATTATGTCCAAGTTATGCTTATTTCAAACTCGGATAAGAATGAAATTTTTTTTTTTTTTTTTTTTAACTAATCACGGAAATGTGTTCTATTACTGACATAGAACTACCAAAAAAAAATTACGCACTGGTTAAAAACTTATCCTGTATGTTTGAGCCGTTTGAGGTTGAAACAACCTTCTTGGAAGCAATAAGTTTGAGCCGGGTTGAAACACTAGGGCCATGATCCCGAGCGTTCATCTTGTTTATCAGAACCGGCGCCGGCCATCATCTGCTTAGTCTTTTCCCCAAACATTTTGGGGTCGGCTTCCAGTGTAACCAGATGCAGCTGAATAACAGTGTTTTACATGGAGCGACTGCCTAACCCTTCGGGGAATACAGGCGTGGTTATTGAGATTTATTATTTAATTATTATTGATTTGTGATACTAACTGGCACCAGTCAGTGTCTCAAATTTAAATATTTACCTAATATCGAACATATGCTAGAACTTAACTATAACTGCCCCGTTGGTCTCGTGGTCGCAAGCGAGACTTCTGTGCAAGGGGTCCCGGGTTCGATTCCCAGGTCGAGCAAAAAGTGTTATTGGGTTTTTCTATGAAATTCTCAGTAGCAGCTCGGAGTTTGGATATGTGCCCGGTTAATGGCAATAGGCTCGCCCCCTATTACATGGGAAATAAATATACCGGCGAACTGTGGATGTGTACATTAGTACACCTCTGTCTAACCCTTCGGGGAATACAGGCGTGATGGTATACTAGAACTTCGGCTGAACTTGGACCTGAGGAAGTACATAAAATATAAAAAAGTGACACTGACACTTTCGACTTTAAAAAAGTAAATAACTTTTTTAACACTATATAAGCATTATTTTCAACCTAATAAGTAACTAAATAAAGGTCAATTTACAACAAAGTTTTCGAATTAATTTGCTTGATCACGTTCAGAACGTTAGCCCATCCCTTTTGGGGTTCCGCTAATAACGAGCCAAGTTCAGCGGTTCCGTATGCATACAAGTTTATTCAAATAGGTTGCTTGAAACACGCCCAGGCTATGTCACGTAAGTAATAGGTTTAGTTCTTGTTTAGTCATTATTTTTTTTAGTCTTGTGACTAAGTTTAGTTTAAAGTAGGTAGTATGTGTAAAGAACATGGGTGCCGGTGTTATTGCAGGCACATGAGACATTTCAACTTGGTCTTTGGGATGGCAACGTATCCGTAAGGCCTCTGCCCCCTAGCCAAGTCACAAACGATAAACGCAAACGCTGAGTAGGCTTTAATAGATCTTCAACTTTATGTGCTTGGTTTTAAGTTGAAGATCTAATGAAGATTGCATAGCGTTTTCGTTCGTTCCAGTCGCTAACGCTTAGAAATCTTTAATAGACTTTCAACTTAAGTCTTTTGGGTATTAAGTTGAAAATCTATTGGTACCTACCGAGCGTTTACGATTATCGTTTGTGATTTGGCTAGGGGGGCTGGTATAGTAGATGTCTATAGGCGGCGGCGATGACTAATTTATCATAAGGTGGGCCGTCGGCTAGTATGCCATACTAACTAATATTATAAATGCGAAAGTAAGTTTGTTCGTTTGCTACGTTTTCACGCCTAAACTACTGAACCGATTATCCTGAAATTTTGCATACACGTTGTCCGGTGTACAGAAACGGACATAGAGTACCTTTCATCCCGAAAAAAATTACTGTTCCCGAAGAAAACGACAATAACGTTCTTATGATAATAGATGGCGCCACGTGTCTTTTGAATTATGGTTTAATTTTTTTAATTGAAGTATTTTCTCTGTGTCCGCTATTACCGACATTTACGCGGGCGGAGTCGCGGGCATAAGCTAGTATTACAGTACAGCTTTGATTAAAAATGGTTGAACAAAACTTCCTCTCCATAAATTTTCCACTGATTAAACCAGATGAACTGAAAAACACAGTTTTACAGCATTTTCATTGATGTTATTTCAACTAAAATGCATTTTGCCTTCGTAAAACTGTTTGTACAACCAGCTGAATAAACTGAAATAGTTATAGTATCTACAATAAATAATGTTGGTAGGTTGGTAGAGTGATAAAAATGTACTAAGATTGGAATTGAGTACATATTGGTTTGTGTGGGTATATTTACAAGAATATTCGGATGAAAAGAAGCGAGCGGTATACATCTATTTATACTAATTTATATATATAAAAGAAAATCATGTTAGTTACACTATTTATAACTCAATAGCGGCTGAACCGATTTGGCTGAAAATTGTGTGAGGAGGTAGCTTAGAATCAGGAGACGGACTTAAGATACTTTTTTTTAGGTAGGTAGGTAGGTATGCAGATAGATAGATAGTTAGGTAAAGTTTGGTAGGGTAGGTTGGACTTGAATTTTTGTTCCGATTTTCAAGGCAGGACAACGCCTGCCAGGCCCGCTAGTAATATTATAAAAAGAAAAGATTTTTTTATTTGTTTGTTTGTAACGCATAGGCTCCAAAACTACTGGACCGGTTTGAATAATCTTTTCACCAACAGATAGCTACATTATTCCTGAGTAACATAGACTATATAACATCACGCTGCGACCCACGTGAGTGGAGCAGTAACCAAAGACGTAGCTTAACGCGGGTGAAATAAGCCTCGCGGACGAAGTCGAGGGCAGAAGCTGGCTGAACCGGCCCTAGTGTTTGTAATGTGGCTAGATTTATCGTAGGTACTTGTCTGCCGTTAACTCTTCAAGGAGAAGGCGTGATGTCTAGATATAAAACATTATTTTTGTTCCATAATTCTGCCTCACACGACACTTTGCAAACAAGGCCACGCATCCATTGAAGTAGATTGGATCTTTGGTTTCGTTTCCACATAACATAACATTTTTTTTCTTTATGACTCATTTTTATAACAAAGTGTTTTTGTATTGCGTGTTTTTTGCTCTGTTGTAAGAACGTTGTGGAGATTGTGTTGTATATGATACGTTGATATCCACTGCTGTGACAGAAGTTTTTTGTAAAAATCTTCCTCGGTGAATTTTGGTGAAATTAACTTGAGATGGCCTGTCATTTATTTTAGCGATTGATAGCATATCTCTAGCTCCCTACACCTAAACTCACCGATGGTAATACGACTATTAAAGCTGAGGTCCGATTCTCAGGTCAGGCAAAGTGTTATTGAGTTTTTCATAAGAAACTCAGTATCAGCCTGGAGTTTGGAAGTTGGTGGCGTGACACCCCTATGCCTCGGAAAGTCGATAAAGTCTAAAGCCTCTAGCCCTCGATCTCTCTCCGATCGTGTCGGGTTGCCGTCCCATCGGACTAAGAGAATAAGGACAGAAGGAGTGCGCTTGTATTTATTTATTTATTATTTATTTATTCAACTAACCCACACTATTTTACAGGTGGAACCCAAAACAATAGAGTGGTTCCAAAAACAATAATTAAATCTAGACTTATCTAAGTACTACAAACTAATACAAAAAAAACATAAACAAAAAATTTAAAACAATAAACTAAACCCTATTAAAAATTAGACATTGTATATAAATAATCTAAACTAATATAAAATCTGACTTTAGATAACTTATCTTACCTATATTATTATTTCTAATTATAACTAACAAAATTTAACAAAACTCTGGCGAATTCACTCATATTGCACGAAAATATGTCAACCCTATCATGCAATTCGTTGAGCACACGGATTGTGTGTATTTGGCTGCTCAGTCGTGTGTTCTATGAAAAGAGGACCCGTTAATCAGTCGTTACGGGTAGTCAGAAGCCCGAAAGTCTGCCGCTTCATATAAAGCGCTGGTTACCTAATTAACCTTTATCTGGTTGGTTGGTTTTGGTTATGGTTTGACTGCCTCGTTAGCCTAGTGGTCCTAAGCACGACTGCTACGCTAGAGGTCCTGGGTTCGATTCCCTGGTCCAGCAAAGTGTTATTGGGTTTTTCTATAAAATTCTCAGTAGCAGCTCGGAGTTTGGATTTGTGCCCGGTTAATGGCAATAGGCTCGCCCCCTATTACATGGGACTAAAATATACCGGCGAACTGTGGGTGTACATTGGTACACCTCTGCCTAACCCTTCGGGGAATACAGGCGAGATGGTGGCTGGTTATACTGAAAGCCGTGTTGCATTTCATTACACGATTACATTAGATACAACCAACGTCGGGTAACACAACACACTAATCTACAAAGGAAACAAAACCTTCTTAATATTCGAAGCAAGTTCTCTGTAATAATATAAAACAGTGTTCGGAATGTAATCAGTGAGTGCTGTTATCACGGGGTGATAAGCGCGTGTCGCCACTCGTTACATCGCCTTTCTTATTTCATACAAATATAAGACGTGATATTTTATGTGTAGAGAATAAGGAAAGGTGTTGGGTAAAAAAAAAAACATACATATTACGTATTCCCCGAAGGGTTAGGAAGAGGAGTACCAATGTACACCCACAGTTTGCCGGTATGTTTTTAGGTTTCACGTAACAGGGGGCGAGCCTATTGCCATTAACCGGGCACAAATCCTAACTCCGAGCTGCTACTGAGAATTTCATAGAAAACCCATAAAACTTGGAAATCGACCCAAGAACTCAACCACCACACCATCACTGGGTCAACTATTATCAAAAATACTGCTTGACCCTTCGGGGAATACAGGCGTGATAGTATGTGTGTAGTTGACCCAGTAGTTAAGGCGCCTGCCTCTCATGCTTGCGGTTGCAGGTTCCGCACCGGGCAAGTTCGGGTGTCACGATTTCAATTGATAGTATTTTATGCTAGAGTCTCCACATATAAGTACATTATATGTACGAGTATGAATATCCTTACTAATATTATAAATGCGAAAGTAACTCTGTCTATCTGTCTGTCTCTTCTTCACGCCTAAACCACTGAACCGATTTCTATGAAATTTGGTACAGATATAGTCTGGGACCCGAGAAAGGACATGGGATAGTTTTCATCCCGGAAATCCCCTGGGAACGGGAACTATTAATCCAAGCGGACGAAGTCGCGGGCAAAAGCTAGTATATATATAATTCGTACATTACTGGCTATAGCAACGATGAAAACAGATCCATCAACAAAATATTTCTTGAGAAATAAAAGAAGACATTTATTAATGCTTCAGAAAATCTTCAACAATGCGAAGAAAACGGTACACATATTATTTTTTTCTACGAAAAGACGAAATAAGAAAATACTCAGAAAAACGTGTAGGTATAATGTACTCGCGGTTTCGAGATAAGCGATTTGAAACGCCGATAGCATTTCTATACTTACATCAGAAATACACACACAATTTATACTTTTTATATTATAAAGAGGAAAGATTTGTTTGTTTGTACTGATTTTTTTTATGCCATCACGCATTTATTCCCCGAAGGGTTAGGCAGAGGTGTACCAATGTACACCCACAGTTCGCCGGTATATTTAGGTCCCATGTAATAGGGAGCGAGCCTATTGCTATTAACCGGGTACAAATCCAAACTCCGAGCTGCTACTGAGAATTTCATAGAAAAACCGAGTAACACTAATTAAGGAAGTTGTGTAACTGTTTATTTCCCTAAGAAAATAAATAAATAAACACTTTTTGCTCGACCCGGGAATCGAACCCAAGACCTCTAGCGTAGAAGTCGCGACCACGACAAATTTTGAATTTTGTTTTTTTTTCTAAATTGTTAATCATCAAAATGACTTCTCAAATCAAATCATCCATGTTTCTTCTTGTGCCCTTTGCGTTCCAGGGGCGTGGTGCCTATCTCTTTCGAACAACCCGCAGCCCCGGTAGTTTGTACCGAATATGCTCCGAAATTACTGGATCGATTTTAACCATTTTTTCACCAATTGATAGCTATATTATTCCTGTGTAACATAGGCTATGTAACATGACGCTACAACCCACGAGAGTGGAGCAGTAACCAAATTCGTAACATAACGCGGATAAAAAAAGTAATGCAGATAAAGTCGCGGGCGGCACCTAGTAATCTAAACAAATAAACAAAATTGAAGTATCTGTTTGCTATGTCAAAATAACAGCTTTTTATAATGTAATTAAGAATGTTTACATGGTACTTCCACGAAAAAATCATTTGTTTCAAAAAATGTTTCTCTGTCTGTCTGTCTGTTTCTTTCGTCTAATCTCCTAAAAAGCTGAACCAATTTTGACGCCACTATCACTATCAGGTAGCTGATGTTATAAGGAGTAACTTAGATACCTACTTTTATTTTGGAAAAAGAATTAGTATATTGCGCAGTAAAATAAATACTTACATACATACACACCATCACGCCTGTATTCCCCGAAGGGTTAGGCAGAGGTGTGCCAATGCGCACCCACAGTTCGCCGGTATGTTTAGGTCCCATGTAATAGGGGGCGAGCCTATTGCCATTAACCGGGCACAAATCCAAACTCCGAGCTGCTACTGAGAATTTCATAGAAAAACCCAATAACACTTTTTGCTCGACCTGGGAATCGAACCCAGGACCTCTAGCGTAGCAGTCACGCTTAGGACCACTAGGCCAACGAGGCAGCAAAAAAAAACTAAAAAATAAAAGCAATAAATACTTAATCTCCGCAAATAACCGATATTCCGAACGAAATCGCGGGCATAAGTTAGCAGCTAATAAACCAGAGCGGAGCTCAATGATTTCGCATTACCCATTCAAAAGTCATAAAACGACCGAAGTAATCCAGAGCTACAGTATTGAAAAGTAAACTCTACATTTTGCACAATAAAGTTCATTTCAAATTGCTATAAAATCAATGTAAATAAATGCCTGAACTTCAGAATACCACGATTTGAAATTGGACTTTATTTCAGTCGGTGAAAATTGGTTTTTAGTTGAAGTGGAGTTGTAGTTACGATGTTTTGTTAAGGGTCAAGTTCAGGAACGATTATTCGAAGCATAAAGGAAGGTTATGAGATATTGTTTATGATATGTTAATGCGAAAGGATTTGTTTGAAAATTGACAGAACTAGAGTTTTGGGATAAATTGTATATTCCTGTTGATCTCATTGTTACAAGCGTAACTGCTGAACGTTGGGTTTGATTCCCAGGTCGGGCAAAAAGTGTTATTGGGAATTGATACAATGTCTCTGATATAGCAACGCATTTGCAAGGCCTCTGGTATTGCAGATGTCTATAGGCAGCAGTAACCACTTAAACATCAGATGGGCCGTGCTTTCCAAGGCACGGAGGAAACTCGTTATGGTAAATGGTCACCCATCCACAGACAAACCTCGGCAAGCGTGGCTTAACCCGGAAGATCGGTCTATGCGGCTGTAATTATTTAGCCACGAGCTCCTCCCACAAAGAGCTCTACTACTACTACAAAAATTAGAATTTCTAGCGTATTTGGCTAGCCTCCATTGAGATTTGCCGAAATTTAGCCGGGAGGATATTATTATTATATTCTATGATGTATTTTACGAAAGGATTAGAGCTAGGGATTTGAGTGAGTCATAATTTATGAGATAGTGCAAACATAACACTTGAATTGTAATTAATGGGGTTTTATGACTACTGTTGATGGTACACGTGGCAGAGATTTAATATGGCCGTCGTTCGCGGGGTAAAACTACTTCAATTTGCGTATTTTGCTTATAGATGAGCATATACATATTTAAAATGAAATAATAAATTATTGTTCGACTGTACGCTTTTAATTTGTATGTTTTTTACGCGGTTTATTTTAATTTTGAAGATTCTTTTTTTTTGGTAGCTCTCATATAATTTTTATCGAAATTGGTAATTGCAGTGGCAATAATTATGTCATCCAAGTAAACGAAATTGCATATTCTGCTTTCTTGTGACTAAGTTGTTTTTCACTTTGTAGTTCTCGAAGGCTGGGTCATTTTTGTAAAAAAAAATATTATTTAACACACTTAATGCTCAGCAGTGGCATTCTGTAAAAATCTCCTTCTGCCATTTTCGGTTAGGTGGGTTTAATATGAGCCTTTATATAAACCACCTCTTGCTAGGGATTGTAAACTCACAATCAAAGTCACTGCACTTAAAATTGCCGAAGGTTATTTCAGAATAGTACTGCACCGCATTCATCACAGATAAAAGGTATCTATTATTTATTATAATTTTATTCTTCCGTACAATTCTCTTACTGTACTTTTACTCAAGTAGTGGGTGCATGTCTCAATGCAATTCATACTGTACTTTTTACTGAAGTAGTGGGTGCATGAATAATAAAACATTAAGATTTAAAACTTAAAGTGAAATGCAATTTGTGAAGCTGAAGTAGTAATTTGCAAGCAGTGCGAATACGACAGATTAAAAACTAGTCAACTGGTCCCGTACAATATTTAATACTATTTTCAATGAAGAACACCTTTCTTGCATGATTGTTTAATATAAATATTTATAATACCAGGCTTATAATATTATATCGATAATATTATTAGTATTGCGGTCCACCCACAAGGTGCACGAACGACCTGATTAAGACCGTAGGAAAACGCTGGATGCAGGCCGCTTCCAACCGGTCCTTTTGGAAATCGATTGGGGGGGGGGGGGAGGCCTATGTCCAGCAGAGGACGTCCTACGGCTGATATAAGATGATGATGATGATTATTGTCCCACTGCAGAGCTAAGGCCACTTCTCATATGAAGAGGGCACGAGCATTGGTCACCATGCATGCTCAAGGCGGATTGGCGATTATAAACTTTTACATAATTATTTTTAAGTCCAGGGTTCATTTCAAGATATCAGTGATGTTCCGTGGTGATCAATGTTCGTGCCTTCTTTGTATAAAAAAAGATCTATGGCTTTGTATTAGTTTATTGTTCATTGAATTCTTTTTTAAGGATGGTACATTTTGAAATGACTTGTTCCGCTCTGGATGGAACTTAGGGGAGTGTCAGACTCCTACTGACTAAAACACATCTGTGTTCCTCCTAATGCCCTTTACGTTTCAGTACCGCGGTGTCTCTTTCGAACAAATTCCGCAACCCTGACAAACCACTTCTATTCTGAGAATATTCAAAGGAATTCCACCGATCATTACTCGCGCGGATCCCAAGGTCATGAAAAACACGATTCAAAGGACCATTTTCCTTTGTGAAGATTCTGAAGGCAATTTGGTAGGATTTTCGCAGAATAGAATAGAATAGAATTTTGCTTGTAGGTATGTAGATGTGTTTACATTGTTGCTAGTACGAGCTTGTTTTTTTGTTATTATTACTTTTTTTTTTCCTTATTATTATTATTTTTCTATTTTTTTTGCTGCTATTTTCTGTACTCTTAGATAGTCGTACACAGTGTCATCGTCAGTCACGTTGAGTGAGACAAATGATTTATTATTTCACAACAACAAAATCCACCACGCTTGTATTCCCCTTAGGGTTAGGCAGAGGTATACCGATATACACCCACAATTTGCCGGTATGTTTAGGTCCCATGTAAAAGGGGGCGAGCCTATTGCCATTAAGTGGGCACAAATCCTAACTCCGAACTGCTACTGAGAATTTCATAGACAAACCCAAAAACACTGCTCATCCTGGGATCAAAACTAAGACCTCTAGCGTAACAGTCGCGCTTAGCACCACTAGGCTAACGAGGCAGTTAAAAAATGGTTTAAATTTAAATATTTTTTTAGACTTTATCATTGAAATATTCAAGGAAGCATAATACGCAGAGTATCTAATCCAAATCACGAAAATCTGACCTATTATTTGCTCTGCGACCCTGGTACGTACAGAGGTTCTAACACGTGGGTTAACTCGATAAGACAACAATAGCAAATCTAATTCACTGAAGGCTTATTTGATACTTGTACCTAAATTTAATTACAATAAGGTATTGTGTTGATGTTGAATAATGGCCTGCGCAAACTGACGGCAGGCGTTTTTTGATTTTGAAAATTATACAATCGGTAATTACTTAGGTAGGTATACGCTCGATGTTAAGGAATTTGTTCGAAAGAGTCTGCGCGCCCCTGGAACGCGATTTTAGTCAGTAATAGTCTGACACTCCCTATCGCTACATCCAGAGCGAAAGAAGTCGTTTGATGGTTTCCCATCGTCAAAAAAAAGGTATTTGCTTTGAGTTCGGCCTCGAAGCATTGCCATGGTCCGTTGGTTGATCTCCAAATATTGAAATATACACCTTATTTTTGTATACCTATCTATTAAATTTAATTGGTAAAGAAATTCTCTGCCGTTCTTGCGCCAGATTTTGAGGAAATCTTCTTTTACAGTGCTTTTCTGTAGAAACCTTTCTCAGTGAATTTAAATGAAGTAAGCTGTCATCCTACCTAGTGCTAGCTTAGATTGACAGGTCACCTAAAGCTTAAATCACCAAAATTCTACCTCGTATGGATGAACACGACCGACCGATCCAAAATTTTCGTAAAGAGTCGTCACTTGAATCCACAGCTTGAATCCGTCGTGACGATTCGACATTATATTTTCAGAGGAAATCGTTTCTTGTTCTTGACATTTTTATTTTTTACGACTGGAATCGTGTGGATAATGCTCGTATAATAGTATGGGTCACTAACCCAAAAGAAAAACAAAAAGAAATAATAACTTATGGTTACGGGACTAGGTACCTACTGTCCATGTTTTGTGGCTACCGAAAACTTAAAACAGAAAAAGTAGGAAAGTAACCTTGTCAGGTCATGAGGTTCGTGTGCCAATAGCCTTATCCTTACTAATATTGTAAATGCGAAAGTAACTCTGTCTGTCTGTCTGTCTCTTCTTCACGCCTAAACCATTGAACCGATTTCAATGAAATTTGGTACAGATATAGTCTGGGACCCGAGAAAGGACATAGGATAGTTTTCATCCCGGAAATCCCCCGGGAACCGGAACTATTAATCCACGCGGACGAAGTCGCGGGCAAAAGCTAGTTAAGGAATAAAAAAAGGCTAAGAAGGTGATGCGGAGGAATTTTTTGATGCCATTTTGTTTTATTATTGCTATTTTGTTTTTTATTATTAATTTTCACCATTGACACTTGTACAAATAAAAAATAAAAACAAAATAGCAATAATAAAACGAAATGGCATCAAAAGTTTCCTCCGCATCGCTACTTGTAAAATTCTTCGAAAATCGATAAGTTGAAAAATTTAAGCAAATTGTAGTCCTACAGTGAATACAACTAGAGGCAGATTGTAATAAAAAAATAAAGATTTTCTCTTATAAAAAAATACAGATCCTCTCTTAATTGAAACATCCTATACAAAGTGTAAGTCTAATGAATGGCATAATAAACGCAGAGATGAGAAATTGACATAATTACCACGCTCAGGGAACGAACTGATGATAGCAGTTAGTCTCAATTAGCAGCCTGGCTACCCTACTGCTCATGCTCTTAATGCCGTCCTTTACAAACATTTTATGACACACACCGGGTGTCAGTTGCCATAGTAATCGAAAAAGTGTTAATTTGCCACTTTCCTCATTTTTATCTATCTATTATCTCATATTTTAAAACTGAAGAGATTTTTTGAACGACCTTATCTCAGGTCCTAATAGCTTAACTAAAAAAAAACAGCGTTGTATAGCGGCTTTACGTGCTTTTCGATACACGGGGGGTCACACCACCAGCTTCCAAACTCGAGGGTGCTACCGAGAAAGTCTTAATGGAAAAACCCAAAAACAGCTTTTGCCTGACCTGGGCATTGAACTCAAAACCCTAGCTTTACTGCCGCGCTTCCGACTTCGAGACCAACAGGGCAGTCCTCGAAACGGCAGTCGAAATCCTGCTTACGAGGCCTATATTTAAGTACCATACATCAAAAACGCTCTTACACCTAACAATGGACTAGTAATAAATCCATCTCAGTTCAAACATATATTCTCTGACCTTTGTTTGAAATGTCAATACCTACTACTTGAAATCCTGGTTCAGAAGTAACAAAAGTAATGGCAGAAGCTTTTGTTTAGAGTATCTATAGACTCTGGAGAAGTCTTGAGTCGCGCTGAATTTGACAAAGGACTGGAAAAGGACCAGCGCAAACAATAATGTAATGTTTGGAAATAGCGACGAGCAATTTAATTGTTTTAAATGTTGAACACGTCAAGGTTCAAGAAGCTGAACTGTGTAAGAAAATAGACAATGAGATGAGAGATATCATAAAGATATTAATATCTAATATCAAGATGTTTTTGTCTTTATTTTTTATTTTTTTGTTATTGGGTTTTCTAAGAGATTCTCAGTAATGGAGTTTGGTGGAGAGTTGGAGTTAGGATTTGTGCCGGGTTAATGGTAATAGGCTCGCCCCCTGTTACATGGGATCTAAAACATATCGGCAAGTGTGGGTGTACTTGAGTACATCTCTGCTTAACCCTTTGAGGAATTGTTCCGCGCACAGAGGTGTCAGCCATCGGAAGGGGCCACTAAGGGCCAAATGCCTGCCGGGGCTGCGGGTTGTTCGAAAGAGATACCGCGCCCCCGGAACGCAAAGGGCACACGAAGGAACATAGATGGTTTTTAGTCAGTAAATGTCTGACACTCCCTCCCGCCCAGAAAAAAATTCTAAACTCCAGACTCTCTTACAGAGATTGCCTCTTACAAACAAAGAAATAAATAAATTGATTTTTCTTCTTTATAATTTAAAGTAATAAATAGTTATAACGAGAAAAGATTAGTATTTTTGAAAACTAGTAACATAGGCTATATTATAAACTTTATTTAAAAAAAAATGGACTCTTAAATGAAGTAGTAGAGGGCAAAAGCTACCATTATTACATAGAAGTATAGATTTATTCAGAGTCAGGTCCAACAATTCCTAAGCCATAATGGTAGACCCTTCAAAACTCAGCCGCGTTATTACTGCGGTGGACCGACAATCAGCACTTGGGTTTACTGGCGAAGCTTATTTGAACGGGCAGAGGTCTAGTTATATTTGCATTAGGATATTATTTTGAGACTTGTATTAATGAGGAAAAACCAGCGTTTATGAAAATCAGAAAGTCAACTGTGCTAATTTAACCTTTTGAACGCCACGGACGTTTATAGACGTCTAACGAAATCGTGCCAAACACGCCACCGACGTCTATAGACGTCAAGAAAACGAAATTTTTAAGTACTTATTTTCTACTTAAAAATGTCCTAAATTAAGTTTTTTGTGTTTCTCTTTCCTATTATTTAAAACTACATTAATGAAATATTGTAAAATAGCACAAAGATATATTGATTTCTTACATTTCACTAGAAAAAACAATAATCAAAAATTGTTAATCGAAATGCTGAATTGGTAGCTTGGCGTAGCAGTGGCGCCGATGTGTTTACGCTCTGGCGGTCAAAAGGTTAAAGGCTTAAAATCTTGTCACAATAAAACAAGGTTAAAAAAATTTGGCAATTTAGAGGTAGTTTTGACAGATTAAGAATGCCATTGCAGCGACGAAAAATATAGTTGAATAGAACTATTTTTGACAGAAATAAGATTGCGATTGTTAGGCACAAAAGTTGTAAGAATTGCCTTTTTGATCGGGCAGTGTGCTATAAGATAAAATTTCTTTATACTAAATAATGAATATACGAGATATTTATTTATTTATTAAAACTTTATGCACAAATGTAAAAATACATCGTACACAGGCGGACTTAATGCCTGTGGCATTTTCTACCAGTCTACCAAATAGAAATAGACACCTTAAACTAAGTCGAAATCATTGAGGTATTTTTTTTTTCTCTTTACTATACCTGGAAAGCTTTCGGTTACGAACATTATGGCAAGCCAAAAATACAAAAAAAAAAAGTTTTTTAAGAAAATAAAAAATACCTCCAGCCGGCTTATGCTGTAAGAAATCTCCCTCAGTGAATTAAGGCGAAGTGAGCTAAAACTGGGCTGTCACTATACGATGCTAGGGGTTGACAGGTCGCCACATGCTCACTTGACGGAAGGAGCGTTTTACAGAATAACACCGCAGGGCCCCTATATTATCGCATACATCCAAAAGGACGTTTTGCATGCGTTAAATTTCTAAACAGAAAACATTTAACACACTACAAAAAAAAAGCCCTTTTGCCAACAATATTTTTACTCAACGTTACTTAGTTAGATAAGGCAGTAAGTATATTTAGCAACTACCTGATATATCTTTTCCACCCTGTATGTATGTTGGTGTACGGTAAACAAAAGAGGTAAGTAACTAGACCGTCTAATATAGTTGAAGTTTTCTCTTAAACCAGGGGTAGTAATTAAATGAAATTTAATTGAATAAAAAAACTGTTTATTTTAAACGAAATTTATTAAAAAAAACTTCTATCGGTTTAAAAAAAACTTTGAATTTATTAGGCGACCCTGGTTACTTATCTCTTTTGCTGACTGTACATACACTTCCCTAAATGATGCTAAGTGATGATGCGGCTACCGAAGCTCAATTTCCTAAGAGATACCTTTTACCATAAAGGTTCCGTGGAAGAGATCGCTTACACCGATACGACTATAGCGTTGTATAGCGGGTTTGTAAACTACTGGTTGCTTATGTAACTACACTAGTTTTTCACTGCGACTTCGCCTGCGTACATTTTCTTACGGATTTCTATTTTTTTTGGTAGTAAAACATAGCCTATCCAGCGTAGCTTCGTTTTAGAATAATATTGTTTCCTTATTTGTACAGATTTAATTAACATTATTAAATATTTACAACCTTACAATTGGATTAAAAAACTTTAATAATAACAAAGAAAAGAAACTAATCCATATGGCATCAAAAAATTCCTCCGCAAAAGTGACCTAAAAACTGGCAGTATTGCCACATTGGATAGCAATTCCAATTCTCTGGCAGAGGCAAAAGCCAGCCTTAGGTTCTCGAAAACTGTCAACAAACTTTGGCTTATTATTTTAAAAATATTTAGTGGCATGTAGTACAAGCGGACCTTAGCTTCTATTTGAATCTTGGACCTAGCTAGAAAAGGTTCTTTGTCAGTCATAATTTTTATCTTATTCCTCACATTACAAAATATTAAACTGAAACGTGACATTCTTGAACGCTTACCAAAAGACATGGTTGTTAAGGACATCACAAATTTTATATTAAACATAGCCCTGTCTCTCGATCCTTAAAAAATGGTCCTTAGAGACGAAGCCCATGCATGCAAATTAATTCATCAGGACCATGATGAAATCCGAGATTGGACATTTCCCTACAATAGACGCTCCCATAGTAATCGACTTTATTTTTGGTCCTGACGTTCCCTGAGGACCATAAATGCGAGGGTTAGATACACAATCCTCGTTTTGTTGTGGGCGAGTCTGTGTGACCTTTTGTGGCGAATATTTTAATAAATGAACACTGGGCAGTGGAAGGTTAATTAGATTTGTTTGTAGCAGATCATGCTACAATATGGTCAGAATTTTGTCTACAGTAGCCTATCTCAATAGAGATAAGCTACGGGAATACGAGGACTATGAGAATTAGGGAAGATGGAGTGCACCTGTGTTTGCGCACACACTTGTGCACTATAATATCTCCTGCGTACGTGGCTACTCTGCATTAAGATTAGCCGCCGTGGCCGGAATCGGTCTGGAGAATTTCAATTTTTAATTATTTTTCAAAGATAAGCTTGGTAAGTAGGTGTACTTCCTCTTCCCTCACTGTCATAGTCCTATGGGACAGCAATATGACACGACCGGGGAGAGATCAGACTCAGGACCAACAGCTTTATGTGCTTTCTGAGCCACGGGGTTATAACATAACTCATGCATGAGGTTGTTAGTTGGCAACCGGACACGGGCAAGTACCAATGTGGCTGTTTGTGACATTGGTGAAGAAAAACATCGTGTAAAACCTAGACTTATAACTGACTATTTTCTATCCGCGACATCATCCATGTCAAATTTGATATATTATTGTTCCACGGGAACCGTACATTTTTCCGGGATAAAATCTATCCTATGTGTTATTCCACACTACAATCTATCTCAGTGCCCATAAACAAACATCTATCCATCCATCTTCACAAACTTTCGCATTTAATAATATTAAAGGATATAAATCAGAAATGGCCAATCCGACTTAAGCAAGTGTGGTGATCAATGTTCGTGACTTTTATACATGACAAGAGGTCTTTGCCTTGCAGTGGAACAATAAAAATCTGGTATTGAATAGTAAAATAAGTGCGGATTCAGTCTAGACTGAGGTTTTCTCTATAGACCCAAAGGGAAAACCTCAGTCTAGACTAAATCCAAAAGGTTATCACAGTTCCAATAGCAAGTTAATCTACAAACGAACTACATTCAAGCAATCATACATGCTCTTCAATAGAACAGTGGTCCTTTTGTACGAGAATAGATTTTAATTCTCCAACAATAGAGTGCAATTTGATTTGAGAAGAACTCTTGTAGCACAGATTGCCGGCTTCCGTTCAATACAGATTGAAGTAGTTTAATAAAAGCTACATTTCGCATATGAGTGAGTCACGTGATTTCAATGTAGGAAATTTTTGGTCCTTTTCTTTGTTAAGTACCGATTCTAACTAGCCGGTATTTATGAGGCTCACTGTTTACTTACACTTAAACCAGCGAAAATACCATAATTAGCAGATTATTTTATAACTGGCATTTCCCCGTGACTTTGTCCGCGTTTATATCTAATTTCGGGAAAGAAGGTAAATCTGCGTATCAAAAAGTCCCCTATGTCCTTTTTTCAAAATGATTGCCTTTTTCGAATTGATTGCTTTTTTTTATTATCTCTCTGGGTGAAGTGCATCATGTAAGAGCGTGATGCAACATTAAAAACAAAAGAGCACTGGATTACAGTTTGACATACCTAATATATATATAGTAGATAAGTACAATTATATCAAACCAATTAATGTCCGCTATAGTATCTTTCAAAGTCAAAGTCAAATGTTCTATTTCAATTAGACCATTTAAAGGCACTTTTAAATACACATTTTATTTTTTGTGGGTAAAAAATACAAAAAATAAAATGAATTTAGTTACGATTTGTGCCCTATTAATGGCAATAAGCTCGCCCCTATTACATGGGACCTAAACATACCAGCGAATTGTGGGGGAACATTGGTACACCTCTGTTATCCCTTCGGGGAATACAGGCGTGATGGTATGGTATGAATTTAGTTGCCCCTTCCAAAACGTAGTTTTCAAATGATTACAAGTTACTGAACTACGCTAACATTGTTGTTGAAAAGATTCTTATATTGTCCAATGTTTTATATAACACGTACCAACTGCATACAATCTCTCAGGAGGGTCAAGTTTCATTCAGACTACCAACGTTTTAGTACCGCATACAAGATTTGATCAAATAAAACTGCAGCAGTCCACTTTGTTTTAAGTTCGCAGTGCAATAACGTGTGTTGCTCCAAAGCTGGTCTTTTCAGATTGCTAACTTTAGTTGGGACTCGTATTTTGAAGTTGGTCTTAAGTTATCAACGGCAGATGGCACCGCCTTAAGTGGTATGTACTGACAGCCCTCTCTGGTACAAAAGAATCACCATCATCACGCCTGTATTCCCCGAAGGGTTAGGCAGAGGTGTACCAATGTACACCCACAGTTCGCCGGTATATTTAGGTCCCATGTAATAGGGGGCGAGCCTTTTGCCATTAACCGGGCACAAATCCAAACTCCGAGCTGCTACTGAGAATTTCATAGAAAAAACCCAATAACACTTTTTGCTCGACCTGAGAATCGAACCCGGGACCCCTTGCACAGCAGTCGCACTTGCGACCACGAGACCAACGGGGCAGTTCAGTGTAAGAACAATACAATTCAATAAAATTTAAAAAAAATGGGCAATCCCCGACTCTACCGTAGCTAACAAAACAGCTGATAACATTGAAACGGCAGAACTGCTTCTAATAAAACGTTTTAAGAAAAATCGCTAGGCAACCTGCTTTCAAATAACAAAAACCACATTCAAATCGGCTCACCCGTTTAAGAGCTACGGTGCCACAGACAGACACGCCATAGCCACACCCACATTTTTTGAGTCGGGGGTTTAAAATAGTCTTTGATGACCTATCAAAGATACGTAATTAAACTTAATTCGAATTCTAACTTAGAAAGCACGTAAAGCCATTAGTTCCGGCTGTTATTCTTAGATCTTTGACTGTCGTTACGGGTAGTTGAAAGCCCGTAAGTTTGAAATCAGTCTTACCAAGGGATATCGTGTTACCCAGTAACTGGGTTGTGGAGGTCAGATAGGCAGTGACTCCATGTAAAACATTGGTATTTAGCTGCATCTTGTAAGACTGGAAGCCGCCTCCAACAGAGTTGAGAAAGGGCTCGACGGATGATGATTGATAAAGAAAATATAGGTAATGTAAATATAGGTGACCTAGGTCATAACTCTGTTGTTGCCCTTAACCTAGTTAAGGGCACCAATATTTAGTATAGTGGTTACTCAGTTTCCCATTTAAAAATGATAGGTACGTGGGCAATTAAAACACTCGTTAGAGATACACCATCATGCCTGTATTCCCCGAAGGGTTAGGCAGAGGTGTACCAATGTACACCCACAGTTCGCCGGTATATTTAGGCCATGTAATAGGTGGCGAGCCTATTGCCATCGCTATCGCCATCGCTATAGCCATTTTACTCATTAGAGATTTAAAAGCATTACTATTTAAGACCTTTCTAAGGGTCGTTTTTATTTTGCCCTTTGTTCATCGAAGTTCCAAGTCCAATACTAGTTATAAAATTTCTTGAAAGTGATTTATTCAGTTTTTGTTTTTTAAGATCTGCAATTCCATTCTTTAGAAATATTTCACGGCGAATTTAAATGAACATAGCTTGAGGTGAGCGGTCAATCCCTAGAATTACAATACATGAGACTATATTATTAATGTCTAATTTTTAATAGGGTTTAGTTTATTGTTTTCAATTTCTTGTTTATGTTTTTTAGTATTAGTTTGTAGTAGATAAGTCTTAGATTTAATTATTGTTTTTGCTAGGAACCACTCTATTATTTTGGGGTCAACCTGTAAGATAGTGTGTGTTAGTTAAATAAATAAATTTAGATAACCTACGTATTAGTTGGTAGATCACCTCAAACTCACTTTACCTAAATTCACTGAGCAAAATTTTTACTAAATCAACGGGCTGATTTTTTATGTTTTCGAAGTGTATTGTTATAAATAACACTTAGGTACTGCAATGCTTTTGTATTGAATTACAATAGATGCGTTGAACCAGATAAACTCAGAGGGTTGAATATATTTAAATAAACGTGCCATATTTCTTCGTCTCTTCTGTGGGCAAAATTCCAAGGGGAATGTTTGGTGAACAATCTAAACGGTGCAAGGCGTATCTTTTGTATTGGTAATAAATAAATCTGGTCCTTTTAAAAACTTGGTTAACAAAAGACCACTTGGGATAAGAATTTGCTTGTTTTCAGGATTCTTGGCCAAAAGGTGCCAAACGGAACCCAATTACTAAGATTTCGCTAACTGTTCGTCCATTTGTTCATTCAATACTCAATACTCAATACTTTATTGCATTCCATAATGTATACAAGGCTGGTAGGTAAATTATAAAGAAACAATTATGGACCCTGTCGGGCACTGCAAGTTAGTTTTTAGAGGACTGCTACAAAGCTATATGTTTTGAACTGTAATAAGTAGACAGTTCAAATTTCGCAGAGTGTGCGTTACTATATGGTAGCTATACTAACCAATAATAAAAATAAAATAAAGTTAAACATTAAAGGGGTCTTTTTTAATTTTTTACTTTACCATTCAAGAAACTTGTTTGTTTTTATTGTATGTAGTGGTAAATATTGCACAGTGATACGTAACTCTTTGTATTTAAATCCAACTCGCACTTCGTCCAGTTAATTTTTACAAATTATATTTTTAAATCAGTCGATATTTTTAATTTATTTATTTGTCAATTACACCCGTAATATCATCACCTTTCTCTTCCTTTTCTATACAATCTGCTAGAAACGCATTCAGCTATTATCAGCATCTTAAAGATCTATCGCGCTATGCAGTGACCACTACCACCACATAACGGCTCAGTTTATCGCTGGTGAGACTCAGCCATTACTTCTGGAATGTAACCGTATCGCTGATTCATTGCTACGATTTTATGTGTACTGCTAGTCGTTCATTAGGTTTTAAATGCTGCAGTCGGTCTGGAGTATTGCCATAATGAATACCTAGCTAAACTTGGCGAGGGATTAGTATTGTAGCTGCTTCTGCCTCTGCTGCGGTTAGCATTTATTTTTGTGTGTGCATTTTTTTGTAAGAACGCCGAATAGTTAAACTGACTTAAAATGTACCTACTGGCTGTTTTCGGACACTTTTTTTTAAACATGGTAAACCATCAAATGACTTTTTTCGCTCTAGGCGGCGCGGGAAGGAGTGTCATGTTTCCAGAACCTGAAATATGAAAAAAAATAACAGTAGTTCCTTGCTACTATTATGCACTGCAATGCGATCAAAATATATTTATATAACTAAATGTAAATAGATAATTAGGTTTAATTGTTTATTTGTCTGTTTAATACAATCTCTTAAAGTACTGATCCAATTACAAAAGAATACGAAAAATACATACCTACGTATAGTATACTAATAGGACTTAAATTTCAGATGATAGTACTTTTTACATAACTAAAGTTAATTTAATTAAAGTCCTCAATGATTCATCAATTGTTATAGACAAAAACATATTTTGGTCATTCAAGTCCATAAACAAAATACTTGCTCCTTCAAAACTACTTCGACAAAAGTCCGACTCCATATTTCAACAATCTAATAATAGGAAATCCATTAAAGTTTCTGCAACTTCAACATAAAATTGTATTGTAAAGAGTGGAACTTTCAGCGATAAAGTCGCTCAATAAACTTCCATTAGAAGTCGTTGAGGAGGTCGACTCTGGTGCCACACTTATCCGTGTCAATGGGGGAGATGTTTGCATTCCAGGTGCGGGTTTAAGGTATGAGTGATGAGCGTTTTGGTAACGGGTGTAAGAAAATGTGTAACGTAACTGGGTGGTGGTGCTAAAGCCTTTGGTATTGCAGATGTCTACAGGTAGCGGTGACCACTTAACATCAGGTGGGCCGTGGGATTGTTTGCCAACCAATGGCATAAAAAAAGCTGGTTCATCGTCATCATATCACCAAAACGAAGTCCACTGCTAGGCATAGGTTTCGTCTAAATACAGCCTCAGAACCTGGTTAAGTGACAATAATAAAAAAAATACTTATCATAATGTGTTAATCGAAGTAACTCACTCAACTTTATTTAAAACACTTAACCATTAAATAAATAAATCTTGTGGTCGTCCTGAGGTGCATTTACACAGTGCATATCTATACAGAAATAAGTCTTCGGTTGGTGTCTTATTTCATCTAAAGTGATCTACGGTGCTTTTGAAACTTGGCTTTGGCTCCTGGTATGACTTTCAAGGGGCTGGGAACTTAGGAGTCAAAAAAAAAATGATACGTGTCTGCCATTGTCTTCATGCAGGGCAAAATCATATACAGAGAAGCAATGAAAAAAAAAACGCAAATATCCACTTTAGTATCTAAAACCATTTTTTTTTGTACCCAACTCCACACTCTACCTATCACATAGCCTTATCTAGTTGAGAAAGATAAAACAAAACCCGCATAATCCCAACCTGTTGCTGCGTCAAAACTTCTTGACACAAACTTCCTCAACTGTCAAACGGTATTCCCGCTACAGCTTATCGCTTGCAAACTTTTGAAACAGGAGATGAAATAAGTTCGACGTCAGCAGCCAGCGAGATGAGATGATAGGATCCCCGATAACGATCGATAGTTGTTCTATAGTACCTACTGTGTTAGACTAACAAATTATTTAAGCAAGACTAAGCATCTCCCCACACAACCGAGAATCGGACCGATTATCGGACCGATTTTTGACAGTTTCTTCTCGCCGACGAAAAAATCTGTCAAATATCGGCCCGATAATCGGTCCGATTCTCGATCGTGTGGACAGACCCTTATTTGGTTTAGAGTTTATAAAATGACTAGCTGTTGCCCGTGACTTCGTTCGCATTAACTATTTCATTCGTTTTAATTTTGTAACCTACTTGTTTTATTAAAATAAATAATTTTTCTAAAATAAAAGTAGAAAGTTACTCCTTATAATATTAGCTAATTGCGATTGAAAGTCCCGTCAGAATCGCTCCAGCCGTTTCGGCCGAAATTAGCCGAAACATACAGACAGACAGAAAGACAAAAATATTAAAAAATATTATTTTGATGTAGGTAAGTACCGTATATACTTTCACGTGGTTTTGGCAAAAACGCTGTTAATTTAAAATTACAAACAGACACTTCTATTTTATTTATTTGAATAAATAAATCCATGATTTAAAAATGGAATTTCGAACTACAACTATTTGGAACGTAGTAAAACTAGAACTGTGTAGTCACATATATTGGCAAATACATGAGAAGAGTACTTATATAGCGTGTATTTACTATATTGGCAAGTGCAAGGGGAAGTGTGCTTATACAGGGTGTAATTTTTGAACGGACATTTCAAAACTGAAACTATTTGGAACGCTGTAAAACTAAAACTGTAAAGTTACATGTTAAGTGGCCCTGACTGCTAAGCCGGAGGTCGTGGGTTCGATTCCCACCCAGGACAGACTTTGTGTGATGAGCATGATTGTTTGTTCTGTGTCTGGGTGTGATTTATCTATGATATGTATGTATTTATAAATTATATAAGTATGTATATCAGTTGTCTGGTTACCATAACACAAGCTCTCCTTAGCTTGGGATCAGATAGCCGTGTGTGAGTTGTCCCAAGATATTTATTTATTTATTTATTTATTATTTACATATTATATTGGCAAGTTCTAGAAAAGAGTGTTAAGCAGGGTGCAGGGTGTAGTTTTTAATCTGTTATTTAAAACTGAAGCTATTTGGAAGACAGTAAAACTAGAACTGTATAGTTACTTAAATACAGTATTATGTTTTAGTGCCTAAATGAGTAAAAAAGCATCAACCTAATTTAAGTGCCAAACACACATAAGACAGCTGCGGGTCAGCCGCGTGTTAGGTCGATAAAATAGGGGGGGGGGGGGGGGGGATAATTATCATCAAATGACCTCTTCCGCCGAGGGAGTGTCAGACTTTTACTGACTAACACCTATCCATGTTCCTTCTTGTGCCCTTTGCGTTCCGGGGGCGCGGTATCTCTTTCGAACAAGCCGTAGCCTCGGCCCCTCCGAATAATTTGCTGACATCTCTTTGAGGCGCGCGTGGAACACGAACGCGCCGTCGACACGGTAAACGGCGGGTCTACTAACCAATATTTATAAAGACAACGCTCCCAACACCACGCACATCTTTTAGCCGACCCTCACACGACCCGCACTCGTCTTAAGTATTTCTTACGCTTCAACCAATCACTTTAAATGTTTTTTTTCTGTAATAAAACACGACTATAGAGCCAAGTTAGGTATATCAACAAATGTAACAATATTTCTACATGGCTGCGTTACCTATTGTGTTTAATTCGCAACCGTGAAGATAAGCTTGTTTTCTATGTCGCTTGAAGTCAAGGAAAAGCGGATTGTATTGTATTAAGTACAGATTTCAAGGAAATGTTGTGATGACTCACTGTAATCCACCACGTACCACGCTTGTTTAGGACGGATTGACGATTTCAGACTCACGTTAATTACTAGCTATATAGGGTGGAATTTTATAATGCTACCTGAAGGGAAAGTACTCTAAATACTTAAGTTAGCAAATTTTACTCAAAGGAAACATTCCTTTATTTTTAAAAAGAAACAAAACTGCATTTATAGAATGTTGAAAATACGCTTGCCACACCCGGGAATCGAAGCGACTAAAATCCGAAAAAATAGCACCTGTATTTTTATGGCACTAATCTATAGGGTCAATCGTAAGGATCAAATCTCTGCAACAAGTTATTTTTGAAAAATACAAAGCTTGATTCAATATTATGTTTTTTTTTTGTCCTGTAGCTAATTGCCGCCAAAAATTGCCTTTTAATGATGTAATAGTCAAATAAATGATTTGACTTTGACTTATGTTACCCTACATAATATATCAGCATTCACGCTAAAAAATTCGCAGGCATAAGCGAGTCCCTATAAATTTCTAGATTCATTTCGAGCTTCATCGTCATAGATTAAACCGGATTACGCTCATTTAGTGTCGCCTTTAGGACCAACCGCATTTCCCCTGACAGAGAGACTCAGCAGTTACGTAACTACGTGCCGCAAAAGGCAAAGGGATTATGTTAAGAGAATGGTTAAAAGGTCCTATGTCACACAATTCGTTATGAATTTATATTTTTTTTGCCTTTGTTAGAAAATTATTGGATGTATCTTGTTTAGGTGGTCCGTAACACTGCGAGTTAATGAGCACACCACCATGCCTGTATTCCCCGAAGGGTTAGGCAGAGGTATATCAATGTTCACCCACAGTTCGCCGGTACGTTTAGGTCCCATGTAATAGGATTCGAGCTTATTCCCATTAACCGGGCACAAATCCTAACTCCGAGCTGCTACTGAGAATTTCATAAAAAACCCAATAACACTTGACTCGACATGGGAATCGCACCCAAGACCTCTAGCGCAGCAGTCGCGCTTAGTACCACTAGGCTAACGAGGCATAGATTAAATCGCATTAAGCAAAAGGCAAAGGGATTTATGTTTAGAGAACGGTTAGAAGGTCGTATGTCCAGGTGTTCCGGGAAAGATTGTTGTGCGTTTATAATGTGTTAATGTGTGGAATCATTCCTTTTTTGTTTCAGTTTCTAATTCGTAATTTATACAGTATTGGTTGGCGATTGACTGCTGCGTTTTGGGTCAAGTTGTTTGTGTATGTAACTCACACACAAAAAATTGTCCCATCCTGGTTTTTCCAGTAACGCACCCACGTTACTGAAAAAACCAGTGCGGGTTACAGGATAAATTCCTAGTGTAAGCAACTTTTTTTTGTCTAAGGCTGGTTTTAGTGTCATGCGTACCGTCAGTACGTATCGCTCCACGTAGACATATCTATACAAGCTTAAACGCTGCGTCCGCGCGGACGATCATCTGTACGGGCCCCTCTGTATTACTCTAAAACGCTCCCTGAAGCTTGTATAGATAATGTCTACGCGGAGCGATCCGTATTGACGTTACGCATGACACTAAAACCAGCCTTAATATCTTAAAAAATGAAGAGTTAAATGTCTTCCTTTCTTTAAAGTCTACAAATATTTAGTCTCAATAATTATAACTATTAATACATAATTTAGAACTTAATGTAAATTATTAAGAATGGTTCAAATTTTATTGTTAAATTTTAGTTTTAAGTTAATACCTACTGCTGCTGCTGCTACTGTTGCTGTGCCCTACCAGGGTCCATAATTGTACTTTAGCTATAAGCCTATCGTAACATCTTTATGCACATTATGGAATGCAAATAAACTGATATGAATATGAATACTTTTCATCACCAAACACATTTTTATGGCTTACAGGATGTAATTGTTTTATGTGCGTGTGGTGTGGGTGATCTTTTTTTAAAGTTCATCCAATGAGTTTAAAAAAAAGGTATGTGTTTGTAAAAAAATGTAGAAACGTAGTGGTAAAATAAAAAAATTGTAGAACCTGAACTAACAAAGTTAAGGCGAAAAACAAGATCACTCAATCTGCCACTTTGAAGAAAATGCCCTATCACGTATCTCAATATATACCAGTATTGTGGTTTTAATTTATATCTCAAATATTTGTATAAAAAATGTAAAAGCTATTAACAATATTATTCGTTTCATTGGAATGTCCGGTTGCAAAGTTTGAACGCTTTATTTGGATCACTCAATCGACACACGTGCCCGTGTGAGTGATCTTTGAATGGCGGCCTTACACTAAATAACTACGTAATATTTCTTTTGGATATTATACCTAAGCTCGAAAGAAAATGTGTACAACATAAATCATACCTAAATACCTATTAATTCAAGAGCTAACGTAAATTGAAAATTTGTAAAACTGCCGATCTGAGTGATCCAGTTTTTGGCCTGTAAGTTCAAAATCAAAACTCGTAGACAAACGGAGCTTACACACGAAAACGTATTTTTTTTCTACAAATATTTGACATGTCTTCGGCTTTTCCAAGTACTGTACTTTAAAAGATATCGCAATTTTTAGATTTCTCAAGGAAAAAATTTTTAGGGTGTCCATACATTTGCTACAATTATGGCGACCTGTCATAAACTAGTACCTGGAGAGACGCCTATAGCATGACCTACATGTACGACGGAAAGTACTTGTACCATTATAGTCTGGGAGCCGACGCACGCTTCGGTTGTCACCATTGTGGATTGTATCAACAGCACATTTTTTCAAAATTTTCCCAGAGCGAGTGCCCAGAGGGGCACTCGCCTAGCTACGACAGTACAGCAATGGAAAACCAATTGAGACTTCAAAAAGTATTTCTTAATTATTGAAATAGAAACAGATATATGAATTTAATATTGATTTCTCGTGAGTTAGGTTTGGTCACTTCAGCTTCTCTTCGCCAATTTTCGCAGAAAGATGGCTGGTCAGAAAATATTGAGTCTGTTGGAGCTCGTTGACCAGTGCAGCTTTTTAATATTTTTGAGCGCTTTTTTAAATTGGTAAATCTTAATCTTTCTTCTTTAATTAATTCTTTACTTTTTGAAGTCTCAATTGGTTTTCCATTGCTGTACTGTCGTAGCTAGGCGAGTGCCCCTCTGGGCACTCGCTTTGGGAACATTTTGAAAAAATGTGCTGTTGATACAATCCACAACGGTGACAACCGAAGCGTGCGTCGGCTCCCAGACTATAATGGTACAAGTACTTTCCGTCGTACATGTAGGTCATGCTATAGGCGTCTCTCCAGGTACTAGTTTATGACAGGTCGCCATAATTGCAGCAAATGTATGGACACCCTACAAATTTTTTCCTTGAGAAATCTAAAAATTGCGATATCTTTTAAAGTACAGTACTTGGAAAAGCCGAAGACATGTCAAATATTTGTAGAAAAAAAATACGTTTTCGTGTGTAAGCTCCGTTTGTCTAAGAGTTTTGATTTTGAACTTACAGGCCAAAAACTGGATCACTCAGATCGGCAGTTCTACGAATTTTCAATTTGCGTTAGCTCTTGAATTAATAGGTATTTAGGTATGATTTATGTTGTACACATTTTCTTTCGAGCTTAGGTATAATATCCAAAAGAAATATTACGTAGTTATTTAGTGTAAGGCCGCCATTCAAAGATCACTCACACGGGCACGTGTGTTGATTGAGTGATCCAAATAAAGCGTTCAAACTTTGCAACCGGACATTCCAATGAAACGAATAATATTGTTAATAGCTTTTACATTTTTTATACAAATATTTGAGATATAAATTAAAACCACAATACTGGTATATACTGAGATACGTGATAGGGCATTTTCTTCAAAGTGGCAGATTGAGTGATCTTGTTTTTCGCCATAACTTTGTTAGTTCAGGTTCTACAATTTTTTTATTTTACCACTACGTTTCTACATTTTTTTTACAAGCACATACCTTTTTTTTAAACTCATTGGATGAACTTTAAAAAAAGATCACCCACACCACACGCACATATTGTTTTGGGTCTAATTTATTTGTGTATATTTTTCACCACACATTTTTTTTTGTAAAATTCTCTTTTTATAAGGTCTTTTAACATTGATCGTAAAACATCACACTATTTATAAATACGAAAATAACTGTCTATCTGTGTGTATGTTATCTCATCACGACAAAACCATGGCAACGATAACAATGATGTAGTTTAGAATAAGAACAGGCTACTTAGTAACCCGCGACTTCGCATAAGTCTGCTACATTAAGAATATCTGTAATTTGAAAATCGTGATTACATGAGCAACGTTAACCACAAATATATTGCATATTGTCATCGCATAGTATTACATATGGATCATCATGCAATACCAATATGTAGTAACTTACAATTGTGTCATAACAGGCTAACCCGAGCCGTAGGCCTCCTTCGAACGCGCGGGAGCCATAAACGAGGTAAGTTCGATGCATTTTAAATTTGAAAACACCGGTTTCGCAATTAGTTTGAATACTTTTGTTCATATTTGATGGAATTTTGCTTGTCGTATTAAATTGGCATCTTCATAAACACTCACGGTTTCTATGGAGAATAACGTTCTTTGGAACTTAATGTTTGGAAAGAGCAACTAGCGTCAATTTTGTGACTCACTGAATCCTCGATTATTTAAAACTGCCAGCGAATGGATTTGCGTGTTGTTTATAATATATTTTATTTATTTATTTAATTAGCAAAAAATATTTGATTCGATTTAATTTGAACCAAATTATGGTACAGTCAGCAACAAAAGTCGATTAACATTTTAGATTTTTTAATCCTAATTATTGAGCACAATATCAAAGGAAATACATGGATGGTGGATGTAAAATAAAGATAAAATAAACCCTGGCCTGAAATACTAAAAAAATATAGTATATTGTGTTATTTCGTATCTATTTCAATGGTTTCCAAAATTAACAGTGTTAACCGACTTTTGTTGCTGACCGTACATCCCTATCAATTCAAAGTTTGCCTTTAGGGCGGGGGAAGTTATTTGATGATTTCCCGTCTATAAAAAAAAAAAAAAAAAGCTATTTTTTTATATCAGCGTGCTCCTGTTAGGCATGGCGGTAGGAACCTCATTATAGTATCTATCTATCCAGTCCATTTCATGCCTCCATCGCTTTCATACTCTGCAAACTACCCCAAAACCGGTAAATATTTGCGAAAATAGGCAAGAAAATGCGGCGATAAGGCTTGTACAGGCGAACAAACTATTAGGTACAATGGCTAATATATTTATCTTTCTCCTACAAGGCTAATATTTATTTTTATTGTGTGCTTAATAACCTTTAGTGCCGCAATTTCGTGATGGTCTAGTGGTTAAGGCGCGTCCCGTGCTAGACGCAGCGTTAGCCGTTTTTTGTGCTCTTTTTTGGAGCTACCTACTCTTTATCCAAAAGAAATACAATCTATAAAAATAAATAAATTTCTACATAGTTTTGACTCCAAAATGGTAGATTTCTTTTTTAATAAGAGGTATTATGTTTTATTCATCTCCCTAAAAACGAAACCACAAAAATGAGAAATATTTATTGATAACATGCATCTTCTAGTAAAGTAACTATTATTTTGATTTGCTACTTACACTAATGGATAGGCAATTTAATAATGAACATACTTACACAATTTTTTTGTAAGACCAAAATTTGTTTTTATTAAGAGTTTATTATAACTGCCCCGTTGGTGTCGTGGTCGCAAGTGCAACTGCTGTGCAAGGGGTCGGGTTCGATTCCCAGGTCGAGCAAAAAGTGTTATTGGGTTTTTCTAAGAAATTCTCAGTAGCAGCTCGGAGTTTGAATTTGTGCCCGGTTAATGGTAGGCTCGCCCCCTATTACATGGGACCTAAATATACCGGCGAACTGTGGGTGTACATTGGTACACCTCTGCCTAACCCTTCAGGGAATACAGGCGTGATGGTATTTTTTTATTATTTTTTTTATTATAAAATTCAAGCGTATTTGCTACCGTACTTTGCGGCGAAGAGGGAACGAATGCTTAAGGTTATTTGGTCAAGGTACGACCTTAAGGCGGGTTCGGTACCGGGAAGGTACCAATATGACTTTTTTAATTGATATGTACTTTCTCAGTTTGAGAAAGATTTTTCTCAAACTGAGAAAGTACCGGTAAGTAAAGAAACCTTAGGACCTTAAGGACTTATACATTAACTAAAAAAAAAACAAAAAAAAGGTGAACAGTTTCTTTGTTGGTTTGAATGCGCGAATCTCAGGAGTTATTAGTATTATTCGTTTATTAATTTTTACGATAGCGTTATCCTATTAAACCCACTGTTATACTAAGAACGTCATTGAGAATTTTTGTTTCATCTTTTCAACTTATTTTCAGTATATGCACTAGAGTCCCATTAATAAATTATTCTAAGTTTATACTCAAAGTGCCCTCTGCCTCTTTAAGCTCTCAAATGTATGAATTTCAGATAGCTTTTGCGCTTTTGCAGTCTTTTAGGAATAGAAGTGAACTGAAAATAAGGTGGATTTTTGGATGCTGTTTCTTTTAAAACTTTCTCTTTAGTAAAGTGCTGATTCTCTCAAGAGATGCTTACATACATACATATATCTTACTATACTATTATAAATGCGAAAGTTCGGATAGATGTACATACATAAATTCACGATATTTTCCTATGGGGGTAGACAGAAACTACAGAACGCCACCTCTTACGATCCTTACATACTCCTTTCGCCTCGTCCACGTTCATACTGATCATTCAAGCACGTCGGCTACGAGTACTGCGCACCCGACCTTTCTGAAGAACCTCACCAATAAGGTCAGGGTAGGTAATAACGTATATTATTATTACAAGAAGCAGCGTCACTTATATTTACGGTTAGTGAACTAATGAGTTTAGAACCATGCTTAATTACTGTTGTATAAATTATCATTTTGTCTCTGTCACCTTCTAACAATGTGACAGGGACGCAATCATATTCTAAACACATTTAGCTACATATGTTTAGTAAGTTTGGTGAAAGTGGGCCTAAATCTGTAGATACAAATAAAAATAATTGGAACGACAGCCTATCTGACTTCCACAACCCAGTTACTGGGCAACACAATACCTCTTGGTTAGACTGGGTGTCAGACTTCCTGGCTTCTGATTATCCGTAAAGACTGTCAAAACTCCAAGTATGAAAGTCGGGTCCAACGGCTTTACGTGCTTTCTGAGGTACGAGGGAACGAGAAAGTCTTATGTATGTAATTATAAATATTATAATTAAAATAAAGAAAGAAGCCAAATTACATTCATTTATCTAAGTAAAACAATTTCCCAAAAACAAAAATAATGACCAACATCATCAAATTAAAACAAAAAACAGAATCCCGAAAAATGAGCGGTAAATTACGCATTCTATATTTAAAACTCCAACAAATCATATTCCAAGATGGCGGCATGCGACAAGCTGTCACCCTAGATTGCGAATATTTCATTTAAGACCGACTCCATTATAAGGCTGCAGCGAAGACATAATAAATCTTTGTAACTTATTATTATTTACTTGTAATTTCAGTAAAACAAGGAAAATAAATTAAAAATAACTCACTAGACTATAATTAACATCATTCAAGATCAAAGGCTTTATACAATTTTACTACATTGTATACTCTTCGTCAGGTCAAAATGGCCTGCATAACTAACAGTAGGTAACTAATATAACGATCCGTTATTTTTATAGGAATCGAGCTAATTCACAATCTTGTAAAATGTCATCACAATATCAATCAGAACTATGAATTTCCAAAAACACTAAAATGAAAAAACGGTCTAAATTAAACATGGTTGTGGGGGATGCCTACAGTTGGAGGTCAAATGAAAGCTTGATAACGTTGAAAGGCACTTGCCGTATTTATTGTTGTCTATTTAAATATAAACTGTCACTATACGACGATTAGCTACACGTTATTCGTTCTTGAGGCTTCCAGTGACCCCCCAGTTTTTCTTATGTTGCAGGTCCCCACTTTACTTCAGGGGCTCAGTTCGTGAGCGTTCAGTTCTCCGGATCTTCAAGTTGTTGTAGTCGCGCCGGCTTGCAAGTGATGAGTGCGCGTTCGGCTCTTCAAGTTGTTCTAGTCGCGCCGGCTTGCAAGTGATGAGTGCGATTAGTGAGCCGATCGGGCCTACTTATATACAATTTCTCTTAACAATTTCAATAAAAGTATTTCAAAGTACCCTCTAATTTTTTACTTCAGAAATATTTGTGAACCCGTATGTGGGTAGATCGACATTATTTACAAGTTAGCTATTCATACAAATTCATATTCTAAACAATCAACATAGGCATTATCTACAAGCTAGGTACTCATTACCTCTAACATAAATCTTATCTACTAATTAAGTACTCAAAACAATTAATACAACATTATCTATTAGTTAGGCCCTCATTGTCCCTAACATTCTCCCCCCGGCGTAGCACTGCGAGCCTCATCCCTTCGGTCCAGGACGATGAGCCTTCTTACAGGTCGCCTGTAAATTCCCCCGCGAGTCCGCACGTCCGCAATCCGTACCACCCCGTCCGGGCCTGGTGCCGCGCGCACGATTTGGCCCCGCGGCCACACGTTACGAGGCAATAAGCCGTCGGCGATAATAACGACGTCACCCGTTCGTATTTGTTCTGTTTTCTTCCTGACGTCGCCGCGCGGAGTTAGCGTTGGTAGGTATTCGTTCACCCACCTTGCCCAGAAGCGATCTGCTAATGCTTGCGCCGTCCGCCAGGCGCGCTTATCGCCTACGTCACAAGTTCCAGTGACCGGCAATCCTACTGCTGACCCCAGTAGGAAATGGTTCGGTGTTAATGCTTCGTCGTCGTCGGGGCTCACTGATACGTGAGTTAACGGTCGCGAGTTTATTGTGTACTCGGCTTCCGTCATAACTGTGTTCAAGACTTCTTCCCGCGGCGCACGTTCCTTTAGTACGACCGCGAGAGCGCTTTTGACGCTTCTTATTAATCTTTCCCAGGCGCCTCCCTGATTTGGCGCTCCGGGCGCAATGAAACGCCATTCCATTCCTTTTGTTAACGCGAAGTCCTTTAGTTCATGTGACCACTCTTCGTATGCTTTACGTAACTCTACGTCAGCGCCGCGGAAGTTCGTGCCGTTATCGGACATTATTGTTTTAGGCCACCCGCGGCGCGAAGCCATTCTACGGATAGCCATTATCGCCGAGTCTGTACTTAACCCGGCTAACATTTCAATATGCACCGCTCTGGTGACGAGACAGGTAAATAACAATCCCCATCGTTTCTCTCTGCGCCTTCCAATTGCTACCATCATGGGCCCAAAACAGTCTACTCCGCATCGTGTAAAGGGCCGTGAGTAGGCGTCGAGTCGCTCGAGCGGTAGGTCTCCTTTGACTGGCGTCGGTGCCGCAGCTCTGCTTAGTTTGCACGTCACACATTTGTTCAATATCATGCGCACTGTAGTTCGTAGCTGTAGTATCCAATAGCGTTGACGTATGTTATTTACAACGTGCTCGCGACCGGCATGTCCGTTCGTGACATGTTCGTGCCGTATAAGTAAACGTGCAAGTGGATGTTTACCGCACAATAAAGGCGGTCTTTTTCTGTGGTCGGGCACGTTCGCGGCGTTAATGCGCCCGTTTAAACGTAGGATTCGATCGGTTTCATATACCGGGTCGAGCTTGATCAGCCTACTAGATCGTTCCAGGTCCTTTCCCGATGCGAGTCGTTCTACTTCTTGTGGAAAGCTGACGCGCTGCGCTTCACGAATAAGCGTTAGTTCGGCTTCTTCGATGTGTTTTAGTTCTAAGGTAGTAGCGCGTTTCCTACACTTGTCTATAAATAAGTGTACATAAGCTGTAGCGCGCAACATTCTTTTATATGATGAAAAACGTGTCATATCGACCACGCTCTCACTGGCCGCTATTACATGGGCCGACATCTCTGTTCCTTCGTCGTTACATGGATGCGTTTCTATCGGCCAGGCTTCCTCTGGTTCCTTGAGGAACGCGGGGCCAGTAAACCATCGGTCGTTCTGAGAGAGGCGCGTTCTGTAGCCTCTGGTTGCATCGTCTGCTACGTTGTGCGCGGTCGGCACCCAGCGCCATCGTTCAGCGGGGGTGAGTTCGGCTATCTCGCTCAGCCGGTGCGCAACGTAGGGCGTGTATCTTGCAGAGTCGTTTCGTATCCAATGCAACGCGGTCTTAGAATCACTCCAGTAGGTTACTTCGGTCGTCCATCTATGCTCCATAGATCGAAGCCTCCTTACCGCCATATCGTAATCAGGCGGCAAGCGAGTGTCCTTCGTCCGCCAAGGCAATTTAACTTCAAAGCGACCATTTACGAGTCGCGCCGTATTACATAATACTTCCTTCGCGCGCTCGTCTTCCTGCACGGGTTTGCAATCCCTCGTTATTCCTAGTGCGTCGATTGCAAAATGTGCCTTAATTAGTTCATCCAGTTCGTGGTAGGTTCGCGCGCTTCGCTCCGGCGCACTTACATGGAGCACAGTGGTGCCCTCCTCTGGATTTTCTTTGGCCACTATCGTTCGTGGCACCGTACCGTGTACTACCCATCCCAACTGAGTTAGCGACGCGGCCGGTTCGTTCTTTTCTCCGATCTGGAGATTTCGCGATACTATTAAGTGCAAATTGTCTGCACCTATAAGTACGCGCGGTCTTGCATTTGCATAGCAGACCTCGTTCTGTGGCAATTGCTTCAAGTGTTCATAGTTCAAACAACTTGGTGCGATCGTTTGACTGGTGATGTTGAGACGTTTGACGGTTCGCGCCTTTATGGAATGTGGGTCAGTTCGTGTTCCCCATATTTCCAAATCTACGCTCTCACTCTCGGGTTCTTCCTGCGTGGCCGTCAGGCCGTTCAGTCGCAGGGCGCGTTTCGATCCACGCGCGTTCACGGCTCTAGCGGTTTCCTCGTCGATCAGAGTAATCGTAGAGCCCTCATCGAGTAGAGCGTACGTGTCAACTTTCAGTCCGTCCGGTCCTTTGATCGTGACCGGGCACACCTTTAATAATACCGCGCCTGTTGACGTCACTGTGTGAGCCGACGCGTCGACCGCTTTTTCTTTTTCAGTGCTTTCCTTAGCGGTCGTAGAGGTTCGCTCTATGGTGTGCAACAGTTTGTGATGTGGGTGGCGACACTCGTCCATTCCACATCTCTTCGCCTTACAACTGGCTCGGTGATGACGGTTGTTAAGACAACGAAAGCATACACGCGCTTCCTTGGCCCATGCCCATCGTTCAGGTACGGTCATCGCTTCCAGCTTCTTGCATTCGTTCGTCGCATGTTCGAGTCCGCAGCATAAACATACTTTGTTTTCTGTAGCTGTGTATGTGGCGCCATCTCGCCTCCGCTCGTTCTGGCGGCGCGCCGGCACGTTGCTCGCTTTGGTCGCTATCGTGCCCCGTGTCGGCTCTTTATTTGCGTTGTTCGTAGTAGAGTAAGCGTAGCGCACGGCGCGGTCTGCCTCTCCCATGAGGAAGCGAGACAGGGTTGCGATTTCGGGTTCACTCGCGCTTCCGAATTGATCGGCGTAGTCACACCATCTTGTTCTAATGTGTGGACTCAGTTTTTCTACTACTTGGCGGGCCAGCATAGGGTTCCGCAGGTACCCTCTCTCGTCTATGCTTGACAATACACAGACTATGTTCTGTAGTTTTATTGCGAACGCGTTCAAGTCGCTAGCTGATCCCGCGGGGCGCTGTAACTTTCTTATGTCGTCTAGCGCTTTGTCGATAATGATCTCAGGGCGACCGTAACATTGTTCTAATGTTTGTAGAATGATCGCGGGATCTGTAGCGGTATATAGAAGGGCGGCGACTGTTTCACGCGCTTCTCCCTTCAGACATATTCTAAGTCGCGCTAGATTCTCGGCCGGTGAGAATCCGTACAAACGCGTCGAGTCCCTCATCGCTGATCTGAATAGCAGCCATTCATTCGGCGCGCCGCTGAAGTAAGGCAGTTCTTGCGCTTGTCTGGGCGGCGGGCGGCGCTGGGCCATTCGCTCTATGGCTTCAGCTAGTCTGTCTATTCCCCTATCTCTTGATCGCGGCGGGGTGGGTGACCGTGCTCGTCCTGGAGTTTCTATGGTGACTCCTTTCGGCCCCTCCTGCGGCGCAAATTGGTAGAAAGAATGCTGCGACGTTTGTCTTGCTAATCCTCCTGGAGGCCCGCGCTCGGTACGCTCCCCCCGTGGTTCGCACAGGGCCGATGCGCGGACAGCCGATGACCTGTCCTGTTCCGTGGTCGTTGGAGGTAGCTCGCCTCCTCTAATCTGGGCATTCTTTAACCAATCAGTGACTCTATGTTCCACTTCAGACGCTTCGCGTGCAGTGACGCTTCCTTGGCCAGTTTCTTCATGAATCGTGGCAATGTCCAAAGCTAGTCGCTTCTTCACGAGGTCTGCTTCGATCTGCAGTTCTCTCTTTTGAATTTCGGCTAGGCGCTCCTGGGCATCGAACTCAGCTTGCTTGATTCTGGCAATAACGCTAACAGTTGATCCGTGCGATCGTTTGGTTTCCGCTCTGGATCTTCTTCCTTCCCTGCTTTGCTCAATGTTAGACGCGGTTGCAACGGCAGCGGCGGCGGTGTTCGTGGCGGCTCGTAACGTCGCCTTCGTTCTATCTGTATCCATCGTCGTTTGTGCGGGTAACGTGGGCGCGCGAGTGACCGGGTCGGGACGCGCACGTACGTTCGGGTCGGGGCGCGCGCGCGGCTTTGTTCCGGCGGGCACGGACGCGGATGCGGAAACGGACGCGGACGTGGACGCTTGTGCAGACGGTGACGCGGGGGGGTCTTCATATATCTTCCCTGCTTTCGCGTCGATCGCTGCTTGGCTCCTGGTCTGCGTCATCTTCGACATTTGACGTCCCTAACAGCCCTAACGGCCCTATCAGTCCTGTTGGAGGGCCCGCAGGTGGCCGGGATACGCTCCGCCAGGGATGGATGCGTGCAGGATCGGACGGGTTCAGGGATCTACCCAGCAGAGGGCAGTGTGTCCTACGGGGCGCTCGGGAACCGGTGGGAATATCCGGCTCCTTCAGCAGTGCCTACAGTCCGGCCCCCGCACCACACACAACCTTACCGGCGTAGAAGTGCGACTTCGGTTCGCGCCTCGAAAAAGGCACTCTTCATGAACCGGTGGTAATGCACAAAATTACCACACCGCCTTGAACGGCGTTAACTCCGATCCCCACCGTTTGACACCGTTAGGTGGCAGGGATACGGAGCCGCGGTCCACCCGCTTAGAAACAGGATAGAAATAACGTTTTATGACTCCGGACTTGCGTCTTGAGCAGCTGACTTGCGTCTTGAGCGGCTGACTTGCGTCTTGAGCGGCTGACTTGCGTCTTGAGCGGCTGACTTGCGTCTTGAGCGGCTGACTTGCGTCTTGAGCGGCTGACTTGCGTCTTGAGCGGCTGACTTGCGTCTTGAGCGGCTGACTTGCGTCTTGAGCGGCTGACTTGCGTCTTGAGCGGCTGACTTGCGTCTTGAGCGGCTGACTTGCGTCTTGATCCGGCTCGAAGGACCAACCAACTGACTTGCGGCTGACTTGCTTCTTGATCCGGCTCGAAGGACCAACCAACTGTGGGGGATGCCTACAGTTGGAGGTCAAATGAAAGCTTGATAACGTTGAAAGGCACTTGCCGTATTTATTGTTGTCTATTTAAATATAAACTGTCACTATACGACGATTAGCTACACGTTATTCGTTCTTGAGGCTTCCAGTGACCCCCCAGTTTTTCTTATGTTGCAGGTCCCCACTTTACTTCAGGGGCTCAGTTCGTGAGCGTTCAGTTCTCCGGATCTTCAAGTTGTTGTAGTCGCGCCGGCTTGCAAGTGATGAGTGCGCGTTCGGCTCTTCAAGTTGTTCTAGTCGCGCCGGCTTGCAAGTGATGAGTGCGATTAGTGAGCCGATCGGGCCTACTTATATACAATTTCTCTTAACAATTTCAATAAAAGTATTTCAAAGTACCCTCTAATTTTTTACTTCAGAAATATTTGTGAACCCGTATGTGGGTAGATCGACATTATTTACAAGTTAGCTATTCATACAAATTCATATTCTAAACAATCAACATAGGCATTATCTACAAGCTAGGTACTCATTACCTCTAACATAAATCTTATCTACTAATTAAGTACTCAAAACAATTAATACAACATTATCTATTAGTTAGGCCCTCATTGTCCCTAACAATGGTATTGAAATAATAAATAAGTATATAAAAAGATTTGGTACATTATTATAGACTTAAGTAATTAAGTTAAAATTCTATCTTGACTAACCATAGTATTGGTAAAGATTGAATGCTGAAGAATTTTTGTTTGAACGTGCTAATCTCAAGAACTCCTGATCAGTCTTGAATAACATCTTTTTGCGTTGGCCCGTTTATTTAGGAAAACCACAGGCTACATAACATCACACTGCGACCCATAGGAGCGAAGCAGTAACCAAAGACGTAACTTAAAGCGGGTGTAACCGCGAAGAAAAAATTAATAAATTTCTCCTATACTGATCGAATACAGCTGTGTGATTCTGTAAGACCTCGGTCTAAACTTCGAATCTGAATTCGCTGTGACTTTCTTGATTGGCATTTTAAAAACTCGGTTGATAATTCGAATTTACACTAGCGCCACTCTTGCGAGCGTGTCTGCGAGTTGAACTAAATTGACGGCGAAATTTTAACAGATAAAGTATGAGATCACGTAAGAAGTGGCATTCTATACGGCAATTCCACCGTCACTTCGACGCTCACTTCGCACTTCAAAGTGTCAAATAAATCAATGTCATTTTGAACCTTAAGCGAAGTGAGGGTGAATAGCGACGTGAGATGCGAGTTCATGTCTGAATTTTACAGAATCGACGTACTGTACCTATTTCAGTATTGAACCAAGCTTCATGTCTAACGTTCATTTGTTATTTCCAACTTATAACCTCACATTTATGACTACATTTTCCTCAAAGATTGCAATCTAGACCTACATATTTCATACAACTTCCATGACTTTGAACTAGATAAGAATGGAGAACTTAAGATTTGCTACGCACTGGCGCGATTCTTTGTAACTTTGCAACTGAAAGTCGCAGTGCGATAAGTCGAGACTATGTTTAATATCGAGTGTTATTGCGGCCATAGTAAGACAGTAAGAGTAAGAGAGTAATGGTGGTCCACACGATACAGACTTAACACAGACTTCTATTGAATTGTGTCTGTACAACAAATCAGTACAGACAAATGTCGGTGTACCAGAAAAGTCGGAAGTCTGCGTACATGTCTGTACGATTTTCGGAGCAAAACTCATGATTATTGAATTACTTAATTTATTAACTTACTTTATTTATTAAGTCTGAACTGATGAAAAGTCTGCACAGACATTTGGTAAAGACCTCTGAGTAAAATTTTTTACTCAGACTTTATAGGCTGTTCAGATATCTGTACATACAAAAGTCTGTATCGTGTGAACCCACCATAAGAGACGCCTATCCGTACATTTCGCCAATACACTCAGAACACTATTCAGACTTCAGAACAAGTGGAATTTCTTGCAGGAAAATGTAGACTTTTTCCCTTTGCTCGGCAGATCAGGTGTGAAAATTAATTTGTTGCTTTTTTAGCCATCTCTAATGGTAATAACGATATTTGTTGACCTAAAACAAGAGCAAAAGTTTTGACCAGCCCCTAAGGACGATACAGAAAGATTAAGAGCCAATTTTCACTTAGCGGAAAAGTATTAAAATTCTCCATAATATCTCTTTTCTTATGGTTTTCTTATAAAAAAAATCTTTTTGTCTGATACTCACTCCAGAATGGAAAATTCATGGTTTCAGTTTAAAGATAGATGTACCTTGCACCCGATGTCTTACGTGCCTCGGAAATCACATAAAGCTGCGGTCCCGGCTGTCGTTCATAGATCTTTGACAGTCGTTACGGATAGTCAGAAGCCGGGAAGTCAGACATCCAGTCTTACCAAAGAGGTATCGGTCGGTTAGACTGGAAACCGACGCAAAATAAACCATCACGCCTGTATTCCCCGAAGGGTTAAGCAGAGGTGTACCAATGCACACCCACAGTTCGCCGGTATATTTAGGTCCCATGTAATAGGGGGCGAGCCTATTGCCATTATCCGGGCACAAATCCAAACTCCGAGCTGCTACTGAGAATTCCATAGAAAAACCAAAAAAATAAATAAAAAAAAACACAAAATAAAAAAATTATAAAACTTGATTGTGGCAGCCTTTATTCTGCTGCAAGTTGAAAGATCAAAGGCGTTTCTATACAAATTGCAATTCTAATTCTCTTAACAATACCTTATACTCGTAGATCACAAGCCTTTGAAATGATAAGGAAGCATAATAGTTTGTTTTTAAATTGACGTAAGTGTATATTCCCACTACATCATCTGCCTAGCCTTTTCCCAACTATGTTGGGGTCGGCTTCCAGTCGAACCGGATGCAGCTAAATATCAGTATTTTACATGGAGCGACTGCCTATCAGACCTCCACAACCGAGTAATGGGTAATACGATACTCTTGGTAAGACTGGTTGTCAGACTTTCGGGCTTCTGACTAACAGTAACGACTGTCAAAGATCTACAAATGACAGCCGGGACCAACGGCTTTACGTGCTTTCCGAGGCACGGAGGAAACTCGCTATAGTAAATGGTCACCCATCCACAGACCAACCTCGGCAAGCGTGGCTTAACCCGGAAGATCGGTCTATGCGGCTGTAATTATTTAGCCACGAGCTCCTATTCCCACTACGTAAGACATAAAATAATATTAGGATATTTTGTTGTTCTTTTTTACTGCACCGTTGGTCTCGTGTTTGCAAGCGTGACTGCTTGGTCCAATTCCAGACGGTATTTTTGGGTTTTCACGTTAGGGACGAAAGCTTGAAGTTCGGAAGTTGGTGGTAAGAAACATCCGTGTCTCGAAAAGTACGTAATATCTTGCTCCTGCGCCTAATCTTTTGCTGGTTGAGTCAGGTTGCTGTCCTGTCGGGTTACAAGTTTAATGGAAGAGAGAGTGCTAACTTGTTTTTACGCACACACTTGTGCACTGCCTTCTATACATCAACTTTTTCTGTGCTGACAACAAAAATATGCGGTTTTTTTGACGCACATGCGTCGCCCACACTTAAAGGGTTAAGAATGGTCACCTTGACCGAAATTCAGTCAGAAGAATATTAGGTATTAATCCGTGCTAATATTATAAATGCGAAAGTAACTCTGTCTGTCTCTTCTTCACGCCTAAACCACTGAACCGATTTCAATGAAATTTGGTACAGATATAGTCTGGGACCCGAGAAAGGACATAGGATAGTTTTCATCCCGGAAATCCCCCGGGATCGGGAACTATTAATCCACGCGGACGAAGTCGCGGGCAAAAGCTAGTACTTCTATAAGAGTCACTGAACTGGGAGTGTCAACGTGTTTTACGCACACTTGTGTTCTATCTCACCACCTGTGCTAATTACCTATGTACTTTTCTTGTGTACATTGAGATTATTATATTAATGACCCAAAATTTGAACCCCACTAAGACCCTTATACTACTTAGGTACTGCTGCTCAATATTTCAAACTCTTTGATGTTCTCAATTGTCTATTGAAGAAGAAATTTTAATATCTCTGAGATATTTTGAAGATCCTTATTATTGAAGTGTCATTAAACATTTCCTTTACGTTCAATTCGTCCTTTAATAGTCTGTTTATTTCCAACTAATGCCATCGCTCATTTAAATACATAAATAATTTGCTATTCAGGTTTAGGCTTTAAATTGTGTGCGTTAGGATGTTTTTTGGAATGACAAGATAAAAAGGAGAAGACGCGCGGGCGGCGCGCTGCTGGCTAATTCAAATTTCAAGCTGACTCCGGGCCGTTGCTGTATCGAAATGGTGTTTAGGGAGAAATGGACTTTAGTTTGTCAGATTTACGACATATTATTTTGATTCCACTCTGTAACAATTGTAGAACTACAACTATTGTTGTTTATCATTTAGTGATGACGTGACAAATATCACGTAGGTACCTAGTACATGTCCTAGATACGTGACATTTCTATTCATAATGAGCGAGCTATAACAATAACAACAGCAACAAAACAACACCACTTACTATAACAATAGAGTTGAAAATTGCATAATCATTAAAAAAATAATTGAAGTATACTTTTTTATTTAATGTCATGTTAAATAATAATTATTAACATTTTTATATCAGAAGAGACAAGGCCTCTTCGCACATGGAGAAGACTCAAGCCAAGCCAACCCTTGGCCAAGCATTGACCAAGCCTGCTCAAGGTAGATTGTCGTTTTCAGACTTATATATTATGTATTTAACGACACCACATACCTTCCTATAAATAAACTCGCTCGACACGTAAATAGAGAAATACATTAATAACTAAAAATAAACTTAGTGGCTATGCAAATAGGGTAGTTTTTAATCGACATCGTTAAAAATAAAATAGTAACCGTATGTTAGCTATAAAATAATTCTCATGTGTTTCCTTGAGAATAAGGTACTGACACATTGAAGTAGATCAGCAGTATGAATTGCTCTGAAAAAGTCTTCTCGTTGAATTTAGAAAGAGGGATAGAGAGAGAGAGAGAGAGAGAGGTGAGCTGTCTGTAGCGTTACAAAACTAAAATTTAAACTACATCAACTTTTCTAAATAACATAGTTTAGTTTGGAGTCGCATTGTTATTGGGTTTTTCCATTAGGAATTCCTCAGTAACAGCCCGGAGTTTGGAAGTTGGTGGTGTGACACCCCCGTGCCTCGGAAAGCACGTCCCGGTTGCCATTCGAAGATCTTTGACAGTCGTTACGGATAGTCGGAAGCCTAGAAGTCTGACAACCAGTCTAACCAAGAGGCATCGTGTTGCCCAGTTACTGGGTTGTGGAGGTCAGATAGGCAGTCGCTCCATGTAAAACACTGGTATTCAGCTACATCCGGTTAGACTGGAAGCCGACCCCAACATAGTTGGGAAAAGGCTAAGCAGATGATGAGTTTGGAGTCGCATTGACTATGAGCCAGTTATGTCTCTCGCCTGGGCAAAGGCCTCCCTCCACTCCTTTCATCTTTCATGATTCCGTAAATAAAATAAAATAAAATAAAAATAAAAATTCAAAGGGAGTGATTTTTACAGAATAGACCAACGATAAAAACGGTTAATGGCAATAGGCTCGCCCCCTATTACATGGGACCTAAATATACCGGCGAACTGTGGGTGTACATTGGTACACCTCTGCCTAACCCTTCGGGGAATACAGGCGTGATGGAAAATACCCTATTTCTGGTAAATCTTACAACTATTATAAATGCGAAAATGTGGATGAATGTTTGTTACTCTGTCACGCTTAAACGGTTGAACGGTTCTGAATTTGGCGCATACTGTAGGTAATTTTTGTTCTGGGAAAATGTACAGTTCCCGTGAGATATTATAACAACAACTCAACTTTGAGGCGGACGAACTCGCAGGCAAAATAGAGGTAGGTTTTTTTTTATAAGCCTGTGTTTTATCGTTCCCTCTCCTGGGTAAATGCCTCCTTTCACTCCTTCTATAATTTAGTTGTTCGAAGTTGTTTTAAACGTCAAAGTAAATTTAGTTGACATTTCGGTCGATAGATGGCGTTGCACTGAAAACGTGTAATCCTGAATCTCGCTATTAAGATTTTCCGCCGTTTAATGACCCTAATGATATATTGTTTATTAAATGTCTTTGGTCGAGTGGTACAAATGCGCAAATAAATGAAATAAATTGGTTTACAAAATCTGCGATTTTTTTTCCTATAATTTTTACTTTTAGTTCTCCACGAAATTCTTTAATATTGAATAAAAAATATTTTTATCTCGAAATACTTATAGATTACATTACCCATAAAAAAAATCGATCAGAAAAAATCGACTTTAAAAAAAAATCGAAATCGATTATTTGTGGTACACGAATCGATTAATAAAAATCGATTATTTTAAAATAATAATCGATTAATGTAAAAATCGATTATTTTTTCACATCCCTAGTCGACACACTTTCTGAGTATTATTCAACCTGTTCTACGGTAGCTAGGTCATCCCTTGATTGAACATTCGTGATTCCGTGCTTCATCCTTCCAGATTGGAAGGAATCCATCCAGATAGTCTATTAACCTATTTGGATTTAGTTTTGTAAAACGTATTTAAAAAAAATGTCTACCTGCCAGTATGGTATTCAAATTTAAAAGTTATTCAAAAGCCTTATCACAAACCATTTTGACTAACAATAATTATTATCTCAGTCTTTCAAAGCCAAACAAAATTAAGACACCGACTCCACAAAATTGAATTATTAAAAAAAAAAGAAAAAGAAAATCCTTTCTTTCGTCCCTAATTTTCTTTCACACAATTTCTTTTCATTTCTGAACCAAGCATTCATTCGCGGCGAATCTAATTATGATCTATCCCCTCCACTTCGTGGTACGCTGTGGTGTGAATGGTACGTTATTAGGGGGCAGGGGGGGGGGGGGGGATTGGGTGGAGGGGTTGGTACTTGTTCGATAGCTCACCTTACATTGAAATGGAGACTATATTTGCATTTGACCCCGTTTCTAGCGTCAAATATAACAGCATATTGTGCTGAAATAGAATTTGATACTATATTTAGGTTGGTGGGTAGTTTTGCTTACAATGGCTGTTTTTAACTACCCTCGTGTAAATCTGTAAATTTTCGGCACAAAAAGCGATAGCATAATATATTTCCCCCTTAAACATTGTTTAATTTTCACATACATACATACATACATAAACCCACGCGTTTTTCCAATGGGGGTAGGCAGAAACCACGGACCGCCACCTGCTACGATACTTACACACTCCTTTCGCCTCGTCCACATTTATACAACTAGTCATGCAAGCACGCCGGTTACGAGTACTGCGCACAACAAACAAACAAAACAAAAGGGATTTATATGACAGATGTGAGTGGCAATGCCGGGAGGGGACGCCCTAAAAAGACCTACCTTGACCTTATTGGTGTTTAATTTTCATATTTGAAAACTTTAAAGAAAAAATGCTTTCTATTAAATAGTGTTAGTAGCATTTAAATATATTTTTGACTTTAAAACTTCCTCGAGTATTTTTCAGTTCAGCATATATGCCAGACTACTAGAGCACCATTTACTAGAAAAGCTATCCTAAGCATAAGTCATGCTTTCAAAGCTCATCGCAAGCTTACTTCGCTCAAATTCACCAAGAAGGTTCTTCACAGAATACCACTTTTGTTACTCGATTGATAAATTTTACCGAAGGAGATTTTCATAGAATAGCACTGCAGATAGGTTGATTGATTGCGGAATTTGTTCGAAAGCGTCACTGCGGTACTGGAATGCAAAGGGCATTAAGGGCATTTTTTTTTTAATGTATTTAATTTAATTTAATTTATAATTTTAATGAATGTACCTAATATGGATCTTTTAGACATCTGAAATAAATGTTTTTTTTTTTTTTTTTATTAAGAAGAACACGGATAGATTTTAGTCAGTAAAAGTATGACACTCGCCTACGCCCAGAGCGGAAGAAATTATAAATGCACACATACCATCACGTCTGTATTCCCCAAGGGGTTAGGCAGAGGTGTATATAACACCCTCAGTTTGCCGTTATGTTTTAGGTTTCATATAATAGGGGGCGTGCCTATTGCCATTAACCGGGCACAATCCTAACTCCGAGCTACTACTGAGAATTTCATAGAAAAATCTAATAACACATTGCTCGACCTGGGAATCGAACCCAAGACCTCTAAGCGTAGCAGTCGCGCTTAGGGCCACTAGGCTAACGAGGCAGTAAATAACCCTGTATATGATTTCAAAAACAAATGTATGACCATTAATCTAACAAAAAGCGGAAGAAATCATTTGATGATTGGTTCCTTAAAAAAGATTAGTTGATAACAAAATCAGTCTGACAAATAAAATCCTAGCAGTTGTACACAAAAGCTTACATTCCTGAACTTCTCAAAACATTTCCAAATGCAACGTATTAGACGATATACCAATTACCCACATAAATAGCTCTTGGTTCATAGCGGTCTATTCCGAGCCCTAGCAAGTACACACGGCAAAACAGTTAGTTTTATAGGCAAACTACGTATGTTAACGGGTTTATTATCATTTATTTTTGTGTGTAAAAATTGTTAAATATTCAAAATAATAATACCAGCGTATTATTGTCCCACTATAGGGCAAAGTCTTCTTCTCTCTAGAGAAGGCACGAGCATTGAACACCGAGCTTGCCGAGGACAGATTAACGATTTTAGATTTACACTAACATTAAATCCAGGTTTGCTCAGAATGTTTTTCTTCACATAATGTCATTGATGTCCAAGATAAACTTAGAAAGTAATTATGAAATAGAAAAAGTCGACATATTCATACTTACCTGTGCACGGTTGCGAACCTACAACCTCGTGCATCTGAGGTAACTGCCTCGCACATAAAAATTATGTATCTCAACAAACGACATACGATAAAACTTTTTAGTCGAATAACAGTAAAAATATTTCATAGAAAAAATAACAAATACACGATTCACACTGGCTACACGTCGCGGGTTCACGAATTTAATTTCCAACGCACAATAAATTTATACCGCCTACAGATAGCTTTAAAGTTGATATTCGTCTGAATGACTAAATATAAATGCATTCATAATTATGTTTACAAATAGAAGCAACAAAGGGCAATCTTTTTGTGACGCAACGGCATGCGGCAACGCAAAGTAGTAAAAAGAAACGTACAACTCCACCACCTATTTATTTCGTGCACTGTACCTACAGCTGCAAATAGCAGTACCTACAAAATGACCAGTGCGTCATGATTTCAATCCACATGGCAATAATAGAAATGTTACTATTTGTCGACGAGGCAAATGTGAGAACGCCTTAATGACATACTTACATACGATCCATAATGGTGCACCAACGTGTTTTAGAGTTATAAATGATTTATTTAGTGCAAGTTTATTCTTGAATCTATGTGAACTACAAAATAGTACTCTATAATTATCTAAACAAAGTGCAAATTTGCATCCTCGTAAAATTTTAGGAGGTAGTAATAAAAGACATAAATCTATACTATAATATTATAAAGCTGCTGAATTTGTTTGTTTGTTTGAACGCGCTTATCTCAGAAACTATTGGTTCGAATTGAAAAAATATTATTGTGTTTGATAGTACATTTATCGAGGAAGGTATTAGGCTATATAGCATCACGCTAGGACACTCGGGAGCGAGACAGTAATACAAGACGTAACTCAACACGGGTGAGTAAAACCACGGGAACGAAGTCGCGGACTCTTACAAACAAACTTTTTCTCTTTATTATAATACTTTGTATATTTTATCTCTACCACGATATTACCCATGTCAAGAATTTTCGTTAAAGGATATCAAAAGCGCGACCCTTTACTTCAGTGTTATACGTGATGGGACATCTTTTATGAACCGAGATCCCAGAGTCGCTAAAGGTCCGTCATTAAGCACGGCTAAAATTATTTTAATTGATAGACGAATATGCGCCATGCACTGCGCTGCACAACGCAGTGTATGCGCATGGTTTGCGCTGTGGTCAGGTGCGCGGTACTCGTAACTGGCGTGCTTGTATGACCAGATGTATGAATGTAGACGAGGCGAAAGGAGTGTGTAACGATCGTAGTAGGTGGCGGTCTGTGGTTTCTGCCTACCCCCATGGGAAAAAGGCGTGAGTTTATGTATGTATGTATGTATGATAGAGGAATATGTAGTCAAGAAGGTATGTGGTATACTTGCTATGTTTAATGCTGGGTCTTATTCAGGTAAACCACATAACATCACGCCTATACAGGCGTGATGAACCCTTCGGGGAATACTCCCCGAAGGGTTAGGCAGAGGTTTAACAATGTACACCCACAGTTCAACAAGATACCTGAATAAGACGTAACGTTTACGGCTTATTCAGGTAACTTGTTTAATAGGATATTTTTAAAACAATCAAATTTTATATAAATATCAGGTTCATGATTTAGTGTCCCATTGTAGGACATAGACCTCTTCTCATACAGAGAAGGTCACCAAGCTTGCGCACGGTAGATTGGCAATTTCAGATTTATATTCATTCAAATTAATACCTATACTATGTTGCTGTGCCCTACCAGGGTCCATAATTGTACTTTAGCTATAAGCTTATTGTAACATCTTTATGCATATTATGGAATGCAAATAAACTAATATGAATATGAATATGAAATTACTAGAATACTATAGAACCAGTAAATAAATATACAACATACATATTTCTCTATCTATTTTCAAAATTCAGTCGTGCTTAAATAACGTACGTCTAGCAAGCCCGGGCTCTTGTACTACTAGGTTTTTGGTTTGTGTAAGTTAATATCCTGTTCTATGATCGAAAATACTGACAATGCTCTACTAAAGTACGTTATATATGTCGGAGAATGAGATCTTTTTGCTGCTTCTGAAAAGAGGTTGCATTCCATCTATGGATTGGCTACGCCCTCTAGTGTGAACAAGGGTATCTACTAAGAGAGTTGGTACCTGGGCGAGCGTCGGTGGCGCAGTTTAGTGACAGAATCCTTGAAAGAGCGGTGCTAGTCATGGTGGGCTAGACTGGAGGAAAGCTGACGTCACTGAACCTACCGGTTCATTCTAAGAGTGGTGTTTTTATATTGTGTAAAGCTATGTAACTAAAGTAAAATCATTGTAAACCAATACCGTCTTTTGCTTGGCCGAGATACCCAAAGAGAGAAGACTAGAGATTCGCCCACGTTACGACATATACGTATAACATATTGTGCTGTGTGCATGTCCTTTTTGCTGTTTACTTTTTTCATGTACTATCTTCTGCCCGCGTTAAGTTACATCTTTGCTCACTGCTCCGCTCCTGAAGGTCGTAGCGTGATGTTATTTATCCTATAACATTTCTTAAGAATCTAGCTATTATTATACAAAAAGATTTTATACAATTCGATTGGTAGTTACAGAGATTAGCGCATTTTAAAGGAACAAGAAAAATGCTTCAGCTTTATTATTTCAGAAGAAGCCTGAACTTTGAAGATATTGGGGTAAATGCATTCATAAATACAGACGCAGGTAGAGTTGGCTAGATGACACCACTAATCAATTGACGTACTTTTTATGAGCTGTCAAAACGCAATTCCCCCATAGATTTTGTATGACAATACTCAAATATGACGTCACTTTTTTGACATCTCAATTCACTAACTATTTATTGATTTAAAAGCAAATAAAAATCGAATTTTATAGTTATTTAAAAATTCATCGTGTTTTCGGGGCTAAATTTAACTGCTTTTTTTGTGAAGTTGTTTTTGGAATTATTATTTAATGGTGTCATCTACCCAATTTCACTTTTTGCAATGCGCGTTACTACGTCTTCATCCGCGTAGAATTTAATTTATTTCACGAGAACTCTGCATTTTTTCCGGCATTAAAAGTATCCTATGCGCTATTTCACATTACAATCTATCTCAGTGCCAAATTTCATCCGCATCTGTTCAGCCGTTTTAGCGTGAAACAATTACTAACCATCTATCTATCCTTTATCTATTATCTATCCATCCATCCTCACAAACTTTCGCATTTATAATATTAAGTAGGATAAAATATTACTGCCTCGTTAGCCTAGTGGTCCTTAGAGCGACTGCTACGCTAGAAGTTTTGGGTTTGATTCCCCAGGTCGTGCAAAAAGTGTTATTGGGATTTTCTATGAAATTCTCAGTAACAGCTCAGAGTTAGGATTTGTGGCTGGTTAATGGCAAAAAGCTCGCCCTCTATTACTTAGGACTTAAAAATACCGGTGAACTGTAAGCGTACACTGGTACACGTCTGCCTTACTCTTCAGGGAATACAGGCGTGATAGTATGTGTGTGTTTTTTTAATTTATCATCTTTTACTTCGACCTAACATCCAACAACCAGTCCAGTCCAGTCCAGGTCTGGTCTGGTCTGGTCTGGCCTGGTTGTCCAGTCTGACAACCAGTCTAACCAAGAGGTATCGTGTTGCCCAGTTACTGGGTTGTGGAGGTCAGATAGGCAGTCGCTCCATGTAAAACACTGGTATTCAGCTGCATCCGGTTAGACTGGAAGCCGACCCCAACATAGTTGGGAAAAGGCTAAGCAGATGATGATGAACTTCTAGCTAACATGTGCAAACTCAGTTCAAAGTTATCGCCTCATCTAAACAACGATATAAAACAATATCTGTTAACCATTAAACAGAGAGCAAAAGGCCATAAGTCCATTTATGGCGCGGCTAACATACGCCATTTGTTTTATAGCCTTTTCTATCTAGGACGCGATGGCACGTGGATTATGGCCTCTGCCATAACACTAGAATTACGACCCGGGTTTAGCTGACAATATTTTTTGATATGAAACGGTTTTAAAATCACATACGAGTATGGGTAAAAGCGAAAAGTGATGAAAGAAATTTCAGTCTTTGATACTAACAGCGACTCGCTGACATAGACGTTTCAGGTTTAATTAAAGGCCGTATATTTCAGACTTACATTCTACTAATATTATAAATGCGAAAGTTTGTGAGAAAGGATGGATGTTTTTTACTCAATAACACAAGAACAGGTAAATCGATCTGGATAGCAACTAGATTCAATATTTTGTTTTTTTTCCCTTTTAATTGACGTTCAAAAGTGTCTTTTAATGCTCCAATTGAAATAAATGGTTTGACATTGACTTTGATGAAATTTGGCATAGTAATAGATTATAGTCTAGTGGTCCTAAGCACGACAGCTCCGCTAAAAAAAAGGGGGTCTTGGGTTCGATTCCCAGGTCGAGCAAAGTGTTATTGGGTTTTTCTATGTAATTCCTAGTAGCAGCTTGGAGTTGGAATTTAAGTCAGGTTGTACAATAGGCTCACCCTCTATTACATGGGGACTAAATATACCGGCGAACTGTAGGTGTAGGTACATTGGTACACCTCTGCCTAACCCTTCGGGGAATACAGGCGTGATGGTATGTGCGTAAAGTCACATTGGTACATGTCCGTACCCGGTTGCAAACCCACAGTCTCATTCCCGAGAGGCGGACGCCTTAACCATGGGTACCAATACTACTAGTCTAAATCTAACTCTGCTGACCCCAAAACACTTCATTGTAAACTTCACCTACATAATTATGATGTCAGTATTGTATAACAAAGTAAATGGTGACATGGTTACAATAATAGATTTGTACTATTAGTTGTATAAACATTACTCATGTTTCAGATGTCGTGTTTTTATTTAGAACCGCTGTGTAAACGGATTTATTTGATGAGAAAGACTTTTGTCGTCTTCAGTTTATGACGATTATTGTGACGTCACAATAATTGTAATGTTTGGTATATGATTTCATTTATATTTACATACCATCACGCCTGTATTCCCCGAAGGGTTAGGCAGAGGTGTACCAATGAACACCCACAGTTCGCCGGTATATTTAGGTCCCATGTAATAGGGGGCGAGCCTATTGCCATTAACCGGGCACAATTCCAAACTCCGAGCTTTTTCTAGATCAGAAAAAGTTATCTAGTAGTCTAAGTTACTACTTATATCATCAGCTACCTGACAGCGATAATCGGTATAGCCGTTTCGGAGATTAGGCGAAACAAACAGACCGACGGACAAAAAAAAAAATAGATTTTTCGTTTAAGTGTTTTGTAAACATTCATGTACATTTAGTTTTAAGCTGTTATTTTGGTAGGTAATTAAAGCTTTGTTATTTATTTGTATAGATTTAAGTTTAACATAACATCCACCACACCTGTATTCCCCAAAGGGTTAGGCAGTGGTGTACCAATGTACACCCACATTTCGCCGATATGTTTGTTTGTATTTTTTTTATATTTGTGTACAACACGTCTACCTTACAGAAAAAAAGAAATACAACGCGTGTTAGTATAGTCGGCCTAACATCAATATTTGCTTTGAGCAAATATTTCGGCAGTAAAATTGTTCCGCTCCTGTCATGGCGTGTTTATTCAACTACTTTTAGTCTTATGTTCGAAAGCGCGACTGCGGATCTGACTGGTTCTGGGTTCGATACCCAGGTTGGGAAAAAGGTTGCGGAATTTGTCCGAAAGAGTCACCACGGCCCTGAAACGCAAAGGGCATTAGGAGGAACAAGGAAGGGTTTTAGCCACTGAGAGGCTGACATCCCTGACTCCCTTCTGCTCAGTTAAGAGCGGAATAAGTAATTTGAGGATTTCCATCCTTAAAAAAAAAGGTTCGAAAAAGTATTTTTGGGTTTTTCGGTTAGGAATATCTCAGTAGCAGCCCCGAGCTAAAGCTCGCTTCGGAGCTCAAGCTCCGAAGCTGTATTTATATAGCTTCGGAAATTGGTAGTGTTACACCCCGATGCGTCGGAAAGCGCGTAAAGTAGTTCAAGCGGTCCTGTCTACATCACGCCACTGTGTTCAACTACTGCTGTTGGACGGCATTAACATTGCCGTTCATGATTTGCCGTCACCTTCTTAAAAAACAAATGAGTTCACTTTTAAATTATATAAAATATAAAAAAAAATATACCATCACGCCTGTATTCCCCTAAGGGTTAGGCAGAGGTGTACCAATGTACACCCACAGTTCGCCGGTATATTTAGGTCCCATGCAATAGGGGGCGAGCCTATTGCCATTAACCGGGCACATATCCAAACTCCGAGCTGCTACTGAGAATTTCATAGAAAAACCCAATAACATTTTGCTCGACCTGGGAATCGAACCCAGGACCCCTTGCACAGCAGTCTCGCTTGCGACCACGAGACCAACGGGGCAGTCCAACGGGGCAAATTATATACTGTCACTTAAAACGAGTGAACTTACTACTAACTACGAATTATCACTGACCATTTCTAAGTAGGAACCCATTAAACAACGCCATGAAAAGCCCTACAAACAAAAACACATAGAGTCGTCAACTCAAACATTTTAATGTGTTAATAAACATTTACTTTAGTTTTCACAAACATGACACAAACGCGTCCACTTCTGTATTTTACAACATCACTTTGTTTACAAATAAAACGTAACCTGTTTACACTGCACTTTACGTATTTTAACGAACTTGGTCGAGCCAGTTTTTAGCCTTTGAAGGAGTAAGCAAATATTTTTATTCTAATTGGCCGTTTGTATTAGATTGGCCTCCGAATCCGGTGACTGCTTTAAGCTTAACTGGGTCGATTATAATTATCTGAATTAGGTTGTTCAATATGTGAGTTTGTTCATCGAATTCAGTGACCACATTCAGGCAAAATAAAGCCAAGCCTTGTGGTTTGTGGTTACAAATGCGACTACTGAGCATGAGGTGCTTGGCTCGATTCCCAGGTCGGACAAAAAGTGTTATTGAGTTTTTCCATTAGTGATATCTCAGTAGCACTGAAGCCAGGAGTTTGTAAGTTGGTTATGTGATACCCCCGTGCCTCGGAATGCACGTAAAGCCGTTAGTCCTGGCTGTCATTAATAGATCTTTGACAGTCGCTACGGATAGTCAGAAGCTGGGAAGTCAAACCACCAGTCTTACCTAGAGGTATCGTGTTGCCAAGTAACTGAGCTATGGAGGTCAAAAAGGTAATAGCTCCATGTAAAACACTGATATCCAGCTGTATCCAGTAACAGTGGAAACCGACCATAACATAGTTGGGAAAAGGCGAGGCAGATATCTGCCTAGCCTTTATTGCTGCCGCCCTTATGTTGTCAGACTAAAAAAATAAAGGCGGCAAATGACGGCGTCTCGACACCGAGTACGGTCTAACTGAGACAAGTAAACGCACTATTACTTGAATGCCTCATGTGCCTCTAATCACACTTTACTATTTCGCCTTATAATATTAGTGTGAGTTATTTATTTATTTATTAATCAATCGATACAAACTTAAAATCTTATAAATTAGAAAAATAGTCTCCCAAAACCATCTAGACGGTTTAACTGGGAGATCATCCTCTTGTCGCACTCTCTTCCTACGAACCAGGACAAAGCAACGCTGCCCACAAGCAGAAAATATTATAAGGCTGATAAGTATATAACCTTCACCACTACAGGCAGTTACATAAGTTTTATATAACAGCACGTGATTGATTACATAATGCAGATTTATCGTGATTAATTGTTGACCGGTTGTCACGTATTGTAATTAGTTTTCCAAGTTACGTGTGTTTTATACAAGGTGGTAACTGTTGCCATTTATTCAGCATATAATAATAGTTTTTAATAACCTTCTAGAGATGAATTACTTTAGTCAGTTAAAAAAGGCAACTGCCCCGTTGGTCTTGTGGTGGCAAGCACGCCTGCTGAGCGTGGGTTCGATATCCAGGTCGAGCAAAAAGTGTTATTGGGATTTTGCATTACGAATTTGTCAGTAATAGCCCGGAGTTAGAAAGTTGGTAGTGTGACACCCCCCGGTGGCTCGAAAACCACGTAAAACCGTTAGTCCGCTGACTGATCCTCTCCCGGGTTGCATCGGATTGCCGTCCCATCGGACTATGAGCGTGAGGGAAGAGGGAGTGAACTTGTGTTTGCGCACACACATGCGCACTGTAATATCTCCTGCGTACTTGGCTAGTCTGCATTAAGATTAGCCGGAATCGGTCTGGAGAATACATTGTGTTTTTGTATGAAACAATTCATTTTTTTTAAGTTAAAGTCAAAATTCATAGCTGAGAGTTCTAGAATCAATGTCAAAGTATTTATTTTAATTAGATCATTACAGGCACTTTTGAATTGCTTTGTTTGCGTTTAGGTATTAAACAGACTGAATTTCAATTCACTGCACATACAAATAACAAATAATTTTGACTACTACAAACAACTCTAAAATAAGAAAAAAAAATGCTGTTCCGAACAATTTATTTTTCACATAATACGAAAAGTTATTCGTATTCATGATCACTCTCGCCCCTTGAAAGATGGTCAGTAAATTAAAAGTCAGACTATGGTAAAGTTTAATTAACAAAATGTGCGGAATATTCTACCAATATTTGATTAGGTTCCTTTATTTATCATGAAAAATATTTGTTTTGTTCGGTTTTCGTAATTTATGAGCGTCTGTCGGGCTGACATAGGTAGCACAAATAAGGTCAAAATCTTTGGTATTTTTGTTTAATTTTGAACCTTATTTATGTCATGGCAGCATTGTTATGTCACTGACTTTTGCTTCCATTTGGGCATTTAGAGGAACACGAAAGGGTTTTAGTCGGTAAGACTCCAACACACCACTCCGCCTTCCCTGACGTGGAGGCAGTCCATGAGGATTTCTCCACGAAGAAAACAAAAGAAAAGCTACGTACATAGGCTAAAGTACAGGCACAGCAATATAGTATTAAGTAAAAGGAATCCAATGTCCAGAAAACAGGACAAAAAATACCCTATGTACTAAGCTAGCTCAATATCTTTATGTGTGCCAAATTTTAGCTAATTTCGTTTAACCTTTCGAGCGTGAAAGAGTTATGAACATCCATTCATACATAGACTGAAACTTTTGTGATTTTCGTGAAAGTTTGTTAAGATGGATGGTATAGCAGGATGATAAAAATTGAGTCTATTATCTAAATCCATTTTTGGAGCCATCGCAGTTATGCAAATAGATTTATCTGGATGTTTCTTTGTATAGAATAACCTAAAATGAAACTAGCCAATCTACTGAGACTCCAAAATGTCCACCGACTAGTAAACGCTTCAACAAGAATATAATTTCAATCGAAAAGTAATACACAAAGGTAGTTGGGTGGTTAGGTAGCATCGCGGAAGGCGCGTACGTTCCTGTGATCCCGGGCGTAAGTGTAAGAAGGGAACACCGGCGTGGGTATTAGTCAGTAAGAGTCTGACAGACAACTTCCCCCTCCCTCCCCCCCCCAGGGCGGTGGACATTCATGAGGATTTTCCACCCCAGCAACAAAAAAAAAGGATGGTTGGGTAGTAGTTGGGTTTTTATATGAAAATGAATGATTTGTGCCCGGGTAATGGCAATAGGCTCGCCCCCTATTACATGGGACCTAAAAAAATATACCGGCGAACTGTGGGTGTACTTTGATACACCTCTGCCTAACCCTTCGGGGAATACAGGCGTGATGGTATATAAGTAATACACAAAATTTCGGACATACCATGCTCTGATAGATAATATCTTCATAGGTTTCATAGGTCATAGTGTCGTGATGGCCCAGTGGTTAAGGCGCCCGCCTCTCATGCACTAGGTTGTGGGTTCGCAACCGGGCACGGGCAAGTACCAATGTGACTTTTTCTAATTCATATGTACTTTCTAAGTTTATCTTGGACATCACTGACGTCGGTAACCATGTCAGAGGCCCTTGAGGTGGTTTAGAAACTTTGACACTAGGGTGTGTGGGGTTGTTAGACCTTACTGCCCACACGATAAAGAAGAAGAAGACAGGTCATTTTATTTCAGTCTATACGTAACCTACACACACGTTACCTACCTACTTTATTACTGTAACCCGCAGCTCTCTTAAAATATCTCGTCACTCTCAATCACATAATGTCTGGTGAGCTAATACTTGAAGCAATTGTGAGCACTCCAGCTTGCTATCCGTACGTATTGGTTCCCTTGTTAATTCAGTTGATACATCTTTTATTGATAATGGTCATTTTAATTGGATTACTAGATATACTTGTGTATTGTCATACAGCGGGAACCGACTTTCTTTTATATTATGGGGAGATAAATATACCATCACGCCTTTATTCCCCGAAGGGTTAGGCAGAGGTGTATCAATGTACACCCACAGTTTGCCGGTATATTTAAGTCCTATGTACCTAATAGGGGGGCGAGCCTATTGCCATTAACCGAGCCCAAATCCAAACTCCGAGCTGCTACTGAGAACTTCATAGAAAAACTCAACAACACTTTTGTTCGACCTGGACATCGAACCCAGGACCTCTAGCGTAACACTCGCGCTTAGGACCACTAGGCCACCGAGGCAGTTCCAATAGGCCACCGAGGGTCAAACATCACGTGCATATGCAATTTAATCAGGACATAATAAAAGCAAAGTACTTATTTTGGATAGCGAACTGCCCGGAGCTTCATCCACGTTGCTTATTTCGTCCGCCATAAGTTACGTCTTTGGTTAATGCTTCGCTCCCGTTGGTCGTAGCGTGATGTTATATAGCCTATGTTACTCAGGAATAATGTAGCTATCTGTTGGTGAAAAGATGGTCAAAATCGGTCCAGTAGTTTCGGAGCTTATTCGTTACAAATAAATAAACAAATCGTACCTCTTTATAATATTAGTATATATAAGACGTGATTCCATCAGTACCATTACATGCATAACTAAGGAACATTTTTGAGGCATTCCTCCGGATTTTGGGTCAGTAGGCATTTAGGGTATGAGCGGGGGAATAGTTCGCGTTTATGGGGGTATTATGAAGATGATAATCGGGGTTGAAAGTAGATAGTTATAGTGTGTTAACTTTACCACCCACGGGGCTCGTAAACGTCGCGTATGGCTGTTAAAAGTATGGGCAACTGCGCCGTTGTAAGTCTATACTAATATTATAAATGCGAAAGTCAGTCTGTCTGTTAAGATTAAACCGCTGAAACGATTTCGATAAGTTGAACCTCAAGAAAGAACATAGGCTAATTTTTACTTCGGGACTTTGTACTTGCATCTACGATAACTGACTGCTAGTTTATGCCCGATACTTTACGCGGATAAATATCTATTAATATGAAGTATTATAAAGTATCAGGCATGAACTAGTAGTAAATAAAATAAATAATATTAGCCTATTATTGTTCTACTGCAGGTCAAAGGTATTAGAATCTATACTAATATAATATAAGAAAAGATTTTTTTGTTTGTTTATTTGTACCGAATAAGCTACTAAACTACTTGACCGAATTTAACAATTTTTTCACCAATAGATCGCTACATTATTCCTGAGTAACAGAATATAATACATTTATAACATCATGGATCGACAAACGGGAGCGGAGCTGCCGTGCGATTCTCTAACATATTTCAACGTTGCGCTCGACGTTGAGCTCGTCGACGACGCTACTGTCAAATCAACTTTACGCACAACGCATAGAGTTGATTTGACAGTAGCGTCGTCGACGAGCTCAACGTTGAGCGCAACGTTGAAATATGTTAGAGAATCGCACGGCAGCAACCAAAGATGTAACTTAACGCATAATATGTTATAAGCCACGCGAAGGAAGTCGCGTGGCGATAGCTAGTTATTAAAAAAAAATACCTTTTTTCCGATGTTGAAAATAATATAACATTCCTGTTGACTTGTCAGCATAAAATAAACAAGATTTTGCTAAAGAAAATTCCTGTCAGTAAGAAAATTCAATTATAAGATTTCTTACGAAATACGTTACAAAGAATGACAAATTACCATTAGACATTTTTTACGTGTTTCTATAATACAGAAGGTATTTATCATATAAAAATAATAAGATTATAAAAATTACGTTTCTCAGTTTGTTATGTTATAACTGCTAAACGAATGAACCAATTTCGATGAAATTTAGTAAAGATATAAACCCTGAAGGAACACATAGACTGATAAACACATTTGTTGCTTAGATAATTCCAGTCACTTTTTTTAGTTCATTTCAAACGTAGACATTTTAAACGTATTCGTATAATTATTGCAGTGCAAACAAATTAAAATTATTAAATTAAGAGATTTTTTGTTTGTTTAAGCGCGCTAATCTCTAAAATTACCAGTCGGATTGGAAAAATCTTTTTGAATATAATAGCCAGATTCATGAGGAATAAAATAAGTTAAATATCATCACGCTACAATCTACAGGAGCGGAGCAGTAATTAAAGACGTAACTTAACCCGACCACCACCAAAATCAGGATGAAGCTAGTAATTAAAAAACATAATAATAGTTGATTCTTTCACCACAATTTTATTTATTCTTCCCCTTATAAGACTTTAAAGACAAGTTTTTTCTAAAATCAATTGAATAGAAGTTTTAGCGAAAGAAAAAAACCGACAAAGTCGCGTGCCAAACGTAGTATGTCCAAATTATTTACGTCACGTCTTTTCAATTATTTTCTTGGCTCATATGCCAGAAAAAAGATTAGTCATGAAACTTGTAAAAGGCATTCTAATATGCTTCGCTGATAACGCGTCTGACCTATCGTATTTGCAGGAAATTAACCTGTCAGCGCTATGTACAGACAGGGTGTGTTTTTTGATCATACGCTACTTTGAGGTGCTTTTGATTAGATTTTTTTAAGTGATTTTTTTATGTTGTTTTTTTTATGAAAAATTAATACATGTAGTTAGTGTAATTAAATAAACATGTGTTTTTTTTGCGTTAGGTTATTATTCCTGGAATGTTTGAACCAACTTAAAAAACCAGTCAATTGTGAATCGGACTCGCACAGGAAGGGTTCCGTAACACAGTATAATATTGAACACTTAAAAAAAAACATATTTTGTGAAAAGTTCATGTTACTTTTTATAGTATTTCAGCCTATTACGATTCCGAGACCTTTACCTAGCTATAGGACAGTAGGTACATCCAAAAAGAAACTAAGTTATTTTTTAGCTTAACTAAAAACCAACTGACTTTTCGTTGCATCCCTCTATACACGCGTACCTACCCACCTACACACAGTGAGGCAAATCCCTTAGGTGTAAGACAAATGGGCTTAAGTGCGCGAGTTTTTGGGACAATTACTTTAACCTACTTGTTCATCTTTAAACCCTTTTTCGTACCTTGCTGTATTAGGCCTACAGATGAGCCTCATTAAAAAAAAACACGAAGTGGCAAAAAGTATGTCCTTATTAACTTAATGTACTCTTACTGTCATATTTAGAAAACGAGGTTTCTCTTTGGCTTTGACCGTTAAGTCGGATTTTGTTCTTAACTTAGGTCATAATAAGATTCAAAATACTAAACCATAAACATTCCAATAAGCTAATTATTCCAGTCTTTATCATCATCATAATTATGACATCTACTGCTGGACATTAATCTCCCCTTAATATCGCATACAAGCTTTTTACAACATAAAGAATGAATATTTACACGGTACTTGTACTAAAAAAACCATTTCTTATATTTTTTTCCGACAGTTCTTCTAAACGACTTAATCAATTTTGACAGGATTTTCACTGGCTTTCACATGTAATATTAGAAGGAGTAACTTAGGTACCAATTATTCTAAAAAGGCCCGAAATTCACGCGGGCAAAGTCAGGGATATAAGCTAGTCCACAGTAAAAAAACCAACCTCATTTACATTTTCAAATCCGATGCTTCACGAACGGAACGAGATGTAAAGATGCTTTAAAAAGGGCGATAACTTAAGTAAGTACTGAAGATTTTTGTGGGAGATAAGTATCTGGCAGATAACTGGGTATTACCTTAACGAGCGTTTAAGTATGAATTATACGGGAGAGGAATCCTACCAGCATTTAAATGTAGAGTGAGAGGAGTTTGTATGTTTGTTAATCCGTCATTTCGTCCTAATTTTCTGCCTCATAAGGTCAATAGTCGCAGGACTTAGTGCAGGTAAGGTTCTTGTAATCTTGTTACTATATAAATAATTATATTACAAGTCTATTTGTTGTCCTACAGCTGGGCAAAGGCCTCGTACAGAGAAGGCATAAGCATTGATCACCATACTTGCTCGAGTTGGAGTGCGATTTCAGACTTATGTCCCAGTTTCCTTCACCGATGTCAGTGATGTCCAAGATAAACTTAGAAAGTACACATGAACTTAAAAAGTCACATTGGTACTTGCCGGGATTAAACTTCCAACCTCGTGCATTAGAGACGGGCGCCATACTCACTGGGTCGTCACGATAAAAACAAAATAATTGTATTAATTCAAGTTCCTATATTTTGTAAATTGCAAAAATGACATGTTTTTAGATAAAGGCATAATAACAGCCAGTACTTAGCTAGTTAAACTACAAAAACAAAGAATTCATAGTCCAAAATTGACCGAGTACGGTCAATTTTGGACTATGAATTCTTTATATGATATCGGGGAATATACAGAAAAATAAATATTCCGACGAATTCAGAACCTTCTCCTTTTTGAAGTCGGTTAAAAACACCCTTTACTTCAATTATTGGTAGGTAAGTAATAAAGTCTATACGTTATTATAACGGGACATTAATTTGATATTGTTTGCTTAGTGGGCGGCAATAAAATCAAATGCGTGGCGGGCTAACAAGAAATAAAAATATAGCTAGCTGAAATATTATTTATCACTAGCTCAGGCTTTATGTCCGAAATTTCGTTTGCGTGAATGTTGGTTAACAAGGGATTTCTTTTTCCTAATTCTTCAATCGTAATTCATTTTCTATGTAATTCTCCAGAAAAATGTTATTGGATTTTTCTATGAAATTCTCAGTAGCAGCTCGGAGTTTGGATTTGTGTCCGGTTAATGGCAATATGCTCGCCCCCTATTACATAGGACCTAAGTATACCAGCGAACTGTGGGTGTACATTGGTACACCTTTGCCTAACCCTTCGGGGAATACAGGCGTGATGGTAGTTTTTTTTTTTTGGTAATTCTCCAGACCGATTTTGGCCACAGCGGCTAAACTTCATGCAGATGAGCCACGAACGCAGGAGATATTATAGTACACAAGTGTGTGCGCGAACACAGGTGCACTCGCTCTTCCTTAACTCTCATAACCCGATGGGACGGAAATCCGACACGACTGGAGAGAGATTAGGCGCAAGACCAATGGATTTACGGCTTGTCCGAGGCACGGGGGTGTCACATCACCAACTTCCAAACTCCGGGCTGCTACTAAGAAATTCCTAATGGAAAAACCCAATAACACTTTTTTGCCCGACCTGGGATCGAATCCAGGACCCTTTGCTCGACAGTCGCACTTGCGACCATGACACCAACGGGGCAGTTATTTTCTATACTAATATTATAAACAGGAAAGATTTGTTTGTTTGTTTGTATTGAATAGGCTCCGAAACTACCAGACCGATTTCAATCATTTTTTCACCTATACATAGCTACATTATCACTGAGTAATATAGGCTATATAACTCACGCTACCATCCACAGGCGCGGAGCAGTAACCAAAGACGTAACTAAACACGAATATAACAACAAATAAAATAAATAAATCTCAAAATCACATCTTTTCTGCCATTTCCATGCGTATCACTGCCCGTATATTTCCATATTTAAGCAAGGCCCTAATCCTGGTGCTATAAACAAGGATACAGTCGTGATAAACGCCGCGAATACCCGACGAATGGCTGACGAGATCCCAACGGGGATAACTCCAGCTTTGGAAGAATATAGCGTCTGGAAAACACCATTTTGTTTGCTGAAAATTTCATTTAGTACTCTTAACCCTAGAGTGGGCGCGCTATGAGCATTTTGCCGCCCTCGCCAAAAAAACGTTAATAATTCGTAAAACAATCGTCCGATAAGTTCGCGCTTTCTAATAGCTGGCCCTTCTTTCGTTGGCAACTTGTACCGAAAAGCTGGACGCCATAAGTGCGCGGGGTGCCGAAAGAGAAGAAGATGTTTACCATCAGGTGTCGCCGGGCGGCATTTTGCTCACCGCGCGCCCACTCACGTAAGTAAAAATTGTGTCATATATTTTTTGCAAAATTGAAATGTAGACTATATTTAATGGTACATTTATTGTAAAACTTAATTAAACGCTTTTAATTACAGGATTTAAAAGTTTAACGTAAATAAAACGAAAAATAATAAGATATTTATAAGCCGTTTAGAATTGAAACACTAGGGCCATGGGATCCGAGCGCTCATTTACTTTTTCGGGACATCGCCAAGCGACTGGACGACTCTCTACGTGACCAGAGGCTTCGGGTCTTGGGCCAAAGAATCAGCATAAAATGTGGTCATGCTGCTGGCAGCATGACCACATTTTATGGTACTTGCCCCATTGACAGCGATACGGACGAGTTTTTTGAAGCATCCTTTTTTTATAAGTTGTACAAACTTTGTAATTTAATTATTATTTAAAAGTTTTGTATTACTGTATCTAAATAAATGAATAACAAGATGAAATCTCTGAAAATGAAAATTTTTACATTTGTTGTTACGCCGTATTTGAAACAGATTGCGATGGTCCTAGTAAAGCCATATACTGCCACAAGGTCTTATAATGAGACATTAAATATTTCTTCGAGGACCCACATTGCTCGCTTTGTATCTATAGAAGAACCATCATTTACAAATCAGGAGAGCAAATGCAGTAACTGCCTGACAAAAAAAAATGACGCACGAAAAAAGGACGTTGCAGATGCTCAAAATTGCTGTGCAACGGACATTGCACATACCTATGTGAAGATTGTTATGCCGGAGCATATCCTGTAGATGTAGAAAATATATAATTTTGTTATATTTTGCCATTTTTATGAGTATTACAAAGGATAATGTAAGATAAGTCAAAAAAAGTCTTTTAAAATTTTACGTTTTCTAATATCTTTTATAAACCAAAGTTCCTATAGCTAAATTCAATAAACATGATGATTTCTTATTGCTTATTAGTGTTTTACTTAAATCCCAAGAAAATCTTTGAATTTAATTGCTGTAATTCTACTTAAAATGGTCAATGAAAAGGAGCGGCAAAATGCTCCCCACGCGCCCACTGACGTTCGAAAAAAAGACGCGCCCACTCTAGGGTTAAATGGGTAGGTAATTTAGATTGACTTATAATTTACATGGATTTAGAGAAAATTAAAAAAAAAGCTGCCCTTATAGTGCATTGGATTTGCAACTCTAGGCTCAGCACTGACAGATGATTTGAGATTAACTCTGTTCCTTGCCAAATGGTTTACCATAAATCGGCTTATCTTGACAGGGACCCTTTACTTCTTGTTCTGCGTGAATCAATTAAAAGGTCAATTTACAGTACGATACTAATAGATAGCACAGCTAGTCTTTTGATCATGAACCATGAATTATTACAAATTTATCGTGATGGCTCAGTGGTTAAGACGGGCCTAAGGCTGCGAGTTTGGGCAAATACTTATCAATGTGATTTTTTCAATTCATATGGATTTTTCAAGTTTGTAAGTTTATTGATATTAAGATTACGAGTCTTGGTACTTGAAGAGTACATAAAAAAATAAAAACAATGGAAACTAAAACTATAAGGCATCAAAAAGCCCAAAAGACTGGCGGCATTGCCACGTTAGTTGGCAATGCTAATTCTCTGGTCAAGGTAAAAGTCAAGGTAATTGGGTCACTATAATTTAAAACAGTTACGGTCGAATTTCGACCACGTGTCGACCAAAACTTATTAATTAACGGATCCTAAAATGCAATACAACCTACACAGTACTCGTTTTAATTGAGTGTTTTAATTGATCGCAAAACCATCAATTTTATTCTCGGTCAACACCCACGTGGAGCGAGGGATTATCTGAGCCATGTTATGCAATAACCTGTTAACCCACAAAAATATGAATTTTAAGTTAACGCCATCTAGCTCTTGTAGCCAGTCTCCTGAACCCTTAAAAAAATGCAGAGGCATGTACTAAATTTATAAAAACGCCATCTACCGAAAAAATGTTTCTGCAGTTTGCGGAATTAGTCTTCAACAATTTTGCAATAATCGATTACAGACCTGTCACAACACGCGCGCTTTTCTTCTGTGACAATTACTTTAAAATTTTGTTTTCTGTTGGTTATTGCGGCTTTCAGTGAAATTTAATATACGTGTAGTATTTTGTAATATTCATGAAACTGTGGGTTGTGCGAATTTCATTATTTTACAAGAGTTTTTAAGTGTCTACTTGCTGCAACAAGGCACAAAGTAAGTTTTCAGTGTTTGATTTTATGGTTTCTCCTGTTCTATACAATCAATGACGCACTAAAGTAGTTTTTCTCATCGTAAAGAACTATGGAATTGGAATGAAATTAAATTATTTCCCGATAATTACGAAAAATCTGGCATTTTAAATTTGTGTAATTTATAACTGGTTATTGCTTTAATACTTGTACCATAACGGCCGCTTGGTGTATTTATCTTTTTTATATTATTCTATAATTTAATCCGAAGAGATGCTGATATTACTATGAGGGAAGGTTACAAATTACATATAAGAATGTCTATACTTACTCGTTGTAGGCAGATGATAGTAATTTATAAAAACATTAAATATTTAATTTATTAATTGGTTATTGCGAAATTGATATGAAAAGTTTTAGGTATGTGCTACAACCATGCATCAAATTATTTTCAGGTATTGAACATGAACTCTAGAGCACAGAAGCTTGTCGCTATGGCTCGTGACGAGCATTTATGTAATAAAAACGACGACAAAGAAGAATCTGAAGTAGAAGAATCTTCCAACAGTGGAGATGTAACAACTTTAGCACAGTTGAAACAGGATGTACATCTTAAGCGTCATAATACTGCTTCATGTTCGTTAACTTATAAAGATTTTGAGCGTGATTTAAGCTATAATGATTTAAATATAAGTAATATGGAAGCGTCTATAGATACTTCTCAGTTAATACATCTGGATGATTTAGATATTGTCCGTAACAGCCTTTCCAGTATGTTTAATGATTACGATGACAAAGGAAACGAAATTATCGCGGAAATAGAAGTAGTAGCTTCAACTTCTAATACTGATAATATTGTTCAAGATTGTATAGATATGTCTGCTACACAACTGACTGAAAATGATAATAATCAATCAAGCATTTTAAACTGCATCGAACAACCACAATCAAATCGTGAGAATGATCATCAATTAGAGATCGGTAGACCCAAGCGCGGAAGAAAAAGAAAAGTAGAAGACCAGTCTAGAAAAGAGCGAAAACGAAGAGCCAATGTAAACGAAAAGTATATCAGTGCGAAAGGAAAAGAAGTATTACCAAAAGAATTCGACAACACATACCATTGTGATTGCAAAAAGAAATGTACAACGATCTTGTCAATTGATAGCCGGAAACAAGTATTTGACCAATTTTGGTCTCTTGGGTCATTCGAAGGTCGATGTGCTTTCATTTGTGGTAAAGTAACACAAACTCATAAAGCTAGGACGTATACTTCGTCAAATTCGAAGAGAATATATTCACGAAAATATACGCTTTGTGATACCGAAATATGCAAGAAAACGTTTTTGAAAACCTTAGGTATTTGTCAAAGTAGAATCGATATAGCGATGCAGAAAAATAATAGATCATCTAATTTCAAAGACAATAGAGGAACAGCTAGTGGTGGCAAAAATAAAATCAATGAAGATGACATTAATCTAATAGTTGGCCATATTGATTCTTTTCCTAAATATATTAGCCATTATTGTAGAGGTAAGACTGATAGTCGTTATTTGAATACTGAACTCAACCTATTAAAAATGTACGATTTATTCAAAGCTAAATATCCGACAAATGAAAACCTACCGAGTCTTGCAACATATAAGAAAATATTTTATGAAAAATTTAACCTCAGATTTAAAGCCCCAAAAAGTGACACATGTAAAACGTGTGACACTTTTGCAGCTAATATAAAATCATTAACAGGCACAGAAGCTGAAGAAGCAAAAACGCAACGAGATTTGCATATTAATAAAGCATCAGAGCTTAGAAAGCAAATGAATGCAGATCTGAATTTGGCGTCAGAAAAAGATACTGTAGAAACACTTACTTTTGATATGCAAAAAACCCATCCACTTCCAAAAATACCCACTAATATAGCCTATTACAAACGGCAGTTAAATTTGTATAATTTAGGGATTTATATAGGAAGTAGCAAACGCTCAATTTTTAACTTATGGCTTGAAAATGAAGGTGGAAAGGGTACTCAAGAAGTTGGATCCTGCTTGCGAAAGTACATTTTGAATAACATACAATCCCCAGTAACGGATCTAATCTTATGGGCGGATTCTTGTGGAGGGCAAAATCGGAGTATTAAGTTAGTTCTCATGTTAATACATACCATGCAACATCACACATCTTTACAATCGATTACATTGCGGTTTCTTTTGTCGGGGCATAGCTTCCTACCAAATGATGCCAATTTTGGTGTTATAGAATCACAGTTGAAAACGCAACAAAGGCTTTACACTCTAGAAGATTATGCAGAAAGTATTCAGAAGTCAAAGAAGAATAAGAAGTTTGAGGTTTCGAGAATGGTACCCTCCGATATGCTCTCTGTCAGGCCACTAGAACAGGCTATAACAAATAGAAAAGTTGACAGTGCTAAAAACAAAGTTAATTGGTTGAAACTGCATGAGATTGTGATAGAAAAACCATTTCCCTATATTTTGAAAGTCAAAACTGAAATTGCACAAGAAGATGCTCAGATAGTAAATCTTGAGAAGGCAGGGAAAGGCCGCAAGCCTGTGCTAAAGAATATTAATTTGCCCAAATGCTGGCCAAACGGAAAGTCCTTGAGTGTAGAAAAATTAAAAGATCTAAAAGAATTAATGAAACTAATACCGGCAGACGCTAAACCATTTTATGATTTCCTAAAACATACTCCAGGTGTTTCTATTGATGAAGATATAGATGGATATCATGTTGAAGATATTGAACAGCTATCAGAGGATGGAGAAGACTGATCTTTTATTTTTGATTATTTACCGATGTGATCTCTTATCGATCTCAATTTTGTTGATTTTTCAAATTTATAATTATGTTACTATGTTTGCTGCATTTTTTTGTTACCTTATTCTTTCCCACTGCTGGAAAAAAGCCTCCCCCATTTTTTTATTATTTTTGTTAGCAATAATATGTCAAGGGCTTGAAAAACATTTTAGCACTTAAAAAATGCTCTGGTTAAATTTTGCAATAAACTAATTGGGCTTAAATGTTTGTTTCAAAAATCTTAATATCTTGATTGTAATTTCGCAATAAACAATTCATCATTATTTCATTTATTTTTATTTTTCCTATAACTCTCACTCTATTAAGCTGTGTTTGAATCACTACAATACATGATGACCTATTTAATAAGTTTTGGATACAATCAGAATAGCTTAAGAGTATTTTTTGTAGCTGTGAATTTCTTTGAACTGAGATTTCTCCGGTTTAGGTTTTTTAGGGTTGACACGTTATTGCATAACATAGCTCTCTACCTTATATTTAGCATCGGACAGGATATTTACGATTAGCACTATTACGCACGTTGCATTATCTGCAACAAAATAGGTAAGTAAGTACTTATTTTGAACAAAATGGAAACATCCCGTTATCGATAGGTAACAATGTTTTGATAACAGCGTGTGTCCGATGGAGTTTAGAACCGAAATTTCTTTAGCCGCGATGAGCCATTTTTTGTAGGGGTAAATCTTATAGGTCACCGACATGCCAATGCCACTGCTCACCGACATGCCAATACCACTGCTTCACCGACATGCCAATGCCACTGCTCACCGACATGCCAATACCACTGCTTCACCGACATGCCAATGCCACTGCTCACCGACATGCCAATACCACTGCTTCACCGACATGCCAATGCCACTGCTTCACCGACATGCCAATACCACTGCTTCACCGACATGCCAATACCACTGCTTCACCGACATGCCAATGCTACTGCGTCACCGACATGCTTCTGTGACGTGTGGCACCAGGCTGGCGACATTAATAATTGGAAGTTTAAAGTTTTCACTTATGTCGGCAGTCCATCCATTCATGGAGCTAGGCTAAGTGAATCACTGCTGCACTGCGTGTCGCGGGTTTGATTCCCGCACGGAATACGTGTATGGCTTACAGATAGTTTCGGGTCTGGCTGTTCCACGATACAGGAGAAATACATAAAGTGAAGGCCAATAAAAAAAACAACCAAAAAAAGAAATTAACGAGGTGATTATACCAAAAAGACCATTATATTCTGTTTTGTCTAAACAAACAAGAAATGAATGGAGAATTAATCCCTCTCTTATCTTTTTTGTTTTTGGTAGACAGGAAAACACTTGCTAACATTTCCTTTTCCTCAATTCCCCCTATTCGTGGAAGGGTCTTTATCAGAACCATATATAAAACGCAATGTCGGTTTGCCTTCAATATTACTAACATTGACTAAAACTACTTGGGGGAAAAGGATACTTAATGAAGCCGAAATATAATATAAACGTACCATCACGCCTGTATTCCCCGAAGGGTTAGGCAGAGGTGTACCAATGTACACCCACAATTCGCCGGTATGTTTAGGTTTCATCTACTAGGTGGCAAGACTATTGCCATTAACCGGGCACAAATTCTAACTCCGAGCTGCTACTGAGAATTTCATAGAAAAACCCAATAACACTTTTTGCTCGATCCGGGAATCGAACCCAGGACCTCTAGCGTAGCAGTCGCGCTCAGGACCACTAGGCCAACGAGGCAGTTAAAACTACTGACTAAAACTACTTGAGGGAAAAAGATACTTAATGAAGCCGAAATATAATATAAACGTACCATCACGCCTTTATTCCCAGAAGGGTTAGGCAGAGGTGTACCATTGTACACCCACAGTTCGCCGGTATGTTTAGGTTTCATCTAATAGGTGGCAAGACTATTGCCATTAACCGGGCACAAATTCTAACTCCGAGCTGCTACTGAGTATTTCAAAGAAAAACCCAATAACTTATTTTCCTCGACCTGGGAATCGACACCAAGACCTGTAGTGTAGCAGTCACGCTAAGGGCTCTTTCAATTTATGCGTTTGGTGCCGGACCGCTGCGGTGGCGAAGCGGTGCGTTTGTCGTATTGCGTACGAACGGTCGTTTGTTTTGATACAATGCGCGCGGTGCGGCAACAGTGCGACGTCGGTACCTACGCACGCTCGACGGCAGGACGACAGACGTCACGCGTCAACTGTATGAAAAAGGACAACCGTCCGTACGCAGTCCGAAAAACGCGCCGCCTCGGCACCGCAGCGGTCCGGCACCAAACGCATAAATTGAAAGAGCCCTTAAGATCACTAAGCTAACAAAACCAAACGTTCGTGTTATTTCTATTATTGCGATATATTTCTTTTATTTCTGGGAACCTTTTAGCATATTGAGGGCATACTGAAGGTCAAAGTTCCGACAGTTTTATAAAAAAAAACAAGTTCTCTATATAACCTTTTAGAAGATTTTTTCCCTTCTGAGAACTAGTCTCGTCAATAGTTACATATTTTATTGAAGATAGCTTCTGAGAAATGAAAATTGATCTAAGTATTGTGTGACTTCATCGAACTAATTACCTGACTAGGCCCTACTATGAGGCCCCCAAAAAGGAAGGTACCGTTAAAAAATTGTATTCGACATTAATGGTAGATATTCCTAATGTAGGGCAAAGATTTCATAAAACAAAAAACGCGATTACTTAAAACGTTCAAAATCTAGTCGCAATCATATCTCAGAGACAATCAAAGTCAAAAAATATAGGGATATTGAAACATTTTTTTACAAATTGAGACAGAGATTAAATCGCGATCGTTCCCAAAAGTTAGTGAAATTACTCCTCTAATTTACTAACACTCCCGTCAAAGTGCATCACTAACACAAACATTGACACTCAGAATTAAGATTACATAAACATAGGTAAAGACAAACTACAAGTTCATAGACCCATGTAATCTAATTACAAACTAAAGTTTACGCTAAATTCATCCTTTAAGCCTACCAAAGCTTAATAACTACGAGGTATAAATTATTCCATAGCTTAAGAAGTAATGGAAGATTAGATATATTATTTAAGCCTCGTTTAGCATGGCTCTATGAATTTTGGGATAACTTGAACTTGAAGCATCTCACGACTCAAAACTCGACCCAAACAACTCAACTTCACGACAATTTGAAACAGACAATTCGATCTATACTACTAAAAGCAGAAAACTTGACTTGTAAAACTTGACTCCTATACCACTTGGCCCGGACAACTTGACATCAAGACAACTCAACACGGATAATTCGAAACGCACAAACCTATTCAACAAGTTCAACTTTAGGACAGTTCGACCAGGACAATTCGAACCCGATACCATGATCCGGACCAGTCCGTCTTGAACCCTTGAATAATTGATAATAATTGAACTCACCAGCTATTTATTTTGTACACTATATGTATGACAGAACAATTTAAGGACAACTCAACACGGACAACTCGGCCTAAACATCTCAACTCGATGTCAAGGCAGCTCGAATCCGCCAAATTTTCCTGGACAAAAGTGGACTCGGACAACAGGGCCCGAACCATTCGACCCCAGTAACTCACACCTAATAAATCGGCTTAGCAACAACTTCTTATTAGTCCCTATAACACAAAAACATTAATTTAAGATACTTGCACACTTGAGCAAGTTACTGGCATGACGAGTATTCCTGGCTTTATTAATTATATTTCATCATACTTCAGCTCTAATATATGCTTACATTAATAGTGTTTCTGTATTTTATTACCTAAAGTTCCTCTGTGATCTATTCTAATAGTTTTGAAGCAACACTTAAATAATAATATAGTACAATAATATGGTTTATGCTGAGTAATAAATGACAGGGAATAAATATCAGACTGCTATTGGATATTACATTTGCCTGCTACTTTGTTTCTTTGATGTTGAATGAAAACAAGTCTTAAATATTATGTCAAAACAAAATTATTATTCAACTTCTTTTTCACTTCTTTTTTTTATATATGGGAAATTCTCAAATAACTTTTCCCGCCCTGGGCGGGACGGGAGGGAGTATCAGACTTTTACTGACTAAAACCCATCTATGTTCCTTCATGTGCCCTTTGCGTTCCGGGGGCGCGGTATCTCTTTCGAACAACCCGCAGCCCCGGCTAAAGTACCCACACTACTCCTGTGTTGTATTACATACTTATAAACATACTGCGAGCGCTACCATAAAAAGTGAATTTTCACACCAAAAATAAAAGTCATTTCCAGGTAATAATTTTTGCCCAATGTGACTCAAACTAAGTCACATGCTTGGTTAACGGCTATGTGATGTGTCTTTTAATAGCCTGTATAGTTAGCCCCCCCCCCCCCCCCTTCCTTTAGTAGTGTAACTAACCTACAAATGAATTCTTTCCTTGCGGTTCTAGAATTATAAAATAAATCCATGGTATAACTTTTCCTTTCTATAATCCTCCATTACTTATTTACTGCCCGGCAAGTATCAAGATTTTTTTCAAAACTCTAAGACCTCATTTTAAAGTTCCTTCCTTCATCGAGTCTTGTTAAAAGAAGTAGTGAGGTACTAATTAATGTCAGATCTTCCCTCTTTGCCTTATATTTACTTAGTTAGGATAGGATGGAAAGGTTTACTAGTTAAGAAGTAAAGTTTTCTTTTTTTAAAGTAAGGTTTGAAAGTTAAGAATTAATGATGTCCTCGGAGACACGCTGTGACTTTGAATTTAGTTTGTAATTAAAGGAAATTTTTAAAGTAACCAGGATTAAAGATAAAATGAATTTTGTTGCCAGCTTATTGGGTAGTTATTTCATTGACAGCGATGTGGAAGACTTTTTTGATGGACAATTAGCTCCCCCCCCCCCCACTTTTAAAATTCATCATCATCTGCTTAGTTAGCGTTTTCGCAACTATGTTGGGGTCGGGTTCCAGTCTAACCAGATGCAGCTGAATACCACTGTTTTACATAGAGCGACTATCTATCTGACCTCCGCAACCCAGTTACTGGGCAACACGATACCTCTTGGTAAGACTGGTTGTTAGACTTCAAGGCTTCTGACTATCCGTATCGACTGACAAAAATCTACGAATGACAGCCGGTACTAACAGGTTAACGTGCTTTGAAAAAGCTCCTTTTTAAATTGTATTAACACAATATTAGTTTTAATAGTTAAAAGTTGAATGAATCTTGATTGTGGTTGTATGTTGTAAAATCGATGATTCGAATAATTTACGACAAAAGTTTTTCGTAAGATTCTGAATCTGAAATAACAGTCGTTTTGGTACTATATTTTGTTAACATTACAAAATTTTATGATTTTTTGTTTTTTAGATAGATAAGATAAGATAGATAAGTCTTTATTTGCCTTAAACATGGTATAAAGATGTTATCCAAAAGCCTACATTACTTGATATTTAGGTATCGTGAAATAACGGAACTCATTATACGCTAACATTCCAATAATGGAAAGTTTGTAACGTTATATTTCTAATGATATATTGAATGGAGTATATTATGTTCGAAGTTTAAAATGCCAAATTCAGGAGGCATCGCCACACACCAGCGAAATTATCATCGGGGCGATATCCGTGGAACAATTTCTATTCCTATTTCACCTGCGCTTTTATCGCCTCCGTGATACGATAGCTCGTGTATGGGGATACCTTTAGATTACTCCAATTTTAGCTCTCGGCCACACTGCCAGTCGAGCACGTAGTCTGTGATGGAATCTGTATTCAGTATTCGAAACAATAGTTCCAATTATTTGATACCTGCAGATATTGCATCACCTGCACTATGAGAGACAGTCGACGGACTGTAGTGCGATTTTCTAAAATGCAAACTCGAAAACGAGTCTCACTAAAGTGATCGCGCTCGCTTCGATAACGAACCCACTTGACTTTGGTTGTGTTTTCGCTTGCCGTGGTGACGTCACCGGCGTGATCGTGTTTAACAGAATACCATTTTGTTATCTCACTGCGGATTCAACTTTCGAAATACGAGGTGAGGCTTAGAGAATCGCACTGCTGGTCTTTTGACGTCAGATTCGATATGTGGGATGTAAATACAGCAATCATTGTGCCGATAGTCATGACGGCTTAAGGCAGATTTGAGATTTTAAACTTATGCAAATTCAAATTCAAAGCATTTATTTCAATTAGACCATTTACAGGCACTTTTGAATGTCAAGAACATACAGTTTAAAGTTGAAGCTAGTTGCTCGTTCCAAAGCGTAGATCTCTATGGAGAAGAACGAGCAAGAAACTCCATGGACACTCTTTTTCTTCAATTTGGTTTTACAAAATCTTGGTTACAATATTCATGTTGCTTCTATATGTGAAAACAATGAAGGTGAATATTAAACAATTAAATAATACTAATAAAGATGTAGGCCATGGCAGATAAGAGATGACCAATCCCAACTGACAGCGCCCTGCGCAACTGTATGCTAGTTATAAGTTCAGATTACATAACGATGTTTTCCTTTACCGATATCAGTGATGTGATGTTTAATTATTTGGTATAGAAAGAAACGTTCCTTACTAAGATTCTCTCTCTTGTATCATGGGTGCATTTATTTAGAAACATAAACTCACATACACAATCAGCGAATCCCGGAACGATCTGATAGGTCACGATTCTGTAAGACAAATATTTGTTTTGTGCCGGAATCGAACCCACGACACGCAATGCAGCAGCCCATCGCTTAGGCACTGCGCCAACCGGGCCGATGTTAACCATGTTTGATATCCCTATGTTACCAAAACTTAATACAAGAAGTAATTCTAATCAAAATCAAAGTGCAATATAGTTCATTTTACGATATGACCGACAGACCAAATCATAAAACCTATAAATTGTACAGTGCCGTAAAAAAGTCAATAAGTTTTGTGTAGCGAGTGTCACAATATGGCATTCGTAATCAAATTTTATTTTTGCAATAAAATATGTTTTATTAAGGTTTTGCGTTGCGCTGCCAAAATGAAATAGAACAAAGTTTGTACATATTTATTTATCTATGGGAAAGAAAGGAGATTGCAATGAAAACTGTTTACTAGTAGCTTCTCCCGAGACTTCGTCCGCATCAAATTTTATATATTTTCCCACGAAAACTAAACAGTTTTCTGGGATAAAAAGTAGCCTATGTTTTATTCCAGACTACAATCAATCTCAGTGCCAAATTTCATCCAGATACGTTCAGGCGTTAAGCGTGTAGATGAAGAAATATCCATCCATCCATCCATCCATTTATCCATCCATCCTCACAAACTTTCGCATTAATAATATTAGTAGGAAGGATTAAGGCTTCGCATGGGGCTGCCAAAACAAAGTTAGACAAAGTTTGTACTGCGTAGTAAATTTTTATCTATGAGGTGGAAATAAACTTTTATCATAGATTCAGTACACGAGTTAATATCTCCCAGCGAATCTAAATATATATAACTCAAAGGTGACTGACTGACTGACTAACTGATTGACATAGTGATCTATCAACGCACAGCCCAAACCACCAGTGGTTTGGGCTGTGCGTTGATAGATCCCAGGCGGATCGGGCTAAAATTTGGCATGCAGGTAGATGTTATGACGTAGGCATCCGCTAAGAAAGGATTTTGATAAATTCTACCTCTAAGGGGATAAAATAGGGGATGAAAGATAATACTTCTTAACGCGAGCGAAGCCGCGGGCAAAGGTTGCCCATAATAAAATAATACGAATACATCGCCATAACACTTGGATTTATACTTAACCAGCTTTTGCCTGCGACTTCGTCGGCGTAAATGTTGGTTATATTCAATCATGATTCGTAACATGTGGCGCCATCTATTATCATAAGAATGTTATTACGGTTTTCTTTGGGAACAGTACTGTTTTTCGGGATGAAAGGTACTCTATGTCCGTTTCTTTCTGTACACCTGACAAATTATACGCTAAATTTCAGGATGATCGGTCCAGTGGTTTATGCGTGAATTGTAACAATCATCGAACCTAAGACGCGCTTAGGACCACTAAGCTAACGAGGCAGTTACTACTTTACATTGTTTTTCTATTTCGTGTACTTTCGCATTTATAAAATTAGTTAGGAAGTTAGGATTATTCTGAAATCGCCGATCCGTCTTGAGCAAGCATGGTGATCATTATTAGTGCCAATTATTGTTCCACTTGTTATTGTTGTTTGACGGGCCTGTTGGTCTAGTCATCTAGTGGTTAGTGGCCCTGACTGCTAAGCCGGAGGTCGTGGGTTCGATTCCCACCCAGGACAAACTCTGTGTGATGAGCATCATTGTTTGTTCTGTGTCGGAGTGTGATTTATCTATAATATGTATGTATTTATAAATTATATAAGTATGTATATCAGTTGTCTGGTTACCATAACACAAGCTCTGCTTAGCTTGGGATCAGATAGCCGTGTGTGAGTTGTCCCAAGATATTTATTATTACTGATTAAGACCGCAGGAAGGCGCTGGATGCAGGCCGCTTCCAACCGGTCTTTTTGGAAATCTATGGGGGAGGTCTATGTCCAGCAGTGGACGTCCTGCGGCTGATATGATGATGATTGTTCCATTGTAGGAAAAAGGGTTCTTTTGTAGAAACAATACAAGCATTGTTTACCACGCATACAATATTAGGCTGGTATCACAAAAACAGTTTTAGTGAAAATAGATTTAGCTCTGCAATTAATAATGAACCTTTATCTCGTGTATTTACGGTTTAAAGTGTTTTATCTCGATCCCAACCTTCGACTTCTGCATAATAATTGAACGATATATTATTCAGGTCTCAAATACTATTATGCTATCTTAAGGTTGAAATTACAGAGTCAATAGATAGGGTTTGGGCAAAATATCATATTTCATTCTTCAATCTGTAATATGTAAACTTCAAAATGGCGAATTCAGTCCATTGTCTGGTTAACAAGCATCATATTTAATCAATTAATGTCTTTATAAGATGTTTGACTTTTAAACGACTTCAAAAAAAGAGGATAGGGGAAGATTCAGAAGTCGATTGCAATACAAAAAAACAGAATTAAAGTCGCTGACTTCCGAGACTAAAGTAATTCTTTTCCAAAGACAACAAAGTGAGCTTTCTTCAAATAGGTCGGGTGCGCAGTACTCGTAACCGGCGTGCGTGTATGACCAGCTGGCTTATTCTGTTAGAAATCTCCCTCAGTGAATTAAGGTGAAGTGAGCTAAAACTGGGCTGTCACTATACGATGCTAGGGATTGACAGGTCGCCACATGCTCACTTCATGGAAGGAGGGTTTTACAAAATAACACCGCAGATGTATGAACGTGGACGAGGCGAAAGGAGTATGTAAGGATCATAGCAGGTGGCGTTCTGTGGTTTCTGCCTACCCCCATGGGTGAAAGACGTAAGTTTATGTAGTTTATGTTATATCCTACAAAGTGGAAATTACTACACCACACTCGTACAATAATTTGCACCTGCCGTGTTATCTCTTCACCACCATTGGTTGACTGGTAGAGAATGCCTAAGGCATTAAGTCCGCCTTTGTACTTTTTTGTTGCATACAGTTTAAATAAATAAATAAATACTATAGTTGGTCTGTATTGAAATAAAGAGTTCGAATATCATTTTATTGATTTATTTTACTTTCTGGGACAACCCACAGAGAAATTGCCTATTTGTACAATAGATTTATACTGTAGTAGGTAAATAAAAATCTGTTTAGCTGTCCACTAAAAGATCTACGACGTCCCAAGACTATCATACAATAATATTATTATATCTGAGTGCGTTCTATTTTTCTTTCTTCAAGCGAATGCTTTTAATATTCGACATTGAATGTCGCTTGTCCGCACATTAAGAAAACTTTGAGTACCTACTCTCATATAATAATTTTGTATAGTTTATAACAGTGGTTTTCAAAGTTGTCTGGACTGCGACCCCATCTAAAAACTTACTTTAGTTTTCACCTCTTGGATGTCATTAAGAAAAAGGGGAATAGTTGTATGAGTAAAGAGCTGTTTAAATTGTGCTATTTTAAACATAATGAAAGATTTGTTTTCTATTTTTTATCATTGTTATATAATTTTTAAGGCCTGTCCAATATTCGCACTCGACCCACTTGTGTGTAGCGATTGCATAGTTTGGAAAATGCTGGTGTTCTCGCAAGTGAACTTACAATATGTAAATTCCTTTTATTTTAAAAGAAGAAAGAAGTATTAGATTGTTTTTTTTTTTTTTTTTTGAGTTTATAGATATTATTATTATTTTTTATTTATTCTTTGTACATTTAATCCTATTTTTATTTTTTTAATTCTATTTTTTTTTAATCTAAAGTCGTGTTGATTTTATTTTGTATTTAAGTCTGCTTTACCCAGTGAAATACATAATAAAATTGATGTAAGGTTCGCCAAATCCACAATCTCTACATTAATAAATTAATGACGTTGTAGTAATTATATATTTTTTTGCATTTCACTTAAATCATTCAAGTGATAAGTCCACCAATAGGTATGTACATAATTACTTAATTATTTAAGTAATTATGTACAGCGGTGAACAAAAATGTTGACTGCTACCCTGCTACCAATTAAGAACGGCTCAGCCGATTTAGCTGTTTTTTTTGTTATTGGAAAATTAGAAAATCTGCATATAAAAACTATTTTCAAGTTTTTATTTTTTTATTATTTATTTGTTTTACGCTCGTACAATAATTTTGCACCTGCCATGTTGTCTGACCACCTTTGATTAGCTGGTAGATCATGTCAAAGGCAAAATCGGCCTTTGTACCTTTTGTTGCATTAAAAATAAATAATAATAATGACCTCTCGTAATATTGCCCCAATTAAATTCTAAGAACTGTAATGTCATAATTGTAGCTGGATATTAAAAACAATACCTTATGAGTTTCAAAAGAACATTGCATATCATTTCGGGTAGATAACGCACGTACATTTCCCAATGGCTATAAATATAGCGATTATGCCCGCTCGAAACCCACAACCATATTTCATAAAACGATTAAAAACAGCAATACAATGCCAACAATTATTTACTTACGTTCCATATGAGTTTTGGCATCAATTCAACGATTTCTTAATGAACCGAAATCTCTAATAACACACTCACTTTAAATTTTTCAATCAAAACAAACAATTTGTCAACTTTGCTAAAAACTTTTCACTGTCACTTTGTTTTTAAAAATCAAATAAAAATTAGAACTTCAATTTAAAAATTACTCGCACATTATTCAATTTAAAATTAGAATCAAAACACTCGATAATAACACTGTTCTTTTATTATTAAATCACATTTCGAAATTCAAATAAAAGTTCGTGTTCCAAAAAAAAAAATTCGAACTTAAAGTTCGCGCACGTTTTTGAATTTTATTTTTTTTGTTGTTAATTTTTTTAATTTTTATTTTTAAAGATTTGTTATACGTTGTTTCGCTAGTATAAAGTTACGGCAGAATCGGCGCATCGAGGCATGCGCGACGGTTGGATCACAGCGAACGACTGTCGAGTCGCGAGACTAGTTGCGAGTTCTACTCACAGTTGGTAGGCGAGATTGCAAACCGCTGCAGCGTATTAAATCACTTTATGGCGTAACTAAGAGATAAACGTCACTGATTATAAGTTGAACAGGAAATTAATGAGAAATGAGAACTAAGGTTTTTTGGTAATTTTGACTTGGTCTAAAATATGTCGGACAGAAAATGGATGATGTTTGTGTTTAGTCGGCAATCTATAATAATAATAATAAAGCTGAAAGGAGGCTCTCGCTGGGCGGTTGGATCAAGGGCTTGATTCAGAAAGAGATATAGCGATATAGGAGATTCCTTTCTCAGGAGCCCTGACCACCGGTGGCTTGGACCCCGTTCCCAACGCCTGTGGGCTACTATTGTTTATATTTTTAAATGTTTTTATTTTTATATTAATACTTAAAATGTAATTTATATGTTTAGAAAATAAATAAATAGAATAATAAAGCTGAAATTTTTGTTTCCTTAAACGCGCTAATCTCTTGAAGTACCAATCGGATTGTAAAAAAAATATATAATAATGATAGCCATATTTATGAGGCATCTAAATATATAAAAGCTCTCACTCATCACGAAATATTCAAAACCACTTGACGTATATAGATGAAATTTGGCAAGGAGGTAGTTTATAGTTACTTGACCTTTTGCTAAGAAGGGACTTAGCAACAGGGCTGGAAAAAGTAGGTCTAATCGCCCTCGAAAGTTGGTATAAAAGTCCTTCATTTTTTGTGCTACGAACTTGATATTTGGCAGGGAGGGAGTTCATAGTTAACCGACTTTTTACGCGGACGAAGTCGCGGGCAAAAGCTAGTGGTAGATAATAATAGATTATATAAGATAATATTAAGACTTTTGGGGGCGTAGCAGTAACCAAAGACGTAATACGCGTGAAACCGCGGGGTTTGGCAAGTTTATAATATTAGTGTGGATATTTATTATATTTAACCGTTAGCCTAGTGGTGCTAAGCACGACTGCTACGCTAGAGGTCCCGGGTTCGATTCCCAGGTCGAGCGAAAAGTGTTACTGGGTTTTTCTATGAAATTCTCAGTAGCAGATTTGTGCCCCCTATTACATGGAACCTAAATATACCTGCGAACTGTGGGTGTACATTGGTACACCTCTGCCTAACCCTTCGGGAAATACAGACGTGTTGGTATATATATTTATTATATTTATTTGTTCACACATATTGGTTTATTATACACATAGTGTGGGCGGAATTGCGGAACCCTTGTACCGGAACATTTTTATTCAGTTATTGAGCAACAAAAATGTCTTGCCGGAGGATTTCTACTATCTTTATCAAGATTTTACCCGCTCACATCCAGAAAATCTATTTTTCTGATATTTTCCTGTACATTCTAATTATAAAAATAGGCTGGAAGCCTATTTTTGTCCCACTATAGGGCAAAAACCTCTTTTGATAAAACGAAAGTACGAGTATTGATCGATTTCGATTTTGACGGGCCTGTTGGTCTAGTGGTTAGCGGCCCTGACTGCTAAGCCGGAGGTCGTGGGTTCGATTCCCACCCAGGACAAACTTTGTGTGATGAGCATGATTGTTTGTTCTGTGTCTGGGTGTGATTTATCTATAATATGTATGTATTTATAAATTATATAAGTATGTATATCAGTTGTCTGGTTACCATAACACAAGCTCTGCTTAGCTTGGGATCAGATAGCCGTGTGTGAGTTGTCCCAAGATATTTATTTATTTATTTTGTTTCGGACTTATATTAATTGGCAGTCTTGATTTTCATACGATGTTTCTTTTCACCGATGCCAGTGATTTTCTTTATAAACTGACTACACGGTGCCCCGGTTGGCACAGTGGCAGATTCGATTCCCGCACGGAACATATTTGTTTGACCTACAGATAGTTGTTCCGGGTCTGGCTGTTTGTGTATGCGAGTTTTATGTTTGTTAACGCACCCACGATACAGGAGAAATTCCTAATGTGGGGCAACGTTTTTTTAAAGAAAAGAAATAAAAAAGAAATCAGTTCATAATAATATGAATTGTTAAATAATATGAAACTTATACAGTACATAATAATATGAATTGAAAAAGACATATTAAGGGCGCTTTCAATTTAGACGGTTGGTGCCGGACTGCTGCCGCACGGTTGTTACGACCATGAGCCGTACTGCTGCCGGACGACAGCAGTACGACGTAAATCGTCTTATTTGAAGAGATATGCGGCTGCAGTCCGATCGAATTTCTAAGAAACACGATGCGTTCACAGCCCTAGCGAACAACAACTGAGCTGAGACACTGACAGGTTGTTGCCGTTCCGCCAACGGACGTGCGCCGCACTGCTGTCGCACGACTTTGCGTCGAGACATTTTGTATGAAAAATCATAACCGCCCGTGCGCAGTACGATACCCGGACTGCAGCAGTCCGGCACCAATCGTCTAAATTGAAAGCGCCCTGATACTTGCCCGGTATCTAATCTGACAACCCCATGCTTGAGAAGCGGGCGCCTTAACCACTGCGCCATTACGATTAATTGTAATAATTTTTGATATTATAATGATGGAACTGCCTCATTAGTCTAGTGGTTATAAGCGCGACTGCTACGCTAGACGTCTTAGGTTCGATTCCCGGGTCGAGCAAAAAGTATTAAATGGGTTTTTCTATGAAATTCTCTTTGGCAGCTTGGAGTTAGGATTTATGCCAGGTTGATGGCAATAGGCTCGCCCCCTATTACATGGGGCCTAAACATACCGGCGAAGTGTCGATGAACATTGGTACACCGCTGCCTAACCCTTCGGGGAATACAGGCGTGATGGTATGTATGTATAATGATGGTTCATGATAAGAAGGTAAGCTATGCTATCTATTAGTATCGTACTGTAAATTGACCTTTAAATTGATTCACGTAGAACAAGAAGTAAAGGGTCCCTGTCAAGATAAGCCGATTTATGTTAAACCATTTGGCAGGGAACGAAGTTAATCTCAAATCAACTGTCGGTATTCAGCCTAGAGTTGGAAATCCAGTGCGCTGTAACAGGGGTTTTTTAACGCGGAGTTTATTTTACCGCGCACTGAATTTGAACTCTCGATGTTGAAAATCGAGTGTGGAGTAAAAAATATGGCCGCGTTAGAAAATGGTAGTGCAAATAAATATGAATGGCATGGTTTTTGCGTTGTTTGAATGGCCGATAAATCATTGTTTTTTTGTTATTGTGGTGGTGGCTTAGTGTTTAAGGCGCCCGTTTCTCATGCACGAGGCTTTAGGTTGGCAACACGGGCTAAGTACCAATGTGACTTTTTCTATTTCATATGTACTTTCCAAGTTTATCTTGGACATCAGTGATATTGATGAAGGAAAACATCGTGAGGAGACCTCATCAGCATCATCTGCCTAGCCTTTTCCCAACTATGTTGGGGTCGCCTTCCAGTCTAACCGGATGCAGCTAAATACCAGTGTTGTACATGGAGCGACTGCCTTTCTGACCTACACAACCCAGTAACTGGGTTGTGTAGATACAATAACACGATACCTCTTGATTAGACTGTCCGACTTCTTGGCTTCTGACTATCCGTAAAGTGAGGAGACCTGGACTTGTTAATATAAATCTGAAATCGCCATTCCGCCTTTGAGCAAGCGTGGTGATTAATGTTTATGCCTTCTCTGGATCGGACGAGACCTTTGCCTTTGCAGTGGGGCAACAATAATCTGGTATTATTATTATTAGTACCTAGTGGTCTATCTCTTAATGATTAAAATACCACCATTTCAATAAACGTTATATTCCAAAAAAAAAAAACGTTAAATTGGAAATACAACGGGTATAATCATCATCTGCCTAGCCTTTTCCCAACTATGTTGGGGTCGGCTTCCAGTCGAACCGGATGCAGCTGAATATCAGTATTTTACATGGAGCGACTGCCTATCAGACCTCCACACCCCAGTTATGGGTAATACGATACTCTTGGTAAGACTGGTTGTCAGACTTTCTGGCTCCTGACTAACAGTAACGACTGTCAAAGATCTGCAAATGACCGCCGGGACCAACGGCTTTACGTGCTTTCCGGCGAGCGTGGCTTAACCCGGAAGATCGGTCTATGCGGCTATAATTATTTAGCCACGAGCTCCTCCGGCAACGGGTACAACGGGTATAATAAAACGGCAAATTTTAAACATCGATCGAATTTGACAGGCTTCTTCTGGGTAAGCTTACTTCATTGTCAACTTTGCCTTTGTTACCTCTGACCGAGACTAGAGTCAAGAGCCAACCCTTCAGAAAAAGTATATTAAAGTCTTGTAATATTTATACGCGCGTATAAAATATTTATTTAGTTTGAAGGCTTTATTAATAAATATCAATATGTATTACTAATTATGCGTGTCGTATAAAATTAAACTAAAAAAATATAGAAAAGTTGTATTTTCAGTTTGAGAATCGATTGGATGCGAGAACTATCCCGTTAGCTCGCTCGTGCCGGGAACCTAGTTCATCTAATTGAAACTTGTTCGTCAAACCATAGTATACAGGATGGCTACATAATGTGTACGTGGGACATTATGAAACATGCATACCTTTTACTGAAATCATGATAAAAGATTATGCAGGGATGTCCGTTGTATTATTAACATACAGATACATACATAAGTTTCCGCTAATCTTTTCTGATTAATTTCGTTGCGGGATCCAAGACAGTTGAATCGTTTCTCCGGGACTCGTCGAGCTTCATTGTCTCGGCGCTTTTCTTGTGGTCGCCACTGTTGATTCTGGCTTACAGAAGTTGCAGTGGTTTGGGAACAATGTGGCGGGCTTGTCCCATACATAAGTTTACGACTTTTCCCCACGGGGGTAGGCAGAAACACAGAACGCCAGCTGCTACGATTCTTATACACTCCTTTCGCCTCGTCCACGTTCATACAAGTACGCCGGTTACGAGTACTACGCACCCGACCTTTCTGAAGAACCTTTTACTTTTCTTTTTTTTATACGTTACCCCACACTAAGAATTTTTCCTGTATCGTGGGTGTGTTTACAAATAAATAAATAAACTTTCATACATAAACAGCCAGTCCTGAAACAACAACCTGTAGGCCATTCAAATATTTGTTCCCGCGGCGTTTATATAAACCCGCGACGCGATAGAATTGTCCTTTATATAAAGAGTGTAAAAAGATACGAACACATTGTATTGTCAAATCCACAGATCTCTCTCATCGCTTTGATATTATAGATACTGTTGTCGATTTATTCACAAGATTCACCATTAAGAAGAAGAAGGAAAAGCAAGAAAGAGAGACATGTGGATTTATTCACGATGTCCAATATTGCTTGATGGAGTCTGACCAGAATCGAACAAAGAGGGACGACCTAATTGTAAATTATAAGATAACTAGCTGACCCAGCAAACGTTGTTTTGCCATTTTTTTTTAGGGTATGAAAAACAGATGTTGGCCGATTCTCATAGATACCGGATAAACACAAAAAAAATCATCAAAATCGGCCAAGCCGTTTCGGAGGAGTATGGCAACGAAAACTGTGACACGAGAATTTTATATATATTAGAAATAAAAAAGATATAGGTGTATTCAATAGCATACTGGCGAACTCAGATTTGGCGAAAAAAGTGTATAATATGTGTAGTAAATAAGTAGATTAATTTTTGCCACAATTGGACTGGCATCTTGTTAAAAGTCCTGTAAACAAAAAAGATAAAAAAAGAGAGAAGAGAAAAAGGGAGGGGGCAGATAGGGGAAGGGAGGGAAGTATCATCATCATCATCATATTTACAGATTGACATTTGCTCTAAATAGTATAAAACAAAGTCTTTGCCGCCGTCTGTCCCTCTGCAAGCTTGGATTTTTATACTACGCAACGGATTTTAATGCGACCAATAGATAGAATAATTCGAGAGTAAGGTTTATACGTATACACAACATCACGCTAACACCAACGGGAGCGGCGCAGTAACCAAAAGCTGGGTACGGTGGTAGCACGTAACAGATACGGTATCAAGTGAGTACGTAGGCACGAACCCGCTACGAGACGCTCGCGCGTGGAGCGCTGTGAGCTCGCAGTGACCCGCCGAGTGGCGGTTTCACTGCGAACACAAAGGCGGCTCGCACTGTGCTAGCTAGATACGCGGAGGACCGTGGACGAGCCGTACCCACTTGCAGGTTGATACCGTATCTGATACGTTACGTGCTACACTGCTAAGTGAGTACCCAGCCAAAGAGGACTACTGACTAACTGAACGCGGGTGACACAACGGCGTATACCCATACATACCATCACGCCTGTATTCCCCGAAGAGTTAGCCAGAGGTATACCGCGAGATATTAGCTAGTAAACTTCCAAACAACATTTTGTTATTTTCCCTAAAAACAAAACACATACACAAAAATTAAAACATATTCCGTCAAAAATATTTTCACCTAAATTCAGAGTTCATTATTGAGAGGCATTTTTTCGACTGTTGTTCCTAAAAAAACATAACAATAGCTTTGAATTTGAACCGTAGATAGAAATTGTGTATTGTGTTTCATTGAAAACCAAAATGAATTACCATGTAGGCATTTATTTATTGTTCAAAGTAAAAAGTGTATTTTGTGGATGAATTTTTGATTCGTATAAAAATAATTATTTATTTGAAAATACCGGGGATGGCTGGCAATTTCATAGAAATGATTCGTATAAAAAATAATTTATTTGAAAGAATGTCGGTTATTTTATCGGGAACTAGCAGGAGTTATTTGTGCACCGTTTGCGCGCAAACGTAGGAGCATTCCCTCTGGAAAAAACCCAATAACACTGCTCGATCTGGAAATCAATCCCAAGACCTCTAGCGTAGCAGCCGCGCTTAGTATCACTAAACCCTAGTGCCTAACTAAACTAGGTTTACGACACAGTGAGGCAGTATAGAAATAGAAATATATAGAAATAGAAATATATTTATTGTCACAAAAAAAAAAAATACATTGTTATAATTTTAACTTGTGAACTCCACACTAGGTCTAGCCTGTCTCGTGGAGTCCTTGCGAGTTTTAAACAATTAAGTATGAAAAATAATGTCAATGAAAACAAAAGAACAATACTTAGAATGACAAAAAATTATTAAAAACAATTAGAACCAAAGAGTTTGTAACATTAAAAAGTTCATAGCAGCAGGCAGATTTTCACTTCCCAAACCACCTACTCTTAGCCTTAGATTACATAAACGTTGACCTTCAACAGGCCCCCATATCTTTATTTCGTCGCTGCATCAATCATTCCGAGCTTTACCATAATCTATGCTTGGCAAACGGATTGCTAGACCCAGTTAATCGTTATCAGATGGCATGATATATTAGGTCAGTCGATTCCGGATTATATACAAAGAAATACTTACTAATATTAATGCGAAAGTAACTCTGTTTGTCTGTTACGCCTTCACGACAGAATCACTGGACTGATTTTGATGAAATTCGGTACGGGATAAGTTTGAACCCCAAGAAAGGACATAGGCTAGTTTTTATTTCGCGACTTTGTCTTGCCTATACGTTAACCGACATTTATGCAGACGAAGTCGTGAGTAGAAGTTAGCCTTTTACATACGGGTGTAAGACTCGCATAACCGGGGACTGCCCATAATTCTAAGCAATATTGAGCAAAATTATTGCTGTTGAAAACTAGCGCGTAGATGTCAAGTATGCTATAAAACAACTTATGATACTCGACAGTAGTGTAGCCTTATATCTGGATATTTTTTTAATATGACCAATACTTTCAGATTGCCTCTTAAAACAATCAAATCAGACTAATTAGGTACCTCTCTTTTAGAATACTAGCTTCTGCCCGCGCCCCGTTGGTCTCGTGGTCGCAAGCGCGACCGCTGTGCAAGGGGTCCCGGGTTCGATTCCCAGGTCGAGCAAAAAGTGTTATTGAGTTTTTCTATGAATTTCTTAGTAGCGGCTCGGAGTTTGGATTTGTGCCCGGCTAATGGCAATAGGCTCGCCCCCTATTACATGGGACCTAAATATACCGGCGAACTGTGGGTGTACATTGGTACACCTCTGCCTAACCCTTCGGGGAATACAGGCGTGATGGTATATATATATATTCTGCCCGCGCCTTCATCCGCGTGATATTTTTCACTCGCGTGAAGCTATGCCTTTGCTTACTACTCCGCTCCCATGTGTCCATCACGCCTGTATTCCCCGAAGGGTTAGGCAGAGGTGTACCAATGTACACCCACAGTTCGCCGGTATATTTAGGTCCCATGTAATAGGGGGCGAGCCTATTGCCATTAACCGGGCACAAATCCAAACTCCGAGCTGCTACTGAGAATTTCATAGAAAAACCCAATAACACTTTTTGCTCAACCCGAGAATCGAACCCAGGACCTCTAGGGTAGCAGTCGCGCTCAGAACCACTAGGCCAACGAGGCATCCCATGTGTCATGTGTGTGTGTGTGTGTGTGTCCCATGTGTCGTAGTGTAATTATACAAAACAAGATTCCTATACGACAAAATAATATATTTTTAAATAACATTCAGACGTAATATGTTATCAAATTCCCTATCGAGAGTGATCGACTCGATTATTGAATCTATTTATAGCTTCAACGATTTTGTTTGTCGATAAAAATGATTCGGTGAAACTTTGAATTTAATGCAATTCTGTGCGTAGTTGATCTGCGCTGAATTTATTTCCAACAGCAATATATACAAATCTATATATAAAAAATCTCGTGTCGCGGTGTTTTTGCCAAACTCGTCTAAAACGGCTGGACCGATTTCAATAAAATTTTGTGTGCATATCGGGTAGGTCTGAGAATCGGCCAACATCTATTTCTCATTCCCCTAAAAAAATAGCCCTTGAAATTATTTATATGGCCAAACAACGTTTGCTGGGTCAGCTAGTAAATAAATATAATTATAAAGTTGATTTTATAATTATATTTATTTACTAGCTGACCAAGTAGCTGCTGAAAAAGTCACATTGGTACTTTGAAGTACCAATGTGACTTTTTTAATTCATGATGTACTTTCAAAGTCTACCTTGGTCTTCTTAGACATCGGAGATGGAAACCAGGTCGACGCATATAAGTCTGAAACCGCCAATCCAGTGAAATAAGCCGAAGGCCCACTTAATGTTAAGTGGTCACCGCTACCTATAGTCATCAGCAATACCAGAGGCCTTGAAGATGAATTGCCCTCCTAGCGACAAAGTTAAAATGTCTCATGTGCCTGTAATTACACCGGCAGCCATACCCTGCAAACCGGAACACAGCAACAATGCTTTGTATCAGAAATAGGTATGGTGGTAAATGTAAGTGTAAGTGTAATTCTCCAGACCGATTCTGGCCACGGCGGCTAATCTTAATGCAGACTTGCCACATACGCAGGAGATATTATAGTGCACAAGTGTGTGCGCAAAAACAGGTGTACTCCCTCTTCCCTGACTCTCATAACCCGACACGACCGGAGAGAGATCAGGCGCAGGACCACCGGCTTTACGTGCTTTCCGAGGCACGGGGTGTTACACCACCAACTTCCAAACTCCGGGCTGCTACTGAGAAATCCCTAATGGAAAAACCCAATAACACTTATTGCCTGACCTGGAAATCGAACCCAGGACACCTCGTTCAGCAGTCGCGCTTGCGACCACGAGACCAACAGGGCAATTGGGGGTAGTACTTCCCCGGACGAGCTCCTTCACAAAGAGCTATACTACTACTACAAGTAGTCAGGTAGCGTGTTACAAATTAAATAGCTTAATGGAATTATTCACTACGAGGGTAGATAACACAGTACATACATAGTCATGAGTTTAATTACCGGCTTAGGTGGCAAAAGTCGTGTTTTAAATAATTAAGAATCTGCACGCAAAGTTTTGTGGGACCTAGTATTAATAGTATTAGTTTATGCAGCGGTTCTGTTTGCGTGTTTTTTTTTGTCGTTTACTTGAGTGATATATTTTTTTAATCATTTTTGTTTAGAACCTAAGCTACTAAACCGACTTTTATGAAATTTCTATATGACTTAACTGAAAGTAGGTACCTATATAAATTCGAATAAGACAATTTATTTTTTGAGGTTCTCCAAAAAGGTCACGTGCGCAGTACTTGTAACCGGTGTGCTTGTATGACCAGCTGTATGAACGTGGATGAGGCGAAAGTAGTATGTAAGGATCTCTGTGGTTTCTGCCCCCATGAGTAAGGAAAAAGACATGAATTTATGGATGTATGTATGTAAAACAACATTTTCTTAATCGGACAGAGTTCTGAGGTAGCAAGACAACCTCCTACTTTTTTGGAGTCGGTTAAAAAGACTATTAAAGGTACAAACAACATTTTTACATGGTTTTTCAGGGTTTCGTTTAAAAATCACCAATCCGCCGTAAGCAACCGTGGTGCCTAATGCTCGTGGCTTCTTTGTGTGAGAAAAAACGCGACATGCAAGACTCGCCTGCCATATTTATTTTATCATCATCAAAGCGGACACAAAATAAAATAAAAATAGAAAACCAATTAACGTGGGTGTCTCCAAAAGAAACCACAAAGCATTTAATTTGGTTGTCTATATAAATAAATAAAATAAGTGACTGTTTGCAATGTCAAAATAGAAGCGTTTTACTAAATGCATGTGAATATTTACGGTACATACTCGTAATATGCCAAAAAAAAAACAATTTTAACATTTTTGTGTGTGGCTCCGAATTGGTTGGACTCATTTTAACACGACGACGTTCATTGGGTAGATAGCTAATGTTTTTAAGGAATAACTTAGCCTTTTATTTCAGACAAATAATTTGTAAAAAAAAATACCCTAAAGATAATCGACATTCACACAGACGATGTCGCGTTCATATACTAGTTGTCAATACAAATATTATGTTTTGTCTACGTCGTAGCAGCGTAGTGATGTCACTACTACGCCGGCTACGCTGTCCGTAGCAGGCTACCGATCGGCTACGCGACGCGTCACTATTCTTAGAACATTACATTGCATCAGACGTGTATTTTGTTTGTATGTATTTTTGGATGTTGAATGGATTTTTTTGCTATCTATACTAATATTAGAAAGAGGATAAAATCATGTTTGTTTGAAAAAAAAAATACCATTACGCCTGTATTTCCCGAAGGGTTAGGCAGAGGTGTACCAATGTACACCCACAGTTCGCCGGTATATTTAGTTCCCATGTAATAGGGGGCGAGCCTATTGCCATTAACCGGGCACAACAAATCCAAACTCCGAGCTGCTACTGAGAATTTCATGGAAAAACCCAATAACACTTTTTGCTCGATCTGAGAATCGAACCCGGACATCGAACATGTTTGTTTATTTTTATATTTTTTATGAAAAGTAATCTCTGGACGTACTGGTACGATTGACGAGTGAGATAGGTTATGTTTTGTGGTATACTTGACTTATACGCTGACGAAGTCGCCGGTTATAAATAATAAGAACTTTCTTTATTATTATTCAGTGCTAAACAAAAATAGATAAAGTCAACTTCAAGGCGTTTATTTTTAATCAGACCATTTACAAGCACTTTTGAGTCGTCAAGGAGTCGCTCAGTTAGTAAGAAAATTGAAGCTATAGTTACTCGTTCCGAAACGTAGGTAGGTCTCTACGGAGAAGAACGAGGAAGAAACTCCACACACACTCTTTTCGGTATATTTCGGTCAATTAGTATTGCGTAGTAACATAAAGAAATAAATTAAATAGTCCGGCTATTCACAGCTCATTTAAAATTCTCTATAAACACGTACTATAAAAATGTTCGTGCTAGTAATTTGAAATGAAAGAAAAATATTATTCCGGTACCTTGTAGTCGTTTTGTTTTTAATGTAAAATTGTAGTAGATTGTATATTAAAATGTATTCTGGTATTTTAAGCGATAGTAAAGTTGTCATACTACCAGCATTTTACTGTCCCAGTGCATGGATGGAGAGGAAGAGGGAGGCCAAAGGAAAGATGGATGGATTGTGTGAAGAATGATATCAAAAAGAAAGGAGTCAGTGATAGCATGACGGTTGACAGGACGGCATGGAAGAAGAAAACGTGTTGCACCGACCCCAAGTAACATGGGATAAGGGCAGGAAGATGATGATGGTATTATTGTCCCAGTGCATGGCAAATACCTCTATGTTGTTCCATGTTAGGGGGTTTTTGGTTTCCGCACTTAGTCTTTCAGTGGACCATAGTACGAAAGGCCTATTGGCCGGCTATATACCATTACCACCACGCCTGTATTCCCCGCAGGGTTAGGCAGAGGTGTCCCAATGGACACCTACAGTTCGCCGGTATATTTAGGTCCCATGTATAAAGGGATGTATTGGCCGGCTATTGGCAGGCTTATTGGCCTGTACGCTTTGGGTTGTGTATACTCGGTTTTGCCGGGCTTAGGGATAAAGATAACATTCACCTCTCGCCATGCTAGTGGTACATAATTATGTGCTAAGCAGGCTTGATAGATTTAGCAAATGCTTCTTCTAATCGCAAATCTTTATTGCAATCCATAATACATGTGATACAGAAAAGGCACGAGCATTAATCACCACGCTTGCTTAAGGCGGATTGGCGATTTTAGACTTACATAAATTTTAAGTTCAGATTTCCTCACGATGTTTTCCTTCACCAATGTCAGCGATGTCCAAGATAAACTTAGAAGCTTTATATGAATTGTAAAAATCACATTGATACTTGCTCGGAATCGAACTCATAAGCCCATACATATAAAAGGAGGTCGCCTTAACGATTGAGCCATAACAAGACAAAATATGGAAAAAAGCATTCTATTTCATTCACATCTGCGCTATCAAAAACCAGTATAAGATGGCCTCTGGTTTCACTGCAATTTCGTACTAAGCAAGCGCACACTGTTATCACTGGAATATGGTCGGCTGTAAATATTTCGCCCTTGTCTTACACTTTTCTACTTGATGTCTTTGCGAAGGCGTTACTTACAAACTTTTTCACGTGGGTTGGGACCAAACGACACACCTGTTGGTGGTTACTTCGACACTTGGTAAAAAAATTAATAAATATGGTAATACTACCATCTTACCGCGACTAACTTTTGCTAAATCTCTTTAGAGCGCGTATACAGAAAGTTGGCAACGTCGCAAACAGCTGTCAAATATTTCCCTGTTTTGATTAATTTGTCAATATTACTGTATGAAAATAAGAAATATGGCTAACTATTGAACTAGAATATTAATCATGAATTGCAATTAAAACACTGAATTTGATGTTGTAACCGTTTTAGGTGCAAACAAGGCATTTGTAAAGTTTCCAAATACTTTTTTACATCTAAAACTAAATATTCGGTGTTACAACATTAATTATTTCATTTCATAATCAATATTCTAGTTCATTAGTTAGCCATATTTCTTATTTTCATACAGTAATATTGACAAATTAATGTAAACAGCGAAATATTTGACAGCTATTTGCGACGTTGCCCACTTTCTGTTTACACGCTCTTAAAATTTTGCTGTGCCTACAGGGTCCTAATTGTTTTTATTTGTTAATATCTACTACTTCTTCTACCTACAAATATTTATTATAATACATACAGTGTTACAATAAAGATTTGAGATACAATTTGATAGATTTTTTGTTCCTAGCACCTTTGGATATACCTTTTTTGTAATCCGAAATAAATATATTTGATTGATTGATACTACCTCGATACTAACTGCCTCGATAGCCTAGTGGTCCTAAGCACGACTGCTACGCTAGAGGTCCTGGGTTCGATTCCCAGGTCGAGCAAAAAGTGTTATTGGGTTTTTCTATGAAATTCTCAGTAGCAGCTCGGAGTTTGGATTTGTGCCCGGTTAATGGCAATAGGTTCGCCCCCTATTACATGGGACCTAAATATACCGGCGAACTGTGGGTGTACATTGGTATACCTCTGCCTAACCCTTCGGGGAATACAGGCGTGATGGTATGATGATACTATAGTGCAGCGGCAGGTCAGTAAGGAAATGGCACGATGGCTGGAGGACTGATAAGTGGTGATTGGAGGAGGGATGAATCATGGAACAGTGAAAGGCGAAAGAAGTGGAAGAAAGCATTTATCCCACAGAATATGCTAACAAAAAAAATTGCACGAGTGTTGGCTTCCTCTTCGCTCAATGTCATTTAGAAAACAGAAGGAATAAAGATATAGAAGTATCATCTGATCAGTTTGCTGTATTGCCCATTTATTTTTAAAACGAAGACCAAAATTTTTTCCATTCAGTACTTTTATTTAATATCACTATAATATTTACAATCCGGACATTTGTAACATAACTTTGTCTAAAACAATAACAATAAATAATATTTTCTTGGCACACACATGACTTTCAGACGCAGACATAAAACTTCAACTTAGGTCATTTTTCCAAGTATTTTGTGCTACTGTTTGTACTAGACTGCCTGATTTGGATTTGGTCCTAAGTGCGACTGCCACGCTAGAAATCTTGGGTTCGATTGGTTGAACAAAGCATTATTGGGTTTTTCTATGAAATTCTCAGTAGCAGCTCGAAGGTAGGATTTGTGCCCGGTTCATGACAACAGGCTCCCACTCAACATGGGACCTCAACATACCGGCGAACTGTGGGTGTACATTGGTACACCTCTGCCTAACCCCTCGCGGAATACAGGCGTGATGGTATGTAATTTGTACTGGGGATTGCCCTGCACGATCCTGTAGTCCGTTACGTCACCCACGCAATTTTAAGCTGCCTATGAGTGGGCGCTTATGTTAAGTATCAAGTTTAATTTATTTTTATTATCTTTTAGGTAGGCCCAAGAGGAGATGGCGACACGAGTTTTGAAAGAAAAAAAGTAAAATAAGTTTATTAACACAGACGACACAAAAAAATAATAATAAGAGGCTTTTCAACTTAGACTTCTACCTGTAGGATTGATTAAATGAAGCAATGGATAGAAAAATAAATGAGGATGAAAGGGGGGCCTTTGCCCTTCAGTGGGACTCAACAGACTAATGACAGTAATAGTAATATTGTAAATTAGCATATTCCCGCGACTTTGTTCGCGTATAACTCTCGTCAAAATTATTACAGCTGTTTCGGAGATTAGCTGTGACAGACAGACAGACCGACAATTAGTTTTATATATTGTTTATTTTCATGTAAGCTCTGTCAGCAACAAAAGTAGATTAACATTTATATTTTTTAAATCCTTATTATTGAGCAGAATATCAAAGGAAATACGAAATGGATCTAAAATTAAGATAAAACAAAGTCTTAGGTATTGCCTAAAATTTTAAGAATATCAGTAAATTGTATTATTTCGTTTCTATATAGGTACATGTAAAAGTTACAATGTTAATGGACTTTTGTTGCGGACCGAACCATGTAAAAGGCTGTAATTTTGGCATTAAGAACATACACTCCAATTTTATCTAATCGGAAAGATTTATTAAAGATAATAATAATATCTCATTGGTAAGTAGAGTGTAAACCTGATCTCAATCGCTTGGCACAGTCCAGAGCCGCATTGCGACTAGTTCGCACTCCACTAGATAGATGGCGAGTCAGTCCAGTCAATATTTGCCCACCTAACGAGTAGGACCCGCCGGTCCAAAGTTTACATCCCCAGCCTTCACTTTTATCGAGTTTCGGTAACTATTTCCTGTAGTATCCTGAAAATTGCTGAAGCATTATCTATAATATATCATTACACCTGTATTCTCTGAAGGGTTGGCAGAGGTGTACCAATGTACACCAACAGTTTGGATGTTTGGGTCCCATGTAATAGAAGGCGAGCCTATTGCCATATACCGGGCACAGATCCTTACTCCGAGCTGCTACTGAGAATTTCATAAAATAAACCAATAACATTTTTAACTAGGAATTGAACCCAGGACCCTCTAGCCTACCTCAGTATTCTAGAATTCCATTAATTAATAGTCGGAACGCATTATTGGAAAGATTAGTGACACTCGCTAGATTAACACAAATCGATTGACGCAAAAATTATCAAAATTTGCCTGAAATAAATAATTCATGTCAAACTTCCACGTAAAAGAAGCTGCAGGCAAAAGCTAGTACAATACAATAATTTAGCAACAATGCCTCAATGTAGATTGAAAAGTTGAAATCGAATAATACAGTCCCATTTCAGGCTTTCACGGTAACAAACGACAATGACGTAACACAATTGGAAGTTCGCTCCCAGACCAATTTATTAACTGTGTATTGAATAAATATTGGAATGTAATATTTTACAGATGTTGCAGATGTTGTTGTTGTTGATGCTGTTGTTGTTGTATGTTGATGTTAATGTTGTTGTTGTTGTTGTGTGGTTTTTTTTAGATGTATGAACGTGAACGAGGCGAAAGTAGTATGTAAGGATCGTACCAGGTGGCGTTCTGTGGTTTCTGCCTACCCCCATGGGAAAAAGGCGTGAGTTTATGTATGTATGTGTAATATTTAAATATTCAGTCAAAGAGTTTCATTTTATTGTTAGACTTTTAGTACCTAGTAGTAGAGCTCTTTGTGAAGGAACTCGTCCGGGAAAGTATTACTACCATACCTATTTCTGCTATAAAGCAGCGTTACTTGATTCGGTTTGAAGGGTATGTGCCGTTGTAATTACAGGCACGTGAGACATTTCAAGTTTGTATCTGGGATAGCAACGTATTGGCAAGGCCTCTGGTATTGTAGAGGTCTAATAGGCAGCGAGCGTTCGCCATTCAATGATATAAAAATAGGCTAGAAAAGTACGCAGGAGATATTTTTTTATCCGACTGGTCTATCCAGAGATGAGCGATTTAAACATACACACAAACAAATAAACAATACAACTTTTCAACCTCATTGTATTAAGTAGTATTAGCTTCTTCTCGCGACTTCGTCCGCGTCAATGTTATTATATTATCTCACGGGAATCGTACATTTTTCTGAGATAAAAAGTATTCTATGTGTTACTCCACATTACAATCTATCTCAGTGGAATTTCATCCAGATCCGTTCAGCCGTTGAAACGTGAAAGAGTAACAAACATCCATCCATCCATCCATCCTCACAAAGTACCATAGATAATTATTTAGACTAAAATATTATTACGAGTACAGTCAGCCAACGAGGATGTTTTCATGTTTTTTTTTTTTAAAGACGGCAATCATCAAATAACTTCCCCCGCCCTGGGCGGGGCGGGAGGGAGTGTCAGACTTTTACTGACTAAAACCCGTCTATGTTCCTTCATGTGCCCTTTGCGTTCCGGGGGCGCGGTATCTCTTTCGAACAGCCCGCAGATGTTTTCATGGTGCGGTGGAAGTAGGTATATAACTCACGAAACCCACTTATAATACTCCCATTGTATTCACTACGAACGACCCCTAAAACCTAAATATATCCGCACTAGTAATAGTCTAAGAACCCGGAGTCCACTATACCTACGTCATTTTAACATGGCTTTTCTTAAAAGGCTTTTTTTATCGTTGCCACCTAAGGAATCTCTCCTGTATCGTGGGTGCGCTTACAAACATATGACATACACAAACAGCTCGACCCAGAACAACTATCTGTAGGCCAAATCAATAAATACTGAATAGACATGACAAAAAAGTGACGTCATAGTTTAGTATTGTCATACAAAATCTATGGGGGAATCGCGTTTTGACAGCTCATAAAAAGTACATCAATTGATTTGTGGCTACCTAATTTAAAAGTGACTTGAGTAAATGCTTCGAGTTTGACTTTGAACATATTCTTATATCTATCCAAAAAAAATTAATCATTAAAAAATTGACGTAGAACTGTCTACTCCGGTATCTCTTCCAATAAACCAAGGGACACACGTACGCAATCCCTCACTGGAAGGCCATAACTTCTTTTTCATATCCCTGTCTTGTCCGTTGCCCATTCATTCGGGGCTAATACGTTAGGACGGATTTTTGTAATGTGTGGAGTTGCCCGCTCGTGTTAGAGACGCGTCGTCGGGTTTTGATATCCTGTTTTGTATCGTGTGTGCTATGCTTTAGAATTTAGATGAAATATTGAAGCTGGTACGTGGTACTGTGTGGTTGTTTTGTTGGCATATTTGTGTAGTGTGATATCCTATTGTATGTTTTGTTTTTCTGCCCCGTTGGTCTTGTGGTCACAAGTGCGACTGCTGTGCAAGGGGTCCCGGGTTCGATTCCCAGGTCGAGCAAAAAGTGTTATTGGGTTTTTCTATGAAATTCTCAGTAGCAGCTCGGATTTGGATTTGTGCCCGGTTAATGGCAATAGGCTCACCCCCTATTACATGGGACCTAAATATACCGGCGAACTGTGGGTGTACATTGGTACACCTCTGCCTAACCCTTCGGGGAATACAGGCGTGATGGTATATTTTTTTAATATTTTTATGTTTTGTTTTTTGAACTTGCATTTTTTTTGGAGACGTCGTAGTACTTGGGCAATGTCGACAAGACACGATTTATGACATGGTTGGCGCATTGGCTGAGCGGTTGAGAGTTGCTGTTGTATTGCGTGTCATGGGAATAATTCCCGCACGAACAAATATTTGTATTTTATTTTATTGTTTTTGCTAATACATTCGAATTCCAATTACAAGCTTCCTCATAAATGGCCTACAGATAATTGTTCCGGGTCTGGCTGTTTGTGTATGTGAGTTTATCTAATATAATAAAATTCTCGTGTCACAGTTTTCGTTGCCATACTCCTCCGAAACGGCTCGACCGATTTTGATGAAATTTTTTGTGCATATCGAGTAGGTCTGAGAATCGGCCAACATCTATTTCTCATATCCCTAAAAAAAAAAAATATATGGCAAAACAACGTTTGCTGGGTCAGCTAGTATATTTGTAAATGCAACCACGATATGAATAAAACCTACAAACGAAACTAAATTATTATGTGTTAAAATATCAATGTAAATTTTAAAAAATCGGCCGAATTTACGTTATTCTGCCTCCGTGAGGTTAAGCTAGACTCTCTGACTTTGACACAATATACATTGATTGCTAGTGTAGGTCTCCAGACATCAAACACCTAAATTAGTTTGTTTAACACCTAAATACATAGAGGTGCTTGGAATTAATTAGTGTTTAGATTAGGTTAGTAGTACGAGTAATACCTAACGCCCGTCGCCCTCTATTTAACTGGACCCGAGGTGGCAGCGCGTAGTTCCACGCGCGCCCCTCTTTGACGTCGCGAGGGGAGTTAAGCACCTCCCCCCCCCCCCCCCCTTAACGTGAGGAGGCCCGCAGTGGCCGGCACCAGTTGGGGATCGTGGAAGGCGCGTAGGTTCCCGGGATCCCCGGCGTAAGTGTGAGAAGGGAACACCGGGGTGGTTATTAGTCAGTAAGAGTCTGACAGACCCCTCCGCCCCACCTAGGGCGGTGGACACCCATGAGAATTTTCCACCCCGGCAACATTATCTGCTTAACCTTTTCCCAACTATGTTGGGGTCGGCTTCCAGTCTAACCGGTTACCGGATGCAGCTGAATACCAGTGTTTTACATGGAGCGACTGCCTATCAGACCTCCACAACCCAGTAACTGGGCAACACGATACCCCTTAGTTAGACTGGTTGTCAGACTTCTTGGCTTCTGACTCCGTAACGACTGTCAAAGATCTACGAATGACAGCCGGGACCAACAGCTTTACGTGCTTTCCGAGTCACGGGGGTGTCACACCACCAACTTCCAAACTCCGGACCACCACACAGGCAACAAAAAAAAAAGTGTAGAATACCTATTGGTTGGCTAAACCAGTGATGGCAATGGTTGTAAAATGTATTATGGTAGAAGTTCTCAGGGAAGGTGACACTCGCGATCGTAACAAGGGTGAAAATAAAATATGTAATTCTCCAGACTGATTCCGACCACGGCAGCTAATCTTAATGCAAACTAGCCACGTACGCAGGAGATATTATAGTGCACAAGTGTGTGCTCAAACACAGGTGCACTCCCTCTTCCCTAACTCTCATAGCCCGATGGGACGGCAATCCGACACGACCGGATAAAGATCAGGCGCAGGACCAACGACTTTACGTGCTTTCCGAGGCACTAACTTCCAAATTCCGGGCTGCTACTGAGAAAGTCCTAATGGAAAAACCCAATAGCACTTTTTGCCCGACCTGGAAATCGAACCCGGGACCCCTTGCTCAGCAGTCGCGCTTGCGACCACGAGAAAGAACAACGAGGTAATTTAATTCCTGAGGAGTTGTTATATCACTTGAACAACAACATTGTGTTGTTCCACTGGTATAACAACAAAACAAAATTTACAATCATCGCGAACCTAGTCAATTCCATGGAGAATCTTAACACCGCGAGTCAGAAATCGCTGCTCACCTAACAACGCCATCTATCGGCTTAAAACTAAAAAAAAATTTCAATGGTTGTGACTGCCTCGTTAGCCTAGTGGTCCAAAGCACGACTGCTACGCTAGAGGTCCTGGGTTCGATTCCCAGGTCGAGCAAAGTGTTATTAAGTTTTTCTATGGAATTCTCAGTAGCAGCTCGGAGTTTGGATTTGTGCCCGAATAATGGCAATAGGCTCGCCCCGTATTACATGGGACCTAAATATACCGGCGAACTGTGGGTGTAAATTGGTACACCTCTGCCTAACCCTTCGGGGAATACAGGCGTGATGGTATGTAATATTTTCAATAGAAGGAAGCCACTTCAGTCTGTTTGATGTAAAGTTTATTCGTGTCTAAGATTACACGGGGGTACAAACCCTAAACTACTAGTAGTACGACTGAGTGAAAGAAAGAAAAACCATTTATTCTTACGACGCACAACACAAAAATAAAAAATAAATAAAAAATTAATGTATAATACGCCACTACCGCGCGAAAAGGCTGACGCTCAGCATAAAGCCATGGTCCGTGCACGAAACACGGAACCACAGCGCTGGTTTTCGGCGTCAGCCGGCGTGTTGCTGTCTCGGAACTATAAAGTACGACATCACCCACAGTTCCGAGACCGAACAACAATATTTTAGTAAAAAACTGTGGACACAGAAAGACGCCGATCGGCAAGCACTCTCAAAGAACTACACAACTACATAAAAAAAATAAAAAAATAAACTAAAAAGAACATATAGAGTGAGACAAACGTAGTGGTCTCATTCTACATACCGAGGCGGCATGCGACCGCGAAACGTCCTGATTGGCCGGAACGATTTGCGGGTTGCTACAGCATTCATTTAAGGTCTTTCTTTCTTTATCGTGTGGGCAGTAAGGTCTATCGACCCCACTCAAGGGCCTCTGACATGGTTACCGATGTCGGTGATGTTTAAAATAAACTAAAGAACATAATATGGATTAGAAAAAGCCACATGGGTACTTGCCCGTGCCCGGTTGCGAACCCAATCTCGTACATGAGAGGCGGGCGCTTTAACCGCTGGGTCATCACGACGTCACACACATAAGTCGGACTTATTGCGTTACCCATTGTCTAACTGAAAGATTGCCTACAGCATTAAGCCTTTGTATCTTTATCTCTTTACCACCATTGTAAACTAATATTATGAATGCGAAAGTAAGTTTGTTTGACCTTTTCAAGCTTAAACCACTGAACTGCTCATCCGTACGTTTCCTTACACGTTAAAAGGTGTACAGAAACGGACAATTAATTGGTACTTTTTATTCCCAAAAAAGTTCTGTTCCTAAGGTAAATAACAAAAACGTTCGTATGATAATAGATGGCGCCACGTGTCTTTCGAATCATAATTGAATGTTAATTTCAAGTACCTAATACATTTTGTGAGCCTTGAGAGCCGAAAAATAGTGTAAAAAAAATGAAAAAATGTGTCTAATGAAAAGTGTTAAATTCTGAATTACCGCGAGGGAAACTGCGGTAAAAAGTAGTATAAATATAAATAAGAGAATGATTTCGATAATGTGTTGTCTATTTTCGCCCTTAATCGTTTGTGTACTTTATCTAGCCTCGTTAGCCTAGAGTGGTCCTAAGCGCAACTGCTCCGCTAGACGTCTTGGGTTCGATTCCTAGGCCGAGAAAACTGTTATAGGGTTTTCCTATGAAATTCTCAGTAACAGCTCGGAGTTAGGATGTATGCTTAGTAAATGGTAATAAACTCGCCTTTTATTACATGGGACCTAAATATACTGGAGAACTGTGGGTGTACATTGGTACACCTCTGCCTAACCCTTCGGGAATACAGGCGTGATGGTATACTTTATCTACAGTCAGACTGTAAAAAAACTTTCTTATCGTTACTAAGAAGTAAAACATTTGGAAACTAGCATCGATATCCACCCGTAATTGGATCGTGGAAGTTACAAAGCAATTATTCAACGTAAAAAGTTCTGTTCAACCGGATAAAAAACTTTCCGTGAATTTCCTAATACCAGGATAATTGGTTAAAGCAAACATGAAGAAATAATGAGTGTAAAAAAACACTTAACGAAGCCAAAAGTTAGGCACATATACTACAAAGAGATGTCAGCAAACATTCGGAGGGGCCACTAAGGGCCGATGCCTGCAGGCTGCGGGTTGCTCGAAAGAGATACCGCGCCCCCGGAACGCAAAGGGCACATGGATGGGTTTCAGTCAGTAAAAGTCAGACTTTAGGGCGGGGGAAGTCATATGATGATATCCCAAATACACGCACGCACGGGAAAGTACCAATGTGACTTTTTCTAAATCATATGTACTTTCTAAGTTTATCTAGGACATCACTGACATCGGTAACCATGTCAGAGGCCCTTGCGGCGGTTTAGAAACTCTGACACTAGGGTGTGTGGGGTCGTTAGATCTTACTGCCCACACGTTAAAGAAGATCCCAAATTTAAAAAAAAGGCACATTATACTTCCCGCCATTGCGATTATTTTTAGACTCCCGGACTTGAAAAGAAAAAACGGTATCATTATAAGATCACATTTTGTCCTTCCCTTTTGTTTTGAACTTCATATATTTGAGGAAGTTTCTCAAGGGATATCATAATTAAACAAACACAACATACCATCACGCCTGTATTTCTCGAAGGGATAGGCGTAGATCTGCAGTCAGTCAGACGGATGACAGCCGGAACCCATAGCGCCGAACTGTGGGTGTACATTGGTACACCTCTGCCTAACCCTTCGGGGAATACAGGCGTGATAATATGTATGTATGTATGTATGTATGTTTTTGTAAATTTTAATACATCATTCATGAATAAAATGATTGCCCTTACAGAAGTTGCAGTGGTTTGGGAACAGTGTGGCGGGCTTGAATAAAATGATATACTATTATATTATTATAACATTGCGATCGTTTCTAAAAGTTACTGGAATTGCCCCAAACAATTATTCCGCTAAATATTTGATAAGCCATAAGTGTAGTTAGCAGTTATGTGACGCGTCTTTGTAAAACTTTCAAGGCGTCATTTTTATTTTGGCGACCCTTATCCAAAATATATAAGTGTCAATATATTCTAACATCTCTTCAGTCCAATTGATAATACTGGCCAAGTTGAGTTGTGTAGTTTGGAGTTCCGTAGCCAGAACAGCTCGGCTTTAATACGCATTTCATCATCATCACCATATCAGCTGCAGGACGTCCACTGCTGGACATAGGCCTCCCCCATAGATCACCAAGAAGACCTGTTGGAAGCGGCCTGCATCCAGCGTCTTCCTGCGGTCTTAATCATACGCATTTACTCAGTAGTTAAGACTTGGCTTCGCTAGGCTTACTGCATCGTACTTGTACGATGTTTTGTTGATAGGACCGGCACTAATATTTAGGTTTGTGGTTAGTTAGATATCCGTCAAATAACTTAGTTTCAAGATTATATTGATGTTTAAATGTCGTAGAAGATCTTTAATTAGGAAAATATTGGTTTGAGTTTATTAATTTGATTTGACACGACATTACCTATTTTCGAAATAGAGTACCTATCTTTGAATAAATTGAGATTAAATTACTTGACAGATCATAATTTTATTCAAACTCTGTTCCATTTTTTTATAAATTCGGTGAATAGTGTTTATTCATAAGTTAAGAAATAGGCCCTTAGATCTCTAAAATTTCAAACTAATAGATAAACAGCTAAAAACTGCAAGTCTTCATGGGTGCGACAGACTGACAGAGATCTTATTGTATTTTTTAATCATTGATTGGCAAACAAGCCGACGGCCCACCTGATGTTAAGTATCACCACAGCTTCCTATAGACATCTGCAATACCAGAGACCTTTCAAATGCGTTGCTATTCTCAAGACAAAGTTGAAATGTGTCATGTGCCTGTAATTACACCGGCACCCATACCCTACAAACCGGAACACAGCAACGTTGCTTTGGCAGAAATAGAAATGGTGGCAGTACTTCCCAGGACGAGCTACTTCTGACATACAGAAAAATAAAAATAAATCAAACAGGATTTCAATTGAACTATAAGTAACGAACCCAAATAAACTCCAAACATACGGCCTATCAACAAGAAACTTCTCAGAAATTGGAAGTAGCGACAACAAATAAAAAATTCTGCGATCGAAGGAAAATTGGCAAAGTTTTTCTTACAACTTTTCCCTATGTGGGGTTACTAAGGTGATTTTGTAATCCAGATATTTCAAGTCCCTTGAGTAATGAAACTGATCGCTTTCGATTTGGCGTTCCTTGTCGAAATCTGAGATATGGTTCGAGATCCCCATGCTGCTGGACCTACGTCATTTTAGGATGGTTGATATTTTATGATAGAGGATTCATTTTAACATACCTTTTTTTTTTTAAAGGTTAACAGTATGTCATTTCTGCCCGATTTTTCAAAGTTTTGAAGTTTTGAACTATTAAGTGTCTAGCTGAAGTAATGGCTCACCGATTGCTTAAGACAGATTGGCCATTTCAGGCTGGTGAAGTGAACTTAAGACTACTTGGAAATCCCTGCTTCACCAAACTCACTTCATCTAAATTCAACGAGTGTTGTTTCAGAATAGCACTGCTGTAGAGCAATCTGCTTGTTACACAATACAGAGCAAAACATCGAAGTGAAGACTTGAACTAAATCTGTCTGCAACTTGATCTTTACTCTAGACTACTGGGTATGAATAAGTGAAGCTGTGAAAAGATACATCTTCAATTGTATTGGTCAGACTTGCATTTTAATTCTTAATTTAGCAACATCGGTGAGATTGTTCAGTCACCACATTTTAGCGTATGCTAGCTTTTTTTTTTTTTTTTTTTTTAAAGATGGTAAAATCATCAAATGACCCCCCCCGTCCTGGGCGGGGCGGGAGGGAGTGTCAGACTTTTACTGACTAAAAACCATCTATGTTCCTTCATGTGCCCTTTGCGTTCCGGGGGCGCGGTATCTCTTTCGAACAACCCGCAGCCCCGGCAGGCCTTGGCCCTTAGTGGCCCCTTCCTTGTGCTGACACCTCTTTGCGCGGAACATGAACGCGCCGTCGACACGGTCTGTCGTTAAATAACGTACGGACGGTGAGCTACCCATTGCTCACCGTCCACAGACCGTGCCTACGGTGTCCGCCTGCGGGAGGCGCAATGGTGCCGTTATTGGCAATCCATTGCGCCGGCGGACGCGGCGTCAGCGGCGGCGGCGGGTGCGGCCACGGCAACGGTGGCGGCGGCAGCGGCGGCGGCGGCGGCGGCGGCGGTGCGGGGCCCTCCCCCGGACCTGGCGGGTACGGCGCAGGCCTTGCCCCCAGCCCGGTGATCGGCCGGCCTGTTAGCCCCCGCACATGCATCGCAGTGCGGCGGGGCATCACAAGCCGCGGCCTTGTGACCGGGCTGACCGCAGCGGAAACACAGGGCGCTGCGGTCCAACTCCGAGGCGCACCGACATGCCACGTGCTTCCCCACGTGGCAACGGTAGCACCTCAGGGGCCTGGGCTCGAGCAGGCGAACCCGCGCCGACACCCAGCCCACCAGTAAGCGGCCCCCCCCAAAGCGTATGCTAGCTACATCGAGAGTTAAACAATGTACACCTCTTAACATTTTGTAAAAAAAAAATTGGGTATTTTTTGTGTTTCATCTTCCTACATAAATGGCAAATACAAGAATTACGAACAAATAAAATATGTTTAAAATTTTATATTTGGCCCAAAATTCAGCCATAGCAACTGTTATTGTATTTATTTTTAATTGTTAGCCATCGCATCAAACTCAAATCATTTACTCCACATAAACCATTCACATGCATATATATGGGAATCAATTAAGAGTCGGTCAGTCGAAACTCTGAAAGCTTATAGGAATCTGTTGTGATTTCCATGTTATTCAACGACGCTCTTTCTAGACTGAAATATGATTGTTACTTTCTTTCATCATAGGACAGTTTTGTAAATAATTAATAGTGATAAGTTCATCTTGTCTTTTGCCTTTTCACGATTTCAGTTTTTTTTTTCATGCTTATTATTACACCTTGTCATATAAATACTCAAAGTTAAGACTTTCTGCTTTTATTGTTAGTTCAATTACTGCTCTTAGCGAAACGGTAGTACGGCTACATTTGTGTCTAAGTATTGAAGAAAAAACTACTGGATTCTAGAAAGTTCTTCACTTTTTTTATAGAGGTTTGAAAGCATAGTTGCTCAGATGGGTGCTTTGGTGTAAAGATGATAGCTGGGAAACTTTTTATTTGAAAGTGGAGTTGGTAACGCAGGTCACCGTATTACCGGCGTCATTTGTGCTTTGTTCTAATTTGTATGAAAATACGTTCTCGCACCTGAATGTTCCTCGATTACACGAACATAGTAATAAATAATAATACCTATAACAATAATATTTGACAAACTACAGGGCAAAGGGTACTTACTACTCACAGAGAAGGCACGAGCATTGATCACCACGCTTGCCCAAAAAAATTTAATTACAAGTCCGGGCAAGTACCTACCGTTTTAACTTTTTAAACAATCTTGAACATCACTGAAAGATTTGAAAAAAACATCACCTATATAATAATTACCCTACATCCAAGTACCTACTGAATAAATTAAAAAATTGGGCACAACAACATTTTTAAGGTTTCGTAGCAAAAGACTGTTGAACAAGACTCTGCTGTCTACCTGTCCGTTTATCACAGAGTTCTACCTACGTTTAGAACAGTAACAGGCAAACACTTGAAATGTTTACTAATGCTTGTTAATGTTTGTAATACTATAACTCTATCACAACAAGTAATAAAAATAAAAACAAAAATTAAAATAAAAATCAAACTATTTACTGCTACACTACACTACACTACACTATACTATATCTTGATTGTTTTGTGTTTCATTTTTAATAACTTTTTTTTAGTTTTTATTCACGTGTACAGTCACGAGCATCAACATGTATACACTTCGCATCATTCGAAAGCAATTTCTTTCAAAATAATTGATTAAAATTTAATGGTGTTACGAATATCAAATGGTGTTACTGGATCCCATACTAGTATGAAACCGCTCTTATCTCCACATTTCAATCATGCATTCACTAGAAAATCACTTTTAAATTTTGCCAAGTGTATATATGTTTTTGCTCGTGACTGTACATGTACAACATGCTTATTTTTATAAGTAGTATTAAATATCGTACGGAACTACAGAACCTTTTCCAGCCTACGGTCTTCAAGTATAACCTTTTTTTTTTTTTTAAAACTCACTAAATAAAAGTGTCACATACAAACAAAAGGTCGATAAATTAGTGCCACAGTGTCAGAAGCGCTAACGAGACCTCCATCGCGTCCATTTTGGCGCCTCGTTATATCCCGTGCTCCATTTAATTGAAGAAGGCTTCAATTTAAGGCGAGGCAGTACTTTACCTGTACGTCGATTCTCTAAAATTCAGACATGAACTCGCATCTCATGTCGCTATTCACCCTCACTTCGCTTAAGGTTCAAAATGACATTGATTTATTTGACACTTTGAAGTGCGAAGTGAGCGTCGAAGTGACAGTGGAATTACCGTATACAATGCCACTTCTTACGTGATCTCATACTTTATCTGTCAAAATTTCCCCGTCAATTTAGTTCAACTCGCTGACACGCTCGCAAGAGTGGCGCTAGTGTAAATTCGAATTATCAACCGATTTTTTAGAATGCCAATCAAGAAAGTCACAGCGGATTAAGATTCGAAGTTTAGAACGAGGTCTTATAGAATCACACAGCTGTTCTTAAATTAGTTTTTGTTGAGAACATTTTTGGAGAACAAAGTTTAAGTTTCGAGTCCTATTCTTGTTTATTTTTCCGCTTTCTTTTAGAGCTTTTGTTTAAATTATTTTGGGCATCTTATTATGGCAGAAAGTTTTGGAAGTTGAATGGATGATAATTATGTTTATGTGACTGCGTAGGACGCCCACCCACAAGGTGGACGAACGACATGATTAAGACCGCAGGAAGATGCTGGATGCAGGGCAGGCCGCTTTCAACCGGTCCTTTTGGAAATCTATGGGAGAGGCCTGTGTCCAGCAGTGAACGTCCTGCGGCTGATATGATGATGATGTGACTGCTCCGTTGGTCTTTTGGTGGTAAGCACGACTGTTGAGCGTGGGGTCTTGGGTTCGATTCCCAGGTCGGGCAAAAAGAAAAAGTGTTACTGGGGTTTTCCATTAGGCATTTCTCAATAACGGCCCGGAGTTTGGAAGTTGGTGGTGTGACACCCCCGTGCGTCAGAAAGCGCATAAGACCGTTGGTCTTGCGCCTGATCTCTCCCCGGTCGTGTCGGATTGCCGTCCCATCGGGCCATTTGAATGAGGGAATAGGGAGAGCACCTGTGCATCCTAACTTCTTACCTATGTAATGCTTCGGTGGAATATTGCAACTCAAATTGAAGCAGTATTTTACTTTTTCTGTTGCATTTCTCAATTAGATTGTAAGTCAATTTTCTCTAAGAACTTTATCGTCGCCGAAATAAGGTTCAAAATTCAATAAAAAGGTGTAACCTTGGTCTAATGTTCGTCCACTCGTATTGTAACAATATATTATGGTCTATGCTTAGCATCACAAAAGCAAGAGTTTAGGAGTACAACGACGGACAATGACCGATCGACGAAAAGTTTCGTTCACAGCGCTGTCAAGTTGGCGACAGCTTGGATACAATGCAACGCTTTGCCAAGTTTTACGTATTTGTTGTACTAAGCATTTGTTTAAACTTTGTATACGAATACAATTTTGAAATAATTTTATTTGAAGTTATTTTTTGTGGAATAATGTTGGTATGTATTTGTAATCTTTTATTAGTACCTTTATCTTGCGCCGCATGCCCTGTCACCTGCACACGTGAGGACCTAATAACTGCGTCGGCGGATGGTGTTGCCGTGGCCAAATTTTGCGTCAAACATAGTATTTAGGAAATATCTTATATAATCCTTACTAATATTATAAATGCGAAAGTAACTCTGTCTGTCTGTCTGTCTGTCTCTTCTTCACGCCTAAACCACTGAACCGATTTCAATGAAATTTGGTACAGATATAGTCTGGGACCCGAGAAAGGACATAGGATAGTTTTCATCCCGGAAATCCCCCGGGAACGGGAACTATTAATCCACGCGGACGAAGTCGCGGGCAAAAGCTAGTTATTTATATTTTATCATTTGCCATCGATACGCTAAGAAGAAGAAGTACCTTTATTTTATCAGTTATTAAACATTAATTATAATCAATTCCAATTTATTTAATTTCAGAATAGAGTAGAAAATATTGTTTACCTCAGACTTAATTTACGTAATAATAATAAAAAACAACAATCTACAATCTAACACAAAAATTATTCGTTATGTCAAAACAATTACGTTTCATTAAATGCATAAGACTGTTTGCACACACAACTTAGGCATGACATAAAAAATCAATTTAAAAAAAAACTCTCGATTTTGACGAGAATCTTACTGGTAGATAGATGCTGTTATAACTTAGGCCGCTTTCACATTTAGGCGACTTTAGCAGTGCGGCTGTCGCGCGACTGTCGTCCCGTCAGAATTTTATAATAAAAAAACAGAAGAACTGTCGCCCACCGCATCTATTTTTAAAATGAACTGCGCCATACTGACCTAAACTTTGATCTGTTCTTGTAATGTGAAGGAATCTACTTCTGCCGCGCTACTGTCGCGCTGCTAACGTCCTAATGTGAAAACGGCCTTAGGCTTCTTTAAATCTAGAAAAAGAAATAGAGTTCCTCAGGAAAACGTTAGGGTTCCGCGCAAAAAAAGAAACCCCACGGTTAAACAATATTCAAACGAACAAAATTGCGTACTTAAGCTAGGTATAAAATATGAATGAATTCTGATCTACATACGAAAAAATTGTCACCACCAATAAAAAGGGTGATTTCTTTTTATTCTTCACAAAACGCTTCCTATTACGAGAGCATTTCATATTATTAAGGAATGGAGATGGAAAGATAATACGTGAACACACTGTTAATGTACACCCTGTATTCTCCTTATAATATACACCCTGTATAAGTCGGTAAATAATTGGAAAAATCCGCTTTTCAAAAGAAAAGCGGATTTTCATCGCGGTTTTCTTGGCGGTTAGTCTTCATAACAAAAGTTATGAAGACTTAAAATAATGATATCCTTGTGTGAAATGTGAGGGCTGTTGATCTTGTAGGATTTGTGGTTTTAAGCGAGACTGTTGACCGTGGGCCGTCTTGGGATCGATTCCTAGGTCGGGCATAATGTTATATAGGTTTTTTGTGTTGGGAGATTTGTCAGAAATTCACCGTTTGGAAGTTGATCGTGTGACATTGAAGGACTATTATCATCATCATCTGCCTAGCCTTTTCCCAACTATGTTGGGGTCGGCTTCCAGTCAAACCGGATGCAGCTGAATATCAGAAAAAATATGATGATGATGTGATGTCGTGAAGGACTATTATACTAATTCAAAATAAATCAACGGCGACAATCAATGTTGATTGAATCATAATCTATGTAAGAAAACTTGGATCTCAATTTTTGAGGGCCAATTCTAAATTAGAATCGTTAAACATCTAGTAAAAAAATCTAGGTACCTAATGTAAAGGCATTTTTGACAAATCGAGACTGAGACGGATGGATTGTGTGGAGAATCATAGAAGAAAAGGGAGGCGGTTCACAGGACGTCATGGAAGAAGTAAACGTGTTGCGCTGATCCCAAGTAACATGGGATGAAGGTGGGAATATGATGATGATGAGACTAAAATTAGATTGCCATCGTACCTACAAAATCATGGCGCCCTGGTCATTGGTCCTGGGCCTGATCTCTCATTTTGCAGATGAGGGAAGAGGGAGTGCCTGTGCATTTGCGCACACACTTGTACACCATATAATATTATACCTCCTGCGTACAGACAGTGCAATTCACGAAGACGCGCCCCACCAATTTTCCAGCATCTTTCATTTTGACCATGACGCTCTCTCCTGATTAGTCTACTCATTGTAGTGTGCGTGTGCACTCATAGGTAATTAGTGTGTACCGACAACACTCAAACATTGACGGAAGCTTGCACACATATACTATAAACGGTTACAAGGAATAGTAGTGGGGCGCGTCTTCGTGGATTGCACTATCTATACTTGGCTAGTCTTCACTAAGATTAGTACCGTGGCGTGGAAATTCTATCGAGTGAATTATTCGTATTAAGTACTTTAACTTAGTTGTAATAAAGTTCAAAATTCGATAACTGGCTCAAAGGTTTAAGTTAGAAGAAAGAATGAACGTAATGAGACAGTTTAGGTTTCGCCTCAAAATTCCGAAATTCCGAAATACAACAATTTGTTTCTTTCAAGTTTTGAAACTCTAATTAATAATGTTAATGAGCTTGTTTATTTGAATTGTACTGTGATAGTAAAAACATTTCATCCATTCCATTTATTTTGCCCGTGCGTTTATTTTTACGAATGGTGAATTTTGTTGAAATAAAAAATGCCTCATTTTCAAGATGAGGCTATGTTTCGTACTGAAGCGTAAGGGTTAGAGCACACACAGTAACAGTATGCACGCGTAACTGATAAACTTAGAAAGTACATATAAAATTAGAAATAGTCACATTAGCTCTTGCTCGTGCTGATTTATTTGTATAGATGAGCTTAAAACACACACAACTAGACTAAAAAAACGGGCTGGATGTGTCGTGGTACACAGCCGTTGATTTAACGCGAAACGTCTTTTGTAAGCGTTCATTTTTACATGAAACTGTGCAATGTATTATTCGATTCTGCCATCTAGCGGAACGAATTAAAATTAGTCTGAATAATGGCTACTTTGTTCTATCGAACTACATATAAATGAGTTGCGTATGATACGTAGTTACAGAGCAGCCCCCCTAGCCAAGTCACAAACGATAATCGTAAACGCTTGGCAGGTACCAATAGATTTTCAACTTAATACCCCAGAGCCTTAAGTTAAAAATCTATTAAAGATTTCTAAGCGTTAGCGACTGGAAAGAACGAAAACGCTATGCAATCTTCACTTAAAACCAAGCACATAAAGTTGAAGATCTATTAAAGCCTATTCAGCGTTTGCGTTTATCGTTTGGGCTACAGGGGCTGCAGACTTCGCCGTGGCGGCGACGTGTTTTCGTCTCTTCGTTTTTAGCAAATTACCCCTATACTGTTTTGAAAGATATTTCATATCAAAACATAAATTATCTTGCACGCAATTACACAACTTTCGACTCTATTGCTCTTGTATTCCAGTTGAAAGTCGATATTGTTGGTAGGTCGCGGTCGGTCCAGCTGACTATAATGAAGATATCATTACATTCCATCTGGAAAATAGTTCAAGTTTCATTATTAACGTTTTGACTTTAGTGGGCAAGTTTTAAAAGTCAAAATTGTACTTACAAACTTTCAGAGCTTTAATTTACTATCGTACCTATCTGATTAAGTAAGTCTGAAAATGGGTTACTTATTGAATTCAGACTTTGGATAATAGTTTTCTTTGAGATTGGTAATCGTATATTACTGTACTAGCGACGCGTCCCGGCTTCGCACGGATGCAGCAATGTAGATAATTCACATTAGGGGAGAGTTGGATATTACCGCGCGGTTGATAATTCCGCGCATCAGCATAATTCAAAAACTATCCACTAGATCTACGATGTAGTGCGTATACATCGAAGCCGGACATGCCTACACCCTTTCCCAAGCACCGCCGTTACGGTCCGCGCGACGACGGAGATAGCATGCAATGAAGAAGTTTTTTTCGTAACTCCTTATAATTTTTCGTGTACTTTCGGTAAGAGGTAATTAATACTGTATATATTGTAATACTTTGATACTATACATTTGTAATGCTTGTATACTGTAGAATTAATGTCTGTATACGTTTTTACGTACTGTATTATTTTTCATAAAATTGTGTGGTTAAAAAATAAAATGATCAAGTTTGATAATTCCGCGCTGGGGGACCCAAACTATGAAAAGTATGTTTTATTTACATTAACTTGTTTTTACCTCGACAAAAGAGTTATGTATGATGTCTGTATGTGCGTCTGTTTGTGGCATTTTATATCCTAAGCAAAAAAACACAATTTTGATTGAATTTGAGTAATTTAGCGAGTTTAAGATAAACAATTGTGTGTGATATCCATTATTGTGATTAATATGACTTTTTGGATGAAAAAACATATAATATAATTAATAAATATTATACCTACATTTACTTTTATTACTAACTATTGTTAACCCTGGGCACGATATTATCAGACCAGTTTGACAATACCGCGTTTTCTCATTTTTTAGTAAATTGACAATAATTACTTTTTGTTTAAATTTTGGAAGTTTTTGTTATACGGTATGCGTACCTGAATAAATGTCCTACTAATTACTCAATTTTGTTTCTTTTAATATCAAATAGTTTCCTAATTATAGGTCCAAGTCCTTAGGGGCTCGGTAATATCCAACTCTCCCCTACATTCAAAGTCAAAGCATTTATTTCAATTAGACCATTTACAGGCACTTTTGAATGTCAAGAAGTTACAGTTTAGAATTGAAGCTAGTTGCTCGTTCCAATACGTAGGTCTCTATGGAGAAGAACGAGCAAGAAACTCCATGGACACTCTTTTCTTTCAATTTAGTTTTTACAAAATCTTGGTTACAGTATTCTTGTTGCTTCTATATGTGAAAACAATGAAGGTGAATGTATAAAAAGCATATAATGTATGTATGCATGTATGTATGTAATGCATTACATTACATTACATAGTACAAAACAAAATATAAAACGAAGTCGCTTCTCGTCGTCTGTCACTCTGCACGCTTAGATCTTATAAACTGCGACACAGATTTTAATGCGGTTACCATCAAAAGAAAGAATGATACGAGAGAAAAGTTTTTTATTTTATTTTATTTATTTATTTAACTAACACACACTATTTTACAGGTGGAACCCAAAACAATAGAGTGGTTCCAAAAACAATAATTAAATCTAGACTTATCTACTACAAACTAATACTAAAATACATATACAAAAAATTGATAACAATAAACTAAACCCTATTAAAAATTAGATATTTAAGTATATTACTTTATTTCTTTAAAAAGAAAACCTTGTCCCACACAAAGAATTTCTCCTGTATCGTAGGTGCGTTTACAAACATATAAACAGCCAGACCCGGAACAACAATCTGTAGGCCATGCAAATATTTGTTCCGTGCGGGAATCGAACCCGCTACACGTAGCTCAATAGCTAATCGCTCAGCCACTGCGCCAACCATGCGTCAAACAATGTATAGAAAACAGCACGGGATCATCAACGCGAACGGAGCAGTTTTAAAGTTAAGACATAACCAGACCCCTCTTCTCCACTGGGCACCCTGGGCAAGTGCCTAGGGCCCCGGGAATATCGGGGGCTCCAGCCTGCCCAAGTGTATAAAATATTAGTATTATTTCTTTTATATATAATTTAATTGGGTTCAATTTAACAGTGAAAGAAATTTAATTTGGCAAATATGAACGAACATACGTAAAACACACAGGGGCCCCGTAATTCTTGTGCCCAGGGCCCCCAATACGTTAAAGACGGCCCTGGATATAACTGATCGCGGGTAACACCGTCGGGCATTTGAGTAGCTAGTTACAGAATAACACCTTATCAATCTATTAATTCAAAGTCAATGTCAAGTTGGTATCAATGTAAAAGGTACCAAAGTAACTTAGCACTAAATTCAATATCGTGTCGCAACGGCTTTTAGTCCCTACAAATTGAATACGGGTTTTTATGACGATCTGAAGCGTATGTGTAGTCTGGTTTACTCTGTCATAAACATTATGAACATTGTGGTAGGTATACATATACCTATTTTTTTTAAATATTTTGACTGCCTTGTCAGCCTCTTGGGTCTTAGTTCGAGGTATTGGGTTCGATTAACAGATCGAGCAAGATTCCCAGGTAGAGCAAAAAGTGTTATTAGGTTATTCTATGAAATTCTCAGTAGCAGCTCGGAGTTAGGATTTGTGCCTGATTAATGGCAATAGGCTCGCCCCCTATTACATGGGGCTTAAACAACAGACGAACTATGGATGTGCATTGGTTACATCTCTGCCGTACCCTTCGGGGAATACAGGCGTGATGGTATGTGTGTTAAAAGATATTTTGAATTTACATACATTCCAAAATGTCGTACCCTGTGAATAAGAGGCCTGCCTTTCATGTAAAAAGTTGCAGGTTTGAAACCGGCCAAGTACCAATGTATCTTTTTCAATAGGTACTTTATAAGTTTATTTTGAACTAGCTGATGCCCGCAGCTTCGCTCACGTGGACATAAGTGTAACTTAAGAAATTAAGTAGTCAATGCCATGTCGTCAAAATCCTCCAAGCAGGCATGGTGGCAAAGGTGACTGCTAAAAGTTACGATAGTGGGTTTTCTATAAGTAATTTATATGTATCTTCGTGTGTGTATGTCTGTGTCCGGAGTCTGGATTTGTGCCTGGTTGGACTTGCTCCGTACCAGGGACTAAATCATGTTTGTGGAAGAAAGATGTGTGTTATGAGTTTATTACCCTTTTCGAAAACTGATTTCTGATACACTTCGTACCACTGCCATTTCTTTTTTCTGTTTGTTTAAATATATTCTATTATAGCTGCCCCGTTGGTCTCGTGGTCGCAAGTGCGACTGCTGTGCAAGGGGTCCCGGGTTCGATTCCCAGGTCGAGCAAAAAGTGTTATTGGGTTTTTCTATGAAATTCTCAGTAGCAGCTCGGAGTTTGGATTTGTGCCCGGTTAATGGCAATAGGTTCGCCCCCTATTACATGGGACCTAAATATACCAGCGAACTGTGGGTGTAGGTACATTGGTACACCTCTGCCTAACTCTTCGGGGAATACAGGCGTGATGGTATATATAGCTGTGCCCGATGCTTCGCGCACGTGGACCTAACTGTAACTTAAGGAATTAAGTCTTGACTGCCATGTCCTCAAAATCCTCCAAGGAGGTTAAATGGTTGCAAAGGTGACTGCAGAACACTTAAGAGTCTGGAGTCTGGTTTTGTACCCGGTTAGTAATTGACTTGCGTCATACCTAGGTCATGAACAGGTATGGTGTATGTTATGACCGTATCCGCTGTCGAAAATAATATAATGTAGAGTCAAAATTTACTTATTCTTCGATCTTAAACCATTGAAACATCTTTAATAGATACTTTTTTAATAAAGCACCTTACATTTTAATTTGGATATGTCTGGTCTAGATCAAGACCGTTAATATGCATCTTGTAGACAGAGCAACTGCCAACAGAATCTGACCTTCATTTTAACACAACAATACATATAATGTTTTGGAGGAAGGGCAAAAACAGAGAGTATAAAAAAAATAAGAGACTAAGTAAAGGTCTACCTCACAAATTACGCAATTTCTCTTGAAAAATGGTGGTTATAGGTAACATAAACCTATACAATATAATTATTTCCATTTAAAGTTTAATTTAAAGCATGTAGAATAAACTCATAACAGTACCTTAGAGAAGAAATTCTGCATGCGTACACAGTCGCGTCATGAAACCATGTCTCTTGAGAGCTAAAGTCTGTGACAGGGTACATTCAACGATAGAAGACTGACTGCAACGGTATTGGCATTTGTGTAAAACAGATGTTTGGTATCTTCCTGTTCTTGTAATTTTTTTTCTGTTCAGCCATTGGAAAAGAAGTAGGCTTTTTGGTACCAATTCAATTTGGTGGGATCTTACACCGAGATTTTCTTATAAAATAATCCTGAAGCCCCATGGAAAGAATATAACTTACTCCTGGTTGGCAGTATTGTTGTGCCGTCATTGGGGTAGCCGCGTAGCTAAACCCAGACTATAAAATATTGCACACAAAATGTTTGCTGATAAATCGTTCATCAGTTGTATGAAGTGTCGAGGCCCACGGCACAGCGACCATATACCTTGGTAACTCTTTAAGTTAAATTTTGTGGAGCAATCAGTCAAATTCTGTTCGGTTCATTCTTTTTTCAGTTTTAAACGTTATGTTAAAATGTGCCTAAACATTGTATCATTATAACCTGTCGAAAGAATGACAAAAAATAACAATCAATTGTGATTGATATCACGCTGAATATTTTGCATGGCTTTCGTTATACCGCGAAGCTATGCACTTTATTGACCTGACAAATTAAGTAATCATCCCCACATATGTCACGATTAGCTGTTTAACTCCCCCACCCAAAGAGAGAAGTAGATTGTGGAAAGGAAGACATTCACCACCTCACGACAACTTGACGCCCTGTGAATACCTGCCTCCCGGTAGTGAACTGCAGTGATCTATCTGGAAGGCACTAAATCGTTTGGTGCGCACCCAAGTTGGTCATTGCAAACATAATTTAGAGAAATAGGGCATCATAGACCTGTTTGACATCCAGTGCAATTGCAGTGCTCCTGATCAGACTATGCCCCATTATACTGGAGTGTCCCAATTGTCTGGTCACTTGCACCCTTGAAAATCTGAATAACACCTCTGACGCGGCAATAATCGCGGCCTGCTTGGCTCAAGTGGCATACATTATTATTATCGATATGAAAAGAAGAATTCAAATAGCTTAATAATGTAAAGCCATGTGGTGGTCAGACCTCTAAATACTACGTTATTTTGTAAAAATTGAGTCACATGAACAATATTTTATTATTTATCGTTCCCACACTTATCACTTTTTTTAAATGTACTATTTTGACTTCGCTGCTGTTTTAAATGTAACTATGTAGAAATAGACATTATTTACAACTGAAATATAAAAGATTAAAAAAAAATAACTAAACAAATCACTGTTATGGGAGAATGTGTGCATACTACTTTTTTATTATTATTGGGAATCTCTTAGCATGACAAAAAACAATAGAAAATACACAAAAAGTAAAACAGTTTTGGGGGGACCGAACTCAGGGTCAGCGATTTGCAAGGTGACCGTCAAACCATTAGAACAATATTTTACTATTTATCGTTCCCATACCTATAACTTTTTTTAAATGCACTATTTTGACTTCGCTGCTGTTTTAAATGTAATTATGTAAAAATAGACATTATTTACTACAGAAAATAAATATAAAAGGTAAAAAAAAATAACTAAACAAAAGAAAATGTGCATACTGCTTTTTTATTATTATTGGGAATCTCTTAGCATAACAAAAAACAATAAAAAGTACACAAAAAGTAAAACAGTTTTGGGGGACCGAACTCAGGATCACCGATTTGCAAGGCGACCGTCGAACCATTAGACTAATTATTTCGATGACAATTACTCCAAAATAGCCGTTCTAGTTTAACATGATTGACTGCTTCGCTCCTTAAAGATATGGCGTGATGATATTATTTTAGAAATTCAATCCGCAGCTATCTACAACATTCTTACATAATATCTCGTCTATTTCAATACCGTGAGAATTTGTAGAAGAATACGAACATAATACAACATTGCTCATCCCTCAAAGCAAATAGCGTGATAATTTATAGCCTAAGTTTTAAGTTAAGCCTACCACTATACATTAGTGAAAACCGCATTCAAATCGGTTGAGCCGTGTCTGAGATTAGCGTGCACAAACGCACAGACAAACAGATAAACAGACAAACAGACAAAAATTCTAAAAACTATATTTTCGGCATTAGAATCATTCCCCGACCTCATAGTAATTACTTTTTTTCAAAAATATTTAATGTACAGTTTTGACTTCGCTACGATTTTATTATATGTATAGATTACTTATAAGTTTATCTTGAGCAAGCTTACCTTCTCTGTTTGAGAAGAGGCCTTTGATTATTATTCTAAAACATCAAGGTTCAATCGAAAAAATCAAGCCAAAAAAATAAACATAACGCAAAACATAACTTTAAATATTTTACCACTTTCAAGTTAATTTACATAATAATTATTTAGTACGCAAAATACTTAGAAGAAAATATACAGACAAATTTATAAGGCAACGAAGCTTTTTTTTTTTTTTTTTTTTTTTTTTTTTTATAGACGGGAAATCATCAAATAACTTCCCCCGCCCTGGGCGGGGCGGGAGGGAGTGTCAGACTTTTACTGACTAAAACCCGTCTATGTTCCTTCATGTGCCCTTTGCGTTCCGGGGGCGCGGTATCTCTTTCGAACAACCCGCAGCCCCGGCAGGAACGAAGCTTAATATGTTGTTAGGCAACCATTTTAAGATTTAGGATAATTTTATTACCATATTAATTGTTCACGAAAGTGGATTAAAAGCGTGTTCGTAACTAAATATACGTTTAAAATCTAAGAAATGGTACAGATGTGCACGTTACATTTTGTACACGAGAAAATATCAACCAATTCTGAATGAATAAAAATCTCTGATATTTTTTTTTTTTTCTTATTTCTAACACGTAAACAAAATAAAAAATATCAGTCAGCCAGAATCTAAAACTAAATACATAAAAAAAACAGCAGTTATTGCATCGAAGCTCAATTTCACAGAATCAGTAAACATCATCATAATTATCAGCCAGAAGTAGTAGAAGTGGCCTGCATCCAGAATTCTCCAACGGTCTTAATCACGACAAATGCAAAAAAAAAATAAGAAGAAAAGAAGACTAGACTATGAATACGGCACAGTCATTGTCGACCTTTGACACCGCGACCGTGGTCGATATTTGCAGATTCATATCTCTCTGATTGATGTACGTAGATGAAAATCTATAGGACATTGAGCCGTAGGTATTTATACCGCTAAGGTCAATTAGAGATGAATAATGAATTTATTTTCATAAAGATAAAAGACTGCTGCATTTTTACGATTATTTTTTTGTATATAAACTAAAAAATAATAAAACTTTGCCCACACTAAGAACTTCTGTATCGTGTGTGCGTTAACAAACATTTTTATGTTTTTGTTTGTTTTGTTTTTGTTTTTGTTTTTTTTTTTTTGTTTTTTATGTTTTTATGTTTTGTTTTTTTTTGTTTTTATGTTTTTTATGGTTTTTTTTGTTTTTTTTTTGTTTTGTTTTTTATGTTTTTTTTTTATGTTGTTGTTGTTTTTTTTTGTGTTTTTTGTGTTTTGTTTTTTTTGTTTGTTTTAGTGTTTTTATGTTTTTTGTTTTTTTGTTTGTTTTTTGTGTTTTGTTGTTTTTTTTTTTTGTTTTTTTTTGTTTTGTTATATCTGTAGGCCATACAAATATGTGCACTATGCGGTAATAGAACCCGCGACACGCAGGGCAGCAGCCCAACGCTTAGCTAGTAGCTACTGCGCCAACCGTGGTGTCAAACATCTCTAAATAATAATAAAATTAGATGTTTGGAAATGATTTTGTGCGAACTAGCGCCTGAAGTAGGTTAATAAAAAGAACTTGAATTATAGGTCATCAGGCTCCACTCAGTGGCTACATACAAATATGGTATCATGACTGATGACGTGAGTGTACATGCAAAAAAGATAAAAAATAAAAATGTGGATAAAAACCAAATATAAATTGTTAATAATTCAATCCATCAATCTCAAATCTGCATTTTTATTATCTAATTGAATAAATAATTTGCCTTGCAACCATAAGTTAGGAATTGATTGATAGTACACTTCAATCTCACTACACTTGATTTAACATTAACTTATTTTTACAGAATAACATTGCACAATTAACAATAGGGGGCAATAGGCACGCCCCCTATTACATGGGACCTAAATGTACCGGCGAACTATGGGACTATGTAACTTTGTGTCGTTACGGATAGTCAGAAGCCTAGAAGTTTGACAACAGTCTAACCAAGAGGTATCGTGTTGTCCAGTTACTGAGTTGTGGTGGTCAGATAAACAGTCGCTCCATGTAAAACACTGGTATTCAGCTGCATCCGGTTAGACTGGAAGTAGACCCCAACATAGTTGGGAAAAGGCTAAGCAGATGATGATGATGTGGGTGTATATTGGTACACCTCTGTCTAACCCTTAGAGGAATACAGGCGTGATGGTATCCGTACTTATTAATATTATAAATGCGAAAGTAACTCTGTCTGTCTGTCTCTTCTTCACGCCTAAACAACTGAACCGATTTCAATGAAATTTGGTACAGATATAGTCTGGGACCCGAGAAAGGACATAGGATAGTTTTCATCCCGAAAATCTCCCGGGAACGGGAACTATTAATCCACGCGGACGAAGTCGCGGGCAAAAGCTAGTTTTATATATTGCACAATTACAATGATCAAAGTAGAAAAACTTTATCAGAAGCAACCTTTAGTTAAACATAATACGACGCCACACCTGAAGTTATATGAAATCAACACGACGGGGTTAAATAGATTACTTTCAAAGTAATTTTGATATATTGGGCTTAGGGAGTTGTGAATAGGGACTGCAGGCTTTCGAATTTTGTGCGGACTATCTATTCTACAGGAAACATTTTTAACCAGTACGTAAATTTTGCCATAATAAACTTCAACACGTTTTATTAAACACGTATATTTTATTTTGATATGTCTTAGTACTAAAAAAAAAAAGTTATCGCTTACGAAACATGTTTACTTAAAAACCATATTTTATTGTCACTCGGCGCTAGCGCATTCCCCACCCCCTCACCCCAGCCATGCGCCCGGGCGGCGGCCAAGAGTTTTCATTGATAGTATGATTTTTTTTTTTAACTAAACACGGGAATGTGTTCTATTACTGACACTGAACTACCAAAAAAAATTTACGCACTGGTTAAAAACTTTTCCTGTATACTCATCATCTGCCTAGCCTCTTCCCAACTATGTCGGGGTCGGCTTCCAGTCGAACCGGATGCAGCTGAATATCAGTATTTTACATGGAGCGACTGCCTGTCAGACCTCCACAACCCAGTAATGGGTAATACGATACTCTTGGTAAGACTGGTTGTCAGACTTTCTGGCTTCTGACTAACAGTAACAACTGTCAAAGATCTACAAATGACAGCCGGGAACAACGGCTATCTATTCTATACTAATATTATAAAATAAATGTCAATTTTTTTATTACAATTCATTTCATTTTAGTTTCATTCATTTCAGTCATTTTCAAGAAATAAATAAAAACATAATAATATTGAATCTAGTTGCTGAAACTAAGGTGTTTGTTTTAAGGTTCCATACCCAAAGGTTAAATCAGGACTCTATTACTAAGACTTCGCTGTCCGTCTGTCTGACCGTCTGTCACCAGGCTGTATCTCATGAACTGTGATAATTAGTTGAAATTTTCACAGATGATGTATTTCTATTTTTTTCCGCTATAACAACAAACGGTATTTTTTGCCGTTTTTATAGATAACTAGCTTCTGCCCGCGACTTTTGTTATGTTATCCCAGGATAAAAAGTTGCTTATGTGTTATTCCATATTACAATCTAACTCAGTGCCAAAATTCGTGCAGATCCGTACAGCCTTTTAAGCGTGAAGAAGACAAACTTTCGCTTTTATAATATTAATGTACGGGTTTTTTTATTTGTTTGACTAGCGGCACATATCTCAAAAAATATTTTGCTTTATTATATGTACAGCCCATTTATCGATGAAGTACATGCGCTATTAACTATTATTAGCTATTCTGCAGCGGGAAAAGTAGTCAAAAACGTAACTTAACGCGGATGAAACCGCGTGGTAAAGCTAGTCCTACTACTATTATAAAGGCGAAAGTTTGTATGTATGGATGGATGTTTGTTACTCTTTCACGCTTAAACGGCTGAATGGATCTGGATGAAATTTGGCACAAAGATAGATTATAGTCTGGAATAACACATAGGCTACTTTTTATCCCGGGAAAATGTACGGTACCCGTAGGATAACACATCAACTGTGACGCAGACGAAGTCGCGGGCAGAAGCTAGTCGTTTATAAAATAAAAAGTATTATATATAAATATATTTAAAAAAAAAAATACCATCACGCCTGTATTCCCCGAAGGGTTAGGCAGAGGTGTACTAATGTACACCCACAGTTCGCCGGCATATTTTTAGGTCCCATGTAATAGGGGGCGAGCCTATTACCATTAACCGGGCACAAATCCAAACTCCGAGCTGCTACTGAGAATTTCATAGAAAAACCCAATAACACTTTTTGCTCGACCCGGGAATCGAACCCAGGACCTCTAGCGTAGACAAAAAGCGTAAAATAGTATTATTTCTCGTTTAAATAAAGTCTGTTCACAGAAAAACGCCCGCTTGCACCTCAAGCCACTAAACACATTTATCGCTAAACGAATTTAAAACATCGTTCTATTTCAGTCAGTCGTTCGAAGTTGTAAGAGACAGGATGTTAATTTAAAAACGTTTAGCGCTAAATGAATTTAGTATTTTTTGGTGAAAGGTTTCTTATCATTGATTTAAGCTTTAGAGCTGAATATTATTTTGTGCCCGCCCATTTCTTTACAAATAATAAATGATTTGATATGATTCAACTGCCTCGATAGCTTAGTCGTTCTAAGCGCAACTGCTGCGCTAGAGGTCTTGGGTTTGATTCCCAGGTCGAGCAAAGTGTTATACGGTTTTTCTATGAAATTCTTGGTAGCAGCTCCGAGTTAGGATTGTGCCCGGTTACTGGCATTAGGCTCGCCCCTATTACATGGAACTTAAACACACCGGCGAACTGTGGGTGTTTATTTGTACACGACTTATTAATCCTTCGGGGAATACAAGCGTGATGGTATGTGTGCAAGTGTTAATGACGTCAGTTACTTCCAAAATAAACTTAAAAGGTTCATTCATATACCTTCTAAGTTAATTTTTCAGTTCATATAATGTGTTCAGAAAATGTCACGTCGGTACTTTCCTGGTATCGAACCTACAACCTCCTGCATGAGAAACGAGCACCTTAACCACAGAGCCGTCACTTTCCGGGTCAGGCTACCTATCATTCTTCTACTAATCGTACTAATATTATACATGCGAATGTTTGTGAGGATGGATGTTTGTTACACTGTTACGCTTAAACGGCTTTAGATTTTATCCCGGAAAATTGTACGATTCCTTTTGGATAATATGTCAAAGACGCGGACGAAGTCGCGGGCAGAAGCTAGTAGTAGATTAAATAACCAAATTCAACACCAACACAAAAGATCGACTTCCAAACACCTATCCCACAAAATCTTGTCTCACAGCCACCCTACTCCCGAGCACCATGCGAACAAAAGTTCAGTAGGATATTGGTACTTTTATGACAGACGAAATCGATCTCCTTTCGACTCTTCATTATTGGTTACTTTTTGTGAATACGTTGCGTTAATAAAGTGAGATTTTTGTGAGGTTTTTATTAACTTTTGTACGGAATTTGGTTGAAATGAAAGATTGAGGATGAGAAAAAAGGATGAGAAAGATTTTTATGTATATGTTTGGGTTTAGGGGAGAGATCGAATAATAGAATGCATATTTACTCAAAACTTCAGGTGTTGGTTTAGTGTGATATGGAATCTTGTATGGGGAAAATGCCGAGAATGGAATCAGAAACATTGATTTCATTTTCTAAATGACATAGACGGAGGTTGCTTTGTGGGAATTCTATGACACTGATAGATAAAATTCTCTTGAAAGATAAAAAAAAAATAGTTTTTTAAATCACATTAAAGTCAAAGTCAAAGTCAAATCATTTATTTCAATTAGACCATTAAAAAGCACTTTTGAACGTCAAAAACAATTAAAATTAATGAATTTAGTTGCCCATTCCAAAAGGTAGTTTCGTATGGAGAAGAACGGGCAAGAAACTCCATACATACTCTTTTAAAGTAGGTAGTATGTGATGACAAACACTTTTTAGCATTTATTTAGTTGTTTACTTTTAATCTAACACATTTTTTTAACGCCTATAAATGTTCTTCTTTGCAACAGCTTAGCGACTGTCCACCATTCTTGCTTCCTAAGGAACACGATCTCTTATAATTACCAGTCTTACTTAGTAGGACTGGTTGGTTTTCGGGATTCTGGCTAGGTACTCAAAACGACTGTCAACGACAAACGAATAACCCAGCCCGCAGTTTGACGCTATATTCGAAACACGGAGAGGTCTCGGTATGAAATGAATGGTCACCCATCCACGGATCGAACGTGGTAAGCCTAGCTTAACCATGATCAATCGACACGTTAGGCTTTTACTTAGCCACGAGCCCCTCCGAATCTTTCCACGAATAGGAACCATTTCTCTGAATAATCTATATTAATATTTATTAAGGCTAAAGATATTTTAGTTTGTTTGTAATCTGTAAAACTAACAGTCGGATTGGAAAAATTCTCTTTGCATATTATAGCCAGATTCACGAGAAATAAAATGAGCTATATAACATCACGCTACGATCTACAGGAGCTGTGCAATAACCAAAGACGTAACTTGATCAGGGTGAAAAAAAAAAACCACTCGAAGGAAGGACACGGGCAGTAAAACATAATATCTGAGGAAGCATTTGCATAATACGAACCATATTTTTGCAAACCCTTTCTCATACACATAAAGCATTATTATTATAATCCATAAGGTTTCTTATCCCTTGGCAAAAGACGTAACATCCAATGTATTACGGTATAGAACGTCTTCATAAAGACAATTTGTCGTCCCTAATAAGATCAATACAAATTATATTATGTCCGCATATCTATGTAGTAGATAGATTGAATAAATAGTCATTTGGATAAAAGCCTAGTCGGGTTCGAAGATTCTATTTTGGTCTTTTGAGTCTGATCTTTATAATTTTAGGTGTAAAGATAAATTTGCTGAAATTCGAAGTCTTTTTATTAATTCTATGAATCCTTTTTAGTATATGAACTAGTTTATGCTGGCGACTTTGTTCGTCTGCATGTATTTTAAAGTTTGAGTTTTAAGTTTTTGCGCGCAACTATAATTCTTCTTCTAAAATAAAAAAAGTCTAAGTAAGTCTAAGTGCTTACAACATAAAAATTGGTGTAGTCGTTTCGGAGGAACAGACAAACAGCCAAAAGTAAAAAAAAACGGTTCTATTTTGTACAGAGCTGTTATTTTGATATTTGAGTTTCATGCTTACGCCATCGGACACGGATGTTTCGGGAGGTTTCTGCACATCATCGAACGGGAGGGAACGCCCGGGTGTCACCACTGTGAGGATCGCCCCGAGGACACGGTAGAGCATACCTTGGCGGTGTGCCCCGCTTGGGCGGAGCACCGCCGGGTCCTCGTGGCGGCCATCGGCGGCGGCGAACTCTCGCGTCAGGCCCTGGTGCAAGCCATGGTCCGGAGCGAGAGGGAATGGGAAGAGGTCACCTCCTGCTGCGAAGCTGTTATGCTAGAAAAGGTGGGCATCTTCTCGTCCCAGCCACGCGCCGCGGGGGACGCACCGGGCGTCGGGAGCCGCGAGATGACTCCCGGCCACAGTAGGCGCGGGTCTGTGGACGATGAGCAATGGGTCCGTACCGTCCGTACGTTAATTAACGTCAGGCCGCGTCGATGTCCCGTTTATGTTCTACCCGGAGCTGCGGGTTGTTTAAAAGAGATCCAGCGCCCCCGGAACGCAAAGGGCACGAAAAGGAACATGGATGGGTTTTAGTCTGGCAATCCCTCCAAAATATAACAAAATATTTTGCTTTAGCTTGCCCGCATTTTCCTAAATCCCGATCACTATTTCAAAAACTACTTATACTAAACATCCACAACATATACGTGATAATATTCCGACTAGATATGGCCCGAAGCCAAATCAGCAACATATTCGTGCGACATCGTCTTCAGGTACTTAGTTTAAAGGTACCGTGAGCTCCAAACTCATTTATTCACTTAACCGATGCGGGTGAGAATCAGGCCTTTACTACAGCGGGGCTGAGACTAGGAAGTATATTATAACATGTTCTATTTAAAAATGTAAAGTAAAACAAGCTTTGATATGGATTTGTCACGTAATGTGTATATGTATTCGAAAGGAGACGGATACGTTTTCATACATTCTTGGGCTCGGGTGTAAAAAGATAAAATTGGTGTCAATTAATGGCTTATAATATAATAACAAAGTATTACTAAACATTTGGCGAATTTTGAATCTGAGAGCAGAGTTATAAAAGGTTTTCTAAAAGTGAGGTTATGCAATAAATTGGCAAAAACCTATACTAAACCGACGAATTTTGAAGATCGATTGCTATTTATTATGTTATACTGTTATTTACTATATTAATTGTACTGTATTGAGTGTATTGTATTGTATTGACTATATTAATTGTATTACATTAGGAAACTCACAAAACGACACTACAAAACGAGTGATTGACAGTCTACTAGAGCTGTCAAAAAGTATTCTATGTCACTGCCAGCACAGATTAAAAATACAAGTAATAAATCAAATTGTAAACGAGAATCAACTTTAAGATTTCTTTATATAATGTTTTTTTTTTTTAACTGCGGGCATTATGTTAAATCAATCATCTGGTGCAAGATATATTGTGTTCAATTGTTGAAACTCATTCACATTAATCGATTATAGTAATCGATATCCCCTTTTAGTCGTGACATAAACTTATTTTTAAGATTTCTCTTATTCCTGATATTGAATTATGAAAAAAAATATGACGCTTTTTTTAACCCATATCACAACTTAATACAATTTGGCCCAGAAATCCCCGTCTCCTTTAATTTTAATCTCAATCGATCTTAAGGAAGTAGCTCATAATATTTAACTTGCATATATGGAGTTTCTTGTCTATTCTTTTCCTTACGAAACTACCTTTTGGAATAGGCAACTAGATTAAATATGAATAATTTGTATGTTATTGACGTTTAAAAGTGCCATTTAATGGTCTACTTAAAATAAATGATTTGACTTTGACTTGTAGGATTCGATTAGCCACAAGCACCGGTACATGTGAAAGTAAATAAAACAAATAAATAAAAAATAAAAGTTTGTAAAATAAAATCAATTCATACACTTTTACTGGTTTACACGAGTATAAGATAAGTGTTATAAATAAAATAGGTTTGGTACTGACCAGCCGTAGTACAATAAATCAAATAATCATCGACCTTCAGCCCAACACGCCATTTTGAAGGCCACAACCCGGACGGAATAAATTGTTTCCATAATACAATTTACTCGTTAGGATCGTTTATTAGCTTAGAATGTCACCCTTTTAGTGTTCCAGGTATCAATGACAATCCTGACGAGAATATAGGTAGAAATATGAACCTTATTTGATTATATTTAAGGTGCTTATAAACGGGCAACTTTTCTGAAAAAGTGTACCTGAAAAAAACATCGTCAGGAAATTTGGACTGATAAATAAATTAGCTATTTACCCCGCTGTGACACCCGTGGTCATTTACGTGATTACGTCTCGTATTATTCTGTAGGTATAAATTTTCCTCTTCAATCACTTTATCTAATTGACGACCGAATTAAATCCGTTGCATAGTTTGAAAGATCTAAGCGTTCAAATTTACAGATGGCGGGAAGCGACTTTGTTTTATACTATGTAGAGACGCGGAAATCACCAATCCGCCTCCAGTAAGCGATCAATCAATGCTCGTGCCTTTATAAGAAGAAACGTTTGGACTGCAGCGGGACAATAAAAAAAAAGATCTTCTATAGGATTACGTAAACAGCGTTGCAACAACTTGACGGAGTGACTGGGTCACATTGAAAATGTTTTAGAGGATTTCAAGAACATTATTTTTTACTATGGCCCGCCCAGATCACGACTTTGCCGGCAATGTGTTGTGGCCATATGTTGCCCGAAAAGTGTAGCCCGTTTAGAGAGCTCCATAATAAAGCTTAATGTCAGACTAGGTTAGATGGAGGTTGAAAATTCGCGTGAAGAAGTATTACTACCATCACCTGTTTATAAAATATGTCTTTCAAAAATCTTTTCACTGATAAAAAGTAAAAGTCAAAGTCAAATCATTTATTTCAATTAGACCATTAAAAGGCACTTTTCAACGTCACAAAAAATTAAAACTAATGAATCTAGTTGCCCATTCCAAAAGGTAGTTTCGTATGGAGAAGAACGGGTAAGAAACTCCATACATACTCTTAAAAAAACGTATTACATTATATTGTACAATTACATGCATTCCATAATAAAATATGCTAATGTCAAAACGATCTGTTAACAATAAAAGTCACTCAAAGTACTACAATACGTACTAAGTGCCACGAATTAAGAAATGAAAGCTAAACCAATTGTAATATTTAACACCAATATTGTGATCGAAGATGATCACTTCTAACATTTCAAATGACAACGTATCAGTATGTGAGCCATAGTAACCACCAAATGTAGCATTACTGTCTAAAAGAAACAGTAATAATAGTCAAAACAAATTACTTATATAATTTAATTAGCAACCAGTTGATTTTGTCAAGACTCCAGTCCAGTGGAGCAGGACCAGCATGTTTCCAAGCATTTTTATCTTGAATATAATCCTCTAATTTGTAATATGCTTGTTTACAAAGTGTACTCTTAATCATTTTGATAGTCCTATAATCCTACTAAAATTATACTCGTATTTACGAAAATTTGTGAGGATAGATGGATGGATAGGTGTATGGATGTTTGTTACTTTTTCATGCCTAACGGATCTGAATGAAGTTTTGCCCATTTTGATATAAATAATTTCACGGGGATTGTTCATTTCTCCGAGATACAAAATATTCAATGTGTTATCCCATACTACAATCTATGTCAGTGCCAAATTTCATCCAAATTCGTTCAGCCGTTTAATCGTGAATTAGTAACAAACATACATCCATCCATTCGTCAATATAGTAGGATAGGATTTGTTCATTTTTACAGTAATTAAATATTCATTTGACTATCACCCTTCTTTTCCCTACCTCTGAATAAACACGATTCACCAAATAATTATTAAAAATGAAATCAACATTTTTAAGTCTGCCAAATAATTTAACGGGAACTTATTCGAAGGTGGTGAAACAGACTCAAAGCTTTTGACGATCACTAATTAGCCCTTTGAAAAATATACCTAAGCTTAATTAATGGGAATGGTTTCTCTTTCAATAAGAAAAATCTCGACAAAAAAACATCAAAAGGGACTATTTCACCCTAATTATGTCGTACAAACGTTAAGGTGCTTCCCCACCGGGAGCATTCGCCACAGTCAAAGTCAAAGTTAAAGTAAAAGCATTTATTTCAATTAAACCATTTACAGACACTTTTGAGTTGTCAAAGAGCCGGTTAGTTAGTCAAAATGCTGAAGCTAGTTGCTCGTTTCAAAACGTAGGTATCTACCTATATTATCTCTATAGAGAAGAACTAGCCAGAAACTCCACGGACACTCTTCTCAGTTAAGTTTTTATATAATCCTGCTTACATTATTCTTGACGCTTTTATAAGTAAAAACAATGTGGATGAATAGCATTATAAAACAATTGAAAACAAGGTAATAAAGATGTAAGCCATGCCTGTTAAGAGATGACCAATCCCAACTGACAGCGCCTGTTCCGTGGCGATCTGTTGTTTCTGCCTGCCCTCCTGAGAAAAAGGCGTGAGTTTATAGAATTATAATTATAAATTAAGTATGTATGTATATTTATATTTGAGTTTCATTTTTCTTTCTCTTTTTTAAGTTTTGTGTGTTGTAATTGGTTTCAACGATGTAATTAAAATGAAATAAATAAATTGATTAATGTAATTTTGTAGAATTAAGGCATTTCATCCCCGAGACTATTCGTTTGTAACACTTCAGATTCCAGCAAAAATATCTAGTCTTAAATCGTCACATTAAAAGCAAATGCACACCAGAATCATCAGCCAACAAAAAATCTTGGATCATCACATTACAGGCCAATGCTCCTGGTGAGAAACTGCCTTTATAAAACCAACTGACATCGATAATGTCTCATCGAGGCCCCCAAGTTTGCAACCCCAGAGACACTGAAGGCTGTCAATCGATTCCCACAGCGCGTTTATTGCCTCGTTAACGATTTTACATTTTGGGGCAAGCAAAGTGCTGATACGGCACCATTGGTACTCTTTTACGCTTTTTTTATCTTCGTCTGGTGAGAAGACTTTGGTTGAGTGAACCTTTTATAATTTGTGGTACTTAAGTATCTAGATGCACGCGTCATGTTCGTGAACGGGCGCTGTCAGTTGGGATTGGTCATCTCCTAACTGCCGAGGCTTACATCTTTATTATTATTTAATTTTTATTGTTTTTTAATTACCTTCATTTAGACTTTTGGCTTACAAAAGCCAAAAGATAGAAGTTGGATGGAAATCGCATGTTATAATTCCTGTCTATGGTAGTAATAACAGCAAAAAAGAAATGATCAACGCTTTTTCAAGAATTACGAAGAGCGACGAGCAGCGTTTTATTAAGATTTTCTATGAAATTCTCAGTAGCAGCTCGGAGTTAGGATTTGTGCCCGGTGAATGGCAATCGGCTCGTTACCTATGGGACCTAAACATACCGGTGAACTGTGGGTGTACATTGGTACACCTCTGACTAACCCTTCAGGGAATACAGCCGTGATGATATGTTACGAACAGCGACAGATAGACAAATCTCCCAAAAACTCCAAATTTAGTTGTATCAGAATGCCAAGCAACTCATGTACTTGGCAGCTACTACACAGCGATTCGTCGACAAGCAATCAATCGAATCTCACGTTTAACGGCATCGTTAAACATTCTGCAGCGACGCTTCTGGGCCAAATAATGATCCGGCCAATAAAAATGGTATTTGGAAGTAATTCTCACTTTGTTTACGTACAGAAAATATCGTTCAATTTTAGGGTCATTTTGACCCTCGCCAATCACATCTAGTAAAGACGAGTTCAACTATGGGGTAATTTTCATTTGTATTGGTTTTTGTTGTGTTTTGATACACGACGTTCATTTGTTTGTAGATACGATTTCTTAGTTTATCTTGGACATCAGTGACATCGGTAACCTTGCAGAGGCTCTTGAGACGGTTTACAAACTCTAACACAAGGGTGTGTGGGGTCGTTAGACCTTACTGCCCACACGATAAAGAAGAAGAAAAAGGTACGATTTAATGTAAACATTGATGGTCCATGACAAAAGCTTTCTCTACTATTTAACGAGGTGGTAAACAGATAACATGACAGGTGTAAATTATTGTTCGCCAGAATAGAGACAGGCCCGAGAGTAAGGCTCGGTCTTCACCAAAGCGGAGAGGAGAGGAGATGTCTCCTACAACCAATCGGCTTGCGTTATTTCACATCTCACCGCTTAGCTTCATCACAACACAGTATCTTATTGGTAGTTTACGAGATATCTCGTCTTCTCTCCGCTTTGGTGGAGTCCAGGCCTAAGGCGCCCGTGGTGTTCCCCGCGCGCCTTTTCTGGAGTCAGTGCGGCCCCTGACTGACGGCCGCACTGGATGACGGGGCCCGCCTTGTGGTGGTGGCGGGCCAAAACTTGCTATCACTACAAGCTTGTATGGGTCCAGAAGAATGCTCAGAGCGATACCCGTGAACCGGCCAATGGTAGTTAGAGGAACACCGTGGGGTTTTAGTCGGTAGGAGTCCGATACACCTCTCTGCTTTCCCCGTGGCGAAGGGAAATTATAAATAAAAAAGACCTATAAATTGCTACATAAATAATTTCTATCCTATTTCCATCAATTCATAATTGTGGAGGATACATTTCAGAAATATCTTCTTACAAGTACCTCCTCGCTTTATTTATGAACGGAAAAAATCAGTATTATATCTCAAATACGTTTCACTTGAATTTTTTTGAAAAATAAATAAGATTCGATGAACTGAATATCCGAAAAATATTACTGAAACATCCCAATAACCTTTCTGAAGATATTTAAGAGGATTTTCAAGAAATATTAGTCGCTTACTCAGACAAAACTCAAAAATTCATTCATGGAGAATCATTGGATTCGAATGAAAATGTTAAATGAACCTAAAGTAAATTATTATAAGGCTCAATATCGTTTGCTTTCATAAATCGTCTAGAGTCTAATTTTATTTGAGATGGAATTTATATATTTGGAAAGTGGAAGAAATTCTTTAGGAAAGTTAGAAGTGGCAATAAAATAATATTTAATGAACATGAAGAAAGTTGTTGGTCTTGTACTTAGTTACCTTTACTGGTTAAAACAAAAGGTTTTTATTTTTTCTCCACTTACAAATTTCTCCGTATCTTCATGAATTAGATTTCTTTTTATAGAACACCTAGAATAAAGTATTGTTTTTGTTAGGGAGGTATTTTAAATAGGATTCTATAATAAATTGATCTTACGCTTTTATCTGCCTTTAGCGTTCTTCAAATAATATATAATATTAGCTACACCCCGCGGTTTTACCGTTCAGTTACGAAGCGTGATGTTGTTGGAAATAATATTTCTCATGAAATTGGTTATCAAAAATAAACCAATCTAACTGAGAGTTCTAGAGATTTGCGTGTGTAGACAACAAATAAAAAAATCTTTGTTTTTAGGTCTTTCTTTTATATGCTTTCCGAGTCGCGGGGTATAGCACAATTTTCTAATATCTGGACTGTTAAGCATTCCTATTAAAAATATCCAATAACACTTTGCCCGACCTGAGAATCGAACCGAGCACCCCACGCTCAGCACACTTGCGACCACGAAAGCCAACACAGGCCCATTACTTTAAAGCAAAACGCAAATAAACTAAATCAAATCTATGCATTGTCATCCAAATCCAGACCGATTCTGACCTAATTTACGGAAGCAGCACAAAACAGGAATGATTTATGTAAGTTCCAGAAGTAGGTGGAGTGTATTGCCAGAACTCCTGAAATGATTTGCTGGAACTGAATTTAAATCTACCGACAGTAAATAATGAAGCTTGCATACGACAGAGAAGAACTATGCAGTTGTGAATATGGTATTGTGATAACTCACTTTTAGCTTTTTGACTGCCCCGCTGGTCTCGTGGTCGCAAGCGCGACTGCTGTGCAAGGGGTCCCGGGTTCGATTCCCAGGTCGGGCAAAAAGTGTTATTGGGTTTTTCCATTAGGAATTTCTCAGTAGCAGCCCGGAGTTTGGAAGTTGGTGGTGTGACACCCCCGTGCCTCGGAAAGCACGTAAAGCCGTTGGTCCTGCGCCTGATCTCTCTCCGGTCGTGTCGGATTGCCGTCCCATCGGGCTATGAGAGTTAGGGAAGAGGGAGTGCACCTCTGTTTGCGCACACACTTGTGCACTATAATATCGCCTGCTTACGGGGCTAGTCTGCATAAAGGTTAGCCGCCGTGGCCGGAATCGGTCTGGAGAGTTATTTTTTTTTTTTTTTTTTAGCTTTTCCGAATTCATCGAGGGAGATTTTTACAGTATCGACCCGGAATTTCTTGATGGCCCAGTAGTAAAGGTTCCTGCTTCTTTTGCATGAGGTTGTGGGTACCAATCCGGACACATGCCCGAATTGAAAAAGTCACATTGATACTTATTAATGTGGCTTTTTCAATTTATAATAATTATGTAGTTTCTAAGTTTGTCTTGAACATCTTTGGCATCGGTGAAGACGACCTGATTAAGACCGCAAGAATACATGGAGACAGACGGCTTCCAACCGGTCTTTTTGGAAACTTTTGGGGCTTGGGATGTCCACCAGTCGGACATACAGGGGGGTATTGGGTTTTTCTATAAAATTCTCAGTAGCAGCTCGGAGGTTGGATTGGTGCCCGGTTAATGGAAATAGGCTCGCCCCCTATTACATGGGACCTAAACATTATGGCGGACTGTGGGTGTACATGCACTTCAGCTTAACTCTTCTCTTGTTCTATGTGGCTGAACCACGCAGTTACTAATGGTGGGTCCACACGATACAGACTTAACGCAGACTTCTATTGAATTTTGTCTGTGTTGTACAGACAAATGTCGATGTACCAGAAAAGTCTGAAGTCTGCGTACATCTCTGTATGATTGTCGGAGCAAAACGCATGATTATTGAATTAATTAATTCATTCATTGATAAATTTATTGTACTATATAGTTCTTTCATCGTCAGCTTAATTCCAATTTTACACTAATATATTGATTTTAATTGGAAAAAATCGAAGTCTGAACTGATGAAAAGTCTGCACAGACATTTGGTAAAGACCTCTGAGTAAAAATTTTTACTCAGACTTAAAGTCTGTGCAGATGTCTGTACATACAAAAGTCTGTATCGTGTGGACCCACCAGTGCCTACAAGCACAGACAAGCCATTTTAAATGAACCACTCTCAGCATATTGGAACAGTGTGTTAATAAAACTGCAAGAGCTCTCATCACCCATAAAATTGTGTTTAATGTTTAACTACCCTTTAATTTCGGACGGGGCCGCTAAAATGTTGCTTTAGCTGTGACGGTTTTATTGAGTATTTTATGACGGGAGTCGTCAATTGTGTTCATGTGTATCTGTGTACAACGATTGAGGAAATGTTGTTCTAGTTATGTAGCAAATACATATTTAAATATATATATATACAATAACTAAAATAACTTTGCGTTAAGTGTAGATTCCGGCAACTTATCACAATGGAGACTTGCTAAAGATGAAGGAAATATTTTAGTGCACAACTGTGTGCGCAAACAGAGATGCACTCCTACTTCTGTCTCTCTCATAATTCGATGGCACGGCAATTCGACACGACCAGATTAGAAATCAGGTCACGGGCAAGTACCAATGTGACTTTTTCTAATTCATATGTACTTTCTAAGTGTATCTTGGACATCACTGACATCGGTAACCATGTCAGAGGCCCTTGAGGCGGTTTAGAAACTCTGACACTAGGGTGTGTGTGGGGTCGTTAGACCTTACTGCCCACACGATAAAGAAGATGGGTGTGTCACTACCAACTTTCAAAGTCCAGGCTGCTACTAAGAAGTTCCTAATGGGAAAACCTAATAATACTTTGCCTGCCTGGGAATTGTACTCAAGATCCTGGACAAGTTTCAATGTTGCTTTCGGGCTTCAATATAGCTCTACGAAACTGGGTCGCAGCAAGCGGGGGAAGTGGCCAATTCTAAGAATTTGTAAAACTCGCGGCGCCTGTAAGACTGCCTGTCCCTAGTTAAAAGATAGGTTCCACATTTCAGTAGGAAAGCTCGAAAATACATACATAAAGTCACATCTTTTTCCTATGGGGGTAGGCAGAAACCACAGATCGCCAACTCCGTCAGGGTAGGTCTTTCTAGGGCGTCCCCTTCCGGCATCGCCAGTCACATCTGCAAAATCGAAAATACTACCACTAAATTAACCTAATTCTATCTCCAAGCAACATTGCTTTATTAATATGACTTTGTACCCAGTCACATAATTACAAACCGGTTCTCTTGTCATAGCTCGAAATTCAAAACAATTAGGTACCTAGCAAAGGAAGGAACGTCAAGGATAATTTCAAATTGAATAAAGAAGCGCCATTTTAACGCTTTGAAACGTGTTCAACATTATTGAATTTTACTAAATGAGGTAATTTTATTGGCCCCAATTTTAATATTCCCCTCCGCTTTAGCGAGGACATTATAAATTATATATTATGTTATCATGACGAGCTTGCTTCTAGTATTTTAATCTTATATAGAGAATTTGTTTTAGAAAAATCTAAAACTGCCCTTTGGTGTCGTGGTCGCAAGTGCGACTGCTGTGCAAGGGGTCCCGGGTTCGATTCCCAGGTCGAGCCAAAAGTGTTATTGGGTTTTTCTATGAAATTCTCAGTAGCAGCTCGGAGTTTGGATTTGTTCCCGGTTAATGGCAATAGGCTCGCCCCCTATTACATGGGACCTAAATATACCGGCGAACTGTGGGTGTACATTGGTACACCACTGCGTAACCCTTCGGGGAATACAGGCGTGATGGTATACTTTTTTTAAATATTTTTTTAAATCTAAAAATATTCCTCGTTTTGCGGTAAGACTATAAAATCGTAGAAGTAGGTAGACTAGGAATATATTCTGCCAGGTTCTCTATTGTGTCACCTAACTTTTTTATCTATAATTTAAAGTGCCATAACTTTTTTTGTCCTAATCATCATTTGTCCGAATGATAACTTACCCGAACTTAATATCACATGCCATAAAATTGAAATCCCTAAATATAATATGTCATAAATCCGTTTGTCATAAATATTACAATCAATAATATACAAAAGACATAAAGCCATTTTCGATAAAAGTTATAAATCCTAAATTCAAATTACATAACACTTTTTTTAAATAATAAAAACATTTTTTTTTTACATTTTAGATTTTTATTTTTATCGTTTTTGCAAGCAAGCCAGCATGCAGCATGCAAGCCAGCATGCAGCATGCAAGCAAGCATGCAGCATGCAAGCAAGCAAGCATGCAGCATACAAGCAAGCACGCAGCATGCAAGCAAGCAAGCAGCATGCAAGCAAGCGTGCAACATGCAGCAGGCATGGTTTCTGTCACGGCTCCGGCGCTGCGGGGCTCCGGCGGTCCCATGCGAGCTTATCGTCGTAGATGATTTCACGCTCACCACCGCGGCTTCGGCTTGCTGGCCGGCCTCGCCGGCCAGCCTCAGCCGCGGCGGCGAGTGTCAAAACCACCTGCTCCTCAGCTCGCGGGCCGCCTCGCCCCTCCGCGCCTACGCGATTTTGAATTACACTCTAGGGGTAGGGCAGACAAGACTACGTGGAGTCGGTTTTGCAGCGATTCGTTTCTGTCACTAAAACCTAATTTTTAGCAAATGTTTTAGGACAAAAAAAATATTATAAATGAACATTCGGAATAATATACATTATTTAACGCAATTCTTAGGACATATGACTTTAGGTCATGTAAAATTAGGAGCTTCAAATATTATAGTACTCGATATTATGACAGAATACTTTTAGAACTAAAGATAATTATGTTACACAAAATTTCGGGATTTTTAACATTATGGTTACTGAGGTTTATATCAAACGTGTTATAGATAATGATTTTCGGACAAACAATTTTAGGAGATGTAAGGGACTCCCATTCTGCCAAGATTGCGAAGTTTGTTCGAAAGAGTCATCGCGGTCCGGAACGCAAATGGCATTAGTAGGAACACGGATGGGTGTTTGTCAGTAAGAGTCTGACACTCTCTTCCGCTCTGCCCAGGGTGGAAGAAACCATTTGATGGCCTCCCCCACCATTAATATAAAAACTTGCAAAACTTCTAGTTACTTGTTAACACGGGTAATATTATCAAACCGTTTAAAATTAGCGAATCTTTCCAATACGATGACACGGTTGGCTAGTGGCTGAGCGATTGACTGTGTATCGTGGGTTCGATTTCTGTACGTAACAAATATTTGTATGTTCTACAGATAGTTGACCCGGATCCTGTTTGTATAAGATAAATTGAAAGAAATTCCTAGTGTGTACGAAATGTAATTTAATTACATAATTATATTGCGCTTAGCCAAGTTTTCTTTACCTTTCCATATAACCTTTTCACTACATAAGAAGCTAATAGAACTTAGCTAGAAATCCCCGCATTATCTCAATTCTTTTACCATTTAAAGGTTACAACTAGTAACAAAAGCGATCTGTCTTGTAGCACGCTAAATACCGGACCGTTTCAGCTACCGCCCACGTCACCAACTCTCCAAGTTACGTGGGCGTCACAGCCTAATTTAATGCCTATTTGCAGTCTAGACAGATCTCCAAGTAACAATGTTAAGAGAACGAACAAAATAAACTTAAATATTCTACGGCCACACTGCAGTTGAAGCTTTGTTAGACTGTGTTGTACGTGGGTCAAAATACAAATATGACGGCTATATCATATGTGTAATAAAAAAATGCAGAAGGCACACTATTTCCAGCCAATGCCACGCTTTAAAGATAAAATACATAAAATCTGTTGGCAAACCTATCTTAATAAATAATTAAAATAAAATACTCTGACTGTCTCATTAGCTTAGTGGTCCTAAGCGCGACTGCTACGCTAGAGGTCTTAGGTTCGATACTAAGGTCGAGCAAAGTGTTATTGGGTTTTTCTATTAAATTCTCAGTATCCGCTCAGAGTTAGGATTTGTGCGCGGTTAATGGCAATAGGCTCGCCCCCTATTACATGGGACCTAAACATACCGGCGAACTGTAGGTGTACATTGGTACACCTCTGCCCAACCCTTCTTGGATTACAGGCGCGAGGGGCATTGTAAAGAGTAGACCTACTGCATGGCTTACCTACTCTGTGCCTCGTTTTCTTGAGCAGCTTGCAAGGAAACCAAACTTTACTTGTATTTGAGTAAGCTTGTAGTTTTAGTTGAAGTGTTATTAATGCCTTTATGTGCATAGTACAAAGGCGAAAGGTAATTTACAAAGGGTAACAATATTTTGTTTACTTAGTTTTATTTTATGAAGTTTCTTGCTCGTTCTTCTCCATACGAAACTACCTTTTGGAATGGGCAACTAGATTCAATATTAACGTTTTTTTCATGTAATGACGTTCAAAAGTGCCATTTAATGGCTTATTGAAATAAATGATTTGACTTTGACTTTGCCTTTTTTATTACCATTGGATGGCAAACAAACCGACGCGGACGGCCCACCTGATGTTAAGTGGTCACCGCTTGCTATAGACATCTGCAATAAGATCCAAATGCGTTGCCACCTCAGAGACAATGTTGAAATGTCTCACGTGCCTGTAATTACACCGGCACCTATACCCTTCAAACAGGAACACAGCAACGCTGCTTTGCGGCTGAAATAGGTATGGTAGTAGTACTTTTCAGGACGAGCTCCTTCACAAAGAGCTCTACTCCTAAACGACTACTACTTTTATTAATTTTGTTATTTGTTTTCGTACATAAACACTAGTACATACTTCATATGTCAAGATTTTTCGTCAAGCATTCCCCTGTATTTCAGCAGGTACTGGCAAGATCAACAAGCTTTTGTGAATACAAAATGGCTTCACTCCTAGCGAGTTCGTTCAAAACGTTTACGTCACGCTTTGAGAATTGTTGAAGAGTGTAAGGAACCGTTATGCACTTAAGTGTACATATTGTGACGGTTTCGTTATTTCTGTGTGTCAGGGGAGTTTGTACTTGTAGGTACTTGTTGGCACTTGTTTTAATGACGATGACGGATAATAATTAAAAAAACTGTGCAAATAGGGTCTTTCTTCTTCTTCTTCTTTATCGTGTGGGCAGTAAGGTCTAACGACCCCACATACCCTAGTGTCAGAGTTTCTAAACCGCCACAACAGCCTCTGACATGGTTAGGTACCGATGTCACATGCAAAAACGGGGAAAAGTTTAAGTAGGTAATGAATAATCGACCTCATCCGTGGGGCAATGTTACTGTAACTTTTACGAGAAATGGCAAACTCATCTCAGTCTTAATTTGCCTTTAATTTACCTACATTATACACTCATAATTATATTGTCGCTAAGATTAGATTGCGACTAAATTTTTCGGAACGTAGGCAGTAGGTAGTCTGCGGTAGGAGTTGACTAGCTGAAATCGTCACCTAAGAGAAAAGCGTTATGCCGTCTCCAGGCGACTTGGCCAACTGAGGGACAGCGGTTCGGGGCCTATAGGGGATGCGGTGAATGCTTATGGGAATCCCGCACCCCCGGCCATGGGCAGAGGTGGAACACCACGAGGGTTTCAGCCGGTAAGAGTCCGGCATGCCCCTCCATCACCCTCACGACGTTCCATGAGAATTATCAACACGCATAAAAAAATAGGCGACCTTCCTTCTCTAGCCTCTTTCTATTATAATCGAGTGTCAAGAAATTCGGGATGCCCAGACCGAAAATTTTATTTTTATTTACAAAATATTAGGATTTTATTTTCGTAAGAATATCTTATTAAAAAAATAAAACGTTTAGTAAACTGAACTCGTGCAAAACGGAGGCAGATTGCTAATATAAAATAAAGCTAAAAGAAAATCCACTAAATTAGTTTCGCTATTCTTCTCAAAGCAATAGTCTGTTCAGAAATAAAGGAAAGAAACTATAAAGTTCAAAAACTCCTTTAAAAATGAACTCTAGTGCAAAGAATGTTTATGAAAAATTCCTTAGTTTATGACCGGAGTATTTTCTTTAAGATTTGCGAAAGTTTATGAAGGAATCTACATTGCGCTGAATGCTGTACCCCTGTGGAAGTAATCAGGAATTTTATGTATGACCTTGAGACTTGGGACGAAATAATCTGTCCGGATTCAAGTTTGCGATTAGTTTCTAAGTTATTTCTCTTGGACATCACTGACATCGGTAAAGGGAAACGTGGTGAGGAAACCTAGACTTATGTATACTAATATTTATAAAGAGGTAAGATTTTTAGTTTGTTTGTGTATTTGTACCAAATAAGATCTGAAACTACTGGACCGATTTTAACTATTTCTTCACCTATAAATAGCTACATTATTCCTTAGTAACATAATATAACGCAACTATATAATATTACGCTACGATACATGGGAATCCGCTCCCGTGTATCGTAGCGTTATATTATATAGTAGTAACAGTAACCAAAAATTTAACTTAACACGGGTAATAAAGTGACGCAGTCAAAGTCCCAGCGTCTGAAATCGCCAATCTGCTTTAAGCAAGCGAGGTGATCAATGCTCGTGCCTTCTTTGTATGAGAAGAGGCTTTTGCCCAGCAGTGGGACAGTAATAGACTAGTATTATTATTTACGTTAAATATTGTACCTACCAGTAGAACAGAACACTTCATCTTACCCAGTTTTTTTTGGAATATAAAAATAGAACGACATAAAAAACTCACCGAAGTAAAACGTATTTATTCAAAGTAGGTACTAATTAAGTACCTGAAAAAAAAACTGAATTTACTCAAAGACGTTTTCATATAAAAAGTTTCTAATTTGATTTCAGCGAAATGTCCAAAAAATAACGTAAGTCAACAAAAAAAAAATGGTCGGACTTTATACAAACAGGTGAAGCTTCATCTGAAAATCTAGACTGAAACGTGCCCTGAATATTTTATGAACTTTAGGCCTTGCTTGAATGTTTGGAGTGCCTTAACGTAACGTAAATTCGGTCGGTTTTTGAAAGCCAGTATAAAATGTTAGAACTAAACTTTAAACACGATATCTGTACTGTGTGTTGTGTGTGTGTACTGTGTGTTGGATGCACCCGAAAGTTGAGTATTTTGTTTGCATTACATTGCGCTCTACCATAAACAATGATTTTACATACATACATACATTGTAGTAAAACTCCAACCACAGTACTCTATAAGTATTTTATTATTTGTCCTTGACACAGTTATTCATACAATCGCTTAGGCCTACCCACGTCCGTTCGGTACGGCTGCCGTGACTCGAATGTTCGCGCTCGCCGAGTGTCGCCCTAACATCGATTCCTAATATCGATTATACTAAAGTTATTTTGTTTTTTTTTTAAATGTTTTAATAATTTAATTGGAAATAATAAACCTTACACTCGTCCATCCTGACCTCGTGTATGTCCTCATACACGCGCTGAACAGCATTTCTTAACCTTACACTCGGCGAGGGAGAACACCCGTAACCTTTTACATAAATAAGGACCAAAAGAAAAAAAAATACATACAATTTTAACCGATCTCGTAATCCTTATAAAGTAATCAATTGTTCCTTAAACTCATTCAATCTTAACAGTACACTATTAAACCGTTGTGTCGTTACTATAAACCCATCCAATTCTTACGGTAACGACAATTTCAAATTGCGAACCCATCCAATTCTCGCAAAACTTAAATCCAATACTTGCTAACCCATCCAATTCTAGCAAGATTAGTCACCGTTTAAATACAGTTCTTGCTAACCCATCCAATTCTAGCAAGAACTGTTACCATATATATTATACAATATAAGTTATAATGAAATTCATGCCAACCCATCCAATTCTGGCAAGGAAAGTACCATAACTTATTTATAATAAAAATAATTCCTTCAAGTAATCCTTAGAGAAATTGCGGCTTAAATCAGAATATCAACATTATTCATAAAACATGAGAACAATTGCAAACCAAACAAGTAAAAACCTCACGGTATTGGGGTAGTAAATCAGGCTATAAATAATCAACTGATTTATTACTTAACGCAGATGAACTTAAATATCTAGCTAATGATTTAATACCCGAAAGTTATCAATACATTCAATTCGTACTTATAACAAACAAAGATGAGAAATAAACAACATTATTCGTTAATCTCGGAAACAGAATCACTATCAACCTTTAAAGCCGCTAAAGTGAACCCAGGCTAACATTTGATTGGCAGCTACCATCGTATTGCGCTTACGTTTAGTGCTCGTGAAGCCCTCTGCACTGTATTGCTGCCAACTTATAACAGTCATTTCCCAGTGCTTTAACAACTCTATACGGCCCTAAGTATGACGGCATAAGCTTCGATTTGATTTAATTCTTATTGCTATTGTTATTATTATTTTCTGGTTTCGATTTGCAACTATCAGACCTATGGCCATATTTTTGACAAGTTACGCACTTTATTAAGGGTTTGGGGCATTTCATAAAAGGGTGACCTTGCTCTTTGCAATTGTAGCAAGTCAAACCGTGATTAACTGTTGTTTTACCATCCACATTGTTACTATTCGAAGGTTTCACATCCTGACCCATCGTACTCCTTAAGGTGACGCGATCTTGGGGTGAAAACGTTTCCGCTAAGTCTCTGTTACTCATGAGGAACTGCAAGAGTTGGTCAGGATGAGTGCAACGCAACGCCAAAGCACTAGTTTTTAGCGTTTTGTCGCTTAAACCATGTATTATGCAATCAACAGCACGCTTGCCAACGATGTCACACCGATTTAACAAAGCTAACTTTTCATAGAAATACACCTCGATGGGCTCAGTATGCTTACTTCTACGACTCAACATATCCTCCAGAGATTGACCATAATTCTCCTCACATGGAAAGGCTGTCAAAAGTTTTTCTTGCCACTCTGACCAATCAAAAAGAATGGAATTTAGGCCTTCATACCAGGTTTTGGCCAATCCCTGGAGCTTCTGCATCGCGAAATGAACAACAGTTTTGTCATCCCACCCATAAACGCCAGCACACTCATTAACCTTACGTAGCCAAATATCAATTCTCTGATTTTTCGATGAAGGATCGAAATCAGGTAAAATGTTTTTTTGATTTAAACTATGTGAACCGTGTGCAGCTGTTGATGGCTGAGATGGTTTAAGTGAATTTAAAATATCGGCCACATCCTTCGCGGAAAAAGTTGTACTTCCCGATCTTCTAAATGGACGAGAGATGGGTACCTTGTCATCCTGCTCACCGCGCCGGCTCCGTTTCGGCCGGTCACCCGCTACAGATGCCTGCTGCTCCACTTGCCGCGTTGATGCGGCCCTGCTGGAGTCGGCGTCACGTTTCGAGCGGTCACGTTGTCTTGAGCCGGACCGCAAACGGCTCCGTTCCCGGTCAATTTCCTCTTCCAGACGCCTTACTCTATCTCGTTCCAGTTCCAACACACGTTCCTTCTCCCGGATGCTCCTACTGCGTTCGCTGTGACGACCTGAGATGCGACTTTGATAGCGAATGCGGCTTCGGCGTCCTCCTTGCGCCTCATTACGCAAACGACTTCGACTTCGTCTGCCTCCGTCACCATCATGTCTCGATGCCGCTTGCTCAGGCGTCTCCAAGCGGCGACTTAGACGATTCCCATTTTGCTCCATGATCTTTAACTCGAAAACGAAATAACGGTTTGAATTTGTTCATTAAAATAACTTAAATTAGAAAACTCAAACAACTCGAAAACGGTACATAGCTCAAAAATCACGTATTTAATTAAGCTATAAAGCAACAGGTCTCTTAACGTAAAGCCTAGTCACACACACATAATAATAATAAAAAAAATGACACACAACACGACAACAACACAAAGTGAAAATATAAAAAATAAAAAGATGTTCTTTGCAAAATACGGCAGGTAACGCCGCACATCTTAATGCACTGACGGATTAACTTTGACTTTTAGAGCCCTAAAATCTTTCTATCAAAGTAGTTAAACTGGATAAATGAATGTTATTTATTAGCTTACCTTTTAACATAAAGGAAAGTTCTCGTATAAGAATTTAAACTACGAACTGCACGAAACAATTTAAAGGCGACAACGAAATAACGGTATTCTTCTTTCGAAATTATCGTTTTCAAAATTAATAATAATATAACTGAGTCCGCAGGGCAGCTTGTGGCGAGCTGTTGGGCAGTAGCGACCCCACGGACCTGACCTCCCGGGAGAAGTCTTGTTCCTCATCTCTGGCTTGCCTTTATTGGCCGGCCGGAGTGAACACTGACGAGGAACAGAGCTCCCACCTCTCTCTTGCCTTCATTGGCCGGTTTGAGTGGAGATTCGCAAGAGCATTCGTGTTCGGGGGAAGGAAGTGTTTCACTAAGGTGCTGGTAGGGATCTTGACCGTACTTCCGGGATTGTCCTGATAGCCTTGAAACACCTCTCCACTCCTCAAGCACCTCAGTCTGTGTTGCCCTCTTGTCGCTACGTCACTACGTGCTAGCGGCCGTTTTAGGGGGCCCATTTATCGAGTGTGCTAGTCACCCCCTGCCATTTTATCTGTGTCATAAAAACATTGATTGGCAGGGGCCATAGTCTTTCCATAGTGTCAGGAAACTAGTCCATCTAAGCTACCCAAACCCATAGCCCTATTCTTAGTTTCCATATTCTGTAATAGTCCTGCTGCGCCAGCCGGGGATTGTCCTTGGGTGCATTTGCATAGTGCAAACAGGGATAATTGTCGGCTGGTGTTCCATTTCCTTGTAAAGCCATGTAAGGGGCCTCTGCGAGTTGGCTTCGGCTCCTCGTACGCCTTCCAAAGGCCCGGGACCCTAGGGTCCCGAGATACGTAACCATATAACTGAAATTGAAACAATGTTTGAAGGCCAACCGTTACGTTAATGTTACTTGATACCGCTTTTTTTTTTAAGTCTGTTAACCGTCAACACTTTTCAAATTGTACAACACTTTAAAATTAAACGGATTAAGTTTTATATAAATGTGAGCATGTACATACCACTTCTGATTTGTAGTAAAACTCCAACCACAGTACTCTATAAGTATTTTATTATTTGTCCTTGACACAGTTATTCATACAATCGCTTAGGCCTACCCACGTCCGTTCGGTACGGCTGCCGTGACTCGAATGTTCGCGCTCGCCGAGTGTCGCCCTAACATCGATTCCTAATATCGATTATACTAAAGTTATTTTGTTTTTTTTTTAAATGTTTTAATAATTTAATTGGAAATAATAAACCTTACAACATACATACATACAGTATACGCACATAAACTTACGCCTTTTCCCAAGGGAGTAGGCAGAAAGCAGAAAATCAATTATCGAAATTCGTTATATATGATGATTTTAAAACGGCTGAAATGAAGAACTACTTTCGATCTAAGAATTAAGCCTAATCGAATAATTTTCCGTGAGAGCGTTCATGCTAGGCCCACCGGTCACATTCTAGCTGCGTGTTGGTATTTGTAAAAGTCTTGGCTTGTATTTTATTAGAAAATGTATATAGTCTAAGATCCCAGTATTACTGGACCTACGTCATTTCAGGACGGCTGAAATTTTACGACGCCTTAAAAATTCCAACCGTTGAGTGTCAACGTAAGCCGAGACGCAATAAGGTGGACGATTTTCATGTTTTTCTGACGAATATATGCACATACATACATACATCAACCATTGTAATATATCTACCTACACCAATTATCTTAAGACTAGCCTAGCATTGTAAGTACTTATATACAGGGTGGAATTTTCGAAGCGTACCTACCAGGAGAGAAAGTACTCTAAATACTGAAGACAGCAAATTTCACTCAAAGGAAACATTCCTTTATTATAAAAAAGAAATAAAACTGCATACAAAGATTTTTTTAAATATGCTTAGCCACACTCGGGAATTGAACCTACTAAAATCCGAAAAAATTGCATCCTGTTTTATGGCACTAATCGATAGGGTCAATCATAAGGATTAAATCTATGCAAACATAGTCAAAAACCATGACATTTTTAATGTATGTAATGTATCTTTTTAAACCCCGTATATTTTACTAAATATCTCTAAAATTTCAGCCATGCTTAAAATTAAATGACGAAGGTGTAGCAGCCCTGGTATCTAAGACCATTAGTTTTTTTTATTGCCCAACAAGCTACCAGCCCACCTGTTACTACGTGTCTACCAGCACCTTTAGATAACGTTATAGACAAAATTGGAACGAACCACCTGTTATAATGGTATTGGAATAGACGAAAGACTATATTAGGAAGTTGGTGGTGTGACACCCCCGTGCCTCGGAAAGCACATTAAGCTGTTGGTCCTGCGCCTGATCTCTCTCAGATCGTGTCGGATATTCGTCCCATCAGGTTATGAGAGTTACCCGCCGGCCACAGCCAAGCGCTTCATGCGACATGAGGCGCGACAAGAGACTGTGGCCACAGTCTCTGGCGACGCTACACGCTTTGCGACAGGAGTTGCGACAGCGACACGATTTGCAGTGGTATGCCACAGCTCGAGTAGTTGCGCCAGCGACGGCAAGTGAGACAAATGTACTCGCTAGTACATTTGTCTCACTCGCACAGCGCGCATTCTTTAGCCGCTACATGTTGCGCTTCGTGAAGCGCCCAGTGTAGCGTCGCATGTAGTGCCGCCGGTAGCCGTGGCATACTTCAACAAGTTGAGAAGTGCACCAAATGCGTCAAACCCCTTCATACGTTGGTCTACCATTTGTTTTTGCATCTCGAAGCTTGTCGCGCCTCATGTCGCATGAAGCGCTTGGCTGTGGTTAGGGAAAAGGGAGTGCACCTGTGTTTGCGCACTATAATATCTCCTGCGTACGTGGCTAGTTTGTATTATGATTAGCCGCCGTTGGCATTGGTCTGGAGGATTACATTTTTGGAAAAAATCTAAAATGGCCATTGTAAAATAAAGAAGAAGGACAGCAAGCGGAAAGGAAAAAAGAAAAGAAGGGAGAATGTAAAATGACAAAGAAAGAAAGGGGGAGAAAGAGAGAGAGAGAGAGAGAGAAAATATATTATTGCAACAGGCAATGAAAGGCATAGCATAACAGTATTTGTAAAATAGAAGCAATAAAAAATAAATTATAATACTCTACTCGACGATTTCCAGGTCACTGGGGACAGGATGTTAATTTAAAACCGTTTAGCGCTAAATGAATTTAGTATTTCTTAAGGTTTCTTTTCATTGATTTAAGCTTCAGAACTGTTTTTATTTTGTAGCCACCCATTTCTAAATTCAACAAATAATAATTTTCTAATTTAAAAAAATAATTAATGATTTGATTTTATTGAAGTGCTTCGTTAGTTTAGTGGTCCTAAGCTTGACTGCTACGCCAGAGGTTTTGGGTTCGATTCATAAGTCAAGCAAAGTGTTATTGGGTTTTTCTATGAAATTCTCAGTAGCAACTCGGCATTATGATCTGTGCTAGCTTAATGGCAATAGGCCCGCCCCCTATTACATGGGACTTACAAACATACAGGCGAACTATTTACACCTCTACATTGGTTACACCTCTGCCTAACCCTTCGGGGAATACAAGCGTGATGGTATGTATGTACATATGTTATATTATTATGTTAGTTGTAGCCCGGAGTTTGAAAACTAGGAGTATGACACCCCTGTGACTCGGAAGACATGTGTCGCTATTGGTCCATTTAAAAAGGCTGCTGTAATCGAAATTTGGCCCAGAGGGTACTAATAATTAAAAGATATGTAACTCTCTAACTGTATGCAACTGTGATAACTGCCTCGTTGGCCTAGTGGTCCTGAGCGCGACTGCTACGCTAGAGGTCCTGGGTTCGATTCCTAGGTTGAGCAAAAGTGTTATTGGGTTTTTCTATGAAATTCTCAGTAGCAGCTCGGAGTTTGGATTTGTGCCCGGTTAATGGCAATAGGCTCGCCCCCTATTACATGGGCCCTAAATATACCGGCGAACTGTGGGTGTACGTTGATAAATCTCTGCCTAACACTTCGGGGAATACAGGCGTGATGGTATATATATTATATTTTTACCATTATCTACAATGCTTTTATTATTAGGAAGATGTCTAACCTTTAGGAAACCGTGTTTAAAAAGTATAATTTAAAACAAAATAAAGCTAGCTTACACAGAGGTAGGTAAATAAACATTCAGTGCTAAGACTCTCAAAGTGTTTATTTTCATAAAATAAATAATTTCAATACTAAGGTTTATTACGGTTCAGATACTTCTCATAAATTGTGTTTTGTAGTTACAACGCAGAAAATGCTACAGAAGGACCAATAATTATGTTTAATAATATTGCAATGGCAAACTTTGAATAACTGTTTCACGATTGCGAAATGAGCCAGTTCAAAAAAAATCTGATCAAGAATAATCTTATAGTGCAGAAGTGTGTATACAAGCACAGGTACTCTATCTCTTCCATCAGTCTTATAGTCTGATAGGATGGCAATCCGACAAGACCGGGAGGAGATCACAGTTTTACGAGAATTTTGAGGAATTCGTGTGAATTCGTAAATATGGTTTCACACCAGCACAGAGGGACAAATCTTGGATAGCATAGGTGAGAATTAAAATTTGTATAACTAACTCTATTTATATAGCAATCTGCAATATAGTTCAATATTATACGAACAAATATTTCAATTTACGTCTCGACAATCTTCTAAAAGGTCTGGATGCGCGTGGATGTCCGTGGCGAGAATTTAAATAGTTATTCGTACAACATTGACCTATATTACTGAGAGAATATAGTATTTATTACTTTGCAAAATGGACACACAAACTTCGCTCGAGCTGGCGCGTGCAAGCTTTGGTCGGTGCAATACATTTTTCGGTGTAAAAGGGAAGCGTTATTTTACTTGCTTAGAAATGTATTTAACTGAAGATGAAGGATGACATTTAAATTGTAACACATAATAATAATTCTATAATTAACTGACTTAATTTATAAATTGTTTTAGACTTTATTATTTCATGACATTTACTATTTAGATATTTCATTTTGACATTTACTATTTAGATTCATTGCATATAATAATTAATATTTGTACACCAGTCGTGTTAAAACATGTTGATACAATCGTTATGTAATGTACCATCTATAGTAAACATCCATTTTGGAAGTATTATTATGACCTACACATGTTTTGACAAATAAAATGATCTTTATCTCTTCAATTTTCGCCTATTCAATCCACTCTACGCTTCACCGGTATGATTCAAAAGACCATCAGAGTGGTACTTCTGCTCCTAGCTTGTACTCAGAAGGGCGGTAAATATTTGACTCTCATAAACGTTGTAATGGTAAACGAGATATTTATTCGCGTTCCAGTCAAACGTTCGGATGTTAAAATAACTTCGTTTTTATGGAGGAGCTCATAGGGTGTCAAAGATTAGCTTATTCAAAGTTGGGATTGGGAATCCAGAATTAGCAGACATTTTATTGGACGACATAGTTGGCGTAGTGGCTGAGTGATTGGCTGCTGTGTGCTATGGGTTCGATTCCCGTACGGAATACATATTTGTGTGGCGTACATAATTTAGTAATTAGGACTCTGGTGGTTCGTGTCTATGTTTGTAAACGCACTCAAGATACAGCAAAAATTCTTACGCTACCAGCCCACGTCCGACAATCGACGACCGATTTTTTGTCGGTGAAAATGGAACAGAATTTTAATCTCGTCTTACAAAAAGACGGGTGGTGAAGGTGGGCAACGGCTCTTAGTGTGGGCCAATTTTCTTTTTTTATTAATAAATGAAGTCCGGAAATTGTTCGACAAAGATTAAACAAATAAAACCACTTACTAATACCGCTGAAAATAGGCCCTAACCTTATTACCTAATAGTTCAAGATCACGCGAACGTTTCTGTCAAATTAAACGGACGCGCCCCTTCCGATTCCTACGTCAATCACTTAGACACTAGCATAGAATAAGAATGTATAGAAGCGGCGCTGTCAATCCGAACGCAGTTTTAAATGCCTACAGAATAGATTTTTTTTAATTGTCTACATACCATCACGCCTGTATTTCCCGAATAGTTAGACAGAGGTGTACCAATGTACACCCACAGTTCGCCGGTATATTTAGGTCCCATGTAATAGGGGCGAGCCTATTGCCATTAACCGGGCACAAATCCAAACTCCGAGCTGCTACTGAGAATTTCATAGAAAAACCCAATAACACTTTTTGCTCGACCTGGGAATCGAACCCTCCCGGGTTCGATTCCCAGTTCCCCCAGATTCCCCCTTGCACAGCAGTCGCACTTGCCAATAATACTTTTTTTAATTGTCTCTCCTGTTAATATTGCTTAATGCTACATGTCTTACCATTTTAACAGTGTGCAAAGTCGGATTGCGTGCGAAAAGCGACTCGCTGACATAGACACTTTTAGTGTTAAAGATTGAAACCTATATTTCGTTACAGGTAGTCAGATTTTCTGACTTGAACCCGTACGTGACTTTGGAACGTTCAATATTGTTGAGATATGTAAGTATACACTCGTTTAAGAAAAAATAAATAAGACAGATATAAAAAAAGATACGTTGTTATAAAGAAATACTAACTTGCTAATGCAGAGTCCTTTTTACCCGACTGCGACAGAAGGAGGGTTTTTCGAGGGTATGTTTGTATGTATGTATGTATGTATGTATGTATGTATGTATGTATGTATGTATGTATGTATGTATGTATGTATGTATGTATGTATGTTTGTATGTATAATTGTTTGGCACGCTCTGCAGGCTGAACGGCTCGATGGATTTTAGCTTGAGAGGTGTCGGTAGATTCGTATTTACTGTAAGAGTGATACTGGGTATATTAATTTCTTATTTAAAACACTAAAAAAATAAAAAATAAAAAACGGTAATTTAAAAAACTAAAAAACCCGACTGCTATTCTTTAAAAAACCCTAAAACAAGATAAATTGTAGCAGTCGGGACCCATTTTTAGTTTTTTAAATTACCGTTTTTTAAAGTATGTATGGTTTAAAAGGTTAGACGCCAAAATATTTTATTTCGACAGTTTTCAAAAATAATCAGCTGTTAGATACATTTTTACCCGACTACGGCGAAGCAAAAAGGAGGGTTATGAGGTTGACCGGTATGTATGTATGGATGTTCATCTGTTCCCTCATAACTTCTAAACCATCCGACGTAAATTGACAAATGAGGTGTCATTGGAAGCGTCTAAGTTGTCCGCTGGTTATAGGCTACGTTATGTTGCAACAAATTGTATGTGGCGCCCTCTAGGGCTCAGGAAGATGTGAATTTTTTTTTTTCTTCCAAATATGGTCATGTTGCATATCAAATTAAAGGTCTTAATTAGCACATTTCAAATATATATATATTGTATAAGTAAATTGTAAATGACACCCTTTAGAACGCACCATAAACCTAGCTAACTAACCAATATTTCGTTTGGGAGACCTAATAGATTATTCCATATATTGTGTATATGTTGCAGTTCCAGTAATATTACGTATATAAATGTCTAAATTTGAACCCCAAAATATTTTAAATAAAAAAGAAGTTTAAAAAACTAAAACCCGACTACAAAAAATTCACGTTCTAAAAAGTATGAAACAAGAAAACATTCTCATCTGAAAGCCGTGGTCGTATGCCACCTAATTCCTGTAAAACAGTATGTGTATACATGTAGTAATAGAACATTATTAATCTTTAGCACTAAAGTTTAGGGCAAAGTGGCATACGACCACGGCTTTCAGATGAGAATGTTTTCTTGTTAAACTTTAATATGGAACTGCTACTTTTTTTTAAATATCACGAAACCATACCTTGCCTGTTGTGTTATTATATCCTTTCTAGGTTATCTTATTCTATGGCACAAAGTTGTTTAGTTTACCACGATAAGTAAGTTGCCTGTTGTTGAACTTGACGACAATATTGAAGCGTCTACGGCAATGTTATGTCTCTTGAGGAATTTGGGTAATCCATACTTACTTAAATTATAGAAGCGAAAGTACCTAACTTTGTCTGTTTGTTACGCTTTCACGACTAAACCACTAAACTGATTTTGATGAAATTTAGTATACGGGATAAGTCTGAACCCCAAGAAAGGACATTAGCTACTTTCACAATTTTATTAGGGACATTAGCATGGATGGAAGTACCGATTGATAAACAGATATTAAATACACACATACCATCACGTCTGTATTCCCCGAAGGGTTAGGCAGAGGTGTAAAAATGTGCACCCACAGTTAGCCGGTATGTGTAGGTCCCATGTGAGCGAGCCTATTGCCATTAACCGGGCACACATCGTAACTCCAAGCTGCTACTGAAAATTTCATAAAAAAGCCCAATAACACTTTGCCCAACTTGGGAATGGAACCAACAACCTCTAGCGTAGCAGTCGCGCTTAGGACCACTATGCTAACGAGGCAGTTAAAGATGGAAGTACGGATGAATAAAAAGGTTGATATTAATAACAAAGACTAACAAAAGGGATTTATATGGCAGATGTGAGTGTCAATGCCGGTAGGGGACGCCCTAGAAAGACCTACCTTGACCTTATCGGTGAGGTTCTTCAGAAAGGTCAGGTGCGCAGTACTCGTAACCGGCGTGCTTGTACGACCAGATATATGAATGTGGACGAGGCGAAAGGAGTGTGTAAGGATCGTAGCAGGTGGCGGTCCGTGGTTTCTGCCTACCCCCATGGGAAAAAGGCGTGAGTTTATGTATGTATGTATGTATATTAATAAAACAGCGTTATATTGGTTTGACATCCATTTTATCGCAGAAAATAACATGGTCGCAAATCCCGTTAACCTTGTCGAGGTTAAAAGCATAATCGGAACGAACACGGTGTGGTCACGTCACAAAATATTAATAAAAAATAATCTATATGTAGGTATACAAATAAATAAAATTGAAGTGTTTGTTTGTAATTTTAAATTAACAGCTTTTCACTACATGCATATATACGGTAGGTACTTACATAAAAAAAAAAAAAAAATGACTTCTTGTTTTTTTGTCTGTTTGTTTGTTCCGGCTTATCTCTGAAACGGCTGGACGGATTTTGACGGGACTTTCACTCACAGATAGCTAGTGTTATAAGGAATAACTTAGGCTACTTTTATTTTAGAAATTTTATTTGTTTTAATTAAAAAAAGAGGGTTACGAGAAAACAAAATTGAAACCAATGAAATTGTGAACGTGAACAAAGTTGCGGGCAGCCACTAGTAGGTACTTAATAGTATAACTAAGCTAAAGAGCTTTTTTGTTTATATGTTTGAACGGGCCAATCTCTGGAACTACAAATCGGATTTAAATAATCTTTTTGCAAAGCAATACTTATTTATGTTAGCTAGATTTATGAGCAATACTATAAGCTATATAACATCACGCTATGACTCACAAGAGCAGAGCAGTCACTAAAGAAGTAACTCAACGCAAGTGAACAAAAAAAAAGCGGGCAAAGTCGCGGGCAAAACTTAGTAATTAATAAAAAGATAACGCTGTAACAGTCCGTTGATTCATTTCATCAAAAGATAACTGTAACCATTCAATTAGGGCTAATTTGGTCATGTTTACATATCATGGTCACTGATTTAACCTGGTCAGATAAAATAATGTAGGTATGTTGAAATGTTAAATTAAAAATTGGCCAAGACTAATTCGGACACAAAGCATTTCGTAACATTTTGGGTCCTGGGCAGGCCCTGGACCCCACGCTAAAACCCAAAAACCCAATTACACTTTTTACCCGATCTGTGAATCGGAATGTTTTCCATTGGGAAATTCTCAGTAACAGCCCGGAGGTTAGATGTTGGTGGTGTAACAACTCCGTGCCCCGGGGTAATCACGTAAAGCCGTTGGTCCTGCGCCTGATCTCTCTCCAGTCGTGTCGGATTGCGTTCCGTCAGACTATGAGAGTTATTGAAGAGGTAGTGCACCTGTACTTGCGCACACTATTGTGCATTATACTCGCGCCTCGTCCTCGAGATTAGTAATTAACACATGTAGTTACGCATAGTTCTCACCACTCATGCACTAAGTTGAGAATAAATTTTATATTCTAGTTTTTTTTTTTTTTTTGTGGGTACTTTGTTGCGGGTACTTTGTCTAGCTCCGCTTTCCTACGATTGCAGCCAGTCATTTCGCATTTTAGTGCTCAACCACTCAACATCTGTTTAGCGTCTTCACACTGCACGGCTACAAAATGCCGAAACGTAGGAATTCTAGAACATTTGAAGAAGATATTAACCGTTATAAAAATAAAATTTTAACAATTATGTGTTACAGAAATTAATGGACACAAGCAAAATCTTATGTGATTTACAACATGCAGATTCTATCACACGTAGAAATTTCATTATGTTTGCCCTCAAAAATGATTTAAAGGAGCATCTTAAAGCCACCAAGATCGACACATTTCTGTTCGGCGAAAATTTAGCTGAAACCTTGAGATCAGCAAAGGCAGTGAACAAATCAGGCATCGAATTGAAAGCCGAATCCAACAGCAAGACTGTAAATACTTATTATAAAGGACCGGCATCGAGAGCTTTAAACCGCAGGGCTCCCCCACAGGCGCGCAGGCCGCCTGCGGGGTCGGCGCCGCCAGCACCGAGGAGCCGCGAGCCTGCCACGTCGCGCGCTCAGTTTCCCCCGCTGCAGACGCACGTGCACTCATCGAAGACGTCATCGCGGGGCCATCAGACGACGTATCCCCGTCGCCGCTACTAGATACAGTTAAGTACGCAGGCCGCTTATCTAAATTCTATCAAAACTGGACTGTAATTACGAAGGATCGTACTATACTGTCTTGGATACAAGGTTATAAAATACCATTCACATCACCCGTTGTACAACACACACTCCCTGCTAAATCAACTTACTCGGCTAATGAAAGACCGCATTATTTAGAAGCTATCAATAACCTGCTCAAAATAGGAGCCATATCAGAATGCCTTCCATGCAAAGATCAATTTATTTCAAGTATTTTTCTGGTTCCAAAACCAAATGGTAAAAAGCGCTTTATTTTAAATCTAAAAAATCTTAATAAATTCATTCAAACGGATCACTTTAAACTAGAGGATTTAAGAACAGCATTAAAAATTGTAACGTATAATTGTCAAATGGCGTCAATTGATCTTAAAGATGCGTATTTTTAAATTAAAATACATAAAGGCTATCGTAAATTTCTGAGATTCTTTTTTGAGGGTAAATTATTCGAATTTAATGTCTTGCCATTTGGGTTAAGTACAGCCCCATATGTCTTCACAAAAATATGTAAGCCAATAACTAAATTATTGCGCTTTGCTGGTTTTTTGTCCACTGTTTATTTAGATGACTGGTTTTTGGTTGGATATTCCCGTCTGGAATGTTTAACTAATATAGATCTAACTAAAAGATTATTAATTTCACTTGGTTTCATTATTAATAAAGAAAAAAGCGTATTTTTGCCTTCGACCAAATGCAAATTCCTAGGTATGATTATAGACTCGCACAAGTTTCAGGTTAATTTGCCAATAGATAAAAGGTTACGAATTAAAACACAACTTGAAATATTTTCAAAACTAAAGCGTTGTAAAATTAGATCGTTTGCTCAGCTATTAGGCTTATTAGTTTCTTCTTGCCCAGCCATAGAATACGGATGGCTGCACACTAAAGAAATGGAGAGATGTAAATATCTCAACCTAAAAAGCCATGATGACTACAACAAAATTATGAATTTACCTGAATCACTTCAAATCGACTTCCAATGGTGGCTAAATAAAATAGAACATTCAGTCCACCGAATAAGAATTGATGTTTACCAAGTTGAGATATTTTCTGACGCCTCAACAACGGGGTGGGGGGCCGCCTGTGAAGGAAAGTCTGCAAGCGGGCAGTGGTCAAATTCTGAACGAAAACAACACATAAATTATTTAGAGCTGCTTGCCGCATTTATTGCTTTAAAAGTTTTTGCTACAAGCTTTTTTAATTGCCAAATATTACTACGTGTTGACAATTCTACAGCAGTTGCGTATATAAATAAAATGGGGGGTATACAATACCCCCACCTCACAAAAATAACTCGTGACATTTGGAACTGGTGCGAAAGCAAAAAGATCTTCGTTTATGCCTCGTACATTAAATCTAATGATAATAAAATTGCAGATTATGAATCACGAAGAACGCACCCGGACATAGAATGGGAACTGTCCGATTGGGCCTTTGACAGTCTCACGCGCACTTTCGGTCATCCAAAAATCGATTTGTTCGCAAGTCGCATCAATAACAAATGTGCTACATACATATCCTGGCACCGAGACCCAGACGCATTCGCGATAGACTCTTTTACAGTTTCATGGTCAAATTATGATTTTTATGCATTCCCGCCATTTTCTGTTATACTTAAAACTCTTAGAAAAATAATAACAGACAAGGCACGGGGTATCGTAGTCGTACCTTTTTGGCCAACACAGACATGGTACCCCGTGTTTAGATCCCTTCTTATTTCGGAAACTTTAACATTTCCACCTAAAAGCCACCCCATTTTGTCTCATTCCAGCTCCAGGAGGATTCACGACTCGATTACCCTGGTGGCAGGCATATTATCCGGGACGCATTTTCAAGAAGGAAATTACCGGAATCATCCTTAGACATAATGTTAGCATCTTTAGCACCCAACTCCATAAAGCAATATGACGTTTACTTAAAGAAATGGTGGAACTTCTGCAAAAATAATTCGGTGAATGTTTATGATGCGTCTGTACCCACGATAATTAATTTTTTAACCCAACTCTTTAATGACGGTTGCCAATACAGTACACTCAATTCGTGCAGATCCGCTCTTTCGCTGGTGTTGAGCCCAGTAATAGTCAGCGACGATAGTGTAAAAAGATTCCTCAAAGGAGTTTTTCGACTAAAACCACCAAGACCCAAATATAATGTTACCTGGGACACCAATCTAGTTTTAGATGTGTTAAGTTCGTGGCACCCTAATGAGGAATTAACCTTCGCTAATCTCACAAATAAAACCGTAACATTACTGGCTCTCTCCACAGCACACAGAGTCCAAACCCTATCAAAGATAAAAGTTAGTAACGTTCAAAAGCTTTCTCAGCGTATTACAATTAAAATCCCCGATATGCTAAAAACTTCTAGACCGGGATTCCAACAACCGGTTATTAATTTACCCTATTTTGTAGAAAAACCAGCGATTTGCCCAGCCACTGCATTATTATCTTATATAGAACGCACGTCACTATTAAGAACATGTGATGAATTATTCGTTGCAATTAGGAAACCTCACAAACCAGTAGGAACACAAACGTTGAGCCGCTGGATAAAGCAAACACTCAGTGAGTGTGGGGTCGACACGAGCGTGTTCAGTGCGCACAGCACGAGACACGCAGCATCGTCGCGCGCGCACTCACTGGGTGTCAACCTTGACACTATCCGTAAAACAGCAGGATGGAGTAGAAATTCTACAACATTTGCAAAATTTTATCAAAGATTCATTATTGATGACGATTATACTACCTTAGCAGAGTCAATATTAACCAGTAATCATGATTAATCGATTATGTACAGTAAGAGATTCACACAAAACACGTTCTTCTACTTACATTGATAATTATGTTATTATACTTACATGATTGTGTACAACTAGCTGTGATAGCTATTATAATAATAATTATTCCTTAGTTAGTTACATTATTTTATGATTTATTTAAAATTTAAAGGAATTTTCCAATAATTGTTAAATGAAGAAGTACAAAGTTGTTCTCTCTGTTTATTGATTGAACCAAAATAAATAATAATTAAAATATTTAGATTTATTTGCAAATTCATTGATGATATTCCCAATACTCTCAAAGTCTACATGTGTTAATTACTAATCTCGAGGACGAGGCGCGAGTATAATTAATGATTAAACGAACTTACCTGTACGTGAAGTTCTATCATAATTATACTCGCGCCGAGTCCGAAGAGATTAGTAATCCCACCCTCCCAGTGCTGTACACACCCCTAATCTTTAGTGCCCTGGAAATACATCAATGAACCTCAGGGCCCTCAGGATCGCTTACTCTAAACTAAATGACTGGCTGCAATCGTAGGAAAGCGGAGCTAGACAAAGTACCCGCAACAAAGTACCCACAGAAAAAAAAAAAAAACTAGAATATAAAATTTATTCTCAACTTAGTGCATGAGTGGTGAGAACTATGCGTAACTACATGTGTTAATTACTAATCTCTTCGGACTCGGCGCGAGTATAATTATGATAGAACTTCACGTACAGGTAAGTTCGTTTAATCATTAATCATAATTTCTATTGCGTACTTGGCATTAAGATTAGTCGCCGTGGTCGGAATCGATGTGGATAATACACTACATTTAACACAATATAACTACAAAAAAATACGTTTCTTTTTTTCCTTTCATTTTTTTATGTATCTACCTATTACGGTTCAAAATAGCTCATGCACGACTCTGTGACTGACACACTGACGGGCGCTTAGTAATAGGGTTCCGATTGACATCATTTGGGTACGGAATCTACGCTTTTTCATTTTTGAGGTATTTTTATATGGAGTTCAGATGGAAGAAATACGGCAGAGACTATGCAACACCACATGCTACGATCTTTATAAATTTATTTTAAAACGTTTACGTTATTATTATAATATGTTAAATAATTTGTTTGTTTATACGCACTAATCTACAAAATTGGAACCAATGAAATAGTTAACGTGAACGAAATCGCGGGCAATCACTAGTACTTAATATAATAAAGTTGATTGCCTCGTTGGCCTAGTGGTCCTGAGCGCGGCTGCTACGCTAGAGGTCCTGGGTGCGTGCTTGTTTTCACCCGAGTTAACTTTTTTTGTACATGAAGTTTAAATAAATAAATTAGTGACGTATTTTGTTTTGGTTCGCGCGGTACCGCGCTTGTAAGTCGAAGCCTGATGTTATACAGTCTATACTATTTTTCATGAATCTGGCTACCATACACAAACACATATCACAACATTTTTTTCAGCCCGTCTGGTAGTTCTAGAGATTGGCCCGTTCAAACATACAAACAAAAAAGGTCTTTAGCTTTATTATAAAAAAAAATATAAACCATCACGCCTGTATTCCCCGAAGGGTTAGGCAGAGGTGTACCAATGTACACCCACAGTTCGCCGGTATATTTAGGTCCCATGTAATACGGGGCGAGCCTATTGCCATTAACCGGGCACAAATCCTAACTCCGAGCTGCTACTGAGAATTTCACAGAAAAACCCAATAACACTTTTGCTCGACCTGGGAATCGAACTCAAGATCTCTAGCGTAGCAGTCGCACTTTGAACCAGTACGTTAAAGAGGCAGTTTAAAATAAATACCTAAAGTAATATCTCAGTATGACAACATTAAAATGTACATTTCTCATTAAATTCATAGGCCTTCACTTTCAATCACACTTTAAAATCACATTCATTATTTCAAAGAAAAACCATCTTTCAACATTAAAAGAACGGCTTATTTTAAACTGTAAAAACATGCCTAATTTAACATGCCTTGTACCATCTGCATTGTAATTTTAAATGGCCAATTAGTATTGTTAAAATTAGAATAGATTTTATAAATAGGAATAAAAAAGCGTTCGTTAAAATCTTTTTGAGGTTTTGTGTCTAAAGGGTGCCAAATGGACCCCAATTACTTAGACTACGCTTTCTGTCAGTCGTCACAGGGGTGTATCTTTCGGACTGTAACGAGTAGACATTTGAAAGTTTCCCAGAACGTGTATTACTATGACCGTATAATAATAATATATAACCATCACGCTTGTATTCCCCGAAGGGTTAGGCAGAGGTGTACCAATGGACACCCACAGTTCGCCGGTATATTTAGGTCCCATGTAATAGGGGGCGAGCCTATTGCCATTAACCGGGTACAAATCCAAACTCCGAGCTGCTACTGAGAATTTCATAGAAAAACCCAATAACACTTTTTGCCCATCCCGGGAATCGAACCCAGGACCTCTAGCGTAGCAGTCGCGCTCAGGACCACTAGACCAACGAGGCAGTAAAATAATAAATAATAGTTATAATAATAAATAAAAGACATACGGGTAACGTACGTAAAATGTAAGTAAAATTGAGGCACCTTTGAAAGATAGATTGATTTGATTTAATTTTCAAGGTCTTTAAATGTTAGATAAGGGTTACCTACTACAGTTTATTTTATTGTATTCTTACAAATCAGGATTAATGTTACCCAGGCTATCCCCTTTAAATCATTAAAACATGTTATTACTTAATATTATGTAACTTTGATTTAAGTTACTTGATACGGACGACGGGTTAGGTTTAAGGATGATTGTTTATATAAGTTTAAATAAAGATATATGTTACTACCTTATCATTAAGTAAGTAGGATATTACCACAACAAAGGTACACGGGTCGTGACACGTCGGGGCGATCGCACCCACGAACGGCGATCAGGTCTCGACGTGTCGCGAGGATGAACAAAGGAAGCGGACGGGTCGCGACCTGTCGCGGCTATCTTGACCTCAAGCGGCCGACAGGTCGCTACACGTCGACGAGCGACCCGGGCCGAGTCGGGCGCGATTGGGCGAGAAGCCCAATCAGCGTGGATTTAAACACCGATCCGGCCACTACCCGCGCTCCCGTGTAAAACACATATAAACGGGCGGCGCGGGCAGCTAGTCGTAGTCACCTTGAAGTCGCGATAGAATAAGGAACCTCTCATACGTTCATAGTGCCGTTCTTGTAATTATGCTAATCTAATGTACTGAGTTATTCTTGTTATATTGTAATTTTGTGTGTAATTTTGTTAAATGTGCGAATAAAAGTCTATTTCGGTTTTGTTGATGTTTGAATTTTGTGAATAAGTAATATATACAGTCCACCCTCAACATTTGGTCCTTCGAGCCGGATATAGTTTAAAATCAGTGCTTAATAGTTTAGAATCAGTTTTTAAAAAGTTATTAGAGTCAGTGCTAGCAAGTAAATAGATTCAGTGCTAGAAAGTAAATAGAATCAGTGCTGAAAAGTTATTAGAGTCAGTGCTAGCAAGTACATAGATTCAGTGCTAGAAAGTAAATAGAATCAGTGCTGAAAAGTTATTAGAGTCAGTGCTAGCGAGTAAATAGATTCAGTGCTAGAAAGTAAATAGAATCAGTGCTGAAAAGTTATTAGAGTCAGTGCTAGCGAGTAAATAGATTCAGTGCTGAAAAGTTATTAGAGTCAGTGCTAGCAAGTACATAGATTCAGTGCTAGAAAGTAAATAGATTCAGTGCTAGAAAGTAAATAGAATCAGTGCTGAAAAGTTATTAGAGTCAGTGCTAGCAAGTAAATAGATTCAGTGCTAGAAAGTAAATAGATTCAGTGCTAGAAAGTAAATAGAATCAGTGCTGAAAGAGTAACGAATACTCAGTGCCTAAACTTGACTCAGTGCCTAAACATCTAGACTTGACTCAGTACCTAAAGAACTAGATTTGACTCAGTGTCTAAAAAAACGATCTGTGAACGAGACAATCAGTGCCTAAATAAAAACAATTCGTGTGCGAGACAATCAACGCCTGAAACACTGTGACGTAAATCTGTGTTAGGGTCTAGTGTCAAACCTAAGACCTAAGTATGGTTGTGACACGAAGCCAGAGCGATCAGGTGGAAATTGACGAGCAGAAACGGGCTCAAGAGCGCAGCGACGCAGAACGGTTGCGTCGGCAAGAAGCTGAGCGAATAAGAATCGAGAGATATAGAAGACTATCGCTCGACCCGCCGGCCTCACCACAGCCCGGAATGAGTGAACGTACTCGAGTGGCAGACATAGCGACAGCGGGACCGTCGTCGGAGCGGCAACAAGTACGATCGCCGACCCGGTCGATGAGGTCAAATACGAGTGTGACTACCAGAATGAGAGTGGCCGAACTCGAAGCAGCCGAGAAGCTGGCTGCTATCCGGCGTAAAGAGCTGGAACTAGAAGCGGACCTAGTAAAGGCAAGGTTGGCGGTGAACGTCTCCGTGATACAAGACGAGGAGAGCGTTCACGGTGACCAACCAGAAGAGCACCACAATCAAAAGGTCGACATGTGGCTGCGCACCAACCCTCTCAGCTCACGGGGGGAGGTTGGTGGACCGGCAGACAGTCAAGACAAACACTTGCGTTTTGACGTACCTAGAGGAAGGTCACCGACGCCAACTAGGAATAGAAACAGCATAGATCAGTTGGCTGAGACCTTAGAAAGGATGGCTAGGCCCCGCCTGCGGCACACGGATCTCCCAATCTTTTCGGGTGCCGTAAGCGAATGGCTACCATTCAAAGCGGCCTTCCACGACACCACTAACATGTTCAGTGTGTCACCGGCTGAGAACTTACAGCGCCTGCGGAGTTGCCTTAAGGGCGAAGCACGAGAGGCAGTGGCGGCCCTATTACACGCCGCCACGGAGCCAGACATAATAATGAAAACACTCGAACAATGCTTCGGCCGACCGGAAGTGATAATAGACAAGGCGCTGGAAGAACTGAAAAGAATGCCAAAACCAGGTACGTCGGCTAGTGATTTGAATAGCTTTGCGATCAAACTACAAAACACAATATACATAATGAAGGCAATAGATCGCAAAGGTTACTTGATGAATCCGCTGTTGACGCGAGAAGTGCTCGAAAAGCTAAGTCCACATGTAAGATCGAGATGGTGTGATTTCGCAAGTGACCATGAGGGAACGACCGAGCCAGAGTTAGTGTTGTTGACACAATTTCTGATGCGCGAAGCAGACAGGGCGTTACGCTATACCTACACCCCGTCAGCAAGCGCCGCGCCTACGTCACACAAGAAAGAGACTCGGCCTACTATTATTGCGAAGAAGAAAACTAACACCGTCTACACCACGATCGACGAATCAGAAGATAACCAGTGCCCCAGATGTAAACAGCAGCATGAGCTGACGCAGTGTCCGCAATATAAGGCACTCGCGGTGGATAAGCGCTGGGAGCTAGTGAAGGAGCTAAAAGTGTGCTTCAAATGCGCCCGCAAAAGGCATAGGCGCATGACATGTAGGGCGAAGCCGTGCGGAGTGAATCAGTGCCGCCGGCCTCATCACGCCACGCTACATAAAGAAAGAGAATCGCCTGAAATCAAGCCAGCGACCAACGAACAAGAAAAGGAGGCATCGGTCATGTCGGTGGCCACCCTACCGGCCACCGGCCCGCGGGCCGTCCTCCTTAAAATGTGTCCTGTAATTGTCACGGGACCACGGGGGGAGGTAAGCACCCACGCGCTCTTTGATGAAGGGGCCACTATCACCCTCATCGACGAAGGGCTGGCTACGAGCATCGGCGCAGAAGGGGTGTCGCAACCACTGCTCATCCACGGGGTGAACATGAACACCCGAGAACACGACAGCAAAGCAGTCACGATACAGGTGAGAGGAATAACGGAAGACAGCGCGCCGCACAAGCTTCGGGCCAGAACCATGAACGGCCTGAAGCTACACCAGCAGTCAATTCCTGACACGCTGCTGGAGTACGAGCATCTGCGCGACCTACCCAAAGACCAGGTGTGTTACCAAACCACACGCCCGGGGCTTCTAGTGGGGACAGACCACTGGGAATGTATCGTCTCACGTGAACTGCGAGTTGGCGGCCCCAACCAGCCGGCTGCATCCCTAACGCAGCTGGGCTGGGTGATACATGGGACCGCACCAAGAAACGTCTTAATAAACGAAGACAACGTGCTACATCTGTTCGAGAGTGACAAAGAACGGCACGAACACCAGCGGCTTCATGATTTAGTGGAAGCCCACTTTAAAGTAGAAGCACTCGGTGTCGCTCGCGAACCACGCGTAAGCGACGCCGACAGACGAGCAATCGCTGTTGTGAAAAGGACAACGAAGAAGATAGAGGGGGGCTACGAAGTCGGACTACCATGGCGTTGCGATGACGTCACCATGCCACCCAGCTATAACGCCGCGCTCCGCCGATTACATAAGGTGGAGCAGAAGATGGACGCATCACCCGAGTTCGCTAAACAATATAGCGCGCAAATCGACAACTTGCTGAAGAAGGGGTACGCGGTGCCGTGTGACGGCTCAGAACGAACGAGCGCTATGTCTTGGTACCTGCCTCACTTTGCCGTGCAGAACCCAAACAAGCCCGGCAAACAGAGGTTAGTGTTTGATGCGGCGGCGAGAAGTCATGGCGTGTGCCTAAATGACGAACTGCTAGAAGGGCCGGACCTTTTGCTATCGCTCCCGGGCATCATCTTTCGATTCCGGGAAAATGCGATAGCAGTCACAGCGGACATCCAAGAAATGTTCCTCAGAGTTAAGATCAGACCCGAAGATCAACCGGCACAGCAGTTCCTGTGGAGAGGCGGCGACCGGACAAGCCCTCCGCGATCATACAAGATGACGAGTATGATATTTGGCGCTGCCAGCTCACCTTACATGGCCCATTATGTCCGTAACCTAAACGCGGACATACATGGTGACCAATATCCCCGAGCATTAGAGGCAATAAAACAAAGCCACTACATGGACGATCTGGTAACGAGTTACCACAATGTGAAAGAAGCTCAGAGGGCTATAGAAGAAGTCATAAAGGTACATGCAGTCGCCGGGTTCACTCTGAGAGGATGGAATGCCAACGAGAAGACAGTGCTGCGTGACGTTCCACATGAGCTGCACGCTACCACGCCCACGCAGTTATGCGACGAGAAGCCCGATAATAAAATACTCGGGCTGTACTGGAACCCAGAACAAGATGAACTCGGCTTCAATACCACTATGAGCCGGGTTCCGACTGAAGTGAGACGCCAAAAAAGAGCACCAACAAAAAGAGAGGCGCTCAGTGCAGTCATGTCAGTATACGACCCGTTAGGACTGCTGAGCCACTTCACCATACGAGCGAAAATAATACTACAAAGTTTGTGGCGCCTACCGATGTCCTGGGACGAAGTCATCCCGGGAGAAGAAAATGAGCTGTTCTCGGACTGGCTCTCACAGCTCGCCGACATCGCACGGCTTCGATTGCCCAGGAGCTATATGGCAGGGGAACACAAGACCATAGAGCTCCATATCCTATGCGACGCAAGCGAACAAGCATATGCGACTGTTGCCTACTGGCGAATAGAATACGCTAATGGAACCATAGGCGTCGTGCTCGTCGCCGCCAAAGCCAAGGTGGCACCCCGCCGGGCGCTAACTATTCCCCGGCTGGAGCTACAGGCAGCGGTACTAGGAGCGAGACTTGCGGACACCATACGCAAGGAACATCGCTTGGAGGCCGGTAAGACTACGTACTGGACTGATTCGTCGACGGTCGTGCAATGGATTAAGCGCGACACTCGCCGCTATACGCCCTTTGTTGCGCATAGATTGGGGGAGATTGGTGAATTGACCTCCAGGGAAGATTGGCGTTGGCTACCGACTGCCTTAAACGTAGCTGACGACGCCACCCGCCTGACTAACGCGCCTATCAGCGCGAATGATAGATGGTTTCAAGGGCCTTGCTTCCTACACTCCCCTGAGGAGCAATGGCCAAGCGAAACAACGAACAATGAAGACAAGGAAGGAGAAGTCCTCCATGTTATCGAGGGTCCTACCAAAGAAAGCTGGCTACCAAACCCTAGCCGCTTCTCCAAATATGAGACCCTAGTAAGAGCTACAGCAAGGGCACTCGCCTTCATCGACATGTGCCGACACGCCGCAACAGGGCTGGAATACAGACATATCCAGCGCGCAGAGAAAGAGCTCTTGCAACAAGCCCAGCGAGAGAGCTTCAACGAGGACGTAAAGAGAGTGAAGTCTGCTCGCCCCCTTCCCAAAACGAGCAGGCTTTACCCACTGGATCCGGTGTACGAAGGAGGACTCCTGCGGGTAAGAGGCCGCATCGAAGCGTCGGCAGCACCGCAGGAGACAAAGAGGCCGATTATACTAGACGGCCGCCACCAAACGACGAAGCTCATCGTGCTGCGCGAACACTGCGCGGCCGGGCACGCCAACCGTGAGCGCGTGACCAACGACCTACGGCAGAGGTACTGGGTCATCCATCTTCGACCCACTGTACGCGCCGTAGAGAAGAACTGCGCCTTTTGTCGGAGACGAAAAGCCACGCCAAACGCACCGGCTACTGGAGACCTGCCGCAAGCCCGCCTAGACCCATTCCACCGCCCCTTCACTAATTGTGGCGTGGACTATTTCGGACCCATGATGGTCAAAATAGGGCGCCGCCGGGAAAAGAGATGGGGTGCACTCTTCACGTGCCTCACCTGCCGAGCGGTGCACCTGGAACTCGTGGCATCCTTGTCCACAGACTCTGCGATTATGGCCTTAAGGAGAATGGCAGCGCGAAGAGGATGGCCGAGGCTCATGTACTCGGATAATGGGACGAACTTCCGAGGAGCCAACCAAGAGCTACAAACGGCTTACAAAGAATGGTTGCCGGCCCTGAAAGACGCAGGGCTAACAAACAGGATGGAGTGGCGCTTCATACCACCCGGGGCTCCTAACCAAGGTGGCGCTTGGGAAAGAATGGTCAGAACAATAAAGACCGCCCTCAGCGTCACACTGCGAGAAAAGGCACCGACAGAAGAGGTGCTGAGAACCTTGCTCGCAGAGGCGGAATTCTCCGCGAACGCACGCCCCTTAACACACGTCAGTGTGAGCCCTGATGACCCGGAGGCCCTCACCCCGAACCATTTTTTGCTGGGCTCTTCAACCGGGTTACCCACCACGGGGCCTTGCGATGAATCCGACCGCAGGACATGGAGGGCCAGTCAAGCGCTTGCCGACCAATTCTGGCGACGCTGGACGAAGGAGTACCTGCCCCTACTAGTGCCACGGGGCGAACCCACCAATAACGTCCGACCGCTGCAGATTGGCGACGTGGTCCTTGTGGTCGACGGAGCTCTGCCCAGAAACATATGGCCCATGGGTATCGTAGAGAGGACCTACCAGGGACCAGATGGAGGCACCAGGGTCGCGGATGTGCGGACCCGCACGGGCACATTCCGGCGCCCTACGAAGAAGCTTGTCGTCGTCCTGAAGGCAGAAGAGGCTGCGCGAGCTACGCCGGGGGGAGAATGATACGGACGACGGGTTAGGTTTAAGGATGATTGTTTATATAAGTTTAAATAAAGATATATGTTACTACCTTATCATTAAGTAAGTAGGATATTACCACAACAAAGGTACACGGGTCGTGACACGTCGGGGCGATCGCACCCACGAACGGCGATCAGGTCTCGACGTGTCGCGAGGATGAACAAAGGAAGCGGACGGGTCGCGACCTGTCGCGGCTATCTTGACCTCAAGCGGCCGACAGGTCGCTACACGTCGACGAGCGACCCGGGCCGAGTCGGGCGCGATTGGGCGAGAAGCCCAATCAGCGTGGATTTAAACACCGATCCGGCCACTACCCGCGCTCCCGTGTAAAACACATATAAACGGGCGGCGCGGGCAGCTAGTCGTAGTCACCTTGAAGTCGCGATAGAATAAGGAACCTCTCATACGTTCATAGTGCCGTTCTTGTAATTATGCTAATCTAATGTACTGAGTTATTCTTGTTATATTGTAATTTTGTGTGTAATTTTGTTAAATGTGCGAATAAAAGTCTATTTCGGTTTTGTTGATGTTTGAATTTTGTGAATAAGTAATATATACAGTCCACCCTCAACATTACTCATTACTTATTGTTCAACTTTTGATAAATTGAGACTAATGGTGGGTCCACACGACACAGACTTAACACAGACTTCTATAGAATTTTGTCTGTACAACACATCAGTACAGACAAATGTCGGTGTATCAGAAAAGTCGGAAGTCTGCGTACATGTCTGTACGATTGTCGGAGCAAAACTCATGATTATTGAATTACTTAATTTATTCATTAAAATCGAAGTCTGAACTGATGAAAAGTCTGCACAGACATTTGGTAAAGACCTCTGAGTAAAAATTTTTACTCAGACTTTATAGTCTGTGCAGATGTCTGTACAGACAAAAGTCTGTATCGTGTGGACCCACTATAAGATTAGAATGCGAACGTTCTAAAAAGTTACTAAGATTGCCCTTTTCATCTTCATAAAATTAATATGAGCCCTTTTAAATAAGAATCCTCCCATTTGGTTGAGAAATGTTGGAGGTATGAGGAACAATCTTAGAAGAAAACTGGTCAAGTGCGAGTGGCACACGAAGGGTCACCTTGTATGTATCGCCGAATAATATTTACATACACAAATTCACGCCTTTTAATATTTAACACTGTATTTAAAAAATTACGTTTTTTGTATGGAGACTCCTTTAAGTTTTAACTTTATTATGCTTTTATTTGTAGTTAAAACGGCCATAGTAATTTACACTCTGGGCAAATTTTGAAATGTCTACCTGTAAAGCTGTGTACTGACCAACGTTACGGGGCGTAATGTAACGTGTTACACCGCGAGCATTCGTGTAGTCAGTACGTCGTGTTACGGGGAAACCAGCGAGCAACGAGCGGCTCGTTGCTCGCTTTGAGTGCTCCACCCGGCTGTCGGTTTTTTGGCGAATCCTTTGAGTATTTCGCGGTTCGGTCAGTACGCGTCCTCACTGTCGGCCATCTTGAGTGAACTAACAGCGAAAGCGGAGCACAGAGTTTTGACGAGCATGTTACGCCGATTTTAAAACACAGCGCGCTCGATACGAATGTTACATTACACCTCGTAACGTTGGTCAGTACCCACCTTAACGGTTCATGAGATACAGCCCACTGACAGACACACGGACAGGCAGCGGACACATAGTAAGAAGGTCCCGTTTTACCTTTTGGGTACGTAACCCTAAAAAACATACAAATCAAATTAAGAACCTCCACCTTTTACAAAGTCGGTTGATAAAAATGACTCTAATTTGTTACCGCAACCTAAAAATATAGATAATAAATCTAAAGACATAGGTATAACCACTTCTTGGCATTCCTAAGGCCAGAAAATCTGACATGTGACAAGGGTATTTTACATAGAACCTTACAAAAAGGCTTTCTCATGCAAGTAGGTAGGTATTTGTAATTTATGGTAAACAATTTTGTATCGAGAGTATTTTTTGGATGTTTTGTTGTGAGTAATAGGGAAATGGGGTATGTACCTACCAGGGTTCAGCTGTAATTTTGAAAAGGGAACTGATGGAAAGGGCAACTTTTTTCATTAAAAAGAATATATATGGTATCTCTCTGGTTTACCAGGAAATATTTCTAAAGAATATATTAGTACTCGTAACCGGCGTGCTTGTATGACCAGCCCGCCTAGCCAAGTCACAAACGATAATCGTAAACGCTCGGTAGGTACCAATAGATTTTCAACTTAATACCTAAGAGCCTTAAGTTGAACATGTATTAAAGATTTCTAAGCGTTAGCGACTGGAACGAACGAAAACGCTATGCAATCTTCATTAGATCTTCAACTTAATACCAAGCACATAAAGTTGAAGATCTATTAAAGCCTACTCAGCGTTTGCGTTTATCGTTTGTGACTTGGCTAGGGGGGCAGATGTATGAACGTGGAGGAGGCGAAAAGAGAATGTTAGGATCGTACCAGGTGCGTTTATGTGTGTATGTGTATTTTGAGCAAACTTACATTACTTTTTATTTTTTTAATAGTCTTCAAAAATTGTTTCTAATGGCGAGTACAATGACTTTTAGGTTTATTGTAAAAAAAAATACTAAACATGTAAATCCTCTCGAAAGTAAAACTAAAGCTTTCACCAATAAAAGCAAAGAAACCAATAACAGACAAATAATGTACTCTGTAGCGAATGATTAATAAATCGTCGTCATAGCAGAAATAGAACTTTTACTTATTATTTACTTATATATTATCAGTCAAGGCGCTATCAGTTCAAAAGTAACTGCTACTTCTGCATAGTTTCTTAAAAATATATACAATCAATTTTTTACTTTGGCTTAATTTCTTCGCAGACGAAGTCGAGGGCACTAACTTGATAATAGAAATCTTACTTTCCCGAACAGTTTTGTCTATTTATTAACAAAGCCTTTACCTTAGAATGGCCAAAAAGGCCTTTTTATAAGTAATTAACATAATTTCACGTCCATTAAGAACTAAAAATTAGAACAAAAGACTGAATGAATAGTCTTAGAAAACCACTTTAAACAATTAAATGGCATTTTCACTGTCATTCCATTCACAGGATGTTTCATATTAGGAAAAAGAAAAGTGATTACTCTTCTAGAAACTGGAACATTTGCTCGACCTGGGAATCGAAACCCAGACCTCTAGAGTGCTGCGGGTTGTTCGAAAGAGATACCGCGCCCCCGAAACGCAAAGGGCACAAGAAGGAACCTGGATGAGTTTTAGTCAGTAAAAATCTAACACTCCCTCCCGGTCCGCCCAGGGCGGCAGTCATTTGATGATTTCCCATCGGTAAAAAATAAATAAATAAAAGTCTATTTTATAATTGCTCAGAAATATCATAACTGACTTAAAGAACGTAATACAGTTTATATAATTAAACAAGTTGTACACAAGTGCTGAAAATATCCATCAAAATTATTTGAGTATTATTTAATTGCGCAAATAATACTTAAATAATTTACTCTTGACCTCCTTCAAATACAAATGACACAATACAAATACGATTATTAATGAGAAAACTAACCGAACCTTCCAATTTAAACAATATTTTCTCTTTAATTACAGTACTATATTAAATAAGTCATGCCCCGTCACCCACGCAGTTACAACAATAATAAATGAGCTGAAAAGTTTACAGCAGGCATCTTCATTACTGTCTCAAATAAATCACCCGCGCAATCTTACTTTGAAAGTATTCCCACCTTTCAGACTTTTGTTTTAGTTCGTTTCGTTGCAATTAAAGGAGTCTGTAAAAAGAGGGATTTGAAAATCTTTTAGGATTGAGTACTTTTTTGTAATGCTTTATTTTTACATGCATTTTTTTATTTACGGTTGCACTTAAGTGAAGTCGGTTATGTTTTGTTTTGATAAACCAAAAACTTAACAGCTTACAAAATGAGTTTTTTTTCCGTGGTTTTACTACGTTTAGACTTATAAAAAAAAAACCTTTTGATTGGTTACACACCACTGCCTAACCCTTCAGGTAATACAGGCGTGATGGCGTGTGTGTGTTGTGTCCTATTTAGAAAAGAAAATGTTTTTTTTTGTGACGGGGTTAAAAAATAACCTTAATGTTACAAAAATAATAAAATCGTGACAACAGACTTCATGAATCAAGTAATCGTTTTTTTTCTACGTTTTTTTAACTATTGAGTTGTTTTTTTTTTAATAAAAACAGTGTCATTTAATTGTTAGCATAAAAAATATATAATTATGTTATTATAAGATCACCAAGCCATAAGTAATCTGCAAAACGTGCATGTTAAAACCTAAACAGTTCAATCAAGTTGGATCAAAAACATGCAAACTACAACAAAACAAGTCAAAGTCAAACTATTGAAGCTAAGTTGCATTAATACGTATTCACATCACGAAGTTTTGGGAAACTTGACAACTTGCCAAGGCACCTAATTATAATAAGTGGAAGTTTTGCACAAGCTCTTTGAACTAACATATAACACGTGGTGTTAAGTTTTGGCAAAAATTTATTTTCTGCACGTGCTGTTTACTAATTCCTAGATTTGTCAAAAATTGCCTGAACTTTACCCCTATAGGGAAACTTTGACTCAAAAACGAAAAACCGTTTCACTTTCTCATCTCTTGAAAAATTACAGAAAAAGTTATATAGTCGGAACTAAATAAATAAGTCTCGAACAAGAAGGTTTATTGTCATTTAAGAGGCGGGAAGTTCCTGTCAAACGTTTTATTCCGTTTTGAGCCAAAGTTTCCCTACAGGGATAAAGTAACCCGCATTTACCCGGTATTTTTAAAGCAGTCAACCACTGGGCTAACCGCATATAACTAAACAATGTCAGTAGCATTATTTCTTTAGCAGACAGTTCTCATGAGAAATTTAATTCGAATCAATATTTATTTTTACATAATATAATATATTTCTTGATTTAAAAAAAAACTTAAATTACAATTAATATAACAAATATTTCTCCAGAAGAAAACTGATTAAATTCTGACTTGGCAATATTTAAGTAAAATTAATTCGAACTTGCACCACCCTGTGTCTTCTTCAATATAAGTTTCTATTTTAACTTTGATATTTTGCTCTCTCAATGTTTAATTATATTATTTTATCGCTTTATTCTAGTCCCATTTAAATTAGCTTAATTAAATAAATGAAGAATTAGGAGGGACAGAAATAATATTGAAAATGATAAGGTGTCTTTTGAAATGCGGACTAGTGATTTTACGTAATTGGTCCTTTGATACGCATCTGTCATTTTGTAATGTTGGGTGATAAAAGATAGATAAATTAACCTCAATGATTGATCTATGTATAGATATTTGTATAATATAGAGATCCAAAAATACCGGCGAACTGAGGGTGTATATTGGTACACCTCTGCCTAACCCTTCGGGGAATACAGGCGTGATGGTATATAAGTATATATATAAGTATATCTATTACACATGGGATAGTTTTATTCCCATTTTTGTGTGCCGGTGGAATAATATTTAAATGGCGCTCTTTGGGGTAGGCCTACGTACAGCAGTGGACGGCTATAGGCTTATATGATGATGATGAGACGAAATCATGGGTAGAAGCGAGTACAAAATATTTTCTACAAAAACAATAATCCTTGCCTTGTCTAATGTCGAATATTCAGATTTTTCAGCTCAACACACGAGGAATTTCTCCTGTATCATGCGCACGTTTACAAACAATTATATTCACACACACAAACAACCAAACCCGGAACAAATACCCAGGTCATACAAATATTTGTTAAGGGAATTCCATTTTCAAAAACAACAAATTCTTGCAAGGATCTTCACGTAGGTAGTTAAGCATCTATTTCCACTAAAACAGAGCTTCCCAACCCGTGCGCCGCGGCTCCCTGGAGCGCCGTGGAAAGTACAAAGAAACTTCCGAACCGAATCTGAACTTCAAAAATCAACAAACAATTTGAAAAAATACTAATAAACGAACAATATTCAATTCAAATTATTGATTAACATTATATTCAAATTCATGCTATTTTAGAAGGGAAGTAGGAAGGCAAGTTTTTTGGTTGATTTTAGTCAATAAGAGTCCTGACAGGGCCACCCCTCCCCCCCCCCAATTTTTTGCCTTTTAAGTGCGCCATGAACTGAAAAAGGTTGGGAACCTCTGCACTAAAACAATAAAATAGAGATACATCTTCGCAACTTGCTACATCCCGCGGCGGTATTCGTGACAACAATAAGAACATCTGTAGCTACTAACATTAGTTTGAAACTTTGCTCTTACACTGTTGCGAGACCAAATATTGTGTCTAACATGTTACTACATGAAACTGTATACTCCACCATCAGTCATCACCATCACGCCTGTATTCCCCGAAGGGTTAGGCAGAGGTGTACCAACGTACACCCACAGTTCGCCGGTATATTTAGGTCCCATGTAATAGGGGGCGAGCCTATTGCCATTAACCGGGCACAAATCCAAACTCCGAGCCGCTACTGAGAATTTCATAGAAAAACCCAATAACACTTTTTGCTCGATCTGGGAATCGAACCCGGGACCCCTTGCACAGCAGTCGCACTTGCAACCACGAGACCAACGGGGCAGTACTGAACTGTATACTCCATTTAATATTATTTTGTAACTAATATTATAAAGAGTTAAGATTTGATTGTTTGTTTGTAACGAATAGGCTCTGAAACTGCTGGACCGATTGTAACCATTTTTTCACCAATCGATAGCTACATTATTCCCGAGTCATCTATATAACATATGTAGGCTATATAACATCACGCTACGAGTCCCGGGAGTGGAGCATTAACCAAAGCCGTAACTTATGGCGGGTGAAATAGGCAAAGAAGACGCGGGCAGTTGCCTATATTTTATAAAAATTAAGTTTTACTTAGGTCAGTAATCATCTTCTCCTTAATAATATGTAATCTCTCTTGTCTCGTCTTATAATTATATTTTTCAAGGACCAGTTTATTGAAATTTCTTATAAATCATAAGCTATTAGATAGTGTCCTTATCCTATGTACAAAATTTAATCAAGTTTAATTACTTATTTACCATAATATGACTAGGTTCGTTTTGTATTTAGTATGCTGTTGCATAAGTCTTTCTGAGTTTGTTAAAGAAAATACGCTAAACATTTCTAAAAGAAAGAAATTACAAAGCCTATAATGAATTTAACTAGAGTACAGTCAACATATAAGATAATTAACCAAGGTTATCCGTCAGGCAGACGCATTTGAATTTAATTAGCAGAAATAATAAACTGATGTCTTCACATAATTAATATTCATCACATTTCATCCAAGATAAATAAAACTATATTTTATAACAAAAAAAGGATAATAAGAGTGAAAAAAAAATACGAAAACATTTTCATATTTTTTTAAGTGTGTCAGTCAGCGTTGTAAAACTATATCAGTAAAGATATTCGCACGCTTAAACCAATACTGTCACTATCCAAAAAAGTTAACTTTTCCGGGGAACCCTCAACGGTTTTTGTTATAGGTATTTAAGTGATATGTAAGAATCCATGCACAATTTAGTTATTCGTATTATATTAACAATATTTAGCTAGCCGTTATTTTCTGTTACTTTTAGACTAGTGTAAGCGCGATTACACGTAGTTCCAACTTTCCCAGCAGATGGCATTAAAAAGTCGATTTGGCAAAATTCTGTATAGTGACAGTGTTGGATTAAGCGTGCGATTATGTTTAAACTAAAATGCAAATGCAATTAATTTAAAATACATAATAAATAAATTATTATACTGAATTAATTTGAACAGTCTCCTTTCATGCGAAAATTTTCACCGGTTTTAAAGAAACCTTCAACAACTGAAGACCCTAGTTACCTATATCTCTGCTTGACTGTACAAGGATAATTCAAAAAGGTACCTTCTTATCTTTATAAAGAAGATTTACAATCAGCCCACGTAGAACGTCAATCTTATACGACAACCATGTTATTAGGCAATTTTCTTGAGACATCTGTGGCAATTTGTCTCAAAAGAAGATAATTTCGATATAAAACTTGTCAATATTTTTTTTAGGGCAAAAAAGCTTCTAAGTGGGATCCGGAAAGCTATTTATACGGACTAAGGTTTGGAGTAGGGATTTTTTTTTTGTTTCATTCTTTTACGGATTAATAAAACTTATTCATATATACCATTACGCCTGTATTCCCCGAAGGATTAGGCAGAGGTGTACCAATGTACACCCACAGTTCGCCGGTATATTTAGGTCCCATGTAATAGGGGGCGAGCCTATTGCCATTAACCGGGCACAAATCCAAACTCCGAGCTGCTACTGAGAATTTCGTAGAAAAACCCAATAACACTTTTTGCTCGACCTGGGAATCGAACCCAGGACCTCTAGCGTAGCAGTCGTGCTTAGAACCACTAGGCTATCGAGGCAGTTGACACTTATTCATAGTAAAAAGAATCGGTCCTTTTGGAAATTTATGGGAAAGCCTATGTCCAACAGTGAAAGTCCTGCGGCCGATGATGATAGTAAAAAAAAATTGATAGCAGTATGTGTAATCAACGACTATGTGATATTGTAACACCCCTTTTTTTAAGATGGGAAATCATCATATAACTTCCCCCGCCCTGGGCGGGGCGGGAGGGAGTGTCAGGCTTTTACTGACTAAAACCCGTCTATGTTCCTTCATGTGCCCTTTGCGTTCCGGGGGCGCGGTATCTCTTTCCAACAACCCGCAGTTGTAACACCCCTTACAAAAAAGTTTTTTTGCAATTTTCGTGATTATTTTACTCAAAACTAGCTATATACGTACGCTACGTCTTTGATTACTGCTCCGCTCCTGTTGGTTGTAGCGTGATGGTATCTACGTATGAGCCTTCCTCTAGAATCGTTCTATATAAAATAAATAAATATAAATATCTTGGGACAACTCACACACGGCTATCTGATCCCAAGCTAAGCAGAGCTTGTGTTATGGTAACCAGACAACTGATATACATACTTATATAATTTTATAAATACATACATACATATTATAGATAAATCACACCCAGACACAGAACAAACAATCATGCTCATCACACAAAGTTTGTCCTGGGTGGGAATCGAACCCACGACCTCCGGCTTAGCAGTCAGGGCCACTAACCACTAGACCAACAGGCCCGTCATATATTAAAGTACACCACATTAAAATTCGCTGCAAAGTTTAAACGATCTAAGCGTACAGAGGGATAGACGGCGGGAAGCGACTTTGTTTTATACTAGAAGAAACACTAACATAAAAACAAAAGAAAGACGGGCTTGTAGATAAGGGCCAATCAAATAACAATGCGTCTTACTAACCCACTTTTTTTTTTTTTTTTTTTTTTTTTTTTTTAGAGATGGTAAAATCATCAAATGACCCCCCCCCGTCCAGGGCGGGGCGGGAGGGAGTGTCAGACTTTTACTGACTAAAAACCATCTATGTTCCTTCATGTGCCCTTTGCGTTCCGGGGGCGCGGTATCTCTTTCGAACAACCCGCAGCTTACTAACCCACTGTAAGGCTTTTCGCTCACCACCGATTTCTTGACCAATTTTTGAAGTGAAAACTTCTTTAGCGGCGTTGTACACTTTTTTTGTAATGGATAAAAAATTTAAAACTCGCGTCAGGACTCGTGACCTGATCGAAAATCTTACGAATTTATCGTACACAAATAAATATTGTATTATACCACATAAATGATAGTACTTTTATACTGATAATTAAAGCAATTCGTGCAAAATTATTCCCTAACCATTCTAAAATATCAAAAATGCACAACGTTAATATTCAAGTTTTCACTTCTGCCTTTTTTTACCCATATATGACAGATTTTTTTTTGGCGAAACAAATATAGAAAGAAACAAATGAGAATGAACGAGAATCGATCTTATGAATTACAATACACCAACCCACACGACCGACAAAAAAATCGGTCAAAGAGTCGGTCGTGGTCGGAGAGGCTAAGCCGATCCGCCCACGTCAGACAATCGGTGACCGATTTTTGTCGGAGACAATGGACCATTCTAATATACCAACGCACACACGCCCTTCAAAAAAGTCAGATGCTTAAATTCAACAGTTCGATAAATCCGTTCTACAAAAAATTGGACGTATACCAGAGGCCCTAAGGCGTGTCTTCACAATCGTACAATAGTTTGTAGTTGACAGAGCTAGTGGGAGAACAATACAAGTTTATGTCCCAGCCCTTATGTTAGTCGCTCTGTTCAGGAAGATAGGAAGTACTCGTACATAAAGGGGTTGCAAGCTATTGTTTAATATTATGCAAAAACAATGGTCGGATGGTTGCAGTCATCGTTTTAGGGGTAGTGAGGGGTATGTAATTAATGAAAACAAGGAAATCATCTAAACTTAATAGTAGCTGTTGCTCGTGAATTCGTTTGCATTGTGGTTATAAAACACGAGCTACCCGCCACTTCATCCGCGTGGCTTATTTCACCCGCGTTAAGTTACGTATTTTGGTGACGTGTCCGCTGCCGTGGGTTATAGCGTGATGTTATATAGCCTATGACATTCACAAATAACGTAGAATCCTAGGGGCAAAAGATTTCTCAAAATCGGTTTAGTAGATCCAGAAATTCTCCTCACAAGCTTAACCTCTTTATAATATCTAAATATATATAACTCAAAGGTGACTGACTGACTGACTGACTGACATAGTGATCTAACAACGCACAGCCCAAACCACTGGACGGATCGGGCTGAAATTTAGCATGCAGGTAGATGTTATGACGTAGGCATCCGCTAAGAAAGCATTTTGATAAATTCCACCCCTAAGGGGATAAAATAGGGGATGAAAGATAATACTTCTTATCGCGAGCGAAGCCGCAGGCAAAAGCTATTCTAGTATAAATGATAAAGATGAAAAAGATTTTGGTTTTTGAAACGCACAATTTTTTTTTTTTCATATGTCATTGGACTTGACTTTGACTTTAACTTGACATCAGCCCATCTGATGTTAAAAAAGTCAACGTTGCCTGAAGACACAGGCGCATGGTTTCAATTTAGTCTCCAACGTTTTTAAATGTATGCTCATTCGTAGCCCTTGTGACCACGCGACCAACAAGGCAGTCGGTAAACAACAACAACTATAGATTTATTAATTCGACAACAGGGAGCGAACAATTATTGTAGTTCACAAACTGTCGAATCGGGGTTAAACTTTATACAAGGTGTAGTTTAGCATCCTCTTCCGAAATACATAAATAATAATCAAATTTAATTACGACACCTCATGATCATTGGAAGGAATACTTTGACAGAACTTCATTAGAAAAAGGAATTTGGTATAAAACCATACAGTGTCAGCCTCCCCGTTTACCCTGGTTTGTAAATATTAACTTAAGCAGAAAATTTGTGGTGACAGCTCACAGACTCAGATCGGGAAATATTACATGTAACAAATTAGGTTTATTGATGAAAAATATAACCTCTCCCAACTGTGAGGTGTGTGGAGTTGTAGAAGATATGCATCATTTGTTGATGGAATGTGTCCAGTATGAGGCTGATAGGAGTAAGTTGTTCAGGGCTATGAAGTTGAACAAGAACAATATAGGTACATTCCACCATATATTAAGTAAGCCGACTTCCGATGATGCGAGAAAGTTGTTCGAGTTTATGGCCCTGATACATTGATCTCATTTGATTTGTAACTTGTTTTAGGGTACGATGGGACTGACATACGCTGTGCGTTATAAAAGTCCCTAAATTTTAAAGAAATAAAAAAAAAAAAAAAAATTACGACACCTCAATCTATACTAATATTATAAAGAGGTAAATTTTGTGAGATTGTTGGGGATCTACTAAACCGATTTTGAAAATTCTTTTACCCATGGAAAGCCACATTTTTTGGGAGTATCATAGGCTATATATATAACATCACGCTATGACCCACAGGAGCGGAGCAATAACCAAAGACGTGTCTTATCGCGGGGGAAACCAGACACGCGGGCAACGTCGCGGGCAGAAGCTAGTTAACTAATAAAAATACAATCAAAATCCTTGTTATTTTATTAATGATTCGTGTTAAGAATCAGTAGCGTATTATATACCTGCTGAAATTTGACGAGGATGCAGAACTACGCCTTGTAGACCATTCCCACTACCTACTAAGTCGACACTATTATTGCCAGTCCCTATTGGGATAATAGTTAACTACATTGTATTGTAGTACCAACAAAATCGTTGTGTTTGTGTTTTCTAGGATAAGGAATAATTTATTTAAATCTATACTAATATAATACAACACAAATAATAACAAATAATAATAATAATATATACTAATATATATGGCAGTAGGCTCGCCCCCAATTACATGGGACCTAAATATACCGGCGAACTGTGGGTGTACATTGGTACACCTCTGCCTAACCCTTCGGGGAATACAGGCGTGATGGTATATATATATAGGTATATATACTAATATAATAAAGCTGAAGAGATTTTTTGTTTGTTTGTTTAAACGCAAGCTCTGAAACTATTTTTTTTTTGTATATGATAGCCAGATTCATAAGGAATGGTATAGGCATATTTTATAACATTGCGTTACTATTCAGTTTTCAGCATAATCAGAAAGTACTTAGAACTAATGTATACATAAACTAACACCTTTTACCCATGGGGTAAGGCAGAAACTACAGAACGCCACCTGCTACGATCCTTACAATATACTCCTTTCGTTTCCTCTACGTTCATACATCTGGGTGCCTAGTGTGAGTTTTTTCATTCACGTTCGATTGCGAGCGCGTTTGAATTTTGTATGAAAAATTAGGTTTCTCCTAGTGACCACCAAAATTCTAACGCGCTCGCAATCGAACGTGAATGAAAAAACTCGCACTCGGCACCCTGGTCATACATGCATGCCGGTTACGAGTACTGCGCATCCGAAACTAAGTAATTCACCTTTCAAACCAAATAAAATCAAAATCAGAATCTGTTCATGCGTTCGGGAGTTACGATGCCACGGACAGACACACACACATAGACAGACAGACACGTCAAACTTATGACACCCCGTCGTTTTTGCGGTGAGGGTTACAAATGGTATAAGTATATCATTATGTGTCGGGTAAACACATAACTTCTCTAATAGTTATGTGTTTTATATAGTTTCATGTCTGTAGTTGAATAAGGCATAGTGCATATGAGAGAGTGTGAATAAATGTATGAGTGATAGCTGGGTTAGTTTTCAATGGAGCGACTTTATTTATTTTTATTTATTTATTAAACTTTATGCACAAAATGTATAAAATACACCGTACAAAGGCGGACTTAATGCCTGGCATTTTCTACCAGTCTACCTTAGACGGAACAAAGTAGGCACTATTCAGGCTGACTCCTTTTTTTTTACCAAAAGTAAATCATAAAATGACTTCCCTCGCCCTCGGCGGAGCCGGAGGGAGTGTCAGGCTTTAACTGACTAAAACCCATCCATGTTCCTTCTTGTTCCCTTTGCGTTCTTGGGGCGCGGTATCTCTTTCGAACAACTCGCAGGCTTCGGCTCTGAATGGCCCCTCTAAATGTTTGCTGACATCTCTTTGAGGCGCGCGTGAAACACGAACGCGCCTTCGAGACTGACTGCTGCTTCATACATTTTGATCGTGTTATGTAGTTTTGACTGCCCCTTTGGTGTAGTGAGCGCGTTTGCAGAGTGTGCAATGTTTTTGCGTTTTTTTAATGGAAATTTCTTAGTTCCAGATTGGTATTAATAGTGTGAACCCCCCTGCGTCGGAAAGAACCAACTGCTAAACGCGGTAGTTAAGCTAAGCGCGCCTAATGCTTCACCGATTGTGTCAGACTACCGCATACCGTCCTATCGAACTATGAGAGTGAAGGAACAGTGCACCTATGTTTGCGCACACACTTCACCTACATACTTGGCTAGTCTCCATTGTGATTAGCCACAGTGATCGAAATACGGTGAAAAGTTTAAAAATGTGTATTTTTATGGAGCACACCATTTTTTTACGTTTCCGTGTTGGTCCCACAATAAAACTTATTTGTATTCGTAAGTCTTGTACTGACACCTTTTTAAAAAATGGCCTGTAAGCTTGTATGTATGTATAGTAGCTTAATTCCACACTATTTCCAACCACTGCAACTCCTGAAAGCCAAAATCAACAGTGGAGGCCGCCAAAAAAGCGCCGAGGCAATGATGCTCGACGTATTGTACCTTGTTACCTTATAACTAACCCTCTCAAGATAAATTGGGACTAAATGTCGGTTTAGCGATAGTAACCCACATCTCAGGAATTAATGTAACCCGGTCGAAAATCGTCTTACAGGATTTATGAACGGAGTAATTGGCTTGTTGCTACTTGCCTAATTAGGATAAGCTTATTTATTTGGGTTTTAGAGTTCCTGAATTTATGCTCCGTTCTGTAATTTTAGGGAAAAGTTTCGCTTCCTATTACTGGGGACCTAAACATACCAGCGACCTGTGGGTGTACACCTCTGCCTAACCCTTCGGGAAATACGTAAGTCAAAAAAGTCAAATTATTTATTCCAGTTAGACCATTAAAAGGCAGTTTTTTTTTTTAGGCGTGTTTGTATGTATGTGTGTATTTTAAAATATGCGTAAATGTAATTGTTGAATATCAAGCTCCAGGTGTGCTGCTGGTGGTCTTGAATGTGTCGATAAATAAAACTCTTGTTGGAAATTGAATGAGACTGTATTAAAATAGGAACCGTTATTATGCGCGTGCGCGTTAGAGGGGTCCGCGAGTGGTCGAGCGAGTGGCGTGGCGCTGTCCTGCCACTGTGATCGCGGCAGGAGGGGCGAGCAAGATGGTGTCGCCGCCGCGCTGTGTGGGGCCCGATGTGACGTCAGGAACAGTAATATTTTTGTAAATGAATTAATTGAATATGGCAAATATTAATAATGCAAATACCTAAATATGTAAATTGTATGATAATAAAATAATACCTATATATAATAACAAAAAAGCTCTTAAACTTTGAACAGACCCTGACAGGCTGGAAACTGGCGGGGAGGGCAATCTACCTACAAATGATAAATGGTTCTATTGAGGAGAAGGCGCCACCGGAATTTGGTCCTTACGCCCACTTTTGTATTGTATAATAGTTTCGTACGTGCGAATATTCTTCGTTGTAATAGTGGTTTAACTCCCAGAAAGGCTTATATTTATTATTGATTGAGCATTTTAGAGTACTTTATCTGCAGTGCGTCCCATACACTGAAAGTCATACAAAAGCAAGTCTAGTCATATTTTGGTTTTACACATACCATCACGCCTATATTCCCCAAAGAGTTAGGTAGAGGCGTACCAATGACCACCCACAAGTCGCCGGTATGTTTTTAGGTCTCATGTAATAGGGTGCGAGCCTATTGCTATTAACCGGGCACAAATCCAAACTCCAAGCTGCTACTGAGAATTTCATAGAAAAACCTAATAACACTTTTTGCTCGACCTAGGAATCGAACCCAGGACCTCTAGCGTAGCAGTCGCGCTTAAGACCACTAGGCTACCGAGGCAGTTTGTGATTTAATTATTTATTTATTTAGTTAAACTGTTTGCAACAAAAAGTACAAAGGCGGACTTAATGCCTAAGGTATAATATAAGTTTAGTTTTTAGATTATTTATAAATGTATAACTAGTGGACTATCCACACTTCGTCCGCGTGGCTAATTGCACCCGCGTTAAGTTACGTTATTGGTTACTGCTCCGCTCTCGTGGGCCGTAGCGTGATGTTATATAGCCTTTGTTACTCAGTGATAATGTAGCTTTCTAACAGAAAAATATACTTTTAAATCGGTCCAGTAGTTTTCAAGTTTATTCGTCACATACAAAAATACAAATCTTTCCTCTTAAAATATTAGTATAGAATTATAGATATAGATAATAATATAGATAGTGACATAATGTAGGTATTAACTTAAGAGGACGAATTGGAAATTTTGGCATCAGTGATCTCTATTTTTGTCAGTAATTACGAAACGTATAAAAATGTGAGTTGGTGTTCTGAATAGTTCATGATGAAAGCCTTATTTTGTTAGTTTTCATTACATGATTAAGTAACTTTAGTAACAAAGAAAAAAATATCAAACATACCTCTTTTTAAATAGAGATTCACATCTTATGGGCAAACGGGACCGATTTTTACTTGCTCTGTAGACAAGTCTATACTATATACTATACTCTTTATGTCTATACTATACTCTTTAAAATTGTAGAAGGATTTTCTCAAGTTATCATTTCCGACTAAATAAAATAACAAAAAGCTTACTTACCGGGGTGTGTGCGGGTTGCGGGGGGCGCGCGCCTGGTCTAGAATTATTGTTAAACAATTCGTCGCCTTAACTAAAGCTTTATCAAAATCCTTATGTTTTCACGCAGTGTAACCCAATCTTAACAACAGTTAAACATGTTTTACTGTGATCTAATTCGAATATGTTTCCCAGCTATGCGTTTCACTCAAAACGTTTATTGGTCGTAACATCACGCTGTTTACGGCCGTGTACATAAGCAGAGACCATAAAATGGGCGCTGTCAAATCTATATGCGATATTATTATGTGGCTGGAATGTTCAATGTGCGGTTATTATTATTATTAACGGGGTTTGCGGTAGTTTAGTTGGAACGTGAATAGTTTTGCCTCTTAGCCACACTATTCCTAACCACTGCCACTCCTAAAAGCTAGAACCAAATCGACAGTGGCGTTCATTAGAAAAGCACCGTAGCAATTAAGCAAGGCGAGTTGACAATATTTTTTGTTGGTCAACATTATACAAGCTGTTGATTTGCATTCTCGTCAAATTCAAGGAGTTAACTATGCTCGTGATTCTTAACACGAATCAATAATAAAATAAATTTGTTTTAAAATTTATATTTTTTTTACGTGATTTTCCAATTCGAACTAGCCATCTCGCCAGAGGGTTTAGGCGCTATGCACGCATTGATATAGCCGCAAGACAACTCTGCCTACCGCATACGCAACTGGGCGATGCTGATTTTTGCAAGAGGAGTATTCTGGAATACTGTTTTTTGATAGTTGCAACTAAAAAAACAAGCATTTATTAAATATTGGCCAGGTATCGTAATTATATTTGATTACTTCTTTTTTTCTTTGACAAGCTCCTAAAATTTGTCGAGGATGCCAATCAACAGCTTGTATGACTAGATGACCTATATATGATTAATAAATAAAGCCAAAATACTACGGAAAAATCTATTTAATATTATAGAAAAACCCTTTTTCCCAACCAAAGACAGAACAATGTAAATAAATAAGATTATTCTCCCAGATATACTGAACCCGAAAAGAGCAATAAATCAGTAATATGATGAAACGCAAGCAAATCCAATATAAAACCGGGTAACAGAAAGAGTAAATACTCAGATGAGATCGAATATTCTCATTCCGTATCTTGGCATAAAAAAAATCTGCCAAGTTCGATGGGTTCATTCATCATCACGCCTGTATTCCCCGCAGGGTTAGGCAAAGGTGTAGGTACCTAAGTACACCCACAGTTCGTTGGTATGTTTTAGTCCCATGTAATAGGGGGCGAGCCTATTGCCATTAACCGGGCACAAATCCTAACTCCGAGCTGCTACTGAGAATTTCATAGAAAAACCCAATAACACTTTGCTCGACCTGGGAATAGAACTCACGTCCTAAACGCGACTGCTACGCTAGAGGTCTTGGGTTCCATTCCCAGGTCGAGCAAAAAGTGTTATTTTAGTTTTCTATGAATTTCTCAGTAGCAGCTCGGTGTTAGGATTTGTGCCCGGTTAATGGCAATAGGCTCGCCTCCTGTTACATGGGACTTAAAAACATACTGGAGAACTGTAGGTGTTATTGGTACACCTCTGCCTAACCCTTCGGGGAATACAGGTGTGATGGTATGTTATTTATATTTTTTTGGCCAAAAGAAATTAAATGACTCTCAATATTATTCCAGAAAAAATCAGGGCCCCGTATAATTTTCTGACACCCCTAAATTAACGGAACATTTCTTTTTGAAAAGAATAGGGTACAAATTACAAATGAAGGCAAAATTACTTCCTCGTTAGTGAGAATATAAAGTCATTGGAACAAAATTAACGTTTATCGTGACGTCAAAGAGTAAACTTTGGTTCTGTTATTAATTACGGCAATCTTGTCCATTTGTTCTGTTTTATGATAACTTTGACGTTTTGTTTACTAGGTAGTTTAATAATTCTTGGAAGTGAAAAGTTCTTTATTCGCGTTGGAGGGGTTTAACTTGTGAGTACGCGTCACCGACATGCAAATCAGACAGCGTCACTGACATGACCACACTGCCGACATTCTAGTTAGGAAGCGTCACCGACATGCTGATGCGAACACGTAACCGACATGCTACTAAGACTTCGTCACCAACATGGCCATGATAATGCTAACGCATCACCGACATGTCAATGTGGCCACGTCACCGACATGCAGATGTAAACTAACCTATCACTTCCACTGGCAGTCCTCGTAGCTGCCTTTTTATGTCACTAACAACTAGCTTATGTCCGTGACGTCCGCGGGAATGCTAGTAATTTATGTACTCTGTTATACTAGCCCAGGAGCCACGGATTTCAAATAACTAGATCTCAATAAAATGACATAAAGGTCTTTTTTTTTATTCCTCTTCTTCACATGCTTATTTATACCAAGACAGATTTCCTTTTAACTTTTTTGTCACTGACGCCATTATGTAATCAAAATGAAACCAAGTAGGTACCAGTAACGTAAAGTCACAGCATTTATTTCAATTAGACCATTTACAGGCACTTTTGAATTGTCAAAAAGTTACAGTTTAATGCTGAAGCTAATTGCTCTATGAAGAAGAACGAGCAAGAAACTCCATGGACACGCTTTTCTTTGGATTTGGTTTTTACCAAATCTTGGTTACAATATTCCTGTTGCCTATACAAGAACAATTTTCAACGAAACTTTGGCCTTTAGATATTTTGTTTTAAAAGTAAAACGATTATCTTATAACCATATTATACACAAACTTCTAGACCCAAAATACCCAAAATACTTCAGTAATACAGTTAGATAATTATGTACTTTATACATAATTACTTTTACTTCCCCTAACTTGGATTAATTAATTTCAAAGTTAAACATTATTCCCTAATTAAACCTAACATACATACTTAACAAATTCAGTTAATCTCAACATCCCGACACAATGTGGTACCAAGATACATACATCTATACTATCACGCCTGTATTCCCCGAAGGGTTAGGCAGAGGTGTACCAGTGTACACCCACAGTCCGCCGGTATGTTTAGGTTCATGTAATAGGGGACAAGCTTATTTCCATTCTTTTTTAAACGTTGGCCCACAATAGTAATTTCTCCTGTATCGTGGGTACGTTCACAAACATATAAACCCACATTAACAAACTGCCAAACCCGGAACAATTATCTGAAGGTCATACAAGTATTTGCTCCGTGCGGGCATCGAACCCGAGACACACAGCGCAGCAGCCAAACACTCACGCCTACTACGTCAACCATGCCGACATTATCCGGGTACAAATGCTAACTGCTAGCGAAAATTCTTAGAAAAACCCAATATCACTTTGCTCGACCTAGTAATCGAACCCTCTAGCGTAACAATCGCGCTTAGGACCACCAGGGTACCAAGATAGTTGTATCAAGATACGCCGGCAATTTCCCGGGACGATAACATCACTTAATCCCGGCCTATCCCGTGATTTCCGTGAGCGAGGCGCAGTCGGCGCAACACTATCTAGGGGAATATTCTCAAGTAATTACTATGGTAATAGGCATCATGAATATTAAAAGTGTCTTGAACACAGATTAACTTATCCGATAGATTAGAATAACAAATTGTGAGGACTTGAGGTTAGTTTGGTAGAGTTATATTGATACAGGTTGTAGTACTTACCATCACGCCGATATTCCCCGAAGGGTTAGCCAGAGGTGTTTTAATGTACAGGCACAGTTTGCCGGTATGTTTAGATCCCATATGTGGGGGAAGGGGGCTTGTAGTACCTAAAGGTAAAAAAACGCCGAATATGGAAACTTTAATCTTTGGTTTTGCTGTGCAAGGAGTCCTGGGTTCGATTCCCAGGTCGAGCAAAATGTGTTATTGGGTTTTTCTATGAAATTCTCAGTAGCAGCTCGGAGTTTGGATTTGTGCCCGGTTAATGGCAATAGGCTCGCCCCCTATTACATGGGACCTAAATATACCGGCGAACTGTGGGTGTACATTGGTACACCTCTGCCAAACCCTTTGGGGAAAACAGGCGTGATGGTATTAATCTTTGGACTTTTCTTTTTAACTGCCCCGTTGGTCTCGTGGTCGCAAGTGCGACTGCTGTGCAAGGGGTCCCGGGTTCGATTCCCAGGTCGAGCAAAGTGTTATTGGGTTTTTCTATGAAATTTTCAGTCGCAGCTCGGAGCTAGGATTTGTGCCCGGTTAATAAATAAATAAAATAAATAAATAAATATCTTGGGACAACTCACACACGGCTATCTGATCCCAAGCTAAGCAGAGCTTGTGTTATGGTAACCAGACAACTGATATACATACTTAGATAATTTATAAATACATACATATTATAGATAAAACACACCAAATGGCAATAGGCTCGCTCCCTATTACATGGGGCCTAAATATACCGGCGAACTACAGGTGTACATTGGTACACCTCTCCTAACCCTTCGGTTAACACAGGCGTGTTGGTATGTTAAAAATGCCGATAGGAACGAAAACTTCAATATTTATAATAAGGTCTGATAGGCAGTCACTCCATGTAAAATACTGATATTCAGCTGCATACGGTTCGACTGGAAGCCGACCCCAACATAGTTGGGAAAAGGCTAGGCAGATGATGATTTATAATAACTGTCGCCAGTCTAGCGCAACATGTCACATTAGCATGTCGGTGACATCGTACTTAAGCATGTCGGTGACGACGTTATATTTAGAAAAAAAAAACAAAATGTTTCGTAGGTACAATTTGCTATTAATGGACATGCGAATACACGAATACACGAATTTATGTATTCACACGATACGCCACAGTGCAATCAATTTCGTTTCAATTTTTCGTCAATCAACAATCAAGGCAAATAATTAAATATTCCGCCCAAACAAAGAACTGCACAGTGCGACCACCACGGAACTCAGACTAACAGAGTTACCGTTTATTATTTTCTCTTTTTGTCCAGAGTGTTTGCCGTTCGTCCACTGTGCACTCCAGCTCAACGTAAAAAGGTTTTTGGTAACCGCACTTGAAGCGTTTTATTTTTTCCAAATATTTGAGAAAGTCTTTTAAATTTTAATTCCGTTTTCTTGTAGTATGTTTTTTTTTAAGAATTTCTTCAATGCGGCTTTCAGTAGGAGTTAAGTTTTTTGACATCGTCACGTAAGGAAAAAGCGTTATGTGTTTTACTCAGAATGTTAATGTTTCCGTTAAATTATGAATTTAATTACTTGACGAATAGTCTGTTTTATTATATTTGTAGAGTATGTAAAGTGCTGTTGAGTTTTTCCATTAGTAATTTCTCAGTAGCAGCCCGGAGTTTGGAAGTTGGTGGTTTGACACCCCCGTGCCTCGGAAAGCACGTAAAGCTTTTGGTCCTGCGCCTGATCTCTCTCCGGTCGTGTCGGATTGCCGTCCCATCGGGCTAGGAGAGTTAGGGAAGAGGGAGTGCACCTGTGTTAGCGCATACACTTGTGCACTATAATATCTCCTGCGTATGTGGATAGTCTGCATTAAGATTAGCCGCCGTGACCGGAATCGGTCTGGAGAATTACATTACATTAGAGTATGTATTTGTTTCGTTTGAGTTTATAAAGATTTTATTCAGTCCATAAAGAATTTAAAATTAGAATTGATGTGGTAGTTTTTTTTGACGTAAAAAGTCTATAATCACATAAGGGTACCAAGTCAGGAAGGTCGACTGTAACGAAATCGGTTTCAATCAACACTAAAAGAGACTCGCTGTAGATTGACGTTTTACGTTTAATCAACGGCCGTGTGCCCCGACACAGCCCCACCGTTTATTTTTTTTTAGACTGCCCCGTTGGTCTCGTGGTCGCAAGTGCGACTGCTGTGCAAGGGGTCCCGGGTTCGATTCCCAGGTCGAGCAAAAAGTGTTATTGGGTTTTTCTATGAAATTCGCAGTAGCAGCTCGGAGTTTGGATTTGTGCCCGGTTAATGCCAATAGGCTCGCCCCCTATAACATGGGACCTAAACTTACCAGCAAACTGTAGGTGTACATTGGTACACCTCTGCCTAACCCTTCGGGGAATACAGGCGTGATGGTATATATTTTTTTATTTTTTTTTATTTTACTATTACCTCTTTATTATTTCCATTTATTTATTTATAATACATATAGATTACAATTTTAAATATTAAGATACAAAAATAAAAAAAAACATTTAAAAATATAAAAAATTGTAGCCCACCGGGCGTCGGGAACAGGGTCCAAGCCACCTTACAAGTACCTTTTTTATTATTACCTAATTGCCGATGGATTATAAATAATTCAAAAGTCTAGTGTTAGCAAATAAATTTTATTTCAATAAATAAATCCTTTCATAGAAAGATGACTTCTAATTTATTCCACCGGTATTTTTTATATACCCAAGAGACAAACTAAGTTCTAACCCATGCAAACTCCTAATAATAGTGATAGATGTATTATTTGTCTTTGTTTGTGCACTTTTTATGTAAATAACTGAATAATGAACGTTTTGTTTTGTTCATTTTGTTTTTTCGTTCGTGTTCTTAAACATTTTTGTTCCTTATTTGTTAAATGTATGCGAATGAAATGCAAATAATGGAAAGATCTGTTTTAAGAAAAAATATTTACGACTTTTTTTTTGGATATACTCAGCATTAAACCGAGATATTTGTAATATACCTACCAAAACTACAAAATTTCTTCTAAATCACTGTTTATGGTACCTAGCGCATAATATATACTCGCAAAACTTTTCGCTTGCGACTGCATCTGACAATACCGGGCCATTAAGGTGTTTACAGTTTAGTTTAAACAGATAAAAGGTGATGGCTAAATGACTGCCCCCGGGCCAGATACATTGTGGAATGTATATATGAATCTTACATAACCTCATAATATTTAAAAAATCATTCGTGTTTAATATTTTCCTAGCACTTTCGTGAACTATTAAACATAATAAAGTATCTAAAAAAAAGAAAATCGTTTTCATCACAAACATTCGCTTATAAATATACAACCTCATTTTCGTTTTTAGTTTTATTCTTTTTCAAAAGTGTCAGTTGAAGAAAATTATATACTGTCACACACACCTTTTGTTCTTTTTAGGCAATATTATTTTACCGTTATATTATTCCCAAAAAGTATCTGAAACTTTTTTACATGAAATACTAATATTTTGCCATCATCTACAAAAAGTAAAGGAAAAAAAAAGAAAAAAAAGGACCTTGAATATCTCCATCACCTTGCTCACCTACAAGTTCCCAGCTCTGGTCTAGAGTATGACAAGGCTCCCAATGATGGGAAAAGTATCAACTCGAAGCTTCGTTGTGTTTTTTTACACCCCATAAACTATTATTACCTTATTATTCAAGTAAGCACCTTACTACTATACACAGTAGATTCAAAAACAAACAACCGAAAAATCCGAATAAAAGAGTCTCTCTCAATAATGAGGAGCTGTGGTTACAAAATTCAATTTGTAAAAGACTGTTTTTTCGCATTGTCATTTATTTGATTACCGAGCTCCTGGGTGACTAATTTTTGCGGCTTCTGTTACACCGAAGTTGAAATTAAGCAGTGAAGTAGGTACGTGCCAGACTAAAGGTACTATAGTCTAGCACGTTAATTAAAATTAAACGTTATTACGTTAAATACCAACTATTGTTGGTATTTTTTAAGTTACAAAAATGTTATAATATCGGCCTGTTATTGTTCCATCACTAAGCTAAGGAATCTTCTCTTATAGAGAAGGCACGCCACGCTTGCTCAGGACAGATTAGCGACTTCAGACGTTTAATAATTAATAGTTTTTAATTATTTATTTTACAGAATCCAATGTTTTTTATAATTAATTTTTTAAGCACTCTTCGCTAACGTAGCTTTTTATAAGCGAAAGAATTTCACCGATGTCAATGATATACAAAAAAAAAAATTACAAAGCACATATGAATTAAAAAATGTTGCATTGTTACTTAATTGAACCCGCAACGTCATGCATGAAAACAGGCGTTTGAACCACTACCAACATGATTTCACGAAAAGTAGTTTAAAAGAAATTATAACATAAAAAATATTCAAATACTGGAAAGCATTTTTAAAGTATTTTAATACTTATGTTTGGAAAAACATCAAACAGCAATCTAGAAACGCAGAAGAAATATTTACACAGTGATAGTTGGAAACTCCAAAAGAATCTTTCACCAAAACCTGCCCTATTTGCAACAGCTTAAGAACCAAAATGAAATGTCATTTTAATACTCAAAGCTCTGATTAAATTCATAACAGTTTGTTGAAGCAGAAATAAAATGAAACGGCATTTCGGTACATCGGTAGTCTGATATGACTGATACTAGTTCTCGGCTGCCAAAACACGAGCTTATCGACGATATAATAAATCATTCATACATATCATCACGCCTGTATTCCCCGAAGGGTTAGGCAGAGGTATACCAATTGCACCCACAGTTCACCGGTATGTTTTTAGGTCGCATGGCATAGGGGGCAAGGTCTATTGCCGAGGCCTATTGCCACTAACCGGGCACAAATCCAAACTCCGAGCTGCTTCTGACAGTTTCATAGAAAAACCCAATAACACTTTTTGCTCGACCTGGGAATTAAACCCAAGAGCTTTAGCGTAGCAGTATATAATAAATCAATGTGTTTAATATTTTACTACGAAAAGAAGCATGGTTACTCTCATAATATTACTGGCGATGCCGATAATGGATTCTGTTTGAATCAATCATTTTATTCTTAAATAATGTTTAGATTGAGTGTTGAATGGTATTGATAACATAACCTTTGCAATCTATATGGTAGGTGGGTAGGACGGTGTAAACAGACACTTAACGGAACCGAGGTTGCGTGTTTTTCCCATCATTATGGTGGGTCCACACGATACAGACTTAACACAGACTTCTATTGAATTTTGTCTGTACAACAAATCAGTACAGACAAATGTCGGTGTACCAGAAAAGTCAGAAGTCTGCGTACATGTCTGTACGATTGTCGGAGCAAAACTCATGATTATTGAATTACTTAATTTATTCATTAAAATCGAAGTCTGATCTGATGAAAAGTCCGCACAGACATTTGGTAAAGACCTCTGAGTAAAAATTTTTTCTCAGACTTTATAGTCTGTGCAGATATCTGTACAGACAAAAGTCTGTATCGTGTGGACCCACCATTACGATTTTTTCACGGAGATATTGAAAAAGAAAAACGAAAATAATCCGATCGGTTAGATCGGATGGTTAAAGATCTAACGTTTTTTACGTTTGAAATGTCATAACTAAATTTTAGATACCTCCATTAATTTTTGCAATAATTAAAACAATCAAATGTATAAATTATTATTTATGCTCATTGACACTTACTTAGTTTGATGGGATCAATGCGTAGTTGACGGCTACAGAAGGTAAGGTATCTTATTACACCCCTTATTTTTTAAATCCCGTAAAATTATTAGTACGCAATACTTGTGCAATTTGTCTCCGTCCGTCTGTTACACACGATTTTCTCTAAAATGAACTCAGTTTAAGATTAGGAATTGAGATACATTATTAATTTCGAGCGTAAATTAACCACACGGTGTGACACGCAGCCATGACAAAGTAAATTATTTCACTTCACAAAGGCACTTTTTTGTTCACGCTGTAAAATAATTGGGAGAATGTAGATTTTATCGCAGAAAATTAATTAAATCTTTATAGTTTTATCACTCAATACAAAGTTACTTCGGATTTTTTCAGTAGATCGCAATAATTATTTTTTTATTTAAAAGGTGTAGTTCGGTTATCGGGTTCGTTTCTTTAAGCGGATCCCTAATTATTTTCCTAAAATAAAAGGATAGCTTTAGTTACTCCTTATAACATCAGCTATCTGCCAGTTAAAGTCCCATCAAAATCGGTTAAGGCGTTTTAGAGATTAATCGACACAAATAGACAAACAAAATTAAAAATAAATGTGTTTTCGGTATAACCGTATGCACTTAGAAAAAATCTCTTATTTTGATATTACAAACAAACACTTAAACTTTATTTATTTTTATAGATTTTTAAAATAAAAAATAATCCCATTATTATCAGTCTCTTATAAAACTTTGTTCCACTTTAAAGGTGTTTTTGGTTTAATTGCAATCTGCTATAATACACCATATTTCTAAACCCAGGTGTATCTTCGTCACTCAACGTTCCTCCTTCGAAGGTTATTTGAATATGTGCGGAAGCTATTTTTATAGCGGAATGTGAGCCGATCTGTGATGAGATGCAATCATATCGCACTTCCAATATGTTGTGCCGTTCTGACTCCACTGTTTAAGACGATACGTCATTTTATTATCATTTTTTGAAGGGAAATGTAGTTTTTTCCATACTATTATAATTTATAGAAAACTAGCTTTTGCCCGTGCAGCCTTTTTATTTTTCCGTTTTTTTTTAAACGGTTTAATAAATGTTTATATTATATTTTTGTGGTTCCGTACCCAAGGGGTAAAACGGGACCCTATTCGCTATTCGCTTTTTATCGGGACTTCGCTGTCCGTAAGTTGTCTGTCTGTCTGTCCGTCTGTCACCAGGCTGTATCTCATAAACCGTGATAGTTAGACAGTTGAAATTTTCACAGCTGATCTATTTCTACTGCAGCTATAACAACAAATACAAAAAAATAGAATAAAATGAACGTGGTCTTTTTTTGCGATTTTGTAGATATTTGTACGGCACCCTTCGTGCGCGAGTCCGTCTCGCACTTGGTTGGTTTTTTTATTCAGTAACTACATACTATTTTTTATGGGTTTATTTTCAAAAATGACGGACTTCCATACAAACTTGAATCACCTATATTTCAACACATAATAATTATAATTGTTCTGTTTTTGAGATATAAAATAACCCTTAAAACTTTTACGTTCAAGTGTTTCTAACATACTGTTCTACCTAAAGTTTTCTAAAGGTGAACGTACTTATCCACGCCGCTTGAGCCTAAAGCAGCGAATATAATGATCATTAATCATTTTGGGGTGTCGCGTAGTAAGGGTGAGCGATTGCTGAGTGGTACGGTTTTGATTCCGGAACACAACAATCGGGTCTTGGTGGTTTAAATAGACTATGAGAATAAAGATAAAATTTTATTATAATTCTTTTTTTAAATTTCGTTGAATGGCAAACATGCCGACGGCCCGGTGTTGAGTGGTCATCCTTGCCGATAGACATATTCTGTAAAATCAGAGGCCTTGTAAATGCGTTGCCATCCCATAGAAAAGTTGAAAGTCTCAAGTGCCTGTAATCACACCGACACCCATACCCGTCAAACCAGAACCCAGCAGCGCTACTTTGCTCATTAGGTATGGTGTAGGACTTCCTCGGACAACCACCTTCACAATGAGCAATAAAATGTCGCACAGTGTCACCAGACGCTAAATTATATGTAGTAAAGAAGGTATGCTTATTTACTAGTTTCAATCAGGTACAAAATCCCGCAATCGTGACGCACCACGTCACGATTGCCGGATGTTCATTTGCCCGAAGAACGTTTTCCCGAATGAACGATTGCTTGTAGAACGTTCGCTTGAAAGAACGATTGGCTGATAATTATCTTTAGTTCAGTGGAGCTTTTATCTGTTAACTAATTTAACACATTGCACGTTGTATAATGTGCCGGGGGCTGTGGGTTCGAAATAGATACCGCGCCCCCGGAACGCAAAGGTCTCAAGAAGAAACATGGATGGGTTTTAGTCAGTAAAAGTCTGACACTCCCTCAGAAGTCATTTGATGATTTACCATCCGAAAAAAAAAACACTATAATGTATAATTATTGCACTTTGGCAGCAAGTTAATCTAAATGAAATTGACAAAAAAGTAACGATTGAACTAAAATTTGTAATGGTGTTTTTTGCACGCACGGGCTTCAAGCTAACGTTCTTTCGCTTATAGAAAGTAACATTTTCCCTGACAACGTAACTACACACACTACATTTTATAATAAAAAAAATAGGTTTTGTTAAGGTTCTTCAGAAAGGTCGGTTGCACAGTACTCGTAAGAACCGGCGTATTTATATGACTAGATGTATCAACGTGGATACAGCGACAGGAGTATGTAATGATTGTAACAGGTGGCGTTCAGTTGTTTCAGCCTACCACCATGGGAAATGACTACCAATGTGACTTTTTCTAATTCGTGTGTACTTTCTAAGTTTATCTTGGACATCACTGACATCGGTAACCATGTCAGAGGCCCTAGAGGCGGTTTAAACAATAACCATAGGGTGTGTGGGGTCGTAAGACCTTACTGCCCACACGATAAGAAGAAAAATAAAAAGGCGTAAGTTTATGAATAGAATCCATCGGAAAAATTACACGGGAAAAATGGCTAAAACTAATGTAAAGACGTATAAAACAGCGTAAGGTAATGGAAATGCGCCCTTCCAGGTTTTATAGTCATACGGCGAAAGAAGGTTACCTTCCAACTAGATTTGAATTTACTGGGAAGGTTGGGGATGAATAAAATATTGCGATACCTACAAGACCTACATAATCTTCGTACCTGGTATTTGATATTTAGCTGAAGACCAATCCGGTCTCTGGAAAGCTAAATAAATTATTAAAGCTACGATGAGCCATTACTTGTCATGTTTAGCTAGATGGCAAATCTAGACAAATGTCAAAATATCAGCTTTTTGCAAAATGTAAAATACCATCCATCACGCCTGTATCCGCCCAAAGGGTTAGGCATAGGTGTACCAATGTACACCCACAGTTCGCCAAAATGTAAAACGGTATAAAAAATCCATTACATTCACATAATTATCATTGATTTCAAAAAGTTGCGTACAAAGGTTAGTTTAAACTATAATAGAATACATAATTAGGCTAGACTTGCTAAAGCAAGCCAACCACTGTGGGTTGGGTCTCTTTCAATAATTATATCAATGCAATGATACTAATATAACATTCCAAAATGTGTTACATTACATGCCGCCATAACAGTTTGATTCAATGTTAATTTCAAACTTAAACCACTTATAGATTTAGAAATAATCAGAGCTAAATATCTGAAATACCATTCTTTAAAATTTGATGTGAGTCTGTTCGTTTTCGCAGTACTATATATAAATAAATATACCATCACGCCTGTATTCCCCGAAGGGTTAGGCAGAGGTGCACCAATTTAGGTACACCCACAGTTCGCCAGTATATTTAGGTCCCATGTAATAGGGGGCGAGCCTATTGCCATTAACCGGGCACATATCCAAACTCTGGGCTGCTACTGAGAAATTCCTAATGGAAAAACCCAATAACGGTTTTTTGCCCGACCTGGGAATCGAACCTGGGACCCCTTGCTCGGCAGTCGCGCTTGTGACCACGAGACCAACGGGGCAGTTTTCGCAGTACTAAATCCAATAATGCATAGAGAATAAATTCTAATTCATTAAAATACAATCTTAAGATTATGTATATGCTTCAGGCAATCCATCTTCAGTAATCCCTTGAAAGCTTTCTAAATACCACATAAAAAGCTTAGCTATAGCTAGCGATCAATAAAAATAATATTATTATGTTTGTGTTAATATACGTCGTTATTAATAACATTTATTTAGCTCCAATGACCCAATCCGGCTAATAGATTTTTGAGGTTGTAAACTACTAAAAGCTATGCGATTGATTGCTATTTTTCCGGATGTTTTTCGCTTAGTTGGATATTTTATTGGAATGATTCCCGTTTTAAGCTACGATATGAATGAACAGTCTGATGTTGCCTGTACTTATGTATATTAAAGAAATAAAGTTTGTTACTTTGTTTGTAAGAAAAAATCTCAGGAATTACAAAAAAAAAACCCTAACTATTTGTCGAATATCATAGAATGTAGAACTTAGGTAAAACTTAAATGTAATAATAATATATCTTGCTCAATCTTATGAATTCCGTACATAATCATAGAACCTCCTGAGTTTACATTTGTATGAATGTGGAGGAGGCGAAAGGAGTATGTAAGGATCGTAGCTGGTGGCGTTGCGTAGTTTCTGCCTACCCCCATGAGAAAAAAGCGTGAGTTTGTGTACATTTTTATATTGGTTATTATATTAAAAAAAAAAACAACTGTACCATACAAAAGTGCAATAACTTCACGATCAAAATATCTAGAACAGCCCCTTGTTACATATATTTTGATTTTACCAAGGACTATATTAGGATTCTAGATCATCTAGAAACCCGAATCTAGTCCTTGGTAAAAAATTTCATTTCGATGTTCGACCCCATATAAACATATTTATATAATTCAAAGTTCGTGTTCTGTAAACGCGTCAAATGCCAATAAAACCTTTCCTTTTGTTTGAAATCAACAACGCGTTTCCAACTTAGCTATATAAAGTGATAAATAATGTAAGTGACCCCTCAAAACTTTCCAAGCCATCTAGTAATTTATTTATGACTCGTGAAATGAACCGGGAGAAGTCGTAAATAAAAAGTTTCATTGATCGGAAAAAAGGTAATTCCGAAAAATGATAAAATGCGAGCCTAAAACGGCCTATTTCATAGAGCCTAACACTATTGGTCAGATAAACTAAGGAGAGAAACTATTAGATTAGTTTCGTTTAAATTATTTAGTAGTTAAAAAAAGTTTTCTGGTGACCCAAAGGCTGGCTTTTACCTCGGCCAGAGATTAAGCATTGCTATCCAACGTGGCAATGCCGCCAGTCTTTTGGGTACTATTCTAGTTGACAGCGTTGCGGAGTTGGTTTTAAATGCCTCATAGTTTTAGTTTCTTTTTTTATTATATTAAGGTTCCTTTTTATTTAATTTTAAGCTTGTAAATATTTAAATCTTCTTCTTATCGTGTGGGCAGTAAGGTCTAACGACCCCACACACCCTAGTGTCAGAGTTTCTAAACCGCCTCAAGGGCCTCTGACATGGTTACCGATGTCAGTGATGTCCAAGATAAACTTAGAAAGTACATATGAATTAGGAAAAGTCACATTGGTACTTGCCCGTGCCCGGTTGCGAACCCACAACCTCGTGGATGGGAGGCGGGCGCCTTAACCACTGGGCCATCACGACACTAAACAATATATTAAAAAATAAAAAACATTGAAATAACATTCAACAACATTCTAATATTTAAATAATAAACATTGTATATACGTATATTTTTTTTTTGGAATTATATCTTTACATCGTTGTATAAAAACATAAGAAGGAAATCTGGGCTTATAAATAATAATTATAAGTCTGTCTTGGCCAGTTTCCCCGCGCGCGCGCCCGGTGCAGCAATGATCTATTTCGCTGCCAATTATAATTACGTTTGCAGTGTTTTGTGATCGATTCCCGCCTCGTGAGTTATGTCTGGTTGTGTGTTATTGTGTTAAGTGCTAGTATCGTAAGTTTTTACACGTGTGTGCTCGCGTAATTTCTCTGGTAATTAGTGAATTTCATCGGCGATCGGTGAGTACTTTTTGTTTTTGAGGGTATTGCGAAATAATTTAATCGTTATTTTTATGTCGTTTCTGTTTTTTATTCTTCCCTGCAATGATATTATACAAACCATTGAACCCCACTAAGCGGGTTTCTGGCTACGCCTTTTAAGCAACTATTATTAATAATTCTTAAGAGGACGAATTGGAAATGTTGGCATCAGTGATCTCTATTTTTGTCAGTAATTACGAAACGTATAAAAATGTGAGTTGGTGTTCTGAATAGTTCATGATGAAAGCCTTATTTTGTTAGTTTTCATTACATGATTAAGTAACTTTAGTAACAGAGAAAAAATATCAAACATACCTCTTTTTAAATAGAGATTCACATCTTATGGGCAAACGGGACCGATTTTAGCCTCTCAACTTGCTCTGTAGACAAGTCTATAAATACTCTTTAAAATTGTAGAAGGATTTACTCAAGTTATCATTTCCGACTAAATAAAATAACAAAAAGCTTACTTACCGGGGTGTGTGCGGGTTGCGGGGGGCGCGCGCCTGGTCTAGAATTATTGTTAAACAATTCGTCGCCTTAATTAATCAAACTTACCGTAACATAAAAAGCCCCACTTTTCAATTAATAGAGATGCATAAATTATAATATTTTGAGTTAACTATTTTGATGAGCAATCAGTATTATTGATTAAGAAACGGATTAAAAAGTAATAAAAAAAAAACAGTTTTTTTATAAAACTACCCAGAAGTTATGTAACATAGCTTTTTAGCAGCTTTGCTGTATAGCTTTGAATGTAAAACATGCTTAAAACTGTTTGCATGGTCTCAAATTCCGCCCACATGATCGATCATCAATGAACATTAATTATTTTGTAAATATACGGTTTTTGGCTAATGTCCCACATAACATACCTTACACATTATCGCCTTCACGACTTACTTTTATGTGGTTCAGCAGATAAACATTTACCTACTGAGCGAAATTCATACTCAATATTATATGAGAAAGTCAGAGTAGAAGTGTGAGTGTGAGGTCTTGGGTTCAATTCCTAGGTCGAGCAAAGTGTTATTGGGTTTTTTTTTTTAATTCTCAGTAGCAGCTCGGTGTTAGGATTTGTGCCCGGTTAATGGCAATAAGCTCACCACCCACGTCATGGGTTCAACTCCCAAATTGAACCCATGACCTCTAGCGTAGCAGTCGCGCTTAGGACCACTAGGCTAACAAGACAGTCAAAAGAAAGATGTCATTTTTCATTACTGAATCCATGGTCCATAGTTTATGGCACAATATCCCTACTACGGAGAATATTCTCTGGTCAAACAACGCGTATCAATTCTTCCTCATTAGTACGCTTTGAAGTCCATCTGATTAACGAACAACACGCGTCGGATTTCGGCAAACGCGAGTACAATAGATTATTGATGACGTCATTCGATCAATTGTCCACACTAATGCGATGCGGGATTTATGATTATCTGTCGTTTGTGAGACGTAATTGGGTCTGTTGCAATTTGAACTTTATTAAGTTTGTGATTAATGTTTTAATTCGTTCGGCATAATTGGGTTGTGGAAGGTACGCATGTGTGAATGCAGCCGGGTTCCAATTTTGTTTGAACTGATTCTAATAGTAATTTATAGTAATATAATAAAGCTAAACAGATTTTTTGTTTGTATGTTTAAGCGCGCTAATCTCTGGAACTACCCTTCGAGTTGGAAAAATAATTGTTGTAAATGATAGCTAGATTCATGAGGAATAGTATACTTAGGCTATCTAACATCGAGCGGAGTCATCATCATCTGCCTAGCCTTTTCCCTAATAATGTTGGGACCGGCTTCCAGTCAAACCACATGCAGCTGAATACCAGTGTTTTACATTGACCGACTGCCACACACTGCCTCCACAACCAAGTTACTTGGTAACTTCTTGGACTAGTTGCTACACTTCCCGGCTACCGTCTATCCGTAACAACACCTGGAACCAACGGCTTTAGGTGCTTTCCGGGGCACGGCATACCCTAAAAGATGGGTACATATACATACCATCTCGCTAGTATTCCCAGTAAGGGTTAGGCAGAGGTGTACGTATGTACACCTACAGTTTTCGCCGGTATGTCTAGCTTTCATATAATAGGGGGCGAGCCTATTGCCATTAACCGAGCAAAAATCCTAACACCGACCTGCTACTGAGAATTCCATAGAAAAACCCAATAACACTTTTACTCGACCTGAGAATTAACCCAAGACCTCCAGCGTGGCAGTCGCGCTTAGGACCTCTAGTCTAACAGAGGCAGTAATAAAAGTTATTCAAATTCATGAGAAAATACTTTCACCCTTGAAAGATATGGTGAATTAAAAATCCAAGTGACACAATATTCATCAAAAACACACAACATAATCCTATTGCCATTTGAGCAAATGTCACGCCAAATTGACGGGACAGACTGAAACCCGTTTGTTAATTATTTAAACTCAATTATATGGGTCAACAAATAATGCTATACACCTCGCTTTGAACACCGAATTACCAGCTGTGACCTTTGTGAAGGACAAATGTCATGTGAACGGAGCTTGGGCCTTCGAAAAAGCGAATCTGTACTGATATAATTAAAGCTGAAGAAGTTTTAATGTTTGTTTGTAGGTTTAAACGTGTGATATGTACACGATAGCCAGATTCATGAGGAATACAACCTATACGAGAATAGGCTAATATAATAACATCTTCATGACAACCGAATGGTTATGGCCTCTGATGCATGAGGTTGCGGATTCGTTAACGAACAAGCACCAATCTGACTTTTTCTATTCATATGTGCCTTCTAAGTTTACCTTGGACTTCACTGACATCAGTGAAGTCAGCCATTAAATCTTCCTGCATGCCCTAACAGCTGCACGCAGGAAGATTTAATTGCTGCCACCGACAACGCAGTCAGAGTCTCCAAATTCTGGGCCGCATCAATATAATTTATAATAATAGTATATTTATTTATTTATTATAATGTGGTTTGTCATCGAAACGCTAAGAAGAAGAAGTGAAGAAAATATCGTGAGGAAACCTGGACTTATAATAATTTAGATAAATCTGAAATCGCCAATCCGCCTTAAGCAAGCGTGATGATCAATGCTAGTGCCTTCTCTGTATGAGACGAGGCCTTTGGCTGTAGTAGGACAATAATGGCTGGTATTATTATTCTTATGTATTACATAACATTACGCTACGACGAACTACAGAGGAGCAGTAATCAAAAACGAAACTTAACAAAGGTAAACACACGGACAAGTCGAGGGCAGAACATAGTGTACAGACAAATTTCTTTAATTGGATTTTCAACTTTATCGCTGTAGCGTATAGTTCAAAGTTGATTGTGAAAATTTGACAGTTTAGGGTAGCTTGTCTGTACAATCACCATGAAAAGGCGGTTTCCGATATTCATATTTCAATTGTTCAAAGTTCTGACCTTCAAAGTTAAGGCAAAATTATATCCAACGCGGCATTATTGTGTATTGGTATTTAGCAATATCCTGTAAAACATAATACAAAAACCAGCTTTGTCTATTGCAAGGGTCGCCAACTTTCAGAGTTGCTGAATTTGTTCGAAAGTGTCATTGGCGGAATGCAAAGGGAATTAGGAGGAGCACGGATGGGTTTTAGACAGTAAGAGCTAGACACTTCATTCCGCTCCACCCAGAATGAAAAAAGGTGTTTGAAGATTTCCTAACCTTAAAAAAAATGTAGCTTCTTGCTTGTTTTTCTCTTCCCACCTTTAAATAAATCGAGTTTTTTGCTACTTCTTCTAAACAAAAGTATACCCATGTTTTAGAACGAGCATCTAGCTTTAACTTTCTGACTTCTTGACAATTGGGTAGATGACACCATTAAATAATAATTCCAAAAACAACTTCACAAAAAGAAGCAGTTTAATTTAGCCTCGAAAACACGATGAATTTTTAAATAACTATAAAATTCGATTTTTATTTGCTTTTAAATCAATAAATAGTTAGTGAATTGAGATGTCAAAAAAGTGACGTCATAGTTGAGTATTGTCATACAAAATCTATGGGGGAATCGCGTTTTGACAGCTCATAAAAAGTACGTCAATTGATTAGTGGTGTCATCTACCCAATTCAAAAGTGCCTGTAAATGTTATACTATCACGCCTGTATTATCCGAAGGTTTAGACAGAGGTGTATCAATGTAAACCCACAGTTCGCCGGCATGCTTAGGTCCCATGTAATAGGGGGCGAGCCTATCGCCATTAACCGGGCTTAGATCCTAACTCCGTAAATTTTCTAAATTGTAATAAATGCTTTGAATTTGACTTAGATACAGCGTTGTGACAGACAGACATCTAAATCTTAGTATTAAGATTCCATTTGGCACCTTTAGGGTACATAACCCTAAAAACTACTTAACTTATTAATATCAAAGTAGCCCACGGCTTTCAAAGCCCGACCTACTTGTGAAAAGCATGCAAATCGTATTGTTCTTTTTACCCTTTCCGTCAAATTGGGCTCGGTTTCAAATGGTGTGTTGTAGGCCTCATAAATTTGATTGTATGAATACATGCATAAAATTATGAAGGTGTTTTTTTGTGTTCTTTTGTACCTATTGTGTTTTATGTACTGGTTTGTAAATGTTATTATGTCGTGTAATCAGTCTTCGTACTGTCACATTCTCAAGTCTTGATTAAAAAACAAAAATGTAGGGTACCTTGGAATACATACATACATAAACTCACGCCTTTTTCCCATGGGGGTAGGCAGAAACCACAGAACGCCACCTGCTACAATTCTCACATACTACGTTCGCCTCGTCCACGTTCATACATCTGGTCATACAAGCACGCCGGTTACGAAAACTGCACACCCGACCTTGGAATAGTTTAAAAAAAATAAACAAATTGGCAAATTGGATGGCAAGCGACCCATGTTAAGTCGTCACCGCTGCTTATAGATACCTGCAATAGCAGAGGCCTCGTAAATACGTTGCCATCCCAAAGACAGTTGAAATGTCTCATGTGCCCATAATTACAACGGCTCCCATACCCTTCAAACTAGAACACAGCAACGCTGCTTTGTAACAGAAATAGGTATGGTGGTAGTACTTCCCCGGTCGAGCTGCTTCACACAGAGGTCTACTACTACTAATTGTAAAAGATATTATTGTTATGTCTTTTACACAGTCTTTGTTCTGTCAAATTCACAAGTCTTGATTAAAATACAAAAGTAGTTACTGGTAAAAAAAATATAGTAAATGTAGGTTATATGTCGTGGCTGTCCGACTTTGTTTTGTCTTGTATTCTGGTATTTCCCTTTTATTATTTTATGTTTATTCTAAACCTAAAATATCTTGTATTGTAGGCCATTATATGGAAAAACATGCAGATCCAACTGTTATTTTAAGACTCTGCACAAATTATTTAATGTATACTCATGTTTTTATAATAAATAAATATTCTATTCTATTCTACGAAATCCGGGGTCTCGGTTTACATCCCGTAGACCACACAATGTTCCACTTACTTTAGTGTTCCAGATATCTGTTCTACTCCCTCGATAAATTGATTGCAACTACCCAAACTAGACCCCAGTGTCGTCACACACGGAGACCTTCGCAGGTGCTCTCCATCCAAGTCAAGTTACTCTCCAGAGCTTCGTCTTCTCGCAATCAACTCGTATTGTGCACCGCACACGAGATTCGATGTTTCGCTATAGGGAGTGTTTACACTGTGTTGGTCCATTAAATAGTCATCTACAGGATGGAATTTTAAGACGAATCACATTAAATAGTCATCTATAGGATGATTTTTTAAGACAGGACAATAAGGGCCGTTATAGTACAGGAAAACGTTCGTTGGCACCATCTATAATTCTTTGAGATATTCTGAATTGCATTCACAGATTTTGAAAAAAAAATTGTCAGTGAAAAAAAAACTAAAATAGGAAAAACAATGCCCCTCGATTCTATTTCTTAAATCAAATCAAATCAAATAATTTATTTGTGAAACATAGGATAGATGACAGATGGATCTTAAGAACTAAATAGTGCGCTATGTCTTGTCAATTTTGACATACAAATATTTATAGAGGTAACATGCGTAGTCAATTATCAATTATTAAAGAAAAATAATAAAATAACATTATGAATATTAATTAACATTATCATTTAAAAAGTCTTCAATTTTATAATAACATTTGTCAATTAGCAATAATGTGAGAGCTTAAAGGCATCATAAGACTAAGGAATTTTATGGAACACATTTATGGAATTTTTAAGATTTTTTTTCAGAAAATCTTTGCCATTGTTCAATGTTTAAGAACTGTGATATTTCTTTTTACACCCGTATAATATGGAACAGCAAATTTATTTTCATTATTAACCACAAGACCAATACGAAAAAAAAAAAGATTAACACCACGGCACAGTGCAAACGGTGCCTAACATGCACTTGGCGTCACTTGGTGCAAGGTAACGTCACGGTAATATAATAATACAGTAGTGTAACTCGGCCGCATGACAGAAATAAATGCCTACAGCCGCGCGGTACGTAAACATGCGTTAGAGGCTGCCCGTCTCCAGTATTTTAATGTGTCTGCACCGCGCGCGCACCCCAGGATCGAGGTGCGTAGGTATAGCTCGCGTTTCGTCCGTTTGTATGAAGTTGGAGTACTGTATTATAATATTACCGTGGTAACGTACTTTGTCGTGTGCACAACTTTACTTGAAGTAAACCGGTAATGTCAAGGTGTGTCGGCGAAGTTAGGAGAACGAGGCAAGTTTGTACTGAAGTGGTAACGATTTTGAGTTAGGTATTTTAGGTAGAATAGTATCTGTAAGTCTCATGTAACAGGGGGCGAGCCTATTGCCATTAACCGGTCGCAATTCCTAACTCCCAGCTGCTGTTGAACATTTTATAGAAAAATCCAATAACACTTTGCTCGACCAACTTGCGCTTAGGACCACTAGGCTAAAGAGGAAGTTTTTACTGAAGTGTTAACAATTTTAGGCTAGGTAGCGTATTTTAGCCAGAATAGTTTTTCTACGTGGTCAAAAAACAAAGTCGGTTTTCGCCGCCTGTCCATCTCTACGCTTAGATATTTTAAACTACGCAACAAATTTTAAAGCGAGTTCAATCAATCGATATAAGTAATGATGAGGTTTATACTTATAGAATATCATGCTACCAAGGGGAGCGGAGCAGTAACCAAAGACGTATCTAAATGCTGGTCGCACCGCGGTGTATAGCTAGTATCAATTATTTTTTTTAAATTTTGCTCCCTTGGATTTTCTCCTGTACATAAATAGGTAACTATATGTGGGGAATACAAAATTAAATAACAAACCGCGACACGCAGTGCAGTACGTCGATTCTGTAAAATTCAGACATGAACTCGCATCTCAAGCCGCTATTCAATGACATCAAATATTCAATCAAGTCAAATGTCAAATAAATTAAATGACATTGATTTATTTGACACTTTGAAGTGCGAAATGAGCGTCGAAGTGAATGCCACTGCAGCAGCCAATCATTCAGCCACTGCGCCAACTGTGCCTTAAAAAAGTGAGCAAATGTTTCAGGTCATAATGGGTAGACATTTGTCCTTGAAACATAAATTGTGATAGCTCAATGGTTCGAATCTGGGTAAGTACCAATGTAACTTTTTCAATTCATACTTATATACTTTCTAACTTTCTCTAGGACATCGCTGACATCAATGAAGGAAAACATAATGAGGAAAATAAATGTAAGCCTAGATCGGTAATCCATTTTGAGTAAGGGTGGTGTAATGCTTATACCTTCTCTGTATGAGTAGAAGCCTTTTTCCTGCAATGGGAAAACAATAGTTTGGTATTGTTATTATTTTTTTAAACATTATACCTGTAGAAACTAATTCAGGCTAAACATTAACCCCGATGTTTAATAAAAAAGTTTTTGCACTGTTTTATATAAAAAAAAGTTATTTTATATTTCCATTGTATATATATGGACAATGAACAGTCATTGTCGAAATACAATGAACGAATGAAATAGTTTTACAGTTCAAAAACAAAGGGGTAGACCTTTAGAACCACGAGTGTGCTGACGTCAAAAATTTCGATTCAATTGAATTTTCGAACTGAAAATACGACTATACTAAAGCTTCTAGTTTAATGTTATACGACAAGCGTTATAGTACGATTCAAACTTAATAGCGGCTCGGAAGTTAGCTGCGAGTGCAGGTTAACGCAAGTTTATTCCAGTTAATAATAATTTTGCTTCCTTTTAATGATTTCTAGATATATATTTCTGCTATAGAAATAATTAAATGGAGCCTAAATTATTGTTAACTGGAATAAATCTGCGCGAACCTGCACTCGCAGCTAACTTCCGAGCCACCATTAAGTTTGAATCGTACTATACCACCCATTGATAAAGCCATCAACTAAAAAAACGATATATGTACGAAATGACTATTTCCAATTAAGTAGTGACACTAATAACCATAGACACAGGCACTGGTCCTAGCAGGTCCCCTAGGGCAGTGACTGCCAGGGTTGCAGAATTTATTCGAAAGAGTCACCGCGGCCCGTACGGTCGTATGAACGAATCGCGTTTTGGCAGGTCATAAAAAGTATGTCAATTGATTGGTGGTATCTACTAAATAATAACAGCCTATTTTTATCCCACTTCAGAGCAAAGATCTCTTCTCATACACAGTAGGCACTGGCATTGCTCACGCTTGCTCAAGGCGGATTTGCGATTTCAAATTTATATTAATTACAAAACCAGGTTTCCTCACGATGTTTTCCTTCACCGATATCAGAGTTGTCCAAGAAAAACTTAAAAAGTACATCAATAATTAAAAAACTTACATAGCAACCCAATTTAAAAACCAAATTCACAATTGCTAACCCAAAAAAGAAACAACATTCCGTCAACCTTCATAAAAACACGCAAACAGTAAAAAGAAACACGTATTCACCCAAATATTGACAAAGTCCGCTGGCAAGAACGGGTTACACACCCAATATTCACTTCCCGACATCTTGTTTGGGGATCCATCATTTTTATTACCCCTTAACTTCGAAGGGTGAAGGGTCCCGGCCATCAAACTCCAAGTTTGTAGTAAAAGTAAATTGAAAATGGGTTCCGTCCATGTTGTATTCTTTATACAATGTGTTTCTATTTGGTGAGGGAAATATACTATTTGATACGATGTTCGAATCATCTATTTCAATTGAACCATTTTCAGGCACTTTTGAATTGTCAAGAAGTCAGGCAGAAAATTGAAGCTAGTTGATCCATTTGGAACGAGCTACTAGTCCTATTTATTATGAATAACGAGTAAAAATGTCTATGATCACTCTTTTTAATTCAATAAAATATAAATATTATTATACACACTACTATTTACTACACTACAATTTTTTTTCTCATATCACGTTGGTGGTGTGACACCCCCGCCCTGTGCCTCGGAAAGCATGTAAAGATCTCTCCCCGGTTGTGTCGGATTGCTGTCCTATCGGACTATCATTAGGAAAGAAAGGAGTGCACCTGTGTTTGTGCATCTACCTGTGCACTATAATATCTCTGTTGTCTGCATCAAGATTGGCCGCCGTGGCCGGAATTGGTCTGGAGAAAATTCAATACATATTTCATACATTTTCTATAACACCATGACCTAATAAAAAAAGGAAAAAAAAATAGTCTGATTTTTTATTCTTTTGCAAGCCTGGTTCAATTTTCATAAAAACGGTATAGTCTTAACTTGAACTAAAACACTATTTCAAAGATTTCAATTTGAGGCACCTTATACCCAAAAATAGGGCCCCAAAAGAGTAGCTACGAGGTAATACTGGTCACTATCTGGTACTTCACACGCACGGAGGTCGTTCTCGTAAAACCGTACGAGTAGACCTAGGTACCACTTAACGCAAACTTAGAGGTTTGCGTTCAGGGTTGACACGTGCGAGTTTCATTTGGCAGTCAATTATTTGACACATTTTTTTAAATTAAATAAACATACATAGGTACATAAACTCACGCATTTTTCCCATGGGTGTAGGCAGAAACCACAGAACGCCATCTGCTACAATCCTTACATGCTTCTTTCGCCTCGCGCACGTTTATACATCTGGTTATTCAAGTCAGCCGGTTACGAGTACTGCGCACCCGACATTTCTGAAGAACCTCACCAATAAAACATGTTGTTAAATAGTGTACTTATCTAGATTCAATATGTTTTATTGTATTATTTGAAATTAATCATTTGTATTTAACTTTTACATCGCTGTAGGTATTTTTATTGTTTAAAGTTCAATCTGCAGCATAAATGCGTAAATAACTTATTTCTGTCATATAAGCTACCTTTTTTTGCTATAATACATAACACATAACAAACCTTCGCGCTTGTATGCCCCGAAGGGTGAGGCAGAGCTGTACCAACGTACACCCACAGGCCACTAGTATCCGGTCCGCTAGGTCCCGTGTAATAGGGGGAGAGCCTATTGCCACTAACCGGGCACGAATCCTAACTCCAAGCTGCAACTGAGAATTTCATAGAAAAACTCAATAACACTGCTCCACTTGGGAATCAAACCCAAGACCTCTAGCGTAGCAGTAGCGCTTAAGACCACTAGGCTAACGAGGCAGTTAAAAATAATATTGACATAAAAAAAATATTCTTGCCAATCTGAACACGAGGCAACCCTACCAAGGGGCTAACACATACAACCCATACAGTTTGATGATAACGATTTCAATTTCTAGCGTTATTTCACGAAATACTACATAGGATAGGTATTTAAATGTTTATCACGTTTCTAAGAGATTTCAGCCATTTGGGAATGATTCTGTGTACCAGATTTTAATACGTTCATACATTATGTTTCAGGAGTCTGGTAGATACTTATGTTAAGACTGTTTTTGAGGTACTGCCTCGTTAGGCCAGTGATCCTAATCGCGACTGTTTCGCTAGAGGTCTTGGGTTCGATTCCAAGGTCAAGCAAAACGTGTTATTGGGTTTTTCTATGAAATTCTCAGTAGCAGCTCGAAGTTAGGAGTTGTGCCCGGTTAATGGCAATAGGCTCGCCCCCTATAACATGGGAGCTAAACATACCGGCCTGTGGGTGTACATTGGTACATCTCTGCCTAACCCTTCGGGGAATACAAGCGTGATGGTATGTGTGTTTTCGAGTCAAGATTCGGCCAGAACTGCAGTGTGATTCTCTAAGCCTCACTTCGTAATTCGAAAGCTGAATCCGCAGTGAGATTACAAAATGGTATTCTGTTAAACAAGATCACGCCCGGTGACGTCACCACGGCGAACGAATACTAAACCAATGACAAGTTGGTTCGTTATCGAAGTGAGCGCGATCACTTTAGTGAGACTCGTTTTCGAGTTTGCATTTTAGAGAATTGCACTACTGGTTTCGTATATTTTTTCTGCTAGGGACCGTAGGAGGTCGAGCAAAGTTTTTTACTTTAATTTATTTTTTACTAGCTTTTGCCCGCGACTTCGTCCGCGTTGATTAATAGTTCCCGTTCCCGGGGGATTTCCGGGATGAAAACTATCCTATGTCCTTTCTCTGGTCCCAGACTATATCTGTACCAAATTTCATTGAAATCGGTTCAGTTGTTTAGGCGTGAAGAAGAGACAGACAGACAGACAGAGTTACTTTCGCATTTATAATATTAGTAAGGATTGGCCAGAGAAAGTAATAAATAATATGAGAGAGAGCTATCGCTCGGTCTCCGAATATTTTTAATGGAAAATCCCATAAACAGTTTTTGCACGACCTGAGAACCGAAGCCGAACCGACTTGCTCAGCAGTCACACTTGCGATCAAGAGATCAACAGAACAGTCAACTATATCCATCACAGTTGGTTTCAGCCTAAAACATTTCCAAAATTCCAAATTAAAACACTAAAATCCTAAAATACTAACTCTTGAAAAGAATTCGTGTAATCTAAAAAGTATTTCGATAAAATACGACTCTCTTTTACAAAAGTATTTCAATTAATTTGATTTCAATTGAGTGTCTACATTCTAACATTTCCAAATGTAACTCCAAAATGGGCTTTCAAGATTTTTTCGCCAATAATTGAGTTATTATTTTTTTCTCGCAAAATTAATTGCCTCGCTATTTGAAGAGGCTCTGATTGCTTGAGTGCCGGTGTAGTAAAAGCTATAAGGGACATTGCTCATTTGTTTCTGGAAAAAATACTTTGCATCCATGCTTCACTTTTGCAGTAGGTACTGTAGCGCGATTCTCTAAAATGCAAATTCGAAAACGAGTCTCACTCAAGTGACCACTCTCACTTCGGTAACGAACCCACTTGACCTTGGTTTAGTGTTCGCTCGCCGTGGTGACGTCACCGGCGTGATCCACCATTTTGTAATCTCACTGCAGATTCAGCTTTCGAATTACGAAGTGAGGCTTAGAGAATCACACTGCTATAGAGGCTTCGAGACGGAGAGCCTCTCGTCCCGACCACCGAACACAGTGACCGCGAGCCTGTAGACGGTGAGCAATGGGTAGCTCACCGTCCGTACGTTATTAACGACAGGCCGCGTCGATGACGGCACGTTCGAGTTCCACGCACGCCTCAAAGAGATGGCAGCAAATCAGAAGGGCCAGTCAGGGCCGATGCCTGCCGGGGCTGCAAGTTGTTCGAAAGAGAAACCGCGCCCCCGGAACGCAAAGGGTACAAGAAGGAACATGGATGGGTTTTAATCAGTAAAAGTCTGATACTAGAGGCGGGAGAAGTCATTTGATGATTTCCCTACGATGGCAACACTTTTGCAAAGCCCCTGTATTGCAGTTGTCTATAGCTGTACGCCACTTAACGATATCTAGAAAATGTCTCTAAAGATTTCGCGTAAATATTGAAGATTTATTACAAAATTAAACCGTCTTTATGTAACCATACAAATAAAGTCGTAATGTCATAAACCATGCTGAATTATTTTTTCTCTAGTAAAAGATTAAATTATTACTCTATTAGGATTCCAATTTTCATTAGAAAATAAATCTTAGTGACATTATTATTAGCAGCAACTTGATAAACTGTCCCGAGGGCAAATATCAAAAAGGCAATGAAATAAAATTCTTATAGCAAATAAGGCTATTTGTTCTCGAGCACCGCTGTAAGTAATTGTACTTTGATTTACACCTTTATTTGAATTGGAGAAGAAAGAAATTGCTTATATTATTTATCCTATCTACAAAATTTCAAAGAGTTATTAGGTACTTGTTGACCACAGTATATTAGGTACTAGACAGCTTTAATACCGAGCATGATGTTGATAAAATCCTTTCAATCTCGAAAACCAATCGTGACGCGCTGCATTTAAAATTCCCTTTCCAGTGTACAAAAAAAAATGCAATATGCGCGATCAACCCACCTACTCACACATAGTTGCATTTTTAATAAAGATCGTATTTACAGTGCCGCTCGAAATATGCTTAAATAGCCAGGGTCGGATTTAAACACAAGCTTTTTGAGCTCAGCCCAGGGGCCCATGAATATATGTAAAAGGCCCCTAGCTTCTATTAACAAAACACTGCATTTAAAAGTATGATTTTAAGTGTATTTTATTACTGTACTCTCAGCTCCATTACTGCAATTTAGCTTCGACGATAACTCGTTTCACAATGGAGCATTATTGTCGCGGCCTAGGACCGGATTGTGGTGCTTTTTCAGGGAAGGTCTATGTCCAGCAGTAGATGTCGTTCACCTGATATGAAAATGATTGTCTTAAATTGCTTCCTTGATTAATTATACAAACATCATTTTAGCAAACCGTTTTTTGACAAAATGGCAAATAGTTTGTGATCATCGAAGATCTATTCCGCCCTGTTTTAAACGACGAGTAGGGGAGTATTTTATAGCAATAAAACAACACCACGTACTCAGAACGAAGACATTTATTAAAATAATATCGTTGCCCCTTATACTTTGCCAGGTAACGTAACCATAGCGCGAATTTAAATCGGGCAACGCCATCTATCGAGTCATGAGGTAAACTTTTATCACAAAACTATTTTAGTGTTTATTTTAACGGTACGTATCATGACGTTAACATTCCGCCCACCAAGGACCTAGTCCTTTCAAGCCGCCCACCATGGCAGAAACATGAATAAATCATAATTATGAGTGACTTCAGTGATTTAACCAACTCCTTGGCGTACGAAATTATAATTTTTCAAGTTGTCTTAGGTCAACAAGATAATTTGAAAAGCAAAAGGATTAATCAACAATATAATCTATTCTTACATGACATTAAGATTAAGTATGTGTGGACTGTATATAAAATAATTAATAAAAAATAAAAAAAAATACATAAGAGGCTTATTCATCATTCACAGGTAGAATGCACAGCTTCGAAGTTGGACGTTTGACTCGGGAGTCCTTACACTTAAGGGTTACTACGCGCACTAAATTGTCCTTGCCAGGGTGTACTTCAACTACCTTCCCGTATAACCACTTGGCAGGCGGTAAATTGTCTTCCTTTACGAGGACAACATCCCCAACCTTCAGATCGCGCGTACGTTTAGCCCACTTGTGTCGTTGAAAAAACATGGTTAAATACTCCTGAGACCAACGTTTCCAGAAGGATTGAATCATTCTCTGTGTCAGTTGCCAACGTCTCAAGCTACTGACTGTAATATGCTCATAATTATAATCGGGTGCTGTCACCAATGGCTGACCGACCAAGAAATGTCCTGGTGTCAAAGGGTTAGGGTCTGACGAATTCTCACTAGACTGTGATATGGGTCTGGAATTCAGACACGCCTCGATTTGGCACAAGACGGTACTAAGCTCTTCAAATGTTAGCGTTGATTCTCCAATAACCCGTTTGAGGTGATGTTTGGTGCTTTTGATCCCAGCCTCCCATAAACCTCCAAAGTTAGGAGAATGGGGTGGGATAAAATGCCATTCAGTTCCATTATTGGCCAATATAGAGGCGACTTCTTGAGGAAGAGAAGCACATTCATTTCGAAACATTGCCTTAAGCTCTTTTGACGCCCCTACAAAATTGGTGCCGTTATCGCTGTAAAGATGGCTACAGTGACCTCGTCTAGCCACAAAGCGTTTAAAAGATGCCAGGAAGCCTTGGGATGTCAGGTCGGAGACCGCTTCTATGTGCACAGCCCGGGTTGCCATGCACACGAACAAACATACGTATCCTTTATAGGCCTTATGCCCACGACCTTTTGCAGTTCTCATTAGAATCGGCCCCGCATAGTCTACTCCTGAATAGAGAAAGGGTTTGCTTGGAGTGACACGACACGCTGGTAGCTGACCCATCAGCTGATTTTTTGACATGCCTGCATACCGAACGCACGGTACGCAGCTGTGAATGTGAGCCTTGATTAAGTTTTTGGCTCGAATAACCCAATACTTTGAACGAAGAAAATTGAGAGTCAATTAGGGGCCACCATGCATTACGCGCTCATGAGCATCCGATATGAGTAATTTTGTCAAATGAGACTGATGAGGAACTATGATGAGATGTTTCCTGTCCTCACTCAATTGTGAATTTTGGATCCTACCTCCAACTCTCATTAGATCCTTATCATCCAAGTAAGGATTCAAAGAAATCAAACCGCTGCTTTTGCTGACGTCTTTTTTTGATTGAATAGCCTTTATCTCTGATTCAAACCAAACCCTTTGGCATTGCTTAAGACAGCAATGTATGGTGTCTGCAATCTCAGCGGCTGTAAGGTAAGGTGGGAACTTAGCTTGTGTTTCTCTGGCTATCTTAGTTTTCAGGAATCGTCTACAATAGGTCAGAGTCCTGATTAACCGACGGAAAGATGAAAATCTAGACCACATTAGTTCAATCGGGTGATCGTCTATCTGTGCTGCATGAACTTTGACAGCCTTTAATTCCAGTTTGGTCATTATTGCCTTGGGTCTAGAGTATTCGATAGTATCAGCAAGCAACCATGATGGTCCATGCTTCCAAAGCAAATCGTCTAACAGGGATGTTGATGTTGTACCTCTCGAAGCAATGTCGGCTGGATTATTTTTTGTATCTACATAATGACACTGAGTAGAATCTAGAACATTAAGAATTTCAGACGTCCGGTTTGCGACGAAAGTTTTCCATCGACTGGGGTGATCGCTCAACCAAGCCAGCACGACTGTTGAGTCGGTCTAGTAAGTTAGATTTTTGAACATTCAAGACACGCGCTACTTCTAACAGTAGTTTGGTAACTAAAACTGCGCCGCATAGCTCCAGTCGTGGTATCGAAATCTGTTTAATGGGAGCTACCTTCGTTTTTGCAGTTACCAGACTACAGTGGATTCGGCCTTCGGCATCGATAACTCTGATGTATACAACTGCGGCGTATGCTACAGTTGACGCATCAGAGAAACCATGAAGTTCAACCTTTTGATCATCAGCTTTCCTTTTTAGCCACCTCGGAATTCTGAAGTTGTTAAGTGATGGCAGCCCACTACGATAAGACTGCCACTCAGTCTGAAGATCCTCAGACAGCTCTTCATCCCAGTCCAAACCAGCAATCCATAGTTTTTGGATGAAGGTCTTAGCGGTAATTATACATGGTGCAATCCAACCTAGCGGATCATATAAACGCGATATCTCTGATATAACTATTCTTTTTGTTTTAGGTGCAGACGACGGCGACGTTGGTGAAAATGGTAAGTTCACGGTGTAATGGAATTCATCGGAATGGCGATTCCAGGTAAGTCCTAGAAGTCTAGTAGTTTCATCCTCTTTTATTTCCAGATCTCTTCCAGCATCTAGCCTTATTTGTTTTAGCAACTCTTCTCTGTTACTTGTCCATTTTTGTAAAGTAAATCCTGTTTTATTTAATAATTCATTAAACTCGTGATAGATTCTTACAGCTTCTTCCTCAGTTTGACAACCTGTCATTAGATCGTCCATGTAGAAGTCTGTCCTAACTCTACTAGCAGCATCTGGATACGATTGACCTTCATCGCTAGCTGTTTGCTGCAATGCTTTGACTGCCAGGTAAGGTGCACTAGATGTTCCGAATGTAACTCTCAAAAGCCTATATTCCTTTACAGAGGAATTGACATCATCTCGCCATAAAATCCTTTGAAAGTCCACGTGATCATCCGCAACCTTTACCTGGCGATACATTTTTACGATATCAGCTGCCAAGCACACTGGATGTTGTCTCCACCGCATAACTGTGTGACGTAAGTCAGCCTGTAAAAGTGGTCCTACCATCAAAGTGTCATTTAGGGAAACACCATCAAGCCCCTTGGATGACGCATCAAATACAACTCTCACTTTCGTGGTCGACTTGTCTTCACGGATTACAGCATGATGCGGTAAGTAAACAGCGCTTATTTTGTTTTTGTCTTTTTCATCTGAAATCTCTTCCATATGACCTAGTGATAAGTATTCCTGTATTACCGACGTATATTGACCTTTAAGCTCGCTATTTTTAGCTAACTTCCTTTCTAGACTATGCAATCTTTTTAACGCAATTTCCTTTGTATTACAGGGAGTTTTACTGGATCGAAACGGCAATTTAACTATGTAGCGACCATCTGCATCTCTGCATGTGGTGGCCGCAAAGTAATCTTCGCATGCCTGCTCTTCAGGACTAAGAATTGCCTTTTCAGAGCCTGTTGGCTCTGCCTCGAGTTCCCAAAACCTTTTCAGGATTTCATTTTCTTCGACCGTGGCATGCATGCTTAGAATTACATTGTGACATGACATCGTCCTATCTTCCTCACTGACTTCTCCTGATATTATCCAGCCGAGGTAAGTATCTTGAGCCATGGTTTTACCCTTAGGGTCCTTGATTAAGCCTTCTTTTAAGACCTTGGTATAGGCTCCCGACCCTAACAAAATATCAATTTTGTTAGGCTTATTGAAATTTGGATCGGCCAAAGTAATATTACTAAGCTCTGGCCAATCCACCAATGTGAATTTCCTTTCAGGCAAGATTGAAGTCACCTTACTCAGCACATAAGCTTTTATTTGAAAATTGAAGTCAGGATACAGTAACGACTGAATGTTTACTTTGACCATGAATTTGGACGTTAGACTGTCCTGACCCCCCACACCTGAGATAGACGTTCTAATAGCTATCTTTTTTAAGTTTAATAGCTGAACTGCCGCTTCCGTTATAAAGGAAGCTTGCGAGCCCTGGTCTAACAGGGCTCTCAAAACTTGTGGATACCCATTTCTCGATTTAGCCTTAATAACTGCTGTAGCCAGTAAGACTTGACTTTGAATGTTTTGTGCGAAATGGGTTGAAATATGAGGTTCAGCCGTGGTCTCGTTCTGTGGTGTTTCCTTTTGTATAGGAGACGCGGAAGTACTCGTTTCGCGTTCTGAATCCGGTTTTAGATGCAAGAGAGTATGGTGCTTTTTGCTACAAATTCTACATTTAGTGTTAATTCGACAATTGATATTCAGATGACTTGAGCGAAGGCAATTGAAACACAAACTTTTTGATTTTACTATTTCACGGCGCTGTTCGACGGTCTCCTGAGCAAACTTCTTACAATGACACAAGAGATGGTCTTCGGAACAATGTGGGCAAGTTACTTTTGAAGCTACGTGAAATGCTTTAGTACTATTTTTAGACTTACTACTTTGAGGTTCTACAAACTCTAAAGCCCGAAAACGTTTTTCCAAGAAGTCCCGAAAATCATCGAAAGTGGGAAGGTCCTCGCAAGCTTGACTTACCTGCAACTCCCACTGCTTCCGAGTCTCAACGTCCAACTTGGAGCTAATGAGGTAAATAACAATTATGTCCCAAGCTTTAACTTGCACACCTAGGTTTGACAATTCATGCAAGCAGTCATTAGTAGTGTCTAGCAACTCCTTGAGAGCGGTCGATGACTCAGTCGTCATTTGCTTTTGGTTTAATAAGCGCTTCAGAATACAGTTACTTAAAAATCTTTTGTTATCGTATCGACTGGTTAACAAAGTCCAACATTTCTTATAATTTGAATGCGTGATTGGTATGTGTTTAATTAGTTGTGATGCTTCACCTGACAACTGAGATCTTAAATAATGTAAGCGTTGCACGTCATCAAGCGATTGGTTTTTATCAATTAATGACAAAAACAAATCCCTAAACGTTGACCATTCTTGATATGTACCACTAAAAACTGGAATCGTAATTTTAGGTAACTTAGCAATTGACATTATTTTCGGTTGGCCACAGTCAGTTGGAACATCACTCTTCTCATTGTCTTTCACAGAAGACTGCAATTTTGGTAACGCATTTTTTAATTCTACTTTGTAATTTATAAACATATCTGTAACTACTTCAAACACATCGTCTTTGATATAACTAGTTGCACTCAGTTCCTTTGCTGTATAATTGACCAAAAGCTCCTCGTGTTTCCTTGTGAAATCTTCAAACTGTTTGTCTAATATTTCTAAACGTGAGTCCACATATGCCTGATTTAATCTGTCTTTTGGGGTCTTTTTAAAGTTAATAAGCCCCTTCTGAATACGACTTTTGATGTCTTCCAACAGCCTTAACTGAGCCTCCATGATTGCAAATGTCTTGGGTAAAATACGCAAATGCGATGAACTTTATTTGCTAAGTGTAAAAATGTTAGCAATTCACTAAGTCGTTGAAAGTCGTATTTTTTCTAAGTGTTTTAACGTCACTTTTACTCAGGGAAAAATCGGGCATAGATTCGGGGTATCTTCACTTTTTGACGAATTATTCTAAGTCCCAAGTTCCTTGATTGAAATTTTTCTAAGTCTCAAATTTCTTGAATTTTTCTAAGTCCATGAATTTACTTTAAATTTTTACAAGTCTCTGACACTTGGAACTTTGAACTAATGATGAATTAATTGAAAGTACTCACAGTTTTTTGGTTGCACTGATCACTTATTAACACACTGGCACTTAGCTCCGTACGTCGACCTCGCTCCGCTCCGTTGACCCCGCTCCGCTCAGCTCAGCTCCGCTTTGTTCACCACGCTCTGCTTGGCTTCTTGGTCCATAGAAGATCCCGCTGCGCTCAAGATGAAATTTCCACCACAACAACACTTTACTTGCACCATTAATTCTCAACTCCGACACTAGAGGGCGTTTTAGCTTTTTCAAAAACCGTTCCGGATCGTAGGACCTTATGATCATCGAAGATCTATTCCGCCCTGTTTTAAACGACGAGTAGGGGAGTATTTTATAGCAATAAAACAACACCACGTACTCAGAACGAAGACATTTATTAAAATAATATCGTTGCCCCTTATACTTTGCCAGGTAACGTAACCATAGCGCGAATTTAAATCGGGCAACGCCATCTATCGAGTCATGAGGTAAACTTTTATCACAAAACTATTTTAGTGTTTATTTTAACGGTACGTATCATGACGTTAACAGTTTGATTAATTAGATAGGCCCCCGAGTAGCTAGGGGCCCCCAAAATTCTCAGTCCGGCCCTGTATAATAGCTAAATATAGAACATAGATAGTGATGTTGTCCCTCGCCCAAAATACAAGTAGGTATGAGTTTTTTTGGGGTTCAATATCACTTGCATGTACTGATAAGAATTTTATTACCGACGAGGTTCGGTAAGCCGACAGAATGGGGAAGAGGTTTAGGGACCCGTAGTGAGGGCATTGAATCGTGAGCTTTTTGTTCGATATTTTGTTCCGCGTCCCTCTAAAATTCACGCAATTGATGTTTTTTTTTTCCAAATGATATATTTTTTATGAGCTCTCAGAACACGTTTCTTTTAGTGATTTAACACTTAACTCAATTGAGCCGTTATTTATTGATTACGAAACAAGTAAAAAACTTTTTTTACAGTAAATTAAAAATTAATCGAATTTCTAGGCCAGAATGAAGTGGTTTTTTTTAGAAAACTTGTGTCTTAAATAGTTATGAAAAGAATTGATGTATTTGAGAATATTTTTTAACAACTTTGTTTTTTTTATTTATTCTGGTGTGAAGTAATTTTTTTTATATAATATTATTGGATGTGAAACATGCTGGCGCCCCGCCCCACCTAAAGTTAAGTGGTCACCGCTGTCTATACACATCTGCAATACCAGACTCCTTACTCCTCCAAAGGTGTTACCATCCCAGAGACAAGGTTGAAATGTCTCATGTGCCTGAAATTACATCTGTACCCATACCCTTCAAACCGGAGCACAGCAACGCTGCTTTGCGGCAGAAATAGGTATGGTGGTAGTACTTCCCCGGACGAGCTCCTTCACAAAGAGCTCTACTACTGCTAATTTACATGAAATCACATATTCTCTGAGCCTTCTGTCAACCATTTAACCAACATTGCAAGTAATAGCTCGTTCTAATCGTGATCATCGCAATATTTCTTCTTGACTGTGACTTTTACGAGTATATTAATAAGAGATAAACGCTCTTAATTACTTTGACTAAGTAATTTAATGGACTATCTACATTATTATTAAAAGCATTATGGTTTTCAAGCTTAATGATTAAATGCAATTATGTAATTTGGTCCTGTATTACGCCATATTGCGCTGTATTGTTGGGTTGGATTCCCAGGTCGGGCAAAAAATGGTATTGGGTTTTTCCATTAGGAATTTCTCAGTAGCAGCCCGGAGTTTGGAAGTTGGTGGTGTGATACCCCCGTGCCTCGGAAAGCACGTAAAGTCGTTAGTCCCGGCTGTTATTCGTAGATCTTTGACAGTCGTGACGGATAGTCAGAAGCCAAGAAGTCTGACAACCAGTCTAGAGTCCAGTCAAGAGGTATCGTGTTGCCCAGTTACTGGGTTGTGGATTTCAGATAGGCAGTCGCTCCATGTAAAACACTGGTATTAAGCTGCATCTGGTTAGACTGGAAGCCGACCCCAACATAGTTGGGAAAAAGGCTAAGCAGATGATGTAATTTGGTACTGTATTAAGCCAGTTTTTAGCAAAATTTAATCAAACGATTACATAAATTGGATAGTATCATTTACCAATAAATCAAAGACACAACTTACCTAAAAATCTCTTTATTTTAGTCCTGAAAACCTGTTTATAAATTTTGAAAAAAAAACGTGAAATTATTGTTTTTTTTTTGCTCTAAGATTCTAAGAAAAAGCAATTAAATGACGTCACAGTTTGCTATTGCCATATAAAATTTAGGCGGCAATCGCGTTTTAACAGCGTTTAAAAAGTAGGTTAGTGTCTAGTACCCCATTAAACAGAGTGAAAGGAGACTGGCGGTTTTAGGCCTGAACTCCTACAGAAATGAAACTTATACGAAAAAAAAAGTAGATTTTTACGTTTAACTATTTTCTTCAATACTATTTTCAGATAAGTTCTCTAAGAGGAGAAAAATAAGTTGTAATATAGCGAGTACAATTTGAAAAATCGATTGTTGCGATTTTTCAAATTATGATTGCGATTGAAAATGAGATTGGTTCCTTTATCACAATAATTATATCCCAAAGTAGGTCTTGGCCTGGGTATATATAGGTATTCTTTTAGGGATTTATAATATAATTCACAGGTTTTGTAATTAATTATTCACTTAATATCGATTCACTTAATCGATTATTTACATTGCCATACTAAAAAATAGAAAATAGTTTTTAGGTTGGCAACAAACTGTCACTTGTCACCTGTAGATTAGGGATGCCCAAAAAAAGTCTGTTGTATCGACATATCGCATCGTAACCGTATCACCGAGTATATCGATTGGGTAGGTTATTTAGTAGGTAAAATATTATTAAAACATTAAATATATCGTAAAAATTAAAGAAATACATACCATTCTTTAATTTTTACAATAAATATTGTATGTTATAAAAAAAAAGGAATTTATATGTATGGAAGGTTGGTTTATTCATTATAAAAAATACAGTTGCCACTTATCAGCACTCAAACTGCGTAAAACTAATAATTTGGATAACCGCTGTGGATTTATCCTGTTACGACTTTCTGATAGTGTGGATCCAGCTAAAGAAAAGAGACGTTCGGAAGGCACCGAAGTTGCTACCACAGACAAATAACGTAGTGCGGCGGTAGTACTCATACAAACACACAAAGTTATGTAAATCTACCTACAATTAACAAGTCTAAACAAAAGCCAGTTGATTTGGTCAATATCTTATTACCAGAGGTCGGAATTAGTTAAAGTAAATAATGTGTTTGTATCGAAATGTTGATAATAATATTGGATCTTCACGGTACATTTTAAACAAAGTTGTACTTTGATTTGAATATTCGATACGTTAATGCGATATTTTATTGGAATACGATATATCGAGGCGCATCGTATGGCCGAAATATCGTATTAAATATCGATATATCGTATAGCGCTGTATCGATATTTCGATATATCGCATCGTATTCGGCATCCCTACTGTAGATCAATATTTTATGTCAATATCTGACGTTCGTTGTTGTTGTAATTTTGCGCCGGTGTTTTGTCGTTTTCTCTCTGTGTTATTGATTATTATATTTGACCTTGGCTTTGTATTTTGGACTGTATATCTTGCATAAACGTTGACCTGGCGAATTACCATTTGATATTCTTAGCGATTTTGGATTGTGACGATAATGGAAAGATTACCTACGTTGTGCTAATTGCACCATAGCTACTCAAAGATTGAGGAGACATGTATTGACGGGATCGGGTGATCAAGAAATACTGTCTATAGGTAATAAGGCAGTGGCGAACCTATACAATAATAAAATACAGTATAATACTTATTATTCATGTTTTATTAGTGAATTAACATTAAACTCTGCAATATTGATTTTCGTCCTTAACATAACCTTATGTCAATGTCAAAAGTTAAAGTCTTATATCTACTTTCAGAGAACTTTTTAGAAAAAGTGGCAACCATACATGGTTTTCTAATTAATAATGCTATCAGGAAGCATTGAACTTATCCGTGTAGGTGACCAGGCCGAACGCTCCTAAGAAACCCGCCAGTCTCCTTTAAAACTACGCAAATATACATAACTGGCTGTTTTGAATACTGTTAAAGAAACTTAGACTATGATTAGGTACATATAAGTCTAAAATTGCCTTGTCAGAACATAAATAATATGTCTACGGAACAAAACTGTCAAAGTAAAGCCACCATGACCTGTCATGTCAATGAGTGAGCGACGAAATGAGGTGGTTAATAAGTTGCGAACTGCTACCAAAGCGGTAAACCTATGTACACACTTTGTAATATAAAGCTAGGTACACACCTCCAGTATAAGCTGAACTCGTACTGTAAAAAAGAAAGAAAAAAAGATAGGTCTAAAAAATTGCCTAAACCCGCTTTTCTTACACGAAGGGTCTAATAAAAGGCAAGTAATAATGTGGCTGTCTCAATTCAAGTGTCCCTTGACTTTTTAATCTATATGTACTTTCTAAGTTTACCTTGGACATCACTGACATCGGTGAGAAAACCTGGATTTCTAATAATATATGGCTGTTTGTGTATGTGAGTTTGTAATTGTAAAAACACCCAAGACACAGGAGAAATTCCTAACAAACAAAGACGTATGTACAAATTTTTCCACGACCTCATTCCACTGGCCCTCTTCCACCATCGGGCATCTAGATGCACCTTCAGTTTATATATAGTTATAATAGTTTATATAATTATATTTTTCTTACTCCTCCGCTAATCTTTTCTGATTAATTTTGTTGCGGGATCCAAGACAGTTGAATCGTTTCTCTGGGACTCGTCGAGCTTCATTGTCTCGGCGCTTTTCTTGTGGTCGCCACTGTTGATTCTGGCTTACAGGAGTTGCAGTGGCTTGGGAACATTGTGGCGGGCTTGTCCCAAATAAAAAATAAAAATGCATCTTTAGTTACCACCCCACCTTGTTGCCATTCCATTTGCATTAAACGTTTCTAGTCATCTTCTATTATGCGCATTGCAAAAGAGTGGACCTCTACCTGCGTTTGTATTTCCGAAAGCATTCAACCCTAATCTCTTCAAAGTTAGAGTGAACATGCTTCTTCTGTGTAAGCTCACTCCATCGTAGACTTTGTGTATGTCACTTCTGACCAAGAATAAAAATAATATATATACCATCACGCCTGTATTCCCCGAAGGGCTAGGCAGAGGTGTACTATGCACACCGACAGTTCGCCGGTATATTTAGGTCCCATGTAATAGAGGGCGAGCCTATTGTCATTAACCGGGCTCAAATCCAAACTCCGAGCTGCTACTGAAAATTTCATGGAAAAACCCAATAATCACTCTCTCACATTCTGACCAAGAGTCAAGAGCTAATCCATCTAAACAAAAAAACAGAATAGGGAAACCTTATAGGGCATCAAAAAGGTCGTCTACATCGCTGTCAATGTGGCAAAGTGCCTATAAGGCTCTAGTCACGTGAAGAGTCAGGCAAGAAACAAATCCCTTGTATCAACAGTAATGGTGGGTCCACACGATACAGACTTAACACAGACTTCTATTGAATTTTGTCTGTACAACAAATCAGTACAGACAAATGTCGGTGTACCAGAAAACTCGGAAGTCTGCGTACATGTCTGTACGATTGTCGGAGCAAAACTCATGATTATTGAATTTACGAAAATCGAAGTCTGAACTGATGAAAAGTGTTCATAGACATTTGGTAAAGACCTCTGAGTAAAAAAATTTACTCAGAGTTTATAATCTGTGCAGATATCTGTACATACAAAAGTCTGTATCGTGTGGACCCACCATAACGTTTAGGTTTTTTTGTACCACAAGGGCTCAACTAATACTGGAAATGTTTAGCTTGATGTCATCGGGGCAAACTAACGTAGTTTACGAGGACGCATAACGCACTCAATGAAGATTGCTCACCATTTTATGTAGGAGCTTTTATTTAAGAAAAAAATCGAGGAGATTTTTTTCTGTGAAAGTTATTAGCTTCACTACACTTTGGTCTTTTTATGAAGATTGATGCGGTATTGGCTTAGGGGTCTAGTGGATGTAAGTGTGACAACTGAGGAGTGGGTTTTTAGGGTTGTTTCTTAGGTGGAGTAGTAGTAGTAAGGGTTTAATCATGATATTTTGAAGTAGCAGAACGGAGTGGATTTGCCAAAAACAGCTTACATAACTTTATGACACTACAATTTTTCTATTTTCAATTGTTCTTTTAGAAAACGGTGCCCCCACTAAGAATTATACCTGTATCGTGGGTCCGTTTACAAACATATATAAACTCACATACACAAATAGCCAGACCTGGAACAACTATCTGTTATAATACAAATATTCGTTCCGTAAACTTCCTTACGGGAATCGAATCCTCTACACGCAGCATAGCTGTCAATCGCTCAGCTACTGCGCCAACCATGTCATCATAAAATGTTCAATTAAGAAGCAATGAAGCTCGACGAGTCCTAGGGTCCTACGCCCACCCCTTTGCTTTGCGCATTGTTGGATTTTCAACCCTCGGTTCGGCGCCGAGAGTTGAAAATCGAGCAACTAAAATTCCATAGGCCCTGTAGATACGAAATAAAACAAAGTAGCAAAAACTTAATCTAATATTTATTTACGCAGGTAAAGCAGGCCTTTTCAACTGTCTCTCAATCTGTCTGACACTTCTATTCCTAACATTAGGTATCGCAAACAAAGTGTACACCACTCCAAAAAGGTTTATACAAGCAAATATATAGAACGTAGTATAAACTCCGACGTAATCTTCAATGTATTGGAAGGTGTGTACGTGGAGGAGTTTTATAATTTGTGAGTAGGCGTAGATGGCTCCAATTAGAGTTGCTCTGATCTGAAATTAAATGAAAACCAAATATTAGGTTTTAAGAAAATAGTAGTACTAATGAAGAGTTGAAATTAGTCAGTCGAAAATGAATCTTTAATTTGATTGGACTCGCTTTATTTTAGTGTAACTTTAATCAAATACATCGAATGAAATGAATACATCGTTTTATTTTAATTAATGTATTTTCTCTGCCGCACTCTGCTCTCCTACTGCCTTGTTGGCCTAGTGGTCTTAAGCGGGACTGTTACGCTAGAGGTCTTGGGTTCGATTCCCAGGTCGAGCAAAAAGTGTTATAGAGTTTTTCTATGAAATTCTCAGTAGCAACTCGGAGTTAAGATTTGTGCCCGGTTAATGGCAATAAGCTCGCCCCTTATTACATGAGACCTAAATATACCGGCAAACTGTGGGTGTACATTGGTACACCTCTGCCTAAATACACCCGTTTTCAATATCCAAAAATAGCAAAATAATTAATTAATAATTGTATAACCCAAACATAGGATTGCCCTCTTCATCCTAATTTGCTGTTCCTGACAGCCTCTTAATTATTGTGTGGCTTTAGAAGTTTCTGAACTACATAGCAGTTCTAAAGAGATTATTACACTACAAGTAAGGCGCCTTTGTATATTATAACATAACACAATACCATCACGCCTGTATTCCCCGAAGGGTTAGGCAGAGGTGTACCAATGTACGGCCACAGTCAGCCGGTATGTTTTAGGTCCCATGAAATAGGGAGCGAGCTGTCGGATGGTCTTCCCAACGGACTATTGAGAGTAAGAGATAAGGGAATGCACTGTGGTTGCGCACAATTGTGCTCTATAATATCTTCTGCTTACTTGACTAGTAATGACTAGTCTTCATTAAGACTAGCCGTTGTGACCGAAATCAGTCTAGATAATACATTTTATACCCTATCTAATACCTCAAATACAATCTAAATATACATACTATCTGCAAAGAGACACAGCAATAGTATTCAATACATACTCTTATTTCCATTACACTTAGGTGCACGGGAGCGAAGCCACGGGCACAGCTAGTACAATAATAAAATGTGGTTGAAGTTGAAACTGAATAATATACGGAGCACTTTTATAGGCCACTACATACAATATGCGGTCAAAGTATTTCTAAAGCTTATTGCACACGAGGAAGTTAGACTGAACAAAAAAACTTGCGTCAGTTTGGCTTGACAGAAGAGTTAAGACAAAATGAAATTCATTAGTTCGTAACAGACTGAACGTTACCATAGAACTATTTAAAATTAGGTTATGTCATTGTTATTTAGGTATTTTGTAGATGAATAAACCAAAAGATTTATATCCAAACATACCAATGGAGTTTATCTGATAGGTATAATACAATAAGGTTGGATATTGCAAAATCAGCTACAGTCTCAACAGTACTGTCCCCTTATCCGGACTCCGTACTAATATTATAAATGCGAAAGTAACTCTGTCTGTCTGTCTCTTCTTCACGCCTAAACTACTGAACCGATTTCAATGAAATTTGGTACAGATATAGTCTGTCGGGTCCCAGACAGAAAGGACATAGAATAGTTTCCATCCCGGAAATCCCCCGGGAACGGGAACTATTAATCCACGCGGACGAAGTCGCGGGGAAAAGCTAGTAGATTAATATTTTTTTGTAACTGGCGTTCTTGTACGACCAGATGTATGAACGTGGACGAGGCGAAAGAAGTATGTAAGGATCGTAGTAGGTAGCGTTCTGTAGTTTCTGCCACCCCCATGGGAAAAAGGTGTGAGTTTATGTGTGTAGGTATGTAACTTTTCTAATGTTTAGAACATTAATTTATCTCTTTAACTGATCGTGTAAAGTAGCCCTTACCAAACAATATTCTAAGGCCCGATGCTTACGTACGATTTCGCCGTGACCCGGATCGGGGGAACATGTTTTATAGTTGTATCGTTTGGTCTACTACGATCATGTTAGTTATATTTTCTTCCAATATTCCTTTACATTGAATAACTTGTATTGCTTTCTGCCTTTCAAACATTCGATCTCGAATTCTATTGTGTATACTATGCCTAGGTACTATTGTGTATTAGATTGTATGTTTTGGGATATTAATGGCATAACTACGCCACAAATAATAGTTAGTCAAGATAAGTTTTTTCAGTCTATTTGAAATAATTCATCATCATCAGATCAGCTTAAGGACGTCGACTGCTGGACATAAGCCTCCCCCATAGATCTCCAAAAGAACCGGTTGGAAGCGGCCTGCATTAGGAAATGATTGATCTAACCCAACATTATAAAGACAAAAAAAAAGTTTGTAATAAACAAACTTAAAAATTACTAAACCGATTCTAAAAATTATTTTACCGATGGAAAGCTACGTTATCAGCGAGTAACATAAGCTATATTTCATTTTCAAATCAATTGTGAATCTGTACGAAAATTTACGCGCTAATAGGCGTGCGATTAAAGGGGCCTATGTCCAGTAGTGGACTGTTGCAAGCTGATGATCATGATGATGATGAAACAAACGAAGCCGCGGATAAAATTTATCACACTAATATTATAAAGGCGAAAGTTTGTGTGTGTGTTTGTTTGCCTCTTCTTTAAAACCGCTGAACGGATTTAGATGAAATTTGGCACTGAGATAGACTGTAGAGTGGAATAACACATAGGATACTTTGAATCCCGGGAAAAACTACGGTTCCCGTAGGATAACATAAATATTAACTTTCACGTGAACGAAGTCGCGGGCGGATGTTAGTGATTTTTATACCACTGTAGGTGGCAAACAAGCTAACGGCCCGCCTGATGTTAAGCGGTGACCGCTGCCTACGGACACTTGTAGCACCAGAGGCATCACTCGTGTGTTGCTGACCCCGTAAAAACCTCAAAACTCCTCTCTTGAAGAACCCCATGCTGTAGTCTCTTAGGAAAACCTTAGCCGGGAGCGCATTCCACAACTTAAGCGTACGAGGGAGGAAGTTCCTCTGAAACCGTACCGTGATTTATACTTGTACTAACTATATCCATTATCCTAGATGTATCTTACCTCAAAATTATAAATCTCCACCATGACTACAATAGGCAGGCCCCACGCCACACCGTAAGCGAAGACTAGGACACCAAGAGCGGTGACCGGCAGCCATCTTAGTGACGTCACTGTCAGATCAGCTTGTGTGTACACCGCTAGTACTCCTGTTGACACCGTCATTGTGACGTAACTCGCTGTTAGGAGATGCTGAAAGGAAAGAAGAATGGTTGATGAGAATCGAGTGATATGCAGAGGACTTTGATTTTTATGGGTTGGAAAACAGGGTTCAAATTAATGTCGAAGCACTTCAATGAAACCTATACACTCTTAAATAGTTACGGAGTCGGTTAGTGAGACAGAAAGTTAAAGTTGCTCGTTCCAAAAGGTTCTCTATGGCGAGCGAGCATAAGTTCCACGGACGCTTTTCAACCAAGATTTACAAATTATATTATTCTGGTTGTTTTTTTATGTGATAACAATATTAAGATAAAAACAATAATATATAAGCCATGGCAGTTAAGAGACGATCAGTCTCAACAAACAATGCCCGACCACGAAAATAACCATCCCAAAAAAGTATTACATAGTATGTTGCTAGCAAACTTAGAAGATTTTAAAACAAAGATGAAATCTCTGTAGACGTAATATAATCCCGTAGAATTCTAATTTCAAACTTATAAAAATAAAGATAAGATAAAATAAGATTCTTCCTTAAAAGGCTGCCCAAAGCTAGCTGTCTGTTGTGAATGTGAGTTTATAATAATATATTGGTAAACGCAACAAAGATACAGGAGAAATTGCTAGAGCAGGGCCACAACCTTTGAAAAAACAAAGCAAAAGCTACTTTTAAATAAAATTTCGTTAAAAATCAACAACATCAAATTACCTTCCGATCCACGACCGTCGAACAGACTAAACAGAAGGCGCTTCCAAGTAACAGTGTACTCAGGACCAGTGTGTTCTCAGGGTCCGCAGACACCTTGAGCTGCATCAGCGTCTTCCGCTGGTCCAGGAACAGGATGCTCCCACATAACGCTGTGAGTGTGTACAGGGTGATGCCGACCTTGGTCGCGTCTAGCCAGATTTTGTTTCGCCCTGAAAAAATAACCGTTTTTTTTTAGGTTATTATCCACAACACAATCAACATAACTTCAATCTACATGATGTCCAGGGGTATGCAAACTTTTTAAGTTCGCGGCGCATTTACAGGTTTAATATAATTATGTCAAAACATGGGCGAATCTTTAGTCTTCAGTCTTTGGGTAACTCGGACAAGCACAAGACGGTTACATATTTACAATGGCTATGGATGGTATGGCTTTACTTTAGTTACATAGCTTTACACAATATAAAAATATTTAAATACACGAGGGGGAAGTAGGTGCCCTTGTAGCGCCAGTCCTTATAGAGGGCGACATTTTATCCAAAACTAGCTGACCCGCCACGACTTCGTTCGCGTGGTATCCTACCCCTACCCTACCCCGTACCCTACCCCTACCCTCACCCTACCCTCACCCTACCCTACCCCTACCCTACCCCTACCGACATTTCCGACTATTTTTTTTTTTCATTGTTTTTAAGATGTATTCTGCTATTCGGGACGGAAACAAATCCATCAAATCAAAAACCATGGCAATCGGTCCAGCCGTTCTCGAGTTATAAGCGTTGTAACAAACACGACTTTCTTTTATATAATATATAGATTAGAAACAAAGAAAGAAAAGAGTTTTTTTATTTGAACGTATTTATCTCCAAAGCGACTTGTTCGACTTTCAAAATTATTTTGCTGGCAGGAGGCAACGTTATCTCTGAGTGATAAAAGATATTTATTTACCAAAAAAAAAAAAAAAAAAATGTTTAAAAAATTTAAACACATACGAAGTCACAGACAAAAGCTAGTATATCAATACTTACAGACAGTACAAACAGTTAGTTTTCCATTCGACTTCGCTTTATCGCTTTCATCTTTGAGATTGGATATTTCTTTTGAAATATAAGGATCATCTTCCGGCAACAGAGTAAGCTTTGATAGATTTCTTCGCGCATTCTGAAATGATATAAATTGAATTTAAGTGTTATGATTGTTTTTTAAATCTGCGCCATATACCTGAAACTTAGAGGATATAAAAAAGCCAGAAACGTGGCCACGTACTGGGGCCGAACACCATCACATACCATCACGCCTGTATTCCCCGAAGGGTTAGGCAGAGGTGTAACCAATGTTCACGCACAGTCCGCTGGTATGTTTTTAAGTCCCATGTAACTGGGGGCGAGCATATTGTCATTAACCAAGCACAAATCTTAACTCCGAGCTGCTACTGAAGATTTCATAGAAAACCTAATAACGCTTTACTTGACCTGGGAATCGAGCCCAAGTCCTGTAGCGTAGCAGACCAATAGGCTAATGAAGCAGCCAAGTCGCCAAGTGGGGCCAAGTACATAAAATAAAATAATTAAAATTTTGAGCGAGATTCTTCAAGGAAGAAAACTACTTTGAGAGTCTGTTTAGTAGGTAAATCGTTTCTTGTATAGAATAACAGGGTGTAAAATACCCTAAACTACTAGTTTTAGTAACAGTAGGCAAAAGACACGAGGACCTAAATCAGCAGCTGATCATTGTCCTACTGCAGAGCAAAGGCCTCTTCTCATATAGAGAAGCCATGAGCATTGATCACCACGCTTGCTCGAGGCAGATTGGCGACTTCAGACATAAATGAATTATAAGTCCAGGTTGCCTCATGATGTTTTCCTTCAATGATGTCAGTAATGTCCAAGATAAAATTGGAAAGGCATTTGAATTGAAAATGTCACATGGATACTTTCCCCTCAAACCCGGCCATCACGGCATAGGTACCTGTGTAGTGTTAATTATACAAAACTAGTTTTCAAGCGAATGTTTAATGCTTATGTAACATAACGTAGATTTCCCAAAGGTCAGTATTAGTCGGACTGTTCCCGCTTTGTTTAGTAACCAAGTCCTCGCCTCAGCCATTTGTACTAAGTCTAAGACCCTATAGTCGCTGGTCTTACGTTATTTGGGCATGACTGAAATTTTTGTATAAAGGTGGCTAGTAAGTGATTACTGATACGTATACGACTGTATTCATAATAATTTACCAAGAAAACTATTCAACTAGTACCATGTCTTATTTATTTTTCGTTACTTTGCAGCGGTTTACTATAGTTGTAAGCCATGGAAACTGTCTGGCAATAATAAATATTGGATTAAAACAATCTCCTGTAAAATATATTGCACGAAAACTTGCCATTTCACTTAGATGTAAAGAGGAAATGTGTTTTGCATCTGATTGATTAAAAAAGGGCCCAGCATATTGCATATACCTCTATCTTATTCTCAAAATGACAGCCATGCTAAAATAACGTAGAGCTGGGGACTCCAGGATCTTGGACCATTGGATGAAGAAACATGTGTGTTTGTTTGTCACTACACAATATTATTCATTTTAGCAAAGTGGTCTGAGAAAATCTAGGTGCAGGGAAAACGTAGCTGAGTCTAGTAACAACTAAGAAATTTGTCGTAAGCTAGCTACCTGTATACCAAATAGATTATTTGACTGTACTTTCTAATTATACAATAATTTACCTATCTTATGGCAGTTAAAATATTGGACAAACTTTAAAAGATTGTAGTACTTACGAAATTGAACAACTTTTACTTGTCCCATAGAACTACTACTCTGAAATATTAAAAAAACTGCAACACTAACACGATGAAACTGTATGGAGCAGCAGTTTTTTTTATAATGCTGTGCGTTTTTTCATTATTAAAAATAATTTTATGTTTTACATTATATGGTGGTTTTTATCATATCTTTGGATAGCAAACAAGCCGAGGGCCCACCTGATGCTAAGTCTAGTAAAATCTGCAATACAAGAAGTGTTGCCATCCCATATAATAAGTTGCAATGTCTCATGTGTTCCCTTCAAATCGGAACACAGCAACGCTGCTTTGCGGCAGACATAGGTATGCTCTTACTAGTAGGTAATCAAGATTAAATTATGATTTTATTTACCAAACACACTTTTGAACTCACAAATATAAAAATCAAATATTTATTCAACTTGTTTGAAAAGTTACCAGCGTTCACTCGTTGCAAGATATTTTTAGAAAAACCTTTGCAGTTTATAAGTAATTTTCCTGACACTAAAAATACTATTCCTCAAGATAGCATCAATGTGTTAATTGTTTAGTTTAGAGTTTAAACGCTAAGTGACAATTCGTTACTCTGCAGTAATTGTTACAAAACGATGTCAATCAGAAAATTTTATCATAGTACTCTGATTTTATTATTAGAAATGCATGAAAAAAAGATATGTAGGTATTTATTTGTTTAATGTTGGGTATATACCTACAGATTGTAAAAGGCACATAATATAGCCGTTAACTACGCATACTGCCCATCAAACTACGAGTTACTTACTTTGAGCAAAAATTATTGCTGGGAAATGTTTTTTTTTTCGACTTATATTTGCTCACAATGTTCTAACTGAAATAGTAGAATAGTACAGAGATCATGAGGGTATTGAAAGTTTAGTAATGGATAATAATGGACCATTATTTTGAAACTATTGTTATTATTATTTTAAATATTTTGATAGGATGTTTTCAGATGTGGTCCGGAAGAAAAATTGAGTATATTGAGAAAACTGTATAAGTTTTAGTTTTGTCAAGTGTATTTTACACCAAAAATGTGAGCAAAGAGAAAGTACAAAAAATTTAAATTTTACGTTGCATAAATCTTGATCAAAACCCCTTTGTCACAAACAAAAAGCGATCTCACAAACCCCCAAAAAACAAAACAATCAAACTCACCTCATACTTCTTCACCATCACCAAATAACTTGGGCTCTCCACCATCACCATGATGGACAGGAACTGCACCATCACCAGAGCCAGCATCAGATACAGTCTGACTTCCATTGCTATCATCTTTGTCATGTACCCAGCTGTTGCCATTACCATCAGAAGTGGTATGGAGAAACCACGCAAAGTGGTGATTTCCCTCAAGTAAATGGGTAAGATGGTGAATAGCCCTCCTGAAGAAACTCCAGCTAGGATGTGGAGAATAATTTCTACGAAGTATACGTTCTTTTTGTTGAGCAAGAAATGGGGGATTAGGGATATCTGGAAAGAAAGAAAAAAAAATTAAATGAAACCTAAAATGAACATGAAATATTAAATATTAACTGCCTCGTTAGCCTAGTGGTCCTAAGCACAACTGCTACGCTAGAGGTCCTGGGTTCTATTTCCAGGTCGAGCAAAAAGTGCTATTGGGTTTTTCTATGACATTCTCAGTAGCAGCTCGGAGTTAGGATATGTGCCTGGTTAATGGGCATAAGTTGCCCCCCTATTACATGGAACCTAAAAGGAAAAAAATCAATGCAATCCGGAGTTAGGAAGTTGGTGGTGTGACACCCCTGTGCTTCGGAATGCATGTGCCCGATCTCTTCCCGGTCGTATCGGATTGCCGTCCCATCGAACTATGAGAGTTAGAGAAGAGGCAGTGCACCTGTATTTGTCACCATCCATCACGCCTGTATTCCCCGAAGGGTTAGGCAGAGGTGTACCAATTTACACTCACAGTTCGCCGGTATATTTAGGTCCCATGTAATAGGGGGCGAGCCTATTGCCATTAACCGGGCACAAATCTAAACTCCGAGCTGCTACTGAGAATTTCATAGAAAAACCCAATAACACTTTTTGCTCGACCTGGGAATCGAACCCGGGACCCATTGCACAGCAGTCGCACTTGCGACTTCGACACCAACGGGGCAGTCCCCTCGGGGCAGTCGGGACCTGTATTTGCACATACACTTGTCCACCATAATATCTCCTGCGTACTTGGCTAGTCTCCATAGTGATTGGTTGCCCTGACCAGAATCGATCTCGAGTTTATTATTTTCTTGTTACCATAGTGCACGTAAATAGACATTCGTGATTCATTTTTATGTGCAATGGCAAAAACGTGTAGCTAGGTAACTTCAGTCACAGTAATTAAAGAAATACTTAATTGTTATTGTCATGAAACAAAATTTCTGAAAAATTGAATTTTAATTTTGATTTTAATTATTTATAACTGTTTATTTATACTATAATTTAATAAAGCTGAAGGGTTTTATTTGTTTGTTTGTTTAAACAAACCTCCAGCCGGATTGGAAAAAATGTTTTTGTATCTAATAACCAGATTCACTCCTGGTGAATCTGATTCTGATGATTGATATATAGCATGTATAACACAGGCTATAATAATATAACATATCGCTGGGACGCATGAGAGTCTAGTAGTAACCAAAGACGGGGTGAAAAAAACCACGCGGATGAAGTCACGCGCTCAAACTAGTCTTAGGTTATAAATATTTCAATATAATTAATTTCAATAAAAAAATAAAAATTATATTATTTCATAAAAACACGACGATTAATCTTATTAATCAGATAATTATTAGATATAAAATAAATGAAGCGAGTGAAAGGCGAAAGTAGTATGTAAGGATCGTAGCAGGTGGCGTTTTGTGGTTTCTGCCTACCCCCATGGGAAAAAGGCGTGAGTTTATGTATGTATGTATGTGTATAAAATAAATATGACAGTTGGACATAATAATACAATCATTCATCAAAAGCTGTCAAATCGCAAATATTTATTCCTCCAATAAAAATAATTGTACTATTGAATTATCAAATAAAGAACAGTTATTTTAAAAATTTATAAAAACGAAAGCGGCACCGCGTTTCAAATGAAGTCTGCAATAAACATTCATGTTAATAGCTCTACAGAATTAACTAGCTATTAAATGTTAATTGAATTTGTTAATTAAATGATCGTAATTGAATAGTCTTTGCTCTTTATCGGGTTTGATACCCCTGGGTGGGTCAACAATACTAGCGTTGTTATTCTGAGAATCAATCCTTTAGTGAAATATTTTTTTGGAAAATGTCACTGCAGGTCTCTGTTTTATCTACACCAGCCTCCCTTTTAGGATCTTACAGGGCTACATGCACCTCACTCGTTATGTCTAACCGCATAGCATTATTTTATTATTGAATAAAATTGTAAACAAACGCGGTTGCCATGACTTGGTAAAATTTGTTTACCTACGCGTCACTAGATGGCGTTGTACTATTTCTATCTTTTCCTGAATCGCGGTGTTAAGATTCTCCGCGATTTGTATAGGTCTCTAGAACTAAATATTTTTGTTAACCACTTCAAACCACTTCAAACTGTATTCTATGGTGTAACCACTACATCGACGAATAAATTGACTTGGGTTCTAGTGTTGGTACTACTGGTCCACACTACCGAGTGAAAATTAATCACTTTTTTTCATTCAAACACCACATCTCTAACCCTCTAAGGTAAGGGTTATTCACGTTAAGAGATTCGTTTTTAACCGACTTCTTTTCTTAAACGTTTTCCCCAATATGGTTCCTTCGGATGTACGCGTCATGTTTGTGAACGGGTGCTGTCAGTTGAGATTGGCCATCTCTTAACTGCCATGGCTCATATTGTCTTTATTACTACTTTTTTATTGTTTTAAATTCGCTTTCATTGGTTTCACATATAAAAGCAACAACCATATTGTAACCAAGTTTTTGTAAAAAACAAATTGAAAGAAAAAAGTGTCCATGAAGTTCCTTGCTCGTTCTTCTCCATAGAGACCTATATTTGGGAACGAGCAACTATCCTCAACTTTAAATGTAACTTCCTAAAAATTTAAAAGTGCCTGTAAATGGTCTATGGGACAAGCCCGCCAGGTGTGGCGGGCTTGTCCCAGGCTTACAGGAGTTGCAGTGGTTTGGGAACAGTGGTTCCCAAACCACTGCAACTCCTGTAAGCCAGAATCAACAGTGGCGACCACAAGAAACGCGCCGAGACAATAAAGCTCGGCGAGTCCCAGAGAAACGATTCAACTGTCTTGGATCCCGCAACGAAATTAATCAGAAAAGATTAGCGGAGGAGTAAGAAAAATATAATTTCCACTTCCCTCCAAACAAGCAGGAGACAAAACAGAATTAGGCCAATAGGCACAAAGGGATTATTTACAACTGGGAGAAGCCCAGATTGCCAAGCACCACGGATTGCAATTATCATTAACTGCATGTAAATGGTCTAATTGAAATCAATGTTTTGACTTTGACTTTAAATAGGGATGTCTCGTGTATTCAAATTTGTTTTTTTTTGCTGTGCTATACCGTCCCACTCCTGGGCAAAGCCTTGCTCTCATTCCTTCTATTTTCCATGTCACCATTCTTTGGGAAACCAACCAAGGCGTCTCCACATCTTCTAAGCCTGATTCGAAATAAGTTAAGTATATCCAATCGCCCAACGAGAGCCTCCTTAGGTACTAGACCCGGCGCGTTAATACGCGCTCCTGTCAGGGCTCCCAAATTATTGGGAGATTCCTTGCTCAGGAGCCCTGACTTCCGATATTCCCATTTTGGAAATCCTTGATCGTGCCTTCTCTGTATGAGAAGAGATCTTGATCCTGAAGTAGGGCAGTGGGCTGATATTAATTTGGACACGTAATTAACATTCCAAAATCTTATTACCTGAGAGCCACTTAACTGCTAATTAGAAGCAATAGCTACGTTGATTACAATTAAAGGCAGCCGGCCATCTTGGATTGCATTACTAATATGTTGATAGAATTTTAATTGGATTACCGTATGACAAGATAATTGAATGAAGTCAAGTGTACTGCACAAGCAATCCGTTAGGAAGTATGTTGTTGGCAGAAGCCTAATTTGTTTTGTAAATATTCTTTGAGAGACTTTATTTTGGCTCTCACGGAGTGAACGTAACAAAAAATCTATCGATTTTTATTAAACTAATGTTGCACACATAATATTTATTTAATTTAAATGCTTTAATGGCTTGGGTACCTTCTTTTTTAATATCAATGGCCAGTGGCAATGCCAAACACGGCCCACCTGTGTTAAGTGGGAGTGTTATGTTAAGTGGTCACCGCTGCCTATTATAGACATCTGCAATACTAGAGGCCTTGCAAATGCGTTGCCATCCTAGAGACAAAGTTGAAATATCACATGTGCCAGTAATTACACCGGCATCCGTACCCTTCAAACCAGAACACAGCAACGCTTCTTTGCGGCAGAAATAGGTATGGTGGTCGTACTTTACCGGACGAGCTCCTTCACAAAGAGCTCTACCACTACTACCACATACTACTGATAATTTAAATAATTAATAATTTTTAATGCAAGGCCTTTAAAGTTTATCTTGGACATCAATGACATCGGTAAAGGAAAACATTGTGAGGAAACCTGGATTTATAATAAATATAAGTCTGAAATTGCCAATCCGCCTTGAGCAAGCGTGATGATTAATGTTTTTGCCTTCTCTGTATGAGAAGAGGCCTTTGCCCTGTAGTGGGACAATTATAGGCTGGTATTATTATAATATAATTTATAATGCAAAGCCTCTGGCATTGCAAATGTATTCGCAGCGGTGACCACTTAACATCAGACAAGCCGTAATTTTCCAGGTTAGAAACGGAGGCATAAGGCATCCCCCTAAAGTCTTTTACTTCTTAACAATAGGTTAACTTACCCCCTGCACCATACTGACTAAGAACACCCCACTCATTCTGCCATGCGAGTCCACGATGTAACAGAACACGGGCGCCGCCACTCCTGCGCCGCCCACCATGGCTGTGGTGGTCCATTGTGTGTCATTGTGGCTGACGAAGTAGCCGGAGTGTGCTGATGACGTCAGATTTGTAGTCTCAATCCCGTGTGTGAAGAATGGCAGGTTTACTGGGGAAAGAGAAGATTTAAAATGGTTTAAAAGTTGTGTTTTGTTTTTAGGATATAATTATTTGTTGTATTCTGGATTGCATGTCTATGATAACTGCCTCGTTAGCCTAGTGGTCCTAAGCGCGACTGCCACGCTAAAGGTCTGGGGTTCGATTTCCAGGTTAGCAAAGCGTTATTGGGTTTTTCTATGAAATTCTCAGTAGCAATAGAATTATTTGTTGTATTCTGGATTACATATCTATGATAACTGCCTCGTTGGCCTAGTGGTCCTAAGCGCAACTGCCACGCTAGAGGTTTTGGATTCGATTCCCAGGTCAGCAAAGCGTTAGTGGGTTTTTCTATGAAATTCTCATTAGCAGCTCGGAGCTTGGATTTGTGCCCGTATAATGGCAATAGGCTCGCCCCCAATTACATGGGACCTAAACATACCGCCAAACTAGATGTTTATTGGTACATCCCTGCCTAACCTTTCAAGGAATACAGGCGTGATGGTAAAATAAATATGTTAAAATTACAATTTAATTTATTATGTTTTAGTAACATTATTTCATTATCCCTACAATTTCTTACATACAAGGAACATTTCACCCAAATGACATACTGTCTGATATACGTATAATAAAATAATAATTTCTATTTTTGCGCAGTTAGGTAAACACATACATTTGTTTAACGATTGTATTATTCAAATTGGCAATCTAAAAGATTTTTCTGTTCGCATTTAGTTAAGCCTGAGGTTTAAATATTTACGACCGTAGAGTACCTTAGGGTTTACAATTGAAGTCGTTTTTATTATTTCGGGCCAATTCCAGTAATGCATTTACATTATTTATGTATCCCAAAAAAAAAAAATTGTTTGCAGGTGTTATTTCGTCTCGTAGTAGCAATCGCCATAGTTGAGCGTGCGGTCCTGGGTTTAATTCCAAGGTCGAGCAAAAAGTGTTGGGGATTGGGTCTTTCGATTATGGAGTTTGGAAGTTGGAAGTGTGACACCACCGTGTCTCGGAAAGCACGTAAAGCTGTTGGTCCTTGTCTTTTCCCTGTTGTGTCGGACTGCCGCCCCATTGAACACTAAGAGTTAAGGAACAGAGAGTGCACGTGTGTTTGCGCACACACTTGTGCACTATAATACCTCCTGCGAGCTTGGCTAATCTTCATTAACAATAGCCGCCATGACCGTTTTTTATAATTGTAGAGCTTAGTAAGTAGAACTCTTTGTGAAGGAGCTCGTCCGGAGGAGTGCTACCACCATACCTACTTTTGTGAGATCTGGGGGCCAGGGTAAATACAGGCACATGACACATTTCAAAATTTCTCTGGGATGGCAACACATTTGCAAGGCCCCTGGTAGGTATTGCAGATGTCTATAGGCAGAAGTGACCACTTAACATCAGGTCGGCTTGTTTGCCATCCAATGATATTAAAAAAAAAACCTTTTGCACAGAATAGCAATTTGTTTTTAAATAACTCTCTCTAATTTTCTTCTCTAGGGAATCTAAAATCATGTACCGAATCACAGACAAAATCATTTCGTAATCCCATCCATGCTTTTGTCAAAGATAAACGACTAATAAACACACAAACTAGAAGTGTCAACACTAAGTAGATGTACACTGTAAGATTAAATTGCAACATTTCTTCAAAGCCGACTAGTTACCTCGACCAGACGTACGGTCTGTGGACGAAAATAGGTCACAAGGTCGTTTCCATAAACTGTGTAGCTATGTTTACATTGAATAGAGGTACACGTTCAGCCAATTAAATAATAATGTCTGGAAGTAGCGACTTCTTGAATGTTTGCATAAGTTGGATTATGTTTTAGTACTAGTTTATGCTCGCGACTTCGTCTGGGTGATTTTTGAAGTGAAAACTTCTTTAGCGGCATTGTGCACTTGTTTTGGAATGGGTAAAAATGTTAAACTCGCGTCAGGACACGTGACCTGATCAAAAATCTTACGAATTTATCGTACACAAATATGACAGCACAAATATGATAGCGCAATAAATAAATAGTGTATTATACCACATAAATGATAGTACTTTTATACTGATAATTAACAATTCTCGCAAAATTATTCCCTAACCATTCCAAAATATCAAAAATGCACAACGTTAATATTCAAGTTTTCACTGCCGGCACTCCCGGAGTGCAACCCGTCGTTTTTTTTTACAAATCTTGTCTATCCTTTTTACTAATATTAAAAACGCGAAAGTTTATGAGGATGGATGTTTGTTAGGTACTCTTTCACGGTTAAACAGCTGGACGGATCTGGATGAAATTTGGCACTGATATAGAAAATAGTGTGGAATAACACATAGAATACTTTTCATCCCGGAGAAAATTAGGGTGGGATAATATATCAAATTTGACGCGGACGAAGACGCCTGCACAAGCTAGTTTTGAATAATTTTAGCTGGCTGATAATGTAGCTTTTCATAGTTGAAAGATTTTTTTAAATTGGTCTAGGTAGTAGTTTGTGGTACTTAGGTGAGTTTATCTATTACAAACGAAAATACCAATCATTTCTCTTAATAATATTTCATCATCATCTCAGCCATAGGACGTCCACTGCTGAACATAGGCCTCCTTTTTAGATCTCCACACATACGACGACCTTTATTAGGTCGTCTGTCCATCTTGTTACTGGACGTCCTACGCTGCGCTTGCTAGTCCGTGGTCTCCACTCTAGCACTTTTCGACCCCATCAATAATAATATTTGTTTTAATAGAATTGTTAAGTTACGTCTTTGGTTACTGATCTGCGTGATGTTATATAACCTATACAATTTTTCATGAATCTAGCTATCATATACAAAGAGATTATTTCCAATCCGCCTGTTAGTTCCAGAGATTAGCACGTTTAAACAAACAAAGAAACTTTTCAGCTTTATAATTTATGTATAGATAGATAAGTCAAACAATTCGCAGTACCCATGTGTCTTTAGAACAAATACATCATTAGAAGATAATTAATCTTACTTAACACGATTCTTAAAAAAGCCGTCTCAAGATTTACGCCAACTAATGGTAATTATACGGTTTAATTAGAGCTTGCTTGTTATAGTCCAAGATCCTGTCTGTCTTACGTCGTAGTAGCCTGTCATTTTTTAATAATAGGAAGATAATTTTGTAGTTTAGAATGTAGCACCGACGACGGCCTAAGGCCTCATTTACGGAGACGCGGGGCGACGTGCGTCGCGTGCGGCGTGGCGTCTCGCGGCTCGTCTTATATTGCCATACGTTTGTGTTGACGCGTGCGATGATAAGTGCCGCTTGACGCGGCGCCGCTCCGTAAACAGAAAAATCGCGCGAGACTCCACTGACCCACACAGACCCCACGCCACACGCGACGCGCGTCGCCCCGCGTCTCCGTAAACGAGGCCTAACTTGTTCAAGGTGAGGCGCGATCGAACTAAATTGTAAAAAAAAAATACCAGCTTATTATTGGCCCATTGCAAGGTAAATGCATCTTTTCATACAGAAAACGCACTAAGATTGATAACCACTCTTGTTTAAGGCTGATTCGCCAATCAGCTTTACTTACATCATTTAATTTTATAATGAATATGAGTTTGAAATGGCGATTTCAAGGGAGAGGCGGGATTTCAACCACTGAGCGATTGTGTTGTATTGTAACTAATAACTACACTACCCAATCAGGAAACTATAATAGTAACTGTAAGGACTATAATAACGTAAGCCCAGGCTCTTAGACCATACGAATCGAGACCTAATTAGGACAGCTTTTACATTTCTTTATCCGAATATTCTAACTTAGTGTGCACCGCATTCAATCTGGACCGTACTTGTATATTCTGGCTTACGACCCTGCTGATTGTCCCGATAAAATGTTTGTTAGCCAATGTGGACATTATTGGGATTAGGGTTGGCGAATTTAAAATACATGACATTATAACTATACGTTAGATGTAATCTACATCTTCTCATCTACACAGCCAAACGACGTTCACTGCTGGACATATGCCTTGCCCTAAAGATAGCCACAGTGACCGGTTCTGCGCTACAAATACATATAAAATGACTAAAATTTAAAAGTCAGATTGTACTAATGTAAAAAAGAGATTTTTACTAAATACATATTACGAATGGCAATTATAATTTTTTTTTTTAATTTTTAATTTTTTTTTTGCCATTTATTTATTGTGAGTGGCAATGCCGGGAGGGGACGCCCTAGAAAGACCTACCTTGACCTTATCGGTGAGGTTCTTCAGAAAGGTCAGGTGCGCAGTACTCGTAACCGGCGTGCTTGTATGACCAGATGTATGAATGTGGACGAGGCGAAAGGAGTGTGTAAGGATCGTAGCAGGTGGCGGTCCGTGGTTTCTGCCTACCCCCATGGGAAAAAGGCGTGAGTTTATGTATGTATGTATGTGTATATTATGAATGTTTACAAGGTACTTATAGTATGTACCAGAATATATTTTTTTAATGGTTGTCTGTCTGTTGCTTTGTTCTGGTTATTCTCCGAAACGGCTGGGCCGAATTTGACGAAACTTTCACTGACAGATAGCTAATTTTATAAGGAGTAACTTATTTTTGAAAAAGAATTAGATTCACTTGGATGAAGTCGCAGGTAAAAGCTAGCGAATACTCTTACATTACACACTCGTGATAGGTAAATAATAATAAAGAATGTCTTTGTCAACCATCATCATCATCTGCCTTTTCCCAACTATGTTGGGGTCGGCTTCCAGTCGAACCGGATGCAGCTGAATATCTGTATTTTACATGGAGCGACTGCCTATCAGACCTCCACAACCCAGTAATAGGTAATACGATACTCTTGGTAAGACTGGTTGTCAGACTTTCTGGCTTTTGACTAACAGTAACGACTGTCAAAGATCTACAAATGACAGCCGGGACCAACGGCTTTACGTGCTTTCCGAGGCACGGAGGAAACTCGCTATGGTAAATGGTCACCCATCCACAGACCAACCTCGGCAAGCGTGGCTTAACCCGGAAGATCGGTCTATGCGGCTGTAATTATTTAGCCACGAGCTCCTCCAACCCTCTCTCTCTCGCCCTCGCTCTCTTTGTCAACCAACAGTACACATTAAATACGATGTCACAACTTTGCGACACATCCAAGTTTTATGACTTAAATACGACATTAAAATACGTGCCTTCCTGCACACAAATAAGGTAATCTTTTAAAAAACAACGTGATTCAGACGCACAGATTTCATGATTGTAATTGTTTAAATATTTGCGAATCGTAATTGTATTATCTAGACAGTTTATCTTCTTAGCGTCAGAAGCGTACAGAGTTAGTAGGTAAGTGTCATTGAGTAGTTGATGATTTAAGATAATATAATATGGTGGAAGGGACGTAGACAAGCAATGTTTTTTTTTACAATCAGTCGCGCTTAGGACTAGGCTAACGAGGCAGTCAATAAAAGATTAATCTACGTATTACTGATTTGATGGCATTCCTGGGGATTTTACAACACATACATACATAAACTCACGCCTTTTTCGCATGGGGGTAGGCAGAAACCACAGAACGCCACCTGCTACGATCCTTACACACTACTATGAATACTATGGATTTTACAAAATCTATGTTATTCTCTTTTTTTGACTGCCTCGGTAGTCTAGTGGTCTTAAGCGCGACTGCTACGCTTGAGATCTTGGGATCGATTTCCATATCGACCAAGTGTTATTGGGTTTTTCTATGAAATTCTCAGTAGCTGCTCGGAGTTAGGATTTGTGCCCGGTTAATGGCAATAGGCTCGCCCCCTACTACATGGGACCTAAAAACATACCGGCGAGCTGTGGGTGTACATTGGCACACCTCTGCCTAACCCTTCGGGGATTACAGGCGTGATGGTATGTTATGAGTGTAGCAACATAATACAAGTACCTCAAAAAGTTAAAGATTACATTTACTTTTTAAGTAATGCATATCGCTTGTATAGTAAGGTCAATCAATCAATTCAAATAAAGGAGATGGCCAATTTACTTATACAACCCAGCCTAGCATCTAAAAATTAATGTACATTAATGAATTTTGCTTTATTTCGAAGGTAGTATGCTCTACAATTAACTGTAAAAGTTACATAATCCATAGACTTCAGGTTTCTTAGAAATTAATAAAAACATGTCTTGAACAAGACTGATGATTATGTGTACTGCGAGCATAGTGGGACAGTAATGGAATAATTAAGTACCAAGGACATTCATATTTGGATAGATAAAAGGATAGGTAAGTGACATAAAAGATTGTAGTGTTTAAATAAAAACAAACATTAAATAACTTTTGAATGAAATGTTTAATATTCAAAAATTCTAACGAATATATCATAACATAATTCTTCTCCTATTTAAATTAAATTCGTTCACAAACTGCCCTAGATGATTTGGTACATCCATGAACCGTAACGCCCTTTGAATAATCTGTTCACAATTAGGACTATCTATGAGACAAGGATGGAATTTATTTAAAATAGCTGCTGCTATTTTAAAATCAATCATTAAATGAGTAGCAGCTAAATTAAAAAACCGTTGCCTAAACAATTTAAAATCTCTCTTAAACCTACCATTGACAACTTCGACTACCCATCTGCAAAGTGTTACCCTTCTGCTTTTATTAGCCTGGGAATAGGATAATTGAGTTTCTCCTTGTTCTAGTGATTCTGGTTTGAAAACTCTATAGTTATACTGCTCCAAAATTGGTATAGCGTCCCGAAATCCACGATCTAAGATAAATATATCATTAGCTCTAAAGAGTCTACGGTAAGGACCATTTTCATTTTCGAACAAATTGGTCATGATATCAGCATCAGTCTGAGTTGCAGGAAATGGACCTACAGCGTCAATAATATGACCATCACATGACACAATCAAAAATGGTTTTACTAAGTTGTCATATTTGTGTAAGCTGTATGTTTTCTTCTGAAACATATAGTTCGCACTTTTCTGGAGGTAAATATATGTACCATCAAATATGATTATAGCAGACCTGTTCTCAGGTGCTGCTTCTGGGTCACTAAAGAGAGCCGAAGGAACCCGTAAATTCCTGGCAACAATTTCTGAATGACTTATGTGGTTGACTCCTAAATGCTGTGGTACAAAATTGTCATAAAGGCAAGATCTAACTTTTTTCATTTTAAGTTCTAAAGTAGCTCTAGGAATATTAAAAATTGTTGACAACCTACGGTTGCTTTCCCCAGACCTTAACTTGGCTAAATATATGGCTAAGGCTGTTGTTGGCTTGCGTACATTAAGTGTTGGCAAAATATTCAATAAGCTCATGAACTCGGTTACAGTAAGTCCTGTCCAATAATGACACACATGGTTGGGCATTTCTTGGATATTTTCAAAATTGATATATTCACCTGTGCATTTAGATATTCTATCTAATTATATCCTCTATTTGACTGGCATTAAAAGAAGTAAATGACATACTATTTTGGGGCAACTCATGCCACTGATTTGAATATAAATGTGACTCGCATACTCTTGAACTACGGGGAATATAAAAATTATAATCATTGATTAAAATCCGTTTTACAAAGTCAGGTATTAGATAAAATGATCTATTAAAACATCTATTAAATACACAATGGGCAGAAGTGTTTGAAGCCCGCTTATAGTTGGGTAATGTTATTTGATTAGAAGTACGAGTTGGTGGTAAAAGAGCCGGTGGAGGTAAGATGGGGGCCTCTGGTGGTGGTGACATTGCATTTTCATCAAAAAAGTCTTCTGCAGGTTCACCAGGTTCTTCTCGAGATGAATCTTGATGTAACAGTCTATTAGCCCTCATCCAGCAGGGATGACAAACATAGTTCCTTGTTATTCCCTAAAACAAATTATATTGACTTGTATCTAATATAGCTTGTGATAGCTTAATGGTGTAAATGTTATGTAGAATGTAGTCTTATGTCTTCTCGGTCTTGCATACATATCAGACATAATCTCTGACTCTTAGAACTTACACACACATTACTATAATTTATCACTACATATAAGCTGAAAGAATTTCATATGAGAAACACTTGCAATTGCCTGTAAGTTTACATAATAAATAAATATATTTAGAGACCTCAACTGTGTTTAAAGTAAGGCGACCTGCATCGGCTAATTATATAGGCTAAACATATAGTCTCATTTCACTTATTATAAGAAAGGCCAGCTAGGAAAATTATGTTACATGATAATAACTTATTTTTATATTATTTTCATGCATCATACCTGAAGTCTTGCGGTAAAAGAGAATTGCAGGAGAAGTGGTGATTCTGGTCCAATATTGTGGTGTCTTATGTCCCTTACTGATCGGCCACAACCAAGGCACACCATAGTGTGGCCCAGTACTCTATGATTGACACCTTCTGAAGTTAGCAGCAAGAAGCATGAGTGACAAATATGTCCATCTTCTGGAAGCTGAAAGGCAAAGTAGATTATTAGAGTATAGGTATATCAACATTTTATCTATTGTAATATGAAGATGGTTCTAAATCAACACATTTTTTAATATTTAAAAGTGTTTGAATTGAAATAATAATTGTTTGTAAATGCAAATCATTCGATGCACTGTTTATATAACACAAGAGATTATGTTATAAGTTTAATTTATTTTAATTAGGTACATACCTGAATTGTTAGCCACTGCACAAGCCTTCCTTGGAAAGGCATGTCTAACGAAGACACAACGTCATGTCTTCTTAACCGTCCCGTAGCTATACCGCAGTTAATACACCTCATTGTGAACAGTTCAGTGTCCAAAACGTAAGCACAATCAAGTCCGCATTAATAAGCACTAGGTAATCGTTCGGCAATGGAATCAGTCCGTGTAGAATAGCAATGGTCGATATGGATAAAAGATAATCGCACAGTTTACAAACAAGCAAACAAAAAACAACGCACGCGCAAGTTGAAGTTGCGGGTACAAAAGACAAACGAAAAACAAATAGCGGGACGGCGGGTTCCAACTGTCAAAACCTGTCATGCATGTCGTTTCGTTACACGACGTGTTACAAGAAAAAGTTACTTAAAAAAACAACAATGTTTCATAGCATTTGAGTAATTTACAAAATATACTTTTTTTTTTATTATAATTACGATAGAGAATAATCGGTCAGTAATCATTTTACAGTTCAAATATTTTTTTATTTTATATCTGATGGAACATTAATGTTTTGGGTTTACAGGGAATGGAACGTTTATCCAAAATGGTGCGCTATCTCAATACACCGGAAACGCAGAACAACTATTTATGTTTAAATATTTATTCTGAACATGTACGAAAATATAAATAGTTTTATAATTTTTATTTCTTTTTTTATTTATTTATAATTAGACGTCTACTAATGTACATGCTACTGAGTAACTAGGCTGAAACTGGCCATGTCCTTTTCCAATTTTCTATTTGGCCAACCCTTATCAAACACGACTTTATATATTTGGAACGAATTCAGATTTCCTGTTTATTTTGACACAAGTCTTTTCACGGCCAACAAAAAGGATAAAATATCTTTTACATAACTTTTCACGACGTAATCATGTTGTTTATTTACAATGCCGGTTTGATTTCGGCGATACATGTAATTAAACAAATAAAATACGCAATGTATTGGATGTTTAGGTTAAAACACAAAAAACAAATTGAGATTGGGTTGTGTAATTGTTTTTGATAACATTTCAAAACACATAATTTTCTGGAAGCACAGAAAAACGAATGTTTATGTTTAGTATTCGCTGAACCCCGATTCGTTTGCCAATGTCGAATTGATAAGAATAGGTTTTTATTTGTTTAATCTACACATGCATACCATCACGCCTGTACTCCCCAAAGGGGTAGGTAGAGGTGTGCTAATGTACACCCACACACAGGTCCCATGTAATAGGGGGCGAGCCTATTGACAGTAACCGGGCACAAATCCCAACTTCGAGCTTCAACTGAGAATTTCATAACCCACCCCAAACTACTACTCAACCCAACCCAACCCAATAACACTTTTAGCTCGACCTGGAAATCGGACCCAAGACCTCTAGCGTAGCAGTCGCGCTTAGGACCACTAGGCTAACGAGGCAGTTCGACATGGTTCAAGTTCAGTGTTGAGACACTAATATTAGAAATGCCAACTAATATTATAACTCTTTTTGTCTGTATGTTACTTCGTCACCAACTGCTGTGTGATTCTGTAAGACCTCGTTCTAAACTTCGAATCTGAATCCGCTGTGACTTTCTTGATGGGCATTCTAAAACTCGCTTGATAATTCGAATTTACACTAGCGCCACTCTTGCGAGCGTGTCAGCGAGTTGAACTAAATTGACGGGGAAATTTTAACAGATAAAGTATGAGATCTCGTAAGAAGTGGCATTCTATACGATAATTCCACCGTCACTTCGACGCTCACTTCGCACTTCAAAGTGTCAAATAAATCAATGTCATTTTGAACCTTAAGAGATGCGAGTTCATGTCTGAATTTTACAGAATCGACGTACTGATCGTAATGTAAGACAAAGAGGTAGCTTTGGGATTTGAATAATGACTGTCTAGTTTTTAATCCGCGACTTCGTCTGTCAGTTCAGCGACATTCACGCTGAATTCACGGGCAACAGAAGGCCAATTTAGTCGCAACCTCATCTTAGTGACAATCAATGTCAAAAAATGAAGAAGCATTTTTGACAGATTGAATCTGAAATTATATTGCGATCGTGTTTAAAAGTTAGTAGCATTGCCCCATTGTGTTTGTCTGTTTGTTAAATTCACTGTACAATATTTTTCAAATTTTCCATCTACTTATACAAAAAAAAAAGTGTTTGTTTGTAATGTCTGTCAACTTGTTCCGGCTAATCTCCGAAACAGTTCGACCAATTTTGACAGGATTTTCACTGGCAGATAGTAGAATGATGAAATATAGGCTTGCACAAATAATTGTCGTAAAAAAACTCATTGCAAATAATTGAGTTATTATTTTCCTGTTTTAACACCAATTACCACTACTTGGTTATCTATACTAATATTATAAGTTTGTGATTGTGTGGTTGTATGGAGTAATCTCTAGAACTACTGCACCTATTTCGAAAATTATTTTACCCATAGTAAGCCACGTTATTTTTGAGTGTCATAGGTTTTATAACATCACGCCACGACTCACGGGGGCGGAGCAGTTACTAAAGATATAGTTGCAAGTAATTGAGTTATTATTTTCCTTTTAAGTGACGCTAGTCTTGTTTTAACACGAATTACCACTACTAGGTTAAGCAACGAAAAATGAGTCATCGTAAGAAACGTTCGTGTCGAAGTAAATCATTTAAGTGCACGCTCTTTGAAAACTAATTAGTTTTTCACACCTCGACACAGTTTTGTTCTTTAAACGTTGTTTTTAACTACATAAGTAGTTATAAATAGTTTCATTGTTTTAAATTGAGCTATTAACGTTTTTCAGTTAGTTAAATATTGATTTCGAATCACTAGTATAGTTACATACTTATCATCACGCCTGTATTCCCCGAAAGGTTAGGCAGAGGTGTACCAATGTAAACCTACAGTTCATTGGTATGTTTTAGGTCCCATGTAATAGGGGGCGAGCCTATTGCTATTGACCGGGTGCAAATCTGAGCAGAGCTGCTACTGAGAATTTCATATAAATACCTAATAACACTGCTCGACCTAGGATTCGAACAACAGAACTGAATTTAACCATTTATTCACCAATAGATAGCTCAATATTCTCAAGTAACCTAGGCTATATAACATCACGCTACGACACACGGGAGTGGGGCAGTAACCAAAGACGTATCTACTTAACGAACGAAGGAAGTCGTGGGCAGTTCGATATAAAATACACTAGGTTTTGCCCGCGACTTCGTCCGCGTGGATTAATAGTTCCCGTTCCCGGGGGATTTCCGGGATAAAAACTATCCTATGTCCTTTCTCGGGTCCCAGACTATATCTGTACCAAATTTCATTGAAATCGGTTCAGTGGTTTAGGCGTGAAGAAGAGACAAACAGACAGACAGAGTTACTATCGCATTTATAATATTAGTAAGGATTAAATAAATCATTCATCAATCATAAATCATATCATACGCATGTCCGCAATGGTAAATGAAAACATGCATGACTTCATAATACAAGGCTAGTACTAGCATAAATATTAAAATAGAAAAGTAGTTCGTCATACAAACGTAACTAAATCCTGTTCAAAATCCACTCTCATCAGGGAATTTTAAAAGAAATCGTATATTTACGTTAACACCATTTTCTAAATCAAAAATACATATTACTAGCCTACGACTTCGTCCACGTAATTATGTCTCCCGAACAAAATATTGGTTAGTTAGGTAGGTTTATGGAGCGTTCTAAAGCGTGGCATGTACAATTTACTTATACAATATATATATATATTTGAAATGTGCTAATAATTAAGCCCTATAATTTGATATGCAACACGACCATATTTGGAAAAAAAAATATTTCACATCTTTATGTGCCCTAGAGGGCGCCACATACAATTTATTGCAACATAACGTAGCCTATAACCAGCGGACAATTTAGACGTTTCCAATGACACCTCATTTGTCAATTTACGTTGGACGGTTTAGAAGTTATGAGGGAACAGATGAACATCCATACATACATACATACGTACCGGTCAACCTCATAACCCTCCTTTTCGCTTCGCCGTAGTCGGGTAAAAAGTAGCCTATGTGCTTTCTTGGGGTTCAAACTTACTCTTGTTTTACATAAGAACTTACAAAAACTACAAGCCTATAACTTTGTCCACGTGATTGTCGGTTTTAGCGGATTAGAAGTAGCCCTTTTTTGAGCTTGAAGCTTAATCTGTACTATATTTCATCAATATTATTAGAGTTATTGACAGATTTTGATGCCCTTCTGCATGTTTCAAGACTATATACCCTTTTATTTGGTATAAGTTTATCTTTTTAAGTTGGGGGTTAGAAAAAACTTCTTCTTTATCGTGTGGGCAGTAAGGTCTAACAACCCCACACACCCTAGTGTCAGAGTTTCTAAACCGCCGCAAGGGCCTCTGACATGGTTACCGATGTCAGTGATGTCCAAGATAAACTTAGAAAGTACATATGAATTAGAAAAAGTCACATTGGTACTTGCCCGTGTCCGGTTGCGAACCCACAACCTCGTGCATGAGAGGCGGGCGCCTTAACCACTGGGCTACTACTGTGGCACTTAAACTTGATCAGAAATAAGTCCTTTACTAACGGTTAGTCAGCGGCGTCCCTTACCAAGAGAATTCCCGTTCCTCGTCTCCTACAAAGGACATTACTCTCCACTGATAAGAAGCTTAGCGTTTACTGCCCAAACAGCTCTTTGACTACAAACACAAATATTCCGTGAAATATCTAAACAGATTGCCCTGTTTACTGTTACTACTAAGTTTACCTACGCGAGATAACATAGGGATATAGAAAGGTAGGTAGGTACGGACTTTTATTTAAATATACAGGGTGACTATTAATGTGACCGTGAAAGTACTCGTGAATGCGGATATTTTTAGTACCTCTGGGCACAGATTAAATAAGCTATGGGGCCGAGTTTGAAATATGAATGAAAAAAAAGGTGTTCCATAGTATATTTTGGGCGTGTTGTTCTTTGTGCGTTGTTGTGTGAAACAGTTGAACCCATATTGAAAGTATTTGTGAATGAATTAAAGTCAAAATATACAAATAATAATTTTCAAGGAAATTATAAATAAAATTGTATAGGAAATTAAACCTTTGACACCTGCCTACTACACAAGTTTTGAAATGTTTATTTTTGATATTTTTGCGTTTTACGTTATGCTGTATTTTTGACTTTGTTTCTGAATTAGAAGGGTCTGTACTGTGTATACAGTAATTGTTTTTATTATCTACAACAAATAATCAATAAAATCATAAAAAAGAACCCTCAGTGGTTACCAAGAGAATTGCGCACATACATAGGCACATATAAAACATTGAGTCGGATATTCAATTGATTGCTAATAGAACGACTGCTATCTCCCTCTCACAGAAATAAGCCCTATGTTCTGCGATTAAAAGTCTGACTGACATTTGCCCTCTACAAATAAAATAAAGACCAAAAACACAATTGCCAGGTCCCTAGGGAAGACCTCTGTTGGATCTGTATGTACTTATCCGTAAAGGTTTTCAGTATGTACATGTTAAATAAGACTGGCTGGATTAGTTAGTATCTACTAACAGGGTCAAGGCTTCCAAGGACCGAGATCCCAGTGCCGCCCAACCTACGTCAACGGCATTAGACCTATATAAATAGAAAAATAATTTAAAATACTTACATAGGATAAAATATTTAATTTAGAACTTATTTATGTATACAAAATAAATAAATAAAATTTAAATAAACAAAATAAATAAATAAATAAAATTGAAGTGTCTGTTAGTAGGTAGTTAAAAAATTAACAGGTTTTGACTTAACCCACGATGAAAGTATTATTATACGGTAAATAGGTACATAAAAAAAAAACAAATTTAATTTAGTTTTCTCTCTGTTTATTCCATCTAACCTCTGAAAAAGGTAAAGAACTGAAAAATCATGCATTCTTTGTTGCTTTATGAAATGTAATGATAAAAATGTTTAATGGTAAACCCTTCATATTGGTACCCAAAATACAGGCTTGCCTAGTTTGGGGCCAATAGTAAAAACTGTGTAATGGTCTACTTTAATAAAAAAAATACTTTATTAACTTTACTTTTGATGCAAAACTGCAACTTGAATATCGTTTATCTTTTTCAAAATTACATGACGTAAGACTTTAGACTATAGGATCTTGGACCACAACGAAAGCCCTTATTGTTATCGTCAAGGACGGCAAAACGATTACTTCCATACATTTTGTATGAACTTTTTCACAAGTCATGCTAAACTGTGCGAGAGTGCGCAAACAGGTCGATGTGGAACCAATTTTTGTAGTCAACAATAACCATTGAGTGACGTTGCCTTATCTAATTCATGTTCAGGGCTGTTGTTGCTTTTCTAAAACGTTTTCAGAATTGATCGTGAGGGAAATACCAGCCCCCCTAGCCAAGTCACAAACGATAGACGCAAACGCTGAGTAGGCTTTAATAGATCTTCAACTTTATGTGCTTGGTTTTAAGTTGAAGATCTAATGAAGATTGCGTAGCGTTTTCGTCCGTTCCAGTCGCTAACGCTTAGAAATCTTTAATAGATTTTCAACTTAAGGCTCTTGGGTATTAAGTTGAAAATCTATTGGTACCTACCGAGCGTTTACGATCATCGTTTGTGACTTGGCCGCTGTGTTAACGTAAACGTAAATACGATTAATTTTTGAATTAGGGTAGTACAGTAGTAAGAAGTAGTAGAGGTGTTTGTTAAGGAGCTCGTACAGGGAAGTACTAACACCATACCTATTTCTGCTGAAAAGCAGCGTTGCTGTGTTCCGGTTTGAAGGGCAATGGTGCCGGTGTAATTACAAGCGCATGAGACATTTTAACTTTGTCTCTGGGTTGGCAACACATTTGCAAGGCCTCTGGTTTAGTAGATGTGTACAGGTGGTGGTGACCACTTTACATCAGGCGGGCCGTAAGGTTGTTAGCCATGCAATAATATATAAAAAAAACCTTTTGATTAGAGATACAACCCGCTGAAGCAATCGGATTTTCAGACGGAGGCTTAGTAATAAGGTCCTGTTGACGGAAATCTGTCTTGTTAGACTAGTGGTCCTAAGCGCGACTGCTACGCTAGAGGTCTTGAGTTCGATTCCCAGGTCGAGCAAAAATTTTTCTGGGTTTTTCTATAAAATTCACAGTAGCAGCTCAAAGTTAGGCCTTGTGCCCGGTGCTTGGGAGCAATAGGCTCGCCCCCATATTACATGAGACCTAAACATACTGACGAACTGTGGGTGTACATTGGTATAATACCTCTACCGAACTCTTCGGAAAATACAGGCGTGATGGTAAAAATAATAAAAGAAAAAAACACATACCCAACACAGCTAAAAGAATCTCCTTCCAAACACAACATTTTCTTTCACTTTTCTCCACATTGACCTGTTGACTAATTGTGTACACCATTGTCACTGAGTCACCACTGTTTCTGCCCACCCCCTCACTCGCACTGTCTTTATAAGTCGTCTAGAAGAAAATCACTGTTTGATTATGATCCTTTTATACTATCAACTGTATTTGTGTTGCTCTTATCTCCATAAACTTGATTGTAAAGGTGGGTTTATATGTAGACTTTTATTAATTTTATTAATTTTAATTTTACTTGGGCCCTCTATTACATGGGACCTAAAACATTCCGGCGAACTGTGGGTGTACATTGGTACACCTCTGCCTAAAACCCTTCGAGGAATACAGCCGTGATGGTATGTATGACTTTCTTTTTAACCGCAATAGCTGAGTGATTGGATGCTGCGCTGCGTGTCGCGGGTTTGATTCCCGCACGGAACATAGCTAGGCTAACAGGAATAACGTAGCTTGCTATTAGCGAAATAATTTTCAGAATCGGATTAGAAGTGTCGAAGATTAGCGTGTTCAAACATTTATAAGCTTTACGGGTTCGAATCCCAACCTAGTAGGACATTAGTAACCATACTAATTTCGCACAAACTCTTTAGTATTTCGATATTAGTATAGACTGGGATTTTCTTGTCTATTATTTTCACACAATCTAACATGTGAAAAGGGGCAACTAGATTTTAAAAAAATGGCGTTCAAAAATACCTTTCAATGATCTAATTTAACTAAGCGATTTGAATTTTACTTCAATTTTCCAAGATTTTTTTCATAGTTTCATTTTGCATATTAAAATAATCCATAATGTTATTCAGTCAAATAAGCACCTAACTCTTTACTGATGGATTGGTAGTAAATATTTAATTTTTAATCTCTCAAATTTTGACTATGAGTGGCAGGCAAACAAAAAAATATTATTTATGAAAACCGTTTGCTTTTCATAAATAATATTTTTAGTTTAGTAATTGTTATTTTAATAATGACTGATGTTGTTTTGATAGACTCTGTCATTGAATTAAATAGTTGAGCTACTGCTCAGTGCCTACCGTGTGCCGTAGCGTGATGTTATAAGCCTATTACTTTCCTCGATAAACAGGTTACAAAACGAAATAAGGTTTTTTGAAATTGGACTAGTAGTTCCTGAGATTAGCTCGTCTTAACAAACAAACCAACAACTCCTCAGCTTTTTATTATTAGTCTGTTAGTTTAGTGGCTTTATTTTATAAGTCTATAGATAATGTATTGCAACTTTTAGGAAAGATTGAACGTTTTCTAAAATACCTCCTTTTTTCTTATATTTTTTGATAAGTTTTTAATCGCTTAGACGATGTTTTGACAAAAATTTCAACGTTTTCGATAAAAGTTATTATCTTTTAATGGCGAAAAATGCAAGTAAGCCTAAAATTTTAAATGCGTATATTTTGTTTTGTATTGTATCTTTTAAGAAAACGTAATATTTATATTAAAAACATGTTAAACATAACTTCACTAAAAACACACACTATAAACCCACCATTACAATCACCTCTCACTGAAAAACACACTGTATCACTTAAAAAATACGACACAAAATTCTTTATCACGATTATAACCACCAGATTTTACGGGCCTTTTAATATCCTTACAGATAAAATATTACCATTTGTATTAAACAAGTAAATGAACAAGACGTGACGATCGCCGCGTGTAATGATACTGAGGTTAGACGCTTGTACTGCGCGGGCGCATTCAAACTGGCACGGGCGAGTTACTAGCCTACTACGCTGGCCCACTTTAGAATATTGTTGAAGTGTACTATCGATCTGTGTATTGTATGATACTTGTCTGGTATTTTTATTTATTTATAGATGTTTATTTTATAAATCGAATGATTTGAAAAGTAAATCAGTGATACCAGCGATGGGTCTATAAAGAATTAAGACAACTGCCAAGCTTTATATTGGTGAGTAGTATTATTCATTGACAAGTTTTATTCAGTAATGTCATTGTTGATGCATTGGCTAAGCGATTGGTTGCTACGCTGCGTGTCTTGGGTTCGATTCTTGAAAATGTGTTTGGCCTATAGGTTCAAGGTCCAGTAGCTTGTGTATGTGCGTTTGTAAACGCACTTGTGATATAAAAGACCTTCCTAGTAAGGGCCAATTTCTTTTAAGAGGAAAGAAGGCTTTGCTATGGACTCATTTATTTGAGTCTGAATAAAAAAGAACTGAATGGCATATGAATCATATTTATTAAGTTTGTTAATAAATATTTTATAAATTCTTTCTTTTATATCAGGTGGTGTTACTGAAACGCCTGTCACTCTTATTACAACAAAAAAGAGGTAGAGCATTTAAAGAATATCCTTTATATATGTCACCGGAAAATAACAAGATCCGTAAGTTTATCAATTTACTAGGAAGTTTATAAACTTTCGTAAGATTCTAAACGGGAGATAAATTGTAATATTTTACGTTCACATTTTCGTAAATTGATAAAGTTACTGAACTCACTCGTAAAATAATAAGTAAGCAGTAACCAAACGCTACGCGCGATCTGATTGGTTGGCTGTCACGTGTCACTTCTCCTTCCTCCTATGGACACAAGCATTGCCACTATGAACATTGACCAATCAGAGAGCAGTGTGTTATTTTACGTATTTCAAAGATCGTATATTTAAAAGAGTTTCTGTGATTGGTCGAACCATATAAAATCTTACGAATAAATATTCGTTAGTTTATAAATTTACCGTATGACGTCGGAAATTGATAAAGTTACGAAAATGTGGACGTAAAATATTACAATTTATCTCCCGTTTAGAATCTTACGAAAGTTTATAAACTTCCTAGTAAATTGATAAACTTACGGATCTTGTTATTTTCCGGTGACATATATAACGGGATCTCATTTTTACATTTACCAAATTACATGAATATGAAAGTGATAACCATTTATGTAAACTTTCCTGGAATTTAGTTCCAATTTTAGTCTAATTTAAAAATTACCCAACTAAAAGGTACATTACCAAAATTACTTTTCATTCATTAAGGTACCTCATTTATTACTTGTCACAAAAATAAATATTAATCTAGAAATAAAATAAATTATAATTTCAACTGATTCAACAAGCAAGTACACTCGCCAATTCAAACGATCATTTTCGTCAATCAGTGTAAATATTGTTGAAACATGACCACGCATCCTGTTTTTTTATTCCCGCAATGAAAGAGATAGCATCATTCAGTTGTTAGAGTCTAGTAGTCTAGATTAGGGTGATTTGATCTAGTCCAGGTATACCCAAGCCGCGGCCCGCTGGGCGTTTCTGGTTAGCGCATCTGGTGTTACTTTATATTAGACCATCTTGAATTTTAGGACGTGCTGATAACAGATTTAAAATATACTCGATGAATCACTTAATAGTAGTTTGAGTAAATTTGTAACAACGAAAACCTAAGAAATCATATCTTGTGCACACTTCTTGTGTACAGTACGTGTTTGTGACCCCCTATGTATAAAAATGATTGAGTACCTGCTCTAGTCTATGGCGGTTGCAATTAACCTAGGCATGCTACGTTCAGTTTAAGTCAACCGATTCAGTCATTGGAAATACAACCATCCTATACATAGCACTAGCTTTTGACCGTGACTTCCTCCGCGTAGATGTCAATTATCGCAGACGCAGACAAAATCGCGAAATAACAAGCAGGCCATATCCTTTCTTGGGGTTAAAACTTGCCCCATATCAAATTTAATCAAATTCGTTTCTGTAGTTTAGTCGTGAAAGCATAACAGACAGACAAACGGACACAGGATTATAAACTATAAATATACATTTTGGTTAAATTTTGCACGACAAACACAATTAACATCGATTTGTATTGATATGAATAATAAATTCACTATAAATAAATATTACGTACAAAGCGGGTATTTCCGATTTCAAATTCTATCATATTTACTTTATGATTGGTCCGCGTATTCGTAATTAAAAATCAGCTATGCTATTCTGAAATAGGCAAATGAAAGAAAGAAAGAAAGAAAAACCATTTTATTCTCTCGAAAGCGACGCACAACACAAAAAATAAAAATAATAATAACAAAAACAATAATCTATATGCGCCACTACCGCGCGAATAGGCTGACGCTCAGCATAAAGCCGTGGCCCGTGCACGAGACACGGACCCACAGCGCTGGTTTTCAGCGTCAGTCAATCACCTCGAAACTCATCTCACAAGTCACCTTGCTAGCTTAGCTTGCTTCGCAGAATAACCAAATCCTATTGAAAAACGTCAAAATACTCACTCGATATAATACTTCTCACTTGCGTCATCACGCGGTGGCGCTAGTGTGTCGAACTCACTCATTTTAAGAATACGAAACTAAAATCTCACCGCCGATTAAGAAATGATTTCGCACATGAACTGTTTAGAATAGCACTACAGTTCGTGCAATTTCAGTACAGTGTAGTTTATAGAAAACATGACTATGGCAAAATCAAAGCGTTTATTTAAATTAAACCATTAATAGGCACTTATATATAGTCAGTTAAAAGATGACCAATCTTAATTGACAGCAAGCGTTCACGAACATGACGCGCAAATTTATAGTGATACTTTGATACGCAATTCTCGGGCAATTAATATTCTGGTTGACGTGTAGAAGCTGTGAAGGCACGCAAATACTTTACATTTTTGTTTAAATAAAAAAGAGGAGTTTTAAAAGGAAAATAATTATAAAAAGGAAAAATATTTTTTTTTCCTTATTCTACCAATTCTTCTCATCTTAGCTAAGCTAAAATCATCCTTATTTCTGCACATAATAAGGCGCAAAACCCTGAAAGGATTGCTTTCGATAACCAGTTGCAATACAGTAAGTGCAACATACTCGAGATAACATGAGCACGTACTTATTTATCGCGATTATGACACTTATGATATGGTATTAATACGGGCGATATTATAGTAGCTACGGCACAAAGTCAGGGCATTAACTGATGATAAAATAAACAATAATGAGTTCTTGAAGGCTTCAAGAGACTATAGCGATGATAAAAGTAGTCTAGTCCTTAAGAAATCGAACTTGACAAACATTTAGGATAATTTGCAATGAGCTCTTGAATGAGCTTCTAGCTTAATTGACTGCCCCGTTGGTTTCATGGTTGCAAGCGTGACTGCTGAGCGTGCGATAAAATCTCCGATTCTCAGGTTGCGCAAAGTATTATTGCATTTTTATTATTGCATTTATTTATTGCATTTTTTTTTATTGCATATTTTTTTATTATTGTATTTTTTTTCACTAAAAACACCTCAGGAGCAGCTCGAATATTAAAAGGTGGTGGTGTAAAATTCTCAATCCTCAGAAAGCACCTAAAGCCGTTAGTCCTGCTCTTGATCTCTCCCTGGCTGTGCCGCCTATAATTGCCGTCCCATCGAACTATAAGAGTGAGAGAAGAGGGAGTGCACCCGTGTTTGCGCACCTCCAAATGAGATTAGCTAGTTTCTATCGACCGAAATATAATCGGGAGATTTTTTTTATACTTGGGTACTTGATTGAAAATTAAATACGGTAGCTCAAAATTATCTATAACGAATGTTTGCGATATATTTATTTAAAAAACTTACATCATCAAACTCTCCTTACAACTTAAAATAATTGTAACCTATCACATTTTACATCTAATATTTAATCAATTTCTTACAAGAACAGAAAAATACGATACGTTATAACTCATTTTTCATTTTTTCTAATGCTACGTTTGTTTGAGGAATCTGTTCTTTTAACTAGGCGCTAAATATATTTTCACGACATTTTTACCATTACTGTGAGTGCAGGAAGTGCGCACGCGACGCTGTTGTTTTGATCAAACATGTGATGTTATTCAAAAACATTTTTGTCATATATTGTTGAAATGCTTTTGGTCTTTTAGACTCTAAAAGGCCAAAATAAGTTACTCTAAATTTTAGAGTATTTTTAACACCTTAAGAGTTTTTTTTCCCTTTTTATTTTGTGTGTAACATAATATTATTGTATATTCTTTATATAAACATATTCTTAAAAATAAAAATAAAGCAAAATATATTCGTAAGAAAGTCGCAGGCAGCTCGAAAATTTGGATGGATGGATGGATGTTTGTCAATTATGACAAAACGGGTGATTGGATTTGAATGAAAGGGACAGGGATAGAGTATAGCCTGAAATAGCACATAGGCACTTTAGAACGTGGAAAAAATTACGGTTCCCGTGGTATTAAATTTTATCTTTGACGCGGACGAAGTTACACGCAAAGTCTATTACCCAATACCTAATTAAAATTAAAATAAAAAATATAAAGAAATATATACCATCACGCCTGTATTCCCCGAAGGGTTAGGCAGAGATGTACCAATGTACACCCACAGTTCACAGGTGTATTTAGGTCCCATGTAATAGGGGGCGAGCCTAAATTGCCATTAACCGAGCACAAATCCAAACTCCGAGCTGCTACTGAGAATTTCATAGAAAAACAAAATAACACTTTTTGCTCGACCTGGGAATCGAACCCAGGACCTCTAGCGTAGCAGTCGTGCTCTAGGCTAACAAGGCAGTTAAAATAAGGCTTATTAAAAAAAATCCAACACCAAAAAGTCAATATTTAGAACATATACAGCGTTTTCTTACAAACACTAAAACAAGTATTATCTTAATTAAAATCCTTTAACCCTCTAGGGCATTCCCCAAAAATGGATATGAAAATATCAAAATCCCATTATTTCTGCCGAAAACCCAAAAGTTTTGCTGAACAAACACCAATATTTAACCAAGTGGAAAGCTTACCCCGGCGCATTACATGGAAATGTACTTACAACAATAAAGATTTCAGCTATAGCGACTAAAACTTTAATAGGTCAATTTGAAACTATAAAACTATGTTTTTACCTATTTTTGTGGTTTTGATATTACAGTTTCTAGGAGCTGAGTAGATATTGATGTATTAAGTGCTGTATGGCGATTTTAAAATCAAACTCAGAGTGCTTTTATAAGGATGGGAAATCATCAAATGACTTTTACCGCCCTGAGCAGAACGGAAGGGATTGTCAGATTCTTACTGACTAAAACCCATTCGTGTTTCTCTTAATGCCCTTTGCGGTCCAAGGTCGCGGTAACTTTTTCGAACAACCTGCAGGCAAGTTTGTGAGGATGGATGTTGATGATGTATGTTTAGGTCCCTTGTAATAGGGGGCAAGCCTATTGCTATTAACCTGGCACCAATCCTAATTCCGAGAAATTCCTAATAAGAAAACAGTTTTTGCCCGACCTGGGTATCGAGCCAGGATCCCACGCTCAACTGTCGTACTTGCCACCACGAGACCAACGGGGCAGTTGTATAAAACCATCCCAACGCGTCCGTCCCAACTCCGCTCCCCTATATCCTCAAATCTAACTTGATAACCACTTCAGAATGCTAAGTGCCTGTTTCCAATTCATCAAGTCCCAGTTCACAGCGTGTCTGGTTTACCAACAATAGGAACCATTTCTCCAAGAGAACGACAAACTTAGTTTAAACTTGACCTTGAATTATGAGGAGGGGAAAACTTAGCTGGTGTTAGATTATTGAAGTTGTTCTGTCAAGGAGCTCGTCCGGGGAAGTACTACTACCATAGGCGCAAGGCAGCGTTGTTGAGGTTCGGTTTGAAGGGTATGGGTGCCAGTGTAATTTCAGGTGCATGAGACATTCCAACTTTGTCTCTGGGATGGCAACGCATTTGCGAGGCCTCTGGTATTGCAGATGTCTATTGGTAGCGGTGATCACTTAACATCAGGTGAGCCGGCAGCTTGTTTGCCACCTAATGACACGGCTTTACGTGCTTTTAGAGGCACGGGGGTTTCACATCACTAACTTTCTAATTGAAAAACCTAATAACACTTTTTAGTCCGACCTAGAAATTGAACCCAGGACCCCATGCTCATCATTCACGCTTGCGAGCACGAAACCCAGTCGCCTCGCTGAAGTACTGTTGCCTCAGCCCCGTTGGTTAGTACAGGGGTCTTGTTAGTATTTAAAGTTTATTTAGGTATAACATTTAAAGCCAAAAGAAAAAGTCCGTTAAACCTTTAACCTAAAATATCGCCGAAACCAAAAAGAGCTACTAGTGACTTAATTGATATTGTCACTGTAAAATATATCTACAGATCCCGAGCTTGAGTATACAGGGTGGAAATTTATTATCCTACCTGGAGGGAAAGTACTCTAAATACTTAAGTAAGCAAAATTTACTCAAAGGAAACATACCTTTATTTTAAAAAAGAAACGAAACTGCATTTAAATAATTTTGAAAATACGCTTGCCACACCCAGGAATCGAACCGACTAAAATTCGAAAAAATTGCATCCTGTTCTTTTATGGCATCAATCGATAGGGTCAATCATAAGGATCAAATCTCTGCAAACATGGTAAATTAAAATAAAAAAAAACATGCAATTTTAGTGTAAACTTATTTTATTCGGACGAAAAAAACGAGTAAACTAAGTCCTTGCTGGAAATGAGCTTCATTTTCTTGGATGCACCAATTTATGCCTTAATAAAAATCATTTTGAGTAACTTTTGGTAGCGTAATGCAATTTTCAATATTCACCAAAACACCCTACTAAAAGTTATTTAAAATGAATTCCTTAAAATACTGAATTTGTGCATCGAAGAAAATGAACGTCATTTCGAGCATGCAATTAGTTAATGTAAGTAAGTACTCATTTTTTTCGTCCGTATAAAATAAGTTTAGATTGAAATTTCATGGTTTTTGTTTAATTTAGCTTACCATGTTTGCAGAGATTTGATCCTTATGATTGACCCTATCGATTAGTGCCATAAAAATACAGGATGCTATTTTTTCCGATTTTAGTCGGTTCGATTCCCGGGAGTGGCAAGCGTATTTTCAAAATTATTTAAATGCAGATTTGTTTCTTTAAAAAAATAAAAGAATGTTTCCTTTGGGTAAAATATGCTTACTTAAGTATTTAGAGTACTTTCCCTCCAGGTAGGATAATAAATTTCCACCCTGTATATTTGACTGCTCACATTTCTGCTGTGTTATAAATAAGCTATTCGGCCTAGCACATCACATAAGCTTCAAGTATGTAGTGAACAAAGTTTCCCAAACCGCGTTTCCGTTTTATTCTCAAACAGTTTGTGGTTTTGGCAAAGTTTTTCAATTATACGCTTCCATCGCTTTAGGCTTAGATGCTTTTCATTAATTACTTCTTAAGGCGTTTGCACACTGGAGGCATTTGATTGTGATGTTATTATTGAGATTTTGAGCTTAGAATTGAATTTTACTCGTATTTAATAACAAAATAAGAAAATACCGCAGCAGACATGACAAAAAGTGAAAATAAAATTAAAATCGGCCAAGAAATACGGCCGTTATAAGCATTTCAAACTATAAATTACGTACCAATTAGAGACGTACCGAGAGATCTGACTAGGACTGTGACGTCACATGTGTAGTGACATGTGAGGTTTTTTGGTTTTTGTGTGAAAAGAAGGAATATTCTTTGAATTTATTTATTTTTATCAATTAAAACAATGTTTTAAGAAGTTATCAATATTTTTTGGACACATTACACATTGTTTTATATTTTGACGATTAAAAGTAGCTAAAACCGTTCAACTTCTCTGAAGCTTAGGTTAATAGAAAAAAAACTATTTCATATCATAATAACACAATAAAATTATGTAAAATGCAATGTTGTGTAAAAAATTTCATGTCAATCTTACTTTCCGAGTTATGCGTATTGAAACATAAGGACGTTAAATTTTTAAAGACCAAAGAAAGGAACATTTTGTTTTGATATCACAAAAAGCGAAAATAAATTAGTATCTTAAATTATTTATCATCTAGAAGTACCAACTAACCTATTTCTTGATAAGATCATTAATTGTACAGAACCCAGCGTCTCTCTTCAGGGAATTAACAACGCCTAACAAAACTGCCTGTGTATACGAAAACTGGGTTCAGTGAAATGGAAAATCAACAACGTTATTGTTCGGATTATAATAAGTAGGAAATTAATGAAAGGAATTAAAACCGCGTATTCAAGAGCAACTTCTGCCAGCGGTTTTGGTCGTGTGGTGTTTTTTGAGACTTTGCGTACTGCTCCGCTCCCGTGTATCTTAGGCCGGCCATACATGGACAGCTTGAAGCAGTCAGGATCGACTGCTTGAAGCTGCAACTGAAGCCTTCTACGTATATACATGAAACCGCACGGACAAATTTCATCGTACGGTCAAGCGTTTTTGCCATAGGTACCTATTACTGGAAAAAAAATTAACTGTTCACATTAGGACCCATTAAGTTAATGATAATTGCAATCCGTGGTGCTTGGCAATCTGGGCTTCTCCCAGTTGTAAATAATCCCTTTGTGCCTTTTGGCCTAATTCTGTTCTGTCTCCTGCTTGTTTGGAGGGAAGTGGAAATTATATTTTTCTTACTCCTCCGCTAATCTTTTCTGATTAATTTCGTTGCGGGATCCAAGACAGTTGAATCGTTTCTCCGGGACTCATCGAGCTTCATTGTCTCGGCGCTTTTCTTGTGGTCGCCACTGTTGATTCTGGCTTACAGGAGTTGCAGTGGTTTGGGAACAGTGTGGCGGGCTTGCTCGAGCAGCCTGTGTATGGCGGGCCTTAGCGTGATGTTAAATTGCTTATACTATTCCTTATAATTCTGGTTATCGTAAACAAAAATAATGTATTTATTCCGACTAGTAGTTCCAGAGATTAACGCGATTAAACAAACACACAAACAAACTTTAGCTTTATTATTTTGGTACAGATTAATAAATACTTAGGCTGCGTTTTTGTAAGGTAACTTTTATGTATGTATGTAAGGAGATTATTGGAAACAGATAATTTACTTTCGGTTTATGAAGTTGAGTCTTCATGTAATCGTTTTGTTTGTATTACTTATACATTTATGTGTGATATATGTATATTTTTTGTTACTAAATTATTGTATTTTCTTGACACCGCCTATTTTGTTTGTCATGTAAGTATTTCATTTCCATTAATTTAATTGATTTTATAGCCTACTGATACCCAGCATTACCTAACGTCATAATAAGATTTAATATATTTTATTTATTATACTTTATACTTACACTTACACACACTATCTTACAGGTTGACCCCAAAACAAAGGAGTGGTTCCCAGAAAAAACCGGACAAGTACAATTCGGACTCTCCCGCCGAGGATTCCGTACATAAAACAAACAACTACGCGATTTATTAAAAAAAAAATATTACAGTCGATACATTCAGGACCTAAATACGACTGCATGCACGTGCGCCTAAAGGAAGTCTTAATCAATTCCGTATCATCCTCAACTAGGTACAATTAACATTAAATGGGTACAAATTGCTCAAATGCCATCTTCAAACAATAATACGTCTTTTGTTTTCATTCACATATTGCCATTAATTTATGGGAAGTATGTTTGTATTTCTACATAAATGACACCGTGATTTACAACAATGTGTTTATTGTCTACTACCGAACTATCCGCGACTTCGTCCGCGTGAATTATTTCACCCGCACTTTGGTTAATGCGCCACTCCCATGTGTTTTTTTTTTTTCGATCTGGCATCTCGCAGGTCAGCCTAGGGCTGTTTACTGCTTAACCGGTCAACTCTGTGAATGCCTCGCAATTAAGGCCTCCAGGCAGAGCATAAGTTTTTTTAAAACTAAGTGACAGCGCGCTAAGGGCACCCCCTGCGGGGTACGGACCTCGGCTTAGGGCGTCACTGGGGACAACAAGAGGGACAGGCTGGATCAGACATTATTATTATTATTATCGGGCTATTTTAAAACTACTGCTCAGCTCACGGGCTGGCTTGAGTGCAAGGGACGGGGGCTCCCATGTGTCGTAGCGTGATTTTATATAGCCTATGGCACTCACAAATAACGTGGCTTTCTATTGGTAAAAGAATTTCAAAATCGATTCAGGAGATCCAGAGATTACAACCTCAGAAACTCATAAACTTAACCTCTTTATAATATAGTATAGATGGTAGCAATTCCATGGGCCTTGAGGGTAAAAACAATGTGTCATCTCCTTAGAGCGTGCTAGTAGAGCAAGAGAGAAAGAGTTTATTATTTAGGGTTCAAATCCTTTTTCCCAGTGACGATGATGATAAAACGATTTCACAAAAGTTGTTAATTTGATTATAAAAATATGACACAAACAATTTTGAGTCCAAATAAACTATTTTTAACATAACAAAGAATATGAACAGTCTTTGTCAATGACATTATATTTTATTAATCTTAGCAATCCAAACATGAGCTATTTTTTTTACAAATAATTGTTGGTTTACATATAAAAATTGACATTACGACGTTTCAATTCCAAATAAACTATTTGAATATCACAAAGAATATCAACAGTGTCAATGCCCTCATTTGGGTATTTAATAATCTAAATAAAAGAGATGCATCAAAAACATTGTTATTGTCATTATGTTACCATTGTATTATGACTCATTAATAAAATTTCGTCATTATTTCACCAGTTATTATTCGCGTGTACTGCTAGTATTATAGGTGCTTAGGTATCTCACAACTAACTATCTAATTGGAAGTCTAACGTTCGATTCCCAGGTCGAGCAAAGCGTTCTTGGATTTTTCTACGAAATTCTCAGTAGCAGCTCGGAGTTAGGATTGGTGCTTGGTTAATAGCAATAGACTCGCCCCCTATTACATGGGACCTAATCATACTGGCGAACTGTGAGTGTTCTTTGGTACACCTCTGCCTAACCCTTCGGGGAATACAGGCGTGATGGTATGTGTATGTGTGATGTATTTCTTTTGCCGATATTACCATACATAATAAAAAACAGAATAAACATACATACATACATAAACTCACGCCTTTTTCCCATGGAGGTAGGCAGAAACCACAGCCACCTGCTACGATCCTACTTACGCTACTTTCGCCTCGTCCACGTTCATACATCTGGTCATACAAGCACGCCGGTTACGAGTACTGCACACCCGTCCTTTCTGAAGGGCCAAACAGAATAAAATAAATATTTAAGTGGGCTCCCATACAACAAACGTGATTTTTTTGCTCGATATTGATAACGGCAACAGGTAGACGTTTGAAATATTCACAGAATATTTAGTTATATGTACATTCATTTTTTAATTAAATTAAAATAAAACAAATATTTAACCCTTAAATATTTGTTACAAAAGACATGTTTTTTTTTCCCGTTTTTATAGAAAACTAGCTGACCCAGCAAACGTTGTTTTGCCATATATTTTTTTTTTTTAGGGATATGAAAAATAGATGTTGGCCGATTCTCAGACCTACTCGATATGTACAAAAAATTTCATCAAAATCGGTCAAGCCGTTTCGGAGGAGAATGGCAACGAAAACTGTGACACGAGAATTTTATATATTAGATAGTACGGAGCCGCATTCGCACTTTTTTATTGTTTTATATTACTTACATTGTTTTCACATGTTTGCAACCAGAATATTGTAGCCAGGATTTTGTAAAAACCTAATTGAAATGAGTTTCCGTGGAGTTTCTCGTTCATTCATCTCCGTAGAGACCTACCTACGTATTGGAACAAGCAACTAGCTTCAAATTTCTGCCCGATTCCTAAAACTTACCGATCGGTAAATGTATCCATAGTAACGAACAAATGTTTTCGTATTTTCGCTGTCATAGAAGTTTATTTTTGAGCATACAAATAAAAAATGTAAACCTGTAAACCGGTTTATATTTTTATTTATTTTATTAATTTATATGGCCCTGGCCCCCTGGTTAGTTTTTTTTTGCTTGCTTCTAGTTTCACCACTTTATTAACTTTAAAGTGTTTTTTTAATAGATATAAATTACACTTTAAAGTTAAGAAAGTGGTGAGACAAGAAGAAAACAAATAAAAAAGAAAATAAAAAAGAAATGCCATGGCCAAATAAATTAGGGCTGAGGAACACCCATCCACCATTTTCGTATATTTAACACCCATTTATAAAATAAATAAATATTTTAAGTAACTTTTATTTTAAAACCCCTTGATCTTGAAGGACTCAGTAGGCATCGACCTTAAATAAAAATTGTTAAAGTAGACAAATAAAGCCATGCGTTACTATCATGATAAACATAATGACTCATCTTCATTATGTACTCTGACAATCGTGCTGCCAGTACGTGAGTACACAGTGGTAGGAGCGAACGGGCAATATAAGTATTATAAATAATCTCAATGAGATACAGTAGGAATTAAACATACCATCACGCCTGTATTCCCGGAAGGGTTAGGCAGCGGTGTTTGCATCTCATGTAATAGGGACGAGCCTATTGATATTAACCGGGCACAAATCCTAACTCCGAGCTGCTACTGAGAATTTCATAGAAAAATCCAATAACACTTTTTGCGTGACCTGAGAATCGAATCTAAGACCTCTAGCGTAGAAATTGTACCTTCGTAAGTAATTATCATTTGACTGGCCTTTCCCAACTATGTTGAGTTCGGCTTCCAATCAGGCTCTTTGTGAAAGAGCTCATTCGGGGACGTCCTAGCACTATAAACACATTTCTGCCACAAAGTATCGTTGCTGTGTTCAGATTTGAAGGGAGGTCGGTGTAGTTACAGACACATGAGCCATTTCAGCTTTGTCTCTGGGATGGTAATGTATTTGCAAGGCCTCTGATATTGCAGATGTAGACTAGATGTAGACTATACAGCGGTGATCACTTAACAACAGGTGGGCCGTAGGCTTGTTTGCAATCTAAGGATATAAAAAAAAAGATTGGAAAATTAACTTTTTTACTTATAATACCGAGCTATTGCACCTGTAACCTCATGCATGAGACACAGGCGCCCTGTACTACTAAGCCATCATGATGAACTACTACCATAGGCAATTTATCCTATATTAATCCACTATAATAAATCAAATTGAATCAAAAAGAATACAAAAATTCAATATAGTTTTTGACGGACAGCCAACTCATATACCTTTTGCAACCGCAGGCGTGTACCGCGTCCGGCGCCAAACCGCACTGAGCTATTTGCCAACAAAATGTTCCATTTATTAATATTTTACAACATAACCTATGTTGTAAAACATAAAATCAATTTATTATTAAAATATAACGAAATAAAATATTGATTGTATTACATACATACAATCACGCCTGTATGCTTCGATGGGTTAGGCACCAATAAATACATCTCATTGCTTGTATTCGTGAAGGGAAGTACCTATAGTACAAATGTATACATGTGGCACAATGTTAAACAAGCCTAATCAATATCTGCCTAGCCTTTTCTCAACTATGTTGTGGTCGGCTTCCAGAACAAAAAGATGCAGCTGACCAGCGTTTTACATGGAGCAACTGCCTAGCCAATCTCCACAACTAGTTAATGGGTTACACACCCATCCCTTGGTAAGATTGTTGTCAGACTTTCGGGCTTCTGACTCACCGTTACGACTGTGAAAAATCGACTAATTACAGCTGAAACCGTTATACGGGCATTCCGAGAAAGGGAGGAAAGTGTCAAGTAAGCTTTTCCCTAAAAATAAAAAATAAAAACTCAAAAATTCAATAAAATAAAAAGAACAGGTGTTTCTTTTTTTTCTATTTCAATCGATAGACCAATAGTTATACTTGTTTATCATCATGCGTACATTCACCTCCTGAATGACCGGCAGTGAATTAGAAATCACCTTATATGTTTACAAAAATGTCATACACTTGCTTAATCCAACAAAAATTTAGCGTTTTATAAATATACTTTTTCCGACCAACTGAATACGGTACATTGAATTTTATCTACATCTGTGTGAACGTAGAAGAGACCTTCTTGTAACGTTCGTAAGGTTGTGGTAAGTCAGAGAGCGTTTCTAGAATAATATCCTTGAAACTTCAAATTTATGGGACAACCCAATCTCATCTAATGTCTGTATACCTTCTGTAAAATAAAAGAATACATACCATCACGTTTGTATTGCCCAAAGGGTTAGACAGAGTTGCACCAATGTACACCCACAATTCACTGGTATATTTTAGGTCCCATGTAATAGGAGGTGAGCCTATTGCCATTAACCGGGCGCAAATCCTAACTCCGAGCTGCTACTGAGAATTTCATAGAAACACCCAATAACACTTCGCTCGGCCTGGGAATCGAACCCAAGACCTCTAACGTGGTAGTCGCTCTTGGGACCACTAGGCTGATAAAAGAAAACCAGCCCCTTATTGCCTCACTGCACGGCATAGGCCTCTTCTCATACAGAGAAGGCACGAGCATTGACCACCACGCTTGCTCGAGGCGGAGTAGCGATTCCAGATTAACTACATGAATTGAAAAAGTCTCATTAGGACTCGCTCGGATTTGAACCTTATGTATGAGAGACGGGTATCTTAATTCAGCGGTTGCTGGTAATAGTCCAGCGGCCATTACCAGTATTTCCGTAAGATACTCAAAATAAAGCAAAAAACTAAATGCTACATACCACCACGCCTATATTCCCCGAAGGGTTAAGCAGATGTCTATCAGTTCGCCTGTATGTTTAAGTCCCATGTAATAATGGGGGGAAGGGGAATAAATGTATGTATGTTACACATGTTCATGATTCAATTACCTACATCCTACCACGACAATCAATCCAACCGGTATCCTACGCTATTCGTAATGGTGGGTCCACACGATACAGACTTTTGTCTGTACTGATATCTGCACAGACTATAAAGTCTGAGTAAAAATTTTTACTCAGAGGTCTTTACCAAATGTCTGTGCAGACTTTTCATCAGTTCAGACTTCGATTTTAATTAATAAATTAAGTAATTCAATAATCATGAGTTTTGCTCCGACAATCGTACAGACATGTACGCAGACTTCCGACTTTTCTGGTACACCGACATTTGTCTGTACTGATTTGTTGTACAGACAAAATTCAATAGAAGTCTGTGTTAAGTCTGTATCGTGTGGACCCACCATAACAAATCAAACAGAATGAGATTCGTGTCCAATTAACGCACGAAACCTTACTCCACACTCGCATAACTTTTAATTGATACGGATGTATTGTAGACCTATCCAATATCTTACTCATGCCTCGATTGAAGTTGCTTCTGCTAAAACAAACCAACCCACAATTTATCGAAAATTAAATTAACTATGTCAAACTAATAATAATCTAATACAATGTGCCAAATGTGTTACTTTACGAGAACTATGAGCAGGATCCCGTGTCTTGGAAACCACGTGAAGCCGTTGGTCCTGTGCCTGATCTCTCTCCGGTTGTGTCGGGTTGCCGTCCCGTCGGACTATGAGAGTTAGGGAAGACCAATGCAGGAGATATTATAGTGCACAAGTGTGTGCGCAAACACAGGTGGAGTGCACCTGTGTTTGCGCACACACTTGTGCACTATAATATCTCCTGCATTGGTCTGGAGAATAAACAAAAGGGTACTAGAGCGAAAGGCCGTTGAGGTTATAAGGTTCTAGAATGGCAACCACGCATTGGAAGGCGCAATGTTGGAAGGCCCCTCACGAGGTGAACTGACGACCTGGTGGCTGCCAGAATTCGCTGGATTCGGGCAGCGCAGGACCGATCATTGGGGCTATCTCTAGGAGAGGCCTATGTCCAGCAGTGGACGTCGTTGGACTGATAAGATAAAGATGACGATGACTATCCAACAATATCCAATATCCAAAAATGACGCTTAGAATAGATAATGAATCAGCAACAAATTTCCAAAAACATTGCAAATGTGTACTTCGGAAAATGGAAAAAATATTGACGTAGAAACCCAATTATTATAGTACAACAGACATACAAAAATAAACAATTACGGTTTCTCGTTATTCATTTCTTTCTTTCTTATATTTCGAACCTAAAAAGGGAAGGAAAGACAATGATCCTTGTAACACAATACATCATACAGGGACGGACCGTGATTTTGCAGGGCTCCTGGTTAAGCACCACTCGGGGCTCCTACCAGATTGCAATTTTGCCAAAAAAAATTTTGCAAATCTTGTTTTTTCATATTCTCATATTTTTTTCTTCTCTAAGGTAAAATAGAAAACAAATCAGAGTAAATACTAACCCAATATACGACAAACTGCACTTAACCTAGAGGACATTTAGCTGGGCCCATAAATTATAAGATTATCATCGAATTGAAAGGAAGAAGAAGGTATTGGAAGTAACCAGAATTTGTCAGTATAACCTAAAGCATTGTGCAATATACCTATAGATTTTGATGGGGGCCCTTTATATTCATGGGGCCCAAAAAGCCAATATAATAAATCCGGCCCTGGCACCGTTACATTAAAGGATGTGAACACACAGCAAAGTATCGCGTGTGAGTATCGCTTAACGCTATGTTTCGGTGAGGGGTTATCGCCGATACGGGTTTTTACGTCCCTTTGTTTCCGTTTTGGGGAACTATTTTTACAAGATACAAAGGGATGTTTGATGGATGAAAGATTTGTGTGCGAGTGAATTGGACTGTCGATATAGGCTCTGTCGGGATTTTGTAAGGAAACAGAGAACTGTATAAAATATAGGTTTAATACCGTTATACAATATTTAACGCTAGGTACTACAGTTATTGGCGCAAAGCAATACGCATGTGATGCGCTGACATAGGTACATTAGGTAACTACATAAGTTTAGCATTACAATTGCGATGGTTTAGAATCCGTCGTATTTCAGACTTACAATAATTTAAAGCCCAGGTTTCCCTACGCTGATTTCTTTCACCGCTGTCAGTGATGTCCAACATGAACATTATATTGAAACGCCACAAATCTCAACCTCTGAGCTACTATAACATAGTTAAAAGTTGTTATAGGTAAATGATCGATGAACAGATCGAGCTCTTTCTAAAAGAGCTCGTCCGAGGATGTACTACCATTATATCCAATTCTGCCGCAAAGCCGGTGTAATTAGAGGCACATAAGACATTTCAACTTTATCTCTGGGAAGGCAACGCATTTGCAAGGTCTCTGGTATTGCAGATGTCTAAAAGCATAGGTGACCACTTAACATCTGGTGCGCCGGCGACTTGTATGCCACAAAAAAAGCCAACTCGCTAAACCTTCAATATGACCCACGCTCAAACAAGCACAACGATGAAAATGCACACCTAAATGTACCAGAAAAAGGGCATAAAATAATTTGTAAGTTTCATCCGAGATAAAAATACTTGGCACAAATTACTTTAGTTGCTCTTCCTCGACCGTTGGAAAGAAAGATGGCGGCGTACGGAGAAAGATAAGATGGCGGAATTCTTACGTGTATTTAGAAGGTTTATTTCGTTTATCATCATCTCCTTAGCCTTTAATAAAATAATAGTAATAAAATAATTTATTTGCGTAAAACATGGTATACAATGGGTGTTAAGTATAGGTTATAGCACAAACATGTTTAGCTAAGATGAAACATATTATGTAGCATGCAAAATTTTTGTTACAGGGAAACCATAATTAAGCACCTACCCACATTAATGTTAGAATAAAATGTCAATATTTTTTATCCATTAATTCTTTCAAACTATAAAAGCTACACTCATTCAGCCATTTGTATAATTTATTTTTAAATAGTCTTACATTTAATAGTTGTGTAGTTGTGTGTTGTGTTGTGTGTGTTGTTCCCAACTATGTTGGGAAAAGGCTCGGCTTCCAGTCTAACCGGATGCAGCTTAATACCAATTTTTTACATGGAGCGACTGCCTATTTGACCTCCACGATACCTCTTGATTAGACTGGTTGTCAGACTTCTTGACTTCTGACTATCCGTAACGGCTGTCAAAGATCTACGAATGACAGCCGGGACCAACGGCTTTACGTGCTTTCCGAGACACGGGGGTGTCACACCACCAACTTCCAAACTCCGGACTGTTACTAAGAAATTCCTAATGGAAAAACCCAATAACACTTTTTGCCCGACCTGGGAATCGAACCCGGGACCCCACGCTCCTCAGTCGCGCTTGCGACCACTAGACCAACGGGGCAGTCAGAGAAGGTTTATTTCGTTATTTGGATTAAAATATTCTATCTGGGGCTGTCACTTTGGTCAGTTCCAGATTGGAAGCACTTTATCTTTCTTCGTAATTAATTTGGACTTTTGTTCACTACGGACCGTGTGGACAGGTGGTTCTGTACGTATGTTGGGAAAGAGAATTAAATCGAGTAATTTTCTCACACATTGAAGAGATGTGTTTTCGGTAAAGTAGGCACAAAATCTTGGTTTTCACGCGATATTTTCGTTTAAATATTCTTTTTTTATTTTCAATACCTTTTGGTTTTCCTTAATCAACAAAATAAGGTCAGACACTGAGCCATATAAACACTTAGGTCATACAGACAAGCCTTACAAACATTTGTTCTGTTCGGAAATCGATTTCGAAATTTTGACCTTAACATCATTTATTTCGATTTTGTAAATGTGAGTACCATGGAGCAACTTATTATATTTTTTTCTCTTAAGTTACTATGTGTTGGACATTAAGGGCAAGGCGGTTGAGAGCTTTGTCATGCTCACTTAAATGTCTCGCTGACGGTGGCGCGTGCATTGGATCGTTCAGTTCCCTCCAAGATGGTTGAGCTGAACGGTGCTGATGCACGCGTCATGTTCGTGAACGGGCGCCGTCAGTTGGGATTGGTCATCTCTTACCTGCCATGGCCTACATCTTTATTAGTATTATTTAATTGTTTAATATTCACCTTCATTGTTTTCACATATAGAAGCAACATGAATATTGTAACCAAGATTTTGTAAACCCAAATTGAAGAAAAGGAGTGTCCATGGAGTTTCTTGCTCGTTCTTCTCCATAGAGATCTACGCTTTGGAAGGAGCAACTAGCTTCAACTTTAAACTGTAACTTCTTGACATTCAAAAGTGCCTGTAAATGGTCTAATTGAAATAAATGATTTGAATTTTGAATTTGAATTTGAATTTGACGGTGTACTGTTTGTGCACTTACTCATCTTGAGGTATCGGCTCACTGCCTAACTCGCCGCACGCGCGTCCGCTCAGCTCCGTGGCTCTAAGCAAAGTGTGCGAGGGAGGGGGAGTATGCCCCGCTCCCCACCACACTATAGCGCGCGGCGTGTACGCATGAGACGACAGAACTATATAATATAATCTACAAACACTACAGACGGGTTCCTCCCGTCCCTTGCTCGAGCCAGCCCGCGAGCTGAGCAGTAGCTTTAAAATACCCCGTTAATAATAATAATAATGATCGATCCAGCCTGTCCCTTTGCTGCCCTCTCCCAGCGACGCCCTAAGCCGAGGCCCGTACCCCGCAGGGGGTGCCCTTAGCGTGTAGTCGCTTAGTTTTTAAGTATATTTGTAAGCCCTGGCTGGAGGCCTTAATTTCTAAGGCAACCACAGGAAAGTCCGGTTAAGCAGTACACAACCTCCTAGGTTGAACTGCGAGATGCCAATCCGAAAAAAAAAAAAAAAAAAAAAAAAAAAATACAGACGGGACTTTTACTGGCAGATAGCAGATGTTTTAAGCAAATAGCTAATGTAACTTGGGCTTGCTTTATTTTAGATTTATAAATAATTAGGGTTACTTAGAAAAATACTGTGATAGCCGACATTTACTATGAAGTCGCGGGCATCAGCTAGTATAATGTTACTATAATTAAAAGTTAAAGCATTTACATTTTTAATTATACCATTTACAAGCACTTTTGAATTGGCAATTCAAATAACAATGACAACATACATAACATAACATAACTTACTAAGTATTTCATACACTTTACACGAAAATAAATAAAATTTGAAAGTACCCACTATAAAACCTCGAAGCATGAACTTTATGACAAACCAGTGCTCAACAAATTTGGCGCCCAACGCATTACGCTATCGCGTAATTTAATTTTGCAGCATTGTATTTAAGCTGCGGTCAAGATAAATGTGGACGTAAAATATAAGACTTTATGAATGGTACCGATATTTTTGTTGTTGAACAGTGAAGTTTTACATTTAAAAAATGAACAGTAATAAAATTTTATTGTGAGATACTTTTCAAATAAATATTTATCATGATATCTATATCAGCCCCCCTAGCCAAGTCACAAACGATAAACGCAAACGTTGCGTAGGCTTTAATAGATCTTCAACTTTATGTGCTTGGTTTTAAGTTGAAGATCTAATGAAGATTGCATAGCGTTTTCGTTCGTTCCAGTCGCTAACGCTTAGAAATCTTTAATAGATTTTCAACTTAAAGCTCTTGGGTATTATTTTGAAAATCGATTGGTACCTACCGAGCGTTTACGATTATCGTTTGTGACTTGGCTAGGGGGGCTGCTTCGATATCTATATAAAATTGATGAGTCTGTTTGTAATGTCAAAATAACAGCAAAATAATATAATTCATGTTGACACTGCCGGTTTGTTCCAGTTAATTCTCAAAACGGCTAAACCGACTTTCATTAGCAGACAGCTAATGTTATAAGGAGTAACTTAGGATACCTTAATTTTAGAAATAGAATTAGCATTACACGCAACACCACACAGGTAATCTTAATTCATGCAAAGGAAGTCGCGGGCTAAGCTAGTCGCACATGTGAATAATCTCACCAAAAGTATCTACTTTCGAAGATGTGATGAAATATAATTTTGGAAATATAATGTAGTATCTGTATTTTATTTTATTGCTTTTGGTCCATCGAAATAGGGAAAACAGATGGAAAAAATATTTATACATTTTATACCTACCTATAGATACTTTGAGTAGTATAAAATCGCTATAAATTCAATATTTTAATAAATTGTGACTCATTTTGTAAACAATATTGGCGCCCAACACGGGACCCTAAATAAATATTGTCAAGTTTGTCAATTTTCGTAACAAATAGCCCAATAACTGACCGTATTTATTAGAAAATATCTAATGTAAGATTCTCCCCTCGACATAATCTATGTAGACTATAAAATTAAGCTAAAGTCTGAAATAATCCCACGGGGCACAAAAACGGGAGTAAAATAAAGCTGTAATAATCGTACCATCACCATCACGCCTGTATTCCCCAAAGGGATAGGCAGAGGCGTACCAATGTACACCCACAGTTCGCCGGTATATTTTAGGTCCCATGTAATAGGGGGCGAGCCTATTGCCATTAACCTTGCACAAATCCTAACTCCGAGCTACTACTGAGAATTTCCCAGAAAAACCCAATAACACTTTGTGCCGACCTAAGAATCGAACCTTATAGCGTAGCAGTCATGCTGAGGACCACTAGGCCAACGAGGCAGTGTAATACTCGTATGTGCCAAATTTTAGCTAATTCCGTTCTATGTGTTTGTGAAGGAGCTCGTCCGGGGAAGTACTACCATCATGCCTATTTTTATTGCACAGCAGCGTTGCTGTGTTCGAGTTCGTAGGCTATGGATGACGGTGTAATAATAGACACATGATACATTTCAGCTTTGTTTCTGGGATAATAACGTATCTACAAAGCTTTTAGTATTGCAGATGTCTATAGGCAGCAGTAATCTCATAACATTTGCCGGGACTGCGGGTTGTTCGAAAGAGATACAGCGCCCCCGGAACGCAAAGGGCACATGAAGGAATATAGATGGGTTTTAGTCAGTAAAAGTCTGACACTCCCTCCCGTCCCGACCAGGGCGGGGGAAGATACTTGATGATTTCGCATCTATAAAAAAAAAACCTCTTAACATTAGGTGGACCGTCGGCGCTGTCGCATGATCCGTTCTTAGCTTTCGTTTCCTACCTGATGGCGAAGCGGAAGGTAGTATCAGCCTCTTACTGATTAAACCCCGCCCGCCTCCCATGCACGAGGTTGTGGGTTCGCAACCGGGCACGGGCAAGTACCAATGTGACTTTTCCTAATTCATATGTACTTTCTAAGTTTATCTTGGACATCACTGACATCAGTAACCATGTCAGAGGCCCTTGAGGCGGTTTAGAAACTCTGACACTAGGGTGTGTGGGGTCGTTAGACCTTACTGCCCACACGATAAGAAGAAGACTGATTAAAACCCATCCGTGTTCCTGCTAATGCCCTCTGCGCTGCGGGACCTCGGTGACTCTTTGGAACAAATTCCGCAACCCTGGCAGACCTATAAATAACCTACCTGTCCAATTTCAGCTTCATAGATCAACTGGTTTTCGAGATTTAGTGATTAACCAATGTGAGAAGGACCTTTTGCTTTTATTTATTACGTTTGCGTCGTCGATTATCTATGAGGTATAGATATTATTAGCGCGGAACGTTATTCTTTTTTATCTAATAAAGTAGCTTTAGTTACATACCATACATAATATACCAAAGCAAATCAAAACAAATCAAATCCGTTTATTGCATTGCATTGTTTATTACCATTACGCCTGTATTCCCCGAAGGGTTAACCAGAGGTGTCCTAGCATACACCCACAGTTCGCCGGTATGTATAGGTCCCATGTAATAGGGACCAAGCCTATTTCCATCAACCGGGCACAAATCCTCCGAGCTGCTACTGAGGATTTAATAGAAACAAACCCAATAACACTTTGCTCGGCTCGACTTGGGAATCCAACCCAAGACCTCTAGCGTAGCAGTCGCGCTTAGGACCTCTAGACTACCAAGGCAGTCAACGTAAGTAGCCTAACCCAAAGTTCTTCTTAATAATATCACATATTATCTGCCAATGAAAATCCCGTCAAATTCTGTTCAGCCGTTTTAGAGCAACGCATTTTTGAAACGATTTTACGAAGCACGTAAAGCCGTTGGTCCCGGCTGTCGTTTGTAGATCTTTGACAGTCGTTACTGTTAGTCAGAAGCCCGAAAGTCTGACAACCAGTCTTACCAAGAGTATCGTATTACCCATTACTGGGTTGTGGAGGTCTGATAGACAGTCGCTCCATGTAAAATACTGATATTCAGCTGCATCCGGTTCGACTGGAAGCCGACCCCAACATAGTTGGGAACAGGCTAGGCAGATGATGATGATTTTTTAAACGATTTTGACATAACAAACAGTCGCTTCAATTTTATTTTATTTATAAGTAAGTAGACGGTACTCTAAGTAAATTAATCAAAACCATTCATTATAACTTTCTTATCTATAACATTTTCGGCGAAATAAACTTAGAGTAATAAATTATAGAGTGAGGGCAACTGACGGGTAGAGTAGAGCGTTGCGTAACGTAGTTTTTGAAACTATAACGAGTGCTAAAAGCACTTAACGAAGCTAAATGCTACATGTTGTTCTCATCATTACATTTTTTTTTTCTTTAGTTTTAATATGTATGTTTACCGCTATGATGATTTGTGTTGCTTTGAACACATCTTACAAGTTACAAATATAGGCATTTTTGAAAGATTGAGACTGAGATTGAAATGCAAACGTTCTTATAAGTCAACAGAATCGCCTCCCTGATACATTACGTCATCCATATTAAGCACCAAACAATGCTAATGGTAATCCAAAATCTTGATACCCAAGATACAGGCTTGCCTAGTTTGGAGCAATATGTTAAAAACTGTGTAACTTTTTACTGCGACAACAACACTTTTAATAAACCGCTATTGGTAACCGATATATAGTTTCGTTACGATAACAAAAAAAGCCGCTGCAGCCCACCCCTACTGACGGGTACAACTTATTGGCGCCCACACTGGGACCGCAATACATCTAAAACAATCCGAATACCAGAATAATAGAATTAATAGAAGCTAACCCTTATTCAAAAACAAGAAAGTACAAGGAAACTTTAATACAATAAATCCTTTCATTCAAAAGTTTGTATGTCTGTTGAACCTGGGCTGGTTCAAAGGAATAATTTTCTTTCTTTGGTTTCTTACCTGAATGAGCTTAGTTCTGTTTGTTTTAGTTATAAACTTCATAATCCTACAATAATTAACATTATTCATTAATCCTACTTCCTACTAATAAAAGGGAAAGTTTGAGAGGATGAATGGATTGATGGATGTTTGGTAATGATATATTGCATGATTGTAGTGTGAAATAACACATACTATACTTTTTATCCTGAAAAAATGTTCCCCATGTTTTTTCAAGGTAGGAAATCTTCAAATTACTTCCGTTGCCCTGGGCGGGGCGGGAGAAGTGTCAGACTTTTACTGACTAAAACCCATCCATGTTCCTTCTTGTGCCATTTCCGGGGGCGCGGTATCTCTGTCAAACAACCCGCATAAATGTTCCCTTGGAATAATATATCAAAAATTATGCAGACGAAGCCACGGACAGAAGCTATTATCTCAATAATTACAACACTTTCGTCAAATTAAGGATTGAGTCCCGCTGACAGACAGACGGACAGATAGCGGAGGCTTAGTAATAGGGTCTCGTTCCTATCACCACACAATTTTCATTTAACCTTAGGAACACTTGCCTCTAGGATGTGATTTGCAATAACCTATATGGAAAGCGCTCAATAGACTGTGCACTCAAGCAGGCCGCTGCAAACATGACCTAGCAAAATGGAGGATTATAGATCCCACTGACACCCAGTACGAGTGCGGTGATTCTGACCAAAAGATGGCTTACTTCAGTGCCCAAAGCGTCCCTACACCTGCACTTTACAGGACATTAGCAACGCTACTGATGCCGTGGTAAACGTGGTCACCCCCTGGGCGCAAAAATTATACCTGCACCCTTCGAGTACAGAACCTCTTTTGATCCACCATTTTTATTCATCATGATCATCGTCATCAACATACAGCCTCAGGACGTCCACTGCTGGACATAGGCCCCCTCCCAAAAAAATCAAGAAGGACTAGTTGGAAGCGGCTTGCATCTAGTCTTCCTGCAGTCTTAACAATTTTTATTGGTGGATTAAAAAAAAAAATACACAAATATATTTTTATTTTTCATTTAAGCTTTTGTTTTTTTTATTTAAGTAGGTTAAGTAAGTTTGTGTTATGTGCGTCGCTTTCATGTGAATAAATGGTTTTTCTTTCTTTCTTTCATTTAAATTTAAAGAATCTTTCAAAATGTTGATCAGTCAATTGACAGCATTATAAATATTGTTAATGCAAATACAATATAATTGAAAACTCATTTAGTTTGTCACTACAGTCTATTTTACAACAGCAATAACAATTCCACGTAAACAAAACGACAAGAAAAAGCGAGTAACAAAATAAAATATTGAGTCTTATTTTACGTAGGTATAATCTTCAATGAAGTCTGGAGCGAAGCTATCAAATAAATGAATTTCTTCCAAAAACACTCCTATAAAGTAATTGGAAAGGGTGCTACAATAAATAAGTTTCTAAGGCTTTTCTTTGTAATGCAACCAAATATATTGCACGTCAGATTTCGTGGAACATCATTATTAAGACATGCATTATGCATTTGTTTAAAAAACGGCTGTAAATACACTTAAGTAAGCTGAAAGCTGATTACATAATCTTCTCATTTTTTGTATTTGTTTTGGGCAATACCTTCACCTTCATTATGATGTATAACTCTCCAGACCAATTCCGGTCACGGCGGCTAATCTTTATGCAGACTAGCCAAGTACGCAGGAGGTATTATAGTGCACAAGTGTGTGCGCAAACACAGGTGCACTCTCTCTTCTCTTACTCTCATAGTCTGATCGGACGGCAATCCGAAACGACCGGAGAGAGATCAGGCGCAGGACCAACGACTTTACGTGCTTTCCGAGGCTTATATCTATTCACTGAATGATCAACAACCAACACAATAGCTTGACAATTTGATCATCATCATCATATCAACCGAAAGACGTCCATTGCTGAACATAGGCCTCTCCTAAAAATAGCCACGATGACCGGGCCTAAGCTGCGAGCGAGTGCTGATCAGACCCCCACAACCCAGTTCCTGGGTAACATAATACCCCTTGGTACGACTAGTTGTCAGACTTTCGAGCTACTCAAAATCTCTTTCATAATTATGATCTACAAATAACAGCTAGGACTATAGGTACGTGCTTTTCGAGGAGCCCGGGGTATCACACCACCGACTTACAAACACCGGGCCACTGAGAAACTCCTAATAGAAAAATCAAAAAACTCTTTGCCCAACCTGGGAAACGAACCCAAAACCCCACGCTAAGCAGTCGCGCTTGGCCATGAGACCACACGAGACTAACGCGGCAGTCAAAATAGATTTCTTTACTGATTACCTACTTTTTCTCACATTAATTCAGCTCATAAAACCTTTTTTCAAATTTTAACGCCTACTGAAATAAATCTTAAAAGTTTTTTGCAAAAATCTTTGTCCCTAGAGGAAAAAGTTTGCGGAGTTAAAAGTAACCCTTGGAGAAAGAGTAAAAAAAATGGCTTATCGCAAAAACTTTGTTGTATCTACATTAATATAAATTTACCCTTTACAAGGCCCTCCTATATTTTTATGATAAATTTGACTTACATGCGGATGAAGTCGCGGGTAGGAGCTTGTACTAGATTTATACATGATATACATATATAATACACATAGCGTTTACCCGCAACTTTGACCGCGTAAACTTTCGTATGGATTCCAATGTTTTTTTTTAAATATAATAAAGATAAAGAATTTTCAAAATCCGACCCATTACTTCCGGAGATTTCCGCGTCCAAACAAAAAAACAAACTCCTCTGCTTTATTTTATTGTACGTAAAATAAAACAGCTTGAGTATATAAGGACGTCGTTATGATTGTATGTCAAAGTTTATACATATAATAATATACCAAAAGTCATGATCAAATACCAAATCTGAGTATTAGCAAAAAATCTTCTTAGAATTTCTATAATCGTATTCTTTTTCCTTCCAAATTCGGAGTCCTGTTTCTTTACAAGAGTACATTAATATACACTCAACGACAAAAAAATCGCACCTTCTGAAAATATTGCTTAGTCTCAGAGAATGAGAGGCTGACAGTTATTGAATGCTGTGTTGCGTGTCGCAAGTTCAATTCCCGCAAAGAACAAAGTTTGTATGGCTGAATATTTGTTCGGAGTCTGGTTGTTTGTGTATGTGAGTATATTATGTTTGTAAACGCACCCACACCCACGGTAGAGGAGAAATTCCTAGTGTGGGGTAACGTTTGAGTGAAAACAAAAAGAAAGGCGATTACGACTACCTTATTTATTTTTGGAAACAATAATGGTCAGTGGTAAAAGTGACGTCGAAAACAATTGTCCCTATGAAGAATAGTCCCACTTGTTGCATTATCAAAAAGTATAGTTTTAGGTGTTCATGAAATAAAATTATAAAGCATTTTTAAACATCATTTTGTTTACACATATGTTCCATTTATTAATCTTGTTGTAAATTGAGTTAGTAGTATTTATTTTATTTTTTCAGTGAATCTGTATTTATTTCAATTCTGGTACCCAAACATAATACAAATTATGAAATATTTTTTTTATTATGTTTTCATATATTTTTGGCTAATATGTGCTTTTGTTACATAATAAAACGAAGAAATTGGTTTAGTAATATACTCGCCTAAGGTTCTCTCGGATGTATGAACGTAGAGGAGGCGAAAGTAGTATGTAAAGACCATGGCGAGTGGCGTTCTGAGGTTTCTGCCTACCCCCATGCGAAAAAGGCGTGAGTTTATGTATGTCTATGTGAGGTTCACTCCTTCGCGAGCAGTATCTCGTCGAATATGGGGGCAGCGAGATAGACACTATACTTACATGTTATCTAAAACCATTTTTTTTTAAATTAGTTTCGTCTTTAATGGTTCGAAAAATAAACAAAACATGTTAACATAAAACGCGCGATTTTCGTGCCGCTGAGCGTATACTGTGATCCAGTTTAAAATAATCTAACTAGAATTATTTACCGGCTCACCCCAAATTAGGTCTACCGGACCTCATCTTAAGCTTCCTTTTGCAACTCAATTTTGTCCTGGACCGTCACACATTATCCTAATTTCATTTTCTTCTTTTTCGTCACGGTGACCCTTTCGTTTCAGCCCTTCGTAATTCGTTCACAATCAACAGGGTCTGTCTATACGGTAATTAACGTATGTTGCACGAGGTCCTAAACAAACATCGTCCACTGTTAGTCCGGGATGCAGGAGTCGCTAGACTTACGTCATCTTAGCGGTAAATGTTGACACAGTTGAAATGGTACTGAAAAATAATTAAAAAGAAAATTTGATTAAAAATAGAAGAAGCTATAAATAGCTATCAATAGTTTAAGCCACTCATATAGTGACTCAAAAACGAAAATGGTTTGATAGAATATAGAAAGTAAAAAATTAAAAATGTCTTTATCGCGTTTTGCGCTACGTCTTGCCAATATTCATGGACGCCGACCAAGTCGTCTAACGTAGTCTACCGCGTCCTCGTCTCGCGATTTCCGGACACAAATCTTGGGTTTTACGAGACCATAGATCGTTCGACATTTAGTATACAGGTCCAGCCCAGTCCCATTTTAGCTGGGCAGCTTTTAGAGCCATATCGATGGCTTGTTCTTGGACCGCAGTGTCATGATGTTTCAGACGCGATCTGTTAATTTAACACCAAGTATGCTGCGCTCCATAGCACGTAAGCAAACCGTGTGTTTGGATTTTTTGATTTTAATCAAAAACCAAGTTATGTTTTGCCAAATGTTTATTTGGCAAAACATAACTATTTGTTTCTTCGGTTCCGTTCTAAACTGCCTCGTTAGCCTAGTACCTTCCTCGTTAACCTAGTAGTCCTAAGCGCTACTGTTACGCCAGAAGTCTTTGATTCGATTTCCAGGTCGATCAAGTGTTATTGAGTTTTTCTATGAAATTCTCAGTAACAGCTCGGAGTTAGGATTTGTGCCCGGTTAATGGCAATAGGCTCGCTCCCTTTTACATGGGCCCTAAAACATACCGGCGAACTGTGGGTGTACAGTGGTATACCTCTGCCTAACCCTTCGGGGAATACAGGCGTGATGGTATGTTTACTTTCGTTTTGTATCTAATCTCGAAATTTCATCTATACAAATATGACGTATGGCTAGCGACTACGGGCTCTCGGACTCTGTATAAAGGCATGATAATGAAGGCCAAGAGTGTGTTTGTTTAGTACTGTACTCTTGTAATTAAGTTGCTAAGTCATTTTGTATGGTTAGTCTTCTACAGAAGGGCGGGTTTGTTGGTCCTTTGAACAGATTGCTATGAATATCAATCAATGTAGGTACTTATGTAGGGTTGATTGTTATTAAGGACTTGTATCGATTGGTAGTTGATTGAGAATGACGTTTTACCGACAGTGCGCTCTATGTCTCGTCATATTTGGGTAATTAAGTTGTTATAATTTTCCCTTCTTCTTCTGAATGTCTGTTATCGTGACGGCGACGAAGTCGTAGATAAAAACTACGGCTTTTCACACAAATTTAAACACTTTCCAGTATTTAGGTACCATTGAATCTGATTTTCTTCACGTGTTCGTGAATTTTTTGCTTTTTTAGGGCGGGGCCCTATTTTTTCGTCGTTACATCACATCAGCCGAACGACGTCCACCGCTGGACATAGGCCTCTCCTAAATATAGCCACAATGACCTGTCCTGCGCTGCCCACATCCAGCGATTTCCCCATTTTATTATTCTAAATGAAAGAAATCTAAGTTACTCCTTATAACATTAGCTACCTGAAAGTTAAGGTCGCGTAAAAATTGGTCCAGCCGTTTCGAAGATAAGCCAAAAAACAGTAAAACGGACAGTTTAATAAAAGTTTTTTTTTGTTATTAGTAAAAATCTGTTATTTTGACTGACAAACAGATAATTTTATAACATTAATCTAAAGGTAGACCTCAGCACCTATTTGTCCAACATGTGAAACGACAAAACAACATCGAGCAAAAATACTCTATTACAAATAACACACAAAATCTCTTTCACAAAACAAAACAAAAGTTGGTACAAATATTGGACAAACTTCTTATTGGAACAAATTGCTGGGAAGTACAGTCGAGAACAGTGTCAATACTTCATGTGAACAGTGGAATGTTACAAGCCATTTTAAAATGGAGAGACCATTATTCTCTTACGTAATGTTAGACGATTTTGTATAAGATTTCAACGAGTATAGGGTTCTGTATCGCTGTATTGGATTTGAGTATGAAGGGTTCGGAATCAACGTACAATACAAGGTGTTGTTTTGCATACTCGTCAAATTTTAGGAGCTTATCATAAAAAAAAGAAGTAATCAAATATAATTACGATATCTGGTCAATATTAATTAAATGCTTGTTTTTTAGTTGTTACAATCAAATAACAGTAGGTATTCTAGGAAAAATCAGTATCGCCCAGTGGCGTATGCTGTAGAAAGAGTTGTCGCGCGGCTATATCAATGTGTGCATAGCGCCTAAACTCTCTGGCGCGATGGCTATTCTGGATTCGAAAATCACGTCAAAAAATATAAATTTCAAAAACAATTTAATTTATTATTGTTAAGTTTATTATTGTTATTCGTGTTAAGAATCACGAGCGTAGTTTCTTCTTTGAATTTGACGAGGATGCAAAACTACATCTTGTATTTAACATTACATACATAAAACAACACGCTAGGTATGGGGTAGTAGTGGGGGTAGGTATGGGGGTTCTCTTTAATTTTTTACTTTATTTTCATTATTTGTTATTTTGGCGGCCATTCAAAGCCAAATTTTTTATTTCAATTAGACCATTAAACGTCACTTTGAACGTCAAAAAATTGAATCTAGTTGCCTATAATGCGTAAACATAGCAACACACACTCTGTTAAGTTCTAGTCACGCTTGAAAAGATACAACCCTATGACAGACGGACTAACAGACAGATAGCGGAGTTTTTGTAATAGGGTCCCATTTAGAACTTTTTGGGTAGGGAACCCTAAAAATGGTTCCGTAATTCGCTTCCTTCTTTTTTTTTCTTTGTTCTTTGAAGCGTTTACCTACTAACTTTGTTATCGACTGTTTTGTTAAAAGGATTTGATAGGAACTTCTTATTACCAATCAATACAATCGCATTAATGGATTTGTGTGCGTCAGCATTTTTTTGTTTGTTTTACTTTCTTAAGGTTTTGTAGGTCGAGTTATTAAATACAAATGAATTTATGGCTTGCTACAGGCAAAATGTCAGATCTTCCAAAATTTATTGTTTAAGTTTCGGTATACCCATGAGGTGTACAATGGTGTCGATTCTGTTATGCACAAGCTAAACTTAATTTAGACTATTTCTATCTTTTTCTTTTCAATCAAACAAGAAAGGGACGGACGTGAATAAGACTTGTCAATTTTAGTTGATGTAAAACCTCTATACAATTATAGTTGACATGTCAGAACGCGTTGATTTAAAACACGGAAAAGTTCAAGGCAAAACTAATTTGATATCTCTAACTTAGTCCTAAGGTATTACCGTCCTTTTCTTTCGCTGTATGTTAGTAAGAGATGTCAATTCTCTAATTTTAGTTTAGTTTGTGAACAAGGGAATCGGCACCAATATTTGTAATTTTTAATCGGTACGCTAAGAAGATGTGAACGTGCGTACCCAAAAAATGGTGCCCAACGGGTCCCTAATACTAAGACTCTTCTGTATATCTGTCCGTCCGTTTATCATAAAGCTTTATCTTTTGAACCGTAACAGGTGACATCTGAAATTTTCACATAGTGTGTATTATCCTTACTAATATTATAAATGCGAAAGTAACTCTGTCTGTCTGTCTGTCTCTTCTTCACGCCTAAACCACTGAACCGATTTCAATGAAATTTGGTACAAATATAGTCTTGGACCCGAGAAAGGACATAGGATAGTTTTCATCCCGGAAATCCTTCGGGAACGGGAACTATTAATCCACGCGGACGAAGTCGCGGGAAAAAGCTAGTAAAAATATAAAACAATATAAAACAATATATAAAGCAAAAAATGTAATAGTTCTTAAAAAAAAATACATTAAAAGTGGATAGAAGTGTAGCTTTAATAATTGTACGGTGTAACGGAACACTTCGTGTCAATTATTTTTTTGTATTTATTTTATGTGCAATAATATTATGGCAAAAGCAAGCCTAAATCCTACAAATTAAAGTTCAATTCAAAGATCAACCACAACAATGGTTTTTTTTCTATGGTTTCTTATGATATTATGTATTTTGTATATAAGTATATAGGTATGTATGTATATATATATATTTATGTATTAGTGTGGATAATTTTAGATATGTTGTACTTGTGTATGAATTAAGTTATTTATATAATTGCATTGGGTAAATTTTTATTTTGTTTTTGAAAGTATCAAATTTTGTTCTTTTGTTTTTATTTGCACCTACCGTGTTATCTCTTCACCACCTTTGATTGACTGGTAGAGAATGCCTAAGGCATTAAGTCCGCCTTTGTACTTTTTGTTGCATAAAGTTTAAATAAATAAATAAATAAACAATACCACAATGCCATTCCCTTGCAGGTACCTACCATTTTATAAAAGCACGGCCATTTTTCTAGCAAATCCTATGCCATTTGTATTTGTGATTGTACCTAACAGCCACACAGCCAGGTTTACGATGAAAAATGATAGCTTGGAATTGGAATTAAGTTTTCAGAAAGATTTTACGTGGCTTGGTTTTAAATGGCATTGGTATATTTCTTTTTTTTGTAGTAAATAGGTATTTGATTCTTATCAAGGTTTTTGTAAAGTCTGACAACTAGTCTTACCGAGAAGTATCGTGGGTCAGATAGGCAGTCGCTCCATATAAAACACTGGTATTCAGCTGCATCTGGTTGGACTGGAAGCCGACCCAAACATTGTAGTTGGGAAAGGCTAAGCTGATGATGATGGTCAAGGTTTTTACAAAATACAGGTTGGCAGTCGGTTGGTTCAAAAAGTGGGTTTTTCCATTGTGAATTTTTCTTACTAGGCTGTAGTTTGGTATTTGATGGTGTGACACCCCGTGTCTTGGAAAGCATGAAGAGCCGATGGTACTGCACCTGATCTCTTAGTTTTTTTTTCTGTTCGCGCGTATCGTTGCTTTGACCAATTAGATCTATTTCTCATAGTTTTGAATTTCGCTGTGGAATCTTATCTCAAACAATTTAACACATACATACTATCACGCATGTATTCCTCGAAGGGTTAGTCAGAGGAGTACCTACTAATGTACACACACAGTGCACCGTTATGTTTTATTTTTAAGTCCCATGTAATAGGGGGCGAGTCTATTGCCATTTACTGGGCCCAACTCAGAGCTGCTACTGAAAATTTCATAGAAAAACCCAATAACACTATAACACTTGACTTGGGAATCGAGCCCAAGACCTTTAGCGTAGCGTAGCAATCGTGCTTAGAACCACTAGGCCAACGAGGCAGTCAAGAGGTAAACAAATTAAGTAATGTTGATATTCCTGTGGCAAACGAACCAACAGTTTGTGTACTCCTACAGTTCAACTCTTAATATTAGTTAATAGCTAATTATTTTCAGGTTTCGCTAGCGCCATATTTGAAAATCTTTGCCAAAGTTAAACGAGATTTAATTAAAAACCAATACCTTTTGTTTTGAAGATATTAACCTAAAATCGAACGGAGCTGTTAGGGTTGGCAATTTTAACTATTTTAACCTTTTGAACGCCACAGTCGTGTACAGCCGACAAATGAAAACGTGCTCAACACGACACAATCGTCTATAGACGACAGGAAAATTGCATTTTTTATCAAACTGCATTTGTCGAATATACACGACTGTGCCGTTCAAAAGGTTAAACAAGAACATAGGCAAATTGATCTTCCTTTAAATAAAATATGCATGAGTCTATGCGCCATTAAAAAAACGAATTTAAAATGGCAACTATACAAAGGAGCTTTTTTTTTATAGACGGGAAATCATCAAATAACTTCCCCCGCCCTGGGCGGGGCGGGAGGGAGTGTCAGACTTTTACTGACTAAAACCCGTCTATGTTCCTTCATGTGCCCTTTGCGTTCCGGGGGCGCGGTATCTCTTTCGAACAACCCGCAGCCCCGGCAGGCATCGGCCCTTAGTGGCCCCATCCAAAATTGCTGACATCTCTTTGAGGCGCGCGTGGAACATGAACGCGCCGTCGACACGGTCTGTCGTTATTTAGTGAACGTACGGACGGTGAGCTACCCATTGCTCACCGTCCACAGACCCGCGTCTACGGTGGCCGGGAGTCGTCTCTTGATACAAAGGAGCTTTTCGTGCTCTTTCACATACGACGCCATTTTGAATTCGTTTCATTGATATCACGGGTTATACCTATTATTTGACCATACAGTAAATCTACTATAAGCATCCATAGCTGTTAGCGAAGGTTAATTAAACCTATATCTGTAAAAAAATACAATTATGGCACAGTAGCTTTGTAATCGTAAATTTTTTAGGGATCAAAAGTAGTCTCCGTGCTATTACAGACTATAATATATCTCTGTGTTAAATTTCATCCAAAACCGTTGAGCCGTTTTGGCGTGATTGAGGAACAAACATCAAAACTTTCGAATTTACAATATTAAGTAGGAAAGTAGGATATTTGATTGCTCGTTGTCGAACACACGGCATATCAAATAATTAATTATATCAATAAATAATTAATTATATCAATCGCACATTTCGCATATTTTTTGTCATCCACCATATTTTTTGACAACCCTAACAAGCTATTGAATTACTGGGAGATAATAGCTGAATCACACCCCTAAGGCGTTTGTTAATCCAATTGTGACGTCGATTAGTTTTGGAAAGGTCAAATATTCAGCCATGAGACTCCATTTTCCTCCATTATTTTATTTTTAGCTGAAATTTTCAAGATGTTTTGTGTTTTGGTTTGACTTTTCTAAGTTTCATTTTGATGCTCTATAGATAAGTCAGTTATCTATTTGCCTAGTCTATTTCCTAAATATGTTGGGGTCGGCTTCCAGTCTAACCGGATGCAGCTGAATACCAGTGTTTTACATGGAGCGACTGCCTATCCGACCTCCACAACCCAGTTACTGGGCAACACGATACCTTTTGGTGAGACTGGTTGTCAGACGTCCTGGCTACTGACTATCTCGTACAGGTAAATCAGTTCCTGGTGTAGAATTGCTTATTTATTTTTTCATTACATGGATACGTACCTATACCCGTAACTTTGTCCTCATGAATATCAGTTAAAGGAGGTGTTATTTTTTACACGGAACCAATTTTTTTTTCTAAAATAAACTTAGCCTTATTTACTCATTATAATATCAACTATTTACCAGTGAAATTGGCGTCAAAATTGGTCCAGCCGTTACGGAGATCAGCCGGAAACACACAAAAATTTCATTTATTTGTAGATACATTGTTGTACGTTCTTTTCGGTGTCTACTAATACAGGCACTATCTGCCTAAATAGAGCCACTCATTTACCATTAAACTAAGTTTATTTATTTATATCCACATCATCATCTCCGCGCAGACAAAGTCACAGGCAAAACCAAGTAAACAAATAAAAATCACTGCGTGATTCACACATCCCTTCATAAATATTTCTCTACCTACCCTCACAGAATCATGTGCTATGAGGACCTACATACATACTTGATCCCATCACAGTATTCGAACGGTTCCGTTTTCAAAGAGAGTTAGATAAAAAAGGTTCCGCATGAATAAAATATTTTTAAAGACTCACGTCCACTTGGGTGAAATTTTATTGCAGCGTTTTTTTTTTTTTTTATAAAATTCCACGAGTGCTGTGCGTTTATAAATGTTCTAGACAATTAGTATCTGGGTGTGTTGAATGGATGCAAACTTTGCTGAATTATGAATGGAAAAACTTAAATAGTAGTCGATTCGTAGTTCGCCGATATAAAAATATTTTATTTAATTTTTTTTTTTGTTTTTTTTTTTATATGTTTTGGTCCCATGTAATAGGGGAGCCTATTGCCATTAACCGGGCACAAATCCTAACTCCGAGTGGCTACTGAGCATAAACAAACAGTAATCTAAACTAATATTATTAAAAGGTTATGTTTATTTTTATCTGTTATTCTAGTGAATGCCATCTCAGGAATTCCTGATTCGATTACAAAAATTCTTTCACTATAGAAAGCCACACAATTCTCCTCTCTCCTAGGATAATTATGTTTTATTTAAAGCTTGATTTCTACACGGTCGAAGCCGCGGGTATAAACTAATACATAATGTGCTATCAGTGGACTCGTACCCTAAAACGCAGCGTCTTGAACGTTTCTTTGTGAATCGGAAATAGCAGATAAAATGCTGGTTTTAATATTATATAACTTGAAAAAAAATGCGATCAACAAGAAAAAAATATTGAAAAATCCGGCCAAATGCTTGTCGGATTCACGCATGAAGTGTTTTGTGCCACCGAACAATATTAAGATCGAGCAAACCACTCTGAGAAAAAGACACGTTTCTTGTATAAGGACCCCCCTTTTTTACTTTATTTAATTTTATTTTTATTATTTGGTGTTTTTGCGGAAATTGTAATACACATTCTGTGAAAATTTAAAATACCTACCGATTTCGGTCATAGGCGTATATAGCGGAGGGCCCGGTGGGCCGTGTGCACCCCAGAATGGTTTTGTGCCTACCCCAGGCTGTGGGGCTCACCTTCCGCCTGACCGCATTGAATCGCATTGGCCATGGCATCTTAGGGGCCAGGCCCCCACTGAAAACTAACTCTAGATACGCCAATGATTACGGTTCAAAAGATGCAGCCCTGTGACAGAAAGACAGACAGACGAGCGAGAGCAATTAAATAGGAATCCGTTTTTACGCTTTGTATAAATGTAGGTGCATATTATATAAACGTAGTGTTGGCCCAGTGGTTAAGGCGCCCGCCTCTCATGCATTAGGCTGGATTTACAACCGGGCACAAGCAAGTACCAATGTGCTTTTTCCTATTTCTTATGTAATTTCTAAATTTATCTTGGACTTCACTGATCTCGGTGGAAGAAAACATCGTGAAGAAACCTGGAGTTATAGGCGATTGACACACTGCCCCGCAACACAACCTTAGTGCGTGTTCTTACGTTGCTTGTGTGCAAATATCTGTGTTTGTATAGAAAACATGCGTAGTCCAACACACTGAAAACGCGTTCCAAGTCACAAACGATAAACGCAAACGCTGAGTAGGCTTTAATAGATCTTCAACTTTATGTGCTTGGTTTTAAGTTGAAGATCTAATGATGATTGCATAGCGTTTTCGTTCATTCCAGTCGCTAACGCTTAGAAATCTTTAATAGATTTTCAACTTAAGGCTCCTGGGAATTAAGTTGAAAATCTATTGGTACCTACCGAGCGTTTACGATTATCGTTTGTGACTTGGCAAGGGAGGCAGAGCTCCGTCACCACGCACCACGGAACGTGTGCGAATCCCCATAATTAACATAGGTGTGAAATCGCGAACCCGCCTTGAGCAAGCGTGGTGAGCCATGCTCGTGCCTTCTTTATGAGGAGAGGCCTTGTGTCTTGTAATGGGACAATGATAAGCTGGTATTATACATATTACAATTTGGGTAGCGTAAGAAAATTCCTAAGAATCTGTTACGCTTCGAAACATTAAAACGATTTAAAAGCCTTTCAATTCTAAGGAAATGAACGAAAATGAAAGGAAGCGCTAGCAATAAAATATAAACAAGATCTTAAAAGCCAATGGAGTGAAATAAGGCGTATCTAATTGAGTGAAAAAACAATTTAAAGATGGTATAATGGTTATAAATGTTGTGATAGTGTGTGTCCTAGTGGTTGAGGCGCCCAGCTCTTATGCACGAGGTTGTGGGCTCGCAACAGAGGCTCGGACCTACCAATATGACCATGTGTATTTAGGTATATTTCATATGTACTCACTGTCTAAGTTTATCTTGGAGTGCAGTGATATCAACTGCCTCGTTGGCCTAGTGGTCCTAAGCGCGACTGTTACGCTAGAGGTCCTGGGTTTGATTCCAAGGTCTAAAGACCTAAAAATATACCGGTGAACTGTGGGTGTTCATTGGTACACCTCTGCCGAACCCTCCGGGGAATACAGGCGTGTATGTTTATAGATGTTATACCAAAACGGTATACAGTTGCAAAGACTGATTAGAAAATGTTTTGCAATCCAGCTCCTAATAAAACACAAAATTAAAATGGCTACCACAGAACAAATTCCTTTCAAAGGAGTATTATACACAAACGTTTCATAGAAATTTGGAATTTCTCTCCAAAACTAAAAGTGCATTCACATTGCACACTTCAGTAAAAGGTTTGAAATGCACAAACGTTTGGACTAAACTACATATGTTTGAATTAGGAAGTCTGTAGAGCTGGTTTATTCTTTAATTTTTCTCTCGATGAATTTAGGTAAATTGAGCTTGAAGCCTTGAGGGGAGATCTGGAGGTGGGTCTAGAGGTCCTGTGTTCAATTTCCAGATCCAGCAAAGTCATCACAACTGTATTGCCCGAAGGGTTAGGCAGAGGTGTACCAATGTACACCCATGATTTTGCTCCCAGGGGGCGAGTCTATTGCCACTAACCGGGCACAAAACTTAACTCCGAGCTGCTACTGAGAATTTCATAGAAAAACCCAATAACACTTTGCTCGAGCCGGGAATAGAACCCATGACCTCTAGCTTGTTATAAAATGCTCCTTCGGTGACTTAAGTTAAAACGAGCTTAAGGTTAGCTTTTAATCACAAAAGTCGGTGAGACTGACAGGTCACCTCAAGTAGGTACGCATCACCTCTGCCGGGGCTGCGGGTTGTTCGAAAGAGATACCGCGCCCCCGGAACGCAAAGGGCACATGAAGGAATATAGGTGGGTTTCAGTCAGTAAAAGTCTGACACTAAAGGGGCGGGGAAGATAGTTAATGATTTCCCATCAATACAAAAAAAAGCACGCATCACCTAAATTCACCGAGGCAAATTACAGAATAACACTGCAGCGTATTATTTTAAACTAACTATGTGGCTGCGTTTGACTGTACGGGGTAACATTTTGTCCACTAAATACAGACATAATTATTAATCCTTTGACTGAAAGTTTTAGCAAACGGAGCACAATTGAATATAGTTTTTATAACAACGGCATAGAGTGAATAATTCTTTGAAAAATTGATAGAAACCTGCTTTAAATTTGATCGGTACTACAATATGTAACGAAGACAAAGTCAAAGCATTTAATTCAATTATACCATGTGCAGGCACTTTTGAGTAGTCAAAGAGTCGGTCAGTTAGTCTGAAAGTTGTAGTTAGTTGCTCGTTCTAAAACGTAGATAGATTTCTATGAAGAAGAAGAAACTTGAAGCCCCACGAACTTAAAGACCTAAAAAGTTATTTTTAAGTTATACTCTCAATCACTTTTTTTTGTTGCTGGTGTGGAAATTCGTCATGGATGTACACCGCTCTGAGGGGGGTCGGTTGGAAGGGTCTGTCAGACTCTTATTTAAAAAACCACCCCGGTATTCCTTTGCCACACATACACGGAAGATCCCGGGAACGTACGCGCCTTCCGCAAAATGCTCTCACTTACCTCCTCCAACTTATTTGTCACATTTTTTTTTAGAAACTCTGCAATATAATCTGAAGTTTCTATTAAAACATGCCTAACACAGTAAAACGGCCTCTAACCCCCATATACTTAAGTAAAATAATAATTTGAAGTCACTTTTAGGAGCTGCAAATGATAAATGACCCTAGCATACACAAATTTAAAAGGTCAAGGTCACCTAAGTTGACATGCACGTGACATATGTTTTGTTTCAACTCGCTGTAATTTTTCGCGTATTGCGTTTTAAAAAGTTACTTTTCTAGGTACATCTTGACAGGAGGCACAAGACAAATTGTTCGCTGACATGCAGCGATGAGAGTACGACGGACTTGGATCATAGAAGATAGTAAGACAAAGATAAAGACGCAAAGATATAAATAAAGAGACAAGGAGATAGGGAGAGAAAGTAATAGTTTTTATCAACACAAACCATGCGTCTAAAAAATAATAATAAAACGGTTATGTATGATATGTGTCCTTGTGTATTAGCATTCCTAAAGTTTCAATCTGTCTCAGTTGCATCCTTATTATGAACAAACAACGCGAAAATGGGCGCATTCCTAATTATTGCATTTAAAAACTGACTATTATTTTTCATTAGTGAGGATTGGCCTGAGCGATTGCTTGCGTTCGATTCCCGAATGGAACAAATATTTGTGTGGCCAAGAGGTAATTGTTTCGGCTCTAATTACTTGTTAGTTAGTTTATTTCTTTACAAATACGATACAGAAACGAAAAAAAAAAGAAAATTCTAGAGAAATTTCAATACTGGCGCAATTTTTTCAAATAAAGAATAGTACCTTTCTATATTTGGACCCACTTTTTTTAATATGTATTTTCTGAAAATATATGAACACCTCCGTTCAGCACACACTAAGTACTAGATACTGCGCTTTGCTACTCAGGTATAAGCTCACTTCATCATAATTCACCATACCGCATCCTCACTTTCCTAACTCCAGTATTCTAGACGCGTGACACGTTCTCGTTCGCCGCTTATTACCGCGGTTTGGTTACATTTGTCATACGCAACCATTTTTGTGACGTATACGTTACTCCATGACATGTCTCTTCCTAATTTGCAACTTTCGAAGACGTTAACTACGTTTCTTTATAGGAAATGGATGGGGATGGAATTTTCTAGACGAGGGTAGATTCTGACGTGGTAAAAAGATTAGATACTCCAGAAGATTCAGGTAGGCTGGGTTTGAAAGAAAAAGAAAGAAAGAAAGAAAAACCATTTATTCTTGCGAAAGCGACGCACAACACAAAAAATTAAAAACAAATAAAAAATAACAATAATAATAATCTATATACGCCACTACCGCGCGAAAAGGCTGACGCTCAGCATAAAGCCATGGTCCGTGCACGAAACACGGAACCACAGCGCTGGTTTTCAGCGTCAGCCGGCGGGTTGCTGTCTCGGAACTATAAAGTACGACACCACCCACAGTTCCGAGACCGAACAACAATATTTTAGTAAAAAACTGTGGACACAGAAAGACGCCGATCGGCAAGCACTCTCAAAGAACTACACAACTACATATAAAAAATAAAAAAAAATAAACTTTGACGTTTGCATTCGTCGTCACTAACATCGGCAAAAAAAACATCGTTAAAAAACTGAACTTCTCTATACGAATTGCAGAGTCTGTATGTAATGTCACAATAACAGCTTTTTACTAAATGTATAATATGTAACTCTCCAGACCGATTCCGGCCACGGCGGCTATAGATTAGCCGCCGCTTTTTGCCCGACCTGGGAATCGAACCCAGGACCCCTCACTCAACAGTCAGTCAAGGGGCAGTCAGTCGGGTCAGTCGGGGCGGTTTTTACTAAATGCTGAATATACGGAATACTGGATGCTTTTTATTCGACCCACCTACTTAAATTTAATAACTGACTTACCGTATATAATTTTCGTTAGTCTGTCGATCTGTCTGTTTGTTCTGTCTTATCTCTGAAACATCAGGACTGATTTTCGCGAAACTTTCACTAGAAGATGGCTAATGTTATAAAATGTATCTTAGACTAGTTTTATTTTTAAAAAACAATAAGGGTCCCTCGCAAAAAAATTAAAACCCTGACACTTTAAAAATTCTAAATGCTTGTATATAAAGATAGAGTGATTAAAGAGGAAGTTTTAAACGTATAGATAATTATACTTAAACAAATTCCATAAACAGAAAAAAGTAAGAAGAAGATTAATTACGGGACAAATTGCTGAACAGTTTCTTTACCGCTGCCGAAACACGAAGAAGGCGGTCACTGCGACCCTAATGTAGCTACTCTTCATAGTGGACGAATATCATTATTTTTATTTCTTTGATAATGGTTAAAAAAAATCTTTTATCTTTTTTACATACATATACATACATACATCCAATCACGCCTGTTTTCTCCGAGGGGTTACTCAGAGGTGTACCAATGTATACCCACAGTTCGCCGGTACGTTTCTCAGGGTCCCATGTAATAGGGGGCGAGCCTATTGCCATTAACCGGGCACAAATTCTAACTCCGAGCTGCTACTGAGAAATGAATCGAATAATAATTAAGACGAAAATAATGCTTAATATATTTTTTGTGTACCTACCTAATTCCATTTCTAATTATTGGAAAAAAATCTAAGGGTAAATCCCAACCTGGAAGTCTAACTCAAACTATTTACAGGCATTTTTGAATTTTTTGAAAGCTGACTTGTATTTTTATTTTTCATAGAATCTTAGAATTCCTCACAAAAAAATACCATATTCGTAAAAAAAAACTATACTAATTTACTTTTTATAACATCAGTTATTTGCTAGTGAAATGCGCCAAAATCGTTCCAGCCATTTCGAAAAATAGGTGGAACCAACAGATAGACAGACCAACTGATATTACAGGCTGTATAGGTACCAACATAAAAATACAATCTATAAAGCCATTTTATCAAGCATTTATTATAACCGGTTACTTTGTCAGTAACAGGCACTAAAATTTCAATTCTTTGCATAAGTAGATATATAATGAAAGCTAAACAAAAATCTAATATCCTTAGGTATGTGTATTTTTCATCAAAGTTATTTTATAAATTCTCTACTTGAAAATATTATGCGAATACGTCTCAAGATGTCAAAGAATTTCATCATATTGATATTATTGGACGATGAAATTCATATACGTGGGTGTACAAAAATCTATATAGGAATGGAGATTTTAATACGAGTGTGGTGGGTTAAGAAACTTTATTAAAAAAAAATCGACAGTTTTATACGAGTTTTTAATACTTAAAAATAAAGATTTAGGTTTCCTCCAAAGACCAATTTTCTTTTATGTTTTTTATAAAACTAATTTGAAATATGACTCAAAGCATTGATTTCAATAAGACGATATACAGGCACTTTTCAATTGGGTAGATGACACCACTAACAAATAATTCCAAGACACAACTTCACTAAAAAAACACTTTATTTTAGCCCTGAAAACCCGATAAATTTTTGAATCACTATTATCATCAATTTTTGGTTGCTTTGAAATCAATAAATAGTTACTGAATTGAGTCGACAAAAAAGTGACGTCATAGTTGAGTATTGTCATACAAAATCTATGGGGAATTGCATTTTGACAGCTCATAAAAAGTACGTCAATTGATTAGTAGTGTCATCTACCCAATTGTCAAGGTATAGGTCAGTTGGTCAGAAGGTTGAAGCTAGTTGCTCGTTCCAAAACGTAGATAGGACCCTATGGAGAAGAACAAGCAAGAAACTCCACCCTTTTTTCAATTAGGTTTTTATTAAATCATAGTTACAATATTCTTTTTGATTCTATGTGTGATAACATGTAAATGTAATTCTCCAGGCCGATTCCGGCCACGGCGGCTAACCTTAATGCAGACTAGCCACGTACGCAGGAGATATTATAGTGCACAAGTGTGTGCGCAAAGACAGGTGCACTCCCTCTTCCCTAACTCTCATAGCCCGATGGGACGGCAATCCGACACGACCAGAGAGAGATCAGGCGCAGGACCAACGGCTTTACGTGCTTTCCGAGGCACGGGGGTGTCACACCACCAACTTCCAAACTCCGGGCTGCTACTGAGAAATTCCTAATGGAAAAATCCAATAACACTTTTTGCTCGACCTGGGAATCGAACCCGGGACCCCTTGCTCAGCAGTCGCCCTTGCGACCACGAGACCAACGGGGCAGTCGTAGTGATAACATAATGTTTTTGTAAAAAACATACAAAATGTTGACCTTCAATATCTCTTTAACCTTATGATTCCAAGTACAAAAAAATATTGCAATAATGGGAACCTTTTATGCCCCTTATATAGGTAATTATTATGTCTGAGGCATACAATTTGACTAACACTATGCAAATAAGATTACACCAAAACGTGCTCAACATTCTCATCCCCGACTGCACACGGTGTCTCGCCAAACACAGGCGGTGTCACGTGCACTATCAATAGCAACTACACTATTGGATAGCGTCTACTTGTAATTGAATGTCAAATGCCTGTAGGCTTTGCTTTGCTATAACCATTCCACACGTATTCTAGACGCTATCCGGCTCTAAACTTTGATCACAATTCACCACGAACTGCCAATAATGTTTGTATGTGTGTGTAAATGCGCATGGGAGCTTGTGGCTTAACAGTTTAACTATAATGTGCTTGTGCGTTACCATAAACTTCTCAAAATTCAATTTCAGAAAATTCACACCAAAAATAATAATCGTATAGCATTATTGCTGGGAAATCAGCAATAACTTTTGCTTAAAGTTACTTCTTTTGCTGGGCAGTATGCGTAGTTATTTCAAAGCTTTTATGATGCTATTAATTGTGTATAATGAAGCTAAAAGTTGATAGTTAAAATATTAAAGGAAAATTGTATTTTCTTCGTTTTAGAGCATTTAAATAAAAGCTTTTTTTTATGGATTTTTGCTTTTCATTTATTTTGTTTATGTTCTTTGATCACTCAAAGACGCGTGGACAGTTTTGAAAAGAAACTCCGAGATGTTTTTGTTTGAAAAGGGATACCTTGCAGGTGGCTCCATAATACATTTAGTGACGATTGGATGAGGATCTTCAGAGTGATGCACAGAGTTGCATCTCGGGAGTGCAGCAAATTGCTCAGTTTTCGATTTCAAAGTCATCTACCCAATTAGAGTGTTCGAAGGTGTGCGTAATTTCAGTTACATGTTAAATACAATCTATATTAAAATTTATTTCGCTAGCAAATATTTTAGTTCCCAACTCAACGCATAAACAACAAGCACACAACGGATTAAATCCATCGATTCTGCCTACCGGCCCCGGTCGCCATGTTTTATTTTCTTGCGGCACCGGTATGTCGCAGCAAAAACACATCCGTTGATATCTCGGCCATCCCAAACGTTTTTGCCGTTTATTTCCAACCATTTGTTTTAGTTTTTCATTCGCCATTTTTCTTTGGACGTATTTTTAATACCTCTCTGTATAGATTGATAGGTCGTGTGTAGTGGTTTCGAAGTTAACTCTAACATTTGTTTTGTAAATATGTTTTTGTTTTATAGTAACTTCAGCCCGCGACTTCGTCCGCTTATTTCACCCGCGTTAAGTCTTTAGTTACTGCTCCGTTCTTGTGTGTCGTAGCGTAATGTTACATAGCCTATTACTATTTATAAATTATGGATTTCATTTATTTATGTTACACAAAACTTATAAAAAATAATTAAGCTAAAAAGTTAAAACTAAATAATAATTAATTTCTATTTAGGAATAAATAAAACCCTTCAAAACTCCGGGCTCCTACTGACTGAAAAATTCTTGATGTAAAAACCCAATAACACTTTGCTTGATCTAGAAACTGAGTTTGGGGTTTCAGGGCGATTCATTTATCGTGCTTGTAAAACCAAAGGGTCAGTAGTCTCCTAAAATATTTCTATCAAAAATTAAATAAGAAAAGCCTTAAAATCAAAACTGCCTCGTTAGCCTAGTGGTCCTGAGCACGACTGCTACGCTAGAGGTCCTGGGTTCGATTCCCAGGTCGAGCAAAAAGTGTTTATTGGGTTTTTCTATGAAATTCTCAGTAGCAGCTCGAAGTTTGGATTTGTGCCCGGTTAATGGCAATAGGCTCGCCCCCTATTACATGGGACCTAAAATATACCGGCGAACTGTGGGTGTACATTGGTACACCTCTGCCGAACCCTTCGGGGAATACAGGCGTGATGGTATGTAAAAATAAAATAAGAAAAGCCTAAAAATCAAAACCCCACGGAACCATAAGCTTGATGTTTTCCACAGCTACAAACCGGGTTAGTTATCCAATACCAAGGTAATACTGTTACGTTCAAAATCTAGTTATGACCTGCTACCCGCCTCGTAATACCGACTTCACAATCTGGCCGGTTCATTCTGATTCAATTTCAGCAAACCGCTTCAAGGAGCGAAGAGATTTTCTGTGTTTTTCCCTTTTAAATATTGGATAAGATGTTACTAAATATGTTGGTATATAATGGACTGGATCGTAGTACAGTTAATAACCAAAGTAGATTAACATTTCAGATATTTAAATGCTTATTGAGCACAATATCAAGGGAATACGAAATGGATCTAAAATTAAGATAAAATGAACTCATAGGTATTGCCTAAAATTCTGAATGGCAGTAAATTGTGTTAATTTGTGACTATTTAAATTATAGGTAAATGTAACATTGTTAATCGACTTTTGTTGCTGACCGTACTATCTTACTAGTATGGTAAATGCGAAAGTTTGTGAGGATGGATGGATGAATGGATGGATGGATGTTTGTTACTCTTTCACGTGTACACGGCTGAACGGTTCTGGCTGAAATTTAGCACATAAATAGATTGTAGTGACGAACATAGCTTACTTTTTATCACGGAAAAATGTACCTATCCCGTGAGATAATATATCAAATTTAACTGCCCTGTTGGTCTCGTGGTCGCAAGTGCGACTGCCGTGCAAGGGGTCCCGGGTTCGATTCCCAGGTCGAGCAAAAACTGTTATTGGGTTTTTCTATGAAATTCGCAGTAGCAGCTCGGAGTTTGGATTTGTGCCCGGTTAATGGCAATAGGCTCGCCCCCTATATTACATGGGACCTAAATATACCGGCGAACTGTGGGTGTACATTGGTACACCTCTGCCTAACCCTTCGGGGAATACAGGCGTGATGGTATATTTTTTTTTAACACCTGTATTCCCCGAAGGGTTAGGCAGAGGTGTACCGATGTACACCCACACTTCGCCGGTATATTTAGGTCAGTCAGATGTATAATAATAATGCCAATCTTTTATTATCCCACCGCAGGGTAATGGCCTCTTTTCATACAGAAAAGGCACAAGCATTGTCACTATCAGTTTCGCTCGCATAGAGTTACGTCTTTGATTATTGCTCTGCTCCTGTGTGCTGTAGCGTGATGTTATGTAGCATATACTATTCCTCATTAATCTGGGTATCCCATACTTAAAGATTATTTCCAATCCGACTGCTGGTTTTAGAGATAAGCGCGTTAAAACAAACAAAAAAAAATCTTCAGCTTTATTATATTAATATACTAGCGAACTACCCGTGACTTCGTCCGCGTGGCTTATTTGTCTTTGGTTACTGCTCCGCTCCCGTGTGTCGTAGCGTGATGTTATTTAGCCTATGGCACTCAAAAATAACGTTGCTTTCTATGGGTAAAAGCATTATCATAATCGGCTCAGAAGATCCAGGGATTACAGTCTTTTTTTTTATACATGGGAAATCATCAAATAACTTGCCCCACGAGTGTCAGACTTTTACTGACTAAAACCCATCTATGTTCATTCATGTGCCCTCTGCGTTCCGGGGGCGTGGTATCTCTTTCGAAGAACCCGCAGAGAGATTACCCTCTATAATCTCACAAACTTTACCTCTTTATAATATTATAGTATAGATAGATCGGTAACTTTAACGAGTCGTACAATATAGGAACCCACTCTTAACCAGTTCTCCGGCTTTCAATTACTTCTCCTACGTTCGTTTAATCGAGTGTCCGTCAACGTGATAAATGCTTGGCATTTACTTGATGTAGGTATTTATCCGACTTGTAACATTCTGTGTAAATGTGGCGAGTGTTGCAGCTTGATGGAATTTCCTTCGCTGCTTGCGATTCGAGTTGTGTTTTTGTAAATAAATAGTTTCTAGCAAGCTGGTAAAAATATAAACGTTTTTTCGTCGTCGTGTTATAAGTCTGTTCAATTTGGTAAGAGACAGATTTCACGAATAAGTATTATATAACGCCATAAATGGTGGTTTCATATAATAGTAATATATTTTTATATTTTTTAATGTTAAAATTTTGATATTGATATTTAAACATGTAACATAATTACATGTATATAATAAATGGAATATAATAATAACTTTATTCAGTTTTATTTGACGATATTGATTGACCTGTATTTTTTTTTTAAGTTTAACCTCTAGTGCTAGGGATCCCTTTTACCGAGGGAGATTTTTACAGCATAATATTGCAGCTATTAAAGATTTTTTCATCCCTGTTTCTGCTATGGTCCAACTCGGAAAAGCAAAAAGATAATTCTACTAAATCCCAGTTTCGTACATTTCTTACTTTCGTTATCTTAACGACTTAAATGTGAAATGGGCTAAGTTGGCAACAGCTTGACTTAACTATATCAATGCTCTGAGGAGATATTTATGTTACAAATTAAAAATAACTTTTTATAATTTTCGCGCAGCTTTTATGTACATTTATATTATTATTATATATTTTTTATTTTACATTTTTTAGGCCCGCAGAAGTCAATAAATCAATAACTACTAATAATGATGACAAATTCATAACAATATTGAAATTATTCATTGTTATTGATTGATTATAAATAATGAATAAATAAATTAAGTATTGTACTTAATTTATTCATTATTTAAAATCAATCAATAACCATCAAATAATACCAATATTTCATTAATTATTATTTATACAAATGAATAAATTATTTATTCATTTGTATTATAAGTGAATACAGTGTTCCCAAAAAATGTGATATTCAAGAAAATGCTGCAAAGAATTTTAACCCTTTTTCTCAAGTAAATACAGTTGATTCTCGGTGTAACAGCTGTTTATCCGCAGGTGTGTGTACTACAAGATATACCTACGTGTACTTTACGTCTCCACATATCGTTGTAAATGACCCAGAGATGTGGAACGATGGGTAGGAAAAGTATAGAGTAAGCTTTCATTATTTTTAACTTATTATTTTTCTTTATTTAGGTTATATATTTAGGCTAGTGGTCCTAAGCGCGACTGCCGCGCTAGAGGTTTTGGGTACTTCAATTCCCAGGTCGAGCAAAAAGTATCGTAAGATTTTTCTATGAATTCTCAGTAGCAGCTCGGAGTTAGGATTTGTGCCCAGTTAATGACAACAGGCTCGCCCCCTATTACATGAGACCTAAGCATACCGGAGAAATCGGGGAAATCTAATAAAGATTTCTAAGCGTTAGCGACTGGAAATAACGAAAACGCTATGCAATCTTCATTAGATCTTCAACTTAAAACCAAACACATAAAGTTGCAGATCTATTAAAGCCTACTCAGCGTTTGCGTTTGTAGGAACACATGTAAGTATGTATGGCAGAGTGCAAGGCAAGCAGAAATGCAAGAAAGCGAGACGCGTGGACGTACGGCCAGTTGCTGCGCACTGGTCTAAGTGAACGGTTCTCTCACGGGGTTTAAACGCGGAAATAAATTCGGTATCCAAAACCCGTTTTTAATTGTTCGATAGAGACCCCGAGACCAGGTGACGCAGGACTCATTACAGGGTCTTGTGTGATCGTTATCCAAAGAGAACAAAACCCTAAAGTGGTGACCCCGAACGCGAGTTAAAACGTATAAACGTGACGCGTAATAAGCAAGTAGCCACGTCAGCGTGAACTCTGAACTCAAGTGCAAGTGTATACCGTAACAACCAAAATGCAGGCCCCAGTTCCACCCGTCGTAAAATCAGAGGACAGTGAATTAGCACTAATCAACATTCGTGCGCAAATACCGGAATTCTGGACAGACCAACCAAGGATCTGGTTCGGTCAATTCGAAGCGCTCACCGCAGACTCCAAACGAGGTGAGAAAGCAAAATTTAATATGGTGATCGGGAAACTGAACAAGGACATCGCACAACACGTGTCCGACCTAATTGAACAACCGCCAGCAGACAAACCGTACACGGTACTCCGGGAGAGGCTACTGAACGTGTTCGAAGAGACGGACGCGTCGAGAATTCAGAAGCTACTGACGGAGATGGATCTCGGGGACCAAAAGCCGTCACACTTACTCCAAAAGATGAAAAATCTATCGAGAGGCAAGTTCCCAGAGGAAACATTGCGCATCATGTGGATCAGTCACCTACCACCCGTGGCACGCACCGTACTGACCATCAGCGAGGTTACCGACCTAAACAAATTGGCAAAACAGGCGGACAGCATCATAGAGACAGCCAGAACAAGCGACGCAGTCAGCGCAGTCACCAGCAGCGCACCTTCTTCGAGCAACGAAACCATCATCGCGGAGATAGCAAAACTCAATAAGAGATTTGACGAGATACAGCAAGGTGGACAGAGTCAGAGGAGGCAACCACGACGGTACAGAAGAAACGATGTTCCACAACACCGCGACAAGAAGAGACCAGAAGACTGGGTTTGTTACTACCACTTCCGCTTCGGAAAAAGGGCCACAAGATGCGAACAACCGTGTAGTTGGGAAAAAAGTGAAGCAGACGCCGGGAAACGGAAGACGGGAAACGAGCAGTGATGCAGTCAACGGCGGGACACTGCATCGACGCCGCAAACCACCGCCTATGCGTCAGGGACCACAACACGGGTATGCGTTTTTTAATAGATACTGGTGCCAATGTGTCTGTCTTACCGGTAAACAGGAAACGGTATAATGTAAGCGATAGTACTAATCTCAAATTGTACGCCGCAAACGGCTCAGAGATAAAAACATACGGCACAGCTAATTTAGAGTTAAATTTTAATCGTAAGAGCGTGTATAAATGGACCTTTATTGTGGCCAATGTTAGACAACCTATCATAGGAGCAGATTTTTTACGCCATTATAGGTTGCTAGTAGATTTAAACGCACAAAGATTGATAAGCAAACAAACCGACTTATCAACAAACGGTAACGTGGTCAAATGCGCGGAAACCTCGGTCAGCATTGTAGACAACAACCACCCCTTCCGCGAACTATTATCAGAGTTTTCAGACATCACGAAACCCAGGCCTTACAGGGACGATGACGCTGACAACGAGAGAAGCGAGGTACTGCACCACATCGAGACTACGGGACCACCCGTCCATGCGCGTGCCAGGCCGCTCCCTCCGAACAGGTATCATAAGGTTAAGGAAGAATTTAGGGTAATGCAGGAAATGGGGATCTGCAGACCGTCCAAGAGCGCGTGGGCAAGCCCGCTACATGTGGTGGCGAAGAAAAATGGGGACATCCGGCCATGCGGAGACTACAGGCGTCTAAACGCCATCACCAAGCCGGACCGATACCCCGTACCACGGCTCCATGATTTCACATATGTATTGACAGGTAAGAATTTTTTTTCAAAACTCGATATAAACAAATCATATCATTGCGTTAGAGTGGCAAAGGACGACATCGAAAAAACGGCAATCATAACTCCTTTCGGCTTGTTTGAATTCCCGCGAATGACATTCGGCCTACGCAACGCGAGCCAAACATTCCAACGTTTCATGAACAACACAGTATTGCGAGGGTTAAATTTTTTATTTAGTTACGTCGATGACGTAGTAATAGCTAGTGACTCGTTAGAAGAAAATAAAGCACAACTAAAACAAGTTTTCGAGAGGTTTAGGGAGTTCGGCATCACTATAAACCTGTCCAAGTGCGAATTCGGAAAGTCCAGCATTGAGTTCTTGGGCTACGAAGTCTCTACTGGTGGAATTCGACCACTAGATCACAAAGTCGACGCCATCATAGAATATCCGCGCCCACAAACAGTAGATCAACTTAGACGGTTTCTAGGTATGGTAAATTTCTATAGATCAAATATTCCAAATGCCGCGAGGCATCAAGCGAACCTCAATATATTTTTAAAAGGCGCTAAAAAGAAAGATAAGACCGCCATTCCATGGGACAGCCAATCCCTCGAAGCCTTCGAAAATTGTAAACAAGGTTTAAAAAACGCAGTAACGTTAGCACACCCGAAAGCAAATGTACCCTTATCCCTCATGACCGATGCCTCCGACACCTGCGCCGGAGCGGTGCTGCAACAAAAAGTCAACAACAAATGGCAGCCGTTAGGATACTTTTCTAAGAAGTTTTCAAAAGCTCAACAAAAGTATTCCACGTATGATAGAGAATTGCTAGGAATCTACATGGCAATCAAACACTTTCGCTACCTATTCGAAGGCAACCAACTAACGATCTTTACAGATCATAAGCCCCTCATTTACGCATTTACCAAGTTACAAAGCAACAACGAAACTCCCACACGCACTCGGCAGTTATTATATATTAGCGAGTTTACAACGGATATCAGATACATACAAGGCGAAAACAACGCTGTAGCGGATGCCTTATCACGTATAGAAACAATAAACTGCCCGACGGCAATTGACTACTCGGAATTAGCGATAGAGCAGGATAACGACGCGGAGCTAAAACGACTATTGCGCGAACCTAGCGACAACATTCGTCTTAAAAAAATCCGCATTCCGAATAGCAACGCAGTAATATATTGTGAAACATCAACTACCTCGTGTAGGCCTTATCTAACCGAAAATTTTAGAAAAAACGCGTACAATTCAGTACATGACGTCAGCCACCCAGGGATTCGAACAACGCGTAAATTAGTCGCACAAAGATTTTTTTGGCCAGGGCAAAACCGTGACGTCGGACGATGGGCAAAAACATGCCTACCATGTCAACGATCAAAGGTAAACAGACACACGGTGTCAAACTTGCAACAGTTTTCAGACTGTGACCGTTTCGAGCACGTGCACATTGACATTGTAGGCCCCTTACCAACTTCACAAGAGGGACACAAGTACCTCATCACGATGATAGACCGGTGTACACGGTGGCCCGAAGCCATACCTGTAAAGGAAATAACAGCGGAAGTCGTGGCTAAAGTGTTTTACGACACATGGATCAGCAGATTCGGCTGTCCCGAGAGAATAACTAGCGATCAAGGTAGGCAATTCGAGAGCTCGTTATTCGCGCAACTAATGAATAATATGGGTATAAAGAAACTGCGCACTACTCCGTACCACCCGCAAAGTAATGGTATGATAGAGCGCTGGCATAGATCCATGAAATCGGCATTAACAGCTCGTCTTATCAACAACGCGTCCTGGTACAATGAATTGTCTACAGTGCTGTTAGGATTACGTTCAGCAGGCAGGAGCGATAACGGCGTCAGTCCAGCAGAGTACGTGTATGGCCAAACACTTCGTTTACCAGGCGATTTTTACAACGCTAGCAATAAACAAATAGGAAACGAACATGAATTTCTAAATAAATTAAGAGAAACTATATACAAATTAAAGCCAATATCACGGGACTTGCGGGACTCACGCACACTATTTACTCATAGCGATCTAAAAAAATGCAACTTTGTATTTGTACGCAACGACGCTATACGTAAACCGCTGACACCCACGTACGACGGCCCTTATCAGGTAATAGAGAGAAAAAACAAAGTATTTGTAATTCAATTACCAAACAGGAAAACCAGTGTGTCCATCGATAGGTTAAAACCCGCATACGTGCTAAACGAAGACGATCAGGACGAACTACCTCACACTTCCATAAATAAAACAGAACATGATACGGTTGTCGACAATGGCCCAATAAGGGTACCGCCAAACCCAATTCTAGATAAGCCTGTATTTAAAAAAAGCAGCAGCGGTCGCATCATTAGACCAACCGTAAGATTAAACTTGTAATAAGGGACACAAACGGTGTCAAGTAGATATAATTTTGTATGGCGTTGCCGTAATGGAAGCTACAGGGGGCCTTCATGGTGTTGGTTTAATATAGCAGTGCGGAAGTTACGGCAACTACCCTTAAATATTAGCAATTAAGTAATTTATAAGAACTTAAAGTCGGCACCTAAAAATTGTCGCCCGCACCCAGGTGCAACAGTAGTATAGAAATTGTGCTGAATGTGCAGCACAGCACTTAGAGTGTAAAAGCAAACTCAGTACGCAATTTGTTTAAATGTAATAAGAAACCTCACTACCGCTCAAATGTTTACATTAAGCAACTTTGTTAAGTCGAAACAATTGAACTTTGTCTTTGCTGAAGCAGCTATCTGTCGTCATACTCACTGCAATAAGCACGAGTCAAGAGTTTATTTAGCACTTATTTAACACACTGTCTAACAGATAACACATCGACGTTTAAACACAATAATAAAAATGGGCAAGTCTTATAGTAAGGAAGAAGTAATCATAGCCCAAAACAACGCCGTAGAATCAACGGTAACAAAGTACGAGGTCGGTTTCGCAGTCATGGCAACCGCAACGCTGTTCATAGTGTTATTAGTGTTCATTCGTCAATGTCGCCACCGCATGAAGAAAATGATACACAAAGAAATCAACAGTGTATCAGGCGGAGTCAACACGCAGCCGGTGCGTTTCGAGTCACGGGCGGTCCCACAGCAACCACCGGCAGCCAGCTATGCGTAATATGATATACATAACAGTGTACCAGTGCTTATCGCAATGTGTAGTCTAAACATGTCGCCGTATTATGTCTTAGCATAACTTAGAGTAAGATAAGGATAAGTCTTAATGTAAGCAAAATTTTTTTTTCTATGTATTCCTGAAATAAAATTTTGGGGGGGAATAGTGTAGGAACACATGTAAGTATGTATGGCAGAGTGCAAGGCAAGCAGAAATGCAAGAAAGCGAGACGCGTGGACGTACGGCCAGTTGCTGCGCACTGGTCTAAGTGAACGGTTCTCTCACGGGGTTTAAACGCGGAAATAAATTCGGTATCCAAAACCCGTTTTTAATTGTTCGATAGAGACCCCGAGACCAGGTGACGCAGGACTCATTACAGGGTCTTGTGTGATCGTTATCCAAAGAGAACAAAACCCTAAACGTTTATCGTTTTGTTACATGGCTACAGGTGTTGGACTTATTTAACTAGCTTCTGCCCGTGACTTCTCCAGCTTGGAACTTGGAAGTAGTGTACCAAATAAACAACTGATTTGATAAACTACACAGTGAAAAATTACTTTAGTTTTAGAAGTCGTGCGGCAGCTGCTTTGGTTCTGTCTGTTGTTTTATATTATTAAAGTTTCTTTACACGTTGCAGTTCTCTCAGGCGGTTGCCTTTTTTGTAAAGCAGTTTTTTTTTATTTTTTCGCTTTTTAATAGCGACTTCCTATCATACAAATCCACGATGAAATGGTTACTTTATGTGAATTTATAGGATTACCACCGTTGAAAATTCACAAGAAAGCAAAATACGCAATTTTGTTTATTTGGATGTCATTTTTTCCAGGAAATACCTGAAAAAATGACATCCAAATAAACAAAATTGCGTATTTTGCTTTAGAAGATTTAGATTTAGAAATCATGCTACTGAACTGATTTCGGTCGAATTTTTATAGGACCAATCTGAAAGTATAGCCTTAAAAATGAAAAATGAATTTTCTAAATCGGTTGATATTGTTGATGAATTGAACCTCAATCTTTTGGAATAAGCAATTAGATTTTTGGGCTCCTTAAAATAAATAATTACATACACATACATACATACATAAACTCACGCCTTTTTCCCATGGGGGTAGGCAGAAACCACAGAACGCCACCTGCTACGATCCTTACATACTACTTTCGCCTCGTTCACGTTCATACATCTGGTCATACAAGCACGCCGGTTACGAGTACTGCACACCCGACCTTTCTGAAGAACCTCACCGATAAGTTCAGGGTAGGTCTTTCTAGGGCGTCCCCTCCCGGCGTTGCCACTCACATCTGCCACATAAATACCTTTTGTTAGTCGCCTTTCACTCATCCTCTCAATATGACCGAACCATCTAAGCATACCCTTTTGAACCTTTGTCACTACATCCTCTAATAAATAATTATACTTTGAATAACTTAGTTCTGAGGTAACAAACATAAATATGTAACTCCTCTTTTTTTTAAGTCAGGTAAAAATTAAAGATGAACCAGTAATGTAAATCCGTAAACTAAAATGCTTACTCTACTCAGCTCCACACCACGTCGGCATCTGAAAGGTATTTGTGGCATCATAAACATGGACGGGAGGTATGGCGCTGCTGCCCGCTTCTCACAATTATTCGGAATTTAGCCTTTAAATGTAAGGGGGATTTGATTTCATTTTGTTTGGCTAATATAAATTAGTTTTGTTAGAGTTAAAAAGTCCATAGTTCATAATTTATATATTATCGTACGGGGAGCGTACATTTTTGCGGGATAAAAAGTAGCCTATAAAACTATTCTAGACTATAACTTAAAAACTATAAATTAAAAAAAGAAGTAAAAATTAAACCTTTTATTTTTTTTATTGGCAATAATTATGACAATTGTCAAAAAAACAAAATGTGGAGCCAGCCAACAGTGCAGGCCGCCAGTAAAGCACCGAGCCAATGAAGCTCGACGAGCCCCGGAAAATTGGATGCCGCTAAAGATTAGCGGAGGAGTAAGAAAAAACATTCAGATCTGGAAGAACTACTTGTAAACCATGCAAATAAATGTTCCATGCGAAAATCGAACCCCAGGTTCGATTTCCAGGTCGAGCAAAAACTGTCATTGGGTTTTTCTATGAAATTCTCAGTAGCAGCTCGGAGTTTGGATTTGTGCCCGGTTAATGGCAATAGGCACGCCCCCTATTACATGAGACCTAAATATACCGGCGAACTGTGGGTGTACATTGGATTGGTACACCTCTGCCTAACCCTTAGGGGAATACAGGCGTGATGGTTTTTTAAAGAAAATATTATTACTTTATTTAATTGTAGCTGGTAACCTTTAGACTAATAAAGACATGGCGGTTTACTAATTAAAGCTTTTAATATTAATTGTATCTTATGGTGGGTGCACACGACACAGACTTAACACAGACTTCTATAGAATTTTGTCTGTACAGACAAATGACGGTGACTCAGAAAAGTCGGAAGTCTGCGTACATGTCTGTACGATTGTCGGAGCAAAACCCATGATTATTGAATTACTTAATTTATTCATTAAAATCGAAGTCTGAACTGATGAAAAGTCTGCACAGACATTTGGTAAATCAAATTTTTACTCAGACTTTATAGTCTGTGCAGATGTCTGTACAGCCAAAGTCTGTGTCGTGTGGACCCACCATTAGTTGGAACCGCAAGCGTCTTAGCTTCCTACGCAAATCTTAGTTGAAAGAGCTTGTTTAACAACATAGTAATAACAAGGGAAGAGATGTTAATAACTAAATAATTAACAAACGCTGCTAACGAGGACTTTGTGCTTTACACTAGTGACTTGCTTCGACTTTGAACGAGCGATTTTCACTATTGAAGCACTAAGAAAAGGGTTTTGGAAATCCCACCCCTGAGTTTGTGAAAAGAGGTGATTTAGTTTGTTTAAAAAGTCTTATTTTTTGGGTTAGTCAATTGGTTTATTTCTCTGCATTTTTAAGTAATTGTCGCTGACATGAAATTGCAACCAATACATACATAAACTCACGCCTTTTTCCCATAGGGGTAGGCAGAAACCACAGAACGCAACCATATATTGAAAAATTTTACCCGACTGAAGTAGAATTTGTCTTCCGAAGTTTATATAACAGCTTGTTACACAATAAATATGATTATTTACAAGTCTTATTACACTGTCACCTTTTAAATCTGTCTGCCTGTCTGTTTGTTCCGGCTAACCTCCAAAACAACTGGACCGAAAAAACTACTAAACCGATTTTGAAAATTCTTTTACCTACAGAAAGCCACGTTATATGAGAGTGTTATAGGCTATATAAAATCACGCTAGGGCCCACGAGAACGAATCATTAACCAAAGACGTTACTTAACACGCGTTCGCTAGTATAAAATCATCATCATCATCTGCTTAACCTTTTTCCCAACTATGTTGGGGTCGGCTTCCAGTCTAACCGGGTGCAGCTGAATACCAGTGTTTTACATGGAGCGACTGCCTATCTGACCTCCACAACCCAGTAACTGGGCAACACGATACCCCTTGGTTAGACTGGTAGTCAGACTTCTTGGCTTCTGACTTTCCGTAACGACTGTCAAAGTCTATGAATGACATCCGGGAACAACGGCTTTACGTGCTTTCCGAGGCACGGGGGTGTCACACCACCAACTTCCAAACTCCGGGCTGTTACTGAGAAATTCCGAATGGAAAGCCCCATTGACACTTTTTGCCCGACCTGGGAATCGAACCCCCACGCTCACCAGTCGCGCTTGCGACCACGAGACCAACAGGGCAGTTCACTAGTATAAAATAAATTCTATAAAGAATCCTTGATCCACGTCTATTTCTTCTCAATGACGTCATCATACTATTATTACTCTGTAAATTGCCAACCCAACTCTAATGCCTAAATCGTTTATGTAATGCGAAGGGACACTATCTGTAGTTATTGATATTTTATTATATCTCCGCTGAAAGGATTCTATTGATTCTTATAGAGGTTTTTAGAGCCGGTGTTTGGTGGGAAATAGTTCGTATATTTTTGTGTTTGTGTCATACATACCTACATACATCACGCCTGTACTCCCCGAAGGGTTAGGCAGATGTGCACCATATACACCCACAGTCCGCCGGAATGTTTTAGGCCCCACGTAATAGGGAGCGAGCCTATTGCCACTAATTGGGCACAATTAAATCCTAACTCCGAACTGCTACTGAGAATTTCATATCGAAAAACCAAATACCACTTTGCTCGACCTGGGAATCGAACCCAAGACCTCAAATCGAACATAAATAAGAAAGAGCAGAATTTCTGTCGAGTAACTTACTTTCTACTGAAACTGACAATTTATTTTGCTTCTGAAACGAAACAGGAGTTTTGTATGACATTGACAGATATTCTGCGACTCACGTCTCACAAAATTAAGGATGACTCACGCTAGATCGTGTCGGGTCCGAGCCGAGTGTCGGCCGTAACACGGTCAACTAATATTACATATATTTTGTATCGGCCGTCACGTCACTCGGTTGCCGCTCAGTATAGCGTGAGTGTGTGCATACAATATATATGTAATATTAGATGACCGTGCTACGGCCGACACTCGGCTCGGACCCGACACGGTCTAGCGTGAGTCATCCTTTACGCTCGTTCGGCCTCACCCTTAACGATGAAATAATTTATACCTCATTTGTTAATATACTACAAATAGTATAAGAGATAAGCATACCTTCTTAACTAACATATTCCTCTATTTATCCTCTAAATTTTACCCATATAAAGATAACGCGGGTGTGGCTACACTGGGGTCTCGGTCTATAAGGTAAGTCTTCACACAATATGATAGGTAAGGGTGGTGTTTAAATTCCCCGATACAAAGGATCAATGATAATTATCTATGGATATGTGTATTGTTTGAGAATTTATGGTGCGAGTTAGCAGACACAGCGATTACAATATTTTTATAGGAAAAATTAAAAAAAAAAAACATTTATTTCAGGCAAGATTAACCCATATACAGAAAAATCATAATGATAATACGCAACAATTTCAATAAAATTAAATTGTAATAATTATGCAATAATTAAAATAAAATACAATTCAATCATAATAAAAAGGGTGTCGGTGTTATTGGGTTTTTCCATTAGAATTTCATAGTAGCAGCCTCGAGTTTAAAGTTGATGGTGTGAGACCCCCATGCCTCGAAAAGCACGTAAAGCTGTTGGTCCTGCGCCTGATATCTCTAGGGTCGTGTCGGATTCCCGTTCCATCGGACTATGAGAGTTAGGGAAGAGGGAGTGCACCTGTGTTTGCAAAGAAAACCATACACTTATGAACTTTATAGTTCATTTGTTTTTTTTTTTTCTTTATAGTTTTCGTTAGTAGCCAAGTACTAACGACATATTATTATCTCGTGAGTACTTGGCTGGTCTGCATTAAGATTAACCACCGTGGCTGGAATTGGTCTGGACAATACACAAACACATAGTTTAAAGTTACGTACATTTAACGCCTTCGAAAATGTCTTTAACATGTACATTAAAACCTCTTATCTACCATTAAGCATATGAAATAAAATATAAAATATACCATCACGCCTGTATTCCCCGAAGGGTTAGGTAGAGGTGTACCACTATACACCCACAGTTCGCCGGTATATTTAGGTCCCATGTAATAGGGGGCGAGCCTATTGCCATTAACTGGGCACAAATCCAAACTCCGAGCTGCTACTGAGAATTTCATAGAAAAACCCAATAACACTTTTTTTCTCGACCTGGGAATCGAACCCAAGCAATCAACGAATCAATCAATTTTATCTTGTAAGCGTATGACTTACAAGATAAAATATAAACCATTTGACAATGATAAAGTATCACTAGGCAGCGATACAATCACGAGTTGTAACACTCGATCGACTCACGCGTCACTTTTTTCACAGCCCAGCGGCTTGTAAAATCAAATATAGAACTCATCATTCATTCTCATTTCGATCGAAGCTCTAATATTTATGAATGGCGGACTGTAGGCGTTGGTCATTATGATTTGCTGACAATAACTCTTGCCAACTGTTAAGTTTTAGGGTTCCAAAGTGAAAAAAGAAATACTAAGCCTCTGCTGTTTGTCCGTCTGTCTGTCAGCGGGCTGTATCTCATGAACCGTAGGTGGAGGCTGAAAATTTTTACGTAGTGTGTATTTCTATTGAAGCTAATCATAAAAAGAAAAGAAAAAAGAAAAAAGTGAAAGAGCGTCTTAATACAAGAAGCGTTTTTTTTGTGTACGGTATCAGGTGGTATGGAACCCGTCAAATCGTCCGGGCGGGTCGGACGATTTGGTCGGTTTTATTTTAACTACGAAATATTACGAAGGGTTTTTTTTTTTTTTTTATAGACGGGAAATCATCAAATAACTTCCCCCGCCCTGGGCGGGGCGGGAGGGAGTGTCAGATTTTTACTGACTAAAACCCGTCTATGTTCCTTCATGTGCCCTTTGCGTTCCGGGGGCGCGGTATCTCTTTCGAACAACCCGCAGGTTACGAAGGGTTAGGGCAGAGGTGTACCAATATAGACCAACAACCCGGCGGTATAATTTTTACGAGGGGGCGAGCCTATTGCTTTTAACCAAAAACAAATCCTGACTACGAGCTGCTACTGAGAATTTCATAGAAAAACCAAATATCACTTTTTACTCGACCTGGGAGTCCAACCCAAGAACTATAGCGTAGCAGTCGCGCTTAAGACCAGTAGGTTAACGAGGCAGTTATCTCAGCTTTAATATAACTTTGATATCTGAGTTCATTAATACGTAAAGTTGGGCAGTTGCAGTGGCAAAAGTGGCAGTTTTGGAACGAGCAACTAGCTTCAACTTTATACTGTTACTTCTTGACAATTCAATAGTCCCTGTAAATGGTCTAATTGAAATAAATGCTTTGACTTGACTTTTAGACCCACTTTAAAAAAAATCACTAAATACATTTAGTGCCTAAACGTATTTAGAACATCATTGCATCCCTATCACTTGTTGGGTGGTGACGGAGAAAGAACGATAATTTAAACAAGTTTAGCGCTAATTTTGGTGAAAATGAGCCTTAATGTAACTGCCTCGTTAGCCTAGTGGTGCTATGCACGACTGTTACAATAGAGGTCCTGGGTTCGATTCCCAGGTCGAGCAAAAAGTGTTATTGGGTTTTTCTATGAAATTCTCAGTAGCAGCTCGGAATCTGGATTAGTCCGCAGTTAATGGCAATAGGTTCGCTCCCTATTACATGGGACCTAAACTTAGCGGCGAACTGCGGGTGTACATTGGTACACTTCTGCCTAACCCTACGGGGAATGCAGAAGTGATGGTGGGCCTTAACTTCTATAAATATCAAACTAAAACCGTCATTCACTGTCCTATTTCTCCTATAGTCCGATAAAAAAACCAACGCATAGACGCCAATAAAGTGCATGTTTGAAAATGTCCATTTGTTTATGTTTGCGTATGTGGGGGTAACCGCAGCAATTCCAATAAAGTAAACCGAGGTCGCTATACCGAGAATTTAATCGAAGCCATGAAACGCTTCACTGAAAGATTGCAACGGAAAAGTTTATAGTACGAGTATATTGGTTAAAGGTGCTAAAAATACATCTAAGGAGGCTCTCGTTAGGTGGCTGAGTCATGAATGGCTTGATTTAGAAGTCAGTATTTTAGTATAAAACTTATACAGTAGTAGTAGAGCTCTTTGTGAAGGAGCTCCTCCGGGGAAGTACTACCACATACCTATTTCTATCGCAAAGCAGCGTTGCTATGTTCCGGTTTGATGGGTTTAGGTGCCGGTGAAATTACGGGAAAATAAGACATTTTAACATTGTCTTTGGGATGGCTACGCCTTGCCTCTGGTATTGCAGATGTCTATAGGTAGTGGTGACCACTAAACATCAAGTGGGCCGTCGGCATGTTTGCCATCAAACGATAAAAAAAAAATACATTATGTATTTATGAAATGTGCTCACTTTGACCTTTCATTGGACAACAAACATGATAATAATTACATACATACATAAACTCACACCTTTTTCTAATGGGGGTAGGCAGAAACCACGGAACGCCACCTGCTACGATCCTTACATACGATAATAATTACTCTGATTTTATTTAATAACTAGCTTCTACCAGCGACTTCGTCGTGCGGTTTTTTTTTTCACCAACGTTTATTTACGTCTTTGTTTGCTGCTGCTCTCCCCTGTGTCGTAGCGTGATATTACATAGCCTATGCTATTCCTAATGAATCGGCTAAGTATCATATACAAACCGTTTTTTTTCCAATCCGACTGGTAGTTTCAGAGATTGATGCTTTTAAACAAATTAAAGAAATCTTCAGCTTTATTATATTAGTATAGGATGTGCAGTATACAACAAACATAATACAATTTATTCACATACAAGAAACATATTTTTTGTATATCTTCCTGCCCTTATCCCAAGTTACTTCGGCGCAACAAGTTTTCTTCCATATTGTTTGTATATAATGTTGTATAATAAAGAGTCGGCACTCCCTTGGCCGGCCAGCACAGTTTATTTTGTTTTTTTGTTATATCAACTGTTTTTTTGGCCCCGATTTCTTTTGTTTCACCTTTCAACAATTTGTCCTTATCTAGAATATTCTAGAGAAAGGCAGGGCAATATATAGCTCGAAAACAAAAGAAGCTGCGTCAGATAAGCAATTACACAGGAACATAGCTCTGAGATAATATCTTATTAACGTGCTTGAGCAGAGAAGCAACAACTAGTATTATTTCTCGGTTGTGGTTGTGGTACATGCAATAAGATATGAGCGAGGAAACATATAATTTTAGCTTTGGTTTACTGCAATCGAAGGGTCAGCAAAGTACCGGCACAGCGATGTCAAAATTCACCCTAATTCACCCAGATGATATCATCGTCATCATCATCATCATCATATCAGCCGTAAGATGTCTATTGCTGGAAATAGGCCTCCCCATTGTTTTCCAAAAGAACCGCTTAGAAGCGGCCTGCATCTAGCGTTTTCCACCTATGTTTATCAGGTCGTCTGGTCATATGGTCGTCAGGTGACATCACTTGGGTAGTTTCCAAAGTAAAATGAGTATACCGCAGTGCTCCAGAGTGGCTATTCAAATCTAACAAGGTTAATTGGACCCACTTCCCGGTTTTCGATTTCGAAACTTTGCATAAATGTAGATACAATTTATATGACAATGCAATAAAATAATGTCACAAAGCTAATCTGATGGAGCCAGAAGGTGGACGTAAGTACCTAATCAAAACTTATAGGTTAAATTTGACCCTCTTCCCAGTGTTCAAATGAGCTGAAATATTCATAACATATGCTCATTGCATGATAATGCAATCAGAAAGCTTATTTATCTTCTTATTCATCGTGTGGGCAGTAAGGTCTAAACGACCCCACACACCCTAGTGTCAGAGTTTCTAAACCGCCTCAAGGGCCTCTGACATGGTTACCAATGTCAGTGATGTCCAAGATAAACTTAGAAAGTACAAATGAATTAGAAAAAGTCACACAGTCTTATTTATAAAACATAGGTATAGTTTAAAAATATATCTAGTGTTTAAATTGTACGCATTGTTGGCCTAAAAGTAGTTGTAAGGTAAGGCCGAAATACGAAATACCTTGTTTTTCTATACGTATAAGCTTATGCCTTATACCACAGTCGCAATTACACGTTGTCCAGCGCGCACTATCACTTACCCGGAGCGGCGCGCTGCACGCATTTCACACTTACGAGCACCACTATTCATTTAGAACGTGTGGCGTTGAATTTCAAAAATATAGAGAAAAGAAAACACTTTATATTTTCTTCTTCTTCTTTATAACTTCGTTGTTTATGTTTTCCTGATTTTTCTTTGAGGAAAATACCTAGTTCCTCTGCCGTTAAATTTAAAATTTGAATTTACCATTTTTCATTTGGACCAAGGGATTAGTGTTAAGACAAATTTACAACTTGGAAAATTTAAATTTTGAAGTTGTATTCCCCCCCCCCCCCTCTCCCTTTTCTTTTCTTATTTTCTTCTTGTCTACTTCTTTTCTTCTCATCTTCTTTTCCTTCTGCTTTCTCGTTAACTTTGTGAAATTATGAATATATACATTTAAAAAAATGGCCAAGTTGTATTCACACACGAAGCGACGAACTTTATTTTTTTACTACTTAATATATTTTTTTGCTTGTTATTATTATAATATGTTCTAATATTATATAAGTAAATATTTCAAGTGTCTACCTATTATGCTTCAAAAGATATAGTAGCCAAGGGACAAATTAACGGGCGACCGCGACGCATTTAATGACTGACAACAATCTTAGTAATAGGGTTCCGATTCCACCCTTTGGGTGCGAAACCCTAAAAATATTGATCGTAGTAGTAGGGCAAGTACCTTCATCAGATAAAAAAAGCAATCCGATTCGAATATATTTATCTACAAAAATTTATTCTATCAAAACTTTTTGTGAAGTCCAAACTATTTAAATCAATGTCTTTATGCAAATTGTTCAGTAAATACTTTATGCAAACAAAACTAATTTGTTTTTACCTGCCCACAAAACAAATAAAATGTTTACAATACTGCTTGTATGAAATTCATAGGTTTGTTCTTTTTGCAACTTTTATTTTATTTTTAACCCCTGACTTTAAAAGAGTTTTGTTTTCAATTTGATCTGTTTGCGTCTGTCTGTGGCACCCTAGCTCTTCTGCGAGTTGTTCGAAAAGATACCGCGCTCCCGGAATGCAAAGGGCACATGAAGGAACATAGATGGGTTTTAGTCAGTAAAAGTCTGACACTCCCTCCCGCCCCGCCCAGGGCGGGGGAAGTCATTTGATGGTTTCCCATCTTTAAAAAAAAAATACCCTAGCTCTTAAACGGGTGAACCGATTTTAATGCGGGTTTTTTATTTGAAAACAAGTTTTTTAACGATGTTTTACCAAAATCGGTTCAACCGTTTCAAGGTTAGCTCTTTTTTAAGCTGCGGTAAGGACCTTTATTCTTCAAGTATTAGTAGCTCTCACAATATTACATTTCCATTCAAGTTATCGTTCTAAATAAGATGTGCATTTACCTAATTTAAAAAAAATCTTGCAACCTTATTAACAATAGTAAATCTTTTTTGAAGGAGCCTGTCAGGGGTAGTTCTTCCACCATGCCTATTTCTGTCGCAAAGTAGCGTGGCTGTGTTTTGGTTTGAAGGATATGGGTGCCGGTGTAATTACAGGCACGTGAGACATTTCAACTTTGTCTCTGGGTTGGCAAAGCATCTGCAAGGCCTTTGGTATTGCAGATGTTTATAGGGCTTGCCATCCAACGATGTAAAGAACAAACAAAATAGGTTTCAATCAACACTAAAGGCGATTCGCTGACATACGACACAGCCCCACTTATTTTTTTATTTATTTAATTCTTTTGGTAATATTTATTTTCACGACTAAAATGGAATCACTCAGCAAACCTAATAAGATCATACCAATTTATTTTATATCACTTTCAACTATTTGGTCAGACTTGATCTCGATCAAAATTCAGTTGAAAGTCATTGAACTTTACACAAACGTCAGTAAATTCAGTTTGCAGGTAAGATATAAACTAGCTTTTGCCTGCTACTTTGTCCGCGTGGGGAAAAGGGAAAGCAAATGCCTTCTTTTGCTTCGGGCGGAGCAGAAGTGAGTGTCAGACTCTTACTGACTAAAACCCATCCGTGATTCTCCTTATGCCCTTTGGGTTACAGAGCCGTGGTGACTCTTTCGAACAAAATCTGCAACCCTGGCAGGACGTCTTCGGTTACTGCTCCGCTCCCGAGTGTCGTAGCATGATGTTGTATAGCTTATACAATTTTCTTATGAATCGGTCTATTATGTACAAAGATTTTTTAGTCAGACTGTGAGTTCTAGTGCTTGGCATGTTTAAATAAACAAACTAAAAAAAAACCTTTACCTTTATTATATTAAGCATAGAATGTTACAGGTCTAACTCGATTTTCATATAAACTAGTTAGTCCTAAACCCGACTAGTTTGCCTAAAGCGCACGCCTTGTAGTTTGGTTGGACTAAACAATTTTGCCTAGAATTATTTGGATGAAGCAGTGCATTCTAGGATAAGCCAGTTAAGCCTTACTGTGCTCCTAGGTGCGCTCGATTATTTTTAATATCATTGTGAACTGCGTGTGTACAATTATATATTGGTACACCTCTGCCTAATAGCTCAGAGAATACAGGCGTGATAGTATATTATATTATGTTAAAAAAAATTAAAGTGAGTCTGGAATTAGTTTCGTATATAAATAAATTATGTGTTCGAAACTAAAAATTAAATCAAGGTATTATTTTTTCTCTTTCCGTCATTTATTTTCTATCTCTTTCATTCAGTATGACATTCAAAATTCAAAATTCAAAATGTTTTATTGATTCAGAAAAGTGTTACAAATTAAGATGTGACACTGGATCCTGCACTAGGATACCCTGTGTCGCAGGATCCAGTCTCTCTCGTGTAATAATGGTGGTCGATACTCTATAACAAATGCAACGGTTCCAATAATAAAACATAAAAAATACACATAAGAACTTAAACAAAAAACCATACATAATTAAGACTAAAAGGTAAAGTGTGTGTAACGTGTGTAAGTGTATGTGTTATGATGAGTGTTTGTATGTGTTGGTGTGTAGGTTGTTAACGGACAATTGTAAGTAGGTTTTCGGTTTCGTTATATTTGAGTCCGAGTAACCAATCTTGGACTTCTTTCTTGCACCCAAACTTGGTCATATTAAGGATTTTAAGCTTTTTATTGACCCTCTCATACAGATGTGGCCCAATATATGAGAATGCTTTATTTCCAAATTTAAGTTTGCAGGATATTCTGTTCCATTTAGGCTTTCTACGCGTGCGCTGGTCCGTAACCACTGTTGCAGCTGCAGTTTTATGGAATTTGAGTATCACTGCCATAATAAACAGTTGGCGCACAGTGAGCACTTTAGTCTTTTGATATAACATATCAGTGGGGTAACGGATTCCTAATCTATGAGAGACTTTTAGGATAGCTCTTTGCGCACGTTCAGCAGTAATCAGACACATTTTCCCAGCGGTGCCCCACGATATTATGCAGTAACTAAGTATAGACTGACATAAGGCCAAGTAGATCATCTTTAGTGTATTTTTATCAGCTACCGATCGAAGTCTTTTAAAAATGTACAACAGCTTCCTTACGCGCGCAGTAACCGATTCTATCTGCTTTGTCCATGTCAAATGTTGGTCTATATTAATCCCGAGATATCTAATGTAACTAACCCGCTCAAAAATAGGACAGCCGCAGCCACGACCAGGGCCATAATCGCATTGGTGAAGTTTGAGTACAAATTTATCAGGGGGATCTGTCTTTTTGCTCACCGAAAAGTTTAGGACCTTAGTTTTTTTCACATTCAGGGTAAGCAGGTTATGTTGCAGCCATGTGGTAACTTTCTGCATCCCAACTTCTGCAGTACTGTAAGCTTCTCCCCAAGAGTTGCCATGGAAAATGATGGCTGTGTCATCAGCGTAAGCATATATTTGCGCATTGTCCAATTTAAGTGAGCAGAGACCATCAACATACAGAAGAAACAACGTGGGACCAAGAACACTGCCCTGAGGCACCCCATATGCCACCTCCGCAAGGGTACTTTCATAGTCGCCCAAACACACCTTCTGTTTGCGTTCAGTGAGATAGGAGGAGAACCACTCCAAGGCAATGCCCCTGACACCCAAACGTTCCATCTTCCTAATAAGGATTGGCCTAGACACGGTATCAAAGGCCTTGGCAAGGTCCAAAAAAACGCCGACACACCTTCTACCATTGTCAAGGTTACCCACGATATGATCCACCAGGTTAGAGACAGCGTCTTCCGTTGACCTGCCCTTACGAAAGCCATATTGGTTCGCGGATAGCAGTTGCTTCCCCTCTAAGAACGCCAAGAGTCGCTTGTTCACCAGCTTCTCCAGTATTTTGGACACAGAAGTAAGAAGAGATATAGGCCTATAATTAGATGCAACAGACGCATCTCCAGCCTTGTAAATAGGGCATAGATTGGCTGTTTTTAACTCGTATGGAACTATTCCCGACGACATGCTCAAGTTGCACAGATGTGAGATGGGACCGGCCAGACAATGTTGTGCTAGTTTCAGGACACGATTTGTAATACCATCCCAACCGGGAGCTGAATCATTTTTTAGATTGGCGATGGTAGCTCTGACTTCGGATTCATCGGTTGGGGTCAGGAAAAAGGACTGTGAGGGCGTTGGGTCAGAGTCATCCAATGCAAGGGCCAAACTGGCAAGCTCCGTCTCTGTGGTTTTTAATTGCGTCAGGGAATGCTCGGCTAGCTGTATTCCCACATCAGCAAAAAAACTATTGGCTAAATTAAGAGAGACTATCGGATCAGGATTTGCGTTAAGTAACATAAGGTTGCTCGATTTTTTATTTTTAAAATCACATATTGTTTTGATTGCTGACCAGGTTTTTTTACTATCCGCTTTAGAGTTATCAAGGAGATTTTTGTCATGGGCATTTTTAAGGTTTTTAATAATGTTGTTACAAATATTTCTATAGGTTTTATATATTTTTTGCAAGGAGTAATTGTCTTTATTTTCAACTTTTTTTGTTTCAGAGTGAAGTGAGTCTCTTTTACGTACGCATTTAAGCAGACCTTTGGTCATCCAAGGTCTTCTAATGGTTTTAGAGTTTCGTAAAATTTCTTTTTTAGTGTGCCGTTGTATGATATGACGTAAATTATTTGTAAATTCATTCACTGCCGCAATCAAGTCATTAGAAATCAAAATAGGGCTCCAATCTGTACTTTCGATGTCTTTTAGTATGTTAGGATAGTCCAACTTCATCTTATATTTAGTTTGCCTATGGATAGATAATTTATTAGAAGATTCTTTTCTTATACCTATTAGAACCGTATCATGGTCGGTGAGCGAAGATTGACATACTACAATTCTAGTGGCTTTATTTGTCTTTATTAATGCGTGATCAAGGCAAGAGTTATCGCGTGTCGGGAATTGGTGACCAGGATAAAAACCATGGTAACCAGTTATGTCTAGGTATTCACTGGCACGTTTGTCCTCTGTATCAGATTTTATATCTATATTTATGTCTCCTATAATAGCCATGGATGATGTGTTGTTCGCGTTAAGGAGGGTTTCTAGAGATAAACAAAAATTACTTATGTTATAGACTGAAGGCGACCGGTAGATAGCAAAAATTGTAAATTCCGTGCCAACGTTAATAACCAAGCAGTTCGCACTGTTAAAAGGCGGCTCGTGTATAATGACATTTAGTTCTGATTTATATAGTATTGCTAAACCATCGTTCTGATTCAAGTAGCGTTGAGAATAATGGCATTCGTAGTCATTAAGTTGGACTTTTGGAGTATTATCCTGGAGTCTACATTCAGTAAGTATTATTATATCAGGTAAAAAATTTAGCCTGGACAGAAAAATTGAGAAATTATCAAAGTTTTTTAGTATACTTCGTATGTTTTGATTAACGATAGTAAGCTGATTTTTAACGTCGCCCAAGTCATTCACACATTGTTCGGGGTTATTATGTATTGTGCTAGTAAAAATATCCGTTCTATCAATGTCATCAATTAGGTCCATTTGATTAGCCATTCTCGAAATTAGTTAAGAGTATGATTCTGTTGTAAGGTCTTAAAAGTTGCGAGTAATGTACATAAATATGCGCGAAAAGAATTAGGTTTAGTTCATATGTGTGTTTTAAGCATGAGTTCGAGTTTGACTTATTTACATTTGTGCGGTTTAGTGTTTTTGTGTGTTTTGAAAATAATAATGCTCGTGAAAAGTGCTGTGTTTTGATGTTTGAATAAGTTACCTTGAAGCATAGCTCAAAAAAGAAAATACTAGTTACATAACAATAGTGAGCATTAGTTACTCTAACGGGGAAAAAACAAAGATAAAAATTTGAATTATTTACATTTGTGCGGTTTAGTGTTTTTGTGCGTTTTAAAAATAATAATGCTCGTGAAAAGTGCTGTGTTTTGATGTTTGAATAAGTTACCTTGAAGCATAGCTCAAAAAAGAAAGTACTAGTTACATAACAATAGTGAGCATTAGTTACTCTAACGGGGAAAAAACAAAGATAATAATAATAATAAGATGATCGAAGTAACAAAAACATGCATTTAGTTACCACGCAGTTGTAGGAGAGAATTTTCATTTTTGATAAGTATGTACTTAGCTCCCTCTTCTTTACGTAGAAAAATTCTTCCGTTTGCGATCCAGCAGAAGCGATATTTTTCGGTGGCAGCGAAGTCTCGCGCAAGAAAATGCAAACGTCTGGATTTATTCGTGAGGTGTTCCGAAAAATATAAGGGTGATGATGTGCCAGCAAGGCCTAAGTGGGAGGAATCCAGCCGACATGTTCGATGTTCAGAATTATACAGTTTCGTACTCTTCAGGAATTTGTCCTTAGCAAAGATATTGGAAAACTCCACTACTACAGTCGATGTTGTAGCACTCGCTTTATAAGGGATACGGTATACGTCCTTTATTTCGTTGAGCGATTCCATGCCAATAGACTTCATGAGATTAACGGCTTGATTTAAGAGGTCTGCCTTACTTTCCTTTTTCACAATGGGATACCCTCTAATCTCGACGCAGGTTTTTCTAATGAAACGTTCAAGGTTCTCCGACTTTTCTTCGATATCGGCTATGCAAATCCGTGTAGAATCAATCTCATCCTGAAGCTTGCAAATTTTAACTTCAGAATCAATAACTTGATTTTTCAAAAAACCGAGTGTCTTTTCTATTTCCTCGTTAGACGATAAAATGTCTGTATTCTGCTGTGTGATGTTAAGTAAACACTTTTCCACACTATCTAGCCGTGCAATCAGAGGGGCTAACTTTGACGTGAGCATTTCCATGACATCCAACTTGTATAGTTCAAATTTATCAGAGACTACGTTATCTTCCAGACAAGCTCTTTTCGAACTAGGTCTCACGGTGACGTTTAGACAAGGGGTACGATGTGCTGTCTCCGCTTTGTTTAAATTTGAGTCTGAGGCAGAAAGAGACTTCGGAGGTGTGCGCGACATTATTCTGGGATACTAATGACGAAATGTAGATTTTCAACAAAAAAAATAACTCACAACAGTGGTGCGTAGCGAGGAATAAGTATAACGAAGTTTACTTAATTATTATCTTCGATGAGTCAGTCGCAGGTTACAAACACAAGTCCAGCAGCAGCGGTGCGAGAGCGGGACGGCAATTATGAGGTAACTCTCTTTCCCGCGGCTCGAGGTGCGGGGCGCTTATGACGCAGTAGCGGCTGTGGGTCTCCGGACTATGCAGCGCAGCGTTTTTACAACAATCTTGTTTATTTAGTTGCAATTAGGAACTATTTTCGCAGTTAGAGTTAGCTTAATTTGGTTTAAAAATTGGCAAACACGTCTGCACTGGACAATGATTCGGACGAAAGAGACATGAAAGACGTGATGAGTTCAAAAGGTCATAAAAGGGTCATATTTGTATTGATAACAGGTATTAAAAATGTAAATATTGGATTCAATCATCTGTATTGAACTTCCATTGAGTCAATTTCGATATCGTTTTAAATGTTTACGCAATCAATCATAAATGGTCAATATTATTTTAATGTTTCAATGATTTTGTTCAGTACTTAATCCTAAGAAAAAAATGCTTAATCATATTATATGCCTCGTTGGTCTAGTGGTCCTAAACGCGACTGCTACACTAGAGGTCTTGGGTTCGATTTCCAAGTCGAGCGAATTTTTTTTTTTTTTAATAAAATTTTCAGTAGCAGCTCCGCATCAGATTTGTGGGAATATGCTCGCTTCCTATTACATGGGACCTAAACATACCGGAAAACTGTGGGTGTACATTGGTACACGTCTGCCTAACCCTTCGGGGAATACAGGCGTGATGGTATGCTATGTTACTAAAATGATGTTTTAATTGTACTGACACTCGAGTTTGCACATGTCATTCATTGTTGTCGTTTTTCATTCACTCTCCCGTTCAGCGATCTCTTGCATTCGTTCAATGCAGGTTTTCAATCATGGAATCCAATCTACGTTTGTAGGAAAATTCTATTACCATTTCAAAAGTGTGTATTCTTTGTGATGTATTGAAATACGTGACCGAGTTATTGTGATGCCAGTGCTATTATACCCGGTTATACTTATGTCACTAGTTCCCGCTCCCGACTTAGTCCGCATCAAAGTTACTATACACGCTTACTTTTTCGTCATTCTGGAGCCGAAAGCCAATAAGCTCTAACATAGTAACGGAAACTATTAAAACTCATTTTTTTTTGTTTTTCAATTTTTTGAGAAAATCTTAATGCGATTCACAGAATACATCTAATTACCAAGTATCAAAATCATAGCTCTTATAGTTGGGCCGATGCCTGCCGGGGCTGCGGGTTGTTCGAAAGAGATACCGCGCCCCCGGAACGCAAAGGGCACATGAAGGAACATAGACCGGTTTTAGTCAGTAAAAGTCTGACACTCCCTCCCGCCCCGCCCAGGGCGGGGGAAGTTATTTGATGATTTCCCGTCTATAAAAAAAAAAAAAAAGCTCTTATAGTTTCGGAAAAAAATGGCTGTGACATAACGATGCTTCCGGCAACAAATGTCGTAAACGCCATTTTGGCGAAATTGAGTTAACAATGCAGCCCTACTTAATTTTTGGCGCTGCGTCGATCTAAAAATGTGAAAAAAATATTCGCCTAAAAAAAATACTTTTACACCCAAAATTTTTACTAGTCTAAGCAAGATTTTTTTGAAAAGAGGGTATGTATAACTCATATTGCTTAGAACCGAATAACCGTGCAGGTCGTATAATACAACGTACAAACAGCTGTCGGTCGTAAAAACATGAATACATAATAAATTGTAATTACACCCCACAATCATTTTTAAAACGTAAGCTCTGCTGAGAAACAATTGTCGTAATGTCACTTGATCTTGGAGAATTGGTTTGAAAATTGAATTATGTAGGTCGTACTCCTAATTACCCGACTACGGCGAAGCAAAAAGGAGGGTTATGAGGTTGACCGATATGTATGTAGGTATGTATGGATGTTCATCTGTTCCCTCATAACTTCTAAACCATCCAACGTAAATTGACAAATGAGGTGTCATTGGAAGCGTCCAAATTGTCCGCTGGTTTATAGGCTACGTTATGTTCCAATAAATTGTATGTGGCGCCCTCTAGGGCTCATGAAGATATGAAATATTTTTTTTTTCCGAATATGGTCGTGTTGCATATCAAATTAAAGGGCTTAATTAGCACACTTCAAATATATAGATATCGTAAAAGTAAATTGTAGGGACCCTTTAGAACGCACCATAAACCTAGATAACTAACTAATATTTCTTTTGGGAGACCTAATAGATTATTTCATATATATTGTGTATATGTTGCAGTTCCAGTAATATTACGTATATAAATGTCTAAATTTGAACCCCAAAATAATTTAAATAAAAAAGAAGTTTAAAAAACTAAAACCCGACTACAAACAATTCACGTTCTAAAAAGTATGAAACAAGAAAACATTCTCATCTGAAAGCCGTGGTCGTATGCCACCTAATTCCGATAAAACAGTATGTGTATAGTAATAGAAATTTAATCTTTATCACTAAAGTTTAGGGCTCGCCCCCTATTACATGGGACCTAAATATACCGGCGAACTGTGGGTGTACATTGGTACACCTCTGCCTAACCCTTCGGGGAATACAGGCGTGATGGTATATTTATTTTTTTATATTTTTAAAGTTTAGGGCAAAGTGGCATACGACCACGGCTTTCAGATGAGAATGTTTTCTTGTTTCATACTTTTTAGAACGTGAATTGTTTGTAGTCGGGTTTTAGTTTTTTAAACTTCTTTTTTTTTGTTAATATTCTCATACTAAAAAGGGGTCGTAACACAAAAAGTATAAATATGTCGCAAGAAATTCAAATGTTTAATTTTTCTGAGAAATAAATGGCGCTACTCACTGGATTTCAAGTAATTGTGTTTTACGTTCGTATCTAATAATTCAGAAAAAACATCTATAGATAATTATTACGGCCTGCTTTGGTCATGTACGCCGTTGGAGGTAGAACACTATAGGCATCTTGTAACAAACGCATGATTAAATTATACGGGACGATGCCTATAATATACTTACTTAAGTGTATTTTTATACCTTTAGGACCTGCCAGGTCCTAAAGGTATAAAAATTTCGAGCCGCGACACAAACAATGATGATGAATGATGATTGATGTACAATTAATGGAAATTTAAGTAATTGGTTTAGACATTTTTTTACTTTGAATTTGTATTAGTGCCTTGCTAAACCATTATTTTGATTAAACGATGACGGTCAATGAATAAAAAACCTTTTTTAATTATGTCAATTTGTGTTTTGTTTTGTTTTATTTTATTGTTTTTATTACAAGTAATGAAAACTCAACTTACAGTCTTAAATTCATTGATTTGCTTCAGATATTTCCATGTTTGTTACATACCATCGCATCAGATCGTGGTGTTTACACTCATTTTTATTTCAGTATATGGTTTTTAAATCCAAACCCAGAACTATTGTATTTAAAAACTGGTGCATACTTCTAACTTCCGTTAGACAAACCGTTCTCCATTGATTTGATAGTGGTCGTAAATACCAACTTCTTTAATTTTCTGGGGTGTATGTCCAAGCTAACTTTTAAAATAAGGCTTTGACATAAATAACAATAATATATTATGAAACACCATCGTTTTTTACGTATTTCTTGTTTAGAACACAATTTTACAACTTTTAAAGTTAAAAAGATATAAGCCAAAAACGAAATTATTTTTTGTTTTTCGTTGATTACCAAAAGTGCTATTTTGGTGTTTACGACCTTTGTTGTCGGAAGCATCGATAAGGACGGACAGACAGACAGACATGACGAATATTTATAAGGGTTCCGTTTTTTGCCATTTGGCTACGGAACCCTAAAAAGTACTAATCATTATATCTCTCGCCGAAACCTAACACTACGCAACACGTCAGTCACCATCATAAACAAAACCATATAGTCCAAAAGAAACAAAACGTTGTAATCGCTCCTTTTTGTTAAAACCTTCTTGCTCGATCCGGTTTATTGGGTGGAAGTATTATTTAAGAATATAATTATGATTAGGATTCAGAAGCAGAAATCATTAGAAAAGAACAATTATCGTACTCGTTTAATAACAAAACAAAAGTTACAAAGGAATTATCTGACTGAACTGGACTTTTACACAACCTTAATCCGTACTAATATTATAAATGCGAAAGTAACTCTGTCTGTTTCTTCTTCACGCCTAAACCACTGAACCGATTTCAATGAAATTTGGTACAGATATAATCTGGGACCCGAGAAAGGACATAGGATAGTTTTCATCCCGGAAATCCCCCGGGACCGGAACTATTAATCCACGCGGACGAAGTCGCTGGCAAAAGCTAGTGAAAAATAAAACACCAATTAGTTATACAAGCCATGTATCATGAACTTACAGGTAATTCAAATCATAATTGCAACAATTCACAAGTCGCGCCAACAACAATCCGCGCCAAAAACCAATGAGCAAAATGACAGATGCTTGACAGGCCTTTCATAGACAACATCTTATAACAGCAAAGAGTTTCCTAAATATAATAGCGTAGTCTGAAATGAGTTCAAATGAGCTTTTCACTGACCCCGGTCCGCGTTTCCACCGTGCTCGATAGATGGCGTTGTGCCGGCAGGGAGGAATCCTGAATCGCGCTATGGTTTCGTTCACAACGCAGTACTTAGTCTGGCACTCTTAAAAGGAAAGACAAGGTGTTAGGTGCGATCTAAATCAGCTAAGGATTCACATTCCAGTTTGAAATTTTTGAAAAGTCAGTCTTATAGACTGATTTATTAATACTAGCTTCGTTCACGTTAAATTTGATATATCCCACAGTTAGCGTACATTTTTACGGGATAAAATGTATCCTATGTGTTATTTCACACTACAATCTATTTAAATGCCAAATTTCATCCAGATCCGTTCAGCCGTTTGAGGGTAATATCCATCCAACCATCCTCACAAACATTAGTAGGATAAGATAAACACTTTTTGTGGTATAAATAGTATTATAAGGGGAATGTGCCGACCTATGAAAAGTGTTATTGGGTTTTTCTATGAAATTCTCAGTAGCAGCTCGGAGTTTGGATTTGTGCCCGGTTAATGGCAATAGGCTCGCCCCCTATTACATGGGACCTAAATATACCGGCGAACTGTGGGTGTACATTGGTACACCTCTGCCTAACCCTTCGGTGAATACAGGCGTGATGGTGTACCGACCTATAACTGTCCCACTGTTGGGCACAGGCCTTTTCCCATACAGAGAAAGCACGAGCATTGCATGCACGAGCATTCAATCTTATTAGTCCATTTTACCTCACTATGTTTTCCAAGATAAACTTAGATAGTTCAATGTGAATTGAAAAAGGTCACATCGGTACTTGCCCGGTGTTGAACCTGCAACCTCATGCATGAGAGGCGAACGCCTTAACCACTCGGCTATTCGCATGCCCCTGTCGTGTGTTCGTCATGTGATTCTACGTAAACGAATTTCTTTAGAATAATACAAAAATCTATTTAGTTGACAGACATAATCAAATTATAAAGAAACATGTTATTTTCCTGAAAATGACAGCCTATTACAAAAAGATCCACAATATTTTGTTTAGTTTTCATCTAGATATTTACCTCGCGGTGTCACCCGTGTTCAGTTAAGTCATCACTGCTCCGTTCCCGTTGATCGTAGCGTGATGTTATATACGTATAAACCTTCCTCTTGAATAACTCTATCTATTATTATGTCGTGATGGCTCAGTTGTAAAGGCGTTCGCCTCTCATGCACGAGGTTGTGGGTTCCCAACCGGGCTCGGGCAAGTACCAATGTAACTTTTTCTAATTCATGTATACTTTCTAAGTTTATCTTAGACATTGGTGACATCGGTAACAATGTCGGAGGCCCTTGAGGCGGTTTAGAAACTCTGACACTAGGGTGTGTGGGGTCGTTAGACCTTACTGCCCACACGATAAAAAAGAAGAAGACAATATCTATTGATGAATATTGCATTAAAATCAGTTGCGTAGTTTAAAAGATATAAGCGTACAGAGTTACAGACAGCGGGATGCGACTTTGTTTAATACTATGTAGTTACACAGAAATTGGAATCGCCTTAAGAAGAATAGGTTCACTTTTCCCGTTGGTCCCTTGGTAGGGTAGGGTAGGGCTACCCTAAGGGGGACATCGGGAAGCTGTCTACAAAACCAATATTTACCAATAAAATAAAACATACAACTAAAAATAAATTATGTATTTCAATTACAATCAAATGGTAATCACGTCTCTACTTATCTAATATTTGTTTAAATAATGTTAAATAAATAAAAGTTTGTACCTAGTCTGTATCGTGACTAAAATAATTCTCTAACGTTACCTTGATTCGACTAAAATAATTCTTCTTATAATTAAATCTTTTTGTTGCCTGGTAACTGGGTTGTGGAGGTCAGATAGGCAGTCGCTCCATGTAAAACACTGGTATTCAGCTGCATCTGGTTTGACTGGAAGCCGACCCCAACATAGTTGGGAAAATGTTAGACAGAGGCAGAAATTAAATCTAGTTCCAAATTTCTCACGGCGTGGGGTCCTTGAGCCCTTTTAAAAGATCTTTCTAAACAGTTGGTTGACACTTCTCGTGGCCCAAAGGCTGGCTTTTACCTTGGCCAGAGGTTAAGCATTGCCATCCAACGTGGCAATTCTGCCAGTCTTTTGGGCACATTTCCGGATACGGAGAAATTTTTTGATGCCTTATAGATTTTATTTTATTAACTATCTCAGGACCCTAGAGTCCCGGACCTTTGAAAGGCGTACGAGGAGCCGAAGCCGAGCCGAGCCCCTTACATGTCTTTACCATGAAATGGAACACCAACCGACAATGATCCCTGTTTGCACTACGCAAATGCATCGAAGGAAAATCCCCGGCTGGCGCAGGACTATTGCAGAATATGGAAACAAAGTATAGGGCTATGGGTTTTGGTGGCTTAAATAGACTAGTTTCCTGACAATATGGCACTGGTTTCTGACACTATGGATAGTTCCTTTTTTATTACTATTAAGGTTGTTTTTACTCTAATTTTAAGGCTGTAAATATTTAATTATAAAATTCTCATAATTCAACGTCGTACCTCCCATTTGTGACCGCTTATTGTGGCATGAATCCAGGTGTTTATTGTAGGTGACGATACTAAAGTGACGAAGGAGGAGCCTGGCATGTAATTGTTGCAGCTGCTTGGTCTCCAGGAAGATACGATGCCCAGTAACAGTCCGTTTAGCACTACAGGAGCTCCGACGTCTCTCTAAAATGGTAAATGATAAGGGTTTTTGTAAAAGATAAGATGGAAAGAAGTGTCTCTAGTGCCTATTTTTGTCTGCAGTGTTTAAAGAAAGACGACTAACAAAAGGGATTTATATGGCAGATGCGAGTGGCAGCGCCGGGAAGGTACGCCCTAGAAAGACCTACCCTGCTACCCTGACCTTATTGGTGAGGTTCTTCAGAAACGTCGGGTGCACAGTACTCGTAACCGACGTGCTTGTATGACTAGATATATAAATGTGCACGAGGCGAAAAGAGTATGTAAGAATCGTAGCAGGTGGCGTTCTGTGGTTTCTGCATACCCTTATGGAAAAAAATCGTGAGCTACCTAGAAAATTCATACGTAAATAAATTTCTTACCGAACAAGGGTCGTTCATGACTGCCGTATCTAGACACATTATGGTCTCGACATTAGTCACTCCTATTGATGTGAGACTTTCTTCACAATCGTCATCGTCAGTGAGATGCAGGTGTGTCACTGATAGTAACCGCCGCCTTTTTATCATCTCCATTGACTGTAGTTTCTGCTCCGATTCATCTAAAGACATCTGCGAATGATGAGACAGAATTAATGTAAATATTTGGAATTTGGTTCAGTTATTGTCTTCTTATGACCTACTATCGGCATCGGCACGGCTGAGGATTTTAGGTGATATAAAGCATTATGTACATTAACTTCATAGCAATAAAGTCGATGCAGTAGCCTCAAGCATACCGAAGCGGTATTTTTGTTACTGCGATCATTTATCATGGAAATTTCTACTTTATTGCCATGAAGTTGAGGTATAATGCTTTTTATCACCCAAAATTCTCAGCCGTGCCGATGCCAATAGTGGGCGCCGGGCCTATAGCGAATCAAAATATTATAAATCTATTGTTTGACTGACTTTGAGAAGAATAGACGGACAGACAGCGGATTCTTAGCAATAAACTTACTAAACTCACTGGGTACGGAACCCCAGAAACCGAATGAAACAATGTTAAACATAAAACTTTACTTGTTTTTTTTTTGTTTTTATTTAAAGTTTGTTTTATGTAGTCTGGTGTTTGTATTTTTTTATTGACTTTTTGATTTTGCTCTTTTTTGTGAGAATGGTTGCTAGCCACATTTAAATCATTATAGATCCCAAATGGTCATTAAAGTTTAAGAGAAATCTTAAGATCATTTTACAAATATCTATTCAATGATACCCTAATTAACGTAGTTCGTCGACATGTTTTTTTTCTTTTTCGCAATATAGTAACTGGTTATCGCCATATTGAATTTTGTATTTATCATGTCCTTAGTGACACTCAAAAGATTAGACAAATCGATTGAAGTAAGAATCATCAAAATCGGCCCACGCGTTTAGTCTTTAGAGCGCCAAAGTAGCAAACATTGTATGTTTGTGCGTATGTGTGTTTGTATATTTGTGATCTGTATGTATACATACATAGGCGGACAAACACATTACACCCTTTGCTTAACGCAGTCGAGTAAAGATATAACCAACATTAAATTGCTCACCTTAGGATTAGGCCAAGTTGGAACAATAAAATGGGTAGCATCATCCAAGTTGCCAGCAGAATGCAACGTAATAGGTTGAAGGTTAGGAGTAAACGTGACGGACTCAGGCAATCTGATCAGAGCCACGTCGTAACTTGGTTGGTCGTCATCAAAATTGGGATGGATTGCAATGTACTTCACTGGGAACACGATCCCTCCCTTCTTATAATTAATGCTGCCAAGTCTGATGCGAAGTGACCGTGATGATTCTCGAAGTCTAAAAACAGAAAAGAAGTTTTTATTTTTTACTGGAATGAATTAGGAACAAAGTGGAAAGAATTAAATTTTTTACATCTATACCAATAAATAAATTGAAGTGTCTGATCTGTTTGTCTTTTTGTCTGTTTACCTCGGTTAATCACCGTAATAGCTGGACAAATTTTTCACGGAATTTTCACTGACAAATAGCTAATGCAATAGGAAGTAACTAATGCTACTTTTATTTCGAAAAAAAAAATTGGATACCACCCAAAAAAAAAACGTGACAACCGTCATTCACGAAAACAAAGTTTGGGCTTAATTACTTATAAATAAATAATTAATTGGCTTGGATTAATTCAGAGCACAAATTTCGAACGGTTGCATTCTTTTAAAAATGCCTCTTTTTATTTTGACAAGTTATTGACATTGACAGTTGTTGAGATGAGATTCTCACTAGATTTAAAACGTTTTTAAGTACGGGTGTTAGCTTTCAGGTCTCTTTTATTAGTCATTAATGACAAAACAGACATTAAAGCAACAATATAATGGAGTTTCTTGCCCATTTTTCTCCATACGGAACTACCTTTTGAAATGGGCAATTGCCTTGTGGAAGTGCCTTAAGTGAATCTAACTGAAATAAATGATTTGACTTTGAATAATTTGGAACAAGCTGAAAAAATATAAGTATATTATGTTTAATTATATCTTTCTTCTTCTCTATCGTGTGGGCAGTAAGGTCTAACGACCCCACACACCCTAGTGTCAGAGTTTCTAAACCACCTCTGACATAGATATCGATGTCAGTGATGTCCAAGATAAACTTAGAAAGGACATAAGTAAATTAGAAAAAGTCACATTGATACTTACCCTTGCCCGGTTGCGAACCCACAACCTCGTGCATGAGAGGCGGGTACCTTAACCACTGGGCCATCACGACACTTAATTAAATCTAGAAACTTACAGATATAATGAGTCGGCTGCAGTCAACACCCAATTACTATCAATCAAAGCACCGGCACTTAAAAAATTTGATTTCAACAAAATGGCCGCCACAAAAGGAAACACTGTATCGTCTGTGACCAAGGCATGTTCATCTAATTCGTTGTATTTAATGTCATTGTAAGATAGACTCTCTATGTTATGCGCTAGAGGTTGATTTAGAATACCATCACTATATTTATTAAAAACAAAAATGAAGATTAATATTTTTATTTTCATCGTCAAATGGGATTTGGTGAATGATTTTCGTTGATATGATTTTGGAATTTATTTTAATCACTTGAAGTTACAAAGTAAAATAATTCTTAAATGTAAAGAGGGAAAATTCAAATTAAAATATCAGTGTTTTTGGTACAGGGTTGCACTTGGACGATTGAAATATATTATACTATTATAATATATTAATAATACTTTAAATGACTGACAGTGACAATGGTATTTAATACTATAGAGTATAGTTTTAATAATATGTAATCATGAATGGTAATAACCTATAATTAGAGCGCGTAATAAGTCAATGTTACGTTGAAATGGAATAGTAAGGCTGCAATCACAGTGCCGACGAGAATTTAGAAAAAAAAAAATTCTTTACATATTTGAGCTTATTTAGTTAGCCCCCAATCAACTGTACATATTACCTGTATATAGTTTATTATTTTTATTATTTAACTTTATAGTTTAATTATTATTTATAAGTTTTATGTAACTTAAATAAATAAAAACAGATAAGTAATTTAAAAAAAAACCCCAATCTCTCAATAATTAAACCAATTACGCCACATTCGAAAGCAGTTTATTTGGAAACAAAAAGTGCATAGAATAGATTTAAAATTAGTAAGCGGTAAATGTATAAAAAAAAACATTGTTAACAATCACTTCACCGCGTGCAAAAAAAGCGTGCGACTTGATCTGGCCCTTTTTTTTTTTTTAGGTCCCCCTCCACTCCTTCCTTCTCCTTCCTTCGTGCCTCATCCTTTCAGTTTTTAAGGAACCCATTCAGTTCGTGCCGCCTCCTTCGTGGCCTATTGCGACCCCGACCTACTGCCTCAGGGCACTAGTTTTGTGCTACTTGGGCCCACAGTTTGTCCGGCATGCAGCAGACAATGTTCTGCCAAGTCCTATTTAAGATGGGCAGCTTTTTGGGCCACTCCAGCTACCCCTGTCTTCAGCGGGAGATGCTCCGGGCGTCGGGAGCCGCGTGACGACTCCCAGCCACCATAGACGCGGGTCTGTGGACGGTGAGCAATGGGTCTGCCACCGTCCGTACGTTAACTAACGACAGACCGTGTCGACGGTGCGTTCGTGTTCCACGCGTGCCTGAAAGTGATGTCAGCAAACATTTGGAGGGGCCACTAAGGGCCGATGCCTGCCGGGGCTGCGGAAAACAAAGTACACAAGAAGGAAAATGGATGGGTTTTAGTCAACCGCCCAGGGCGGGGCAAGTCATTTGATGATTTCCCATCGGTAAAAAAAGCTACCCCTGTCTTAAATTAAATTAAAATCATTTATTTCAGACTCAACAATCATATATATTACGACATTTTGATAATTATTTTGGTAGAAAAATCAGATCAAACAAAAGACTGATCTAAACACGAAGCTATGAACGAGACCTTACCAAGGAAACGTTTGATAAAGGTATTATGAAAGCAAAGGGAATATTTTCAAAAGAAACGCACTATTACGTACACAGTTCTCTCACATCACGTTGACCTATTGTTCGTAGGCCTGATAACAATTATGAAACACTAGCTTTTACCCCCGACTTCTTACACATATTATGATCTTAATGTATGTATGTGTTCTCCAGACCGATTCCGGCTACGGTGGCTAATCTTAATGCAGACTAATCTATCTGGCTAGTCTGCATTAGCCACCGGATTAGGAGAAGTTGTAATAGTGCACAAGTGTGTGCGCAAACAAGAGCACTCCCTCTTCCCTGACTCTCAAAGTCTAATGGGACGGCAATCCGATACAACCGGGTAGAGATCAAGGCGGGACCAACGGCTTTACGTGCTTACCAAGCCACGGGGTTGTTACACCACCAACTTCCAAACTCCTGGCTGTTACTGAGAAATTCCTAATGGAACACTTTTTTCTCGACCTGGAAATCGAAACGACGACCTCTAGCGTAGCAGTCGCGCTTAGGACGACTAGGCAGTTTTATGATTATATTGTTTAATAGATTTTTAGGCAAAGACGCCAGAGGTCGTTGGAAGACGCTGGATGCAGGTCGCTTCCAACCGGTATATGTGGAGATCTAAAGGGGAGGCCTATGTTCAGCAGTGGACGCTCTATGGCTTAGATGATGATGATGACGATGAGGCAAAGACGCGGATAGAAGCTAGTTAACTATAAAACCTATTCATTTATTACTTTCTTGTATTTTTCAGTAATTGGTCAAAATATCTTCCAATTTCCATCTTTTTCAAGTAAACGAATACAAAAAGTATCAAGTTCTTCTTTTGTTCCATCATTTTATTTTAACAAGCCTGAATATTATTCATGAGCTCTCATCTTGGGACGTTAATGCTTCACTTATTAAAATCTTGAATAATTTATACACAGACATTACTGTGCCGGGGCGTTGATTATAACATATATTTGAGGTTTCGAGTGAACGCGTATTGCGATACGATTTTACAGCACGATTTTGTAGACCCATTTTAGTTGCGATTTTTTGTCGCGTTTTTTCGTAGTTAAGTATGTATTATTTAAAGGTCAGATTTCTACGACAAAACAATCGATCGTACTATAGGTACAAAAGTGACAGAAATGGCCGATTCATTACTATTTTCATCTGCACATGAAGATTCGGCAAAATCGGTCCAGCCGTTTTGGAGAATATTCGGAACGAATAGACATACAAATATATTTTATATTATAATGTTCCTTTTAAAATTTTAGTAGAAACCTGTTACTTAGATTTTACAAAGAAATACTTAATTTTATTTATTTAAAATCATGTATCTCTTGAATTCAAAGTACGAGGGGAGATCAAAAAGTAATGAGAATCGGTTACTTCAGCTCCGCATAAAAACGCAAAAAAAGTATTTTTTGCTTGCTTATGTACTCACTACTTTAGCCTAAAAAAATCATATACATATATCACGATTTCCGGGAGTTATATACATTTGAATACGAACTGTCGAAGAGATAACACCAACTTGGAGAAAAACGAAATTAGAGCAGTCACCAAGTACCTCTGTTTGAAAAAAAATTCTACAATAGACATACACAGTGACTTAGTGGGAAAATTGGGGGACTCTGCTCCTCCATATTCTACAGTTGCATGCTGGACCAAGGAATTTAAACTGGGCAGAGCATCCACTGAAGATGAACATCGCGAAGCACGCCCGTCCACGTCCCTCACTGAAGACAACGTGAAAAAAGTCGAAGATGTTGTGTTGCCAGATCGAAGAGTGACCATCAGGCATGTAGCTGAGGTCACAGGGATCTCATATGGCAGCATTCAAAAAATCCTTGCGAACGAGTTGCATATGAAAAAGGTCTCCGCGCGTTGGGTACCCAGGATGTTAACCGACGAGCAAAAGCAGCGGTTCACAAAGGCGCAGTTGCGATGGCTGCCATTCAAGAAACGGGATTCGAACTGCTCGAACACCCTCCCTATTCGCTAGATCTGGCTCCTAGTGACTTCTACCTCTTTCCTCGGCTCAAGGAACACCTCCGAGGGAATAAATTTGAAGACGATAGCGAAGTGATGGCCACTTTTGAGGCGTTTTGGGAGGGTCAAGAAAAATATTTTTTTCAAAGGGAATCCTGGGTTTAGAAAAAAGATGGAATAAATGTATTGATTTGTAAGGAGACTATGTAGAAGAATAAATTATTATTTTAACTTTAATTACCGCGTTTTATCTTCATTCTCATTACTTTTTGATTCGCCCTCGTATTGGCAGTATTGGTATGTACGAGTATAAGGCTTCGTAGCAGCTCGGAGTTAGGACTTGTTCCCGGCTAATGGCAATAGGCTCGCCCCCTATTACATGGGACATAAACATACTGACGAACTGTGAGTGCACATTGCGCCTCTGCCTGACTAGGCACACATACCATCACGAAGGACTCTTCGTGATGGTATGTGTGTTATTTTGTTCCATATTCCTTTTACCGTGTATATAACTATACCTATTATTCTTTATTTCTACGTCACAAATACACGTCATACCTGTTCCCTTCACCTTCCAAGCACCAAATTGTTTTCATTATATCCCAGAACAGCTGATGTTATTTCCCAAATGTTTTGCTTGAGTCAACAAGAAACAACAAAATTGATTCAAAAGACTTGTTGACATAATTTTGTTTTCTTGATATATACGTAAGACTTGGTATTTGAACAGGACTTGAGCGCTACGATCGTAACATACCATCACGCCTGTATTCCCCGAAGGATTAGGCAGAGATGTATACCAATGTACACCCATAGTCCACTGGTATGTTTAGGTTCCATGTAATAGGTGGCGAGCCTATTGCCATTAACGGATTATTTTTTGACGGGCCTGTTGGTCTAGTGGTAAGCGGCCCTGATTGCTAAGCCGGAGGTCGTGGGTTCGATTCCCACCCAGGACAAACTTTGTGTGATGAGCATGATTGTTTGTTCTGTGTCTGGGTGTGATTTATCTATAATATGTATGTATTTATAAATTATATAAGTATGTATATCAGTTTTCTGGTTACCATAACACAAGCTCTGCTTAGCTTGGGATCAGATAGCCGTGTGTGAGTTGTCCCAAGATATTTATTTATTTATTTATTAAACGGGGTCGTAACTCAAAGATTCCATAGAAAAATCCAATAACACGTTGCTCGACCTGGAAATCGAACCCAAGACCTCAAACGTAGCAGGATCACTAAGCTAATCAAATCAAGGCCTAAAGGTCACAAAGTGAACGGTGCGACACGAAATAGGGAGGCCCACTGATGTTTACCGCAAATAAAGTCTAATTTATAATAATGCCTTCGCTAAAACTTTAGCGTCGTCGTATATTGTAGTCTTTACTGCTTGGTAAACGCTCTTCATTTGTTATCTATGTTATGTGTGTTACTTATGGTGGGTCCACACGACACAGACTTAAGGCGACGAATTGTTTAACAATAATTCTAGACCAGGCGCGCGCCCCCCGCAACCCGCACACACCCCGGTAAGTAAGCTTTTTGTTATTTTATTTAGTCGGAAATGATAACTTGAGAAAATCCTTCTACAATTTTAAAGAGTATTTATAGACTTGTCTACAGAGCAAGTTGAGAGGCTAAAATCGGTCCCGTTTGCCCATAAGATGTGAATCTCTATTTAAAAAGAGGTATGTTTGATATTTTTTTATCTGTTATTAAAGTTACTTAATCATTTAATGAAAACTAACAAAATAAGGCTTTCATCATGAACTATTCAGAACACCAACTCACATTTTTATACGTTTCGTAATTACTGACAAAAATAGAGATCACTGATGCCAAAATTTCCAATTCGTCCTCTTAACACAGACTTCTATAGAATTTTGCCTGTACAACAAATCAGTACAGACAAATGTCGGTGTATAAAAAAGTCGGAAGTCTGCGTACATGTCTGTACGATTGTCGGAGCAAAACTCATGATTATTGAATTAAGGTCAAGGTGTCGAAGTCGATATTTTATTGCAAATTGGATTTGATGAACTCCCTATGACTGTTTTTTTTACTTAATTGTATGTTTTATATATTAATGATGACTTAAGATTCCTTATTTATCAGTTACTTTTACAAACATCAATGTAACTAATATCAATATAGAAATAGCCGCGTTTTTTTAAGAGGTGGGCACTAGACGGACTTTCCCGAGTAATTGGGGTAACTCCGTCACAAGCATGATTTGTTTGTAATTTGATCGATATTTGCAGCAGTCGTATTCAGAAAATATTCGAAAATGAAAATTAATCAAATACATGCTTTCAGTTCCACAATATAAGGTAGGAATCACAATCTATAGCGGTAAAATCATGAAGTGGGGTAAGTCCGGTATATTTGCAAGAGCGGGGATCGTCAACATTAAAATCAGTACATTTTTTTTTTTAATATTCTCTTTGTAGGGTATAGGTAAGTATGTTTATGACGTGAAATGCGATATGAACTTTCATACGTTTTGAAATTTAGGTGTACAAACCAGATCCAGATGGTCTTTAAACAATAGAAAAACGAAATGGTAACAAACAAACACTTGGTTATATTAGTACTGTTTTGGCAGATAGCATATTGATGAAAGGCAATAATAAAAACCCCTTTTTCTTCCTTTTTTTTATTCAAAAGAATTATTTTATAATAGGAAAATACATTGAAAGAAAAACAACGTCATTGTCATTCTTGGTATATTATATATACGAGCAGCCTTGTATTCCAGACAGCTTGTACAGCGTCTAGCAATTTTTCTTTAGTGTAAGATGATTTGTTGTTGTTGTTCTCTAGTAATTTTGAGTCATTTTTGTTATTTTACCTGAAGAATAAAATAAACTAATTTTAAATCGGTTAAATGACTGATGAAATTAATTACATTATATTTCTAGTGAAAAGACACTATTAATATCATAACAGTACCTATTCATAATTGGCGAAAAGAAAACCTGCAAATAAGTAGCGTTGACTGTATAACTATAAAACAATATTCAAAGAAAACACTTATACCAGAAAAGGTTATCAACATCTGACTTGGGGCAAGATCGGCACATGACGGCCTTTCCCTAAAATACTAGACAGTCTTACCCCAATATTTAATTTTTAAGTTAAGTTTTTATCACAACCAATATTTCTATAAATAATGATTTAAATTCGACTTGGATATAATAAAACAATAAAATGTAATACAGACTAGACACTTACCACTACAAAACGTAAAAATCTGTTGATATTAAAATTTCACGTTAGGTAAAACGTCGACGCAACCCACTCGTATTTCAAATTGTCAACGACAAAAAAATTTGGAGACCGATTTTTGCTATTGAACTCCACACTACGACATCTATAATTTAAAGGTAGGACGAACTACTGACTCAGTTTTAGCGACCGAGCTACCAACGTCGTAGCTATTCAAAAACAGCTTAGAAAGACGTTGTACGGTGTTCCCCCGTAGACGAACTTCCCCACCTTGACCTTACTTAATTTATTCATTAAAATCGAAGTCTGAACTGATGAAAAGTCTGCACAGACATTTGGTAAAGATCTCTGAGTAAAAATTTTTACTCAGACTTTATAGTCTGTGCAGATGTCTGTACAGACAATAGTCTGTGTCGTGTGGACCCACCATTACTTTATACTTTAACACTAGCTTCTGCCCGCGAGTTTGTTCGCTTGTTTTTTCACCCTCATCTATATCTATACTTAATATTTTAAAGAAGAAAGATTTGTAGTTTTGTATGTAACAAATGCCCATTGCTTACTGTCCTCAGACTCGCGTGTTAGGATGGGTGGCTGGAAGTTTGTTTCTCTTATACGCTTAAACGGCTGAACGGATCCGGATGAAATTTGGCACTGAGATAGACTGTAGTATCGAATAATACATAGAATACTTTTTATTTATTTATTTATTTATTTAAACTTTATGCAACAAAAAGTACAAAGGCGGACTTAATGCCTTAGGCATTCTCTACCAGTCAACCAAACGTGGTGAAGAGATAACACGGTAGGTGCAAATAAAAACAAAAGAACAAAATTTGATACTTTCAAAAACAAAATAAAAATTAACCCAACGCAATTATATAAATAACTTAATTCATACACAAGTACAACATATCTAAAATTATCCACACTAATACATAAATATATTTACTGTATAAAATCCTATACATAAAACATAAATATATACCTATAAAAAAAACGGAACCCTCGGAATGATTTATCAAATTTAAAACGGACGAATTCGCGGGCGAGTTATTATAATCTAATACCTATTGACATTTTGAAAACTCTTGAACTTTTCAAAGCAAATCATTGAAAAACATTCTGAATAAGGTGACAGGTTCAAGGGCCTGTCTAAGTTAAAAAGACTTAGATCCAATCGGCTGTAATAATAAGCTGAGTTAATTAAAACGTCAGCAAATATATTTAGATGATCATTGAAAACTAGAAATATACTTATATACATACATACATAAAGTCACGCCTTTTTCCCATGGGGGTAGGCAGAAACCACAGAGCGTATATATTTTTTATACTTATATAAAAAATATATACCTACCATCACGCCTGTATTCCCCGAAGGGTTAGGCAGAGGTGTATCAATGCACACTCACAGTTCATCGGTATGTTTTAGGTTCCATGTAATAGGAGGCGAGCCTATTGCAATGGCAATAAAAAACACCCGGATTTGTGCCCGGTTAATGAACCGGGCACAAATCCAAACTCCGAGCTGCTACTGAGAATTTAATTGAAAAACCCAATAACACTTTTTGCTCGACCTGGGAATCTAACCACGAAACCACAACCCCGCAACGAAATTAATCAGACAAGATTAGCGGAGGAGGAAAAATATTATTTCCACGAGACTCAAGTCCACAGCGGCCAATATGAATGGAGACTAGCCAAGTACGCAGAAGATATTATTATTATAGTGCACAAGTGTGTGCGCAAACACAGGTGCACTCCCTCTTCCCTAACTCTCATAGTCTAATAGGACCGCAATTCACGACCGGAGAGAGATCAGGTGCAGGACCAACGACTTAATGTGCTTTCCCTGTGGTAGGCACAGGTGAGACCTAAACATACCGGCTAACTGAGGTGTACATTGGTACACCTCTGCCTAACCCTTCGGGGAATACAGGCGTGATGGTATGTACTTAACTACTAGGCTACCACGACAATTCTTCTACTAAATAAACTTCTATTGAATAAAATGGTAAGTACTTTAAAAACTCGAAACAACAACAAAAGAAATAAAATAAACCACTCTCTATTTCCCGCGGAGGCAATAAAATACTGAAAAACTTCCGAACAAAAACCAATTAATCAAAAAATCCAATCACAAATGTAATTTTAGATCGTATTGCTGAAATAATTTGATTTATGACAGTCCATATCATTGCTTATGGAGTAACGTTGAGAGGGAAAGCAATATAGAAGGAATTCATTCAACTGAAAACTCGATAAGTACTATAAATGTAATAGCTATTGCCTGCGACTTCGTCTGGTCCTTCGGCTTTTTTTCATGTATCTTTATTTCTTTATCGTGTGGGCAGTAAGGTCTAACGACCCCACACATCCTAGTGTCAGAGTTTCTAAGCCACCTCAAGGGCCTTTGACATGGTTACCGATGTTAGTGATGTTTAAGATAAACTTAGAAAGTACATATGAATTAGAAAAAGTCACATTGGTACTTGCCTGTACCCTGTTGCGAACCCACAACTTCGTGCATGAGAGGCGGGCCCCTTAACCACTGGGCCATCACGACACACGGGATTGCAAAGAAGTCGGCGGCCCACCTGATGTTAAGTGATCACCGCTGTCTATAGATATCTGCAATACCAGAGGCCTTGCAAATGAGTTGCATTCCAGAGACAAAGCTGAAATGTCTCATGTGCCTGTAATAACGCCGTTATCGGCACTTATACCATGACTTATGTGTCTGTAGTTACACCGGCACCCAAAACCTTCATACCGGGACACAGCAGCGCGGCTTTGCGGCAGAAATATGTATGGTGGTAGTACCTATTTCCCGGGACGAGTTCCTTCACAAAGAGCTGTAAAACTTGCGGATTAAAAACTTAATAAGAAACTAGCTTATGCCCGCAACTTCGTCTGCGGAAATATCGGCTACCAGCGAAGGTTTTTTGCCCAGAATCCTATAATTCTTTTGTGTAAAATAAAAGTAAGATTAAGCTTCAGTTACTCCTTATAGCATCAGCTGCCCGCGGTAAAAGGCTCGTTGATCGGTCGAGCCGTTTTGGAGATTGGCCGAAACAAACAGAAAAAAATGACTTTATTGGACTTTTCCATTTATTTTATAAACTGATTTTTTGACATAACAAACATACACTTCAATTCTATTTATTTGTATAGAATATCGATTCCTTCCTACCTTCCCTTAAAAGATGTAACTGAAGAGCGAGTTGAAATATCGCATCTCCATCAGATATCTAAAGCGAGTTCATTTATTGTACTTCTTAACAGAATAGGATAGTAGCAGCACTATCACGGTACCATAATCCAAGTCTAGACTTCGTGCAGTTTTGCATCCTCGTCCAATTTTATGGGGTTGTCATAAAATACATAAATAAAAGTAAAAATTTGTATAACATAAAATACAAACTGTTTTTACGGTTTCTGACGTTCTATTATGGTGTGTAGTGGTTTTTAGGGTTCTCTGCTTGCCCACAAGGTGTCACACAAGACCCTATAATTGAGACTCCGCTATATGTCCGCCCGTCTGTCATAGGGCTGTATCTTTTGAACCATTCTGTTTTTACATTAGGAATTTGTCAGTAACAGCCCGGAGTTTGGAAGTTGGTGCTGTGACACTTCGTGTCTCAGAAAGCACGTAGCGATACATGTTTTCAACCGTAATAGGTAGACTAGACAATTTTTGCTTTAGCTTTTGCGAGTTTTTTTTCTAAACTGAATAGTTTGCGAGAGAGACCTTTCCAAAGTGGTAAAATGTCCCCCCCCCCCCAGGACTTCTAAAATAAGAGAATGATAAATCTAAAAAAATATTTTTCATTTTCACCGAAAATTGGTTTGAACGACATCTATAGTAAGAAGTTTTTTTTAAGACGTCATTCTTGTACGGAACACTCGGTGCACGAGTCCAATTCACACTTGGCCAGTTTTTAATACAAAAATGTCGCCGACTCCAATTTTCGACCGTCTACATAGGGTAAGGTAAAATTTGAATAAAATATCGAAGCTTTAGAAGGAGAAACAAATATTGGTAGCGTGCTTAAAAATTCTGACATTTCATGTAAACGTAAAACTTTTTAATACCCACCCATTTGAATCTAGGTAGAGCTTAAATCTAAAACTTAATGCTACTTTTTTGAGGTTAAGTATCTGAGCTTTTTCAGCACGAAAAATCGTAAACAGCATTGCATTTAATCAGTTAAAATTCCAGACATTCTAAAATTAGTATGATGCATTAATTTTCTTAATTGTAGGTAAGTAAGTAATTTAAAAAAAATATGTGTGTGGATCTACGATTAGTTAAAAAGTAATCTTGAATAATATTATATTATCTGTAAATGTTGATATTTTATTTTTAGAGTCATTACCTCAAAGCTGAGTGATTATATCACCAAAAAAAGAAAAGAAAACATTGTACCATACTGACTAACTTAATACAGCGCCATCTGTGAGAATTTTCATCAACTACTTATAACTTTCCCGAGCTTCCCGCACTTTGCCACATAGTGTTGCTAAAAACTAGCAACACAAAACGTAGAAGAAAATTCATGAAGACTTATTGATGTAACAACTTACCCATAGATGGCGCTCTAGTAACAATGCGATTGTGATAATGTCTTTTTATATATTTTTATACTTGCTTGCACTAGTCGGAGTTATCAATAGTTGCTAAAATGTACTCACTATGTACAACTTTTGAAAGGAGATGGCTAAATGGAAGTATAGACCACTGCCCCATGTGCCAGGTACCATGTATAAATATGGTACTAGGTACAATGTAATGCTGAATGGCTAAATATTAGTATTTCGTGTAAAAAAGATTCAGATACTTTTTGGGAATAATATAATGGTAAAATAATATTGCCTAAAAAGGAAAAAAAGGTGTGTGACAGTATATAATTTTCTTCAACTGACAAAAAATAAAACGAAAAAGAATAAAACTAAAAACGAAAATGAGGTTGTATATTTATAAGCGAATGTTTGTGATGAAAAAGTTTTTTTTTAGATACTTTATTATGTTTAATAGTTCACGAAAGTGCTAGGAAAATATTAAACACTACATAATTCATGAATGATTTTTTAAATATTATGAGGCTATGTAAGATTCATATACATTCCAGAATGTATCTGGCCCGGGGGCAGTCATTTAGCCATCACCTTTACGCACGGTGCCGCCGCCTACGTCCGACTGTTTATAGGACCGATTAACAGACCGGTCAATAAATCCATAGTTTCGAGGTTTTTCTAGTACGTGTGCGTTGGTACATCAGAACTCATTCACTCGCCGACCAAAAATCGGTCGTCGATTCGGCTATCCCATTTCAAAACCTAGTAAGGGACACTTTTTCCAAAAATCGTTTTATTGCATAATTTTGCTAACCAAGTACGTCCCTACCAAATACAAAAACACCAGCGTTGAAAACTCACACTAAAGTGAAAAAAAAAAAAAAAAAAAAATGAAAAAGCGTTTATTTTTGATAATTAATGTCGTTACATATACATAATTACCTCCGCCAAACTGTAAAACAGTTTGTTGGCAGATGTAGCTCCCGTATTATAAATCATAAAAATTTAAACACTTGTGTTGGTACTTTTTCATCGAAAACACAAAATAGTAAAGAATAATAAAAAAAAAACAAATAAAAGAGTTATATGATATGAAAATAAAGAGTTATATGGTGATATTTAATCATCGATACCCAGTAAATGCACTACTCGTCTCTGATCTAATTTAGGTTTATTCGCTCTCCCATAAAATTTAGTTTTAGGTCCTTGCTAGGTTTTGAAATGGGGCAGCCGGATTGTCTGACACGGGCGGCAAAGTTAACGTAAGTTATTAGCACAAGGGCAATAAAAATTGATCTACGGCTAAATAATATCCTCCCGGTGATAATATCGCTAGAGTGATGGGGATTGCTTGAGATAAACTACTAGCTGTAGTAGACCTCTTTGTGGAGCAGTCCATTCGGGGAAGTATTATCACCAGCGTTGCTGTGTTCTGGTTTATAGGGTATGGATGCCGGTGTAATTACAGGCACATGAGACATTTCAACTTTGACTCCTGGATGGCAACGCATTTGCAAGGGCTCTGGTAACTTCAGGTAGCTTATTTGCCATACAATCACAAACAAAAAAATTAACAAAATCCCGTCCACTGCTAGCCCGATTAAACACTAAAATTTAAGAAGGGGAAACCTATAGATCGCTATTTAAAAATAAACTATTGGTCGTTTACAAAAAAGCTCCTCTTTATTTGTTGGAAACTGGCTCTTGTGTCACTCGTTATAAGGAGAAATAAAACCACTCAATATTATTAAAATGCAATATTTATTACGAAAATTGCACTACAATAAAAGTAAATCACAAAGGCAAGTAACATTATAATTAATTTTACAAATATTATCGACGTTTACAAAACTGGAGAATATCGACTCATATTTTGTATGACTAGTACATACATATTACTTTATGCATTAAACAATACTATACACAAAGATCGTTATTATTCAATAAATAAATAAACATTTAAAAATAAATTATATTACATTTAAAATAAATTCGAACTCATTTTTTTCCATTTCTTCCTTGTTGCTTTTACGTGAGTTAAAAATACTATACGCGAAGTTTATTATTATTCAAAAAAGGAAAAATAAAAATACTTAATCTATATTCAAAAATAGACATGCTACATTTAAAAATAAATCCAAAAACATTTTTTCAAATATTTTTTGTCTCTTTCACTTTATAAATAAATTAACTAAAATTATTATTGTATAAAATTAATAATAATACATTTATTTCGTCATTAATATTTAAATAATAAAATCGATACCTATTCTACCTAAAAATAAAATAGAAGTCATTTTTTTTCTTATCGCTTTTTTTCTTTGGCGAAGAAAAGGATCAAGTCTCGAAAAAAGTAATCTATTAATGAAATAATACGTCTTAATTTAGCTTGAAACGACAAAGTACCTAGATTATAAGATAATAATTTCACTAAGTATAGTTTTATCAAAATGTAGAAAATTGGAAAAGTGTTCAACACACTTTTATTTTAGTTGAAAAAAATGACAACTTTCAAATGTTACATTTTGACTTTTAATTTTTTTTGCAATTTCATTGGTAATGAGTAGGTATAATTTAATCATGTAAACCTAATTTAAATTTAAATTAAACATCCAAACTCAAAATGAATTTGGTCGCTTTGGCAGAACTTACCTCAATTATGGTTATTAAAGCTTAATTAAATAAATTAAAATAATTTAATAAAATTTAGGATAATTATTATTCTAAAATAGGTACAAAGGAATAAATAAAAAAAAAATTGTTTTAAAAAACGTCCAAAAATGTTTTTCTTTTTCCTTAATATTTTAAAGTTCTTTTGATATTCGAGATTTGGTTTCAGAAAGAAGAATTAATAAAAGAAAGAAAAACATAATTCTGTCTCTGTTTAAATAAAAAAAATGGCAACCCTTAATTGAAACAGGCCCCTAACTTTGATATTTTTTTCGTAATTTGCAAAAAAAATTAACATTTTTTATTTAATTATGACGTGGGTATGTAACTTTTCACTAGAAATAAAGGCTTAGCATTCGTGCGAGTGAGACAGAATTCAAGCAATGTGCGTCCTTTACACACCACTCATAAACAGGCGCTAAATACATAATATATACTTGCTAGGTACAATTGTGGACAACTGGTTTTTTGCACCATAGAGGACAGAGGTGTCTAATACCCAATTGTGATGACCCCTTTTTCACCCTTGTGATTTTAATAATAAGGTTGAAAATTGGTCAACCGCGTGTCCTTAGATGCACACATCACGACAGTGCATCAATCAATGCAATCTATACCTTAAAACAATGACACGAGCTCGTGAATTACAAGAACATGTAACATTCATTCAGAAAACATAGTTTCGAAATTTCGACACTTAGACCAAGTTTTTATAACCTATAATTATATTAATAATTAAATAATTTCTAACTCTCATACGATCCTAAATACCATTCCTTCCTCCAATACTAAATTATCACCATGTTCAACGGGTAATATTTAATTGCATACCAAAAACCCAAAGCCGTATTAAATAATACTAAAAAGAACGTTTTGTCGTCAAACATAATGAGCATCATAATTCAAAGAAAAAAAAACTATCAATCAAAATACAAGGCAAGACATGAATTTTGCCTTTGTACTTTTTGTTGCATAAAGTTTAAATAAATAAATAAATCAAGTTTAAACTGTTTAAAAGGAGCAGTTTTGAAATCTCGTCAAATTCAAGGAAGTGACTATGCAAGTGATTCTCAACGCGAATCAATAATAAAATGAATGATCATTTATAATTTATCTTTCATGACAATCTCCTGAAATTTGACGAGGATCAAAATTGCACCTTTTATATTCATCAAATAATATTTGCAACATTTTTTTATGAATGCAATTCTAAAGTATAAGGGGCATATTTTTTCAAGCCGTTTATACCCATTTTATATTTTTTCTATTTTTAATGCTGCCAACATCATCTTCTAAGCTGACCCAAAAATATTAACACTTGAAACTACCTTTTTGGAAGAAGCAACTAAATACATGCAATTTTCTTTTTTTTTCATATAAAATGTTAAAAAATCCTTTTTTATGGTTTAATTGATTTTAACTTTGCTTTGACATCAGTTATTTTGATATGCAATTAATTAAACCCCAATTTCATCTACCTACCTTTCAGTCCCCTCTTATGTTAGTATGTACCTATCCTTATAGCTATTGTGTACAAAAGTTGTGCTGCACACGTTGCGACCCTGAGCCTTCGTCTCAAAGGTCATGAGGTCACAAGGTCGCTTCTTAGAGGTCGTGATGCGGCTCAAGGTCGTGAAGTTCTGGAGGTCACTTGCTGTTGAGCAGCAGAAGGCTCGACGGAACTCGCGGCGGAATTTTCCTGAAAATTGTAAAATGGATCTTGTTACAGATACGGTTGGGTGGTTTTTCTAATGACCGGTCGAATTAGGTCTTTAACCTATACTATGTATAATAAAGATATAGGTAGCGGTGATCAGTTGATAGCTGAATCAGTTAGGCCGTATACGGCTTTCCTGCCATAAAATAACATTTAAAAAAAGTCTTTGTGTGTCTGTCTGTTAAAGCGCGCTGTCTCTGGAATACTGGTGGATTATCAAATACTAGCTGTTCCCCGCGGTTTGACCCTCGCTGCTCAGCACCTGTTGGTCGTAGCGTGATGTTACATAGCCTATAGCCTTCCTAAAGAAATGGACTATCTAACACTAAAAGAATTTTCCAATTCCAACCAGTAGTCCCTGAGATTAGCGCGTTCAAACAAACAAACTCTTTAGCTTTATAATATTAGTATAGAAGTATAGATGTGAAAAAGGTCACATAATAGATTACCCCTTTTTTGTAGGATGGGAAATCATCGGCTGAATTCTTCCTCTCTGGGCGGAGCGGAAGGGAGTGTCACGCTCTCACTGACTAAAACCCATCTGAGTTCCTCCTAATGCCCTTTGCGTTCCAGAGCCGCGGTAACCCTTCGAACAACCTCCGTATCACTGGCAGGCAACGGCCCTAGCATGCCCCGTTTACTAAATGCATGACCTCTAACTACACATACATTCACGCCTGTATTCCCCGACGGGTTGGGCAGAGGTGTACCAATGTACACCCACAGTTCGACGATATGTTTAAGTCCCATGTAATAGGGAGCGAGCCTATTGCCATTAACCGGGCACAAATCCAAACTCCGAGCTGCTACTGAGAATTTCATAGAAAATCCCAATAACACTTTTTGCTCGACCTGGGAATCGAACCCAGGACCCCTAGCGTAGCAGTCGTGCTTACGACTACTACGCTAACAAGGCAGTTAATTAACACCAACCACCTCCAAGTATGCAAACAATAGAAAGTATCTACTTACCACTCATAAAGTTGTATATCAAAGGGTTGATAGCAGAGTTCGCGTAACACATCACATGGGAGATCAGAGCGAGACAGGTGATGACATCCGTTTGTTCCATATCTAGCGTGTATCTGTAATAAGGAAAGAGATGGATATAGTTTAAGTGTTCAGAAAAAAAAAAGAAATAAGCCTATTATTGTCCCAATGCAGGCCAAAGGCCTCTTCTCATACAGAGAAGGCACGAGCATTCTTTACCACAGTCAGCGGATTGGTGATTTCAGACTAATATCTATACAAATAATATAATAAAGCTGAATAATATTTTTGTACGTTTGTTTATTTCTAATCTAGTCTCTGAAACTACGGTCGGATGGAAATTTTAAAGCTTATAGTATTCCTTGGGAAACTAGCTTTGATAGCTAGTAAGTAAGTACCTAATATAATAATAATACAATACAAATTACAACAAACATAAAGTTACGTTAGTTAAACAAAAACAATAATAAAAATATCCAAAGTATACTCGTACATAATTTTAAATAGTCTGCAACATTATAGTAGCATTGTCTATTAATGAATTTAAATTTTCCATTAAGTAGCCGCATACAACAAAGATTCTTAATTATTAAACAGTTTTAAAGTGTTAAAACTTTGAATGCGTTAAAAGTTTTAAAATTGTTAAAACTTTTTTCTATTATTATCGAATTACTTTTACTTTGAAAGGTTCGAAATATAAAGTTTAATGTTAAAATCTTTAGTTGCTTTAGCCAGTAAAGTGGTTTAAGTACAGATTTAAATAATCTAAAGTAGAATTTAGTACAAAATAAAGCCGTTATGCCGATACAAAGAAAAATGGACTTAATTTTTAAAATGTTATTCCATTTGAGAAGTCCATTTGAATTTATTTTGCCTAATACTTTTGTTTACAAAGTTTTAGTCCTTTGAAGTAAGGGTTGAAACAGCTAAAATATACAGTAGTATTTTTATTTTTATTTATTTATTTAAACTTTATGCAACAAAAAGTACAAAGGCAGACTTAATTCCTTAGGCATTTTCTACCAGTCAACCGATTATTGATTTTTGTTTTACCGATTATTTTTTTACAGAGTACCAAAATAAAAGAGTACTTTTAAGGCTATGTTTATCATCTGATTAGCCTTTCCCCAACAATGCTGGGGTCACTCTCCAGCTAATGTCAAAGCATTTATTTCAATGAGGTCATTTACAGGCACTGAAGACGGATTATGCGCACTTTGTCCCGCGTTCGCAGTAGGTCACATTAGTAGAAACCTTTATCTTCCCTTACAAATCACTTACATGGGACCAACCACGAATGGGACCAACTGGGAGGTGCTAATGGGACGAAATACGTATAGCCCCTTTTGAATTGCCAAGAAGTTAGACAAAAAATTGAAGCTAGTTGCTCGTTCCAAAACGTCAATGGCAGATCAATACCAGTCGGGAGCGCGGATCTTGCATCAAGCAAATACCGAACTTATTGTAACAGGAGGAACCGTGAGTTTTTAGTCGGTGACGAGCAACAAACTCCATGGACTTTTTTTAGCTTGGTTTTTATAAAAAAAATAACAGTTCCCGTGGAATAATATAACAAATTGACGCGAACGAAGTGGCGGTCAGTAACTAGTATAAATCTAAACTGAACCATCATGCGTATCTGACGACCGCGTGAATTTTTTTGCGGATCCCTAATTAATTTATTTTTGGATCTAATATAGTTGATAGTGTTTAAGAGTATCATCGTAAGTAACTTCCCATTAGCGAATTAATTTCTAGAATCTAAGGCGATTGGCACACTGCCCCGCACTACGGAGCGTAGCGCGGGAGCACGCTGTTCACAAGTATCTGTGTTTGTATAGAAAACATGCGTAGTCCAACACACAGACAACGCGTTCACGCGCAGTGTTGCAGATCACCAGCCCCCCTAGCCAAGTCACAACCGACAATCGTAAACGCTCGGTAGGAACCAATAGATTTTCAACTTAATACCCAAGAGCCTTAAGTTGAAAATCTATTAAAGATTTCTAAGCGTTAGCGACTGGAAATAACGAAAACGCTATGCAATCTTCATTAGATCTTCAACTTAAAACCAAGCACATAAAGTTGAAGATCTATTAAAGCCTACTCAGCGTTTGCGTTTATCGTTTGTGACTTGGCTAGGGGGGCAGAGCTCCGTCGCCACGCACCACGGAGCGTAGCGCGGGGCAGTGTGGAAATCGCCTTAACAGTAGTTCCGAAGAAAAGCACGTTCAAACAAAGAAATAAACTAAACTCAGCTTCATAGCAATCGTACCTTTTGTTGCAAGAAATATTTCTAATATCTTTTGTTTTATGTTTCAAACCATTATTCGATAGATTTCTAATAAGTTTCAGTCGAAACGTTATGAAATAAAACATTCTTCTTCTTCCTGCCCTTATCCCATGTTACTTGGGGTCGTCGCAATACGTTTTCTTCCATGCCGTCCTGTCAACCGTCATGCTATCACTGACTCCCTTCTCTTTCATATCATTCTTTACACAATACATCCGTCTTTTCTTTGGCCTCCCTCTTTTTATTTATATATATTTTTGTTATAGAATTATAGAAAAAAGAAACAGATAAACTGATAAAGGAAAAATAACCATTATTAACCTTAGTTTTTAAAAAGCTTTACAAAAAAATATTATCAAAGTAATGTTTTTTTGTAAATGCCTCAAAATGCACATTATTTCAACAATACTTTTTTACCTCTTTTAGCTAGTGGAAAAACTGAACCTCGGGGCACTTTGTATTCGACGTCACTTTTGCGAGCGACCATTATTGTTTTTAAAATGAAATGGTAATTAACGTACTTAAATGACTATCCAATGAATACTAATTTCACACATACCATCACGCCTGTATTCCCCGAAGGGTTAGGCAGAGGTGTACCAATTTACACCCACAATCCACCGGTATGTTTAGGTCCCATGTTATAGGGGGCGTTCACCTCTGCGTAACCCTTCGGGGAATGCCGGCGTGATAGTATGTTATGTAATGGTAATAGTAACCTATTTAGCCCCGAATATAAGCATAACATTGTAACTATGTATAATTAAATCTGACACGCAAGGAATTATATTATGAGCAATTATCATAACAGGAAATAAACTGGAATTGACAGGATATTACAAGACACGCATGAAGGTATAATTAAGATACACACACAGAAACACACACCCTCACCCTGACACAGACACACACAAACAGACACAGGCACAGACAGGTCAGACACAGACAGCAGGCCAGACAGCAGGCAGGTCAGAGACAGGGTGTAACAAGACTGTTACTGTAACTGTTACAAGTGTAGGAATGTCTCATTAGCAGCCCGGAGTTTGGAAGTTGGTGGTGTGACAACGCAAAGCACTGATCTCGCCCCGGTTGTGTGGGATTGCCGTCCCATCGGACTATGACAGTTAGGGAAGAGGGAGCGCAGTTGTGTTTGCGCACACCATCATCATCATCAGCATGGGGTCCCGGGTTCGATTCCCAGGTCGAGCAAAAAGTGTTAATGAGTTTTTCGATTCGGAATCTCTCAGTAACAGCCCAGAGTTTGGAAGTTGGTGGTGTGACACCCCCGTGTCTCAGAAATCTCGTGAAGCCGTTGGTCTCGGCTGTCATTCGTACATCTTTGACAGTCGTTACGGATAGTCAGAAGACGAGAAGTCTGACAACCAGTCTTACCAAGAGATATCGTGGTGCTTAGTAACTTTTTAAAGTAAAAGTGTTTTCTGGGAAATGATGTTTTTAGGTGCAAAAAATCACTGTTTTTTATAGCGTACAATGTAGCATAATGTAGCAATACATTATGCTTATAATATCATGCAACAGTGCGGTCGTGTTGCAGTTACATTTGAGTGACCACTTTTAAAACTAGTTTAAACTATGACCTTCAATGGTCCAGAACAAAATAATGATCGTAATGATAAGAAGAAAATAAATGAAAAGTGTTATTGGGTTTCTCCATTAGGAATTTCTCAGTAGCAGCTCTGAGTTAGGATTTGTACCCGGTTATTGGCAATAGGCTCGCCCCTATTACATAGGACTTAAAAACATACCGGCGAACTGTGTGTGTACATTGGTACAGCTCTGCCTAACCCTTCGGGGAAAACAGGCGTGATGGTATGTGATAAGAACAACAACTTTTGGCTCCGTTAAGTGTCTTTTCACACCCTTTATTTCCATTTTTACTTGACATTTCATTGTACGAAGAGCCTATTAACCTCTCTAATGTCAGAATGACAGATGTCTCTGATGTCGAATGTCAGATTTCTAAAGGGCAATAGTAATTGTCTAATCAAAATTTGACGGTTTACCGCTAAATACGTAGTTATTGGGTTTTTCTATTAGAAAATTTCTCAGTAACAGCCCGGAATTTGGAAGTTGGTGGTATGAAAACCCTGTGCCTCGGAAAGCACGTGCAGCTGTTGGTCCTGCGCCTTATCTCTCCCTGGTCTTGTCGGATTGCCGTCCCATCAGACTATGAGAGTTAGGGAAGAGGGAGTGCACCTGTATTTGTGCACACACTTGTGCTCTATTATATCTCCTGCGCACTTGGCTAGTCTGTATTAAGATTAGCCGCAATGGCCGAGATCGATCTGGAGAATCCACACCCATAATTTCCAGTATAACTTGACCTTTCATTGTACGCCTATTCATGTAGCCTATACCTACAGTTGCGTAATATAATGCTAACAAAACACTTGATAGAGATCTATACTGAAGGTGATTTTCTTTTTTTGTGTGTTTAAACACGCTAGTCTCTGGAACTACTAGTTAGATTAGAAAAAGTATTTTGTTTATGCTAGCCAGACTCATGGGGAATAGTAAAGGCTATATAACATCACGCTACGATCAACGGGAGTGGAGCAGTAATCAAAGGCGAAACTTAAAATGGGCGAAAAAAACATGGGATACGTTCCCGTGGGATACCATGACGCGAAGGAAGTCGCGGGGAGAAGCTAGTATTAACCTAAATGTACAGGCTGTATATACTTACTTGAAGAGGTTATTAATAATAGCGCGTGTAACTATCAATACATCTGTATAATATCAAATTTCATCCTCCAATTCGGCAATCTTCGGCTGCTCTCGTGAAACTATTTTCTTCGTGGCAAAAAGCATCTTAAATGTGTACACATACGATGCTTTTTGTCCCGGAAAAATGTACGGGTTTCCATGGGATAATATTTATATCAAATTTCACATGGAGAAAGTCGCGGGCAGAAGCTAGTTTTCATATATTTTTCACTAGCTGTTACCCTCGACAAAACATATAACTGTCCGCGATTTCGTCCGCGTGTGTTATTTCACCCGATGTCTTTGGTTGCAAAGCTATAATAAGTGAGCACATATAAGTAAGCAAATGTTATATAGCCTATGACACACAGGAACCGACACGGTTGGCGCAGTGGCCGAGTGTTCGACTGCTGCGATGTGTGTCGCGGGTTCGATTCCCACGGAACAAATATTTGTAAAACCTACAGATAGTTGTTTCAGGACTGGCTGTTTGTGTATGTTAGTTTATATGTTTGTAAACGCATCCACGATACAGGAGAAATTCCAAGAGCGAGGCAAAGTTTAAAAAAAAAATGATTTTGGCTTTCTTTGGGTAAAATAATTTTCAAAATCGGTTCAGTTGATCTAGAGATTACCCCTTACAACCTCACTAACTCACAAAATTTACCTCTATAATATTAGTATAGATGTAGATCATTTGTCGCTTAAATGAGATTGCGATTTAACGTTTTTAATTAGAAGAAAATATAATAAGGCTTTCTGTTCTGCGTCTGCGCTAGGCATAATTGGGTTGTTGAGTTATTTTGTGTCATGGTGACAAGCGATCCATCAGCCGCATCTGGTTACTTTGGGAACCGCTTTCAGTTAAATCGAGATACAATGTTAGGGGGAGAAACTATAGGTCTATTTTTAACTGTGTAAAAATCCATATAAATATTAAAATGCGATAGTACAGTCAGCGTCAGAGAAAAGGAGCCCCCCAAGACTACGGTTATACGGTTTGATGTCATTAACAAAGGGGGTTAATTTTCTCTGACGCTAACCCTACCTCTGACTGTTTGTAACGCCTTCATGATTAAACCGCTTAACCGATTTTGATTAAATTCAGTACGGAGACACAGATTAGACTTTGGATAAGGACACTGGCTAACCTTTGTCGCGAAGAAAAGGCTTGAAGGTGTTGAAAAGTTTGTATAGGAGTCTGTCATTAGTAAAGATAAAACATTTAACTTTGTATTTAGGCTTGATAAGAAATAAATAAAGATTTGTTTTGTTGAAAAGCCCTTTATCCTAATCCAGGACACAGTCTATCCATATGTCAAACATCCAAAAAATGCAAATATCCAAACTTACGAACAAACATCCAAACTCACATTTTTAATAGAATACCGTAACAGGACCTCGCTAATAACGTACTCATATACGTATTGTCAAACATCCAAAAAAAGCAAATATCCATACTCACAAACAAACATCCAAACATACAAACTCACATTTCTAATAGGACATTGTAACAGGACGCCTCTAATAACATATTAATAGAAATAATCAATGTATGACGACAAAATTGTTTACCACCACACTACAAGTTACATATTGACAAGACTAGAGAGGCGAATAAAAAGTAGTCATCTTTTAATCCAGCTATCCATATGTCAAACATCCAAATAAAGCAAATATCCAAACATACAAACGTAGACATCTTTACAAATAAATAAATTTGAAGTGACTGTGCGTTTTCCAAAATGCAATGAAACAATTAGGTACACCAAAAAGTAAATTTTTGTAATTTTTGTCGGCCTGTCTGTCTGTTTGCTCCGGCTTATCTCCGAAATGGCTAAAACGATTTTGACGGGACTTTAACTCGCACATAGCTCATGTTATTAGGAGTAACTAAATTTACTTTTATTTAAATTGTTATGTTTCATAACCACAACGCGAACGAAGTCGCGGGCAATAGCTAGTTTATAATAAGATTTCGTAACAGGACGCCACTAATAAAATATTAATAGAAATAATCAATGTGTGACGACAAAATTGTTTACCACCAAACTACTAGTTACATATTGACAAGACCAGAGACGCGAAAAGTAATCTAACACAACACAGTCAACACGGTCTAATAACACAAACAAGACGGACCGATAATTTATTCTCATACAATGTCTCTCATACATTTTGTATCCTTGTTTACAAAGATGACTACAATTAATTTGTATGATTATTCTCCGAAATGTGGTGTGAGTGATGTTGTATTTGTTGGTAATTTTGTCTGGTTTATTATGTTAAGTTCTTTTTTGGATACTGTTTTTAGATTATTTTTGTTGATATTACAAGTTTATCAAGTACTGTGTCTACTGTTTTGCTGTGAAATTTCTAATTATTTCACGCAAGCATTTTTTAAACTAGTTTATTCTTGCAGCGGACGCTTTTTGATATGATATTTTAGAATAGTTAATTATATTAAAAGCAACGATAATAGGTTTTTTTTTGTTTTATGGCATTCTGAAACAATCGGCATTTCTTCCGTCAATGTGTGACTACAATGTTTTAAGCTTGACCAAGCTATACAGATCGCGTTCTTGAATATTCTTTAAAGAAGAAAGAAGAATTATTTCTTTCTTACCTGAGTACAGAAAGCAGGTGAACTGGGAAGTAGCACACTGCAAACATGATGACCACTGCCACTAACATCTTGGCTGCCTTCCGCCTGGAACGCAGCTGAGCTGGAAATTAAAAATATCAACGGTTAAATATATCATAGATAACATTACTAAGTATATTAGGGCTGACCTTTTCTTGTGCCAAAGAATCAGTATTGTCATACAAGGTGGCAATGCTGCCAGCCTTTTGGGCACTTGTCCCATCGACAACGATGCGGATGAGTTTTTTTGATGACATAGGGCATCAATGAATGTAGGGATTTATCCAAACGATTGGTTGACACTTCTCGTGGCCTAAAGGCCAACCTTGGCAAGAGAATGAGCATTGCCATCCAACGTGGCAATGCTGTGAGGATTTTTTTGATGCCATATAGTTTTACTTTTTTGTTTTTTATATATTTTTAAATTATGCAATTTTAAGGCTATAAATATTTAATAAAGTTAATCTATTAAAAAAAAAAAACATTCAATGAATATATGTTAAATTATTATATAGATTTATCTATAATACCCCAAACTAATATAGATTGTACTAGCTGACCCCGGCAAACGTTGTTTTGCCATTTTTTTTTTTTTTTTAGGGATATGAAAAATAGATATTGGCCGATTCTCAGACCTACTCGATATGCACAAAAAATTTCATCAAAATCGGTCAAGCCGTTTCGGAGGAGTATGGCAACGAAAACTGTGACACGAGAATTTTATATATTAGATATACCTAAACATGAGGCCTAAAGCACGGTAATATTATAATACAGTACTCCAACTTCATACAAACGGACGAAACGCGAGCTATACCTACGCGGCTCGATCCTGGGGTGCGCGCGCGGTGCAGACGGATTAAAATACTGGAGACGGGCAGCCTCTAACGCATGTTTACGTACCGCGCGGCTGTAGGCATTTATTTCTGTCATGCGGCCGAGTTACACTACTGTATTATTATATTACCGTGCCTAAAGTGGGTAAAACCCTTAGCTTCATTAGTTAGTGAGATAGAGGCCCGTTTAACAAAGTTTTGTAATCACATCACTTTGTAGGTAAAGGTATCCCGTTTTGGAATAGTTGATAAACGTTAAGGGTGTAAGGATAGGGGCAAGTCAAACATTTAGTCTTTAATGAGTAACCGAATATTTAGCATAGAGGCAGTATAGTAACTGACGCGTTAGCCTTACGGTCTAGCGTTCGATTGCCAGGTCGAGCAAAAGGTGTTATTAAGTTTTTCTATGAAATTCTCAGTAGCAGCTCGGAGTTAGGATTTGTGTTCGGTAAATAGAACCTATACACCTAGCCAACTGTGGTTGTACATTGGTACACCTATGCCTAACCCTTTGGGGAATACAGGCGTGAGGGTGTAGTATGCCTGACTTCATTCACGTTCCAATTACGGTTATCAAAGATTTTTTTATCACAAATATTTTCTTAAATAAAAGTTGTAGCCTAATTTTCTCCTTATTACATCAACCAGTGAAAGTTCCATCAAAATTTGTTTAGCCGTTTCCGAGATAAAACGAAACAAACAAAACAGACGGGCAAAAAAATGGTTCCGATTAATTTTGTCTTTAGCACAAATTGACCCTTCTCCACTGCCACTGAAGCAAACCCATCGTAATTAGTTGTACACTAATCCTGTCTCTGGGGTGCTTCTCAGGAATTCCTGGAATCCTGATAACGCTTTGACCTTTGACCTCATAACCTCATGCTTAGCTAAGCATATTTAAGAACATCTACAAAAACGCAATTACTTTCTTTTATCTTTATTTTTAGAATCCTCTCGTGTATTCATTGAACCGTTTATAAAAGATTTGTTATAATAGCGCGTTTCATACAAAAGAATTCATATTTTATTTTATCTGTTACATGGAACCTAAATATACCGTCTAACTGTAGGTGTACATTGGTTACACCTCTGCCTAACCTTTCGGGGAAAACTGGCATGATGGTCACATTTTGGTGTTAAGTAATTAAACTAAAATAGTCTAGTCTAGTTTATTTTAGTAGTGTAGTGTTTATTTGTGTAGCTTTTTGTCCAGATAAGTACTTCTAGCACAGGTTCCTATTTCTGCCGCAAAGCAGCGTTGCTGTGTTCCAGTTTGAAGGGTATAATGCCGGTGTAATAACAGGCACATGAGACTTTTTAACTTCGTCTTTAGAATGGGAACGCATTTGCAAGGACTCTGGTATTGGGGATATCTTTCTGTGGTGTCTGCCTACCCCCATGGAAAAAAAGCGTGAGTTTATGTATGTGTAGACTTATAATTTATTGTTTACTAATTTTCATCTAATTTAATAATTACTTATTAACCAAAGACCTTAGTCTTTAAGTCCTATGTCTTAACATAGGACTTAAACATATCGGCGAACTACGGGTGTACATTGCTACACCTCTGTCTAACCCTTCGGGGAATACAGGCGTGATGGTATGATAACCAAAGACCAAATTCTTTTGTATGAAGCAAGCTGTCGTGACATTGCCCTTAACCAACGCAGTCAAAGTAATAAGAACTAAATTTAAATGTATAAAAATCTTATATTGACTGCAGTTCAAAAGATTTTTATGAAACTTTATTTGATCAACTACTTATTATTTACTTGAATTTGATGAAGTAAAAGCAATTTTATATTAAAGGGTTTTATTAAGTTTAATATGAAATGGGTTATTTTTATTGAGATGCAGTAATAAGAAATAAGGTATCCCGCGAAATTCAAAATTTCTTACTTACTTTTTTATTTTTTTGCAATGTAAAGCTCCCGTCATTATGACGTGATGAAGTCATAAGGTTGCAAGTTGGAAACCGGGCAAATATCAAAGTCATCATCATCAGCTTAGCCTTTTCCCAAATATGTTGGGGTCGGCTTCCAGCCTAATCGAATGCAGCTGACTACCAGTGTTTTACATGGAGCGACTGCCTCTCTGACCTCCACAATCCTGTTACTGGGGAACACGATACCTCTTGGTAAGACTGGTTCTTAGACTTTCTGTCTTCTGACTATCTGTAACGACTGCCAAAGATCTATGGATGACATCCGGGACCAATGGCTTTACGTGCCTTCCGAGGCATGGGGGTCACACCACCAACTTACAAACTCCTATTGAGAAATTACGAATGGAAAAACACAATAACACTTTTAAAAGCCCAATAACACATTTATTGGGTTTTAAATCTGACGGGCAAATACCAGTATGACTTTTTCAATTCTAAATGCACTTTCTAAGTGTATCTTGGACATCACTGGCATCGGTGAAGGAAAACATCGTGAGGAAACTTGGATTTGTAATTAATATATGTTTGAAATCGCTAATCTGCCTTTAGCAAGCGCGGTGATATATGCTCGTATTTTCTTTGAATCTTCTTCTTCTTTATCTTCTTTTTTAGGTTTATCGACCCCACACCAGGCCTCCGTCACTCGTTCAAGGTTACCTACACTCTTAAGTGGCTCGCATGCGCCCGGGCGCATCCAATCCAGTCGGCTGTCATGCGCTCGCTTGAGTGTACATACCTACCGCAACAAAATAAACGATACTCGCGCCTTCAATAATGTCTAAACCTCGCAATGCAATTTGTAGTGTACAGAAAATACATATTTCAGTACATACAATAATACTACACAATAATACTTTATAGTCACCTATTCTTTTGTGTAATAATTTCTCAGCATAGATAGCCCTAGTGCTGTGTTGTATGACGCGCGTTATTGCTATCTCTCTCTCTCACGCACGAACGTTTTGTAGGTTATTATAGAGTTAAGTGTTGAGTTTTCTCTATGAAGTGAAGTATCTGTACTTATTTAATCTGTGCCCACACACCCTAGTGCCAGAGTTTCTAAACCGCCTCAAAGGCCAAATGTCCTCTGAGTAAGATGCGGCTTTTGTCCTGCAGTGGCAACAATACTATTAGAGGCTGGTATTATTAGCACCAAAGGCTGTATAGTTATAAAAAAATTGACGCGAATTACGCAATCGACCGACCTGTCTACGTCTATTACGACACGTATCGGATAACTACCAACACGCGTCATCGTTCAATTCATAGTAAGCAATAAGCAGAATTTAGAATTAAAATAAATAATATGTGGTTATTGTGTGGTTTGTGATATTATATGGTTGTGTGTGTGGGTGTTGGGTTCGATTTCCAGGTGCAGCAAAACGTGTTATTGGTTTTTTTCTATTATACTCTCAGTAGCATTTCGGAGCTAGGATTTGTGCCCGGTGCCAATAAGCTCGCTCCCTATTAAAGTGAACCTAAACATACGGGCGAACTGTGGGTGTACATTTGTACACCTCTGCGTAAACCTTCTGTATGTGTGTATAAATAATGATGTTAAAATTTAGTCTTGTCAGAACCTCGCGGGAATAATAATAATTTCAGCTTATTATTGTCCCACTACAGGGCAAAGGCCTCTTCTCAAACAGAGAACGTACGTACGGTCAACAAAAGAGATAAGTAACCAGACCGTCTAATATAGTTAAAGTTTTCTCTCAAACCGGTGGTATTTTTTTGATGGAATTTAATTTAATTAAAAAACTGTTTATTTTCTATTAATAAAAACAAAATTCGTTAAAAAATTTCTATCGGTTTTTTAAAAACTTTGAATTCAAAAGGCGACCCTGGTTACTTATCTCTTTTGCTGACTGTACTTACATTGATCACTACGCTAGCTCATGTCGAATGGCGATCTCAGACTTACTACTAGGTATATACATGCTTACAACTGCCCCGTTGGTCTCGTGGTCGCAAGCGCGCTGAGCAAGGGGTCCCGGGTTCGATTCCCAGGTCGGGCAAAAAGTGTTATTGGGTTTTTCCATTAGGAATTTCTCAGTAGCAGCCCGGAGTTTGGAAGTTGGTGGTGTGACACCCCCGTGCCTCGGAAAGCACGTAAAGTTGTTGGTCCTGCGCCTGATCTCTCTCCGGTCGTGTCGGATTGCCGTCCCATCGGGCTATGAGAGTTATGGAAGAGGGAGTGCACCCGTATTTGCGCACACACTTGTGCACTATAATATCTCCTGCGTACGAGGCTAGTCTGCATTAAGATTAGCCGCCGTGGCCGGAATCGGTCTAGAGAATTACAAATACACATGCTTACTTATTATTAACCTACTTTATACTTCCTAATATTCCCGTGCCTCGGAAAGCACGTAAAGCCGTTGGTCCCGGCTGTCATTTGTAGATCTTTGACAGTCGTTACGGATAGTCAGAAGCCAAGAAGTCTGACAACCAGTCTAACTAGAGGTATCGTGTTGCCCAGTTACTGGGTTGTGGACTGTGGACTGTGGTGGTCAGATAGGCAGTCGCTCCATGTAAAACGCTGGTATTCGGCTGCATCCGGTTAGACTGGAAGCCGACCCCAACGCAATTGGGAAAAGGCTAAGGAGGAAATGATGACTATAATAATTGATATTATAAATGCAAAAGTTTGATGGATGTATGGATGTTTGTTACTCTTTCATGCTTAAACGGCTAAACGGATTTGTATGAAATTTGGCACTGAGATAGATTGTAGTGTGGAATAACACATAGGATAGTACACATAGATCTGAAAGTGCCTTATAATGGTCTAATTGGAATAAATGATTTGACTTTGACTTTGTCTTTGACGATACTTTTTATTCCGGAATTTTTTACGTAGAATAAACAATTATTCCAAATTAAACTCTGACATAGTTGCGGACAGAAGCTAGTTCATTAGAAGTCCAGGTTTCCTCGCAATGTTTTCTTTCACCGATGTCAATGGTGTCCATTATGAACTTGGAAAGTACATACATATGAATTGAAAACGTCACATTGGTACTTGCCTAGTATAAAACCACTAAGCCATCACGATACACTACTATTTTTATCGCATTGTATTTTATCTCTATACTACGTACAGACAAGATAAAGATTATAAAATATTGGCAATAAATTATAATGCTTGATACACTAGATACGGAATCTCCATAAAATACAAAGAGTGAATGCGTACTGACGTTTCCAATCCATTTATTATTGGCGAAATATTTTTATTATTTGTATCTGCTATCGAAAATAGATTCTCTATCGCTTGGGGCATCTGATAAATTCATGCTAATATTATAAATGCGGGAAGAAATTTGTCAGTTGGTTCCGTTTCAGGGCAAAGTCATTGAGCCGATACTAATGTATTATATTGATGTAGCTTGGGATTTATTCGGTGTTGTTGTACATTCGTCACAAAGTAAATTCGACACATTTTGTAATATCCATACATTGAAAGTAAAATCGTCATATGTATTAAAAATATGTGTAAATTTGTCACATGTGCATGAGGGTTATTGTAAAATTGACACAAATCCTCGTTTCTCAAGTCGTCGACATTGAAATGGCCATGAAAAACGTCATAAAAGAAGTGTTTCTTCAAGTCAAATTACAGGCCAAGTGTGCTGCATTAGCACTTATAATGGAACAGGACATTGAATACGCTTGGTTTATCGACGATGTGGCGAATTTACACGAAAACAAAATTAATATATTGAGAATTGTGACGATTTTACACATACTTTTTGTCGTGGCGAATTTACTATGTGACAAATGTACAACAACCCTTTATCTGCACGTCTATTCGGTAAAAATCTACCTCCGTGAAAGGAAATCGAATAATAGGATCATTGTAGGATCGACCATTGTGTTGCGAAATTTGTTCGAAAGAGTTACCGCGGCCCTGGAACGCTAAGAGCATTAGGAGAAACACGAATCGGCTTTAACGTAGAAATAAATTGTACCTTGAGGCAATTTTTTCGCATCCTGACAATGCAAAACACACGTACCATCACGCTAGTATTCTCCAAAGGGTCTCTCAAGGGGTTCTCCAATGGTGTACCAATATACACCCACAGTTCGCCAGTATGTTTAAGTCCCATGTAATACGGGGCGAGCCTATTAGCCATTAACCGGGCACAAATCGTAACTCCGAGCTCCTACTAAGAATTTCATAGAAAAACCCACTAACACTTTGGTCGACCTTTGCATCTAACTCAAGACCTCTAGCGTAGCAGTCGCGCTTAGAACCACTAGGCTAACGGGGCAGTCCAAAGTGCCTCTAAATGGACTTATTGAAATAAATGCTCTGACTTTGACTTCATTTGCGCCCATGAAAACCGACATTCACGCGAACGAAACCACGGACAAAAGCTATAGTAAACAAAATAATTTTCTAACAACGGATGTGTAAGATTTTCTTTTAAACAACATTTTTCTCAACCAATAAACGTCATCTGTAGTGCTTGTTATTATGTATTATAATAACTATCGTCCCTCTATTGAAACATCTTCCAGGAATCTTATTCAATGTCGGGTGAAAGGAATATTCAAAGAATTTCTCGCCGTCTGAGAAGTAACCGGCCGGTCAAATGTGGGTCGTACTTGCACGCGTTGGGTTTCGTACCGTTTAATATTTATCACTACGTAAAAAAAGCACGTTTCTTGAATGGGGATCTCTTTTATTTATTTTTTCTTTATACTAATATTATGGATAGATTTTTTTGTTTATTTATATCGAATAGGCTTAAAAAGTACTAGATCGATTTCAAAAATTCTTATATATATATAAAATATATATAAAAAAAATATATATATATACATGGTCAGGTCATAAATTCTGTCAAAAACTTTCAATGTAATTAATGATATACTTTTTGAGAATGATTTAAAAATTATATATGAAATGAAAGATAATTAAATGTACAATAAAATTTTATTTACATTATTCGAAATGCCCCCCTCCATTTTGAATACATGCCCTTAATCGGCGCGGCCAATCATCGATCGCAGTACGCACCACATTCATATCTATTTCAGCCGCTGCTTTAACCAGAGATGCTCGGAGAGACTCCAAATTCTGATGAGGTTTAGCGCAGACTTTCTCCTCCAAATGTTGCCATATCTTGTAGTCCAGCGGGTTTAAATCTGGACTAGAAGAGGGCCAGTCTTCATGCTCGATGAAGTCAATTTCATGGGCGGTCAACCAGTTTTGCGTGCTTCGTGCCTTTTGAGCTGGTGCAGAATCCTGCTGGAATATCCAATGTCTGTTTTTGAACATTGTTTGAGAAAGAGGTTCCACTATGTTCGTTAGGACGGTATTTTGGTACACCACAGCACTGGTTTTCACACCTTTTTCACAGAAAAACACCTCAGTTAAGCCTGAAAATGAGACTCCAAGCCAAACCATGAGTGAGGAAGGATAATGCCCTCGCTGGACCCTTGGAATACGCGCGCTTGCTTCTTCACTGCTGTGGGCATACACCTTATCATTTTGTTTGTTGTAACTTTCTTCGATGGTAAAAATTTTTTCATCTGAAAATAAAATTTCGCGGTATTTTTTTCCCGCGTACCGCCGTAACAAAGCGCGGGATCTTTCCAGTCTAATTTTTTTCAAACGGTCGTTTAAAAAATGTCCGGTCTTTTTACGATAAGCTCGCAGTCCCAGGTCTTCATTTAACACTCTTTTGACCGTGGTTCTGCTTAACCCCATCTGAAGGGCTAAGATTTTTTGCTTACGCACGGGATTTCGTTGAATTCGCGCCTTTACTGCTTTGATGACCGCTGGTGTCCTAACTGTACGAGGTCGGCCACTCCTCTCACGATCTTCGAAGCTTGAATCTTCAGTGTATCGTTTGATAGTGCGATACACAAACTGTAGTGTTATTTTCAATTTTTGTAGAATGTTGAAAATCTCTTTTGGCGCGTAACCACAGCGGTGCAACGCGATAACAGCGACTCTATCTTCCTTCTTCGACCACTCCATATTTAAAAATGAATAAAATTTAATTTCTTTTTTTATTTTCGGCAAGCGCAAATGATCTACTTTTAAAAATAGTCGACGTTTATCTAGCCAGTATTCGAAAATTAAAATAATAAGGTTTTAACAGAACTTATGACCCGACTGGGTATATATACCATCACGCCTGTATTCCCCGAAGGGTTAGGCAGAGGTGTACCAAAGTACACCCACAGTTCGCCGGTATATTTCGGTCCCATGTAATAGGGGGCGAGCCTATTGCCATTAACCGGGCACAAATCCAAACTCCGAGCTGCTACTGAGAATTTCATAGAAAAACCCAATAACACTTTTTGCTCGACCTGGGAATCGAACCCGGGACCCCTTGCACAGCAGTCGCACTTGCGACCACGAGACCAACGGGGCAGTTCAAAAATTCTTTTGCCGTTAAAAAGCTACTTAATCACTAAGTAACATCTAACCATCATCATCATCATCATCGTCTAGTCTATATAACATCACGCTACGACCCACGGGAGTGGAGCATTATCCAAAGACGTAACTTATGGCGGGCGAAATAAATCACGGACACGAAGTCGCGAATAGTTCGCTAGTAATGTGATATTATAAAGAGGATTGATTTTTTACCCGACTGCGACAGAAGGAGGGTTATGTTTTTCGAGGGTATGTTTTTACCCGACTGCGACAGAAGGAGGGTTATGTTTTTCGAGTATGTTTGTATGTATGTATGTATGTATGTATGTATGTATGTATGTATGTATGTATGTATGTATGTATGTTTGTATGTATAATTGTTTGGCACGCTCTGCAGGCTGAACGGCTCGATGGATTTTAGCTTGAGAGGTGTCGTTAGATTCGTATTTACTGTGAGAGTGACACTGGGTATATAAAAAAAAAACAAAATGGCGGATTTTTGGCGCCAAATTCAAATGTTTGGCTCGCTCTGCAGGCTGAACGGCTCGATGGATTTTAGCTTGAGAGGTGTCGGTAGATTCGTATTTACTGTAATAGTGATACTGGGTATATTAATTTCTTTTTTAAAACACTAAAAAAATAAAAAATAAAAAACGGTAATTTAAAAAACTAAAAAACCCGACTGCTATTTTGTTAAAAATCCCTAAAACAAGATAAATTGTAGCAGTCGGGACCCATTCGGGACCATCTGCAATGTAATATAGGTATGTGCTCTCAATTCACTAATCCTCCATTTCTAGAATGGGTCCCGACTGCTACAATTTATCTTGTTTTAGGGATTTTTAAAGAATAACAGTTGGGTTTTTTAGTTTTTTAAATTACCGTTTTTTATTTTGTTTGTTTGTTTTGAGTAGGCTCCGACACTACTGTACCGACTTCAACAAATTTTCACCAATAGATAGCTACATTATTCCTGAGTAACATAGGCTATATAATGTGTCCAGTATGAGGCCGATAGGAGTAAGTTGTTCAGGGCTGTGAAGTTGAACAAGAACAATATAGATACATTCCACCATATATTAAGTAAGCCGACTTCCGACGATGCGAGAAAGTTGTTCGAGTTTATGGCCCTGATCCATTGATCTAGTGTCCATGGAGTTTCTTGCTATAGTGTCCATGGAGTTTCTTGCTCGTTCTTCTCCATAGAGACCTACGTTTTGGAACGAGCAACTAGCTTCAACTTTAACTGTAACTTCTTGACAATTCAAAAGTGCCTGTACATGGTCTAATTGAAATAAATGCTTTGAATTTGAAATTTGAATTTCTCATTTGATTTGTAACTTGTCTAAGGGTACGATGGGACTGACATACGCTGTGCGTTATAAAAGTCCCTAAATTTTAAAGAAATTAAAAAAAAATAGGCTATATAACATTACGCTAAGATTCACGCGAGCGGAGCAGTAACCAAAAACGTGACATAACGCTGGTGAAATAAGCCAGGCGGATGAAGTTGCGGGCTTTACCCTTCAATTACGGAACTCTAAAAATATACAAAAAAATCTTATCTTTATTTATTATTAGTATATACGTAGATAATGCTGCCCCTTGACATGTACTAGGGGCCTCTGGATAATTCTGGCCCTGTTTGTAATAATGATGTAGCCGGGGCTGCGAGTTGTTCGAAAGAGATACCGCGCCCCCAGAACAGAAAGGGCACAAGAAGGAACATGGACGGGTTTTTGTCAGTAAAAGTCTGACACTCCCTCCCGCCCCACCCTGGGCGGGATAAGTTATTTGATGATTTTCCAAAAAATATCCTTTTAGATATCCTATTTAAATTCACGTGGCTTGAAGCTAGTTTAACTGCCTCGCTAGCCTAGTGGTCCTAACTGCAACTACTATGCTGCAGGTCTTGAGTTCGATTCCCAGGTCGAGCAAAGTGTTATATAAGTGAAATTGAGCCTATTGCCACTAACCGAGTACAAATCCTAACTACAAGCTGCTACTGAAAATTTTATAGAAAACCCAATGAACCTTTCTGCTCGAATCGGAATCGAACCTAAAACCTCTAGCGTAGCAGTCGCGCTTAGGGCCACTAGGCTGCCAAGGCAGTCAAAATACTCGTATCTTGCGCGTGGTCAACGCGCGCTTCAGAGAAATGTCAGGAATAACATTGGAGGGGCCACACAGGGCCGATGCCTGCCGGGGCTGCGGGTTGTTCGAAAGAGAATGCAAAGGGCACAAGAAGGAACATGGATGGGTTAGGTACTGCTAAGGTCTACTTACTCTGTTCAGCAGGTGCCAGCTTAATGGTTTCAGCTTGTCCTGGTATCTTCTCGGAGCGCCAGAGCACCTTCACAATCTGATGATAGGCCACGGTCATCAGCAGCAGTGGCAGTCTGGGAATAAAAACATTCATTTATGCACGATTTCCATCAACCAAGTCGTAGCACATTTATTTATTAAAACTATAATGCACAAATGTAAAAATACACCGTACACCGTACCGAACCAGTCGACGGGCCTGTTGGTCTAGAGGTTAGCGGCTGTTAAGCCGGAGTCGTGGGTTCGATTCCCACCCAGGACAAACTTTGTGTGATGAGCATGATAGTCTGTTCCTGTGTCTGGGTGTGATTTATCTATAATATGTATGTATTATAAATTATATAAGTATGTATATCAGTTGTCTGGTACCCATAACACAAGCTCTGCTTAGCTTGGGATCAGATGGCCGTGTGTGAGTTGTCCCAAAATATTTATTTTTATTTATTTATTTAGTCTACCTTAGGGTGATGCAGAGACAAAACATAATGAGTGCAAGAAAAAGGAACAGAAAATTTCCAAGATAAAATAACGCTACTTAATTTATGGATATTAAGCATAGTTAATAGGTATGTTACAGCTTACAAATAATATTACAATGAACAATTTGTTTCAATAAAATAGGACGGAAGGAGGTCTTAAGAAATCAAATCCTCTTTTACAGAATAAATAAACCTGAGTATATAAACAACCTTAGAGAGGTTTAAACTTGTAATATTTCATTAAATAAAATTAGTTTGTGTTCTCAGAAAATTTTATCAGAAATAAATGAGCATCTGCGTCTATAATATTCTAAGATATCTCGGTTTTCATAATAAACTAGCTTTTGCCTGTGACTTCATCCACGTAGATTTTCTTGACGAGTCTCTATTTATTTTAAAGTAAATTATAGTCATAGTTATATTATTTAGCCAGTTATTTTTTTGCCATTATTTTTCTCAGTAGCAGCTCGGTGTTAGGATTTGTGCCCGGTTAATGGCAATAGGTTCGCCCCCTATTACATGGGACCTAAAGCATACCGGCGAACTGTGGGTATACAGTCGTACACTTCTGCTTAACCTTCGGGGAATATAGGCGTGATGGTATGTTCAATTATAGCCTTTATTACTCGCTGATAATGTAGCTTTAGATAGATAAAAGAATTTTTAAAATCGGACATTTTTTATTTGAGTTTATCCATTACAAAGAAATATTTTCTCTTCATAATATTAATTTAGATAATTAGACCCTTAGGTAAGGTAAGGCTGTTCCCAACCGGTCGACAGTTAATCTGCGGAGTTCCTGCGGTCGCCGGCTGTCGGCCTTCGGTCGCCGGTCGCTTTGTAAGTGGGCGACCACACTTAGACATCGAGATGTCGAGAACCCTTAGTAACAAACTGTCAGGAACGACAACAATGAAATACCGGCAGGTCAAGCTGACCTAGTTAAGATTAAGGCTATGCTTATGTTAAACAAAGAGTGGAAAACGTACATACATACATATAAAAATAAATACACGCCTTTTTCTCATGGGAGTAGGCAGAACCACTGCTATCATTCTGGCTGTCATTCGTAGATCTTTGACAGTCGTGACGGATAGTCAGAAGCCAAGAAGTCTGACAACCAGTCTAACCAAGAGGTATCGTGTTGCCCAATTACTGGGTTGTGGAGGTCAGATAGGCAGTCGCTCCATGTAAAACACTGGTAGTCAGCTGCATCCGGTTAGACTTGAAGCTGACCCCAACGCAGTTAGGAAAAAGGCTAAGCAGATGATGGGTAGGAAAAACCACAGAAAGCCACATTTTTTTTTTAATGAGACAAGCCCGCCACACCATTTCCGAACCACTGCAACTCCTGTAAGCCAGAATCAGCTGTGGCGACCGCCAGAATAGCGCCGAGGCTATGGAGCTAGATAAAGTCGTCCCGAAAAAACAATTCAACTGTCTTGGATCCCGCAACGAAATGAATCAGAAAAGATTAACGGAGGAGTAAGAAAAATATAATTAGACAGCAAGCCACCTGCTACGATCCTTATGTACCTACTTCTTTCGCCTCATACATCTGGTCATACAAGCACGCTGGTTTAGAGTACTGCGCACTCGACCTTTCTGAAGAACCTCTCCAATAAGGTCAAGGTAGGCCTTTCTAGAGCGTACAGTCCCGGTGTTGCCACACACATCTGTCTTATAGATTACTTTTGTTAGTCGCCTTTCACTCATCCTCTCAACAGAATATATTTTTAAACGCGATGGTCTCCGGAACTACTGATCCGATTTCTTTATTTTTTAACATCGGTGGATGGCAAACAAGCCGACGGCCCACCTGATGTTAAGTGGTCACTTTTGCCTATAGACATCTGCAATACCAGAGGCCTTGCAAATGCGTTGCCATCCCAGAGGCGAAGTTGAAATGTCTCATGTGCTTGAAAATCCTTTCATTAATATAGGAAGCTTCGTTATCCCTAAGTTCTACAGCCCCCCTAGCCAAGTCACAAACGATAAACGCAAACGCTGAGTAGGCTTTAATAGATCTTCAACTTTATGTGCTTGGTTTTAAGTTGAAGATCTAATGAAGATTGCGTAGCGTTTTCGTTCGTTCCAGTCGCTAACGCTTAGAAATCTTTAATAGATTTTCAACTTAAGGCCCTGGGGTATAAAGTTGAAAATCTATTGGTACCTACCGAGCGTTTACGATTATCGTTTGTGACTTGGCTAGGAGGGCAGGAGTATTTTATCAACAAAAAAATCTACAAGAAAATTGAATCGGAGGAAAGCTAGTTCATTAATATTTTAAATGCGAAAGTAACTCTGTGTTCATCTGTCTTTGACGCTTTCACGATTAAACCACTGAACTTATTTAAAAGTAACTTGGGACACGGTAAGTTTAAAAACCTCAAGAAAAGCCATAGGCCACTTTTTGTTTTTCTTACAAAGTCGCGAGCAAATTTGAGTAATTATTTGTCCTAGTACAAAATTGCCAATCCATCTTAAGCAAGCATGGTGATCTATGCTCGTATTTTCTCTATCTGAAAAGAGGCCAATGCCCTTTAATGAGACAACAATGATAATATCATTTTTAATCAACAATCAACCAAAACTTTCCACAAATAGAGTTTAAAATTATATATAGGTATTTTCCGTTCAACATTTATTACAAAGCATGCAGTTATGCAATTTTCAACTCTATAGCTGCTGGTCTATTTGCACGGGCCGTTAAGCAGAACTGTGATCTTTTATCATGATATTTCATGAAACATTTTTATAAGAATCCTTGAAAATAGATCAACTGTTAATACTATTTCTATTAAAGCACCATATTTTATATCGTTCTGCGAAAATCTTGAGTAAAGACAAGTTTTGCCATTGTGACGTTATTTTCTTCTTTTAATCATGAATTTTACTTCTCAGAAATTGTGAAGAGGGTGTATTTTAGATGATGCCTATTTTTAAAATATAATATATTCTGTAGTATTGTAATTGACAGGGTGGAAGGAAAATCGTAACGAAAAATATATAACTAAATATTCTCTGAATATAGCAAGCGTCTACCTGTTGCCGTTATCAAGCAAAAACGAGCAAAAAACCGGCCAAGTGCGAGTCAGATTCGCGCACAAAGGGTTCCGTACCATTATTTATATAACCGGCAAAAAAAAAACACATTTGTTTGAAAGCCCCCATAAATATTTATTTTATTTGTTGTTATAGCGGCAGCCGAAATATATCACCTGTAAAAATTTAAACTGTCTATTTGTCTAACTATTACGGTTCATGAGAAGCCTGGTGACAGACGGACAGCGAAGTCTTAGTAATAGGGTCCCGTTTTACCCTTTGGGTACGGAACCCAAAAAAAACAAGTATTCCACACATAGTAGTAGTACCTAATAGTAGACCTCTTTGTGAAGGAGCTCGTCCGGGGAAGTACTACCACCATACATATTTCTGCCGTAAAACAACGTTGCTGTGTTCCGGTTTAAAGTATATGAGTGCCAGTGTGACGGCACGGCACGGTTGTGACGGTGATGTTTGTTCCGCTTTTACGCTTAAACGGCTGAATGGATCTGGATGAAATTTGGCACTGAGATAGGTTGTAGTGTGGAATAACACATAGGATACTTTTGAAGTGAAAACTTCTTTAGCGGCGTTGGGTAAAAACTGTTAAACTCGCGTCAGGACACGTAACCCTGATCGAAAATTTTAAGCGGCGTTGTGCACTTGTTTTTCTCGCGTCAGGACACGTGACCATGATCGAAAAATTTGCACGAAAAATCGCAAAATCGTGATTTTGCACGATTTTTCGTGCAAATTTGTACGATTCGCACGCAAAATTGTGCAAAATCGTGGAAAATCGTGGATGGATGGATGGATGGACGGATGGACGGATGGACGAATGGACGAATGGACGGATGGACGGATGGACGGATGCACGGATGGACGGATGGACTAAATAGTACACGTGCTTGGTTTAATGGTTTCTGTTATATACATAGTACTTTTATAATGATAATTATAGCAATTCGTGCAAAATTATTCCCTAACCATTCCAAAATATCAAAAATGCACAACGTTAATATTCAAGTTTTCACTTCTGCCGGCACTCCCGGAGTGCAACCCGTCGTTTTTATCAAGGCCGGTTCTCTTGGGATATTATTATTATATCAAATTTGATGCGGACGAAATCGCGGGCAGATGTTAGTCTACATCTACACTAATATTATAAAGAAGTAAGATTTGTATTTTTGTGTTTTTGTAAATAACGAATAAACTTAAAAACTACTGGACCAATTAAAACCATTTTTTCACCGATAGGTAGCTACATTATTCTTGAGTAAAATAGGCTATACAGGAAAAAATTTAAACCAGTGCGTAAATTTTGCCATAATAAACTTCAACACGTTTTATTAAACACGTTTATTTTATTTTGATATGTCTTAGAGTACTAAAAAAAAAGTTATCGCTTACGAAACTTGTTTAAGTACTTAAAAACCATATTTTATTGTCACTCGGCGCTAGCGCATTCCCCACCCCCTCACCCCAGCCATGCGCCCGGGCGGCGGCCAAGAGTTGTCATTGATAGTATGGCGAATAGATTACGTCCATGTTTTGCTTATTTCAAACTCGGATAAGGATGATTTTTTTTTTTTTTTTTTAACTAAACCCGGAAATATGTTCTATTACTGACGACACACGGGAGCAGAGCTCTTTGGTTACTACCAAAGACGTGACTTATCGCGGTTGAAATAAGCTACGCGGGCGAAGTCGCGAGCAGTTAGCTTACTAGATGATAATAACCATTATTATTGAGATATGATTCACAATAATTATAATTATACTAGCTGTGCCCCGCGGTTTCACCCGCGTCTTTGGTTACTGCTCCGCCCCCGTGGATCGTTTTTCTCGCCTTTTAAACCTTCCCTAGACCTCCACGAACAATTAAAGACTAAGATAAGATAAAACCGTTCAGCCGTTCTCGAGTTTTAGCGAGACTAAAGAACAGCAATTCATTTATATATATATAGATCATACATAATTATTATTTCGATAGCACTCATCATCAACTTGAATCACCAAAGTATTCAAAGAAAACTTCCAAGTTTCAGTCCATCAAGTTTAAACATCTATAATTGTACGATCACTTAAACTTAGCAGCGTTAATATTATAGTGTTAGATAACAATTACTTACCCAAAGTACTAACTTAATATAACTTGATAGAAACTTGTGAAACAGTCGCTTAATGAACTGTGAAACAGTCGATATTGAGTTCGTTCTTATTATTGACTAGCTGTGTCCCACGACGTCGTTCGCGGTGCTTATTTCACCCGTCATAAGTTACTTTAACTGCCTAGTTAGCCTAGTGGTCCTAAGCGCGACTGCTACGCTAGAGGTCCTGGGTTCGATTCCCAGGTCGAGCAAAAAGTGTTATTTGGGTTTTTCTATGAAATTCTCAGTAGCAGCTCGGAGTTTGGATTTGTGCCCGGTTAATGGCAATAGGCTCGCCCCTTATTACATGGGACTTAAATATACCGGCGAACTGTGGGTGTACATTGGTACACCTCTGCCTAAACCTTCGGGGAATACAGGCGTGATGGTATGTAATCCATAAGTTACGTCTTTGGTTAACGCTGTGCTCATGTGGATCGTAGCGTGATGTTATATGCCCTATGTTACTCGGGAATAATGTAGCTATCTATTGGTGAAGAAATGATTAAAATCGGCCCAGTAGTTTCGGAGCTTATTCCTTACAAACAAACAAATCTTACTTCTTTATGATATTATTATAGACTAGCTTTTGCCCGCGACTTCGTCCGCGTGGATTAGTAGTTCCCGCTCCCGGGGGATTTCCGGGGTGAAAACTATCCTATGTCCTTTCTCGGGTCCCAGACTATATCTGTACCAAATTTCATTGAAATCGGTTCAGTGGTTTAGGCGTGAAGAAGAGACAGACAGACAGACAGACGGACAGACAGACAGACAGAGTTACTTTCGCATTTATAATATTAGTACGGATAATAATGTTCTTATTAAAAGCACATCCTTTATTTGCAAAAAGATTTGTGCTAATCGGTTCAGTATTGTTAAGAGTGTGCACACTGTTTCTGCCTAACCTCTTATGTGACACAGCGTGATGAATTGGAAAAAAAGTGTTTAAAAAGTAACCTATGTGTTATTACACACTACAATCTATCTTAGCGTCAAAGGAGACGGATGCGCTTTCATACATTCTTGGGCCTGGGTGTAAAAAGATGAAATTGGTGTCAATTAATCTATATAAGGTGTTACCAAAATATCTGCCACGGATTTAATGGGAAGTAGTATTGTGTTTATAGATTACAATAGTAAAGATAAATTATTGATAATGTGTCATATTTTTTTAAATTTGTGAACCGCGTTATGCAGACTAGAGTCAATGTTTATTAAATTACTTTATTTTCTCAAATTGAATTAACTATTCTGGGGTATGAAATTTCTTCACTATTGTAATCTTTAAACACAATACTACCTCCCATTAAATCCGTGGCAGATATTTTGGTAACACCGTTTCCCGTTGTCACGCCATCACGCGTGAACGGCTGGACCGATTTCGCTAATTCTTTTTTTAGAATATTCCTTGAAGTACGAGGATGCTTCTTACGGAGAGAAAAATTTAAAACGACCCACGGGGCGGAGCAGTAACCAAAGACGCGGGTGAAACCGCGGGGCACAGCTAGTAGCCTATACATGTATATGTAATAACAAAGTATTACTAAAAATTCGGCGAATTTTGGCAATCTGAGAGCAGAGTTATAGTAGGTTTTCTAAAAATGAGGTTATGCAATAAATTGGCAAAAACTTAATATACTAAACAGCCGATTTTCGAAAAGGATTTTTGACGATTTTTGACCTCTTGTTGCTGTTCGTACTTACTTATAGGTAGATACAAATGAAAAAAAGTAAAATAAACACATTGTACTATGTAACTAAAGGAAAAATACCGTTGCCATTGACAACCAATTTCCGATACAATTGTGTTCTATTTATTTTTCTATAAATATGATCTCAGTATGAACCCATCCTGTATACGTCATTATACAGGATGTTTGCGACATCCGTCGTCAAGGAAGGCAGATACGCGTTTCCTACAAATAAACATAAATTGTAAGGAAAGGTAAAGCAATTTCATTTTCTTATGTCGATTGGGTACATTAGGTTGGATGCAGGTCGCTTCCGACCGGTTTATGTGGACATCTAAAGGGGAGGCCTATGTTCAGCAGTGGACGTCCTATGGCTGAGATGACGATGATGATGATGATGATGAAGTAAACATACCCTCACACACATAACATCACGCCTGTATTCCTCGAAGGATTAGGCAGATGTGCACCAATGTATACCCACAGTTTAGGTCCCATGTAATAGGGGGCGAGCCTATTGCCATCAACCGGGCACAAATCCTTACTCCGAGCTGCTACTGAGAATTTCATAGAAAAACCCAATAACACTTTTTGCTCGACCTGGGATTCGAACCCAAGACCTCTAGCGGATACGCTAGAGGTCTTGGGTAAACTGCCTCGTTAGCCTAGTGGCCCACGACGGCTAACGAGCTAACGAGGCAGTTTAAGTACCTACCTACAAAAAAGAAATAGAAATAAGCCCGTAATTAAAATACATTTTTGTTTTCACATCACTACACCAAGTCAGCTGATCGGTGTCAATAAACTACACACAAAGAAAGAAATCCGTAAAAGATTTGTTTCTCCTGACACGTTTGTTATGATTTAAAATTAAGAAACTACCGAAATCGGCAATCAAACATCAATCTGACATCAGTAACCATGTCAGAAGCCCTTGAGGCGGTTTAGAAACCATGACACTAGGGTGCCCACACGATAAAGAAGAAGAAAGAACTACCGAAATAAAAAAAATATTATGCATTTTCAAAGTTATTGCTTTTAAGCTGAAATTTTGTATAGATTCAGTACCGGATAAACTCTTCACCTCGTTTGTATGGATTTATCCTTTCCGTCTGCGGGTTGTTCGAAAAAGATACCGGGCCCCCGGAACGCAAAGGGCACATGAAAGAACATAGACGGGTTTTAGTCAGTGAAAGTCTGACACTCCCTCCCGCCCAGCCCAGGGCGCGGGAAGTTACTTGATGATTTCCCGCCTTAAAAAAAAAAATCCTTTCCGTAACTGGTCTAAAGGTGTTATGCAAGGTGTTGATTTGCATCCTCGTCAAATTTTAGGAGCTTGTCATAAAAAAATAGAAGTAATCAAATATAATTCCGATACCTGGCCAATATCTAATAAATACTTGTTTTTTTAGTTGCAACTATCAAATAACAGTATTCCAGAATACTCCTCTTACAAAATTCAGAATCGCCCAGTTGCGTATGCGGTAGGCGGAGTTGTCGCGCGGCTATATCAATATGTAAAAATAGCGCCTAAACCCTCTGGCGAGATGGCTAGCTCGAATTTGAAAATCATGTCAAAAAAAAACAATACCAATTTATTTTATTACCTATTGACTCCTTGAATTTCACGAGAATGCAAACCAACGCCTTGTAGTACAAAGAAATCTCAAACAAGTAATGGAGCTTAAATTTTTAATTTACCAATGAAAATTGACCAACCTTCAAATTTTTCGTAAACAAAATTCAAAGTGCTTAAGAATCTTTGTGTTTTCCACACTGGCATTGAAAAATACGAATTAATTTGGGAAACGCCAGCATCTTTGAGTGTTCTGTTATTTTCTCATTAACTGCTCCGTTGTAAAGAAAGCGTCTAAAAAATAAAAACTTCATCGTGGTTGTTTTTTTTTTTCATAATTAAGTAGGTAAGTCCTATGGAACGTGCTTGCCTTAGGCCCAAGCCACACGGCGAGGACTTTAAGTCCAAAAAGTTAAAAATTGGATTTAGTTTTGTCTAAACGAATTAACACAAATATTTTTTTTTTTTTTTTTTTTTTTTTTTTTTTCAAGCGGCTCTTGCCCAATTTGAGGGGGCCAAACGCCTCCTGCCGGAGGCTCTACGCGGGGGTCGTGCGTTCGATGGCCCTTTACGGGGCCCCGGTGTGGGCGCGGGGCTTGAGGCGGCTTGCCGCCCATTACCTGAACGCGTCCCAGCGGGTGATCGCCATAAGGGTCATCCGCGGATACCGCACGATCTCCGGCGAGGCAGCGAGCCTCCTTGCCGGATTGCCGCCATGGGATCTGGAGGCGCTGGTCCTCGCGCGCCTACACGAGTGGCGCGCGGAGGCACTGGGCCGGGGCGAAACTCCGCTGCCGCGGCAAATTGCCGCCCTGCGGACGGAACTCCGGCTCGATCTCATGGCGACATGGAGAGAACGACTGTCGCAACCTCGTGCAGGGCTCGCCTCGATTGAGGCGGTAAGACCCCTCTTTGAGGAGTGGCTAGAGCGGCGCCACGGCGCCCTCACCTACCGCCTGACGCAGGTCCTCACCGGACACGGAAGTTTCGGGAGGTTCCTGCACCTCATCGGGCGGGAGGAAACGCCCGGATGTCACCATTGTGAGGATCGCCCCGAGGACACGGTGGAGCATACTCTGGCGGTGTGCCCTGCTTGGGCTGAGCACCGCCGAGTCCTCGAGGCGGCCATTGGCGGCGGCGCCCTCTCGCGTCCGGCACTGGTTCAGGCCATGGTCCGGAGCGAGGGGGAATGGGAAGCAGTCGCCTCCTTCTGCGAAGCTGTAATGCTAGAGAAGGAGGCGGCGGGACGGGAGAGAGAAAGGAGGGTCCCCCGTCCCAGCGGCCGCCGCGGTAGACGATCCGGGCGTCGGGAGCCACGAGACGACTCCCGGCCACCGTAGACGCGGGTCTGTGGACGGTGAGCAATGGGTAGCTCACCGTCCGTACGTTCACTAGCGACAGACCGTGTCGACGGCGCGTTCGTGTTCCACGCGCGCCTCAAAGAGATGTCAGCAAATTGGATGGGGCCACTGAGGGCCGATGCCTGCCGGGGCTGCGGGTTGTTCGAAAGAGATACCGCGCCCCCGGAACGCAAAGGGCACATGAAGGAACATAGACGGGTTTTAGTCAGTAAAAGTCTGACACTCCCTCCCGCCCCGCCCAGGGCGGGGGAAGTTATTTGATGATTTCCCGTCTATAAAAAAAAAAAAAAAAAAAAAAACACAAATATTTTCAGGCAGGCAGTCCTACTATTATTATAATAAAATGGATGTTTGTTACTCTTTCATGCTTAAGCAGCTGAACGAATCTAGATAAAATTTGGCACTAAGATACATGTAGAATACTTTTTATCCCGGATAAATTTACAGTTCCTGTGGGATATCGAAGCGGACGAAGTCACGGGCAGAAGCTAGATCCAAATAAAAATAGGCACTTCTACTTCAGGCTTCGTTAAAGGTCTTTTACACCCTGTAGGTATATCTTATTTCTTGCCATGTTTCTTATTTATTATATTTTTTTCGTGGGGAAATCCTCATGGACTGCCTCTGCCTCGTGGAAGGCGGAGGAGTGTGTCGGACTTCTACCGACTAACGGTAGAACCCCACGGTGTTCCTCCAACTACCATTGGCCGGAGCACTGAACATTCTTCCGCACCATTTCTGTAATACCCTTATCATGGATACCAGTTCCCACAAGCTTCTCCGTCAAAAAATTAAAAAGCATATACCTAGTGTACTTACGTGTAAATGAAAATCACTTTAATGATGTGCCACACAAGGTCGCTGTTTGAAGACCAGGTCGCGACGCACTGGACCAAGTACTCCAGCTCGAAGCGAAGGGGCACTGACTTCTCTGTAGTCAGAACCACGAGCTCTGGGGCATCTGTAGACAATAATACACAGGGTTTTAGAAGATACACTAATATTTTTTATGTATTTATTATTATATTTTATATTGTAAATTTTCTGTTTCTGTTCCCTCTTTCTTGCACCTCCTATGTTTTGTCTCTGCATCACCCTAAGGTAGACTGGTAGAAAATGCCTAAGGCATTAAGTCCGCCTTTGTACGGTGTATTTTTACATTTGTGCATAAAGTTTAATAAATAAATAAATAAATTTTTCAGACTGATTTCCGTCACGGCGACTTTTAATGGGGACTAGCCAAATACGCAGGAGATATTATAGTGTACAAGTGTATGCGCAAACACAGGTGTATCCATCTTCCCTTGCTCTCTTATTCCGATAGGATGGCGATCCGACAAAACCGGGGAGAAATCAGGCGCAGAGCCAACGGCTTTACGTACTCTATGAGGCACGGGCTTGTCACAACACCAACTTCCAAACTCCGAGCTGTTATTGACTAATTCCTGATGGAAAAACCCAATAACACTTTTTGCCCGATCTGGGAATTTTACTCAGAACAGAACCCCACTCTCAACAGTCGCCATTACAACCTCAACACCGACGGGGAAGTATACAAAAGACACAACACATACTACAACTACACATACTCCATCAATCCATCAAAATAAGAAATATCGTAAAAAATTGATCAAAAAATTCTTGACGGGAAACAACTTCTATTTTTGATGTAAAAATCGCTGTTCAGCGAGCATCGCATGCAACTAAAACTTAAGTACGTAAAAACATATAAAAAAGGCTAGAATTTTCACTGGCAGACAGACAGACGCAAAGACGGGCACGAGCAAATAGGGCTCACATAAAAAACCTTTGAGTAGGCACGGACTTCTAAAACGAAGTTATCTTCCAAAGAAGTAAGCTCAAATAAATAACAAAGACTCACCTAAGCTCTTACCTAATAAATTACTCTAAAAACGATCTATCAGAACAAATTGAAACAAATCTTTTTCGCAATTGGTTCCAGGAAATTGCTAACAACCATTTAACTTGTAAGCTAATAAGAAAATAGGGAAAAGTTTTTAAGTATAGCCTTCAAAACTTAGGAGGCCAATAAAATTATTATACCTACTAATTGAAAACGTTCAAAATTTAGTAGCAATTTCATCTTAGTAACGATCGAGTAGGTACTTAAAGTTTTTTGGACCTACCTTGTTTTCCTTGTTGTTGGTTGTGTTGTTTGTTTACCTTGTTTTTTGTTGTTGTTCGACTCCCAGGTCGAGCAAAAAGTGTTATTGGGTTTTTCTATGAAATTCTCAGTAGCAGCTCGGAGTTTGGATTTGTGCCCGGTTAATGGCATAGGCTCGCCCCCTATTACATGGGACCTATATTTACCGGCGAACTGTGGATGAACATTGGTACACCTCTGCCTAACCCTTCGGGGAATACAGGCGTGATCGTGATGGTATACTTTTTGTTTTTTATATGTTATTGGATGGCAACAAACCGACGGCCTACCTGATGTTAAGTGGTCACCGCTACCTATAGACATCTGCAATACCAGAGACCTTGCAAATGCGTTGCCATCCTAGAGACAAAGTTGAAATATCTCATGTGCCTGTAATTACACCGGCACTCACACCCTTCAAACCAGAACACAACAACGCTGCTTTGCGGCAGAAATAGGTATGGTTGTAGTACTTCCCCGAAGGAGCTCCTTCAGAAAGCGCTCTACTACTATTACCTGGGCGATCCAGTCATTTATTTGTCCAAAATATCTGGTTGCGCCTATGAACGATTTTATAAAAGACCGATTCAATAAATCTATAATTTCGTGGGACAAAAGTCGGTCGACTTTTGTAGGATCGACTTGGCGATACAGTCGCGCTCGCTACCGCTCTAGTCACCGCTTGTTCACTCTAGACACGGCCTAAAGAATGCATTTTCATAATTATGCATACCCAGATAGCTTTATTACGAAGGTCGCTCATGTTTATTGTATTTTATCAGTAGGTACGTGAATTAATATAAAAATGTATGTCATACTTATCAATTTAGTACACTGAACTACATGACTACACGTGTTTGCGTCACCATGTCAGAGATACGCAACCTTTTAATTTGATACTTTATCAGCCAAAAAACTTTTCCAAAATTACAATGATTGATTCCGATAACTGTCACCTTAAGAGCGGTTTCGTACTATGTCCGATCCGAATCCGATCCGAACCCGTAAAAATATTGGTCTAGAAATCACGAAAGAAATCAGATGACGGAGATCGGATCTAGTGCGTAAATCATAGAAATAGTTTTGTGGCTACTGCGGACCATATTTTTACGGGTACAGCTACCGGCGACACTACATGCGACGCTTCACGGGGCTCTTCACGAAGCGCGACAAGTAGCGCGATATGTAGCGGCTACAGAATGCGCGCTGTGCGAGTGAGACAAATGTACTAGCGAGTACAAATGTACTAGCGAGTACATTTGTCTCACTTGCCGTCGCTGTCGCAACTACTCGAGCTGTGGCATACCACTGCAAATCGTGTCGCTGTCGCAACTCCTGTCGCAAAGCGTGAAGCGTCGCCAGAGACTGTGGCTCGTCCCTTAAGGTTACGGCGAAGCGACGCTGCGTGCACCTTTTAATAGAGCGACTCAAAATATAACTTTATTTACTACACGACAAGATACACATTTCAATGTGAGAATTAGAAAGAAGGAAAAAAGTTTATTGACACAAACCATGTGCACACAGAAACACACAAAAAGGCTATTCAATAAAAAACAAAAATAAAATAACATAACTGTGTGCCTCACGGCTGCGCCAAACAAGCCCAGCATAAATGCCAAACCATTTTTGCCTGACGCTAGTTTTTGGACCTTTGTGCTACGGATGTAAACTAGCTCAAAATTCGGAACACGTAGCACCGTGCAGCGCTGCGCCTCGAGCGATGCTTCGCAAGGCAGCGCTGCATGCACCGGAGCGGAGCAGTAACACAGTCAAAGTCAAATCATTTATTCCAATTAGACCATTGAAAGGCACTTTTGAACTTCAATTAATTAAAAATATTGGTCTAGTTACCAAAGACGTAACTTAATACGGAAATAATAGAAATAATAGCTTATTGAAATAAGCCTCGTAACTGCCTCGTTGAACTAGTGGTCCTAAGGGCGACTGCTACGCTAGAGGTCTTGGGTTCGATTCCCAGGTCGAGCAAAGTGTTATTGGGTTTTTCTATGAAATTCTCAGCAGCAGCTCGGAGTTTGGATTTGTGCCTGGTTAATGGCAATAGGCTCGCCCCCTATTACATGGGACCTAAATATACTGGCGAACTGTGGGTGTACATTAGTACACTTCTGCCTAACCTTTCGGGGAATACAGGCGTGATGGTATATATATATATTGAAATAAGCCACGTGGAGGAAGTTGCGAGTAGTTCGCTTATCTGGAATCCATAAGGAATATTATAAATACCTCATTACGTTCAATTCATTATACCTATCATGAAATGACGAGTCAATGACTTGGAAAATTTAATATATGCAAGCATTCAAATGAAATTAATAAGATCTACAAACACTTTTGATGTGTAGAATCCGGTCTTGAGCAATGTTTTATTTTTAAAAGCACTAAGTATACATTTTTTGCTTTGTTTTGCCCGAAGCTTAGTCCGCGTGGACTTCAAAATTAGGTCGGAGTAATAAATTATGGGAAAAAATGGGATTTAAATTGGAAGTAGTTACTCATTGGCAGTTTAGGTCCTTATATTACATGGGATCTAAATATACCGGCGAACTGTGGGTGTACAGTGGTACACCTCTGCCTAACCCTTCGGGGAATACAGGCGTGATGGTTTTTTTTTTAACTTTTTACAATAAATTGTACAGTTGCAAAAGTACGTCCAATTATCCTATGTGTAAAACTATATAATGGAAATTTATTATGCTACCTGGAGGGAAAGTACTCTAAATACTTGAGTTAGCAAATTTTACTGAAAGGAAACATTCCTTTATTTTTAAAAAGAAACAAAACTGCATTTAAATAATTTTGAAAATATTCTTGCCACACCCAGGAATCGAACCGACTAAAATTCGAAAAAATTGCATCCTGTACTTTTATGGCACTAATCGATAGGGTCAATCATAAGGATCAAATCCCTGCAAACATGGTAAATTAAAATAAAATAAAAACATGCAATTTTATTGTAAATTTATTTTATTCGGACGAAACAAACGAGTAAATTCACTAAGTAGTTGCTGGAAATGAGCTTCATTTCTTGGATGCATTAATTTATTCCTTTAAAAAAATCATTTTAAGTAACTTTTGGTAGCGTAGTAAAATTTTCAATATTCACCACAACACCCTTCTAAAAGTTATTCAAAATGAATTCCTTCAAATAATGAATGTGTGCATCAAAGAAAGTGAAGCTCATTTCCAGCATGCCATTAGTTACTGTACTCGTTTTTTTCATCCGAATAAAATAAGTTTAGATTGAAATTTCATGGTTTTTGTTAAATTTAGTTTACCAGGTTTGTAGAGATTTGATCCTTGTGATTGACCCTATCGATAAGTGCCATAAAAGTACAGGATGCTATTTTATCCGATTTTAGTCTGTTCGATTCCCGGGTGTGGCAAGCGTATTTCCAAAATTATTTAAATGCAGCTTTGTTTCTTTTTAAAAATAAAGGAATGTTTCCTTTCAGTAAAATTTGCTAACTCAAGTATTTAGAGTACTTTTCCTCCAGGTAGCATAATAAATTTCCACCCTGTATATATAACTGTAAATACCGTATGTGCCTTTTAGTTAATTGAACTCAGCCGTGTTAGCATGAAAGAGTAATAAACGACCATCCAACTTTTATTTCAAACTTTTGCGTTTATAATGTTACTAGCTTCTGCCCGTTACTTCGCCCTTTTTATCAAATAACTTCCCCCGCCCTGGGCGGGACGGGAGGGAGTGTCAGACTTTTACTGACTAAAACGCGTCTATCTTCCTTCATGTGCCCTTTGCGTTCCGGGGGCGCGGTATCTCTTTCGAACAACCCGCAGCCCCAGCAGGCATCGGCCCTCAGTGGCCCCTTCCAAGTTTGCTGACATCTCTTTGAGGCGCGCGTGGAACACGAACGCGCCGTCGACACGGTGTTACTTCACCCTAAGTTCCGTCTTTGGTTACTGCTCCACTCGGAGCACTAATTCACAAGCGCAACCATCATCTGGGCAAGAATCTTTTAAGCCTTGATGAACTAATTGCCTTGGAGATTGCCCCAAAGCTGATCCTTCAGTTTATCACAGCTGCTAGGTTTGGTGGCGATCTCTAACCATAAAGCGGCACATCACAATAGATCAGCACCTGTAGCCATGTAACAAACGATAAACGCAAACGCTGAGTAGGCTTTAATAGATCTTCAACTTTATGTGCTTGGTTTTAAGGTGAAGATCTAATGAGGATTGCATAGCGTTTTCGTTCTTTCCAGTCCCTAACGCTTAGAAATCTTTAATAGATTTTTAACTTAAGGCTCTGGGGTATACAGTTTAAAATCTATTACGATTATCGTTTGCGACTTGGCTAGGGGGGGCAGTTATGGTCGCAGTGACACCAAAAGCCGCACAAACGAAATAATAAAGAAAAATAAATACTGCTCCGCTCCCGCTGGTCGTAGCGTGTTGTTAATATAGCCTATGCTACTCAGGAATAATGTAGCTATCTATTGGTGAAAACATATTTAAAATCGGTCTAGTAATTTTCCAGCTTATTCGGTACAAACAAACAAACAGAAAAGCTCTCTTCTTTATACCACCTGATGTTAAGTGTTCACCTATATTTGCAATACCAGAAGCCTTGCAAATGCATTAACATCCCACAAAGTTGAAATGTGTCACGTGCCTGTAATTATACCGGGACTCATACCTTTGAAACCGGAACACAGCAACGCACCTATGTGGCAGAAATAGGTACGGTGGTAGTACTTTCCCGAAAGAGCTCCTTCACAAAGAGCTCTACTACTACTAACACACTATCACTAGTATTAAAATGTTTATTTATACAACCCACACAACAAATAAGTTACATCATCATCTGCTTAACCTTTTCCCAACTATATTGGGGTCGGCTTTCAGTCTAACCGGATGCAGCTGAATACCAGTGTTTTACATGGAGCGACTGCCTATCAGACCTCCACAACCCAGTAACTGGGCAACACGGTACCCCTTGGTTAGACTGGTTGTCAGACTTCTTGGCTTCTGACTATCCGTAACGACTGTTAAAGATGTACGAATGACTGCCGGGACCAACAGCTTTACGTGCTTTCCGAGGCACGGGGGTGTCACACCACCAACTTTCAAACTCCGGGCTGTTACTGAGAAATTCCGCAATGGAAAAACTCATTAACACTTTTTGCCCGACCTGGGAATCGAACCCGGGACCCCACGCTCACCAGTCGCGCTTGCGACCACGAGACCAACGGGGCAGTCAACGAATAAGTTACGAAATAAAATATTACATCACAAGAATCTCGAGTGGCTAAGCCTTAGATATGGACAATTATTTCCTCGTTGCCCTATAAGCCCTTGATAAGTGCGGTTATTCACAACCTGATAAAACCTGTTTACGTGGACCTATCGCTATGTCGTCACTGTTTTTAGAAAAAGTTAAAAACCACAACAACAATATTTACAATATTTTAACATATAACATACCATCACACCTGTATTTTCTAAAGGGTTTGGTAGAGGTGTACCAATGTACACTTACAGTCCACCAGAATGTTTAGGTCCCATGTTATAAGGTACGAGCCTATAACCATTCATCATTATCTGCTTAGCCTTTTCTCAACTGCGTTGGGGTCGGCTTCTATAGCCATTAACCGGGCACAAATCCTAACTCCAAGCTGCTACTGAGAATTTCATAGAAAACCCCAATAACACTTTGCTCGACCTGGGAATTAAACCCAAAACCTCTAGCGTAGCAGTCAAGCTTAGAACGCTAACGAGGCAGTCTTAATTCAATACCAACAGCTATGATAAAAATGTGAAACTTACCCTGTCCTTCTCTGTTACGCTTTGACGGCTAAACCACTGAACCGATTTTGATGAAATTTAGGTACGGAGTAAGCTTGTACACAATATAGGACCTCTCTAATGGAATGTGAGATCGCACGACAGACTGCACATAGTGAAGAGACCAGTCGGTCACGCGAATTATGTGTCCAACAAATAACCTGGCTCGCGACTCATGGCTGCAAGAGGAACCATGGGGGTTTAGACAGAAAAAAGTACGACACTGCCCCGCTGGTCTCGTGGTTGCAAGGGCGACTGATAAGCGTAGAGTCCTGGATTAGATTCCAGGTTTGAGCAAAATGTGTTTTTCGGATTTTCCAATAGGAAGTTCTCAAATTTGGAAGTTGGTGGTGTGACACCCCCGTGTCTCGAAGAGCACGTAAAGCTGTTGGTCCCGGCTGTCATCCGTAGATCTTTCACAGTCGTTACGGATAGTTAGAAGACAGGAAGTCTAACAACCAGTCTTACCATAAGATATCGTAGTGCCCAGTAACTGGGTTGTGGCGGTCAAGTAGGTAGTCGCTATGATAACACACTGGTATTTAACTGCATTCGGTTGCACTGGAAGCTAACCCCAACATAACTGGGAAAAGGCTAAGCAGATGATGAATCCGGCATAATCCTCAGTCCTCCCCTTTTTTTTTTTTTTTTTTTTTTTTTTTTATAGACGGGAAATCATCAAATAACTTCCCCCGCCCTGGGCGGGGCGGGAGGGAGTGTCAGACTTTTACTGACTAAAACCCGTCTATGTTCCTTCATGTGCCCTTTGCGTTCCGGGGGCGCGGTATCTCTTTCGAACAACCCGCAGTCAGTCCTCCCCTGGCGAAAGGTTTTCATGAGGATTTCCTCACGACAAAAAAATGCTAATACTTACTGAATACAAGAGCCAGGGTCCATATAATGAGTATGGCGGTCTTGGCGCGTCCCGTGGTGGACTTGAACTTGAGCGGGAAGCAGATAGCGTACCAGCGGTCCACGGAGATGAACGTCAGCGTCAGCACCGACACCGTCACCGATACAGACTGGAACAAGAGAAGATACAAGGTGTTGATTTGCATCCTCGTCAAATTTTAGGAGCTTGTCATAAAAAAATAGAAGTGATCAAATATAATTACGATACCTGGCCAATATTTATAAATGCTTGTTTTTTTAGTTGCAACTATCAAATAACAGTATTCCAGAATACTCCTCTTGCAAAATTCAGAATCGCCCAGTTGCGTATGCGGTAGGCAGAGTTGCCGCCCGGCTATATCAATGTGTACATAGCGCCTAAACCCTCTGGCGAGATGGCTAGCTCGAATTTGAAAATCACGTCAAAAAAAATAATTCAAAACCAATTTATTTTATTATTGATTCGTGTTAAGAATCACGAGCATAGTTAACTCCTTGAATTTGACGAGGTTGCAAATCAACGCCTTGTATAAATAAAGGTCAATGAACTAAAGTCCTACTTTTTATTATTTTGATTTAAATTAGTGTGTTTTTATTTGTATGTATGTATATGTTTTGTTTTTAAAATTGAAATTATGTTTGTTTATTTATGGATTTATGGTCTGAAATAAATGTATTATTATTATATTATTATTATTATAACTAGCAAACTGGCCGGGACTTCGATTGCGTGGTTTATTTCACTCACGTTAACCTACGTCTTTGGTTACTGCTCCACTCCCGTGAGTCATAGCGTGATGTTATATAGCCTATAGCCTTCCTCGATAAATGGACTATCTAACACAAAAAGATTTTTTCAAATCGGACAGGTAGTTCCTGAGATTAGCGCGAACAAACAAACTCTTCAGCTTTATAATATTAAATACCATATACCATCACGCCTGTATTCCCCGAAGGGTTAGGCAGAGGTGTACCAATGTAGGTACACCCACAGTTCGCCGGTATATTTAGGTCCCATGTAATAGGGGGCGAGCCTATTGCCATTAATCGGGCACTAATCCAAACTCCGAGCTGCTACTGAGAATTTCATAGAAAAACCCAATAACACTTTTTGCTCGACCCGGGAATCGAACCCAGGACCTCTTGCGTAGCAGTCGCGCACAGAACCACTAGGCCAACGAGGCAGTTGTAAATAGTAGTAGTAAATAGTATAGATAAATAAATCTTGGCAGCCTATTTACCCAATCCTTGAAATTCGAATAAAGGAAAAACATAAAAAAATAAACAAATTCTTACAATATTATTATCAATCATAATTATCTACTTAAGTGCCTATCAACAAAAAATAATTTTCATTACTTACCTCATGTTTGCCAAAAAAATACGAGATACAAAGTAAAATAGCCCTTAATTCCACATAATTTGTAATCGTCTTATTAAACTACTAGCTTTTGCCCGCGACTTCGTCCGCGTGGATTAATAGTTCCCGTTCCCGGGGGATTTCCGGGATGAAAACTATCCTATGTCCTTTCTCGGGTCCCAGACTATATATCTGTACCAAATTTCATTGAAATCGGTTCAGTGGTTCAGGCGTGAAGAAGAGACAGACAGACAGACAGACAGACAGACGGACAGACAGACAGAGTTACTTTCGCATTTATAATATTAGTAAGGATTGAGCTTCATTTTTTAGGGAAGTTTGGGGAAAATTGGACGTACCTAAACAAACATAAAAAGAAAATAAATTATAACATAACATACCATCAGGCTTATTATTCCCCTAAGGGTTAGGCTGAGGTGTACGAAAGTACACCCCCACCGACACACGGAAGCGGAGCAGTAACTAAAGACATAACTTAACATCATCTGCTTAGCATTTTCTAAACTGTTAAATTGTCGGTTTCCAGTCTAAGCGGGTAGCTGCATCCACTTAGACTGGAATACCAGTGTTTTACATGGAGCGACTGCCTATCTGACCTCCACAACCCAGTAACTGGACAACACTATACCTCTTGAATAGACTGGTTATCAGACTTTGTGGCTTCTGACTATCCGTCACGACTGTCAAAGATCTACGAATGAAAGCCGGGACCAACGGCTTTACGTGCTTTCCGAGCCACAGGGTGTCACCACCAACTTCTAAACTCCGGGCTACTGAAAAATTCCAAATGGAAAAACCCAATAACAACCCAGGAAACGAACCCATGAACGCTCATCAGTCGCGCTTGCGACCAGGAGACCAACGGTTAAAGACGTATTTTAACATAGAAGTCGCAGGCACTTCGCTAGCTTATTTATTACTAGCTTTTGCCCGCGACTTCGTCCGCGTGGATTAATAGTTCCCGTTCCCGGGGGATTTCCGGGATGAAAACTATCCTATGTCCTTTCTTGGGTCCCAGACTATATCTGCACCAAATTTCATTGAAATCGGTTCAGTGGTTTAGGCGTGAAGAAGAGACAGACAGACAGACAGACAGAGTTACTTTCGCATTTATAATATTACTAGCTTTTGCCCGCGACTTCGTCCGCGTGGATTAATAGTTCCCGTTCCCGGGGGATTTCCGGGATGAAAACTATCCTATGTCCTTTCTCGGGTCCCAGACTATATCTGTACCAAATTTCATTGAAATCGGTTCAGTGGTTTAGGCGTGAAGAAGAGACAGACAGACAGACAGACAGAGTTACTTTCGCAATTATAATATTAGTACGGATAAGGAGCCAGAGAAAAGTACTGGCGAGATGACCTAAGCACCTCTATTGCTGGTTCAAAGTAGTACAAGAAAGTAATACTTGGAAGATGTCAGGAGACGCCTTTGCCCTGCAGAGGGACATGACTGACTAGTCAAAAAAGAAAAGAAATTTCTTCTTAACAGACTTAAGTTTTTTATACTTCATGGACTATTTTCTTTAAACGTCGTGTTACAAGTTAGTTCGTGGGAAACTTTATTATCTAGAATTTTATGTAGACATTTTTGAAGTGAAAACTTCTTTAGCGGCGTTGGGTAAAAAATGTTAAACCCGCGTCAGGACACGTGACCCTGATCGAAAATTTTAAGCGGCGTTGTGCACTTGTTTTTCTCGCGTCAGGACACGTGACCCTGATCGAAAAATCGTGCAAAATCACGATTTTGCACGATTTTTCGTGCAAATTTGTACAATTCGCACGCAAAATCGTGCAAAATCGTGGAAAATCGTGGATGGATGGATGGACGGATGGACGGATGGACGGATGGACGGATGGACGGATGGACGAATGGACGAATGGACGGATGGACGAATGGACGGATGGACGGATGCACGGATGGAATAAATAGTACACGTGCTTGGTTTAATGGTTTCTGTTATATACATAGTACTTTTATAATGATAATTATAGCAATTCGTGCAAAATTATTCCCTAACCATTCCAAAATATCAAAAATGCATAACGTTGTGCATCTATTCAAGTTTTCACTTCTGCCGGCACTCCCGGAGTGCAACCCGTCGTTTTTTTTTTATCTGTAAGCATGTTTTTTTCTTGTGAAGAACACCTCTGAAGGCGTTCTGGTTTCGCAGATATTATTTACTAGACATATATTATACGCCTCGGCGTCACCTGCGTTCAATTACGTTTTTGGTAAACCTTCCTCTTGAATCACTCTATCTATTGATGAAAACCGCATTAAAAATTGTTTTAAAGACCGATGTGTACTGATGGATAAACGGCAAGAAGCGACTTTTATCTATAGGTACTATTAAAATTATAAAAAGGAAAGATATTTCTGTTTGTTTATACCGAATAAACTCCGAAACTCCTGCAACAATTTTTAACCATTTTTTCACCAATACATAGCTAAATTATGAAGAGCTAACATAGGCTATATAACATCACGCTATGAAACAAAGGAGCCTGTGCAGTTACAAAAGACGTATCTTAACGCAGGTAAAAATATCCAAGCGAGCAAAGTCGTGGGCAAAAGCTAGTATTAAGTAAAGATGGAATGTAAATAACTTATGATGATTAGGGACCATTTGCCTTTATTCATTCTTCACTTGAGATCCGGTTTCAACGGAATTTGGAATCGTTCAAGCATTTTAATTAAAATGCGGTTTAATGTTGAAAAGGTGGTAAGTTGAGTTGGGTTATTACGGGTAGCCATTACCCCCCGATATTTGCCCGGGTAAAATATTACCGTAAGGTGCAATCCAAATCCACGCGCGCCTCAAAGAGATGTCAGCAAAATTGGATGGGGCTACTGACGGCCGATGCCTGCCGGGGCTGCGGGTTGTTCGAAAGAGATACCGCGCCCCCGGAACGCAAAGGGCACATGAAGGAACATAGACGGGTTTTAGTCAGTAAAAGTCTGACACTAGGGCGGGGGAAGTTATTTGATGATTTCCCGTCTATAAAAAAAAAAAAGGTGAAATTGTGAGGAGCACCGCTGCCTTATGTCCTGTTTGCCATGCTGCGTGTTCTGTTCTCGCATAAGGGGAAATGCGGTTGGTGTTTTCTCCATCGAACGAATGTTCTCGACTGTTTTCTTTTTGTCAGTAAAGTAAATACCACCTATTTGTATCTCCCTATGATTTCCTTTTTAATGATTCATTATTTTGATAAGCCCTAGAAGGCTCTAGGGCTTCGTGGTATTTACTTTACTGACAAAAAGAAAACAGTCGAGAACATTCGTTCGATGGAGAAAAACCAACCGCATTTCCGCGGTAAAAATAGGCAATTTTGAGCATTTCCAGTAGGCACTGGAAATGCTCAAAATTGCCTATTTTTACCGCTGTTAAGCCCGGTTTCCACCGCGAGCGGAACGGACCCATTAATGACCTCTTTAAACTCGCAAGCGCAAATTGCATACTTGTCTCTTTCCGTCCGACTATTTGTTGGTGGAAATACAAGTATGCAGTGCCCGGTTTCCACCGCGAGCGGACCTATTATTATTAAGTAGTGGTAACTAGGTATTTTTGTTGACTAATTCAGCGACTGCTACGCTAGAGGTCTTGATTTCGATTCCCAGGTCGAGCAAAGTGAAAGAAAGAAAGAAAGAAAGAAAGAAAAACCATTTATTCTTGCGAAAGCGACGCACAACACAAAAAATTAAAAACAAATAAAAAATAACAATAATAATAATCTATATACGCCACTACCGCGCGAAAAGGCTGACGCTCAGCGTAAAGCCATGGTCCGTGCACGAAACACGGAACCACAGCGCTGGTCAGAGGTCTGTCAGAGGCCCTTGAGGCGGTTTAGAAACTCTGACACTAGGGTGTTTGGGGTCGTTAGACCTTACTGCCCATACGATAAGAAGAGACAGCGCTGGTTTAAGTGTTATTGGGTTTTTCTAAAAAATCTCAGTAGCACCTCGGAGTTACAATTTGTGCTCGGTTAATGGCAATAGGCTCGCCCCCTATGACATGGCACTTAAACATACCGGCGGTCTATGATACCTCTGCTTAACCCTGCGGGGAATACAGGCGTGATGTTATGTGTTTGTGTATGTATGTGATCTGTTTATTTTTGTTGACTAATTCAGCGTTTTCAACCCGAAATTGTTTTGTTTTGTTCATATAAACACTGTAACTAGGGGACGTCGTAATTAATGATGTGTGTCATTGACAGAAGTCGGGCTTAATTAATTCTTGTTCCTTCTCTATATAAGCTGAGGTCCTTGTTTTGCTTCGGGATGACTGAACTAGCTTTCGATTTATTTTTAGTTCTAATCATTTTGTTTTTTGCAAATAACCGTTTGCGCCAGTCAGTTATATCATCTGCGGGTTGTTCGAAAGAGATACCGCGCCCCCGGAACGCAAAGGGCACATGAAGGAACATAGACGGGTTTTAGTCAGTAAAAGTCTGACACTCCCTCCCGCCCCGCCAAGGGCGGGGGAAGTTATTTGATGATTTCCCGTCTATAAAAAAAAAAAAAAAAAAAAGTCAGTTATATCATAGACACACTTTTTTTAAGAATGGGAAATCGTCATATGGCTTGTTCCGCTCTGGGCGGAGTGGAGGGCAGTGTCAGACTCTTACTGACTAAAACCCATTTGTATTTCTCCTAAAGCCCTTTGCGTTTAGAGCCACCATGACTTTTTCGAACAAATTCTGCAACCCTGGCAGATCACATAGATAAAAAATTTGTTGCTGACACGAGTCAATTTAGCATTATTTACAAACATACATACATACATATACAGAACTATTTCTGAGTTCATTATTTTATTTGACGCTTTCTTGTAGTATCCAAAAAAAAATCTATTCTTTTTTTTTCTTTTTCATTCTGATTTGTCTGACTTTCAGTGAGTCCTGAGGTCAAGAGGGTGTTGTTATTTGTCGCATTTACGAAAAGCAGATAAATAGACTTGGACACCAGAATCGGTAGACTGAAATCATTTGAACTAGCGTGAATAAAATTGCGCATGAAAATATCTATGACTAAAATTTTGAGGATGTAGTAGTTAATATGTAATTAAGAAGATATACTTTCTAGTTTGCCTGCCGGGGTGACGGGTTGTTCGAAAGAGATACCAGGCACAAGAAGGAACATGGATGGGTCTTAGTCAGTAAAAGTCTGACACTCCCTCCCGCCCCTCCCAAGGCAGGAGAAGTCATTTGATGATTTCCCATCGGTAAAAAAAAATGCTTACTAGTTATAGCTTTAATGCCCTTTTTCAGGTACCAGGTATATTTTTTTAAGAACAACATTGCGTCACACTAACAATTTCTCCTGTATTGTGGGTCCGTTTACAAACATAATTATGAACAGCCAGACCCGGAACAACTATCTGAAAGTCATACAAATATTTGCTTCGTGCGGGAATCGAACCCGAGATGCGCAGCGCAGCAGCTAATCGCTCAGCGATTGCGCCAACCGCGCTTTCATGTAAAATGTAACTTAGTCAATCACTCACGCACAAATGTGACCTTTACTTCGTCAGACGCTTTAAACTTCCAAACTTTAAACCTACCCACTGTTCTACAATTAATGTCCTCAAAACAGCTATGCCAAAATGACATTGAGTTACCATCATATCATCACGCCTGTATTTCCCGAAGGGTTTGGCAGAGGTATACCAATGTGCATCCACAGTTCGCCGGTATGTTTATGTAACAGGGGGCGAGCCTATTGCTACTAACCGGGCACAAATCCTAACTCCGAGCTGCTACTGAGAATTTCATAGAAAAACCGATATAATAACAGTTTTTGCTCGACCTGGGTATCGAACCCAAGACCTCTAGCGTCGTACCATTAAGGTACGAGGCAGTTTGACTTTGAGATCTTGAACCATGGAATCTTACCTGGAAGTAAAGCAGCATCTTACACAGCACATCTCCCAAGAACCACGTCTCAGTGACATCCCACAAAACAGTTGCAGGCAAGCAAAACAAAATCACCATGAAATCTGCCGCAGCCAAATTCACAATGAAATAATTCGTCACCGTCCTCATTGAATGATTCCTATATACTGCCACGCACACTAACGCATTCCCCACCAATCCTGTTATGAATACCAAAGTGTGTGTGCCTATCAGAATCCATTCATATGTGTGCGGATAGATGTAGTCATTCAACATTGAGACGTATTCTTCTCGTGATAAGTTGCAGAATTCTTTCTGTCCTACACACTCTTCAGTCATATTTTCTTTTGGTGTTTCTTCAGTGTCTGTCAGATTTGCTTTGGCATCTGGTATATGTTCTTCTGTGAAATTCTCAGCTGTTCTTTTTTGTCTTGCTTTGAGTAAGTTTCTTAGAGCGCTTTTGAGATCTAGATTAGCTTCTTCGTCATATTTATCTGCATCAATTCTTTCAATGTTGTTAAAAAGAATTATGCTTAAAATTAAAATTGTGAGCTGCTTGAAGATGTCCATTTTTGTCTTATTTAGTCTGTTTGTAGATTCTTAATCATTCCGGATCTGTAACAAGAAGAAAAGGAAATTTAGTTTTTGTTTTCATGTAGGTAGATGTACACACTTGGTAATATTATAAATGCCAAAGCCTTTATGTCTTTCTGTTTACATCTACCGATCGTAACGTTTCACGTGCAGGTAACTTGGGATTAAGCATTCACGCTGATGAAACATAACACAACATGCCATTACGCCTGTATTCCCCGAAGGGTTAGGCAGAGGTGTGCGATTTTGTACACCCACAGTTCGCCGGTATGTTTAGGTCCCATGGGACCTATACATACCGGCCCCCTATTACATTGTAATAGGGGGCGAGCTTTTGGCTATTAAACGCGCATTTACGCTGATGAAGTCTCGAAAAAAAACTATGGGTACATCTTTTGAATATATCCAATTCTTAAGAAATTCAAAGGCTTTATTTGAGAAGTATTTAGGCCCTATTTACCAAAGGCACTAAACTTATTTAGTGCCTAAACGTATTAAGAACATCATTGCATTGCATCCCTGTCACATTGATAGAGGATGACAGTGACATAATGATAATTTAAACACATTTAGCCCTAAATATGTTTATTGATTTTGATGAAAGTGGGCCTTAATATAAGTAGATAATCTTCTTAGCGTGCCGAAATTGAGTCGACCCAGATTTTAACCACACATTTGACGCTATCAATAGCGTTCATTAATCCCTGAAGCGTTTAGGCATCAGAACACGGTAATAGATGCTCCATTGTTTTAGAAACATTACCACATTATAATTTGCAATTTAGGCTGGCATCGTCTGTTTAAGTAAGTAATAGGTTGTGCGTAGCGTTTTCAATCTTCTTTTATAATACGCACTGCAAAGGAGTGGAGCTCTCTACCTGCGTCTGTATTTCCGAGCGCATTCAACCCTAATCTCTTCAAAGTTGGAGTGAACAGACTTCTTCTGGGTAAGCTCACTCCATCGTAGACTTTGTCTATGTCACCTTTGACCAAAGGGCACATGAAGGAACATAGATGGGTTTTAGTCAGTAAAAGTCTGACAAGTAAAAGTCCCGTCCCGCCCAGGGCGGGGGAAGGTATTTGATGATTTTCCATAAAAATACTAGTCAAGAGCTTACCCACCTCTAATAAAAAATAAAAAAAATAGTTCGTTCGTCTAAGGCAGCTAGATGAGCACTACATTAATCCTACTATAATTAAACACGAACGTTTATAAGGATGGATGTAGGTATGGATGGATGTGTGAATGACTTGTCGTTACTCCTTCACGCTTTCACAGCTTAACAGAATTAGCAGAAATTTGGCACACTTAAAGATATTAATCTAGCTGTCCACATAGGATAATTAATATAAACATAAGTATCTCGGTTTTGTGTTTCCGTGGTACGTATATAACAGGGATGGCGAACCTTTATCGGTGATAGTGCCATTTTTTATAGAAAAATAATAATGTGACTATGACGTGCCATCAAAGAATCTTGGCTTAGTCATTGAATGGAGAAAAATACAACTAGAAGCTGTTAACACTCTTTGTTTGCAACTAGTTTGTACAAGAATCGTAATATTTACTATTTTATGTTTATTTTAATAAAAGGTTAGTGTGATTTCTGCTGTTGTAAATTGTTTTCGATCAAATACATATACAGTTGTCATATATTGGCGTGCCCGAATTATTTTGTCGCGTGCCACTACTGGCACGCGTGCCATTGGTTCGCCATCCCTGGTATATAATTTAAAATTTTGGGTTAATTTGGTAGTCATTGACAAAGTCGTAGGCAGTTGCTAGGTTAAGTTACGTCTTTGATTAATGCTCCGCTCCCGTGTGTCGTAGCTTGATGTTATATAGCCTATGCTACTCAGTGATAATACACACATACAAAACTAGCAGATCTAGCAGATCATACAACTCGATGTGTCAGAGTATTGATGATCTTGACTTATTCACCACCAGTGTCGCATTACTAAAAAACATTAAGCAAACTCATAACCGATGCCTGCTGATGCAGGTTGTTCGAAAGAGATACTGCGCCCCCGGAACGCAAAGGGCACAATAAGGAACATGGATGGGTTTTAGTCAGTAAAAGTCTGACACTCCCTCCCGCCCCGCCCTGGGCGGGAGAAGACATTTAATGTTTTCCCACGGGTGAAAAAAAGTGTAGATATAGAAGTGCAGATGTAGATTCAAATAACTACCAAGGTACCTATTTAACTTGGCACTTACAAAAGGTACATATTATGAAAGGTATTTCAGGGCAAAAGTGCTCATATTGGAGTGCTACAGTATTTAATAAAGATGTCGCTACTTATTCATCCTCAGCTAATGCCATACGTGTCGAGCAAGGATTCTTGTTTGATTAAGGACGAACTGACGGCAAACATATAAGAGTATTTTACGTATATATATTTTTTGTCTCTTTGGTTAGTACACCAGCCGATGGGGATGACCCACCTGATTTTAAGCGGTAACCACTGCCTATAGAGACATCTGCAACACCAGAGGCCTTGCAAATGCGTTGCCATCCCAGAGACAAAGTTGAAATGTGTTATGCGTCTGTAATTATACTGGCACTCAAACCCTTAAAATCGTAACACATCAACGCTGCTTTGCGGCAAAAATAGATATAGTATTTCCCCGGACGAGCTTCTTCACAAAGAGCTCTACTACTAAGGGCGCCCACACAAAACCACGATGCGATGCGATATTTGCGATGCGATGCGAATTCGCAGTTATGTGTGGGAACCCTAAACTGCAATGTTAAAAGACTTCGCAATTTAAAAACAAAAAACAAATAAGCCACGCCAATGTAATTACAATTTTATCAACAAAAAAAACGCGCATCAAAAATCCGCCGCCAACCCAAAAAGCGACCTTTAAAAATTGCATATTTTATCGATTCTACCCACATTACAGTCATAAAACACATGAAGATAAAGCTATGAACTAATTACAATTAAAACCCCATAGGTACTTCACTTTATCTGTCAGATAACGCAACCTAATTAAATAGAGCTTTATTTTCGGCAGGATTGATCTTTCCGATAAAATAAAAGTCGTTGATAAAATTATAGAATCGTTCGTAGACCTTTTATATTACATTTTAATAGTTAAATGTGTATGTGTGTGGTAATGGAATTGTGGTGTATTTGCGGTTTGAAGCTTTATAAAGGCGCGTGCATATTGAGGCTGGCCGCACCGCAACGCAAAAATCGACGCACTAGGTTCTTTGTTAAATAAGAATAATAAATGTTTAATATAAAAATGATTTTACCAGCCCGACTGACTGAAAGCCGTTGGTTCTGCGCCTGGTCATGGTCGTTCTATCGGACTATGAGAGTTAGGGAATAGGAAGTGAATCTGTGTTTGCGCACATACTTGTGCACTATAATATCTCCTGCGTACTTGGCTAGTCTGCATCAAGATTAGCCGTGGTGGACGGCATGGCAACGGATTTAATACGACATACATTCATAGCAATTTATTCATATAAATACGACATAAATTGCTTTAAATTTATGTCGTATTTCTATATCTATACGTTTGATGTCCATTGGTGAAAATTTAAATCCCTTGCTATGCCGTCCTGTCCGATGCATACCGCCACGAATCATAACAGAACTAAAGCCTAATTACAAGCAAATACGTAGAATTATTGGTAGTTTGATCATTTGACAATGTAAATAAAGCTCATTATCGCATGTGCACAAAATTCTATTTCAACGAATTCTGCGGTGATGGGAATCGAGCCTAATAGCTATTATGACAGCACCGCTTCGACACGGCAACAGTTCAGCTGGAATCTCCTAGGAAAATCCAACAGTTAACTCGTTATTTAAAAAAATATTGTATACCTCACAATTTAAAGCCCTAATTTGAATGGCAAATTATTGTGTTCGTATTTTGTAGTTGGACACTTTCCTTGAACACACGTGTGTTAATGTTTCTCGTACAAAATGACAGCTGGATTTCATCTATATCTCCATTACACGATTTATTACAAAAAAACTGTTTACCTTAGACAGTGTTAATGTATTTATTATTTCTAAATGTTTGACACGTCATCGGTTGAGCCAGAATCTCCACAAAATAGATGCCAGGGCGGCGCCTGCAAGTCGTCACCTTTTAAAAATTGACATTCTAAAAAGTATTTTAACGCGCACGATTTAAAGTCCTAATTTCAATGTACTTGGATACTTTCCCTGAACACATACGTGTGTTAATGTTTCCTATACAATAGGACAGGTGGAATTAATATCTATCTCCATTACGCGATTTATTGCAAATCTGTTTTTTTTTTACAGTTTTCCTTAAACAGTTTTAATGTATTTATTACTTCTAAATGTTTGACACGTCATCGGCTGAGCCAGAATCTCCACGAAATAGATGCCAGTACGGCGCCCGCAAGTCGTCACCTTTTAAAAATTGACATTCTAAAAAGTATTTTAATGCGCACGATTTAAAGTCCTAATTTCAATGTACTTGGATACTTTCCTTGAACAATACGTGTGTTAATGTTTCCTATACAATAGGACAGGTGGAATTAATATCTATCTCCATTACACGATTTATTGCAAATCTATTTTTTCACTCTTTTCCTTAAACAGTGTTAATGTGTTTATTACTAAACTTCAAAATATTTGACACGTCATCGACTGGGCCAGAATCTCCACGTAAAATCCGACCGTTACATTTGGAGGCGTCACTTAAGATGCCTGCCGGGGCTGCGGGTTGTTTGAAAGAGATACGCAAGAGAGAGGCGCAAGAAGTTCTAAGGTTAAGTCAGTAAAAGTCTGATACTCCCTCCCGCCCCGCCCAGGGCGGGGGAAGTCATTGGATGATTTTCCCTCGGTAAAAAAAAAACAGCAAGAGCGCCGCCCGCAACTCGTCACCTTTTAAACTTGTCATTCCAAAATGTATTTTAACGCGCACGATTTAAAGCCCTAATCGGAATGGCAAATTATTTGCTGTGTCCCTATTTTGTACTCATTTCTCGTACAAAAGACAGGTGGAATTCATCTCCTTCTCCATTACACGATTTATTACTAAGCTGTTTTTTCACCGTTTCCCTTCAACAATGTTAATGTATTTATTACTTCCAAATGTTTGTTTAACGTTTCAAAGAATAACATTTTGGGAGCGCCGATTGTTTACCGTCACGTTTTGAATGAGTTAACTGCGAAACAGTCACGTTTTTTGGGCGGAAACCCTCTTCACAAGCTTAAACATGTTTACAATTAGCAACATTGAAAGTAATTTCCTCTTAAAGCATTGATTAAAATGAAATGATGATACAGACATACATTTTTTGTCCCTATCTGATATCTAGGAACGACGAATGGCAAACATTTATCGACAAACGTGACTGGATTCATTAAAAAAAAAATTACGCGGCATCCTTACTTACGACTTAGCCATTTAATTAGAAAAATACAACTAGATGCTATAAACTCTTTGTTTGCAACTCATTTGTGCAATAATTCTAACATTTACTATTTTATGTTTATTTAAATATAAGGTTAGTGTGATTTCTGCTGTTACAGATTGGTTTCGATCAAATACATAGTTTTGTCATTTATTGGTGTGCCCGAATTATTTTGTCACTTGCCATTGGTTCGCCATCCTTGTCCTATACTATGAAATATGTAGGGCGCTACCTCAAGATTGCAATCGTTAATTCACGAGAAATTTGCTTTTAAACACTGTGTACACTTGTGACTGTAACTTACCCGTTATTAATCCCTCAGAAGGCAAAGGGCACAAGAAGGAACATGGATGGATTTTAGTCAGTAAAAGTCTGACACTTCCTCTCACCCGCCCAGGGAGGGAGAATTCATTTGATGATTTCGCATACGAAAAACAAAACAGTAATTATTAATGAGAAACCAGCCTCGTGGTGTCAACCGCGTTCAGTTACATCTTTTGTTACTGCTCCGCTCACGTGGATCACAGCGTGATGTTCTATACGTATAAATCTTTCTCATGAATCTCTCTATTTATTGATGAGAATGCATTGAAATCCGTCGCGAAGTTTACAGAGGGCGGGAAAACAAAGTCGCTTGACTTTGTTTTATATATTCTGCCGTCGTAAGAAAGAAGGGCACAACTAACATTTTTATCAAAATCGAGTTATATACATATTCGGAATCAGGAAAAAAAGGCCTATCTGCCTAATTTTTTGTGTATTTTTAACAATAAAACAAACAGAGATAGCATAAGCATAAAGGGCACAACTGCACCATTTTTTAAGATATTGTAAAGAAAAAGGTCACATTGTGATATATGTCTTCTATTTCACATTTATGTCTTTAAAATATTTAGTTGAAAAGGCATAATTGGCGCACGTTAAATATAAAGGGCTTATGTGGCAATTGTGCTATTTTTTTTAAACCAACACCTTAGCAAGATATGTAGAAAGAAAGTCACAACTGGCGATTGTGTCTTTACTATTTACCCTACTCCTTAATATTTTGTATAAAAATAGGCACACTGGCGGTTATGCCTTTACTACTTACCCTACTCCTTAATATTTTGTAAAAAAAATAGGCACACTGGCGGTTATGCCTTTACTACTTACCCTACTCCTTAATATTTTGTAAAAAAAATTGGCACACTGGCGGTTATGCCTTTACTACTTAACATCTCTACAGAGAAATGAAGTGAGGGGAGCGAGGTATGAGTGAGATTACGCCACTTGTGCCTGGCGTGTCAGGCACAACTGTCTGGCGTCGGCGTCAAGACGAACCCACGCATGTCAGTGCCGCGCTATGGTAAGATTATTTTTAACCGACTTCAAAAAAAAGGAGGTTGTCAATTCGAACCGTATGTAAGTAATATTTCCAGTGGGCAGTACTGGAAATTTTACATACATACGGTTCTTTTTAGTTTTTGAAGGCGGTTGTCTTTTTTTGTAAAAAAGTTTTTTATTTCTCGCTTTTTAGTATAAACTTCCTGTCAACCAAATCCATAAAGAAACTGTCATGTTATGTAAATCAACGAGACACCACTAAAAAGTCATAAGAAAGCAGAATATGCGATTTCGTTTACTTGGATGAGAAATTGTCAAATACTACTGTATACATCTGTGTAACCCTTTTGAGTGTACAGGCGTGATGTTATGTTGTGTGATTGCGTAAACAATGCATATTTATGCGATAGCAGCAATCGCAGTCGATTTGCTGTATTTTTTTTAAGAGTTCCGTTGTCTGTCTCCGGAATCCATCATCATATCTTTATGAAATTTAAATGGGACCATTTGGAAAGTGTACCCTTTCCAACAAAAAAAAAAACATCAAAATTAGTTCATAAACAAAGAAGTTATCCGCGAACAAACATAATAAAATAAAAAGTCGGTTAAAATTCCCTGTCTCAAAAACTACTTACTAACCGATTTTGATAAAACTTCCAGTATTCCCTAAGTTGGACAATACCTAGTACAACAAAAAAAAAGAATTACTTAAATCGGACTTGTAGTTACGGAGATATGCGAACACAAACATAAAAACATACATACGTACATACATACATACATACACTCTTGAATTTGGCACATTTGTTCAGACGCTGATGTAGATTAACATAATTATACGAAAACTGGACAGTTTTGAAAATATTACATATATACGGGTCGAATTGATAACCTCCTTTTTTTTGAAGCCGGTTAATAACTTTAGCTTTGGAAGTCGGCGGCAATACAAAACAACACACAGAACCAAAGCCGCCGACTTCCAAAGCTAATTACCTTGTTTTATTCAAATAGAAGTAATTTCTAATATTTTACTGTATACATCTATACGAATAATAATACAGTGAAAAGGCACAACTGAATAAAATGTGCCTTTCCATTGTAACATTATAAAATTTTCCTCAAAATGTTACATTAAAAAGGCGCATTTGGTTGGTTGTGCCTTTTAAACGTAATATTATTGTTTTGAACTTATTTTTTATGTTACGATGAAATAAATTAAGCTAATTATCTATTATATGCATTAAAATTAAAAATTAAAAATGATCATGGTCTTATATGTACTATATAAATGCATGTATTGCCATTCACAAAATTCCGAAAAACATAGTTTAGTGGTGTAATTTTCAATAAAAACTAAAAAAAAATTCTAACTTGATTTTCTCAATATTTGCAAAATGTTAGTTGTGCCCTTCTTTCTTAGGACGGCAGTATTATTATGTATATGTAGGGTGTTTGTAATAAGCGCGTACAAACATGTACGCGCTTATTACCAAAAAATGCTGGTCTGGTTGTACTTATTTTTTTTTTAATAGAAGCCAGCTTATTTCTTACGTACGGTATATCGGGTGTAGGTAATATTTCAATTTAAAAAAAGGGTCTTGAAGAAAATTCACAGAAAAGAAGTTGCGGGCAGAACTTAGTCTGTAGGTAAAGTAATTTCTTCATTATGTCCATAAATAACTAAACATTATAATTAATAAAAATTAAAAACGTTTATTTACCATTGAAATTAGCGTAGGTACTAATTTAATCATTTTAAATCATCACCAAACGAATTAATTAATAAATCAACGCCACAATTTATTTATATATGGCAACACTTGGTCCGTCACCTATTAGCGGGTTCAATAAAATAAACATTGCGGTTTTTACGTTCCATTTATAAATAAACATATCATAGTCGATGGTTCATAAATCTACCTCGTTTTCAGCAGAAATGTTTGCTTCTAAATATTATTTTAACGCAAGTTTCTAATGGATCTCGATAGTAGGTGGTCCTAAGCGCGACTGCTACGCTAGAGGTCTTGGGTTCGAGCAAAAAGTGTTATTGGGTTTTTCTATGAAATTCTCAGTAGCAGTTTGGCGTTAGGATTTGTGCCCGGTTAATGGTAATAGGCTTGCCCCCTATTACATGGGAGCTAAACATACCGGCGAACTGTAGGTGTGCTTACATTGATATTACCCTGCCCTGTATTTTCTGTTCTGTGGGTACAGCTCTGCCTTACCCTTCGGGGAATACAAGCGTGATGGTATACTATGTATGTTTCTAATGGGCTTATTTCAGGTCTACTGTTTTAAACGTTAAGTAGATTAATGTATTCTAGTCAAAAACTTTTACATGAAAAATAAAAGGAATCCGAAAGGTCAAATCCTCGTAATTGAAAACGTTTCAAAATCTGAGAGGAAGCCCTTGTAATTTTAAGAAATGTTCACTTTTTAATCTCAGTCTCAAGCTGTCGACAATGCCTTTATTTTACATACATTTTTGATAAGATTTTTGACATTGATTGTCCCTGAGATTGCGAATAGATTTTGAGCATTTTGAATAACGAGGAATGGTGTTCGGGTCGTAACGTTATCATCATTATCATAAGGTGAGGAGAGGCCTTTGCCCCACAGAGGGAGAATAATAGGCTACACCTCTTACGTAACTCGAGACTGTAGAGTCCCGGACCTTTGAAAAGCTTACGAGAAGCCGTAGCCAACTCTCAGAGACACCTTAACGGGCTTTAAGATGCAATGGATCACTAACCGACAATTATCCCTGTATGCACTATGCAAATGCATACTGTCATACCATCACGAATGTATTACCCAAAGGGTTATGCAGAGGTAGGTATGTGTTTAGGTCCCATGTAATAAGTGGCGAGAAAATTGCCATTAACCAGGTACAAATCCTAACTCCGAGCTGTAAATAACACTTAATAATAACCAAAAACCCGATAACAGTTTGCTTGACCAATAAATTAATAATTGGAATATAAGTCCGAAAAAGCCAATCCGCCATGAGCAAGCATGGTGATCAATGCTCGTGCCTTTTCTGTGTGAGAAGGGGCCTTAGCCCTGCAGTGGGTCAATATTATCTGATTAAATGTAAAATACCTACCTACGTTTATATCATCATCATCATCATCTCAGCCATAGGACGTCCACTGGTGAACATAGGCCTCCCCTTTAGATCTCCACATATACCGGTTGGAAGCGACCTGCATCCAGCGTCTTCTACGTTTACATAATTATTATAAAATCAATTCTTTTATAGTCAACTTGAATCGTGTTGCAATTAGATATAGAATCAATTAATATCATGTTTTAATATTTCTGATTAAATGAAATAAATCTCTGAAATATATCTGACATAATCAAAATCTTTCTTGAATAAAAATTCCGTCACACTTTGTATGCTAAAAAGTTTATTTCATTTTTTTCACAGAATTCCCTTCGAACCGGAAAACAGCAACGCTGCTTTGCGACAGGAATAGGTATGGTAATACTTTCCCGGACGAGTTCCTTCACAATGAGTTCTACTACAACCAATTTCAAATTTAAATTTTCTTTTCTTGCGTCGTTCATAGGTTTTCCGACGCGAAGAATTCTTGATCATGAAATCCTTTACTATATTATTGAAATATCATCAAAAAAATCTATCACAAAATCTGTCGAGATAAAAATATCGCAGGTGGATTACCGAATCAGCTATTTTTCAAAACGTCTTGTTGATTTACAAAACAGCTTCATTATTATTATGCGTGATAAAGTTCAGTAATTATGAAAAACGTTTAAACATCCGTGTTTTAAAAAATAGAGCATTTTTTTTATTTCGTTGGCTTTCAATTCACTTACTATTTATTGACTTCAAAGCAACTAAAAATCTAATTTTATAGTTATTTAAAAATTAATAGGGTTTTCAGGGTTAAAATTAAGTGTTTTTTAGAGACGTTGTGTATCGGAGTTATCGTTTAATGGTGTCAACTATCCAATTTTCTGTTTTGATCTCGGCTCTTTGTCTTGTGTGCAAACCTTTTTGCGTTCAAGGTTAACACCCATTAGTAAACGTCACACCAATATTCTGTTTACGCAAACTGTATTAAACGTAATTGGCAAAGAAGCCAATGGAGTGTGAATCAAAGGGGCAAAGTTACCCTCATACAATATGTAGGTAGTCTCACCGAAATGGTCCCTCCATTTCGGTGAGACTTCAGAAGGGTTTTCCTAAAGGGTTGTTAAAAACCCCTTTTGATATGTTTGCGTTCGGTTTATTGTAGATGAATTAGTTACCCGTGTTACACATTGGTTGGCATTTTGATTAGGTTGGTTGAGCCCTGTGGAAAGCAAATGTAATGTAATGTCGAGAGTAACGCGTCGCTGCAAAAAATAAGGTTCAAAATAGCGATACGTTTTATGTAAGTTCGTATCGAATAACCACCAACCACCAAATTACTGTATTTTTTACAGTAATTTTGAGGTTTTCAATAAATTGAGAAAAAATACCATCACGCCTATATTCCCCGAAGGATTAGGCAGAGGCGTACGAATGTACATCCACAGTTCGCCGATATATTTTAGGTCCCATGTAATAGGGGGCGAACCGGGCACAAATCCAAACGCAGAGCTGCTACTGAGAATTTAAAAAATACACGGCTTAGTGAAATAATTTATAGATATGACTTTAGTTCATGAAATATTTATTGATAAGCCTTTTCTTTGAACCCTTGATAATACACTTTTTTATTCAGGCTTGTAATATGTACCAATACGCCAGACTAAGCGACAAAAAAATGTGTGTTTTCTGTGACCTGTGTTCAATTTATTAACTCCATTAGTCGAACAGTTATTGTACTTTTAACGGTAACGTCATGAAGTTGTTCTAAAAAGGGTAACCTGTTGAATGTTAAAGGGTATTGTACCGATGTACGTTCTATTAAAAGTGTAATTTAGTAAGATCTTGGTCGATCTTTATCTCTACATAGTACCTTTATAACAAAATCGCTTCTCGCCGTCCGTCTGTACGCTTATATCTTTTAAACTACGCAACAGATTTTAATACAGTTTACATTAATAGATGGAGTGATTTACGAGAAAGGTTTATACGTGTAAAATATCACGCTACAACACACGGGAGCGGGGCAGTTACCAAAAGTGTAACTAAGCGCGGGTGATTAAGCTAGTAGGTAAATAATCTAGACAATATTTTGTAGGTAAGGTTAGACCATTATCCAGTTTTAAGTTTGTGATTGTAACTCAATGTCGAAACGACACTTACCTAATTGAAGATCTTGATTGAGATTTGAAATTATAATGAAATTTAATAATTTGATTACAAGCGACATAAAACGAAGTTTTTAGGTTTGTTTGTGTGGTTGTTTACACACGCAAATTTCTAGAACTGTCTGTCAGATTAGTTTTTTTTTATATATTATAGCTTGATTTATAAGGAATAGTATACGCTACACAATATCACGCTACGACATACAGGAGCGGAGTTACAACCAAAGACGCAACACAACGCGGGTAAAAACCACCACGCAGATGAAAGGATGACTCACGCTAGACCGTGTCGGGTCCGAGCCGAGTGTCGGCCGTAAGACGGTCATCTAATATTACTTAAATGTTGAATCGGCCGTCACTCGGTTGCCGCTCGGTATAGCGTGAGTTTGTCCATACAATATATATGTAATATTTAGATGCCCTTGCTACGGAAGACACTCGGCTCGGGCCAGACACGGTGTAGCGTGAGTCATCCTTTAGTCGTGGGCAGAAGCTAGTCGTATATAAAAATATCGAGTTTTATTTCTTGATAAGCAGGGTGTTAGGCAGAACGTTGAACATACGAAAATGGTGGATAGGTGGGGACATCTGCTACTTACTCAGCCCTAAATTATTTGGATCTGGCCACCTGAATATTTATTTAAAAAAAAATGTATTTGCGTAATTCTAGTTTCACCACTTTCTTAACTTTAAATTGTTTATTTTTTACCTAATGAAAATTGCACTTTAATGTTAAGAAAGTGGTAAAACTAGAAGGAACCATATTTTTTTTTAATAAATATCCAGGTGGTTAGAGCCAAATAAATGAGGGCTGAGTAAGTAGCAGATGACCCCACCTATCCACCATTTTCTTATATTCAATGTTCTGACAAACACCCTTTAAGGCGCTGTTAGGATTATTCTCTTTAGCATCGGCCTACGGTCCGACAATCTAAGTGAGAATTAATGTCTGAAGAAAACCTGCTTGCATAATGTATGAAATAGTTCCATCTTTGGAAAAAGGGTAAGTTTCTGCCCACATGTCGTATAATATATTCCAGTTTTGGTTTTATAAACTTTATCTCTTTATTTCTATACTAATTTAATAAAGAGGAACGATTTTTTTTTTCGTTGTTTGTTTGTATCGAATAGGCTCCGAAACTACTGGACCGATTTCAACTATTTTTGCACCAATAGATAGCTACATTATTCCTAAATAACATAGGCTTTAAAACATAACGGTATGACCTACGAGAGCGGAGCAGTAACCAAAAACTTAACGTAACGCGGGTTCATTAAGCCACGCGGACGAAGTTGCGGAGAGTTCCTTGGTTTGAGGAGGAGTTGTTATTGTGTTTTTCTATGAAATTCTCAGTAGCAGCTTGGAGTTAGGATTTGTGCCCGGTTAATGACAATAAGCACGTCCCCTATTACTTAGGACCTAAACATACCGGCGGACTGAGGGTGTACATTGGAACACTTCTGCCTAACCCTCCGGGAACACAGGCGTGATGACTGCTGCGCTAGAGGTCTTGGGTTCGATTCCCAGGTCGAACAAAAAGTGTTGCCTATTGGGTTTTTCTATGAAATTCTCAATAGTAGCTTGGAGTTTTGGATTTGTGCCCGGTTAATGGCAATAGGCTCGCCCCCTATTACTTGGGACCTAAAAACATACCTGTGTATGTACAGGCACTTCTGAACTGCCAATGAGTAAGTCAGTTAGTCATAAAGCGGGACGGGAGAGAGAAAGGAGGGTCCCCCGTCCCAGCGGCCGCCGCGGTAGACGCTCCGGGCGTCGGGAGCCGCGAGACGACTCCCGGCCACCGTAGGCGCGGGTCTGTGGACGGTGAGCAATGGGTAGCTCACCGTCCGTACGTTCACTGAATAACGACAAACCGTGTCGACGGCGCGTTCGTGTTCCACGCGCGCCTCAAAGAGATGTCAGCAAACTTGGATGGGGTCACTGAGGGCCGATGCCTGCCGGGGCTGCGGGTTGTTCGAAAGAGATACCGCGCCCCCGGAACGCAAAGGGCACATGAAGGAACATAGACGGGATTTAGTCAGTAAAAGTCTGACACTCCCTCCCGCCCCGCCCAGGGCGGGGGAAGTTATTTGATGATTTCCCGTCTATAAAAAAAAAAGTTAGTCATAAAATTGAAACTCGTACCAAAACTTTAAATAATTGTTGAACAGAAACAGGAAACTGAAAAAACAACAATGGAACACCTGTAGCTTTCGACAAGACATTCCACGGATTATTTTGAAACGTTTACCTGCTTTTCAGTGTCAACGTTCGACCTGACTTTGAGAGAAAGCGGTTCACCCCAATATAATGTTTATTTACATTGAGTAAAATGTTCTTGATCGACGCTGACGTGTTTTGCTTTCAATATTAAAAATTGATGCACTAAAATCGTTCAGCGGTTATTTCAGAAAATCTGTGTTGTTATTGTTTGTGTACGTTGTTCTTTGTTTCAATTGTGTGACGTTTGCAAAACAAGAGTATATTGACCGCTTGATCTCGGTACAAGTCAACGAAACTCTCCACGGTGTGTGAAGAAAAATAATATAAAAAAAATATACCATCGCGCCTGTATTCCCCGAAGGGTTAGGCAGAGGTGTAGCAATGTACACCCACAGTTCGCAGGTATATTTAGGTCCCATGTAATAGGGGGCGAGCCTATTGCCATTAACCGGGCACAAATCTAAACTCCGAGCTGCTACTGAGAATTTCATAGAAAAACCCAATAACACTTTTTGCTCGACCTGGGAATCGAACCCAGGACCTCTAGCGTAGCAGTCGTGCTTAGGACCACTACGAAATTCGGGTTTATTTATGTAGCGTGACTTACCGTACGATTGACTGAAAACCTGAAAAGGGCTGTGTGTAACTCATCATTCATCACCCTGAAATCATGAAAAAACATCGCGTAGTGCTGTGTTGGAGCACACTGCTGTTGATTTGACGTGAAACGTCTATGTCAGGACGTCGCTTTTAGTGTTGATTGGAACCTATTTCATTAGTTTCCGCTTTTCTGACTTAGAATGTGATTTTAAAGACGATTCACATTTAAAAAAATATTACTTATTTATTTCATGACATAAATTTACACTATCTTTACAGGCAACTTCAAAATACGATAGTGCCGAGCAATACAGTACAGTTAATGTGAAAATCAGCTGTTCCATATTAAAATGCTTTACAACACGATCATAATCCATAGAAGAGCTTATTTTTATCTTACATCTGGAAACGGGGGGTAGTGTACAGTTAAGTTGAAACATTTTAAACTGGTTTTCCGTAATAAAAATGCGACGTAAAGTTGGATTTTTGACCTTCATTATCTCCATAATCAAGAAGAAGGTTTCCAGGTATGTTTTATAACCAAAAACGATCGTAATGATGGGAAGTATAATGTATTACTTTCGGCTTCAATTAAATAAGTGTCTTACAACAGTTATTAATGTTACCAAACCACCATAATCAGGGTTGTCGACATAGCTCACAGAATAAGTAAGCTGAAGTGGCAATGGGCCGGCCAGATTAGTCGTAGGACCGATGACCGTTGAGGTAGACGTGTTCTTGAGTGGAGACCGCGAAGCAACAAGCGAAAGCTGGGCCGCCCTCAGGCTTGGTGGAGCGACAATGTTAGAGGTAGCTGGTAGAAACTGGATGAGAGTTTCTGAGAATCAAGCTAAGTGGCGAGCAATTGGAGAGGCCTATGTCCAGCAGGGGACTGTTGCAGGCTGATGACGATGAATATCAACTTTAAAAAATAAAAGCCTTCAACCTAAATACTAAAAACCAATTTAAAAATAGATCGAATTTAAGCCCTTATTTATTCTGCACGCTCGTGCTCGGCCCCCCGGGTGCCGAAAGGTGATTAAGGGATTACAAAATTATGAAGGACGTGTCTCAGTTATAGGTCAAATAAGAATATTCCGGAAATAATCTCTGACTGCTGGGATTTATCACGCTACGAGGAGCTCCACGGAATTTTGAGATTTTCAATTTTTATAAAATGAGGAAAACAGTTTGCAACAAGTGGCGTATTAGGATTCCGTAGCCTGGGGAGATAAACGGGAACCTTTTACTAGCTCCACATCTCATTTCTCAAATATTTATTGCAATCCATAATGTGAACATAGGTGGTAGGTGTTAATAAACAGGTAAGTAACACCTGCCCACTGTGCCCAACAGGGTCCATATTATATATTTATAGACCCTGTTGGGCACAGCAAAATATTAAATAAGTACACAGAAAACGCTATAGTAAAACTCCACTCAACCATGGTGTAGAACTAAGTATATCTTTTAAAACGTAATAGGTTGAAATTTTATCTAAACTAAGTATAATAAAGGTGAAAAGTTTTTTTGTTTGCTTGTTCAAACGTGCTTATATTTGAAGCTACCAGTAGGATTGGAAAAAATACTTTTGTAAAATATCATAAAAATACAAATTAAACACAAAAATTGTGTTATTTTTATGTAGTGTTAAATTTTGTACGGTAGTACGGAATCCGGCCAAGTCCGACTCAGTCGCACTATTTTTCAGCTATCTATTGATTTATTTAAATTTAATACAACGCAAGGACTAAAGGCGGACTTAATGCCTCAGGCATTCTCTACAAGTCAACCAATAGTGGTGAAGAGATAACATGGCAGAATATAAAAAAGTGAAATAGATTGTAATGTAATTCTCTAGACCGATTCCAGCCACGGCGGCTAATTTTAATGCAGACTAGCCACGTACGCAGCAGATATTATAGTGCACAAGTGTGTGCGCAAACACAGGTGCACTCCCTCTCCCTTAACTCTCATGGCCCGATGGGACGGAAATCCGACACGATCGGAGAGAGATCAGGCGCAGAACCAACGCTTTTATTTGCTTTTCGAGGCACGGGGGTGTCACACCACCAACTACGGGCTACTACTGAGAAATTCCTAATGGAAAACCCAATAACACTTTGCTCGACCTGGGAATCGAACCCAGGACCCCTCGCTCGGCAGTCGCGCTTACGACCACGACACCAACGAGGCAGTTAAATAGATTACAAGGTAAATAAATGATAAACACAATAGCAAAACCTTGACATTCACTGATTTCTAATTAATTACAATATCTACTTATTACGACCAGATTTTACGACTATTTTACGATTCATTATTTTATTAGAAGGACGAATAAAAAGCCATTACCGGGGGCGAGAATGACATGAAGTTTGACAAGGAGTGTCCATATTTTATGCTTTTAACGGACGCCTGAAAATGAGGACGCTCCTCAATCCGATTATTGGATAGACTGTCTGAGGCAGAGGCGTAGCTAGGTACTCAAAGGCCCTTGGGTAAAAATCTGGGCTAAACGGCTTAGGTATAATCTAGTCATAATTTATAATTCTGCTGTCCTGCTAATCCTGCTATCCTGCTAATCCTACTTCCTACTTATCCTATTTGTACTAATATTATAAATGCGAAAGTATGTGAGGATGGATAGATTGATAGTTTGGTACTCTTTCACTCTTAAAAGGCTGAAAGGATCTGGATCAAAGGTACAGAGACACATAATTATATAGGATAATTCCTAAATAATAAAAATATACATTCTATATAAATCTTTTTTTAGAATATTACATCTTTGTAACAAAATGAGAAAAGATTAGCGAAGGAAATATAACTATTTACGAAGGCTATTCAATCGGATCTACAGTTGTCCTTTTCGCACACCGTACGCTCAGAGCGACAGCGATACTTTCTTCTATGTATAAACAAATTTTCAAAATTTTCTAATATTTAATTCTCTTCGGGTATGATGAGATACGTATTGCGATAAATGCCCCTAATAAAAAACGGAACAAAATAAAATGCTAATTCTCAAAATGATGCGTTATTAAAAAAGTCGTATAATTCAATTCGGGTAATTGAATTCCGTATAATTTTGTAATAATAAATGGTTTAAACTCCATTAGCTAGAAAAACAGCGGCCGAATAATGACAGTTATTCTTTCATTTAGTTTTTCTGTGTATCCATCCATACTAATAAAACGTTAATGAATGAAAATGTAAAAATGATATACATACATAAACTCACGCCTGTATTCTCCGAAGGGCTAGGCAGAGGTGTACCAATGTAAACTCGCAGTACGCCGATATTTTTAAGATCCAATGTAATAAGAAGCGAGCCTATTCCCATTAACCCGACACAAATCCTAACTCTAAGCTGCTACTGAGAATATTATAGAAACACCCAATTAGGGTCGGTTCATATCTGACGGAAAATGCGTCGAGCGTATCGTCACTCTTAGGTAGACGCGCTAACGCATCATCGGTTAGGTGTGAAAGGTTGAATGTTTTATTATGTATTTGACTGTTTTGGCGTTACGCGACCGATAAAACGCGACGCATTTTCCGTCAGATATGAACCGACCCTTAGGCTTTTTGCTCAACCTGCAAATCAAACCCAAGACCTCTAGCGTAGCAGTCGCGCTTAAAACCACAAATTCAACATAATGCGGGTGAAAAGAACAACACGAACGAAATCCCCCGTTGCACTGCCCCGTTGCTCTCGTGGTCGCAAGTGCGACTGCTGTGCAAGGGGTCCCGGGTTCGACTCCCAGGTCGAGCAAAAAGTGTTATTGGGTTTTTCTATGAAATTCTCAGTAGCAGCTCGGAGTTTCGATTTGTGCCCAGTTAATGGCAATAGACTCGCCCCCTATCACATGGGACCTAAATATACCGGCGAACTGTGTGGGTGTACATTTGGTATACCTCTGCCTAACCCTTCGGGGAATATAGGCGTGATGGATGGTATACGATCGAAGTCGTGGGCCGAAGCTAGTTTAAAATATAGGCACATGTTTTATTTCTGAAACTACGCGAAATATGTCGACGCTATAATAGGTATTGGAAATATGTGCCTATAAATATTCCCTGCTTTTATCGGATGTAGATATTTAAAATTGAAACCGGTTCTATTGAATTGCAAAAAAAATGTTGGTATTATTCTGAATTCAAAAATAAACAAATCACGTTGTTCTACATTTTTTGTGCATCGGTATACCGGTATACTGTGTGCGTACGGATTCATTGCCCGATCTGTGTAAACCCAATTCAAAACACAACTATTAAAACATCCTATTACTAGTTCGTTATTACTAGTTCGTGTTGAGAATCACTTATTAGCTCCTTGAATTTGACGAGTAGCTATGCAAAATTGCACCTTGTAGATATACGAATAAAATCTAGGTATTCCATTTCATTCCTTCTTCTAGTTCAGTCATATTTTGGTCATTAATTAGTTTAACTAGATGAAAATTAGTTAAACTAGATTAAACCTTTGAGCGCCTCAAATATGGTAAAGAATTAAACCTAGTTGCCCTTTCAAAATGTACTTTCGTATGGAGAAGAATAGGCAAGAAACTACATACTTACTTTTTCAAAATAAATAACCATCACGCCTGTATTCCCCGAAGGGTTAGGCAGAGGTGTACCGATGTACTGTACACCCACAGTTCGCCTTTATATTTAGGTCCCATGTAATAGGGGGCGAGCCTATTGCCATTAACCGGGCACAAATCCTAACTCCGAGCTGCTACTGAGAAAACCCAATAACACTTTTTGCTCGAGCTGGGAATCGAACCCAAGACCTCTAGCGTAGTAGTCGCGCTTAGGACCACTAGGCGAACAAGGCAGTTGAAAAATACATAGACTGTTTAAAACATAACCCTCCTTTAGCTTTACTGTCGTCAAATAATCACCTATTACGGAGAAAACCGAAGACGCGTAACTTTTCAGACCATTAAACTAACATGTACAATACTCATAAACTTGCTAGACTGTGACATCAAGTTTAACAGAGCGGTTTGAAGCCAACGGATTCAGCCATTTTTGAGAGGCATTTGTATGTACTCGTAAAATATCACTGAAGAATGGATGCAGAAGGAACACTTAAACTCATACTTGTGAACTGTCTTATTTCATCCGCGTTACATTTTTAGTTATTGCTCTGCTCCCTTGTGTCGCAGCGTGATGTCATATAGCCTATGTTACTCAGGAATAATGTAGATATCTATTGGTGAAAATTTGTTAAAATCGGTCCAGTAGTTTCGGAGCTTATTCGTTACAAAGAAACAAAAAAGCTGTCCTCTTTATAATATTATTAAGTATAGATTCTACAAAGAAAACAACCCGCCTTCAAAAACTACAATATAAAAAACAACTTTTTGGGTTTGAATCTGATTACGTACTGTTTTGTATTGCCACCGACTTCCAAAACTAAAGATATTTCTCACTTATAGTGTGTTTTTTAATCTCAGAGACTGATTTGACGGCTTCTTACGTCAAACTTGAAAATAGTGTGCTTTATGTCTATGAGCCGAAAGCGCATTATTTTTATATTTGACGTGTAGTGCTTCGACCTTAACCTGGTTTGGGGTATGTAGTCGTACACTGGCTCACTGACACACCAAGTAGCTATCCTAACACGTCCGGTTGCGCCGGCGCTCATCGCAAGACTGCCGGCCGATCCCGCCCCACCACTACTTGTGTGAGTGAGACAGCGTTAGTACCTCCATCTCTTCCTTATTTTAATGAAAGTTTTAGATATAATAACTTTTATAATATTTAATTCTACATTTAAATTGACATCACTAATTATCCATTAACTTCAAATATCAAAATCCACCAAAGTTTACGATTAAGCATAACATCAATAATATTTCCAATATTCTGGTTTTAACAACCACTTTGTAATAACTAAATCGATTGAATACTTCCCTCACTTCCCAATTAATCTATCATTCAACTTTCAACCTCACAACGCTTCGCTTGTTTTTTTTTTTTTTTTTTTTTTTTTTTTTTTTTTTTTATATTTCCCATCTGTTGATCCAAAACAGGATGGGCTGGGAGGGTAATTATATTTCAGATCACCCTTCATAAAATTGTAATCGGACTTCACTTAAGGTTGCTTACTAGTTAATAAATGGAAAATATTTTTCATCATTCCTGATGGTTGATGTTCTTTTAAAATAGTTCCTCTAGTCTAGTTTAAAGGAATCTTTTTCAAATGCTTTACGGGTCGTTATGAGAGCTGAGGCATGAAACCCCAATAAATTGAACTTCACTACTTTGTAAAAGACAAATTGCAGTTATAAACAGCTATTCGACTTTTTAACAAACTATTAGGTAATTTGGATTAGTCTAGCCTATTAAATAACTGCCTAATTTAAAGTCCAATTTAAAGTTTGGCTTATTGACAGATGTTTTTATATGGGTTCAGAGTATATTATGTCATGTAGTAAACTTAATAAGCTGTAGTTTACCTGTCAGGTAGTGCAGCTGATTCATTTTATAAAATAATACTAATTTAATTGTATATAATGTACGTAAAATTTAAAAAAATAAACAATTCCATTTTTAAATTAACGTAAATTGAAATTAATGTTATTCTCAACTTTAACTTTGCATGCCGTTAAAAACGGTTAGACATGTAGTACTGTACTGGATTAACACCTTTGTACACACACCTTGTTTCGGCAAATAATTATATTCTATTCCATGGCATGACATATCTTATGCCTTTTGGAAAAACTGTTAATCAAATTAAAAACTTAATTTGTAAATTCTCATAGCAAATAAATCAGCAGTAGGCTTACCAAACTTTCTTTCAATTTGTTTCAATGGATCTATTGATAATCCATACTCAGTATAAATGACAGCTTTTTTTTTCATTTGCCAAATTATCTTTAGATTTTTTACATAAGATTTACACACATAAAATTAATTGATCTAGCTTTGTACCAATTCCATTTCTTCCTGCATCTTTGAGATGTGGGAATTGTACACTTACCCATTTTGTTAACATATGCTATGATGGTAGTTTTGTCAATCTAAAGAAGAATAGTACAATTACTTCTTGATTTCGTAAGCATTTCAAACCAAAATAAGCTGCCATTAATACTGATTTGTTTACATGTCATCTTGGTTCCGACTGTGAGTATAGGTCTCCATCCAACACTCTCAATGTTCCAATGAGCACCCCAACCTAATAGAAACGCATCTCTATACGCCTGTAAAAGTCCAATATGTCCTGTAATGTTACTTTTACATATCATTTAAATAGACACAAAATTACACAATTCACTGCTATACAAAATTCCAGGCAACACGTTAGAGTTCATTTTTCTTAATTTTAGCCTCCTTTCCTTTGATATTGTACCCAATAGAAAAATCTGAAATGTTTATCTACTTTTTTGGTGACTGTACCATACATATTATGGAATAGTTCTCCATTCTGTCCTGCTACTAATGTGCCCAGTAATTGAGTAGAGAGAAAACATAGCAAATTCCAATCTTTATTTTCCAATAGTAATTCAAAACACATCGACGTGGAGTTTATTATGAACCCAAGACATTTGCAATATTTACTAGTGTTGCTTTTTTTTCTCAAAATTAATAATAAAGCCCAAGCAATTACTCATTGTCATTGTTCAGTCAATACATGAAATATTATCAATATAAAATGTATATTGTGGATAGGCAATTTACATTTCTTAGATAACCAACTACTGGTTTTAATAATTTGGTGAATACACTGGGTGCTATACCAACCCATATATGGCAATGCTGTAAATGCATAATTATAAAATGTCATGGAAATGAAATCAGAGACATTTTCTATGTAAGTATAGATATGATTCCTTAAGGTTATGCCATCTATGTTGCACATAATATAATAATTATGATCAATTAACCTTATTGCAGTTCTAATTGCCTCCATCTCAAAATAGCAAACTGTTATGAACTTGTCAAAAGATTTTAAATCAAATATAAATCGTTTTAAATTATTACTTTTTGTTTTTTTGTTTTGTTTTGTTTATGTATTCCCCTTTTGTGTAACGACATGGAGTTATAGTTTTAACTGTAAAGGGTTAGTAATCCTTCCTTCCTGCCAGTGGAATTTCACTACTTAATAAATCATTTTTAGGGTATACATTTTAATAGGATTGGACGTAAAAGGAATATGTAGTGACACAGTACCTGTCACAGTTACCTAGTACCTTCATACCTCGAACCACCTTACCACCATAACAGTTACCAGTTACCAGTACCTCAGAACCAATACCACGTTTGACATCCATCAAGGATTAGACGCTTGACAACTGTTTATAAATAGTGTCGTATGCAAAACAGCGCCCCGCGCCCCGCGCGCGCCGCCTGACCTATGCTCTTCTCTTATTGGCTGATTTGTTTTAGTATTAAGATTACCATACCAAACCACACCATACCAAACCGTATCGTACCATATCACTATACCATAACTAAGGTGTTTTTTTTCTTGGAAAATAAAATATTGAAATACATTGAATCTGATCACATACATAGTACGATCCTGAGTTTTATTTACGACGAGACAGTACCTCTGCTCTATTAGCTACTCCAACGCTAAAAATATAATGTCCGTTAACCCACTGCAATATCATGAAGTCCTCTGTCAATGATATTGAATGTTTTTGCTGGAAAGCCATGCTTTTGTCTCTAGTTTCCCCAATTCTAGAGGTCACCGCTCCTACCCCTTTATTTAAGATCAAGGCATCCAGAAATTGTAAACCTTTGACAAGTTATCATCACCCGCCCAGCCTTCTCCCAACCATGCTGGGGTCCAACCGGATGCAGCCGAATACCAGCGTTCCACATGGAGCGACTGCTCATCTGACCACCACAACCCAGCAACTGGGCAACACGACACCTCTCAGTTAGACTGGCTGTCAGACCTCTAGGCCTCTGACCATCTGTAACGACTGTCAAAGATCTACGAATGACAACCGGGACCAACGGCCCCACGCGCCTTCCGAGGCACGGGGTGCTACACCATCAACCTCCAAACTCCGGGCCGCCACCGAGGAATTTCCACTGAAAAACCCAATAACACTCCTTTGCCCGACCTGGGAATCAAACCCGAGACCCCACGCCCATCCGTCGTGCCCGCGACCACGAAACCAACGGGGCAGTCAGGTCAATTTCAATTCAGGTCCCGTCATTTAACAAGTTATGCATCCCCAAAACTTTCGCTATCATAGGCAGGTCAAGAGTCAGAACCCAATTCCAGCATTTGCCATTGTTATTTTTAACGAAATAGGTCGCAAAACGGGCACCATCCGTTCCATGACTTCAGAAAACACATTTATGCAAGCCTCCATCACCACCCATCACAATTCCTCTGGACATGAACAGACATCATCCGTTCCGACCAACAACATTTCATCATTACACTTTTAGCCATGAAAGGACATCGACCGCTCTGACCAACAACATTCCTCATCATACTTTTAGTCATGAAAGGCCATCAACCGTTCCGACCAACCTTTGTCTCCAATTTAATGGTGACCACATAATCTGTCTCCAATTTAATGGTGACCATGTCTCCAATTTAATGGTGACCACATAATGTCTCCAATTTAATGGTGACCACATAATGTCTCCAATTTAATGGTGACCCTGTCTCCAATTTAATGGTGACCACATAATGTCTCCAATTTAATGGTAACCCCGTCTCCAATTTAATGGTGACCCTGTCTCCAATTTAATGGTGACCACATAATGTCTCCAATTTAATGGTGACCACATAATGTCTCCAATTTAATGGTGACCCTGTCTCCAATTTAATGGTGACCCTGTCTCCAATTTAATGGTGACCACATAATGTCTCCAATTTAATGGTGACCCTGTCTCCAATTTAATGGTGACCACATAATCTGTCTCCAATTGAATGGTGACCCTGTCTCCAATTTAATGGTGACCCTGATTTTCTGTTTTTTTTAGTTCGTTAAAAACCATATTATTTCTATTCTATATTCCTAGGTCTTTACCTAATTATCTGCGTTTTATTTTGTACGGCGTATCAAATGCCTACCTATACTAAAACATTATCCTTTTACAAGCTCAATAGTTTAAAGTGTATTTAAAAAGCTAAAAGCATGTACAGTTACTTTGTGTGCCTTGTAAGCCAATGTGCTTATTGAACCACATTATTATAAGAATGCTAATCGATTAAATCTTTGTTCGTTGTCAAATACTCTTAAATGTTTTCGATCATTCAGTTTACTAAACGGCTCCGTATACATAATCATTGTTTATATTTCACTGTGTTGAATACTATAATCTTCAAAAGCGCTCACATTAGAAAAGTAAACGAGCAAAATAATGGTACGTACAGTGTAGGTACTTACATAACTTATTTTCCGGTGTAAAATACCCAGTCCGGTAAGTTCCTATCACACTAGGTTCCATCAGCTTAATGTTTTGTTTACATTCCGATGTCGCACTGTAGAAGTATTCGGGCCTAATCGTATTGTTTACGGTTTCGCGAACCGTACGTATACTAACTAATTAGGTATGTACTTTGTAATATAATAAATAAGAAACCTAACTTGGCTACTAATACAATTGACCACTGTTTATTTATTTATTTACCACTACTATTAGGTACTTCTTTTCGTATATTAATATGCATTATCTATTTGCTATTATCTATTTGTATTTATCGCGGTAAAAAGACACTTTGAGTATTATGGTTTAATCGTTACCTACCTTCTTCAAATAAAAGCAAACTCGCATCGTATGAAATGCAGGGTCGACTAAATATTTTTTCCTGGTGCCTAATCAGGTGATTTTAATTGTGAATATTATCACTACCCTTGATCCTCGTCGCCACTTGTAGTGCTTCGACCTTAACCTGGTTTGGGGTATGTAGTCGTACACTGGCTCACTGACACACCAAGTAGCTATCCTAACACGTCCGGTTGCGCCGGCGCTCATCGCAAGACTGCCGGCCGATCCCGCCCCACCACTACTTGTGTGAGTGAGACAGCGTTAGTACCTCTTTGCATAGATACACAAACACTACATGACGTATGAAACTGTCAAATCAGTCTCTGAGATTAAAAAAACTTTTTTACAAAAAAATTACAACCGCCTTCAAAAACTAAAAAGAGAAAAAAAACTAAAACCCGACTACAAAAATTCACGTTCTAAAAAGTATGAAACAAGAAAACATTCTCATCTGAAAGCCGTGGTCGTATGCCACTTTGCCCTAAACTTTAGTGCTAAAGATTAATGTTCTATTACTATACACATACTGTTTTACCGGAATAGGTGGCATACGACCACGGCTTTCAGATGAGAATGTTTTCTTGTTTCATACTTTTTAGAACGTGAATTTTTGTAGTCGGGTTTTAGTTTTTTAAACTACTTTTTTATTTAAATTATTTTGGGGTTTAAATTTAGACATTTATATATTATGTAATATTACTGGAACTGCAACATATACACAATAATTATATGGAATAATCTATTAGGTCTCCCAAACAAAATATTGGTTAGTTGGCTAGGTTTATGGTGCGTTCTAAAGGGTGTGTGTACGGGTGTATGTATAATTTACTAATAAAATATTTATATATTTGAAATGTGCTAATTAAACCCTTTAATTTGATATGTAACACGACCATATTTGGAAGAAAAAAAAAATTATTTCACATCTTCATTAGCCCTAGAGGGCGCCACATACAATTTATTGAAACATAAGATAGCCTATAACCAGCGGACAATTTAGACGCTTCCAATGACACCTCATTTGTCAATTTACGTTAGATAATTTAGAAGTTATGAGGGAACAGATGAACATCCATACATACATACATACATACATACCGGTCAACCTCATAACCCTCCTTTTTGCTTCGCCGTAGTCGGGTAAAAATAACTTTAGCTTTGGAAGTCGGTGGCTTTATTTCTGTTTGTCGTTTTGTATTGCCACCGACTTCCAAAGCTAAAGTTATTTTTCTCTTTTTAGTTTTTGAAGGCGGTTGTAATTTTTTTGTAAAAAAGTTTTTTATTTCTCGCTTTTTAGTATCAACTTCTTGTCATCCAAATCCATGAAAAAACTGTCATGTTATGTAAATTAACGAGACACCACTAAAAAGTCATAAGAAAGCAGAATATGCGATTTCGTTTACTTGGATGAGAAATTTTTAAATAGGTACTACTGTATACATCTGTGTAACCCTTGAGTACAGGCGTGATGTTATATTGTGTGATGGTGTAAACAATGCTTAAATATGCTATAGCAACAATCGCGGTTAATCTGCTGTTATTTATTGAAGAGTTCCCCCGATTTCTACAAGATCCCATCATCAGATATTGAAATGGTGACAATGGGACCACAAGGGAAGCACCAGCTTTCAAATAAAAAAAAAATCATGACAATCGGTTCACCCAGTCAGGAAATTCGAGGTAACAAATATAAAAAAAAAAAAAAAAAAAAAAAAAAAAATACAGTCGAATTGATAACCTCCTCCTTTTTTTGAAGTCGGTTAAAAACACACTATAATAGTATTTATTGAAGACATTTGGTTTTTTTTTGTAAAAAAAGCTTTTTATTTTACTAAGTATTCGATGAATGAAATAAAAATAGATTCTGGAAAAACCCTGGATTTCTTAAAGAGCGGAACATCGTCATAGATTTTTAAAACAGATAATGCTATTGACAGCGTTTAGCCTTGGCATTCTATTGACATTGAAAGCCTGCATAGAACAGAAACACGCTTATTCTATCTCATTTACTGCTGAAAAAGATCCTTATCTGTTACCAGATGGTCTGGCGAAGAAATGAAGTATTTTTTTCATATTTTAGTAAATTTATAGAAATACCAGCAAACTATCTGCAACTTCAAAGTCAAAGTCAAATCATTTATTTCAATTAGACCATTAAAATGCACTTTTGAACGTCATTACATTTAAAAATCATTAATATTGATTCTAGTTGCCCATTCCAAGTGGTAGTTTCGTATGGAGAAGAACGGGCAAGAAACTCCATACATACTCTTTAAAAAAAACGTATTACAATAAGTTGTACAGTCAAAAATAAAACGTCACTCAAAGTACTACAATACGTACTCAGTGCTACAAATTAGAAATGAAAGCTAAATTAATTAAAATATTTAACGCCAATATTGTGATTGGTGATGATCACTTCTAATATTTCAAAGACAACGAATCAGTGTGTGAATCATACTCAAATGTAGAATTAATGTCGAAGGGAGAAACAATTATAAATCAAAATAAATTAGTTATAATAATATGGTTAAATTAGCAACCAGGGCCTGTAGCCATGTCACAAACGATAAACGCAAACGCTGAGTAGGCTTTACTAGATCTTCAACTTTATGTGCTTGGTTTTAAGTTGAAGATCTAGTGAAGATTGCATAGCGTTTTCGTTCTTTCCAGTCGCTAACGCTTAGAAATCTTTAATAGATTTTTAACTTAAAGCTCTGGGGTATAAAGTTAAAAATCTATTGGTACCTACCGAGCGTTTACGATTATCGTTTGCGACTTGGCTAGAGGGCCTATTGATTTTGTTAACCGACTTCAAAAAAAGGAGGAGGTTATCAATTCGACTGTATTTTTTTTTTTTTTTTATGTTTGTTACCTCGAATTTCCCGATTGGGTGTACCGATTGTCATGATTCTTTTTTTATTTGAAAGCTGGTGCTTCCCGTGTGGTCCCATTGTCACCATTTCAATATCTGATGATGGGATCTTGTAGAAATCGAGGGAACTCTTCAATAAATAACAGCAGATTAACCGCGATTGTTGCTATAGCATATCTAAGCATTGTTTACACCATCACACAACATAAAATCACGCGTGTACACTCGAAAGGGTAACACAGATATATTCAGTAGTATTCGAAAATTTGTCCTCCAAGTAAACGAAATCGCATAAGTAAGTATTCTGCTTTCTTATGACTTTTTAGTGGTGTTAAGTTAATTTGCGTAGTATGACAGTTACTTCATGGATTTGGATGACAGAAAGTTGATACTAAAAAGCAAAAAATAAAAAACTTTTAAACAAAAAAAACAACCGCCTTCAAAAACTAAAAAGTGAAAAATAACTTTAGCTTTGGAAGTCGGTGGCAATACAAAACAACAAACAAAACCAAAGCCACCGACTTCCAAAGCTAAAGTTATTTTTCACTTTTTAGTTTTTGAAGGCGGTTGTTTTTTTTTTGTTTAAAAGTTTTTTCAAGACTTGAATCACGGTAATATTATAATACAGTACTCCAACTTCATACAAACGGACGAAACGCGAGCTATACCTACGCGCCTCGCTCTTGGGGTGCGCGCCGGGTGCAAACAGTCACGGGTGTACCGTAGTGTCGCTGTCGTGGACGGTGTGTTGTTTTTTTAACAATAACAGCGCGATTTTTTTCTAAAAATCAGTTAATATGACGAGTAGGAAATATTGTGCTGTTTTTGGTTGTATGAATTCGTCAATAACGCATCCACACATAAGTTTTTTTAAATTACCTGGAAACTCTGAAAAGTACCTAAGACTATAAAATAATTTTACTTACTAGTAGGTAGGTACATCGTATTACCCATTACTGGGTTGTGGAGGTCTGATAGGCAGTCGCTCCATGTAAAATACTGATATTCAGCTGCATCCGGTTCGACTGGAAGCCGACCCCAACATAGTTGGGAAAAGGCTAAGCAGATGATGAGTAGGTAGGTACATAATGTGTGTCTTTTTAATAGATAAGTATTTCCTCTTATCTCACGAAAAAAAAAGGTGTTTGGGTTAATAAATAAAGCGAATAGAGTAACGGAAAGTTATTGAGACGAGTGAAATAGGTAATTATATGCGGCTCTGAATGAATCATGATACGGTAGGTACCTATCTACTTACGCTTGTGTTAAAACTTCGGTGCATGTGTGTTTTGTTAGTTTGCATAATTCAAAGTAAAGACGTGGTATTTTATTATTAATAATATTTGTTTATATCTGTGTGTATAAATAATACTAGAAAAAAGGATATTTACAATCACAAAACTAAATAGAAACAGAAAGTAGGCAAATGTAATTAAAATGCTGGAGACGGGTAGCCCTAACGCATGTTTACGTACCGCGCGGCTGTAGGCATTTATTTCTATCATGCGGCCGAGTTATACTACTGTATTATTATATTACCGTGCTTGAATTGTCCCATGGAGAAAGACCAGCATGTTTCCAAGCATTATTATCTTGAATATAATCCGCTTATTTGTAATATGCTTCATCCGCATGGCTTATTTCACCCGTGTTAAGTTACGTCTTTGGTTACCGCTCCGCTCCCGTGGGTCGTAGCGTGATGTTATATAGCTTATGTTACTCAGTGACAATGTAGCTTTCTGACGGCAAAAGAATTTTTTAAATCGGTCCAGTCGTTTTTAAATTTACTCGTTAAATACAAATCATTCCTCTTTATAATTTTAGTGTAGACTAGCTTCTGCCCAAGATTTCATTCCGCGTCAACATTCCATGGGAACCGTATTTTTTTTCGGTATAAAAAATAGGCTATATGCTATTCCAGAATATAATCTATCTATGTGCTAAATTTCATCCAGATCCGTTCAGCCGTTTAAGCGTGAAAGAGTAACAAACATCTATCCATCCTCACAAACTTTCGCATTTATAATATTAGTAAGAAGGACAGTTATTTATATATTTTTAGAAACTTTTAAGATAGGTAAGTTAAATATCTTATACTACATAAAAAAAAAAAAAAAAAAAAATCTCAGAATTGAGATTGGGATTGCGATTTTTATTTTAAGAAATTCTCAGTAGCAGCTCGGAGTTTGGATTTGTGCCCGGTTAATGGCAATAGGCTCGCCCCCTATTACATGGGACCTAAATATACCGGCGAACTGTGGGTGTACATTGGTACACCTCTGCCTAACCCTTCGGGGAATACAGGCGTGATGGTATATTATTTTACATAAAAAAAGAAAATGTCAAATTCACTTTTTACGCTTATTTGAATGAATTGAGTGATCTGTACAGGTTGCTCAATACTCGGATTGGTCGGACAAAATTTAAGACGAGTTAATCAACCCGATAAGAATTATAAAGCTCTATATTTAATCTACAACGTTCTTTTACCTAATTATACCTAACCTACCTTACTCCTGGCTATAGTAATTCCCTAGCTATGCATTACAGTGTAAATTAGAGAAAATCCGTATCAAGCCCTCCAAAATGGATAAAAAACGCTTGTTATAAAGAGCCCTCGGTGGAAAACATTTTCAACCAACTTTAAATCTGTAGTCTCATTACTAAACGAGTACTAACTTCAGTCTTAAACTTTTGAGCCAGTTTACAATTTCGAATTTTATTCTGAAGGTCAAAAGGTTCTTAATACAATATTGATAACTTAGACTCTGTTCTGAAATCAAAAGACGAAATTCAACTAAAACTTTCCAAATCTACCTATTCTCAATCTCATCTCGGCGACAATCAATGCCAAACATGTAAGTAATTTTAGAGAAATTTTTGATAGATTGAGAAAGCGATTAGAATGAGATCAGTCCTAAAAGTTAATAGAATTCCACGTTAAGTTACATCTTTGGTTACTGCTCCGCTCCCGTGTGTCGTAGCGTTATGTTATATAGCTACTACATATAAAAAATAATATATAAATATACCATCACGGCTGTATTCCCCGAAGGGTTAGGCAGAGGTGTACGGATGCACATCCACAGTTCGCCGGTATATTTAGGTCCCATGTAATAGGGGGCGATCCTATTGCCATTAGCCGGGCACAAATCCAAACTCCGAGCTGCTACTGAGAATTTCATAGAAAAACCCAATAACGCTTTTTGCTCGACCTGGGAATCGAACCCAGGACCTCTAGCGTTGCAGTCGCACTCAGGACCACTAGGCCAACGAGGCAGTTTACAATAGCTACTACAATCATTTCATCATAAATCTGACTATCATGTACTATAAAGATTTTTTCAATATGACTGTTAGTTTTAGAGATTAGCGTCTTTAAACAAACAAAGAAACAAAAAACCTCTTTAGATTTATTTTATTAGAATACATCGTGTTATGAAAAAGGTATATACATACCTACAAACGGGGTGAAGAGTGTATCCGGTACTGAATCCGGTACGGTACTGAATATACAAAATTTTAGCTCAAAAGCAATAACTTTGAAAATGCACAATATTTTTATTATTTCGGCAGTTTATTAATTTTGAATCATAATAAACGTGTGAGGAGAAACAAATCTTTTACGAGTTGTTTGTTTGTGTGTAGTTTATTGACACCGATCAGCTGACCTGGTGTAATGATGTGTAGAATTCAAACATTTAATTTTTTACTTAAATGTTTCTTAATTTTATAATATTGTGAGTTAAGGGATTTAAAAAAAAATACTATGTGGTTTGTTAACACCAAAAGAATTCATGCCTTTGATATGTTTATACCCTTTCAGTGATATGCTTCTTCTTCATCGTGTGGGCAGTAAAGTTTAACAACCCCACACACCCTAGTGTCAGAGTTTCTAAACCGCCTCAAGGGCCTCTGACATGGTTATCGATGTCAGTGATGTCAAAGATAAACTTAGAAAGTACATATGAATCAAAAAAAGTCACATTGGTACCTGCCCGTGCCCGGTTGCGAACCCACAACCTCGTGCATGAGAGACGGGTGCCTCAACCACTGGGCCATCACGACACTTAAGGCGACGAATTGTTTAACAATAATTCTAGACCAGGCGCGCGCCCCCCGCAACCCACACACACCCCGGTAAGTAAGCTTTTTGTTATTTTATTTAGTCGGAAATGATAACTTGAGAAAATCCTTCTACAATTTTAAAGAGTATTTATAGACTTGTCTACAGAGCAAGTTGAGAGGCTAAAATCGGCCCCGTTTGCCCATAAGATGTGAATCTCTATTTAAAAAGAGGTATGTTTGATATTTTTTTCTCTGTTACTAAAGTTACTTAATCATGTAATGAAAACTAACAAAATAAGGCTTTCATCATGAACTATTCAGAACACCAACTCACATTTTTATACGTTTCGTAATTACTGACAAAAATAGAGATCACTGATGCCAAAATTTCCAATTCGTCTTCTTGAAAAACATGTGACAGTGACATGCTGAAGATGTGTTATGGATACGAAAAGAAAGTAACGAACCCAGACCTTCTGCTCTCACACACATATTGTAGCCATTCAAAGTCACTTTATCAACGCCATGAAAATTTGCATTCATAATTAGTTAAGTGTACTCTTGATGAGCAAGGTTAAGAAAAGGATCGAAAGGTCAAAGGTTTACAGAGGTCAAAAGCTTCTGCGAACAGTCATAACATCACGCTTGTATTTGTGAAGGGGGTAGGTTGAAGTTGTGCCTTAATTTTTGTCCAGTTGATTTACAAGTTCTATCTTTGCTAGTATTATTAAATCAAAATTACATCAAATATATTTATTTTGGAATTGAAAAGTTATATTAATAGGTTTTAGCCTAGTGTTAGTACAATTTATTTGATAATTTAAGCATTTTTTTATTTGTTTTATAAAGCTGAACCCTTTTTTTTTTCAACTCGCTATTCTTCGGAACTACAGGTCCGATTCTGAAAATTATTTCGCTAATATGAAGCTACGTTATTTCTGAGTACTATAGGCCATATTTTCGCCTTCTAATAATTATTTATTTATTTTAAACTTGATGCAACAAAAGAAGCATAAAGGCGGACTGAATGCCTTACGCTTTCTTTGTTAGTCAACCAAAGGTGGTGAAGAGATAACACGGCAGGTGCAAATTACTGATTAATTAGGCACCTGAAAGAAAATTACAAATGTCCCGTTGATCTCGTGATAGCGAACGCGACTGATAAACCTGGGAATCCTGGGTTCAATTACTATGTCGGGCAAAGAATATCGTTAGAAATTTTCTTACTAGCAGCCTGGAGTTTGGAAGTTGATGCTGTGAAATCCACAACCAAACTTTTTCAGCACTATGAAAGTGAGGGAAAAAAGGAGTTTTTACACATATACTTACGCATTATACTATTTCCTACATTCTTTGCTAGTCCTAAACAACCCAATTTTTTTTATAACTTACAACTCTAGGGTACCTATGAATAAGACTATATCAAAGATTCAACAGGCGTATGAATTATTTTTCAATTGTAATTATTTTTTTGTTTTTCATACAAAGTAATTCGACAAAGTCACGATTATTAATGTAAAACACCCTTACGTGAAATATGACAACGTCGCATTTTGTTACCTTAAAATTATAAATGACACATGACAATCTGCACTACCCCGCTACGTACGCAAATGTAAAATTTTATATACTTATCATCCCACGAGAACCATACATTTTTCCGGGATAAAAGTATCCTATGTGTTATTCCACACTGCAATCTATCTCAGTGCCAAATTTCATTCAGATCCGTCCAGCCGTTTGAGCGCGAAGAAGAGATAACCACACAAACTTTCGCCTTTATAATATTATCAGTGTGATGTGATAAAATAAACATAAACAGGTTGTATGTAGGAATTCACAGTATCCAGGGAAGGATGGAGCATGAAGGAGCCTAAACAACCTCTTATTTATACTTTATGATATGGATGCCGCTTGAGGAGCTCGTGGCTAAATAATTACAGCCGCATAGACCGGGTTAAGCCACGCTTGCCGAGGTTGGTCTGTGGATGGGTGACCATTTACCATAGCGAGTTTCCTCCGTGCCTCGGAAAGCACGTAAAGCCGTTGGTCCCGGCTGTCATTTGTAGATCTTTGACAGTTGTTACTGTTAGTCAGAAGCCCGAAAGTCTGACAACCAGTCTTACCAAGAGTATCGTATTACCCATTACTGGGTTGTGGAGGTCTGATAGGCATTCGCTCCATGTAAAATACTGATATTCAGCTTCATCCATTTAGACTGGAAGCCGACCCCGACATAGTTGGGAAAAAGGCTAGGCAGATGATGATATGGATGCCGCTTATATTAGGTTTAGAAGTAGCCGTCAGTCTGGCTAGAGACGGACGTCATAGAGTAAACAAGCTAAAAGAATTATTATAATATAGTATATATGATTACAAAAATAAATAACGTTAAAGTAATAACGTCTTTTAAATAAAGTAGCGTTTTGGTCCCTCCACCGCCATAAGCGCCACAGGACCTAATGTGAAGATACGAGTATTTGGTCGGGTACTATTCCAGAGTCTATAGAAGTTATTTCATGATATATAATATACCATCACCCCTGTATTCCCCGAAGCGTTAGGCAGAGGCGTACCAATGTACACCCACAGTTCGCCGGTATATTTAGGTCCCATGCAATAGGGGGCGAGCCTATTGCCATTAACCGGGCACAAATCCAAACTCTACTGAGAATTTCATAGAAAAACCCATTAACACTTTTTGCTCGACCTGGGAAGCGAACCCAAGACCTCTAGCGTAGCAGTCGATTATCAGTTCATGGTATAACTGAAAACACTGCCTTATATATGTACAGAACCCAGGACTTTGCGGTCAGATATCGCACATGCGACCACTTGATCAGCGAGGTTAAGAGGCATTTAATATAATAGATAAAATAGTCATGGATTATAATTAATAAACTGTAGTCATAATAGTAGAAGATAACAGTTAGGTATTAATTATATCTTTACTTACTAATATAATTAAACTGAATAGATATTTTGTTTGTTTGTGCGCGCTAAAGTCTGAAACTACCAGTCAAAGTCAAAGTCAAAGTCAAAGTCAAATCATTTATTTCAATTAGACCATTAAAAGGCACTTTTGAACGTCAAAAAAAATTAAAACTAATGAATCTAGTTGCTGCAGTCAAAATGAAAAACAAACTTTTGCTAATGATAGCTAGATTCATGAGAAATAGTATAGGCTTTATAACATCACGCTACGACCGACGGGAGCGGAACAGTAAGCAAGGACGTAACTTAACACGAACGTAAAAAAATCACGCGGACGAAGTAGCGGGCAGAAGCTAATAAAGTATCGAAAGCTAAAGATAACAGTTATTAATAAAATCATAGATAAATATCGAACTCATTATTATTTACAGTAAGGTACAGAATTTGCCTAACCCTTCGGGGAATATAGGCGCCATGATACATAAATTAACTCACGTCTTGTTCCCATGAGGGTAAGCAGACTCCACAGAACGCTACCAGCTACAATCCTTACATACTCCTTTCGCCTCGTCCACGTTCATAGGTAGGTACATCTAGTCAGGCGCCATAATATTATGTTATGTTAGAATACAGAATTTGCATTAATTAATTACCGATATTGCTTTTGATTTAATGACGTACATCAGCGTTTCCCACGAGGAGCTCGTGGCTAAATAATTACAGCCGCATAGACCGATCTTCCGGGTTAAGCCACGCTTGCCGAGGTTGGTCTGTGGATGGGTGACCATTTACTATAGCGAGTTTCCTCCGTGCCTCGGAAAGCACGTAAAGCCGTTGGTCCCGGCTGTCATTTGTAGATCTTTGACAGTCGTTACGGATAGTCAGAAGCCAAGAAATCTGACAACCAGTCTAACCAAGGGGTATCGTGTTGCCCGGTTACTGGGTTGTGGAGGTCTGATAGGCAGTCGCTCCATGTAAAACACTGGTATTCAGCTGCATCCGGTTAGACTGGAAGCCGACCCCAACATAGTTGGGAAAAGGTTAAGCAGATGATGATGATGATGATGATCAGCGTTTCCCACGATTTGGGTAGCTATCCTCAAGTTAGAAAACGAATATCGGATGAGCCCTAATTTTTTTTTTCATTTTAATCGATGGCAAACAAGCTGACGGCCCTCCTAATATCAAGTGGTTACTTATTGCAGATGTCTGTAGGTTGCAGTAACCACTTCAGTAATCACTCACACTACTCACAGTCACCACACACCAGAGGCAAAAAGTTATTTTTTAATATTAAGGATTACAATTTTTTAAATAGATCAAAAATACCTACACAAGTTTTGTTTTTATTGTTGTTGCGGTACAATTATCTCTCTAAACGAGGCATACATTGGAATTTCTATCCAATATTTTAAAACTTGTTTAAGAAATTAATATAAATAATAATAATTTAATGTGGCTACGTTACACGCTAATCCATAAGTTTCTAACTCAGTTTATTATTATATTGTAAAGAAAAATTGTAACGTAATTTTTCTTTACAATCGATAATTTTGAACTGAAAATTAATGATGCTCCTTCTTTGTTTCAAACATTAATTTGTTACGTTCATTATTTTAATTTATAAGTTTTTTTTAGGATCTTGGAGAAAATAATGAGACTAGGGTTTCTATTGTAAAACGAGAGTAATGGCCAATAGAAGTTGTTGTTGTTTGTTTGTAAAAGGTACTGATCCAAATAAAAAAATTCTTTCACTGACCGAAAGCTACATTATTTATTATTTCATTATTGTTTATGTTATTTGCGTCACATTCTCATGCGAATAAATGGTTTTTCTTTCTTTCTTTCTTTCTAAGATCGAGGGTTATGTTTTATGATATACCTACATATTATCTTTGTATTTGACATCCACGAGGACGAAGCCGTAGGCAAAAGCTAGTTATTTTCTAAGATACCAAAAATAGAAGACTACAAGGGTCTGCAGCCACGACCGATAAATCAGCCCAATTATTCGGCCAATTTTTGACAGATTTCTTCGCCGGAGAGAATTAACTGTAAAAAATCGGTTGTGGGGGTAGATCCTTAGGGCCTTTCACCCTATGAATATTTACTATTCAGATATTACATCTAAAATAGATCAGAACATGTTCTTTTTCTTTCCTTTTTTTTGTCCACTTTCACCACAAACCACTAAACATATTTAGTGCTAAATGTATTTAATATATCGGCGAACTGTGGGTTTACATTGGTACACCTCTGTGTAACCCTTCGAGGAGTACCTACAGGCGTGATGGATGGTATTTATAGCATCATCGCATCCCTATCACATTAGCAGAAGGTGACAGAGACAGAATTATAATTTAAATACATTTGTCGCTGCTAAATGTGTTTAGTGATTTGTGGTGGAAGTGCGCCTTAAACTTTGCTTCACACTAAGAATTTCTGCTGTATATTTAGGTAGATACGTTTGCAAACATATAAACTCTATTTATATGTAGGTCATACAAATATTTCAAACACTTCTTCTCTTCTTCATCGCATGAGCAGTAAGGTCTAACGACCCCACACCCATGTCAGAGTTTCTAAACCGCCTCAAGGGCCTCTGACATGGTTGCCGATATCAGTGATGTCCACTGTACCAGCCGTGACACCTATAAAACTATCTGTCAAACAATTTAATCACAATTTATTGGTAGTGAAACTAGCCCTTATTCCCTTACAATAAAAGTCCTGTTTATTTCAGCCAATAAAACCAGGTATTACGTGGCTTCAGTAACATTTATTGTAACTGTAATGGTTTTCGGTTCATCCCCTTAGGAATAGACGTAATACTGAGTACTAAAGCGAGTCTAAAAGAGGATTTTAGTTAAGCCAGTAATAAAAACGTAGGGCAATCGGACAGGGCTTTGTACTTTCGTTTATTTGTCATTACCTATTGTTGCTATGCGACCTTTTTGCTGAGAAATGTAGCTCATTTGTAAAGCTTCGCCATCTGACAAAATAAATAAGGTTAGGTAGTAGTCGAGCAAAGTGATATTGGGTTTTTGTAAAATTCTCAGTAGCATCTCGGAGTTAGGATTTCTGCCCGGTTAATGGCAATAGGCGCACCCCTTATTACATGGGACTGGAACTGGAACTGTAGGTGTACATTGGTACACGTCTGCCTTACCCTTCGAGGAATACACGCGTGATGGTATGTATGTGTGTTTGTTTGTTTGTTTGTTTGTAAAGTATTACTTAAATGAAAAACCTTTTTTCATGTATGTACGTCTGTCTATTTATTTGTCTGTCTGTCTGACTGTGTGTTCCATCTAATTTCCAAAACGAGTGGATCAATTTCAATGGGACTTTCACTGGCATATAGTTAATGTTACAAGGAATCCAGCCTTTAGGAGCTTCTTTTAGCAGCAGCTTTTAGCTTTAGGGAGCCTTTATTAAATTACGCGAACGAAGTCGCGGGCATAACAGGCCTGTATTCCCCGAAGGGTTAGGCAGAGGTGTACCAATATACACCTACAGTTCGCCGTATATTTAGGTCCCATGTAATAGGGGGCGAACCTATTGCCATTAACCGGGCACAAATCCAAACTCCGAGCTGCTATTGAGAATTTCATAGAAAAACCCAGTACTTAACACTTTTTGCTCGACCCGGGAATCGAACCCAGGACCTCTAGCGTAGCAGTCGCGCTCAGGACCACTAGGCTAACGAGGCAGTTAATTATTAGTTTTACTTTAAAAATTTGGAATATTTAAAAAAAAAAAATGTATATAAAGGATGTATGTTTTGTTAGCAACAAAAGGTATGAACAAAGCTTCCATCAACAATTGTCTATAAGGCTTTAAATAGCCGAAAACCCTTGTCAGAATCGTGAATGATTACACGAGAAGAGGGAGAGATTTTGTTTAATAACGTAAACAAAGCCGTTGGCATGTTAATTTTATTTTAATAGCCCTTTTGTTGAGTGATTGATAGCCTAAAGTACTCTTAAGAGATTTTTATTTTACGACTAGCCTTTACCCGCGATTTTGTCCGCGTGGCTTATTTTACCCGCTTTAAGTTACTTCTTTGTTTATTGCTCCGGTCCCGTGGGTTGTAGCGTGATGTTATATAGCTTATGTTACTCAGGAATAATGTAGCTCAATATTATGTGTAATGTATTCTCAGTAGCAACTCGGAGTTTAGATTTGTTCCCGGTTAATGGCAATAGGCTCGCCCCCTATTACATGGGACCTAAATATACCGGCAAACTATGGGTGTACATTGGTACACCTCTGCCTAACCCTTCGGGGAATACAGGCGTGATGGTATGGAATAATGTAGCTATCTACTGGTGAAAAATGGTTAAAATCGGTCCAGTAGTTTCGGAGCCTATTGTTACAAACAAAAAAACAAATCTTACCTCTTAATAATTTTAATATAGACTAGCCGTTACCCGCTGGTTCATCCGCAAAAAATTTCTTACGCATCTTACAATTTTTGAAAGCAAAATATAGCTTTTAGTACTTACTAATAAAGTAGCTTTCCAAATGAGAAAGATTTTTTGAGTTTCTTCATTACAAACTAAATGCAAATTCTCTTTGTAAAAAAAGTTTAGTTTTATATTATTGATCGAATCACACTTATATTATGAAGGCGAAAGTTTGTGTGTTTGTCTCTTCTTCACGCTCAAACGGCTGGACGGATCTTAATGAAATTTGGCACTGAGACAGATTGTAGTGTGGAATAGCACATAGGATACTTTTTATCCCGGAAGAATGTTCGGTTCCCGTGAGATAATATATCAAACTTTATGCGGATGAAGTCGTGGGTAGAAGCTAGCAATTATATAGGTATAGCAATTTGCTAAGTACCTACCGTAATAATTAACTAAAGTAAATAAATAAATACATAAAAAGGTCAGGTAAGCTGTTATGCCTAGAACTAGGCATGGTATTGACAGCCCATTTCAAGCTTACTTCTAATAAATTAACAGAGGTTAATTTTCTACAGAATGGAGTTACTCAACGAAATAATATAATAAGGGGTGTGGATTACCTAACAAAAAAATATAATAGGGTGCAAAAATACTCGTAACCGTTAACTACGCATACTGACTACCAAACTAAGTAAGGCTAGGTAGGTACTTATCAAATTGCTATACTTATATAGTATAGCAATTTGCTAAGTACCTACCGTAATAATTAACCTAAATACAAATTAAACGGCGACTCAAATGTATACCTTCCAAGAAATTTGTTATATTTGAACCGCTTGAGGTCTTATTTTTTAATTTCATGAACATACTTAAATTCCATTAAAATCTTATTTTAATGGAATTTAATTATGTTCGTGAAATTATGAAATTATTATATATTATAAATTTTTTTACTATGCTCCCGAAGTTTCCCTGTGGGGTTGAATTAGAAATAGGAAGATTCACAGAAGATTCCAGGTCACCGACATTAGACAAAGATTAGCTAGGTTTACATTGCCTGACTGCCTTACTGCCACTACCGCTTAGTGCTTATCTCTATGAGGCACTAGTATATCGATGCATGTAGTGGCCAACAGCCATTTTTTAAAGTAAAACTAATAATTAACCGCCTCGTTAGCCTAGTGGTCCTAAGCACGACTGCTACCCTAGAGGTCCTGGGTTGGATTCCCAAGTCGAGCAAAAAGTGTTATTGGGTTTTTCTATGAAATTCTCAGTAGCAGCTCGGAGTCTGGATTTGTGCCCGGTTAATGGCAATAGGCTCGCCCCCTATGTATAGCTTCCAAGAAATTTGTTATATTTGAACCGCTTGAGGTCTTATTTTCTATTATTTTTTTATTTTTATAATTATGTTCGTATAAAGGAGACTTATCAAAATTAAAGTATCCTTAATACAATAGAGTTTGTTTTTCAAGGTTTAAAAAATGATAATAGGTATTTGTATGGCTTATTTTACCCGCGTTAACTTACGATTTTAGTTACTGCTCCGCTCTAGTGAGTCGCAGCGTGATGTTATATAGCCTATGACACTCACAAATACCGAGGATTTCTAAGGGTAAAAGAATTTTCAAAATCGGTTCAGTAGATTCGCAGATTACCCCCTACAACCTCACAAAGTTACAAACTTTACCTCTTTATAATATAAGAATAGATAACCATAATTAAAACGAAAATGGAGTATTAAAATTTTCCAATCCATTTTAGCAAGTATTCCAAAACGTATAATTCTGTGAACATGTTCCCTAATGGAATCACACAAGCTGCCTCGGCGTTGAATTCTAAGTAAACTAATTTTCAAACATATTATGAACTTTTGGTACAGATTCTATCTCACTGTGAATTCTGATTCAAAGAGTTTTTAATACAGTTTATTTATAGACTAGATTATTTTTAGGAAGATATATACATACGCTCTATCACGCGTGTATTCCCCGAAGGGATAGGCAGAGGTGCACCAATGTGCACCCACAGTTCGCCGGTATGATTAGGTCCCAAGTAACAGGGGGCGAGCCTATTGCCGTTAGCCGGGCAAAAATTGTACTGAGAATTTCTTAGAAAAACCAATATCACTTTTCTCGACCAGGAAAACGACCCCAAGACCTCTGGCGTAGCAGTCGCGCTAAGGACCATTAGGCTAAGGCAGTCAATTCAAAGCAAGTTCGTTAGGCCGTAGCGTGATGTCTTATACACCTTATAGCCCCATTGTTCGTGAATCTGGCTATCAAACATAAAAAGTTTTTTTTCAAGCCGACTGCCAGTTCCAAATATAAATGCGTTTAAACGAACAAAAAAACTCTTTAGATTTGTAATATTAGTATAGATGTGACTACCAATAGGTACAGACCACTTCTGGATTACTGGCAAAAAATCAACGTCAAAAAATGAAAACGTTCTGAATAAATAAATACATAAAAAGGTCAGGTAAGCTGTCATGCCTAGCACTAGGCATGGTATTGACAACCCATTTCAAGCTTACTTCGAATAAATTCCCAGAGGTACATTTCTACAGAATGGAGTTGCTCAACGAAAAATAATACGGGGTTTAAAAATATAACAGGGTGCAAAAATACTCGTAACCGTTAACTACGCATACTGACTACCAAACTAAGTAAGGCTGACACCCACGTCAGACAATCGGTGACCGATTTTTTGTCGGATAGAATGGAACACATAAATTCTAATATACCAAAACACACTTTCTACAAAAAGTTGATCTCTCGAAACCGCGTCCGAAACAAAAAGTCTTACGGGAGGACTAAAGGAGATGGCTAAATGGAAGTATAGACCACTGCCCCATGTGCCAGGAACCATGTATAAATATGGTACCTAGCACAATGTAATGCTGAATGGCTAAATATTAGTATTTCATGTAAAAAAAGTTTCAGATACTTTTTGGGAATAATATTATGGTAAAATAATATTGCCTAAAAAGGAAAAAAAGGTGTGTGACAGTATATAATTTTCTTCAACTGACAAAAAATAAAACGAAAAAGAATAAAACTAAAACAAAAAATGAGGTTGTATATTTATAAGCGAATGTTTGTGGTGAAAAAGTGTTTTTTTTTTAGATAGTTTATTATGTTTAATAGTTCACGAAAGTGCTAGGAAAATATTAAACACTACATAATTCATGAATGATTTTTTAAATATTATGAGGCTATGTAAGATTCATATACATTCCAGAATGTATCTGGGGCAGTCATTTAGCCATCACCTTTGAGCAAAAATGTTTACTAGGAAACAACATTTTTTTGAATGTGAAAAATCGGTTAATGGTAGGTTGCAATGTACCGCACGTTCATTGTACAGTCAGCAAAAGAGATAAGTAACCAGCGTCGCCTAATAAATTCAAAGTTTTTCAAAAACCGATAGAAGCTTTTTAATGAATCTTATTTTTATTAATAGAAAATAAACAGTTCATTAAATAAATTAAATTTCATTTAAAAACGACCACTGGTTTGAAAGATAACTTCAACTATATACGACGGTCCGGTTACTTATCTCTTTTGTTGACTGTACTTTTAGCCGCATGTAAAGGGGTCATGAGGTTTTTAAAGTTTTGTTTTAATATTTAAAACTGGTTATCGTAAAAAGGCTCAAAAAGTTGAAAATTTCACCTTCAATATCTCCCTTACTAGAAGGTTCTCAGGTTTTTTTTTTATTCGAGATGCGTATGCTCTTGACTCTAATCTAGGTCAGAGGTGACAAAGACAAAGTCAACGATGTCAAAGTCACTCTAACTTTAAGGAGGAGTTGAATGCACTCGGAAATTCAGACGCAAGTAGAGAGTTCCACTTTTTTACAGTGCGCATTATAAAAGACGTTTCGAAATGCTTGGAGCGAATTGGTGGAATGGCAGTAAGGTAAGGTAACCAATAATTTCAAGAAACAACTTCACGAAAAAACATTTAATTTTAGCACTAAAAACCCGATGATTTTTTTAATAACTATAAAAATCGATTTTTAGTTGCTTTGAAATCAATAAATAGTGAGTGAATTGAGATGACAAAAAAATTACGTCATAGTTGAGTATTGTCATAGAAAATTCATTGGGGGATGGCGGTTTGACAGCTCATAAAAAGTACGTCAATTGATTAGTGGTGTCATCTACCCAATTAAGAACAAAAAAAGAGAGACGAGTGTGCTTTAGACCACATGACTGAAGTAAAACTTCTTTAGCTCCATCAAGTAACTGGCTATGAGGGGAAGAGAGAAAGAAAATCTACGCGCGCACCTCTCTAGCCCCTACAGTAACATACGCAACGTAACTCTCTCTTTCTATCTTCACTAACTTATATCTCCCTCTCACCTTCCGTTCGCCTCACCCGATCACACTTTTCGTAACGCTTTCGTCACGCATCCACCAACGTACTCCCCTAGTAAAGCGTACGTAAAGAAGTTATCCTTAAAAAAATATCGCAAAATAATAAGGAAATTTCGACTTCATTATGTATTTTTTTACATCCGTAATTACAAAACGGTTCATGGCAGGAGGTTGATTAGATGACAATGATGTCATGTAATGATACTATTGACCGAAGTGAAATCAACAACATCGTTAAAAACACTTTTGATGGGGTAATGGGGGTGTTATTGATCTTCTCTGATTTCCGGAAAGTCACCCTTTAATGCAGGGGTTTGCAAAGTGGAGGTGCGCCTCATAACAGCCCCCCTAGCCAAGTCACAAACGATAATCGTAAACGCTCGGTAGGTACCAATAGATTTTCAACTTAATACCCAAGAGCCTTAAGTTGAAAATCTATTAAAGATTTCTAAGCGTTAGCGACTGGAACGAACGAAAACGCTATGCAATCTGCATTAGATCTTCAACTTAAAACCAAGCACATAAAGTTGAAGATCTATTAAAGCCTACTCAGCGTTTGCGTTTATCGTTTGTGACTTGGCTAAGGGGGCTGGGGTCTTGTCTTTCGTCTAAAATATCATTAAAGGCCTATTCAGACCTAAGCGGTATTCGCTGCCGCTGTGGGTAGAGGTAAATACCGCGCGGGTTTCGCTCAGGTATTTAGTATCAAGTACCGCGGCTAGCGCGACCTGAGCGATATTCGCTGCCGCTGTGGGTAGAGGTACATACCGCGCGGGTTTCGCTCAGGTATTTAGTATCAAGTACCGCGGCTAGAGCGACCTGAGCGATATTCGCTGCCGCTGTGGGTAGAGGTACATACCACGCGGGTTACGAACGGTAGCGAATACCGCTTAGGTGTGAACAGTAATATTACCGCATACCCACTGGGTTTTCTCTGCCGCAGGCGGCAGCGAATACCGCTTAGGTGTGAACAGTAATATTACCGCATACCCACTGGGTTTTCTCTGCCGCAGGCGGCAGCGAATACCGCTTAGGTCTGAATAGGCCTTTATACGAATAATAATATTATAAGGTCACGTGATCCCCTGTCAAATGATGGAAGCTTGTAGAAGGATGCGCGCGCCGTGGCTGCTGGTTGGGACTGCTTGGATGGGCGGCGCTTAGAACAGACGTGCTACCATTGACGTGTGCCAATTTATTTTCTGGTTATGTTATTTCATGAATTGGTCAATCGTTATGTTTTGTGTGGATTTCATTGCTTTTTACTCTCATATAATTAAAGATTGTTTATTTTCTCTTCTTTCACTTCTGATTCCTAACAATATTATAAAGAGAAAATATTTTTATTTTTGTATAGAACGAAATAACTTAAAAACTACTGGACTGATTTCGAAAATTATTTTGCCGTTAGAAAGCTTCATTACCACTGATTAACATAGGCTATATAACATCACGCTATGACCCTCGGGAGCGTAGCAGTAACCAAAGACGTAACTAACGCGGGTGAAATAAGCCCAGCGGAGTCATTCAAAAAAAAAAATTATACCCTGTGTCTTACAATAAAAACGAATCAAAGGACGCGACATCTCTCAAGCTAAAATCGATCCAGCCGTTTAGGCTGCAAAGCGTGCCAAAGGCATATTCATACAGTCCAAAAATATAACAATCCTTCTTGCGCAGTCGGATAAAAAATAAATATTATACAAAGCTACTTAATATGAAGCCTTTACAAATACAAATAATATTGTATTAGAGTGAGAAGATCTTCGTAGAATCTTCCTTAGAATAATTCAGATTCCATAAATAATAATATCGCCAGCCGATCCGGGTTTCTTGAAAAATATTTATTCAAATTGTAGAACTCATTTACGGTTTAAATCATTCTTTATTTCTCAAAGATTACAAATCACTTGCGAGGAGAAATAAATCATAAAACATAAAATAAGATTATAAAGATGCGCGTAGACAGTATTCTTTAAAATAATACACAAACATTATCGGATTGGGAGGTAATTCTAAAAAACTTTGTCATGCGAGTTGCTAATTACGGGCAATAGCTGTTGAACAGACAAAAGCGACGGTTTACATGGAGTACGATAATAATTTAGTTTTTTATGGTGCCTTTGAAAATATGTTGTTTCAATAACTTTTTGAATAAAAATATTGATTTAGCGTCTTTTATATGTTTAGGTAATGAGTTGTAGATCTGTGCTCCTTGATACAAAATACACTTTTTGCCGTAATTAGTTCTAGGCGTATTATACAGTTGTATATCATGTGCTCGTCTAGAGCTGCGGGTGTATATTTGATTGTATTTTGTAAATTTTATTTGTGTGTGAATGTTTTTGTTTAAGATTTTTCGTACCAAGACCGATGTGTTATATTTGTAAATTTGAGCGATATTAAATAATTTTGTATCATCATAAATTTTGTTAGTTGGAGTTAAATAATTATAGTGGAAAAGGATTTTTATTATTTTATTTTGTGCTCTTTGCAATTTATTAAGGTGTGTTTTGGCAGCAGATCCCCATACTTCTATCAGGTAATCAATGTGAGGTTTGACTAACGAGTTGTAGATGGTGTAACGTACTTTTAGAGGAAGGCATCTCACAATACCTCGGAGGGAACCCGTAAGACAGCGTATTTTTGACCGTAAGTTTTAGCGTATAAAATTATTGTATGACATAAACATTTACTTTATTTATTTATTTATTTATTTAATATGGCCCAGTGGTTAAGGCAACCGCCTCTCAAGCACGAGGTTGTGGCTTCGCAACCGGGCACGGGCAAGTACCAATGCGACTGTTTCTAATTCATATGTACTTTCTAATTTTATCTTGGACATCACCAACATCGGTAACCATGTCAGAGGCCCTTGAGGTGGTTTAGAAACTCTGACACTAGGGTGTGTGGGGTCGTTAGACCTTACTGCCCATATGATAAAAAAAGAAGAATGCTTGTGCGTTTTCAATATGCCCTTTGCCCAGTATTGGCAGGGTATGAATGACAGTAAATTACAGGCACATGAGACATTTCATTTCTGGGATGGCAACGCATTTGCAAGGGTTCTAGTATTGCAGATGTCTATAGGTAGCGGTGACCACTTAACATCAGGTAGGCCGTCAGCTTGTTTGCCATCCTGACATAAAACAAAATGGGACAATTAAGCTGATACTATTATTGTGTTGCTATACAAAAATTGCGCGCCTTGTCGTGTCCAGTCGTGTATCGTTGTGAGCTGAACCGAAAGGGAACATTATTCTTTGTAGTTTATTTCTGGTTGGTAACCCAGATTTCCTAGCTATATTACTTGCTTATTTTTGCCTGTCAACACAGATATTGATTTAAAGCTTATTTACTCCGCAGGCGGATACCGTGGACACGGTCTGTGGACGGTGAGCAATGGGTAACTCACCGTCCGTACGTTATTAACTAGCGACAGACCGTGTCGACGGCGCGTTCATGTTCCGCGCACAGAGGTGTCAGCCATCGGAAGGGGCCACTAAGGGCCAAATGCCTGCCGGGGCTGCGGGTTGTTCGAAAGAAATACCGCGCCCCCGGAACGCAAAGGGCACACGAAGGAACATAGATGGTTTTTAGTCAGTAAAAGTCTGACACTCGCTTCCGTCCCGCCCCGCCCAGGACGGGAGGGGTCATTTGATGATTTTACCATCTCTAAAAAAAAAAAAAAGCTTATTTACTGGTATATAAATAATACTAGCTTTTGTTTGCGGCAGCGCCCGCGTGGTGTTCTGTACCCGCATTAAGTTACGTCTTTGGTTACTGCTACGCTCCCGAGTGTCGTAGCGTTGTGTTGTTGTTGTCATGAACCTGCCTATACGTATAAACAAAAAGATTTTTCCGTTCCATCATTTTTTTTAGAGATGGGTAATCATCAAATGACCCCCAAGCCCATTAGTGTCAGACTTTTACCGACTAAAAACCATCTATGTACCTTCGTGTGCCCTTTGCGTTCCGGGGGCGCGGTATCTCTTTCGAACAACCCGCAGTTCCGTTCCATCTGGCAGTGCCCTGAAAATGGCGCTATTAAACGAACAAAAATATTCTTCAGCTTTATTATATTTTGCGAGGATCGCCCCGAGGACACGGTGGAGCATACTCTGGCGGTGTGCCCTGCTTGGGCTGAGCACCGCCGAGTCCTCGAGGCGGCCATTGGCGGCGGCGCCCTCTCGCGTCCGGCACTGGTTCAGGCCATGGTCCGGAGCGAGAGGGAATGGGAAGCAGTCGCCTCCTTCTGCGAAGCTGTAATGCTAGAGAAGGAGGCGGCGGGACGGGAGAGGGAGAGGACAATCCCCCGTCCCAGCGGCCGCCGCGGTAGACGCTCCGGGCGTCGGGAGCCGCGAGACGTCTCCCGGCCACCGTAGACGCGTGTCTGTGGACGGTGAGCAATGGGTAGCTCACCGTCCGTACGTTCACTAGCGACAGACCGTGTCGACGGCGCGTTCGTGTTCCACGCGCGCCTCAAAGAGATGTCAGCAAATTTGGATGGGGCCACTGAGGGCCGATGCCTGCCGGGGCTGCGGGTTGTTCGAAAGAGATACCGCGCCCCCGGAACGCAAAGGGCACATGAAGGAACATAGACGGGTTTTAGTCAGTAAAAGTCTGACACTCCCTCCCGCCCCGCCCAGGGCGGGGGAAGTTATTTGATGATTTCCCGTCTATAAAAAAAAAAAAAAAAAAAGCTTTATTATATTTATTAGTATCTACAAACTTTTGCCCGCGGATGTCGGTTATCGCGATCGCAGACGAAGTCACGGAATAAAAATAGTCTACGTCCTTTCTTGAAGTCCTGAATTTTCCTGTACCTTTCATCAAAATTGGTCGAGCGATTCATGAAAACGTATGTAGGTATGTATGTATTCTCCAGACCGATTCCGGCCTAGGCGGCTAATATTAATACAGACTAGGCCAGAACACACAGGTGTACTCTCTCTTCCCTTACTCTCATAGACCGACGGGACGGCAATCCGACGCCACCGGGGAGAGATTAGGCGCATAACCAACAGCTTTAGTGCTTTCCGAGCCACGGGCGTATCACACCACCATCTTCCAAACTCCGGGTTGTTAATAAGAAAACCGTAATGGAAAACCGATTAACACTTTTAACCTGACCTGGGAATCGAACCCAGGACCCCACGCTCAACAGTCACGCTTGGCACCACGAGACCAACGGAGCAGTCACGAGTCAAAGTCAAAGTCAAAGTCAGAACATTTATTCCAATTAGTCAAAGTCAAAGTCAAAGCATTAATTTTAATTAGACTATTAAAAGGCACTTTTGAACGTCAATCAACGAGACCCTGGATACCAGTAATTGGGTGAGTTGACACCATTAACCAATAATTTCAAGTCACAACTTCTCTAAAAAAGCACTTTATTTTAACCATGAAAACCGATTAATTTTCAATTTAATGTAGAATTATATTTTTACTTACTTTAATATCAATAAATAGTGAGCTAATTGAGTAGGCCACGTAGTGACGTCACAGCGTGCTAATGCCATACATAATTTTGGGAGAATCGCGTTTTGACAGTTCATAAAAAGTATGTCAATTGGGTAGATGACACCACTAACAAATAATTCCAAGACACAACTTCACTAAAAAAACACTTTATTTTAGCCCTGAAAACCCGATTAATTTTTCAATAACTATTATCATCAATTTTTAGTTGCTTTGAAATCAATAAATAGTTACTGAATTGAGTCGACAAAAAAGTGACGTCACAGTTGAGTATTGTCATACAAAATCTATGGGGGATTGCGTTTTGACAGCTCATAAAAAGTACGTCAATTGATTACTGGTGTCATCTACCCAATTGATGGTGGTGGACACTACTCAGTTATTTGTAGGATACGGAGATAACATTAACTGTGTTTTAAGGCCTATCTGTGATTGACACGACGTACCTAAGACATCGGTACCTACATAAGGTAATACCTATGTCAATATCACTTGAGATTTTTCTTACATTTTCTGCTAATGACAGTTCTGTTTTACTTTTTTTGTTTCTTTATCTAAAGGTACTCCAACGTTTTTCCACTAAGGGTCAGTTCAAACCGGAGCTACTCAAAATAGAACTTTATTTACTTTTTTACTATCCTAACTCGACATACAGAAAAATAGTGATAAATTTTCAAGGTCTTACGTCCTAAAAAAGAAATATCAACGCCAATAGCACTTATTACTTGTCTGGAGTTCCTTTGTATCGGCTCCAGAACGATGAAAAAGTAACCGTGTATATGTTTGCACAAATAAAAACTCAAATAATGGTCAAACATGTTTTCAAACAATGTGTGTGAGGACATGATTGTTATATCCTCTACCTAACCGCAAACCTTTGATCGAAACGTGCGCAAACACTAAAATGTCCAAATTAATGTTTACTTATAGCAATAATAGCCTCACATGTGACGTCATATCCGCTTCATTTCTCCGGTCATTATAGCGGAAGGCACACGGAAGCCATTTTGATAAAGTTAGAAAGGTCAGGCAATAATCTTGTTGGTTTATCACCATAGGTTTATGACCAATTAACACTAATGTAAAGGTAGGTCATCATTTTTGTGGGGTGACTGTAAGACGTCTCCCCAAACGACGTACTTGTTGACCTCTGTTACGTCTAGCGTACTGTGGTATGTAATATGATGTGCAAGCTTGCAGTAATAACTTGTAAGTAGTTTACGTAGAATGTGTAAAATGTAAATGTAAGCTCTGCCGAACCCTCAGTCCAATCCTACACACCGTTTCTTTTTTCCAGTGGTTAAGGCTCCGCCTCTCATACACGAGGTTGTGGGTTCGCAACCGGACACGGGCAAGTACCAATGTGACTTTTTCTAATTCATATGTACTTTCTAAGTTTATCTTGGACATCACTGACATCGGTAAGCATGTCAGAGGCCCTTGAGGTGGTTTAGAAACTCTGACACTAGGGTGTGTGGGGTCGTTAGACCTTACTGCCCACACGATAAAGGAGTTTCTTTTTTTGGTGCACATTTCAATTTCTCTATGGACTTACCCTTATTGGACATAGTAGTAGTAGAGCTCTTTGTGAATGAGCTCGTCCGCAAAAATACTACTACAACATACCTATTTCTACCGCAAAGCAGCGTTGCTGTGTTCCGGATTGAAGGGTCTACATGACGGTGTAGTTACAGGCACATGAGACATTTCAACTTTGTCTCTGGGATGGCAATGTATTTGCAAGGCCTCTAGTATTGCAGATTAAGCAGCGGTGACCACTTAACACAAGGTTCGACGTCTACTTGTTTTCCATTCAAAGTTATTAAAAAAAAAACTTTCTCTGTCGTGGGGGTTACTGAGGGTCCTGCCGTACTCTTACCGGCTAAAACCACCGCGGTGTTCCACCTATGCCCATGGCCGGGAGTGCGGGATTCGCGTAAGCATTCACGATGGCGTTATTTATCTTGTTAATTCACGTTACCGTTTCTTTATGCATTTTGATGATACGAAGTAAATGCAGAAATACGAAAATGAAAGATTTTAGTTCTGTTTGTTGTTTTGTATTGCCACCGACTTTCAAAATTAAAGCTATTTTTAATTTCACTTTGTAGTTTTTTGTTGCCCGATTTTGTAAACAAAAATAGAGATATTGAAGGAATAAATGTGTTTGGAATGTTCATTCAAAGCCATTGTTGATATGATTAGTCATTACAAAGATCAAGACTTACAATAATATAATTTCTAATATAAAATACAACATGTTCACGATTTTCGTAACGTATTTTTTTATGACTGCCCCATTGATCTCGTGGTCGCAAGCGCGAGTGCTGAGCGAGGGGTCCTGGGTTCGATTCCCAGGTCGGGCAAAAGTGTTATTGGGTTTTTCCATTAAGTATATCTCAACAGCAGCCCGGAGTTTGGAGGTTGGTGGTGTGACACCCCGTGCCTCGGAAAGCACGTAAAGCCGTTGGTCCTGTGCCTGATCTCTCTTCGGTCGTGTCGGATTTCAGTCCTGTCGGGTTATGAGAGTTAGGGAAGCAGTGGTGCACCTGTGTTTGCGCACACACTTGTCTTCAGCACTATAATATCTCTTGCGTACGTGGCTAGTCTGCATTAAGATTAGGTAGCCACCGTGGCCGGAATCGGTCTGGAGAATTACATTAAATTTTGTTTTTTTAGATTATCAAAACGAACACGTAAGGATAGTCAAACTATAACGAAAAGCTTTTAATAAAACGTAACTTTGAAAATGTTAATAGTGCTTTCAGTGGTTTAAAAGCTTAAATAAAAATGATTTTCGTGTACTATTTTTTCGGTGCGGCGGCGGGCAACGTATGGATGCGGGCTGCCCAGGACCGGGATGGTTGGCGCTCTTTGGGGGAAGCCAACGTACAACAATGGATGGCTATAAGCTGATTATGATATTGTAGATGACTTTTTCTGTATTTAGTGTGTAAATACGAGTATTATCTTACCACTCTTACTAAATATAAATGTGAAAATTTGGATGCGGACTGCTGAACGGATTTAGATAAAAGGAGAATGGGCAAAAATGTATGGAACGTGGTACCCGCTCCAATAGTCATCATTAATATATCATTGAAAAGATATTTTGATGCAGATAAACGTCTACCATGGCGCCTGTCCCTATTCACGTTTGGGAAGCAGTAATCTCACTAAGTTTTATAAATGAGAATTTACTACAAACTACTTATATTAGTAAAATAAAGCTGGAATAAGATAGTCTTAGACGATGATATATTGCCGCCGTGGGATCTGGAGGCGCTGGTCCTCGCGCGCCTACACGAGTGGCGCGCGGAGGCACTAGGCCTAACCTAACCTTTTTTTTTTTTTTTGTTGCCGGGGTGGAAAATCCTCATGGATGTCCACCGCCCTAGGTGGGGCGGAGGGGTCTGTCAGACTTTTACTGACTAAAAACCACCTCGGTGTTCCCTTCTCATACTTACGCTGGGGATCCCGGGAACGTACGCGCCTTCCGCGATCCCCAGCTGGTGCCGGCCGCTGCGGGCCTCCTCAGGTCTAGGGGGGGTGAGGTGTTTAGCTCCCCCCGCGACGTCAAAGAGTGGCGCGTTTGGAACACTAAGCGCCGCCACCTCGGGTCCAGTTGAATAGAGGGCGGCGGGCGTCCCCAAGTCCGCCGCCCCTGGATCCATTCAGGGGGGCCGGAAGAGGGCGTTGTCCGCCCTCCGCCGACGCCCAGTGCGCCTGCTGCGGGTCGGGAGAGAGGTTGTGATCTCTCTCTCCCTTTCCGCAGCCTCCTTCTGCGAGATGACTGTTTCGCAGAAGGAGACCACCGCGTCCCAGGACTCTTCACTACTGACCATCGAAGTGACGACGACCGGTAGCGACAGGTCACTACCTACTTCTGAGATGAGAGCACGGCGCGGCTCCTCCCAAGCGGTACATTCTGACAGCGTATGCCGCGCCGTGTCCTCCCGGCAGTCCACGCAGTGGTGACACCGGGCGTCCGGCTCCCTGTTTATGCGACACAGGTACTTTCCGAAGCAACCATGCCCCGAGAGCACCTGTGTCGCCCGAAACGTCAGAGAGCCGTGCTTTCTCCCGAGCCATTCCGCCAGTACCGGCCGGATCGCCTCGATGGTGATGAGGCCGGCGGAAGGGCGTGAAAGCCTATCCCGCCATTCCGCCACCAGGACCTCGCGAAGCTGCGACCGCCGCAGCTCAAGCTGGCGCTGCATCAGGCCTAACCTAACCTAACCTAACCTAACAACATTTTTGTTATAGTAAGCGCGGATTCAACAAAGTCGTCGGGCCATAAATCATTTCTCTGTGTCTATCTCGCTTGCACTTACAGAGCTTATGGGACGCTAATACAAAATAATAACGCATTACAATAATAGAAGTGACTTTCGAAGGTCCGATGAATTCACACGTGCGCACAGTGTCCAGGTAGCTAATATCGAGTTAGAAAGGATAGGCCCTTTTGTTTGTACTGCTAACCTTTATCTATTGTTATTGGTAATGACCATCTTAAGTGGCATCACCTGTGTTTATTTAAAATGAAGAACATAATATACTTAGATAAGTGGGACCTAATATACTATGATATGTATGTTTATTGCCGGGGCCACGGGACTGTCTAAACAGGTTACCGTGGCCCTAGAACGCAAAGGGCAACCGAAGGAACAAGGTTTTTATTAGTTAGTAAGACTGTTGTTTATCTCCAAACGCAATAAGATTTGAGACTGGTGGCTATAGTAAATATTGTTCCTCTTGGTAAGACCTTTTAAACGACACTACAATCATATCTATTGGAGCCGGGTACCATTTTGCCCATTCTCCTTTGTCACCGAGATAGATTATAATTCGAAATAGCACATAGGCTACTTTTTATCCCGGAAAATTTTACGGTTCCGTGTTGAGAATCATTAGCATAGTTACCTCTTCGAATCAGACGAAGATGCTAAATTGCACCATAAAGATACCTAGCATCGTAACAAATATTATAAAAGCTAAGGTAAGTTTGTTTGTTACATTTTTACGCCTAAACCACTGAACCGATTGTTCTAAAAATTTTCATAAAACAGCAATAACGTTCTTATAATAATAGATGGCGCCACGTATCTTTTAAATCTTGATTGAATTTCAATTTTATACGCGGGTGAAGTCGCGGGTAAAAACTAGTTGTTTATATTAATAGGTTTTTTTTCGTGAGTCCTTGTTGCCTGAAGTAAATAAATAAAGACGCCAGCACATTAGGCTATCCCAAACTGTAAAATTTTCCCAATTGAATATGAACCTTAACTTCATGTACTAAAGTTGAAAAACCATTAAAGAACTTTGACAGATTGGGGTAGTTTGATGTGCTCGCCTCAGTACTTGATCAGCAGTGTGATTCTCTAAGCCTCACTTCGTAATTCGTAATTCGAGATTGCAAAATGGTATTCTGTTTTAAACACGATCACGCCGGTGACGTCACCACGGCGAACGAATACTAAACCAATGACAAGTTGGTTCGGTATCGAAGTGAGCGCGATCACTTTAGTGATAGACTCGTTTTCGAGTTTGCATTTTAGATAATCGCACTACTGTTCAATCAATTCAATAGGTACTAACTTTAGCAATCAAAACAATTAGTTAGTAGTAACTTTTATTTGATTGCAGTTCAAAGGATTTTTAATTAATCTCCGTTGTTTTGTTTATTCTGCTATTTTTGGTTTCAATTACACTCGATGCCAAAATTGATTCTGTTTTCGATGCTTTTAAGCGTTTGATTTTGCGCCTTATCTTAATGGCCCAGTGGTTAAGGGGCTATTAACACAGGACACCGAAAACACACATTATTTTGTCGCATAGTCTGGCTTATTTGTACATAGAACAAGCTTGAAACAAATTATGTGTGAATTCAAGAGTTCAAAGAAAAGACTTATGTATAAATATTTCATGAAAATAAAAGAGTATCATGGTAAAAAATCGCAAAGGAACATGTAAAAATTTTGTTGTCATCGCGTTGCTGTCAAAATGTTGAGCGTAAACTATATAATTTTATTATAACATTATAAGGATTTTCATGAACTAAAGACATATCTATAAATGGGCCGTGTATTTTTTTCTCAATTTATTAAAACCTCAAAATGGTTATTTGATACAACTACATCGCCATTTTGAACCTTATTTGTTGCCGTGATGCGTTTTTGTCTTATTTGCTTACCTTAGGGCCTTAATGCCGCCTCTCATGCATGCGGGATAGAAGGTAATGAGTGACATTAAGAGGGAAGGCTTTTAAAGGAGTATTTTCTCCACACAAACGCTCTCGCCTATTTTCTTTCTGGTTTATGACTTTTTTTTTAAGACGTTTAATCGTCAAATAACTTCCCCCCCCCCAGTGTCAGACTTTTACTGACTAAACCCCGTCTATGTTCCTTTCATGTGCCCTTTGCGTTCTGGGGGCGCGGTATCTCTTTCGAACAACCCGCAGCCCCGGCAGGCATCGGCCCTCAGTGGCCCCATCCAAGTTTGCTGACATCTCTTTGAGGCGCGCGTGGAACACGAACGCGCCGTTGACACGGTCTGTCGTTCTTTAGTGAACGTACGGACGGTGAGCTACCCCTTGCTCACCGTCCACAGATCCGGTCTACGGTGGCCGGGAGTCGTCTCGTGGCTCCCGACGCCCGGAGCGTCTACCGCGGCGGCCGCTGGGACGGGGGATTCTCCTCTCCCTCTCCCGTCCCGCCGCCTCCTTCTCTAGACATTACATGGTTCATTACATGGTTTATGACTTTAAGGCAATGATTTTTTACCGGCAAAGTAAATCTATCTAAGAATATTATTTTAACCTTTGTTACTACCTCCTCTTTCAATCCCAAAATGCTTTCACTTTGACTGCATTTACTATTTACATACCATAAAGCAGAATATTAAACGCATCGGGCAATGTTTGTATTTATCCGCTCCAATTGAGAGGTGATTCACATTTAACGTTTATTTAATGTAATATGTTGGCACACATGCAACCCAGGTTTACACGTTGTAGCGAACAAATAAAGAATTCGTAATTACTTCAATTCGTTCATTCAATCGTTCAAAACTTTACTATGACTCCATTGCCTGTCTCTAGACATTATACTGCATCGTTTACAAACATACACTAACAAACACAAACAGCCAAACTCGGAACCACTCAGAAAATATTGAATACTACCCAGCTTCTGCCGCGTTAATGTTTTCACACGTGGCAAGTAACGTATTTGGTTACTGCTCCGCTCTCGTGTATCGTAGCGAGATGTTATACAACATTGTAATTAGTATCTGCGAAACCTGAATATTGTTTGTTCAAAATAAGTAACTGAATCGTTTCCAATAATTTGTATACCATGTTATACAGGGTGTTTGGCAGAACATTGAACATACGAAAATGGTGGATAGGTGGGGTCATCTGCTACTTACTCAGCCCTAATTTACTTGGCCCCGGCCACCTGGATCTTGATTTCTGTTTTGCTTTCTTCTAGTTTAATTATTTCTTAACTTTAAGGCACCTCGCACACTAGACGGCCACGACCACGACTAGTGGCCGCAACGATCAGATTTACTAAAGAAGCCGTTGCGGCTAAGTGCGCGACGTTTATATAGTTTCTTTAGTAAATCTGATCGTTGCGGCCACTGGTCGTGGTCGTGGCCGTCTAGTGCGCGAGGTGCCTAAAGTGTATTGCAATACCAGAGGTCTTGCAAATGCGTTGCCATCCCAGACACAAAGTTGAAATGTCTCATGTGCCTGTAATTACACCGGCACCATACCCTTCGAATCGAAACACAGCAACGCTGCTTTGCGGCAGAAATAGGTATGGTGGTAGTACTTCCCCAGACGAGCTCCTTCACAAAGACCTCTACACAAAACATTGTTATTTTTAATTCGCCTGCCATATATTAGGGCATGAAAGTACTCAACAATACCAACAACTTTTGCTAAAGGATCAACACAGAAATATAAAAAAAAAATATTCATAAAAATACATATTTCGGAGTTGGTTCCATTATGAAAGTTGTATAAATCATGAGTACTATAATTATATTATGAGTACTTTCACCCGCTGAAAGATGGCAGATGAATGAAAAGTAGCCCTGTGAAGAAGACATTCATTCACACGCTCTTCTCACAATACTACAAACATACTGACAAGATCGTCTTCCATTCATCAGCGAACACATCATTTATTTTTCATCAGAAACCATGCCATCAACACCTCTGCCCACCCTTTCAAAACAGAACCGTAACGATATATTATTTTGTTTTCAACAAACTAAATAACAAAACACAACTCTCATCCTTTTGTTTAACCGACAAATTCTCGGTAATATTTCGTACTAATAGGTAGGAACGATGTAAACAAAAAAAAAATGAGAAATACGCAATAAAACGAAAAAGTGAGACAGCAAATACGCTTAACAATAATAACTGTGCCTATAAATAATGCTTTTACAAACATTCTGATTCCCAATTGGTTTTTGAACAATGGTTCTGAATGATTTAAACAGGTTAGTCATTGGCTGGCCCGAAATAGATCGTCTACTTAACCAATGTTTACTCGCGTTTTTTTAGAAGCTTTCCAATATTTGATACTGTTTTATGAAGGTGTTTTAAAAGGTAGGTTAGGTTTAGTTGTGGCCGGCTTCCAACCGGTCCCTTTGGCTGACGATGAAAACCAGCGCTGTGGTTGCGTGACTCGTGCACGGGCCACGGCTTTATGCTGAGCGTCAGCCTTTTCGCGCGGTAGTGGCGCATATAAATTATTGTTTTTGTTTGTTATTTTTTTTTAATTTTATTTTTGTGTTGTGCGTCGCTTTCGCGAGAATAAATGGTTTTTCTTTCTTTCTTTTGGAAATCTATGGGGGAGGGTTATGACCAGCAGTAGAGGTTCTGCGGCTGATATGATGATGATGAGGGTTGGGGTAAGATGTATGAACGTGGACGAGGCGAAAGAAGTATGTAAGGATCGTAGAAGGTAGCGTTCTGTTGTTTCTGCCTACCTCGTTGAGAGAAAGGCGTGAGTTTATGTATGAACGTAAAAAAGGCAAATTTAATGTTTAAAAGGACAATCTAAACCTAATCTTTAGTTTTTTTACCTTTTAAAGAAACTTCTTTGCAAAACTAATGCCACTTAGAAAGAGGCTAAATACGCAAAAAAAAAATCCAAGGAGACCACTTAGGTCTTAACTTAGGTAGATTTAGTAAAGACTGGCCGATTTAGCCATCCAACCTTATTCTCTTTAATAGTTTTCTTTTTTAAATAAATAAATAAATAAATAAAATAAAATAAAATGAAATAAAATGTGCTTTATTTCAGACAATCTTTACACCGTCCATATTATGCGTACAATCAAAAGGAAAAACATTATCAAATAACCCTCTTAACCAACGATCTCCATAAGGGGGATGATATCCTATTCGCTACCGTCTTCAGGATTTCATTGCGGCTGCCACGCACCCTGTTGATTAGGGATACGGTTTTCTTGCGCATGATGGCGTGGAAGCCATCAGTATGGTAAATTGCGAACATCCCAGACGCACTACAAAAACGTGGCAGCCCCAACATCATCCTGAAGACGTTATTATACTGAATGCGCAGATTATCCAGCGATCTTTTGGTGTGACTGGTCCACAGAGTCCCAGTGTATACGCTCTTAAAGGAGTAACGAGAAAAACTTTATTCTAATTTAAAAATCCTTGACAGCCCGCAACGATGGCTGACAGGCAGTTTTATTAGAAAAAATAAAGTTAGTCAGTTCGATTAGTGTATATTGAACCCTCTGTACGGTAATCAGACCACTTAAATAGATACGTTTATCTACTTTTAATTTGACAATTAAAGAAATACCTTCAGTCCACGAGGCGTAAGCTAAGCTTTTTATTTGTGTGAGTGACTATACAGATAGTGTAGGTGTGACGTCGGCTTAGTGTGCGACGCGTCTTTGATTGGTTGAAACCGGTTTTAACCGGACGCAACTCTCTACTTTTGGTAATCACTCACACAAATGCAAAGCTCAGCTTACACCTTGCGGACTGTACTAGCACATTAACTGCCTCGTTTTTTTTACCGGTAGGAAACCATCCTCCAATGACTTGAGGGAGTAGTGGGAGTAGTGGGGAAAGAGTGCTAGACTTTTGCTGACGAAAACCTATCCATGTTCCTTCTTGTGCCCTTTGCGTTCCGGGGACGCGGTATCTCTTTCGAACAACCGGCAGCCCCGGCAGGCATCGGCCCTTAGTGGCCCCTCCAATGAACTGCCTCGTTAGCCTAGTAATTCTAAGCGCGGCTGCTACGCTAGAGGTTTTGGGTTAGATATTGGGTTTTATTTTGGGTATTCTCAGTAGCAGCTCTGAGTATGGATTTGTGTCCGGTTAATGACAATAGGCTCGCCCCCTGTTACATGGAACTTAAAAACATACCGGCGAACTGTGGGTGTATATTGTAAACCTTTGCCTAAACCTTCGGGGAATACTCAGAAATGGTAGATCTGCCTTTTAATAACTATCCACATGAAATGTATTCCAAATTCCGATTCAGACTGTGAACTTTCTGTGATAATATTATGATGGTTCTACTTTTTAATTATGTACTCGTATTATTAAGGTTATGAAATTTATGCCTTAACTATTATAACTTACAAAATTATGAATTTTAAATGAATAATAAATAAGGGTACGCCAAGCGAATTTCTGCAAAATGAAATTTATGCAAAATAATATTATGACGTAAAAAGTTCTGATATAAAGGGTAGACCCGTCCATGCATATACATTTACATAAGCCTCGTACGTTCAAATATGCTGAGAAACGTCACGTAAGGAGATCAAAGAAGTCACCCCGAGACAGTTTTTTTTTTTTTTATAGACGGTAAATCATCAAATAACTTCCCCCGCCCTGGGCGGGGTGGGAGGGAGTGTCAGACTTTTACTGACTAAAACCCGTCTATGTTCCTTCATGTGCCCTTTGCGTTCCGGGGGCGCGGTATCTCTTTCGAACAACCCGCAGCCCCGGCAGGCATCGGCCCTCAGTGGCCCCATCCAAGTTTGCTGACATCTCTTTGAGGCGCGCGTGGAACACGAACGCGCCGTCGACACGGTCTGTCGCTAGTGAACGTACGGACGGTGAGCTACCCATTGCTCACCGTCCACAGACACGCGTCTACGGTGGCCGGGAGTCGTCTCGCGGCTCCCGACGCCCGGAGCGTCTACCGCGGCGGCCGCTGGGACGGGGGATTGTCCTCTCCCTCTCCCGTCCCGCCGCCTCCTTCTCTAGCATTACAGCTTCGCAGAAGGAGGCGACTGCTTCCCATTCCCTCTCGCTCCGGACCATGGCCTGAACCAGTGCCGGGACGCGAGAGGGCGCCGCCGCCGATGGCCGCCTCGAGGACTCGGCGGACCCCGAGACAGTGTGGCTTAATAATTATAATTACTAAACTTTAACTGCCTCATTAGCCTAGTAATCTTAAACGCGACTGCTACGCTAGAGGTCTTGGGTCCGATTCCCAGATCGAGCAAAATGGTATTGGATTTTTCTATGAAATTCTCAGTAGCAGCTCGGAGGATTTGTGCCCGGTTAATGGCAATAGGCTCGCGCCCCCTATTATATAAGACCTAAACATTCCTGCGAACTGTGGGTGTACACGGGTACACCTCTGCCTAACGCTTCGGGGAATACAGGCATGATGGTATGTATGAAAAAAGTGTGTCCTTTATATAAGTGGAAACTTGTAATTGGCTTTCTTCTGCGCATTACTTCTGACTATTTTATGTATTAGCTGTAAGTTTTCTTAAAATCAATAAAATAAATAAAATAAAATAAATAAACAGAGGAGGATATTCCCATGTAAAGGAAAATTCCAGCCTTAAGGTTAGGAAAACAGGTGATGATTAATTGTTAACTCACTGATTTGAATGAAAAACCACATGCTTTTCAGTTATTTCAGCGGATTATACTTTTTGTTTTTTTTTGTAGGTCCTACTTGTCGAACATTTCAGTAGTATCGAAGGTTATTTTGTGGGACAACTGCGTTGGTATATTTGAGTTAATAATTAGGTATATTCTATTTCTTTCCGACAAAAAAAAACGGTGAACGTGAACGAGGCGAAAGTAGTATGTAAGGATCGTAACAGGTGGCGTTCTGTGGTTTCTGCCTACCCCCATGGGAAAAAGGCGTGAGTTTAAGTATGTATGTATGTATGTAAAAAAAAACGGTCGGATACAAAATAAATTCTTTAAATAAATAAATAAATATCTTGGGACAACTCACACACGGCTATCTTATCCCAAGCTAAGCAGAGCTTGTGTTATGGTAACCAGACAACTGATATACATACTTATATAATTTATAATACATACATACATATACATACATATTATAGATGAATCACACCCAGACACAGAACAAACAATCATGCTCATCACACAAAGTTTGTCCTGGGTGGGAATCGAACCCACGACCCCCGACTTAGCAGTCAGGGCCGCTAACCACTAGACCAACAGGCCCGTCAAACAGGCCGTCTTTAAATGATTTGTGTTACAAACGGGCCTTACATCTCTTACGAAATACAAAGGTTCTAAAACATTCTGAAGCAATTGCGTGACTTATTATAGCTATAAGACTGAATCCTGTAAATAAATGAAATCGTGAAACATAATAAATCGTGTACTCAGTGTATTTTATTATAAGTACACCATTTATTCTGTCAATCCACAGGATACAACAGGGAATAAACATGATTTATTTAATTTAAAAAATGAATTCATGTCATAACCACACCATCACGACTGTATTCCCCAAAAGGTCAGCCAGAGGTGTACCAATGTACATACAGTTCGCCGGTATGATTAGTTCCCATGTAATAGGGGCGTTCGTTTCGTGTAATAAACAGTTTAGTAAAACTATTTTTCCAATGCTTAGGAACTTAAAAATAGATATAAGCCATCCAAGATTTGTTTCTATCTCTTTCAAGCAAAACGAAATTTAACACGGACTTTATAATGGAGGTTGTAACATGTGACGTCACATGTCATATCGGATTTCTCTGTCTAATTGGTGCGTAATTAATAGTTTTAAATGCTTATACTGGTCGATTTACTTACTGAATTTTTATATTTTGCTAATAAATGTGGTTAATGATTAGGATTTGTGCCCAGTCAATGGCAATAGGCTCGCCCACTATTACATGGGACCTAAACATACCGGCGAACTGTGGGTGTACATTGGTATACCTCTGCCTAACCCTTCGGGGAATACAGGCGTGGTGGTATGTATGTATGTAAATGCGGTTAAGAAAATCATGCAATATATTTCATATTTCATAAATAAACAGTGTCTCTCAAACAAACACTGGGCAGTTTTGATGGTTCCGTACTCAAAGGGCGGTAACCGGAATCCAGACTTCGCTGTTAGTCCGTCAGCTGTCAACGTCAATCCAACTGTCACAGATCTTTGAAACAAAATACGAAGAGACTGGAAATTCTCACAAAGTGTATGGTCGGTATAACAACAAATTTTATATTAAAAATAGGCCGACTTTTTCCAATAACTGTCAGCTTGTTCACAAAAACGTTATTTGGTAAAGCCTGCCTGTATGTGCATGAAATCGTAGGTATTTCTTGTCAACTGGGAACGATTGACGGCTTTTCATTCTCAACATAGCCTTTTTTTTCAATCGAATTTTAGTCGCAGTGGCCTATCTTTTCAAATTTTGCCCGTTTTTGAGGCAATCTATAATTTTAGCGAACGTTCTTCGGGCAAACAATGTTCGAGCAATCCTTCACTCGGCCAAACGTTCTTCGGGCAAACGTTGTTCGGGCAATCGTTAATTCAGACAAACCTTCTTCGAGCATTTCTTTATTGGGGAAAACGATATTCGGAAAATCATTGTTCGGACAATCCTACATTCGGGCAAACGTTCATTCTAAAAACGAGAAAACGTTGTTCGAGTAATCGTTCACTCGGGAAAACTTTGTTCGGGAATTATTTATTTGGGCAAACGTTCTTTGGGCAAAAGTTCATTGAGCAAACGTGATACACACTTTTACCCGGCTTTACAAAATATATAAAAACTGTTTGTGTATGTGAGTTTATCTGTACATAAACGCGTCCACGATACAGGAACAAACCCTAATTTAGGGAAATTAAAAAAAAAAATACACTAAGTACTCAAAATGACAGGGTCCCAGAAGCCGACAGAAACACATCTAGGCCCCGCTTTCTATGTCCTATTATGTTTGAAGTCTTTATTACCAGTACTTCGCCCGTATTTTATACAATAGACCAACTTATTTTGGTTAGGTATCTTCCTGGAATAATATGGAAAGTGCTTATAATAACAACAGGAGAGATCCTTGTTTAGGTAGGTATTTGAATGGGTACTAAATATAATTAAATACTGTTCATTACTAACAAAGACTTAAAGGGTCATTGAGCTCAGTTTCATTGTATATGTATTACCTATTTCCGTAGTTTATTTGGAATACTGAATATGATAATGATATAAAAGAGAAGGGAGTCAGTGATAGCATGACGGTTGACAGGTTGGCATGGAAGAAGAAAACATGTTGCGCCGACCCCAAGTAACATGGGATAAGGGCAGGAAGATGATGATGATGATTTGGAATACTGAATAAGGAATTTGATGATTATTTTTATATCATTTAGTGGGAAATAAGCCGACGGCCCACCTGATGTTAAGTGATCACCGCTACCTATAGACATCTGCAATACCAGAGGCCTTCCAAATGCTTTGCCAACCCAGAGATAAAGTTGAAATGTGTCACGTGCCTGTAATTACACCGGCACTCATACCCTTTAAACCGGAGCACAGCAACGGTGCTTTGCAGCACTGCCGTGCTTGTGATATATATGTTACGGGTAATGCCAGAAGATGGAGTAAACCTAGGTTTACCCGGGTTAACTTAGTGTTACCCAAGCGTAAAGGGTAAAGTCCGAATAATGAGTAAAATATGTTTTAATTCGGGGTTTACCCATGCTCGCCTAGGTTTACCCAACTTTGGCTGGGTAATGTTAGGTGTTGCGTAATTTTCAAGCCCGTGACCTAAATCGAGTCTAAATACCAGATGTCGACAGAGGAAGAGGCGAGTTTCGGAACGTGCTTATGGCAGTTGTGGAAAAAGCTGATGATCTGTATAGGCTAGGAAACGAACGTGGTACTATTGAGGAAATGTTCTCAAGGAATCAGTTTTCTGTGTGTCATGATAAACTGATTGATATCGAAAATATATCACCAGAAAAAAAAAGCTTACGAGAGCTTGCAAATGAACAGTCGCTTTCAGGAGGCCAGGGTTATAAAAGGTGTAATTGCAAAACAAAATGTGCTACAAAGAAGTGTTCATGCAAAGCTGCAGGAAAATTTTGCAATTCAAAATGTCACAGCAGCTTATCTTGCTCAAATAAATAATACCAATTTTAATAATAACGACTGCTATTAGTTTTTGCCATTAGAGTTATTAGTTTTATACTCTTCAAGCGATTATGTTCGCTTGAAGAGCATTTATGTATGTTTTTGGAATAATAAATGTTTAAAATGCCCCTGGATTTTCATTTCACTAATTAATTAGACAAATTTTTAACATTACCCAGCCATAGTTGGGTAGACCTAGGTGAGCATGGGTAAACCCCGAATTAAAATTTGTTTTACTTATTATTCGGACTTTACCCAAGAAGCTTGGGTAATACTAAGTTAGCCCGGGTAAACCTAGGTTTACTCCACCTTCTAGCATTACCCGTAACATATACAGTAAGAGCGTTGGAGACACTTTCGAGAAAAAGGCGGTTAAAGTTTTTTTTTTTAATTTTGACATTCTTCCTAAACTATAAATTAAACCTAAGTTTTCTAAAATATTTAAGATAAGTATAGGTTTGTTTAACAATTTCTATATTTTAATTTTTAATTAGGAATAATATTTTAATTGTAAAGTTTAAAAAAATATTTATGTTAAGGAACGAACAATTAAAAAAATTATGTATTTTTAGTATTGGTACAGTAAGTGTGTGACTTACTGTAACAATCTTTAATTTGAAGTACATACTGCAACAATGATTACAAAATGAGATAAATGTTTAAATAGAATAACAAAAATTACACAATTTGCCTAATGTAACTTAATCACTTACTGTAATTATAGCTAGGAGCAATATGTAAAATTAATTATCTGCCACAAAGCACCGGAACCATAATTAATTACTATTCCTTAATATTATTTGTAGATAATGAAACAAAAAAAATCTTATGAAATCACAGTTTAATGTAGAAAGTACACAGCTTTATTAATAGTACAAAGTTGTATAATCTGTTCCGTTTTTTTTTATTTTTTAAGCATTTTAAAATCTGATTGTAAACTAACTAAAAAAAACAATTCGTGTTTGTACAACCTGCTCCGTACATGAAACAATCGTAAACCAAATAAAATAAGCACTGTTTCTAAAATAACACCTTTACAGTTTTTTCCCTAAAACTTTTTATAAATTCGTGTTTGTACTTCTTCATACAAAACAAAAAAAACAAAAAAAAAACACTTAGTTTCTCAAAAAAAAAGCACAGTTTTTTCTTTGGAATTCTTCATAATAAAAATAATAATACACAGATTGACAGAACGCAGCACAACTCTGATCTTTCAAGGCACTTTAAATTCTTCAATAAGACTTTTATCCTCTTAGAACAATTATAATTATTAACACTTTACTATTGTATAAATTTTGAGATCTTCGTTATACGAACTTAATCGAATCAGCCTTACAAATTAATTAGTTCCTATGTAGCAATTTATGGTAAAATAGTAAAATGTCCTTTATGTGACTAGTAAAATGTAGGCTTATCTTAACAGACTAATATTTTACTAGTCACATAAAAGACATTTTACTATTTTACCATAAATTGCGGTACTAATTAATTTGTAAGGCTGATTCGATTAAGTTCGTATAACGAAGATCTCATAATTTATACAATAGTAAAGTGTTAATAATTATAATTGTTCTAAGAGGATAAAAGTCTTATTGAAGAATTAAAAGTGCTTTGAAAGATCAGAGTTGTGCTGCGTTCTGTCAATCTGCGTATTATTATTTTTATTATGAAGAATTCCAAAGAAAAAACTGTGCTTTTTGTTTGAGAAACTAAGTGTTTATTTTAATTTTTTTTTGTTTTGTATGAAGAAGTACAAACACGAATTTATAAAAAGTTTTAGGGGAAAAACTGTAAAGGTGTTATTTTAGAAACAGTGCTTATTTTATTTGGTTTACGATTGTTTCATGTACGGAGCAGGTTGTTCAAACACGAATTGTTTTTTTTAGTTAGTTTATAATCAGATTTTAAAATGCTTAATAAATAAAGAAAAACGGAACAGATTATACAACTTTGTACTATTAATAAAGCTGTGTACTTTCTACATTAAACTGTGATTTCATAAGATATTTTTTGTTTCATTATCTACAAATAATATTAAGGAATCACCCCGCACTACCCGGCTGGATCCTAAACGCCTTAGAATATTTGCAGTAAGTAACGTATTTACCTAGTTTGTTCCAGGCAAGTCTACGCATAAATTTAAGCATTCTTAAACATAATTACAGTAGTGAATCTTGCTGTTATTACGTCTATGCGTTCAAATATATATTTTAATTCGCTGACTTATCATATATACACAGTAAGTTCCACTTACTGTACTTATGCTAAGATAATACATTAATATGTTGCGAAACTCTTAAGCATTAATATAATATATGCTGTTACTGTAAATATGTTAAGGTTTAGTATGATAATGATTTATTTCCAACACTTAATATAATAACAACAAGTGTCACTTACTGTAGCATTACCTAGGAAATGGGTTTAACTTTATGAAAAAATCAACCGTATGTGCCCATACTGCAATCATAATAAGTATGCATTGTCGCAAAACGTATCTTACTGTAATTATGCTTAAGCTTATTTCATGTTCTATGCCACATTTTCAAATTTCAAATATACAGAAATGTAGATCTCAATCTCTACATTCCAAATATATATACAACTCAATATCGTCAAAAATGTGACTTACTGTAATTATCATAAGCGCGGCAGAGCAGAAATAGGTAGGTACGGTGGTGGTGGAGGTGGACTGCCCCGTTGGTCTCGTGGTCACAAGCGCGACTGCTGAGTAAGGGGTCCCGGGTTTGATTCCCTGGTCGGGCAAAAAAGTGCTGTTGAGTTTTTCCATTAGGAATTTCTCAGTAGCAGCCCGGAGTTTGGAAGTTGATGGTGCGACACCCCCATGCCTCGGAAAGCACGTAAAGCCGTTGGTCCTGCGCCTGATCTCTCTCCGGTCGTGTCGGATTGCCGTCCCATCGGGCTATGAGAGCTAGGGAAGAGGGAGTGCACCTGTGTTTGCGCACACACTTGTGCACTATAATATCTCCTGCGTACGTGGCTAGTCTGCATTAAGATTAGCCGCCGTGACCGGAATCGGTCTGGAGAATTTCATTTCAGGTAGGTACGGTGGTAGTCATTCCACCGACGAGCTTCTTCACAAGCTCTACTATTTATTCAATTACATATGCACTAAAAGTATTTAACCCAGCAATACAGGCGTGATGGTATGTGTAAAACGTACAGCAAATTCTTCTCATACATAAAACAACAAAGAGAGCTAAAAACTAAAACCCGACTAGAAAACAAGAAAATATCCCTATCTGATTGCCTGAAATTCCTTTTGACTCTGAGGTAGTAAGATGTAAAAGGACAAGCACCACGCTTTGAGAATTTCAGGAAATCTACAGTTGCGTTCACACTGGCGCGACTTTTTTTGACGCGAATCTGCGTGCGTGTTGTAACGAGTCGCTCCCTTTCCAGAAATGTTAGAATTAAGCTTGTCCGAAAAAAGCTAGTCCGGGGAAGTACTACCACCATACCTATTCCATTTCTGCCGCAAAGCAGCGTCTCTGTGTTCTGGTTTGAAGGGTATGATTGCCGGTTTACATTGAATTACAGGCACTTGAGACATTTCAACTTTGACTCTGGGATGGCAACGCATTTGCAAGTCAACTGGTATTGCAGATATCTGTAGGCAGCGAAATCACTTAACATTAAGTGGGCTGTCCGCTCGTTTGCCACCAACACTATCATCATTTGTTTTTTTAAAGAACAAAAACCTTCTTATCGATACGCATCGCGATCGCGCAGCGCCCACGCCCTTGATTCATAATTAGGATTTTGTACAATATAACGCGGGGCACCCTTACTAATATTATAAATGCGAAAGTAACTCTGTCTGTCTGTCTGTCTGTCTCTTCGTCACGCCTAGACCACTGAACCGATTTCAATGAAATTTGGTACAGATATAGTCTGGAACCCGAGAAAGGACATAGGATAGTTTTCATCCCGGAAATCTCCTGGGAACGGGAACTATTAATCCACGCGGACGAACTCGCGGGCAAAAGCTAGTAAGGTATACATTCTAAAACCTCTGAGGAAACCGCGGTGAAGGCGTGGCTCTCGCTCGCTGTCGCGCTCGTGCGAATGCACCCTAAAGCTGAAAGATAAGCGCTTTGTGACTTTGCATTGTAAAATTAGTAGTGGAAAACAATACTAAAAACACACTCTACCGCCATATAATATTTAACACTACAAGCAAAAAAACGCGTTTCTTTTAAAAAAACACCCTTTATTTTTTTTTTTCTTTAATGTTGGAGCCATTATAATACCCGCTCTATGAAAACTATAATCTTCTGCCTATTACTGTTCATGAGACACAGTCGGCTGACAGATAGACGGGCTGACAGCGGAGGCTTGGTAATAGGGTAGCGTGGCGATCAATGCTCGAGCATTCTCAGTATGAAAAGAGGCCTTTGCCCTACAGTGGGACAAGAAAGGGCTGGTTACCTTGGCCAGAGGATTAGCATTGCCATCCAACGTGGCAATGCAGCTAATCATTTGGGCACTTTTCCAGTTGACGGCCATGCAGAGGAATTTTTTGACGCCAGTCTTTTTATTTGTTATCATTTATGTTATCCAATGTGAAGGCTATAAATATTTTATAACTAGCTTCTGCCCGCGACCTCGTCCGCGTCACAGTTGATGTGTTATCCTACGGGTACCGTACATTTTCCCGGGATAAAAAGTAGCCTATGTGTTATTCCAGACTATAATCTATCTTTGTGCCAAATTTCATCCAGATCCATTCAGCCGTTTAAGCGTGAAAGAGTAACAAACATCTATACATCCATACTTACAAACTTTCGCCTTTATAATAGTAGTAGGATGTTAATCTATAGAAAAAAAAAGTTATTATTATCCTAATATTTGGATTTTTTTTATTTTAATTGGCCATGCTCTGAAAAAATACATTCATAACTCTTTTAGTCACATGCGTTCCAACTATCAATTTCGAATCAATCAAAATATTTCAGTACAAAAAGTAAATTTTAAATTGAAATTTTATTTATAACATGCTCGAAAAGCTATTAATATCAGCAATATAAACTTTTGTCTAGCCAATCGGAAATCACTCTCATCGACTGAAAAAACATTTCAATCAAACTCATATCATCAATTACCAAGTCTTCATTAATATAAAAAGAGTTGAAAATTGTTTGACAAGTTAGCCGTATTATTTTCGAGAATTTGAAGTTCATTCGAAGTTCGAAGTTCGTATCATTTATTACACCTCCACATAGTATTACCGTCGTCTGTCCATCTGTACGTTTAGAACTTTTAAACTATGCAACGGATTTTAATGCAATTTTGATAAATAAGTAGAGTCATCATCATCTGCTTAACTTTTTCCCAACTATGTTGGGGTCGGCTTCCAGTCTAAGCGGATGCAGCTGAATACCAGTGTTTTACATGGAGCGACTGCCTATCTTGACCTCCACAACCCAGTAACTGGGCAACACGATACTTCTTGGTTAGACTGGTTGTCAGACTTCTTTGCAACCACCCAACGGCTTTACGTGCTTTCCGAGGCACGGGAGAAATAGATAGGGTGATTCAAGAGAAATGTTTATACGTATACACTCACGGGACCGAAGCAGTAACCAAACACGTAACTGGGCGCGGCTCACACCGTGGGATATATAGCTACGTAAATAGCTAGCTTGGCTTCCCAGGGTCGTAGCGTGATGTTATTTAGGCAATACTATTCCTCCTAGATCTGCCTCATCATCATCTGCTTAGCCTTTTCCCAACTGTGTTGGGGTCGGCTTCCAGTCTAAGCGGATGCAGCTGAATACCAGTGTTTTACATGGAGCGACTGCCTATCTTGACCTCCACAACCCAGTAACTGGGCAACACGATACTTCTTGGTTAGACTGGTTGTCAGATTTCTTGGCTTCTGACTATCCGTAACGACTGTCAAAGATCTACGAATGACAGCCGGGACCAACGGCTTTACGTGATTTCCGAGGCACGGGGGTGTCACACCACCAACTTCCAAACTCCGGGCTGCTACTGAGAAATTCCTAATGGAAAAACCCAATAACACTTTTTGCCCGATCTGGGAATCGAACCCGGGACCCCATGCTCATCAGTCGCACGTTGCAACCACGAGACCAACGGGGCAGTTTTCCTCTGCCTCCTAGATCTGGAACATGGATGGGTTTTAGTCAGTAAAATTTTGACACTAGGGCGGGAGAAGTAATTTGATGATTTCCCATACGAAAAAAAAATCTTCTAGTAGTTCCAGAGAACAGTAACCAAAGTACTGAAAAAACCACTCAGACGAAGTTGCAGGTAGAAGCTAGTCAATAATTAAGAGATTGTGGGTTGGCTTATTTTCGCTGAAGCAAGCTTAATTAGGATATAACTTCGCTCTAAGTCCAATCTTAGTTTATTAACTTTTCAATTACAATAGGTAAGTTTTCGTTGAACGTAATAAATTGTTCCAAAGTTGTATCTCCCGTTTTGCAGGCTGAAAAAGTTTTATTGAAACCAATTATTTCGGCCGTCTCTGGTTACTGCTCAGCTCTTTATTTATAGGGGGTCTCCATATGAACATATGCAGTAATAATTATTGTACGGTGTTACAGAACCTTTCGTGTACGAATCCGGCTCACACTTGGCCAGTTTCAATACAATTACTTTGAATAAATAATTTGAAATCCATCACGGGACCCACTTTCGTTATTGATTTTTATTAAATCACATAAAGTACCCAAATCACGCCTATACGTCGTTTTAATGCAACAAAATAAAGATTGATATAGGTGCAAAAGGGGTATTCTTGGATGTAATCCTCCAGGCTAACCCCTTTTAAAGTAACATCATGTCAAAAGAGAATTTTCAAATAAAAGATAATACTTACAGGTATTTTTAACTTAATCGACTTTTTGAAAGACACAAGACAATACGAAAACTTCTTACGGGTTTGCAAAAATTGCAAATACGTGTTGAAATTGCAGGCTCAATGCATTGCAATGTCTGCGACATTTTAACTAAGTCTCTGTGATGGCAACGCATCTGCAAGGCCTCTGGTATTGCAGATGTCTATAGGCAGAGGTGAACACTAAACATCAGGTGGGCCGTGAGATTGTTTGTCACCCAAAGACGTTAAAAAAAAAGTGTTTTGACATAATGAAATTGGCGGTTGAGAGCATTATGACATACCATCACGCCTGTATTCCCCGAATGGTCCCGCAGAGGTGTATCCGCGGTGGTGTGGTGTACTCACAGTTCGCCGATATGTTTAGGTCCCATGTAATAGAGGGCGAGCATTATCATGTTCTCTTAAATGTCTCAGTGACGGTGGCGCGTATATTGGATTATTCGGTTCCCTTTAAGGTATTACTCTTGAATCACTCTATCTATTGATGAAAACCGCATTGACTCTTGCGTAATTTAAAAGATCTAAGCGTACAGACGGTGAAAATTGAATTTGAATACTAGGTAGAGAAGAGATTGAGATGGGGCCTTTGCCACATTGAATTAAATGCCTTTGACTTCCTACCCTACATGCTAGCCGTCACCAGTTCCCAGAAACCGATTACCAACGGCATACGGGCGCCCTGGTATTATTTAATTAAATTATCGTGGTACCAATCTCTCCCCTACGTGGCATTGTTTACGCATATCAAAATCAAAGTCATATCATTTATCATCATCGTTCCATCACGCCTGTATTCCCCGAAGAGTTACGCAGAGGTGAACCAATGTACATACATTCACAGTTTGCTGGGATGGTTTAGGTTCCATGTAATAGCGGCGAGCCTATTGCCATTAACCGGGCACAAATCCTAAGGCCCCGTTCCCACTACGCCGGACCGGCAGATCTGCCGAAAACCGGATGCCGGACAGAGTGTTCACAGTTGAATTTGGACCTGCGCGCACAATGAACGACGAAATTGTTGTGTTGTGGTCAAGCGTGGATAAGCGTAATTAAAGTTTCTGCTTGAATATCCATGCTAAACATCTACTTTTACCAGAAAATGCGAGCCGAATGACGTGAGTGGAACACGGGCGGGGCGAGAGGAGCACGAGCGGGGCTAGCGGGGGACAGATACCGGCACAAACTCGTTCACATTACTCCGGGCCCGGTCGTTTTACTGGCAATTCCTAGTGACAAAACGCTCGGTAAAAATGCCGGGCTCGGCAAAAATGCCGGACCCGGGATAATGTGAACAGCTTCATATAAATTGTACAGCCACTAGCCCTTCCGGCAGATTTACCGGCGCGGCAAATCTGCCGGTCCGGCGTAGTGGGAACGGGGCCTACCACGGAGTTGGCACAGTGGCCGATTACAAAGGTGAATTCAACCTAAGAGGTTTTATACTGCTAAACCGGACTTTCCTGTGGTTGCCTTAGAAATTAAGGCCTCCAGGTAGGGCTAAAAATACTTAAAAACTAAGCGACTAAACGCTAAGGGCACCCCCTGTGGGGTACGAACCTCAGCTTAGGGCGACACTGGTTGAAGCCAGCAAAGGGACAGGCAGGATCGATTTAAAGGTGACTAGCCAAGTACGCAGAAAATATTGTAGTACACAAGTGTATGCGCAAACAAAGGTGGAGTCCTCCTTAATAATCCATAATCCTCCTTCATTCTTCTTTTAGTCATCCTTAAGGATGACTCACGCTACACCGTGTCTGGCCCGAGCCGAGTGTCGGCCGTAGCACGGGCATCTAAATATTACATATACCCATATATTGTATGGACACACTCACGCTATACCGAGCGGCAACCGAGTGACAGCCGATTCAACATTTAAGTAATATTAGATGACCGTCTTACGGCCGACACTCGGCTCGGACGCGACACGGTCTAGCGTGAGTCATCCTTTAATCTCATAGTCCGATGGGACGGCAATCCGACATAACCGGGGAGAGATCAAGCGAACAACAAAAGAACGATCAAGAAATTCCACCGACACTCTTCTCTATAATATATTTTTTTATTAATCCTGTTTACAAGTTCCCAGAAGCCTTCAATATTTATTATTTTTATATTGAAAGGTCGTAACAGGATGCAGGATATCGAGATTTCTCTTTAATGAGATCGCGTAGAGCGAATAATGTGTAATGTAAGTACAGAACATCCGTCCGGCATCCGGTGATAAAAGATTTTCTCAAATATATAATAATTAAAAGCGTCTAGCTGTAGTTATACGAGTAAAAATATTTTTTTTTAAATCCTTATTCCTTACTAATATTATAAATCTGCTACAATCATTAACTTTTTTTTAACAAAGTGTAAGCCTTCAAACTCTTACTTAATCATTATATCCGTACTAATATTATAAATGCGAAAATAACTCTGTCTGTCTGTCTGTCTGTCAGCCTGTCTGTCTCTTCTTCACGCCTAAACCACTGAACCAATTTCAATGAAATTTGGTACAGATATAGTCTGGGACCCGAGAAAGGACATAGGATAGTTTTCATCCCGCAAATCCCCCGGGAACAGGAACTATTACTCCACGCGGACGAAGTCGCGGGCAAAAGCTAGTAAGTAAATAACAACGACGGTAGCAATGGTTCGGGATGGTTCGGTCATATTACTTGTTCGGTACTATTTTGTATTTGTATTTTTGTATTTGTATATTGATAAAGTGAGTAAAAGGCGACGTACAAAAGAGATTTATTTGGCAGATGTGAGTGGCAACGCCGGGAGGGGACGCCCTAGAGAGACCTACTCAAACCTTATTGGTGAGGTTCTTCAGAAAGGTCGGGTGCGCAGTACTCGTAACTGGCGTGCTCGTATGACCAGATGTATGAACGTGGATGAGGCGAAGGGGTGTGTAAGGATTGTAACAGGTGGCGTTCTGTATTTTCTGCCTACCACCATGGAAAAAAGGAGTGAGTTTATGTATGTATGTTTGTATGTTCTCTCGTACTAAAAGTAACATGAGATAAGGGCAGGAAGATGATGAGTTTTCGGAGGCGGTTGTATTTTTTGTGAAAAAGTTTTTGAATGACGCAGTTTCACAGTTATTGCGTCTCAAATGGCTGAGCCGTAAAGACCTAAGTATCTTCAGGCAATTTCGTGAACGTCCTACTTTTAAGATTAATGGTATCACCAACAGTTTTTCCAGTACCTACCATTATAACAAAAAGATCGTTTGTTTCCCACAATATTTATGTCCATTTTGTTTTATAACTCGTTGGTCTCGTAGCTGTGAGCGCGATTGCTGTGCGTTGGGTGTTGGGTTCGATGTCCGGGTCGGGCAAAAAAGTCGGTTAGTTATTGGGTTTTTTATCCGGCTATGGCGAAGCATAAAGGTGGGTTATGGTGACCTGTATATATGTGAGTATGGCTATCCTCTGGGCACTACTAAGAACTCTTGTTCCATACTTTTTAGAGCGTGATTTTTTAATAGTCTTGTTTTATTCCATTAGGAATTTCTCAGTAGCACCGGAGTAACCCGGAATATAGAAGTTGGTGGTGTGACATCACCGTGTCTCGGAAAGCATGTGTACCTGTTAGTTCTGCGCCTGATCGCTCTCCGGTTGTATCGGATTGCCGTCCCATCGGACCATGATAGTTAGGGAAGAGGGAGTGTAACTGTGTTTGCGCACACACTTGTGTACCTACTATAATATCTCCTGCGTACTTGGCTAGTCTTCATTGAGATTTTCTGCCGTGAACAAAATTCTATTATTATTGTCCTATATCCTACTTTTCTATTTCCTAACTTATACTACTCTATCCTACCAGATATATTATAAATGTGATAGTTTGTTGGATGAATGGATGTTTGTTTGTTACTCTTTCACGCTTAAAGGACTGTTAGCACTGAGATAGATTGTAGTGTGGAATAACACATAGGATACTTTTTATCCTGGAAAAATGTACAGTTCCCATGGGACAATTTATAAAATTTGACGCGACGATGTCCCGGGGAAAGGCTAGTTAATGTGTATAGCGATGTTTTAACTTTTATTCTCGCAACAGGACCTAGCGATGAAATAATGGATCGTTAGAGTGAAAAATGTGTATCTTAGGTCTGACAAACTACATTATTTGGGAACGTCTAACTTTACTCTGTTAGAAGTTAGGCGATACGAGATTATTTCGGGATGTAACGCCTAACTTTTCTCTCGAGTTATAGTTGGGATAGGCAAACTTTTGATGTAAAAGTTTGTTCTATAATAATTAATACTTAAGTACCAATGTTATATCGGTTATTTAGGGGTATTTTTAACCGCGGTATCCTAATTATTTTTGTAAAATGAAGGTAGCGAAGTTACTATTTGTTGCAACAGCAAAAGAAAGAAAAATCATCCAGAAAATCAGAGAATCCAGAAAAGAATTCCACAGGATCCAAAAAAAAAAATACCATCACGCCTGTATTCCCCGAAGGGTTAGGCAGAGGTGTACCAATGTACACCCACAGTTCGGCCGTATATTTAGGTCCCATGTAATAGGGGGCGAGCCTATTGCCATTAACCGGGCACAAATCCGAACTCCGAGCTGCTACTGAGAATTTCATAGAAAAACCCAATAACACTTTTTGCTTGACCTGGGAATCGAACCCGGGACCCCTTGCACAACAGTCGCACTTGCGACCACGAGACCAACGAGGCAGTTAGTCCAAAGGATCCAATCCAAGGAATTCCAGAGAATCTTCCATCGAAATCAGTCCATTCGTTTCGAAGATTAGTCGAAACAAACCGAAAGGACACAGGAAAGGAAGGGATTGATACACCTCTGTCTAACCCTTCGGGAAATACTGGCGTGAGGGTATAGAAAGAAAACAGAAAAAAAAATGCTTTTTCATGTATGTGTCTTGTAATGATTCGTATTTAATTTGTAAATAGCTACTTTAACATTATACACAGATAGTTCAATTTTATTTATTTGTACAAACAAAATGTATACACAAATCATTTCATACAAAATAATGGTCAACAAAATGTATTACTAATTTTATTAAAAAAAAGGATTAGGGTTCTGCTGAACCCCAAATGAATAAACAAAAACTAAAAAAGAAATAAATACCTAAACAAATCGTACGACAAATATTAAACCTTCAAACAAAAATTGCTGCAACTATTCCAATTCCCGAATATTGAACAAAAATTCTTAGTAAAACCAGCATACCTACAGTACAAACCATTTTGTTTATTTATAAGAAAAATGTTTCCCATTTTTATTTCGAGTACTGTTTGTGTTACGGTGTAATTATATTAGTTTCGAATGAAATATATTGTAAGCTTCAACGTTGTATAAAGAATAATAATACGTTATATAGGTTAGCCAGAGGTGTACCAATGTACACCCACAGTTCGCGGTTATGATTAGGTCCCATGTAATAGGGAGCGAGCGTTGCCATTAACCAGGCACAAATCCTAACTCCGAACTGTTACTGAGAATTTCATAGCAATCCCAATAACACTTTTTGCTCGACCTGGGAATCGAACCCAAGACGTCAACCCCAGACCAAAGACCCAAGACCTTATAGTCCTACTGTAGCACAAAGGCCTTTTGTCATACATAGAAGGCACGAGGATTGATCACCATGCTTGCTCAAGGCGGATTGGCGATTTCAGACTTGATACATAGTATGAAATAAAAACGCTTTTCGCCATAATTATGTACGCTTAGAACTTTTAAACTACGGAACAGAATTTAATGCAATTTTCAGAAATAGATAGAGTGATTCAAAAGGAAGATTTAAGCGTATAAAACATCACGCTACGACTAACAGGAGCGGAGCAGTAGCCAAAGATGTAACTGAATGCTAGTGCTTCATAAGTCTATGTTTCCTCACGATGTTTTTCATCGCCGATGTCAGTGAGGTATAAGATAAACTTAGAAAGTTCATTATGAATTGAAAAAGTCACATGAGCCCGGTATCGAACTTGCGACTTCTTACATGAGAGGCGGTCGCTTTAACCACTATCTATCACGACGATTTCTGTATGTCCCATACTATCCGGCACCACAAATACACACATCCCATCACGCCTGTATTCCCTGAAGGATTAGGCAGAGGTATACCAATGTACACCCACAGTCCGCCGGTATGTTTAGGTCCCATGTAATAGGTGACGAGCCTATTGCCATTAACCGGGCACAAATCCTAACTCCGAGCAGCTAATGAGAATTTCATAGAAAAACCCAATAACACTTTATGCTCAACCTTAGAATCGAACTCAAGACCTTTAGCAGTCGCGCTTAGGACCACTAGGTTAACGAGGCAGTCACAACCAGTACAGCCATCAGTGACCTCTAAATCGAAGGTTCACCTTCTGGTGCCTTTGAGTTCACAGTCGTCTATCGAAGACTCTTCGGCCCCATTGACCCTTGTTACTGGCATTGCAGTTTGTAGAACTTTAGGCTCTTGGGGAAAGTCTATATTTAGCGCTGGACATATTGTAGACGAATTTATAATTATAGATGTCGTGGTGGCTTAGAGTTTAAGGCTGTCTCTCATTTATAAGGTTGTGGGTTCAAATTCGAGCAAGTACTAATGTGACCCTTTCAATTTATATATCCCTTCTAAGTTTATCTGGGACATCGGTGAAGCAAAAACCTGGACTTATAATAAGTATGGTATAAGTCTGAAATCGCCAATCCGCCTCAAGCAAGCATAGTGATCGATGCTCTTGTCTTTTCTTTATATGAAAAGGCCTTTCCCTACAGTGAGATAATAATAGGCTGATAACTGCCACGTTGGTCTCGTGGTGGCAAGCACTACGGTCGTGTGTGGGGTCCTGGGTTCGATTCCCAGGTTGGTCAAAAAGGTTATTTGTTTTTTTCCATTTGGAATTTCTCAGTAGCAGGAGTGCTCTGGAGTTAGGAAAAGGGTGGTGGGACACCTACTTGCCTCGGATAGCACGTAAAGCCGTTGGTCCACCGCCCGATGTCTCTCCGGCTATGTCGGATTGCTGTCCCATCTGACTATGAAAGTTATGGAAGAAGGAATGTACCATTCCAGTGCCCACAAAAAATGGCATGAAGCCATTTGCTACTCTAGCTACATCTGCGGGTTGTTCGAAAGAGATTCTGCGCTTCCGGAAAGCAAAGGGCGCAAGAATGAACATAGATGGGTATTAGTCAGTAAAAGTCTGACACTACCTCCCGCCCCACCCAGGGCGGGAGAAGTCATTTGATTATTTCCCATCGGTAAAAAAAACTCTAGCTACGTGCCTAATCCGGTATTGTGTATAACACGATTTGTACTGGTAACATCAGGTACCTTGGTTTATTAACTGTCATAAACACATGTCATGTTGTATCTACATGTTAAACTAATTGGAATACCAACATGGTATTATTAAATTGTGTTAATTAAACGTTATCACTAGTAAGCTACACAGAAGCTGACATTGATGAATTGGTATTCAAATTAAACTGCCTTATGTGCGTGCTAGGAAGTTGTCTTAATAGGTAGGTTGTAGGCTTTTTTTTTTAAGACGGGAAATCATCGAATAACTTCCCCCGCCCTGGGCGGGGCAAGTTATCAGAGATAGAGTGTCAGACTTTTACTGACTAAAACCCGTCTATGTTCCTTCATGTGCCCTTTGAGTTCCGTGGCTCCCGACGCCCGGAGCGTCTACCGCGGCGGTAGGTTGTAGGCTGGTTTTCTTGTTTATAGCAGCATAATAAATGTATTTTCCAGTTCGATTCCGCCACGGCGGCTAATCTTAATGCAGACTAACCAAGTACGCAGGAGATATTATAGTGCACAAGTGTGTGTGTGAAAATACAGGTGTATTCCTTCTTCTCTAACTCACATAGTACGATGTAGTACAGGCTTAAGCTACTTTTAAATATCAATCACGAATCTGTATTTGCCGAAAATCTACATTATTTCGACGAATTTAAACTCCGAAAGCTGTGCTGATATTTTGAATAATGGTAATAAATTAAATATATCATCATAATTGAAGTTCCTAGAACAGCAATGCGTTCAGTCAATTTTCAATAAATAATTGTCATTAAAGTAAAATTAAATACAAATGAAGTTTAAAATGCTGCGGAAGAATAATTCCGAGCGGCAATTAAACTCTTGCACTGGATTACGCAATTTTGAACTTTATTTCGTCACAGTATTTTAGTCCATTATCAATTAATCAATGAATACCGATTAAAAATATTTTTTCTGATACGTGTACATACGGTGATCGTAATGACTTTTGATCAACATACATTTATAAATATTATAACTAAAACCAAAATTAGAAAACTGCCGCATAGCAGACGCACTTAGGACCAGGTCTTGGGTTCGATCCCCAGGTCGAGCAAAAAGTGTTATTGGGTTTTTCTGCGAAATCCTTAGCAGCAGGTCGGAGTTTGGATTTGTACACGGTTAACAGCAATAGACTCGCCCCTTATTACATAGGACCTAAACATACCGGCGAACTGTGGGTGTACATTGGTACACGTCTGCCTTACCCTTCAGAGAATACAGGCGTGATAGTATGTATTTTAGTTCTTTTTTTGGAAAACTTTCAGATAGTTATCCAAACAGTCAAAGTTGTTATTCTAGCATTACAAATAGACACTTCAATTACATTTATTTATCTTCATAGATTAGTTTTCCCGTATGTTTAGAAACTCGCAGACCGATTTAGTTCTGTAGTTTAGAAACTTCCACTTCTGTAGTTCGAAAGTTTTAGCTAAATACGCCAAGTCCGCAATAGGAAAAAGAATTTATTCGCATTATTAACGAAATATCAAAATACCGTAAGAGGGATGACAATTTTTTTAAAATTAATATTGGCCAAGAAATATGGCCGATATAGGCGTTTAAAACTATTAATTACGCACCGATTAGACAGAGAGATCCGACATGGAATGTGCGCTACTGTACGCTAGAAGTCTTGAGTTCGATTCCCAGGTTGAACAAAGTGTTATTGGGTTTTTCTTTGAAATTCTCTGTAGCAGATCGGAGTTAGGATTTGTGCCCGGTTAATGGCTCGCCTCCTATTACATGAGATCTAAACATACCGGCAAACTGTGAGTGTACATTGTTATTTAATTATTTAAACTTTATTATTTTATTTTATTTTATTTATTTGGGACAAAAAACAGTTACATGCTAAGAGCAATACAATGAATTCAAATATTTATATTTTATTATGCACAAAATAAAAGTACAAAGCCCGACTTAATGCCTTAGGCATTCTCTACCAGTCAACCAAAGGTGGTGAAAGGTGGTGGTGTTACACCTCTGCCTAACCCTTCGAAGAATACAGGCGTGATGGTGACTTTCCTTGAATGTCATGACAGCATAGTATCAAAATACTGCAATGCTTATCTGAAATTCGCGCCCCTTCAATCTTTTCACAAGCTTGACTGCCGATTTATTCACACTTGAACCTAAATAAAAATAAATCTAATGAAACGAATTGTATAACATTTCTTTTATCAACACTTCTTTTTGGTATGTGTTTATACATTATACAATGTAAAATATACATTGATTATCTACCCACTTTACTCGTAAAATTTAAAAGATAAATAGTATTTGGATGCTAGTAAATCTGTCACAATATTTTCATACAATATCTTTCAATACATTTGAAAAAAATACGTGTCTAAAACACACGTGGTTTTTTGTACCGTGAGTTTTTTCGAATAATATTTTTGATAACATTTATAAATCAAGATTTGAATAATCTATACCTACTATAAAGTAAAAAAAAAATGTACTCTCCAGACCGATTCCGGCCACGGCAGTTAATCTTAATGCAGGCTAGCCAAGTACGCAGGAGAGCACAGGTGCAAAAGCAACCGTGTCACGGCGCGTTCGTGTTCCACGCGCGCCTCAAAGAGATGTCAGCAAACTTGGAAGTGGCCAATGAGGGCCGATGCCTGCCGGGACTGCGGGTTGTTCGAAAGAGATACCGCGCCCCCGGAACGCAAAGGGCACATGAAGGAACATAGACGGGTTTTAGTCAGTAAAAGTCTGACACTCCCTCCCGTCCCCCGCCCTGGGGAAGATATTTGATGATTTCCCTATAAAAAAAAAAGTTGCAAACCCTGGTGTACTTTCTTTTCCTTATCTCTCATAGTCCGATGGGACGGCAATCAGACACAACCGGAGAGAGATCAGGCGCAGGACCAAAGGCTTTACGTGCTTTCCGAGACACGGGGGTGTCACACTACCAACTTCCAAACTCCGGGCTGTTACTGAGAAATTTCTTATGGAAAAAACTAATTGCCCACGACCACCTACAATTACCTATATTGTAAAGCTGAAGAGTAATTTGTTAATTTGTTCGTACACTCTAATCTCATGGGTGCTACTGGTCATATTTTGATAAAAAAACTTTTTGTGTTATGTAGCGCGTTAGGCAGTATAACGCTACGACACACAGAAGCGAACCAATAACTAAAAGCGTAACTGTTTTATTTATTTATTTATTATTTATTAAAACTTTATGCACAAAATGTATTAAATACACCGTACAAAGGCGGACTTAATGCCTTAGGCATTTTCTACCAGTCTACCTTAGGGTGATGCAGAGACGGAACAAAGTAGGTGCAAGAAACAGAAAATTTCCAAGAATTAAAATATATATTAGATAATAAATACATAAATACATACATATAAACAAAATATACAAAGTAGGGAGAGATAAGAATACATAGGTGGCGAAATATAACAAATTAATTATAAGACGAATCTGCCAACTTCTTATGTGCGTGTACGTGTTTTATCTGTACGATCATTAAAAAAATTGCATGATAATTATAGTAGTTTGCCCATACTATTTATCCCACAGCAGAGCAAAGGCCTCTTCTCATACAGAGAATACAAGAGCATTGATCATCATGCTTGCTCAAGGCGGATTTTCGATTTTAGACTCATATTACCTACCAGGTTTCCTCACGATGTTTTCCTTCACCAATATCTGTGACGTCCAAGATAAACTTAGAAAGGACATTAAAAAAGCCTCATTGGTACCTACTTGCCCGACATCGAACGCGCAACCCCATGCAATAAAGGCACCTTAATAACTGGGCCACCACGATCTACTTAAAATTGTGATCATAAGATTAAAAAATCTCAGCATATTTTTGTTATGTTTATACGCGAGCGATTTCATCAGCATTTCATTCCCACGATGACGGGCCCACATCCAAGGAAGTTCCGGTTAAATTTTATTGGTACACAAAATAAGTTAAATGGTTAATGGTACCTCCAAATGTACTCGATTGAGAGATTCGTGGAACCAATGTTAGTCAGTAGGGGTTCCGTCATACTGCGCGGGCAATACGCATTATCAAAACAGCCAAATTGGGTACTTGACATCAACCAATCAATTGACGTAATTCTTGACCTGTCAAAACGCGATATCCCCATAGATTTTGTATGACAATAATAATTATTAATTTAGTTAGTTTAAAAGTTTTATCTTATTATATTTAAGGTATTTAATTAGTGTATTTATTTCAATTGGACCATCAAAGTTAAAACTAAATAATAATTAAATTACAAACTATGTACAGTTAATATAAAAAAGTAAGGTCATAGGGCGTCAAAAAACTTATCCGCATCGCTGTCAATGGGGCATGTACCCAGAAGGCTGGCAGCATTGCCACGTTGTATGGCAATTGCTGATTCTTTGGCCAAAGAATAGGCCAGCCCTCTGGTCACGTGAAGAATCGACCAGTCGCTTCGCGATGTCGCGATAAACTAGATGAGCGCTCGGTCCCCATGGCCCTAGTGTTTTAACCCCAAACGGCTCAAACATATAACTTTCATGAAGGTTAATATATTTGCGCCGTTTGAGATTTTCCGCACCAGACGCAGCCGCCCCAGCACAACACGTCGTGCAAGGAAGATGGGATGGCGCAAGGGTGTCGACGCATGTTGCATCCCACACCAGAGGTCTACCCAGCTTCCAAGGCATTATAGTCATCCCATCTGGTCTCTTCCCATCGTCGCGTGCCAGGCCAATTGGCTCCAAAACAGCTGGCACTCCGGCGAAGACAAGAGCACGACGGATGATGTCATTAATGCTGGCGTGCCGTGCTATGCGGCCAGCGCTCTTTTTGCATGACAGGCCATGGTGTCCGAGGCAGTCGACAGCTTCACCGCACTGACAGCGGTGCGGAGCCCCACAAGGTGCACCCAGGCGCAGGCATGTAGCGAGCCGGAAAGTAGAGTCACTCAACATAGTGCCTATGTTGGGCGACGGAAGTGCCTGAAGCCAGAGACCCGACTCCCACTCACCCACATCCAGCAGGCGGGCACGCTCAGCAGAATTGATGGACGTATTAATTAAATTATTCCGTACCAACCTGCAGAGCGGCTCGTCCCATTGTCTCTGGGAAGATACCCATCTTCACGGGTCGATCTGTAGGTGATATTCATTATGCTTATCGAATAAATTTTACTACAAAACAAAATATTACTCGTATTTTAAATTCATAAATAGATTCAAATACGAAAGAATACGGCTCAATTTTTAAAATTGAAAATGTTACATTAGCGCTTGTTATTGTGCACCCGAAATCACGTGAAAACGTCTGTTTGTGTTGCTAGTTGTAAAAAAAACTTTAGAAATCTCAATTGTAGCTACATTCTCAATAGATACCAGCTACCACAATCTCAGTTTATTTGCCCACCATGACTCAGTGAGTTAATACCCACGTCAATTGAAACGTAGCTATTTTAAAGGAATTTAAAAACATTTATTTTGCTTAAAGAATTTATCACGACCTACGCAAATTAATATATTGCAATGTAAGCAGTATCCGATGTATTTATGTTTTCCGCCATCTTGGATTAGATGTCAGGGTTGTTGGGTAATGTTTTTCTAACGATGGGAAATGATCATAGACTTCTCCCGCCCGGGGCGGGGCGGGAGGGAGTGTCAGACTTTTACTGACTAAAATCCATCCATGTTCCTTCTTGTGTTCCTCTGCGTTCCGGGGGCGCGGTATCTCTTTCGAACAACCCGCAGCCCCGGCAGGCATTGGCTCTTAGTGGCCTCTCCAAGTGTTTGCTAACATCTCTTTGAGGTGCACGTGGAACACGAACGCGCCGTTGACACGGCCTGTCGTTAGTAAACGTACGGACCGGACGGTGAGATACCTATTGCTCACCGTCCACAGACCCGCGTCTACGGTGGCCATGAGTCGCCTCAAGGCTCCCGACGCCCCGAGCGTCTCCCGCGGCTAATATAGGGTAACGTTCGGTTCCTAAATACAAAACGGATAGTTTATCTTACCAGTCGTAATTCCTTTTGAATGCTTGACTGGTCGTTTGTAAAATATCTAATGACAATTTTGAATTTTCTACATTCAAAATTGTTTACAAAAATATGGAAATAAACCTTACCTGCACCAAAATAAACTTCAATAACAGCGAAAATACGAAGGCGTGTTTGTTATTATAGTTTACTGATACCGGTCGGTAAGTTATAGGAATCGGGCATTAATTTTGGGACAAACATTTTATTGAGTTGTTTACAATAAATTGGTTGTTGATGTAGATCTTTTTGATATCGATAAAACGTGTTTTTATTGTTTTTTTTTTTTTCATGTTTCTAAATTTTTTACGTTTTTTTTTTAATTTGCTCAATTTCAGAAAAATAAACTGGCCATATGCAAATCGGACTTGGACACGAAGGGTACCGTAGGCACAATAAACGTTTTTAATACTACATATAAAAAAAAAAAACACTTTTGTTGTATTTTACCTATTAAGGACCGTCATTAATGTTTACTTTTGTTTTATTTTAATTATTTGTTGTTATAGCAGCATTCGAAATACACACTCTATGAAAATTTCAACTGTCTGCTGAAGGGACTAAATACACCTATTTAGCGCCATTCAGCTTTTGCCTATAGAAAACGTCAGTTTTGTAACGCATCCGTTCAGCCGCGGAAAATTGAACGCATGCGTACGCTTCTCCATACTAGAATAGTGTTTGCTATATAGACAAAAGCTGAATGGAGCTGAATAAGTGTATTTAGTCCTTATTACGGTTCATGAGATACAAACTGGTGACTGACAGACGGATACTAGAAGCTTATGGTGGGCCACACGACACAGACTTTTGTCTGTACAGACATCTGCACAGACTATAAAGTCTGAGTAAAAATGTTTACTCAGAGGTCTTTACCAAATGTCTGTGCAGACTTTTCATCAGTTCAGACTTCGATTTGAATGAATAAATTAAGTAATTCAATAATCTTGAGTTTTGCTCTGACAATCGTACAGACATGTCGCAGACTTCCGACTTTTCAGATACACCGACATTTGTCTGTACTGATTTGTTGTACAGACAAAATTCTATAGAAGTCTGTGTTAAGTCTGTATCGTGTGGACCCACCATTAGTCATATGGCCATGAACATATATTTCCTGCCGAATCCGTTTGTTTATTTACGAGTCATATTTTGTAATCATTAAAACTGGCATACCTACCATTTAAGAAGAAGGAAAAAGGAAGATTATTTCTTGATAATATTTAAACCGTTTTTCATACAAAGATCAAAAAGCTTCATTTATAACTACAATTGTGATTCTCGAATCACATTTGTTCACAAAATAAGAATTGTAAGAATAACACGGTACAGTTTTTTTTTTCGAGCGAGATATAATTAACCAGTGTGGCACATTTATTTTTAAATAGCTTATGCCCACGAATTCGTCAGCGTAAATGTTCATTATCGTGCGTTTTAGTTTACGCGGAACCCTAATTCCACACATACATACATACATAAACTCACGCCTTTTTCCCATGGGGGTAGGCAGAAACCACAGAACGCCACCTGCTACGATCCTGACATACTACTTTCGCCTCGTTCACGTTCATACATCTGGTCATACAAGCACGCCGGTTACGAGTACTGCACACCCGACCTTTCTGAAGAACCTCACCGATAAGGTCAGGGTAGGAACCCTAATTCCTTTTCTAAAATAAAAGAACCCAAGGATCTCCTAATGAAAGTCTCATGAAAATCGGTTCAGCCGTTTCGGCCAAAACAATCGGACGGACAATAAAAAATAGTTTTTTGGTATACCTACTAGGTGTTATGTAAACTTCCATTTACAATTACACATACCATCAAGCCTGTATTCCCCGGAGGGTTAGGCAGAGGTGTCACAATGTACAATGTATACCCACAGTTCGCCGGTATGTTTAGGTCCCATGTATTAGGGGGCGAGCCTATTGCCATTAACTGGACACAAATCCTAACTCCGAGCTGCTTCTGAAAATTTCATAGGAAAAACCAATAACACTTAGCTAGACCTGGGAATGTAACCCAAGACCTCTAGCATAGGTAGCAGTCGCGCTTATAACCTTTACTTTACCGAGGCAGTCATTTACAATTAGTAAAATCGAATGAATGTTTACTTTACGCTTCAATTTTATTTATTCGTATTATTTAGATTGAAAAATTATTAGAAACTAGCTTTTGCCCGCGACTTCGTCCGCGTGGATTAATAGTTCACGTTCCCGGGGGATTTCCGGGATGAAAACTATCCTATGTCCTTTCTCGGGTCCCAGACTATATCTGTACCAAATTTCATTGAAATCGGTTCAGTGGTTTAGGCGTGAAGAAGAGACAGACAGACAGACAGAGTTACTTTCGCATTTATAATATTAGTAAGGATTGTTAGTCAGAAGCCCGAAAGTCTGACAACCAGTCTTACCAAGAGTATCGTATTACCCATTACTGGGTTGTGGAGGTCTGATAGGCAGTCGTTGCGTGTAAAATACTGATATTCAGCTGCATCCGGTTTGACTGGAAGCCGACCCCAACATAGTTGGGAAAAGGCTAGGCAGATGATGATGTAGATTGAGAAATACCTTTAGAAGTGCGGAATTTGTAATGTTGTCCTTTGAAGGACAATAAGCACACCTCATTTCAACAAAAGAATGCTAGTGAACATTTTAAGATGTAGGATAATACCCACTGCCACTCTGGCTAACTGCCTCGTTAGCCTATTGGTACTAAGCGCAACTGCTACGCTATAGGTCTTGGGTTCGAGTCCCAGGTCGAGCAAAAAGTGTCTTTGGGTGTATTCTATGATATTCTCAGTAGCAATGGGCTCGCCACCTATTTAATTGTACCTAAACATATCGGCGAACTGTGGGTATACATTGATACACCTCAGCCTAACCCTTCGGGGAATACAGGCGTGATGGTGTGTTATGTGTGTATGATAATTAGAACAATCTACGGAATTTGTTGTCGTGATACCCCAGTGGTTACGGCGGCCGACTCTCATGCTTGAAGTTGGGTGCTTGAAACCGGGCATGTATTAATGTGACTTTTTTTTAAATACATAAATGTACCTAATTTCTAAGTTTATCTTGGATATGAATGGGTGTAGATTGGTACACGTCTGCCTAACCCTTAGGATAATACTGGCGTGATGATATGTTATGACTGATATCGGTGAAGGAAAACATTGTGAGGAAACCTGGACTTCTTCTTCTTAGCGTTTTGATGACACTATTACGAGTAGGTATATAGGTACTATTATTTAATTTTATACCTGTACTCAAAATTAACTAATTATATACCACGGGGTGTCGTTACGTGTTTGGTTACTGCTCCGCTCCCTTTGGCCGTAGCATGATCCGTACTAATATTATAAATGCGAAAGTAACTCTGTCTGTCTGTCTCTTCTTCACGTCTAAACCACTGAACCGATTTCAATGAAATTTGGTACAGATAAAGTATGGGACCCGAGAAAGGACATAGGATAGTTTTCATCCCGGAAATCCCCCGGGAACGGGAACTATTAATCCACGCGGACGAAGTCGCGGGCAAAAGCTAGTATTCTATAAGTATAAACCTTACATCTTGAATCTCTCTACTTGGAAACCGCATTATAATCCGTTGCGTAGTATAATAGATCTAAGCGTACAGACGGCGGGAAGCGCCTTTGTTCTATAATATGTAGAGATGTAAATCTGAAATCGTCAATCCGCCTTAAGCAAGCGAGAGTAATAAGGTTATTCTAAGCCTAAGGGGCGTGCGCCTCCACCAGTGTGTTATCAAAGTCAAAGCATATATTTAAATTAGAACATTTACAGGCACTCTTGAATTGTCAAGAAGTTACAGTTTAAAATTGAAGCTAATTGCTCGTTCCAAAGCGTAGATCTCTATGGAGAAGAACGAGCAAGAAACTCCATGGACACTCTTTTCTTTCAATTTGATTTTTACAAAGTCTTGGTTACAATATTCTTGTTATGTGAAAACAATGAAGATGAATAAAAAAAAAAAAAATGACGGGATGCACTCCGGGTGTGCCGGCAGAAGTGAATACGCTAAAGAAGCGAATTGTCATATTTGTGTACGATAAATTCGTAAGATTTTCGATCAGGTCACGTGTCCTGACGCGAGTTTAAAATTTTTTACCCATTCCAAAAAAAGTGCACAACGCCGCTAAAGAAGTTTTCACTTCAATAATAAACTGATTACATTCATACATTACCTGTATTCCCCGAAGGGTTAGGCAGACCAATGTACACACACAGTTTACCGATGTTTAGGTCCCATGTAATAGGAAGCGAGCCTATTGCCATTAACCGGACACAAATCCAAACTCCAAGCTTGCTACTAAGAATTCCATAGGGAAACCCAATAACACATTGCTCGACCTATGGGAATTGAACGTAATACCTCTAGCGTAGCAATTACGCTTAGGACCACTAGGCTACTAGGCTAGGCAGTCTACAGCTGATTTTTATTACAAATAACCGACAAAGAATTTCAAGGCTGAGTGTCTAGAATCTAATAAACTGAATCTCATCATCATCTGCTTAACCTATTCCCAACTATGTTGGGGTCGGCTTTCCAGTCTAACCGGATGCAGCTGAATACCAGTGTTTTACATGGAGCGACTGCCTATCTGACCTCCACAACCCAGTAACTGGGCAACACGATACCCCTTGGTTAGACTGCTTGTCAGACTTCTTGGCTTCTGACTATCCGTAACGACTGTCAAAGATCTACAAATGACAGCCGGGACCAACGGCTAGACGGCAATCTAATAAACTGAATCTATTATAGTAAAAGTCTGTGACACGATGTAAACGTATGTAGTCTCTCATATGTTTAATGTATTCAATACATACATAAATAAACTCACGCCTTTTTCCCATGGGGTTTAGGCAGAAATCACGGACCGCCACCTGCTACGATCCTTACATACTCCTTTCGCCTCCTCCATATTCATACATCTAGTCATACAAGCACGCCGGTTACGAGTACTGCGCACCTGACCTTTCTGAAGAACCTCACCAATAAGGTCAGGTTAGGTCTTTCTAAGGCGTCCCCTCCCGGCATTGCCACTCACATCTGCCATATAAATCCCTTTTTTTAGTCGCCTGTCACTCATCCTCTCAACATGACCGAACCATCATATTCAATATTTCAATGAGAATTTAGTAGTAGTAGAGCTCTTTGTGAAGGAGCTCGTCTGGGAAATTACTACCATCATACCTATTTCTGCCGCAAAGCAACGTTCCTGTGCTCCGGTTTGAAAGGCATGGGTGCCGGTGTAATTACAGGTACATAAGACGTTCCAACTTTGTCTCTGGATGGCAACGCATTTGCAAGGCTTCTGGTATTGCAGATGTCTATAGGCAGCCGTGACCACTTAACATCAGGAGCGCCGTCGGCTTGTACGTAATACTGCTACGCTAGAGGTCTTGGGTTCGATTCCCAGGTCGAGCAAAAAGTGTTTTGGGTTTTTCTATATAATTCTCAGTAGCACCTCGGATTTGTGCCCGGTTAATGGCAATAGGCTCGCCCCCTATTACATGGAACCTAAAACATACCTGTGAACTTTGGGTGTATATTAGTACCTACACTTCTGCCTAACCCTCTGAGGAATACAGGCGTGATTTGTTATTTTTATAACATCAAATGATAATGTTGAGCTGTAAAAACCGTAATTATTTTATTACAAGTTTAATGTAGGTTAAATCTAACTTTTGATATCTTACAATAATATTATAAGTCTTGAAGAAAATAACGTTTCATACAATATAAATACAAGTAAGTAAGTCAAAGTTATTAAAAAGCTTTCAGTGGACACGTCAATGCTTTTAAAGAAAACATTAATTTGATGTAGAAGTTTTTTTTATTTTTTTGATGTTCGGAATAAATCTATATCCTACTAATATTATAATAAAAAGGCAACGTTTGTTTGTTATTTGTTTTTAATAATTTCCCGAAGTTCTGGTGAAAGAAATTATTTCATTGATACAAAGCTTCATTATTGCCGAGTGATATAGATTTTGTTTTATGGTTATATTTGACTTCTAAAATGATAAAAGAAAAGTAGATAATTGTCCTGATTTTTTTTTTTTTTTTTTTTTTTTTTTTTTTACCTTCCACTTTTTCGTAAAATGGTACGTTTTTTTTCTCTCTCTTTTAATTAGGAACATTTGTACAGAAATACATAGCGGTCCCATTGTACCTTATATCTTAAACTTTTACACTAAATGTAATAAATTATAAGTAATCTTAATATTTATTTAATAATACGAAGACCTACAAAGTTAAAAAACTTTATCAAAAAGTCTTTCAAAAAGTATGAACTTACTCCCAAAAAAGTGAGTATAACTTTTAAGTTTAATTTACAATAATCATCAATAATATTTTAATTAGATAATGAAGATTTAAATTATTAAATACAACGATAGAAAATATCACTTACCAAACTTCAAAAATCAGGAACAAAATCACTACACAACAAAATAAATTCACCAATTTACGAATTTTCAAATAAACAAAAAACAATCAGACAATCAATTTTGAATTTCGAAGGATGTCACTTTCAAATCAACAGTTCTATTTTTCGAATTTCCCGCGCGACTATTTTTTTTATCGCGCCGATGCGACCGTTTTATTCAGCCAGCGATAGCAGACTGCCGACAGAAAGCAACTGGGAATTGGAAAATAAAGCTCTCGATTCACGAGTACGATTGAATGGTAGTGTTTTGAATGTTGTCGAATGTTCTGTTGATTTATGGTAGGTGTAATGTAGTCTTAAGTTCGGTTCCTATATGAAAAACGGATAGTTAGTCTTACCAGCCGTAATTCCTTTGAATGCTTGGACTTGGCTTTTGTGAAGATTCTGGTGACAATTTTGAATGTAAGACATGTTTACAAAAATATATGGATATAAAACTACACGTGTGTTGAAAAATTAAACTTCAAAAACAGCGAAATTACGGAGGCATTTGATTTTTAGTACGGTTTACCAATACCGGTCGGTAAGTTTTAGGAATCGAGCATTAGTAATATGTGTTTACTGCCATTCTTTTGAAAGTTTTAATATTTCGGAAGCGACATAAAAAAGTACAGTACAGTGCCAATTTTCTAAATGTTATTGTCGAATTGAAATTAGACTAGCCAAGTATGTAGGAGATATTATCGTGTACGAGTCTACACGCAAACATGTGCACTCAATCTTCTCTCACTCTCCTCTCTCTCTTTCTCGTGAAGGTCTATAAGATGTTGCTGTGCTATAACTGTACTTTAAACACAATATTATAGTAGGTCCCTTTTTTAAGGATGGGTAATCATCAAATGACTTCACCCGCCCTGCGCGGGCCGTGCGGGAGTGTCAGACTTTTACTGACTAAAACCCATCCATGTTTCTTCTTGTGCCCCTAGCGTACCGGGGGCGCGGTAGCTCTTTCGAAAAAGTTCCGCAACCCTGGCAAAATATTATGGTACCTACACAAATAAATTAATATAAATAAATATGAATAAAATTAGTACCGTGATTTTATCGGGAGGTTTAATCTACTCGATTCAGATATATTATTTCAAATTAATGAGTTAATTATTTATTTTTATGCTAAAATAGTCGTTGCGAACTGCCAAGCCTGTTTAAATTTAGAACAGAGTTTATGTTATACTAATATTAATCTGTACTAATTTAAGCTTAACAGTTTTTTGTTTGTTTAACCGCGCTAATTTCTGGAACTACCAGTAGGATTGACACCCATACCATCACGCCTGTATTCCCCGAAGGGTTAGGCAGAGGTGTACTAAAGTACACCCACAGTTCGCCGGTATATTTAGGTCCCATGTAATAGGGGGCGAGCCTATTGCCATTAACCGGGCACAAATCCAAAGTCCGAGCTGCTACTGAGAATTTCAAAGAAAAACCCAATAACACTTTTTGCTCGACCCGGGAATCGAACCCAGGACCTCTAGTGTAGCAGTCGCGCTCAGGACCACTAGGCCAACGAGGCAGTTATTTATAGTTGCTTTGAAATTAATAAATAGTTTGCGAATTAAGATGACAAAAAGTGACGTCTCGTCAAAATGCGAAGTATCCAAGTAATGTTGTAATCCAAGAGGAAAATCGCGTTTAAAAACAGCTCATAAAAGTAGTGATGATGAAGTAGTAATGATTAGTAGTGTCATCTACTCAATTTAAATTTGGATCGAATTTAAAAACATAACTAATAATATTTTTTTGGTCGTTGGTCATACAAAAATAGTACACTCGAACATAAAACCTCCACCTTCTTAGCAGACTTTTAAAAAAAGAAGGTTTTTTTTTTTCTTCTTTTATATTTGTTGTTAGAACTCCGTCATTTATGAATCGATTTGGAAAATTCTTTTTTTATTTAAAAAGTTCAGTTCCATAGATATTTTATCGAAAATCGGTTTAGTAGCTTAGTTTAAATCAAAATAACTGGGAAAAACTAAGGATTTATCTAAACCACAGAAGAGAGAAACGGTTGTTTGACACGTCTCGTGACCCAAAGGTTGACCTTTACCTTGGCCAGAGGTTAATTATTGCCATCCAACGTAGCAATGCCGCCAGTCTTTTGGGAACTTTTCCTGTTTACTGCGACGCGGAGGAATTTTTTGATGCCTTATAGTTATAGTTTATTTTTTAAATTATTATTAAGGTTTTTTCAAATCGAATTTTAAGGTTGAAAAAAATATGTCATCCAAGTTAAAGAAATTGCTAATTTTGGTATCCTGTGACTTGAAATCGATTAAAAATAATACGAGGTTTGCTTACATTATTTCCCTTCACCCTCGGCCAGTGATTTCGAAAATTAACAAACAGCCTTTGTTAGTCGTAGGATCATAATTGGATTACTAACAACTGCCGACTTTCAAGGTCAAAGGCTAAATGACGTCAAAACTCAATGAATCCAATCAATCATAATTTGACACACTGTGCGTCCATTTATGACGTGTTTGGGTTGGTTTCAACACACTGTGTACGATAGATGGGATGTTTCATGGTACCTATATTTCACTTTTATTTGTATTGATTTCTGGAATTCAATTTCGTAGTGGCATTCATCAATTTTCCGGTGGTCATAATCTAATGTTCGTCGGAGATAGTAATTTTGATTGATTGAGAATTTATTTAGGTTAGGCTAGCTTATGTGGTACATTATTTGGAGAGTTCTAGTAGTGCTTAGACTTGTGGCTATCAATAATTGAGCTTTTTCTTTGTATGAGTAGATCAATCATAAATAACACCAGCCTATTATTGGCCCACATCAGGACAAAGGCCTCGTCTCATTCCGATAAAACACGGGTATTGATCACCAGTCATGCTCAAGGCGACATGGCAATTTCAGACTGATATTTATTATAAGTTCAGGTTTCCTCACGTGGTTTTTTCTTCACCAATGTCAGTAACGTGCAAGATAAAATTCGGAAAATATGAAATCAAAGTAAAAGTCAAAGCATTCATTTCAATTAGACCATTTACAGGCACTTTTTAATGTCAAGAAGTTACAGTTTAAAATTGAAGCTAGTTGCAAAAAGTCACATTGGTGCTTGCGAAGTTTCGAACATACAATCTCATGCATGAAGGCGGGTGCCTAAATCCTTGGCCACAAATCTCCTGTTACAATATTCCTTGAAGATATTCCTTTGTTTTAAAGGGTATATAACTATGAAGGGTCTCTCTGTGAGATCGAGTCAGAAATGAGGAAATCCGAAGAAGAACTAAGGTAACTGACGTCGCTCTAAAAATTGTGAAAATTAGTGGCCATGGGCAGGGCACATAGTTCGAAGAGCAGACGGCCGTTGGGGTCGTAAGTCCCTCGAGTGGCGATCAAGCACCGGATGGCGCAATGTGGGAAGGTCCCCAACGAGGTGGAACGACGACCTGCAGTGCGATTCTCTAAAATGCAAACTCGAAAACGAGCCTCACTAAAGTGATCGCGCTCACTTCGATAACGAACTAACTTGTCATTGGTTTAGTATTTGTTCGCCGCCGTGGTGACGTCACGCGTGATCGTATTTAACAAAATACCATTTTGTAATCTCACTGCGCATTAAGCTGCTTTCGAATTACGAAGTGAGGCTTAGAAAATCACACTGCTGGTAAAGGTCGCGAGAAATCGCTAGGTGCGGGCAGCGTAACACCGATCATTGTCATCTCTGGCAGAGGCGTATGTCCACCAGTAGACGTCATTCAGCTGATATGATGATAATGCATACATACAATCACGCCTGTATTCCCCAAAGGGTTGGGCAGAGGTGTAGCAATGTACTCACACAGTTCACCGGTATGTTTTAGGTCCCATGTAATAGGCGGCGAGCCTATTGCCATTAACCGGACACAAATCTTTACTACGAGCTGCTACTGAGAATTTCATAGAAAAACCCAATAACCCTTTTTAATGATGATAATGCCGATGATAATTACACACTAGTACATGATACAAACAAAAGCTCAAATCAAAAATGCAATTCCATATCACGTAACAATCGACGCTGTGTTCGACGAAAAGCTATAACATTCCTTTCCTATTTTGAAATGTCGAATCTGCAGTTTAAAAGGTTATTTTGCTCGCACTCATGTCATAAAAATGTAAGCCACGTTATACCAAAGCGTCGAGTTCCGTGCTAACAGAGCAAAGGGAATCCTATACTACCAATACACATAGAGGGACCGCGCCGCCGGTGTACGTCCGGCTTTATATTTTTCCATCGAAATGCTAAAAAGAAATTAATGCTCTAGGGTAGGTCATGTCATCAGCCCTTATCAGGGCCAAATACCAAAACAAATGATTACCTATCTAAAAGCGGCGATTCGAAAAGAAGAAGGCAAAAAACCGCCAATTATATCGTAGATACAATGTTAATAGGTAGTTACATAAAACAAAACATATTTCTCCTGACAAAGCGGATCCCTAAAAACAAAATACAATGACTGTATTTTGGTAGCCCAAGAGATTACGGTTACTTTGATAAACAATGTACTTAAACAAGATTTAAATTGTCAAGGTTGTTAGTCGTTTACAAACATTCATCTGGCTATGTCATTTAAACATAAAATATAAAACGCCTGATAAAATTGTTCATGCAAAAAGCAGCGTAACAAGTGTTTGCTATTTATAATTATGTTTGTAGGTACTGCTATGATTCTCATTCTCACTTGGTCACAGTACTACATATTTAGCAGAAAGAATTACTGATTTATTGCTGCTGTTATGTTGAGAGAATATGTTTAATATGTTAAGTTATATTTAACTGCCTCGTTGCCCTAGTGGTCCTGAGCGCGACTGCTATGCTAGAGGTCCTGGGTTCGATTCCCGGGTCGAGCAAAAAGTGTTATTGGGTTTTTCTATGAAATTCTCAGTAGCAGCTCGGAGTTTGGATTTGTGCCCGGTTAATGGCAATAAGCTCGCCCCCTATTACATGGGACCTAAATATACCGGCGAACTGTGGGTGTACATTGGTACACCTCTGCCTAACCCTTCGGGGAATACAGGCGTGATGGTATATTTATTTAATTTATTTTTATGGTTATATTTAACGTAAATAATAATAAGTCTGTTGGTGTTTCATTTCATCTCAAAGCCGTCTAAGGGGTCTCTGCGAGTTGGCTTCGGCTCCTCGTACGCCTTTCAAAGGTCCGGGACCCTAGGTCATTCGTTAATTAAAGCTATTACTAATATTAAAATGTTATTTTACTGTCTTGCTAGCCTAGTAGTACTAAGCGCGACTGCCACACTACACGGTCTTGAGTTCGATACCCAGGTCGAGCAAAAAGTGTTATTGGATTTTTCTATGAAATTCTCAGTAGCAGCTCGGAGTTAGGATTTGTGCCCGGTTAATGGTAATAGGTTCGCCCCCTATAACATAGGATCTAAAAAAATGGCAAAAAAACCTTTGCGGGGTCAACTAGTTAAAATAGATAAAAAACTAAATCATTACAACAGTAAAATCAAGCTCAAAACATGACTCAACACCTGAAGTTTAATTCATTTTAATTTTCTGCTCAAGATTTTTACAGTAAAGACCGCCAGACCGGGTACCTACGTCACGTCTATTTACGATAATACAATCATGTTAAATAAATAAATAAATAAATATCTTGGGACAACTCACACACGGCTATCTGATCCCAAGCTAAGCAGAGCTTGTGTTATGGTAACCAGACAACTGATATACATACTTATATAATTTATAAATACATACATATTATAGATAAATCACACCCAGACACAGAACAAACAATCATGCTCATCACACAAAGTTTGTCCTGGGTGGTAATCGAACCCACGACCTCCGGCTTAGCAGTCAGGGCCACTAACCACTAGACCAACAGGCCCGTCAAAGCTAAATATAAGCATAAGATATCAAGGCATATCAGATTCTTTGGAATGAAAATGAATATTCTTGATTTTCTTTGGCCTAAAAGTCTGAAATAACGTCTGGGAATTTATAGAAGGTGTTAGTTTGAACAAGGGATATACTTTAAGGGATTGCAGGGGTTGCTTATGAAAATAAACCACTATCACTATGAAATCAAACTTAAAATACTATCACGCTTGCATTCCCCGAAGGCAGAGGTGTACCAATGTACACCCACAGTCCGCCGGTATGTTTTAGGTCCTTTATAATAGAGAGCGTGACTTTGGTCATTAACCGGGCACAAATCCTAATTCCGAGCTGCTACTAAGAATTGTATAGAAAAACCCAATAACAATTTTTGCTCGACCTGGGAATCGAACCCAAGACCTCTAGCGTAGCAGTCGTACTTAGGACCACTAGGCAAACGAGATAGTTATTTTCCAAATTTATTAAAATGACGAAATTATTGAAGCACGGGGCAATTACCATTGGCGTATCTAGAGGTAGTTTAGAAGATGCCATAGCCGATGCGATGCAATGCGGTCAGGCGGAAGGTGAGCCCTACAGCCTGGGGTGGGCACAAAACCATTCTGGGGTGAATTACGAAACGTGAATACGACGAAATACGATAACGGAACGCTGGATGCAGGCCACTTCCAACCGGTCCTTTTGGAATACCCCCGTGGCTCGGTAAGCACGTAATGCTTTCGACACTGATTTGATGACTTTTCTATGAAATTCTCAGTAATAGCTCGGAGTTAATGGCCTTTATCTTAATAGGCCTTTATGGTAAGCCTACGTATAGGTATGACTGCCCCGTTGGTCTCGTGGTCGCAAGGGCGACTGCTGGGCAAGGCTGCCATCTATAAGCTTAAAGGCCGCTAAATGACAAATTCTTATTTTGAGCTAGAGCAGAAAAAAGCGGCAAAATTTTCAAACCGATGCTCCTCAGTATTCATAAACATTTTGTCATGTTAACATATACCAAAAAAAAGGTATTTTTTTCAACTTTCTCATGAAGTAAGTTGATTTTGTAAAATATTAATAATTATGTCAATAAATACACATTTTCCTTTCTAATCTTGTAAATTTTTAAAGCTCGCTTCAAGTGTGCAGAACTAAATGACGGCTAAAGAATCATAACTGCTTTTAAGTTATGCATTTATTAAAGACTGCCAAAGGAATTTTTTTGAGACAGGAAATTATTAATATTTACATAGCTATAAAGCAGTTATGTTATTTTGCGTTTTTTAAACCTAGTACGAATGTTATTATATTGATCTTATCCATAACAAAAAAGCAGCTAATTACTTATAGCCGCCTTTTAGCCAAGTAGACATCGATTTGCTTCTCTTCCAGGATTTTTTAACAACTTTTAATACAGCTATGCATAACTTAAAGGCGGTTAATTATTAAACCTTTTCATATAACTGCTTTTTAGACTAGCACTATCCACATCTGTATTTTTCGAATCCTGCAAAATTAAACGTTAACTTATGAAATCAAACAAAGTTTTCGCAAAGACAAGTTCTTTATTGCCACAAAACTATCGGGCATAATAAAATAATAAATTGCAACCTCTTCTAAACGAAGTTTTTTCAAATAGATATTTTTTATACCTATTTGAAAAAACTATATCCAAAAATCGCATGGCAAACCACAAAATATACATGAAATTGAAATTTCAGGTGATAAAAACTCACACTTAAAAATAATGTCATCATTCATAATTATCAATATTTTTTTTTTTTTTTGCAATTAGTAAGTACTACTAACGTTTCACTTAGTTAGACACATAAAACAGTCGGTTTCGGCATCAAACGTCATTTGAAAAAATATTCTTATCAAAAATAAAAGTAATCACTCTGAATTCAAACTTAATACACATTAGAAAACAATATTAATATGTATAAATATCTTTTTTTATTTTAACATTTTTACATATTATTATGATATTATTATGTAAAAATGAAGTGAAAGAGGTTGTAAACAAGAAGAAAGAGGCATGGCTAAACGTGTGAGACTGTAAGGACCAAAGTAGAATGAATCAGGCAACGGATATGACAGATGATTTAGAAAGAGTGAAGAAAAGGTACACCGAAATGAAAGCGAAAGTGAAAAAAAGAAGAAGGATGAGAAGGAAGAAAAGTATAACAGGAAGTTCGCTGATAATTTCAGGGCCAATGTTAAGCTAGAACAGCTTAGTTAGAAACAGGTAAGATTGGCTCGAGGGGTGACAGGAACATCAAGTATGAACGTTGTATGAGCAGAAGATGAATGCTTATTGAGTGAAGAGAGTAAGGTTTTGGAACGCTGTAAGAGATATTTTGAAAGTTTGTTTAGTGATCACGATAGTGTGCAAGGAGTGGGCAACTGGGCGGAAGCCAGTTTTGAAGACCCAAACTCAGAGATAGATGAAGAGAGTGAAATATAGATGGATGAGATTGTAAGAGCATTGAGAGGTATGAAAGTTGGCAAAGCTGCAGGCTATGATAGAGTGTCTGTCAAAATGTTGAAGAATGATGACGGGGTGGTAGCAAGCCCTGTTGTTGCACCTTGTCTTTAATATGTGTTGGAGGTATGGCCGTGTACCGGATGACTGGTGCAAGGCTGTAATTGTTCCACTGTATAAAGGTAAAGGTTCGCAACAGGAGTGTAAAAACTACCGCGGCATTAGTCTTCTAAGCGTTGTCGGCAAACTATATGCGAAAGTTTTAATTAATAGGGTGACAAGAGTGACTGATGAGAAAATATGGGATGTGCAAGCGGGATTTAGAGAGGGAATGGGCTGCATGGATCAGATCTTCTCCTTAAGGTGCATAGCCGAAAAACATCTGGCAAAACACAAGAAAGTCTACTGTGCTTTCGAAGACTGGGAGAAGGCCTATGACAGTGTGTGGAGGGAAGAACTGTGGTCGACTCTATCAATGTATGGTGTGAACGGGCGCTTGATACGAGCACTGAAATCTTTGTACAAAGATTCCAGTGCTTGTGTTAGGATAAATGTGGCATACACTGACTGATTTTGCATCTCAAGAGGTGTAAGACAGGGTTGTGTAGCGTCTCCTTGGCTGTCCAACCTATACATGGATAGTTGTTTGGCGGATTTGAAAGAGAGTGAATGTGGATTAAGAATGTATGAGTTACCTGTCAAATGCCTCTTATACGCTCAAGTTCTTCTTGCATCGTCGGCGGAACAGTTGCAAGACATGGTAACGTTAATGAATGAAGCGTTTAACAGAAAAGGGATGACTATAAATGTGAACAAGACGAAAGTGATAGTTTTTGAAAGAGAAGAGGATGTATCGGTGTGTGATGTGAAAATAAATGGTGTAAGTGTGGAGCAAACGAATGAGTTTGTATACTTGGGCAGTATGTTTACAAGGGATGGAAAGATTGATGCTGATGTGGAAAGGAGAGTAAATGCGGGAAATAAAGTGAATGGTGCTATACATGCGGTTGTAACGAACCAGTCGATGTCCAAAAAGGCTCGACTGGCTGTGCATAATGGCGTACTGGTGCCTACACTTATGTATGGAAGTGAATGTTGGGTATGGCAAACGAGGAATGGAAGTAGAATTAATGCTGTGGAGATGCGTTCCTTGCGAAGTATGTGTGATGTAACTTTGAACGATAGAGTGAGGAATGAGATTATACGAAAACGTTGCGACTTAAAAGAGGATGTAGTGACAAAGGTTGAAAAGGGTATGCTTAGAAGGTTCGGTCATATTGAGAGGATGAGTGAAAGGCGACTAACAAAAGGTATTCATGTGGCGGATGTGAGTGGGGACGCCCTAGAAACACCTATCCTGACCTTATTGGTGAGGTTCTTCAGAAAGGTCGGGTGTGCAGTACTCGTAACCGGCGTGCTTGTATGACCAGATGTATGAACGTGAATGAGGCGAAAGTAGTATGTAAGGATCGTAGCAGGTGGCTTGCACTAAACCCATATACTAAGTCTTTGCACTAATCTGCCCGGCTAGGCTAGCCCTTCTTCCCGTGCGTGCCCAAGCGCGTCCCCCGCACCCCGAAAGAATCCCTATGAGTGGCGTTGGGGTTGTGCAGTTTGCGACTTTTTAGCGATGTTTTGTTGTTTAACGGCTTTTTTGCTATGCAAGACACAGAAGAAAATATTTATTTTACTTTACGTACGGTGTAATAAGGCTTTCTATAATAGTGTATTAATTGTAAAAGTAGTAACACTACAACGCTTAAAGGCCGCTAAATGATTTTAACTGCGTTTTAGTTCGGTAAGAGCGTATAACTGCCTTTTAGTTAAGTCTATGCAAGGTATTATACTCCAATGTAACTAAGGCAAAAAACCGCTAAAATACTTTTGCTACCTTTTAGTTAATTGTTAAATAATAACTGTTTTATAGCTAAGCGTTGATAGTAAAAATGTTCAATCGATCCAAACGTTAAAGTAGTATAGCTGCCTTCTAATCTAGTTATGCTGTTTAGTGACCTTTAAGCGATGTAAAGTATTTTTTTTCTGTATTTAGCAGCCTTTTAAAAAAAAATATCTTGATAACGGTAAAAGATAGAATAACCGTTCCTAGACAGATCGATAGAGAATTTTTTTTTAATACCATTACATTAAAAAAGTGAAAAATGACCAAATGTCATTTAGCGGCCTTTAAGCTTATAGACGGCAGAAGGAGTCTCGGGTTCGATTCCTAGGTCGGCCAAAAGGGTTGTTGGGTTTTTCCATTAGGTATTTCTCAGTAGCAGCCCGGAGTTTGGAAGTTGGTGGTGTGACACCCCCGTGCCTCGGAAAGCACGTAAAGCCGTTGGTCTTGCGCCTGATCTCTCACTCCCCCTCCTCTCTCTCTCTTCTCTCTTCTCTCTCTCTCTCTCTTTCTCATGCGAATAAATGGTTTTTCTTTCTCTCTTTTTTTATCTCTCTCCGGTCGTGTCGGATTGCCGTCCCATCGGGCTATGAGAGTTAGGGAAGAGGGAGTGCACCTGTGTTTGCGCACACACTTGTGCACTATAATATTTCCTGCGTACGTGGCTAGTCTGCATTAAGGTTGGTGGCCGGAATCGGCCTGGAGAATTACATTTTTACCTATAGGTAGGTATATTAATCAGCGTACAATCATCGCACAGTTTATCATTTGACCCCCAATGCGCGTGCACTGACGTAGTGTTGCATCTAACTTATCAATAGCCACGCGTGTCCACAATGGTTTCTTTATTATCGATTGATAAACAAATCAATCGGTTCATAAAGTCCACTAGTATTTGCGTCGCTTATATTTTTATCATATCGAGTGGTTGGGCTACTTTAGGCGGTTTTGAAACTCTGGCACTAGGGTGTGTGTGGTCGTTAGACCTTACTGCCCATACGATAAAGAAGAAAAGAATGGCTACATCGCCTACCAGTGTTGCGGAATTTATTCAAAAAAGTCACCGCGGCCCTGGAACGCAAAGGGCATTAGGAGGAACACGGATGGGTTTCAGTCAGTAAGAGTCTGACACTCCCTTCCGCTCCGCCCAGAGCGAAAAAAGTCATTTGATGATTTACCAAGGCCAAAAAAAATAAATGGTTACATCGTAAGGAAAACTTTTGAACCCATAACACATACTTACCACCACGCCTGTATTCCTTGAAGGGGTAAGCAGAGGTGCACGAATGTACACCCACGGTTCTACGGTATTTTTAGGTCCCTTGTAATAGAGGGCTTATAAACACATCATCCAAAGCCAATCTACAGATGGGATACAACCTCATTGTACTTTCAGTTCCACTTTTTAATAACAGGTGGCGTTGTATCATAAAGAACCTGTTTCCCGTTGTCACGCCATCACGCGTGAACGGCGGGACCGATTTCGCTAATTCTTTTTTTAGAATATTCCTTGAAGTACGAGGATGGTTCTTACGGAGAGAAAAATTCAAAACGACCCACGGGGGCGGAGCAGTAACCAAAAACGCGGGTGAAACCGCGGGGCACAGCTAGTATTATTATAAAGAAGTAAGATTTGTTTGTTTGTAACGAATAGGCTCCGAAACTACTGGAAAGATTTTAACAATTTTTTCACCAATAGATAGCTACATTGTTCCCGAGTAACTTAAGCTATATTACATCACGCTACGACCCATGGGACCGGAGCTTTAACCAAAGTCGTAACTTATGGCGGGTGAAATAAGCAACGTGGACGAAGTCGCGGTCAGTTCGCTATCTAAATATATATATAACTCAAAGATGACTGAATGACTGACTGACATAGTGATCTATCAACGCCCACCCCAAACCACTGGACGGATCGGGCTGAAATTTGGCTTGCAGGCAGATGTTATAACGTAGGAATCCGCTAAGAAAGGATTTTGATAAATTCCACCCCTAAAGGGATAAAATAGGGGATGAAAGATAATACTTCTTAACGCGAGCGAAGCCCCGGGCAAAAGCTAGTAAAATATAAATTTAGACAAATCAAAATAGGTCGTACTCTCTGCAGGGGGCAACGTACAACGCTATCCATTCACGATTTCATGCGATCAAATGTCTCGACATTCACTATGAAAAGGATGCCTTATTCCCTGTGAATAGGGACTATTATACCGAGTTCAAAGTTCAGGCAATATTAGGTTAATTTGAGAGTCATTAAATATTGCATGGACACTGTTCTGTTTGAAATAGGTACAGAGGTCAGTTCGAGCTCATAAACGTATAAAATTATATTGTATTCTGCAATACCAGACGCCTTGCTTATGCGTTGCCATCCCAGAGACAAAAGTTGAAATGTCTCATATGCCTGTAATTAAATCGGTACACATACCCTTCCAACCTGAACACAGCAACGCTGCTTTGCGCCTGAAATAGGTATCGTGGTAGGTAGTACTTTTCCGGACGATCTCAAAGAGACAAAGAGATCTACTACTACATACCTACTACTAAAAAATTACACGTATCAAAATTATTACATTGGTACACCTCTGCCAAACCCTTCGGGGAATACAAGCGTGATGGTATGTTATGTATTGTATAATTGGATAGTATCTGCCACTTTTTTTTTTTAAGACCGGAAATCATCAAATAACTTCCCCCGGCCTGGGCGGGGCGGGAGGGAGCGTCAGACTTTTACTGACTAAAACCCGTCTATGTTCCTTTCATGTGCCCTTTGCGCTCCGGGGGTGCGGTATCTCTTTCGAACAACCCGCAGCCCCGGCAGGCATCGGCCCTCAGTGGCCCCATCCAAGTTTTCTGACATCTCTTTGAGGCGCGCGTGGAACACGAACGCGCCGTCGACACGGTCTGTCGTTATTTGGTGAACGTACGGACGGTGAGCTACCCATTGCTCACCGTCCACAGACCCGCGTCTACGGTGGCCGGGAGTCGTCTCGTGGCTCCCGACGCCCGGAGCGTCTACCGCGGCGGCCGCTGGGACGGGGGATTCTCCTCTCGAGTATCTGCCACTTATCTTCCTGATGCGTAAACATGACGTAAAAGAATTCCAATCGAGTCGATTTTGAAGTTAGAAAATACGAATATACCACAATAATTTAGTTTAATTTCTAATGATTAACACAATTAGTTTTACCCATTAACCCGTCGCGCGATTTAAAAATAGACACAATAGTTAAACAATGGAAACTTTGCACCCGTGTGCAAACTTCGACGCGCGACTGGTTAATATGCACTAATGTTCCAAACTAAATAAATTTTATATATATTATATGATATTTCTGTTGCACTTAACTAAGTTCAATGATATTTTAGGAATATTCTAATATACAGAGTTATAATTTGTACAACACTGTTGAACTTTCCACAAAGTAGAGAGGATACAGAGTGTAGGAAACATAAGTAGTACCTAGAGGTCTTTGTGAAGGAGCTCGTCCGGGAAAGTACTACCACCATACCATTGTTACTGCTGTCTACAAGCTGTTGATTTGCATCCTCGTCAAATTTTAGGAGCATGTCATAGAAAAAAAGAAGTAATCAAATATAATTACGATACCTGGCCAATATTTAATAAATGCTTGTTTTTTTAGTTGCAACTATCAAAAAACAGTATTCCAGAATACTCCTCTTCCTAAAATCAGCATCGCCCAGTTGCGTAAGCGGTAGGCAGAGTTGTCGCGCGGCTATATCAATGCGTGCATAGCGCCTAAACCCTCTGGCGAGATGGCTAGTTCGAATTGGAAAATCACGTAAAAAAATATAAATTTTAAAACAAATTTATTTTATTATTGATTCGTGTTAAGAATCACGAGCATGGTTAACTCCTTGAATTTGACGAGAATGCAAATCAACAGCTTGTATAGACGTCTGCAATACCAGAGGCCTTGCATTGCCATCCCAAAGGCAAAGCCAATATGCGGCAAACGCCTGTAATTACACCAGCACCCGTACCTAACGACAGATCGTGTCAACGGAGCGTTTGTGTTTCACGCGCGCCTCAAAGAGATGTCAGCAAACATTCGGAGGGGCCAATAAGGGCCGATGCCTGCCGGGGCTGCGGGTTGTGAGCAAGATATACAGCGCCCCGGGAACGTAAAGGACACAAGAAGGGACATGGATTTGTTTTAGTCAGTAAAAACTGACACACAATGCGGAAGAAGTCATCTGGAGAGGCAGTCACACATTCCTATTCTTTCCTGGCGCTGACGAGACCATGTTATGGCGGCATGTTTCTTTATAAAAACATATCTAGTTATGGAACACTTAAGATTTAAGGCCGGGTCACACCGGATGCGTGGCGTGACGTGACGCGTGGCGTGACGTGCATACGCGCGTGCGAGCACTGTCACACCGGCCAAGACCGGTGCAGCACACGTCACGCACGCACGCATCACGTCACGCAGAACTGCTGCACGCAGACGTACTAACGCAAGATCATCCAATAATCCAATAAACATTCGAGATTTTTTTTGTTAAATACTTTAACAATTGAAATTTTCTAATTTTTGTACTTCATTATATAAATAAAAACAGTAATTTGAACTTACCATCTATTTCCAGCGTATTCCCAATTCTCTCCCATAATACTTTTTTTTTGTACTCTTTATGTTTGGTGTTGTAGAGACATATTTGCGGACGATTTCTATTAGTTTTTCCTTTAAAATTGTCTCCATTGCGAAAAAAAAACACTCGTAAACTGCTTTCTGTTTGTAAATAAATACAACTTTGCGTGCGTGCGTACGTGCAGCAATGACCGATGCGTATGCGTGCGTGCCCGGTGTGGCATCTAACAGGGAGCGCCATATAATACAACGTCATCACTGCACGCGCGTGTGCGACGTTGCCGTTCCGCTACTCACGCGTACGGACTCGGTTTGTGACAAGATGCGGCTCTGCGTGCGTGAGTCACGCGCGTGCACACGTCACGCATCTGGTCTGACACCTTTCTTACAGTTTCATACATTACAACTGGTGCGTGCACGCCACGCATCACGCCACGCATTTGGTGTGCTTTGGCCTGTAACATAACTGACATAATCCGCACCGCTGTAGTCAAACAAATCAGTCTACCGCTCAGGTTGATAATGTAAACCAAATTCTTTGGTACTTTGTAAATACTTCAGTGTTATATTTACTACATTCCAGTGTGTGATTCATTGTTACTGTGTTAGAAATTAGTTACCATACTCAGTTGACTGCCCCGTTGGTCTCGTGGTCGCAAGCGCGACTGCTGAGCAAGGGGTCCCGGGTACGATTCCCAGGTCGGGCAAAAAGTGATATTGGGTTTTCCATTAGGAATTTCTCAGTAGCAGCCCGGAGTTTGGAAGTTGGTGGTGTGACACCCCCGTGCCTCGGAAAGCGCGTAAAGCCGTTGGTCCTGCGCCTGATCTCTCTCCGGTCGTGTCGGATTGCCGTCCCATCGGGCTATGAGAGTTAGGGAAGAGGGAGTGCACTTGTGTTTGCGCACACACTTGTGCACTATAATATCTCCTGCGTACGTGGCTAGTCTGCCTTAAGATTAGCCGCCGTGGCCGGAATCGGTCTGGAGGATTACATTTTTACACCATACTCAGTGTATACATAATTAGAGCTAGGGCAAACGATGCGTTGCGGCGCCGCATCGTAAAGACTTCACCGTACCGACGGGCACACGAGCGGTGCGGCGCCGCAACGTTGTTATGTCGCAGCGTCGCCGCCGGCTTCCCAGCAGCCTCTGTTGTGGGTCCTTTTCTCGTGACGCATAAGCAACTGAGCGGTGAAGCTCCGACGTCGCAACGCATTCACCCCTCCCCGCCTCGTCTTCAAATCCGGTGCGTTGCCACAGCGCATCGTGTGACATGCCACAGATATTTCTATGTAAGACGACGCACACTGGTTCCGATTTTGAATATGGTGGACTTAGGACCCAAGGTCAATATTTCGCGCTGAAAAAATTCATGCGATCAGATAAATTAACGCTCATCAACGTTTGTTCTAGCAGTTTTTAAGGAGTGGTTTACTTTTGCGAAAAAAAAATAATGAAAAAAAAAAATGTATGGAGCAAAACTGAAATATTGATTTTTCTCGAAATGTTCAAAAGTGTTAGCAATGAAACCTTATATATGTTATTGTATAACACTTATTGGATCATTCCACATATATTCTTTTCGCATACACTTGCAGCCTTGGCCGAAATAAGCATCGGAACTTTCAATGTTTTTACTCCAGATTTTTGTGACAATTAAAGGTTTTTACTCTCTACTACGCTCTTAGATCCCGCCCACGCACCGTCCGCGTCGTTTATTTCACTTACCACTTTGGTTACTGCTCCGCTTCCATGTGTCGTAGCGTGATGTTTTATTGCCTATGTTACTCAGGAATGATTTAGCCATCTATTCGTAAATGGTTAAAATCGGTTCTAGTGAACCGATTTACCGAAACTACGGTTTCGGAGCTTATTCGGTACAAAAATCCAAAAAGTCATTATTTTCGATAATATTATAAGTACTAGCTTTCGCCTGCAATTTCATAGTGTTATTGTTGTTTTTCTCGGAAACAGTGCTTTTATGTCCGTTTTTGTACATCTGACAACGCATATATTTCAGGATGATCGCTTCAGTGGCTTAGGCGTGAAAATGTAATAAACAAACAAACTTAGATTCGCATTAATAATATTAGTTAGGATAGATAAGATTATTTGTTCATCTTTTATTAATTAAATAGATATCATTTCTCTATTTCCCCGGAACCGACAATTCAATTAGTTCAAATACGCACAAAGCGTAAAAAATCACTTCCTTTATCTAATGAGAGTAATTTCACAAGACGTGTGTAGCAACCGGTATGATTGATCCTGGAATTGAACGAGGAAAAAACATTCACTATTCGTTCATTAGTGAATTAGTTCACTCAATATGAACGTTAATTTTGTTTTTATCTTATTAAGGGCCTTATCACACTAGCGGTTCGCGAGCGTATTTTGTATGAAGGCGATCACGCAGCGAATTCGCCGCGTCAGATACTTGTATAGAAAACACGCTCGCAATTCGCAAGTGTGATAAGGCCCTAACATGTAAAATATTTAGAGATTACATAATAAAAGATAGACTTACCTTCACCATATTGGTTGGTCTTCAGAAAGGTCGGGTGCCAGTAGTCGTAACCGGCGTGCTTGTATGACCAGATGTATGAACGTGGACGAGGCGAAAGGAGTATGTAAGGATCGTAGCAGGTGGCGTTATGTGGTTTTAGCTTACCCCCATGGGAAAAAGACGTAAGTGGATATACACACATCACGCCTGTATTCCCCGAAAGGTTAGGCAGAGGTGTACCAATGTACACCCACAGTTCGCAGGTATGTTTATAGGTCCCATGTGGCAAACCTATTGCCACTAACCGGGAACAAATCCAGACTCCGAGTTACTGAGAATTTAATATAAAAAAACTTTTTTACAAAAAAATTACAACCGCCTTCAAAAACTAAAAAGAGAAAAATAACTTTAGCTTTGGAAGTCGGTGGCTTTATTTCTGTTTGTTGTTTTGTATTGCCACCGACTTCCAAAGCTAAAGTTATTTTTCTCTTTTTAGTTTTTGAAGGCGGTTGTAATTTTTTTGTAAAAAAGTTTTTTATTTCTCGCTTTTTAGTATCAACTTCTTGTCATCCAAATCCATGAAAAAACTGTCATGTTATGTAAATTAACGAGACACCACTAAAAAGTCATAAGAAAGCAGAATATGCGATTTCGTTTACTTGGATGAGAAATTTTTAAATACTACTGTATACATCTGTGTAACCCTTGAGTACAGGCGTGATGTTATATTGTGTGATGGTGTAAACAATGCTTAAATATGCTATAGCAATAATCGCGGTTAATCTGCTGTTATTTATTGAAGAGTTCCCCCGATTTCTACAAGATCCCATCATCAGATATTGAAATGGTGACAATGGGACCACACGGGAAGCACCAGCTTTCAAATAAAAAAAGAATCATGACAATCGGTTCACCCAGTCGGGAAATTCGAAGTAACAAACATAAAAAAAAAAAAAAATACAGTCGAATTGATAACCTCCTCCTTTTTTTGAAGTCGGTTAAAAACCTTAGCAGTCGCACTTAGGACCACTAGGACAACGACGCGCGACGCAGTCGGGAGAGGGGGGGGGGGGGGTGTATGTACATAAAATAAAAACGGCAATAATAAAATTGACACTAAAACCAAATGTCATAAAAAAGTTCCTTCGCATAGACTTAGTAAATAAATGGGCATTTTCTAAAACACTGACTGGAATTTTACACTTACCCTCTGATAGGCTTCAAATTCCTCGTTCACCCTTAACGCTTATTGTACAAAAGTGTATTCATTTTGTAAACAATGCAATGCAGACTCACCGTGAATAATGAGTATTGACAGCGTGCTTCGAATATTAATGACAGCGTGACAAGTGCGTGCCGATAGCGTGAATAAAGCGTGTCAATAGGTAGGTGTGACCAATGACGGATGACACGGGCCGTTATAATACGCATGTTTTCGGCGTTTTTACCCTATTGACGCAAAATGGGGTAGTACGTTTTTTAAGACTTTGTTTGTTTGTATGTTTGTGGCGTTTAGAAAACAAACGCATGCGCCGATTTTGGTGATTCAAAGTGTCAAAGTGTCTGTTGAAGAAAATTATATACTGTCACACACACCTTTTTTCCTTTTTAGGCAATATTATTTTACCATTATATTATTCCCTAAAAGTATCTGAAACTTTTTTACATGAAATACTAATATTTAGCCATTAAGCATTACATTGTGCGAGGTACCATATTTATACATTCTGGCGCAGTGGTCGATACTTCCATTTAGCCATCTTCTTTGTTTCTAGCTATTTCTAGCAAAACGAAATTTAACACGAAGTTTATATGGCCGTCGTAACCAATGTCGTCATTGGTCATATCAGCCCCTGTAGCCATGTAACAAACGATAAACGCAAACGCTAAGTAGGCTTTAATAGATCTTCAACTTTATATGCTTGGTTTTAAGTTGAAGATCTAGTGAAGATTGCATAGCGTTTTCGTTCTTTCCTGTCGCTAACGCTTAGAAATCTTTAATAGATTTTTAACTCAAGGCTCTGGAGTATAAAGTTGAAAATCTATTGGTACCTACGTTTACGATTATCGTTTGCGACTTGGCTAGGGGGGCAGATCTCTCTGTCTGATCGATGCGTAATGAATAGTTTTAAATGCTTATCGGCCGTATTTCTAGGCCGATTTTAATTTCAATTTCACTTTTTGTCATCTCTTTTACGGTATTTTTTTTCATGTTTTGTTAACAAAAGCGAATAAAAAAAATATGCATATTACAGCAGGTCAACAACCTCGGGAGCCAAGTACTTAATTTGCTTATCCTTTTCCGATCTTCTCATTTTTTCATATTATTATAATTATTTATGTTTTGTATAAGCAGACATATTTTAATTTATTTTGTCCTGAATAAATAGGTAACTGGGCAAATTGGCCTCTGCTTCCCTGTGGAGTACCTAGATACTTAATTAGAGTATAATTCGGCAGGATAATGTTATTATACTAGGTTATGACCGCGACTTCGTCCGCGGAAAAGGCCTGTGGAGTTTTATTCTTTCTGGGCGTTACCGTAATTATTTTTCCAAAATAAAAATGTAAATTAGGTACTCCTTATAAAATCATATGTCTGCCAGTGAAAGTTTCGTCAAAATTGGTCCAGCCGTTTCGGAGATATCCCAAAACAAACAGACAGACAAAGGTACAAAATAAAATTTAATTTTTTGATACTTATTAAAGATTGAGTAAAAAGTAGTGATTGTCTTTTAAAACAGTTTAAATAGGAATTTACGCTTGTTAGCTGTAAAAGTAGTTAAAATACTTTTCAAACTTACCGCTACTTAATTTTGATAAAATAAATATATAACCGTGCTTGTATGACCAGATGTATGAACGTGGACGAGGCGAAAGTAGTATGTAAGGATCGTAGCAGGTGGCGTTCTGTGGTTTCTGCCTACCCTCATGGGAAAAAGTATGTATGTAAATATATTTGTAAAAAAAAAAATCTTTTTCATGGTATTCACAATTCCGTTTCGGCATTAATTTCCGTTTTCGTTTCCGCAAAAAATTACTTTGACATCTGCTTCCGCTAAGACACTTCCGTTGCATTGCATCACTTGAAAAGAACTGTTCATTTAACAATACAAACAGACACATTCACTTTATTTATTTACATATAGATAGTATAATTCGATTCTTTCGCTCGTGTAGATGTAGCCTTAGTTACCAGGTAATTCCCTATTTACCATACTTAGTAAAATGTGAGATGAAAAAATGTTACGGTTAAACAACATTAAGATATCTGGGCTTCCCATTACAAATAAATAGACATTACTTAGTATCCTGACTTCGCTTTCTTCGTAAAGATTTTTATCTTGGCGAAGCAAGGGATGAAACTGTAAAATTTTCTGTAAAACTAATTAACTGTACTATTCCCCCAAGGGTTATGCAGAGGTACACCAATGTACACCCACAGTTCGCCGATATGTTTTAGGTCCCATGTAATTGAGGGCGAGCCTATTGCCATTAACCGGGTACAAATCGTAGCTCCGTAAGCTGCTACCGAGAATTTCATAGAAAATCCCAATAACACTTTTGCTCGACCTGGAAATCGAACCTAAGATCGCGTATCAGTCGCGCTTAGGGCTTAGACTAACAAAGCCGTTTTCATTTTTTTTCTACTTTTTATTATTGTTAGGCAAACAAGCCAACGACCCACCTGATGTTGAGTGGTCACCGCTGCCTATACGCATCAGCAATACCAGAGGCCTTGCAAATGCGTTGCCATCCCGGATACAAAGTTGAAATGTCTCATATGCGTGTAATTACACCGGCACCCCCTTCAAACCGGAATACAGCAACACTGCTTTGCTGCCGAAATAGGTATGGTGGTAGTACTTCCCCGGACGAGCTCCTTCACAAAGAGCTCTACTACTACGCCATTCACTATACACACAAACTACGCATCAGTATTTGTTCAGCAGTTTTCTAGATCAATTCGTACAGACAGACGTGTGCCTTGTTTATAATGGTAATGGTATTTATTGATGTAATCGTTATTAAATAAATTATATTCTATACGATATCTTAGTAACATTATTGAAGTAAGTAAATCCCCTTTGCCCAAGAAAATGTATTTGGTAGGTAACTATGTAGTTAGTTCTTAGTTCTTTGTACTTTTTTTTTTGATGGAAAATCATCAAATGACTTCCTTCGCCCTCAGTGTCAGACTTTTACTGACTAAAACCCATCTATGTTCCTTCATGTGCCCTTTGCGTTCCGGGGGCGCGGTATCTCTTTCGAACAACCCGCAGCCCTAGCCATCGGCCCTTAGTGTCCCCTCCAAATGTTTGCTGACATCTCTTTGAGGCGCGCGTGGAACACGATCTCGCCGTCGACACGGTCTGTCGTTAGTTAACGTACGGACGGTGAGTTACCCATTGCTCACCGACCACAGATCCGCGTCTGCGGTGGCCGGGTGTCATGTCGCGGCTCCCGACGCCCGGAGCGTCTCCCGCGGCGGCTAGTTCTTTTACTGCTGTTAAAATATGTGTCTGTAATAAATCTATATCCCAGAGTCTGGAGACCAACGTCTTATGGCTGAAACTTCGGGGAAATATATTGTGCCTGGTAATTGCTGCCCCGTCGGCTTCGTTGTCGCAAGCGCGACTGATGAGTGTGGGGTCCCGCGAGTTCGATTCTCAGATCGGGAAAAAGTGTTATTGGGTTTTACCATTAGGAATTTCACAGTAGCAGCCCGGATTTTGGAAATTGGTGGTGTGACACCCCCGTGGCTTGGAAAGCACCTTAAGCCGTTGTTCCAGCGCCTGGTCTCTCCCACAGACATAATATAATGCACAAGTGTGTGCGCAAACACAGCTGCGGAGTGCACCTGTGTTTGCACCTCTCATAGTCCGATGGGACGTACGGCAATCCGACACAACCAAGAGAGAGGTTACTGAGAAATGTGTAATAGAAAAACCTAATTTAACATTTTTGCCCGACTTGTAATGGAAATTAATTAACGATTAAATGTTTTACCTGGGAATCGAATCCAGACGCTCAACAGTCGCCCTTGCCACCACGAGACCAACAGGACAGTTAACCACTTACCTCTTTCCGAATCGGGTTCTTGACCTAACTAACGAGAGCCTCTTTAGTTGTAACAATTAAAATAGATAACAAATTATTAGGCAACAATTTGAGTTCTCAGAATGAGTGCGAGTTCAATTGCTTTGATCGGTTCCTCCCCTGCTAGATAGGTACTTTTAGCAACTATGTAAAGTACTGAACTGATAACAATATTAACGGGGTCAAGTTTCAAAATAATAATTTACTAGTTAACTGCCTCGTTGGACAGGTGTTCCTAAGCACGACTGCTACGCTAGAGGTCCAGGGTTCGATTCGCAGGTCGAGCAAAGTGTTATTGGGTTTTTCTATGAAATTCTCAGTAGCAGCTCGGAGTTTGGATTTGTGCCCGGTTAATGGCAATAAACTCGCCCCCTATTACATGGGACCTAAATATACCGGCGAACTCTGGGTGTACATTGGTTCACTTCTGCCTAACCCTTCGGGGAATACAGGCGTCATGATATGTATGTATGTAGCTCCTGCCCATGACTTCGTCCACGTCGATATATTATTCCACGGGAACAGTAAAATTTTCTAGGATACTAGGTAGCTTCTGCGGCGACTTTGGACGCGTGCATATTTTCACCCGCGTTAAGTTTCGTCTTATGCTACTGCTCCGCTCCCGTGCATCGTATCGTAGTGTTATATAGCCTATGCTACTTGCTGATAATTTAGCTATCTATTGGTGAAAAAATTGTTAAAATCGGTCTAATAGATTCGGAGCTTATTAAATACAAACAAGCAAGCAAAAAATGTTTCCCTTTTTAAACGACTTCAAAAAAAGGAGTAGGTTCTTAATTCGATTGTATGTTTTTTTAAAGGTAATATTAGTATAGTCATTTTTGACTCATCGGTCGATCTCAACACAGACTAGCAAAATACGCTGAAAACATTATGACTTCTGAAACTAAACTGAATGTTATTATTACAATACAATGCCTGAGCACAAATAATCCAAAAAAGTTACTTAAAATAGCAATAAACGCAGTCATTAACAACTAAATAACAAAAACAAAAAGGTAGGTATTAAACTCATTTCTTCATCTCATTAAAAGCTCATTTCAGTAAATGGGTTCTCATTTACAGAAATCTAAAAATAAAAGTCTTGAAAACTAAAACGCCTTTAATATGACAAGTAATTTAAAATAGAAAATTTAGTTATTTTAAAACATTTAACTGCCCTATTCGCCTCGAGGCCTATAGTCCTGGATTCCATTCCCAAGTCGGACAAAAAGTGTTATTGGGTTTTTGCATTACGAATTGCTCAGTAGTAGCCCGGAGTTTGGAAGTTGGTGGTGTGACATTCCCGTACCTCGCAAAGTACGTAAAGCCGTTGGTCCCGGCTGTCATTCGTAGATCTTTGACAGTCGTTACGGATAGTCAGAAACTGGGAAGTCTGACAACCAGTCTGGAAACCAACTTAACATAGTCGGAAAAAAGCTAAGATTTTTTCTTTATTTTTTGTCGTGTGGGCAGTAAGGTCTAAATCTAAAGCATAGGTCTTCAGCATGCGGTTTGCGGGCCATCGCCAATAATCAAGCCCATTATTTATAACACAGTAAATAAAGAATAATTAAATATTATTTTAATTTTGTAAATTAAAAACAAAATAACCGGGGTCGAATATGTAGGAAAAAATCGGTCGAAAATTAAAGCAATGTTGTTTTTTGTTGACTTGAGTTGCGGCCCACGGATCACAACAGAAAATATTTAACCCTCCACAAGGTTGAAAACTTCTGGTCTGAAGGCTAGGCATATGATACCTAAGTTATTTTAAAACATTGCTGAATTGTTTATCCAAACTTTTCGCGTTGGCAGATTAAATGTAGTTTTCATGTTTATTTTATGTCACAATAATGTAGGTATCTATTACTAAGGTATTCTCCTGGGAAATTTCGGTATCGAAATTCCCGGGAATTCCTGGAACAGTATCGGTACCACGTACCACACACACACAACAGCAATAGCTCTGTCAAGTTATATAAGTGAAGCGATGTTCTCTATGTGTGTATGTATGTATTCTCCAGGCCGATTCCGGTCACGGCGGCTAATCTCAAAGCAGACAAGCCAAACACGCAGGAGATATTATAGTGCACAAGTGTGTGCGCAAACACAAGTGCACTCCGTCTTCCCTATCTCTCATAGTCCGATGGGACAACCATCTAACACAACCGGGAAAAGATCAGGAGCAGGACCAACGACTTTTCGTGCTTTCCGAGTCACTGGGGTGTCACACCACCGACTTCCAAACCACGGGCTGCTACTGAGCAATTGGTAATGGAAAAACCCAATAACACTTTTTGCCCGACCCGGGAATCGAGCCCAGGACCCCACGGTCAACAGACGCGCTTGCGCCCACGAGAGCAACAGGGCAGTCTCAGTGATTCTTTATACTAATATTAGAAAGAGCTAAGCATTTATTTATTTTTATGTTTTTTTGTTTGTGGGCAGTAATCTCCAAAAGTACTAGACCGATTACAAAAGTTTGTTTATTAAATTAAATTAAATTAAAATCATTTATGTCGGAACTAGTCCATATACATAATACATTACATCATTCATTCATTACACATACAATATAACATAATTTTATTTTATTAGGTATATTATAATTACAATTGAACATATTATTACAAATAATATATATACATAACATTCCACATTAAAATATAATTTAATTATTTAAATTTAGGTTTGTATCCAGAGTGTTCCATATTATGCAATCCGGACCAGTGCCGCATTATTGGGCAGTCCAAAGCCATTCTTGATGCAAACAGTTGCAGGTAGCTATTGGAGCCGCCCCGAATGCGATGCATCAGAGACGCGACTCTTTTGCGAATAATTGCTGCAAAACCATCTATGTTAGCGTCCGCAAACATTCCCGAAGCGCTGCAATAGCGGGGCAACCTCATCAGCGTCCTAAAAGCATTATTGTTCAGAATTATTATTAGCATTATTGTTTATCGATAGAAAGTCAGTTTAATCCTGACTGATTTATAGTATCTACAATTGTGTTTATCGCAGGCACAAGCTAGTTAGTAATATTCAGTAATAGTAGTAGAGCGAAGGAGCGTTGCTGTGTTCCAATTCTTCTTCTTTATCGTGTGGGCAGTAAGGTCTAACGACCCCAAACACCCTAGTGTCAGAGTTTCTAAACCGCCTCAAGGGCCTCTGACATGGTTACCGATGTCAGTGATGTCCAAGATAAACTTAGAAAGTACGTATGAATTAGAAAAAGTCACATTGGTACTTGCCCGTGCCCGGTTGCGAACCCACAACCTCTTGCATGAGAGGCGGGCGCCTTAACCACTGGGCCATCACGACATTCGCCCAAAAGAAGTTTCCCAAGAAGTTTTTCCAATTTGAAAGGTATGAAGTAAGCTAAGTAGTTGAAATGTCCAGCACATTTCAACTTTGTCTCTGGGATGTCAACGCTTTAGCAAGGCCTCTGGTATTGCAGATGCCTATAGGCAGCGGTGACCACTTAACATCAGGTGGGGCATCGGCTTGTTTGACATCCAAAGATATAAAAAAAAACGACGGGTTGCACTCCGGGAGTGCCGGCAAAAGTGAAAACTTGAATATTAACGTTGTGCATTTTTGATAATTATTTTGGAATGGTTAGGGAATAATTTTGCACGAATTGCTTTAATTATCAGTATAAAAGTTCTATCATTACTGTCAATATGACAATTCGATTTTCGTTTTTTTCAGGTCACGTGTCCTGACGCGAGTTTAACATTTTTTACCCATTCCAAAACAAGTGCACAACGCCGCTTACGAATTTTCGATCAGGGTCACGTGTCCTGACGCGAGTTTAACATTTTTTACCCATTCCAAAAAAAGTGCACAACGCCGCTAAAGAAGTTTTCACTTCAATAAAAAAGGTTACGCAGGTGTATATGTCACGGCAAAAAAAAAAAATGAAATAAAATAGGTAGGTACTTACTTTAACAGCCTGTCATTAAAAACTCTTTCTTAGCATTCCCTTTCGATCTCGTGCCTCTATTGATCGACCAATCACCGTCAGCTGTGAGCCAATGTGACTCGTGCCGATAAAAGTGGACCAATTAAAATGAGTGCCTACAATTGATTCACACATTTGATGGCACGTGATTTGAATTGGTACAACTTTAGCTTACATTATGCCCTGCCCGGGCTGCGGGTTGTTCGAAAGAGATACCGCGCCCCCGGAACGCAAAGGGCACATGAAGAAACATAGATGGGTTTTAGTCAGTAAAAGTCTGACACTCCCTCCCGTCCCGCCCAGGACGAGGGAAGTTATTTGATGATTTCCCATCTATAAAAAAAGCTTAAATTATGTATTTCTATACTAACGTATAATATTATAAATAGGTAAGGTATTTTTTTGTTTAATTATGGGTATCGAATAGGCTCCGAAACGACGAGACCGATTTTAATCATTTTTTCACCAATAGATAGCTACATTATTCCTGAGTAACATAGATTATATAATACTAGCTTTTCCCGCGACTTCGTCCGCGTGGATTAATAGTTCCCGTTCCCGGGGGATTTCCGGGATGAAAACTATCCTATGTCCTTTCTTGGGTCCCAGACTATATCTGTACCAAATTTCATTGAAATCGGTTCAGTGGTTTAGGCGTGAAGAAGAGACAGACAGACAGACAGACAGACAGAGTTACTTTCGCATTTATAATATTAGTACGGATCACGCTACGATCTACGGGAGCAGCCGTGCGATTCTCTATTTCAATGCTGCGCTCGACGTCGAGCTCGTCGACTACACTACTGTCAAATCAACTTTACGCACAACGCATAGAGTTGATTTTACCGAAGTTTCTCAACCAGCTCGACGTCGAGCGCAGCGCTGAGATATATTAGAGAATCGCACGGCAGATCACACACAGCACAACACAACACACACAACTTAACGCGGGTGAATTAGGCCACACGGACGAAGTTGCGGGCAGTCCCATGTTTTAAGTGGCGAGCCTATTGTCATTAACCGAGCACAAATTCTACTGCGAATTTCATAGAAAAACCCAATAACACTTTGCTCGATTTGAGAATCGAACCCAAGACCTCTAGCTTAGCAATCACACTTAGGAACACTAGGCTAAATGCTTATTTAGCTTAGTTAGCTTTAGCTAGTTAGTTCATATTTTCTTATTAGTGGAATTGAGTTGATTTTCCAAAAACAAATCATTCATTTAAACCTTGTCTTTAATATTATAGAAGATGAAAATGTTATTAGGTTTATCCCAGTAGCAGGTAAATTCCCAGTAGCAGCTCGGAGTTAGGATTTGTGTCCGGTTAATGGCAATAGCTATGGCTACTACATGGAACCTAAAATATACCGGCAACTGGGTGTAAACTAAGTACACCTCTGACTTACCCTTCGGGGAATACAGGCGTGATGATATATGTATGTGTTGTATAAGATTCTATAGTACCTACATACGTATAGCATCATGAAGCGTATGATAAGTGTGAATCTTCCTTGTTGCTTGTAAATAGTTTGTTTGTCACTCATACATTTAAGAGTAATTGATATCATGTGTTAGTTATGATTACTAACTGCATACATTGTACGGAACCATCAAAGAATAATAATGCTAGCCTTTTATTGTCTTACTGCAAAGCAAAGGCAGACGTTCATACAGAGAAGGCACGAGCATTGATCACCACGCTTGCTCAAAGCGGATTGGCGATTTCAGATTTGTATCATTTTTTTTGTTTTCTTTTTTTTTAAGTGTGTTATGTTATATTTAACACCCGTCATGGAGATGGTGTCGTGATGGCCCAGTGGTTAAGGCGCCCGCCTCCCATGCACGAGGTTGTGGGTTCGCAACCGGGCACGGGCAAGTACCAATGTGACTTTTCCTAATTCATATGTACTTTCTAAGCACTGACATCGGTAACCATGTCAGAGGCCCTTGAGGCGGTTTAGAAACTCTGTCACTAGGGTGTGTGGGGTCGTAAGACGTTACTGCCCACATGATAAAGAAGAAGAACATAGCATACCATCACGCCTGTACTCCGCGTAGGGTTAGGCAGAGGTGTACTAATGTACACCCAGAGTTCGCCGGTATATTTTAGGTCCCCACACGATAAGAAGAAGAAGATGGAGATGGCGGGACGAAATATAAATATATAAATTTCTTCAAAACTGGAGAGACGAGGCACTGAAAAGAGAAAAATGGAAGAAGTGGAGGGAGGCCTTTGCCCAGGAGTGGGACAGTACAGGCTAACAAAAAAAAATGTATTTGGTAACAATTGTAGCCGTTTTAATAAAAATAAATTAAATAAATAAATCTATACTAGATAGATTCAGTAATTTTGCCGTAATAAAGTAACAAACGCACAGACAAAGCAACGTTTGCTTTTATAATATTAGTGTAGATGTTTAGATAAATCATCATCTTTTCCTCACACACATTGTGTGGAGAACGTAAGAATGTATTATGTTTCTATTTGATAGAATTTCCATGATTTCTTTGAAATGTGTTTAAGGAAAAACTTGGAACAGTAAGTAAAGTAAATAACTTACGTCGTGTTTACTTACATAATTTGTACTACTTCGATAGTAACGTGTAGTCAAAATTACAGTCTAACAAAAATAACTGTATTGCCGAACGCATTCAACGCTAATCTCTTTAAAGTTAGTTAGTGAACAGGATTATTCTGAGTAAGCTCACTCCATCGTCGAATTTGTCTCTGTCACCTCTGACCTAGACTAGAGTTAAAAAAAACTCTCGTGACCGAACTTCAGTCGTGGCGGTCAATGTCATCAATCGAAGATAATATAGAATACAAATGTGGCTCCATTCATTTACAATAAGCTACCTAAATCTTGGAAGGCATTAACGGACCTGTTGGTCTAGAGGTTAGCGGCCCTGACTGCTAAGCCGGAGGTCGTGGGTTCGATTCCCACCCAGGACAAACTTTGTGTGATGAGTATGATTGTTTGTTCTGTGTCTGGATGTGATTTATCTATAATATGTATGTATTTATAAATTATATAAGTATGTATATCAGTTGTCTGGTTGCCATAACACAAGCTCTGCTTAGCTTGGGATCAGACAGCCGTGTGTGAGTTGTCCCAAGATATTTATTATTTGTTAACGTATCTCGGGACCCATTTATTATTATTATTATATTATTATTAAATCTACCTTCATTCAAAAAAAAGCTACGCTCTTTTCTAGTGGGTAAAGCCTATTTCAGAGTTTTTTGCAGAAAAAGAAAATGCATTTGTTTAACTATTAAACACGGCTATCACTAAATGTTGAATGTAATTATGTAATAATTATTTTTGTTGCTGGTATTGTACCTTTCACATGCCTTATAGTAAAATGTGGCTGAACTTTGCTAATTGTTTTTTACACCATGTACTGTACCCATATTTGCGAAATAAATTATCTTATCTTATCTATCTTAACACAGATGCACTCCCTCTTCCCTCGCCCTCATAGTCTGATGGGTTTTTATTTCCCACTCATTTCACTATAGACCGAGAAAAAAAGTTCCAATCGTCACCACTGGGAAGGAACGAAAATTTTTTTTGCCCTCTCGTGCCCAGTGGGGACGACGGTGTGGGGACGACCGGGAATAAATCGTCCGATGGGACGGAATTGACACAACCAGAGAGAGATCAGACGCAACACCATGATAATACGTGCTTTTCAGGACACGAGGTTGTCATACCACCAAATTGACGGGCCTGTTGGTCTAGTGGTTAGTGGCCCTGACTGCTAAGCCGGAGGTCGTGGGTTCGATTCCCACCCAGGACAAACTTTGTGTGATGAGCATGATTGTTTGTTCTGTGTCTGGGTGTGATTTATCTATAATATGTATGTATTTATAAATTATATAAGTATGTATATCAGTTGTCTGGTTACCATAACACAAGCTCTGCTTAGCTTGGGATCAGATAGCCGTGTGTGAGTTGTCCCAAGATATTTATTATTTGTTAACGTATCTCGGGACCCATTTATTATTTATTATATTATTATTAAATCTACCTTCATTCAAAAAAAAGCTACGCTATTTTCTAGTGGGTAAAGCCTATTTCAGAGTTTTTTGCAGAAAAAGAAAATGCATTTGTTTAACTATTAAACACGGCTATCACTAAATGTTGAATGTAATTATGTAATAATTATTTTTGTTGCTGGTATTGTACCTTTCGCATGCCTTATAGTAAAATGTGGCTGAACTTTGCTAATTGATTTTTACACCATGTACTGTACCCATATTTGCGAAATAAATTATCTTATCTTATCTTATCTTATCTGTCTTAACACAGATGCACTCCCTCTTCCCTCGCCCTCATAGTCCGATGGGTTTTTATTTCCCACTCATTTCACTATAGACCGAGAAAAAATGTTCCAATCGCCACCACTGGAGAGGAACGAAACTTTTTTTTGCCCTCTCGTGCCCAGTGGGGACGACGGTGTGGGGACGACCGGGAATAAATCGTCCGATGGGACGGAATTGACACAACCAGAGAGAGATCAGACGCAACACCAGGCCTCCGTCACTCGTTCAAGGTTACTCTCTTAAGTGCCTACGGCTCGCCTGCGCCCGGGCGCAACGAATCCAGTCGGCTGTCACGCGCTCGCTTGAGTGTACGTATCTACTGCAACAAAATAAACGATACTCGCGCCTTCAGTAATGGCTAAACAATGGTATGCAATTTGTAGTGTACAGAAAATACATATTTCAGTACATACAATAATACTACACAATAATACTTTATAGTCACCTATTCTTTTGTGTAATCATTTCTCAGCATAGATAGCCCTAGCGCTGTGTTGTATGACGCGCGTTATTGCTATCTCTCTCTCTCACGCACGAACGTGTTGTAGGTAATATAACGTTAAGTATTGGGTTTTCTCTATGGAGTGAAGTATCTGTACTTATTTAATCTGTGATAATACGTGCTTTTTAGGACACGATGTTGTCATACCACCAAATTGACATCTCCTGCTGCTGAGAAATTCTGAATGGAAAAATCTAGTAAAACTTTGCCTGATTGGTAGTCAAACCCAAGACCCCATGGTCAGTCGCACTTGCGATCATGAGACAAACTGGGAAGGGACATAGCCGACCCTGGTACCATGTGAATTCCAGAGATATTCGGTCGATTAGGTCGTGGGTTCGATTCCCACCCAGGACAAACTTTGTGTGATGACTTGATGAGCATGATTGTTTGTTCTGTGTCTGTTTTTAAACATTTAACTACTGTTTCGTTTCTTTTATAAAAAAAATATCATCACGCCTGTATTCCCCGAAGGGTTAGGCAGAGGTGTACCAATGTACACCCACTTAGTTACTTTTATATAGTTAATTAAATCAGCCTTTTGTTGTCCTACTACAAGACAAACTAGGCCTCTTCTTATACATATAAGGCACGAGCTTCATCACAATGCTTGCTCAAGGCGTATTGACGATTTCAGACTTATAATAATTAGGTTTCCTCTCGATGTTTTCCATCATTGTCGTCAGTGACGTTTATGATAAAATTAAAAACAACATAATGAATTTAATAAAAAGTTAGTGTGAACAGGCTTCTTCTAGGTAAGCTCACTCACTCCATCGTCGACTTTGCCTTTGTTACCTCTGACCTAGACTAGAGACAAGAGCTTAACCACCTCGAATAAAAAAGTCACAATGGTATTTGCCTGGTATCAAACCCGTAGCCTTAAGCATGATAGGCAGGCGCTTCAACCATTCTTAATTTCTTACCTAATATATGTAGGTATTATAATAAATAATTTGGTAACTGCCCAATACCCGTTTTAATGTTAAATTAAATAAATTAATAAATTAATTTAAGAAGGTTTTTTAAACATTGTTATCCTATTAACCGGTTTAGTTAAATAAATAAAAAACGGTATGGCGGTGGCGTATTATACTATTAAATAATATACCTAATCACGAACGAACTACGAACTATAGCATTTTAATAAATTATTCCAGAAACGAGTTACAATAAATAAACGATAATAATTAACAGCACCAGTTTTAACCATTTTTAAATATCTCACTAAATACATACATCTTACTATTATTAAAAATGCGAAAGTTTCTAGGAGCTCGTGGCTAAATAATTACAGCCGCATAGACCGATCTTCCGGGTTAAGCCACGCTTGCCGAGGTTGGTCTGTGGATGGGTGACCATTTTCATAGCGAGTTTCCTCCGTGCCTCGGAAAGCACGTAAAGCCGTTGGTCCCGGCTGTCATTTGTAGATCTTTGACAGTCGTTACTGTTAGTCAGAAGCCCGAAAGTCTGACAACCAGTCTTACCAAGAGTATCGTATTACCCATTACTGGGTTGTGGAGGTCTGATAGGCAGTCGCTCCATGTAAAATACTGATTTTCAGCTGCATCCGGTTCGACTGGAAGCCGACCCCAGCATAGTTGTGAAAAGCCTATAGGCAGATGATGATGCGAAAGTTTCGATGGATGGATGTTGTTGCTCAATCACGGCTCAACAGACGGCTGAACAGATCTGGGTGAAATTTGCATATAGGCTGCTTTTTTATCCCGGAAGATGTACGGTTCCCGTGGGATAATATATCAACTTTACCGTGGATCTAAATTGAAAGCAAGTGCAATAATTGTATCTAATAAGAATTGTATAACAATAATTAAGTATAAATAATTTGCACACTTTCTTAAAGGCAGAAAAGGTAGTTATTTTTTTAATTCGAGACGGGTAAGCTCTTGACTCTAGTCTAGGTCAGAGGTGACAGAGACAAAGTCGACGATAGAGTGAGCTTACTCTAAAGAAGCTTGTTAACTCTAAGGGCTCTTTCAATTTATGCGTTTGGTGCCGGACAGCTGCGGTGGCGAAGCGGTGCGTTTGTCGTATTGCGTACGAACGATCGTTTGTTTTCATACAATGCGCGCGGTGCGGCAACAGTGCGACGTCGGTACCTACGCACGCTCGACGGCAGGACGACAGACGTCACGCGTCAACTGTATGAAAAAGGACAACCGTCCGTATGCAGTCCGAAAAACGCGCCGCCTCGGCACCGCAGCGGTCGGGCACCAAACGCATAAATTGAAAGAGCCCTATCTTTGAAGAGATTGGGGTTGAATGCGTTGGGGAATACTGACGCGGGCTTCAAGATTGTTTGAACTTTCCTTTGTAAAAATGTATTTTCTCTAAAATGAACATAAACAGATACACTGGCACACACTGGTACAGCGACTTAAACTTATTACCTAGTGAGCAGTACGTCGATTCTGTAAAATTCAGACGTGAACTCGCATCTCACGTCGCTATTCACCCTCACTTCGCTTAAGGTTCAAAATTACATTGATTTATTCGATACTTTGAAGTGCGAAGTGAGCGTCGAAGTGACGGTGGAATTACCGTAAAGAATGCCACTTCTTACGTGATCTCATACTTTATCTGTTAAAATTTCCCCGTCAATTTAGTTCAACTCGCTGACACGCTCGCAAGAGTGGCGCTAGTGTAAATTCGAATTATCAACCGAGTTTTTAGAATGCCAATTACGAAACTCACAGCGGATTCAGATTCTAAGTTTAAAACGAGGTCTTACAGAATCACACAGCTGGACTTGTTTAAATAATTTATTCTTAAAGGAACATAAATTAAAACGAGACCATATTCAGGTTCCTATGGAGATATTTTAAATATTTACTTAACTGGTTTTTTACCAGTTGTGGAAATCCTATTAAATTATTGAGTAGCAATGGTTGGTACTGTCTAATTCACGTTTATGCAAAAATTCAAAAATATTTTACTGCCTTGTTAGCGTGGTGGTTCTTAGCGCGACTGATTTGCTGGAGATCTTGGGTCTGATTCCCAGGTCGAGCGAAGTGTTATTGGGTTTTTTTATGAAGTTCTCAGCAGCAGTTCGGGGTTAGGATTTGTGCCCGGTTAATGGCAATAAGCCCGCCCTCTATTACATGGGACCTAAACATTTCGGCGGGCTGTGGGTGTACATTTGTACACCTCTGCCTAACCCTTCGGGGAATACATATTTTTGACACATACCACTATATGTCAAAAATATAACATTACATTACACCTAAAGGCCAATTAAAAACTATAAAATCTAGTCACAGTCTCATCTCAGCGTCAAAGTCAAACAATTTTGGTAAATTATTAGAGACACTTTTGACAGAGACTGAGAAACAATTGCAATCCTTCCTGGATTTCGACTTTTTCAAAAAGTTAGCAGCAAAATTGCCCCCCTGAAAGCTAATTTCTGAACCTGAAGACCCTAAGCGATACCAGAGACAAAATTTAAATGTCTCATGTGCCTGTAATTACACTGGCACCCCTTCAAACCTCTGCGGGTTGTTCGAAAGAGATACCGCGCCCCCGGAACGCAAAGGGCACATGAAAGGAACATAGACGGGTTTTAGTCAGTAAAAGTCTGATACTCCCTCCCGCCCCGCCCAGGGCGGGGGAAGTTATTTGATGATTTCCCATCTATAAAAAAAAAACCCTTCAAACCGGAACACAGCAACGCTGCTTTTCAGCGAAATAGGTAGGTATGGTGGTAGTACTTCCCCGAACGAGTTCTTTCATAAAGAGCTACTACAAAGCACTACTACGAATACTAGGTACTAAATATTTACAAAATAACACTGCAGGTGGTACAGTCGCGTTAATTCGTTTCACGTACAGTCGTGTTCAGAATACGTTTATGGCTCAGGAATCCCCGTTCACAACAGTTTTCCTTGCCATCTTGCTAAGTTTTTGTTACGATATTTTGTACTCGCAAAGTACATACAGTTTTTTTGTGAAGTATTTATAGGAAATAGATGTTTTTCCTGAAGTTACTTTTAGGAATTGTGTGACTGGTTTAGTTAAAAATAGATATTTGTAAGTTCAGTTGTGTTAGGTTAAACGGTTAATAAAAATACATTTCAAGTTATGCCAATAGTTACTTCTCCGCTCCCGTGGGTCGTAGCGTGATGTTATACACGTACCTATTCTTCATGAATCTGACTATCTTACACAAAAATATTTTTTTCAATACGACTACTAAATATAGAAATCGCATACATACATACATAAATTCACGCTTTTTTTCTACGGGGTAGGCAGATTCTACCTCAGAACGCCTGCTGCGATCCGTACATACTCCTATCGCCTCGTCCCCGAGGTTAGCGCGTTTTAACAAACAAAATATACAAAAAATTTCATCACGACTATAAACCCCGAAGGGTAAGGCAGGGAAGTACCTCTATTAAACATTTTACTAATTGTGTAGAAGGTAGACACTATTCACCAATAATTCCAAGACTTCACTTCACTAAAAAATCACTTTTATGGAAGCCCCGAAAACCCAATTAGTTTTCAATTAACTACTAAAATAGATTTTTAGTTGCTTTGAAATCCATAAACAGCTAGTCTATTGAGTAGGTAATTAAGTGAGGTCACGGGTTTCTGTTGCCATTCAAAATCTATGAGGGAATAGCGTTTAGGCAGCTCATAAAAAGAACTGCCCCGTTGGTCTCGTGGTCGCAAGTGCGACTGCTGTGCAAGGGGTCCCGGGTTCGATTCCCAGGTCGAGCAAAAAGTGTTATTGGGTTTTTCTATGAAATTCTCTGTAGCACCTCGGAGTTTGGATTTGTGCCCGGTTAATGGCAATAGGCTCGCCCCCTATTACATGGGACCTAAATATACCTACCGGCGAACTGTGGGTGTACATTGGTACACCTCTGCCTAACCCTTCGGGGAATACAGGCGTGATGGTATATAAAAAGAATGTTTTTAACTTTTTATTTGTGGCTAGCGAACTGGCCGCGACTTCGGCATATTTCATCCGAGTTAAGTTACGTCTTTGGCTACTGCTCCGCTCCCGTTAGGCGTAGCGTGATGTTATAAATCATATATTTATTTGCAAACATGGGTAGGAATATACATTGATGTTTTCTTTAAATACTAGAGTTCTCCATGTTTAACCATCACGTGGGTATGCAAATGTTCTATTCTAAAACAGTCATCATCATCATCATCTGCCTAGCCTTTTCCCAACTATGTTGGGGTCGGCTTCCAGTCGAACCGGATGCAGCTGAATATCAGTATTTTACATGGAGCGACTGCCCATCAGACCTCCACAAACCAGTAATAGGTAATACGATACTCTTGGTAAGACTGGTTGTCAGGCTTTTTATTCTAAAACAGTAAAGGACATGGCCAGTTTCAGCCTAGTTACTCAGTAGCATGTACATTAGTAGACGTCTAATTATAAATAAATAAAAAAAGAAATAAAAATTATAAAACTATTTATATTTTCGTACATGTTCAGAATAAATATTTAAACATAAATAGTTGTTCTGCGTTTCCGGTGTATTGAGATAGCGCACCATTTTGGAAAAACGTTCCATTCCCTGTAAACCCAAAACATTAATGTTCCATCAGATTTAAAATAAAAAAATATTTGAACTGTAAAATGATTACTGACCGATTATTCTCTATCGTAATCATAATAAAAAAAAAAGTATATTTTGTAAATTACTCAAATGCTATGAAACATTGTTGTTTTTTTAAGTAACTTTTTCTTGTAACACGTCGTGTAACGAAACGACATGCATGACAGGTTTTGACAGTTGGAACCCGCCGTCCCGCTATTTGTTTTTCGTTTGTCTTTTGTACCCGCAACTTCAACTTGCGCGTGCGTTGTTTTTTGTTTGCTTGTTTGTAAACTGTGCGATTATCTTTTATCCATATCGACCATTGCTATTCTACACGGACTGATTCCATTGCCGAACGATTACCTAGTGCTTATTAATGCGGACTTGATTGTGCTTACGTTTTGGACACTGAACTGTTCACAATGAGGTGTATTAACTGCGGTATAGCTACGGGACGGTTAAGAAGACATGTTGTGTCTTCGTTAGACATGCCTTTCCAAGGAAGGCTTGTGCAGTGGCTAACAATTCAGGTATGTACCTAATTAAAATAAATTAAACTTATAACATAATCTCTTGTGTTATATAAACAGTGCATCGAATGATTTGCATTTACAAACAATTATTATTTCAATTCAAACACTTTTAAATATTAAAAAATGTGTTGATTTAGAACCATCTTCATATTACAATAGATAAAATGTTGATATACCTATACTCTAATAATCTACTTTGCGTTTCAGCTTCCAGAAGATGGACATATTTGTCACTCATGCTTCTTGCTGCTAACTTCAGAAGGTGTCAATCATAGAGTACTGGGCCACACTATGGTGTGCCTTGGTTGTGGCCGATCAGTAAGGGACATAAGACACCACATTATTGGACCAGAATCACCACTTCTCCTGCAATTCTCTTTTACCGCAAGACTTCAGGTATGATGCATGAAAATAATATAAAAATAAGTTATTATCATGTAACATAATTTTCCTAGCTGGCCTTTCTTATAATAAGTGAAATGAGACTATATGTTTAGCCTATATAATTAGCCGATGCAGGTCGCCTTACTTTAAACACAGTTGAGGTCTCTAAATATATTTATTTATTATGTAAACTTACAGGCAATTGCAAGTGTTTCTCATATGAAATTCTTTCAGCTTATATGTAGTGATAAATTGTAGTAATGTGTGTGTAAGTTCTAAGAGTCAGAGATGTATGTCTGATATGTATGCAAGACCGAGAAGACATAAGACTACATTCTACATAACATTTACACCATTAAGCTATCACAAGCTATATTACATACAAGTCAATATAATTTGTTTTAGGGAGTAACAAGGAACTATGTTTGTCATCCCTGCTGGATGAGGGCTAATAGACTGTTACATCAAGATTCATCTCGAGAAGAACCTGGTGAACCTGCAGAAGACTTTTTTGATGAAAATGCAATGTCACCACCACCAGAGGCCCCCATCTTACCTCCACCGGCTCTTTTACCACCAACTCGTACTTCTAATCAAATAACATTACCCAACTATAAGCGGGCTTCAAACACTTCTGCCCATTGTGTATTTAATAGATGTTTTAATAGATCATTTTATCTAATACCTGACTTTGTAAAACGGATTTTAATCAATGATTATAATTTTTATATTCCCCGTAGTTCAAGAGTATGCGAGTCACATTTATATTCAAATCAGTGGCATGAGTTGCCCCAAAATAGTATGTCATTTACTTCTTTTAATGCCAGTCAAATAGAGGATATAATTAGAATATCTAAATGCACGGGTGAATATATCAATTTTGAAAATATCCAAGAAATGCCCAACCATGTGTGTCATTATTGGACAGGACTTACTGTAACCGAGTTCATGAGCTTATTGAATATTTTGCCAACACTTAATGTACGCAAGCCAACAACAGCCTTAGCCATATATTTAGCCAAGTTAAGGTCTGGGGAAAGCAACCGTAGGTTGTCAACAATTTTTAATATTCCTAGAGCTACTTTAGAACTTAAAATGAAAAAAGTTAGATCTTGCCTTTATGACAATTTTGTACCACAGCATTTAGGAGTCAACCACATAAGTCATTCAGAAATTGTTGCCAGGAATTTACGGGTTCCTTCGGCTCTCTTTAGTGACCCAGAAGCAGCACCTGAGAACAGGTCTGCTATAATCATATTTGATGGTACATATATTTACCTCCAGAAAAGTGCGAACTATATGTTTCAGAAGAAAACATACAGCTTACACAAATATGACAACTTAGTAAAACCATTTTTGATTGTGTCATGTGATGGTCATATTATTGACGCTGTAGGTCCATTTCCTGCAACTCAGACTGATGCTGATATCATGACCAATTTGTTCGAAAATGAAAATGATCCTTACCGTAGACTCTTTAGAGCTAATGATATATTTATCTTAGATCGTGGATTTCGGGACGCTATACCAATTTTGGAACAGTATAACTATAGAGTTTTTAAACCAGAATCACTAGAACAAGGAGAAACTCAATTATCCTATTCCCAGGCTAATAAAAGCAGAAGGGTAACACTTTGCAGATGGGTAGTCGAAGTTGTCAATGGTAGGTTTAAGAGAGATTTTAAATTGTTTAGGCAACGGTTTTTTAATTTAGCTGCTACTCATTTAATGATTGATTTTAAAATAGCAGCAGCTATTTTAAATAAATTCCATCCTTGTCTCATAGATAGTCCTAATTGTGAACAGATTATTCAAAGGGCGTTACGGTTCATGGATGTACCAAATCATCTAGGGCAGTTTGTGAACGAATTTAATTTAAATAGGAGAAGAATTATGTTCACGAGAATTGACGGTAACCTACCGCAACTGGAAAGGTTTCCAATATTTTCTTATAATCAGTTGTTGTTATTCGCATTAGGGCCTTACCAAGTCAAACAAGCACGATCATATTACGGTGAACACATCAGACAAAATGGAGTTTATGAGGTGGAAGTATGTCCAGAACTGGATAATTCCCAGTAGTTTGTCCTACATATAGGTGGGAATAGACCCTATTTATTAAGGGGGCGTATAAAGTCTAGGCATACAAGCCAAAGGATTTATTACACATATATTTTGTTTGATGTTGAGCCCAGTAGCAACTGCCCACTAGAATCTATTTTGGGTTACTATTGCAACTGCTTGGTCGGTAATAGGACGGTAGGGTGTTGTTGCCACGTGATGACAATGATCTGGTATTTAGGCTGGGCTAGACATCAGACACATATTACTCCACCAGCATCATTTTTAGACGATATATTCGTTAGAATTTTTGAATATTAAACATTTCATTCAAAAGTTATTTAATGTTTGTTTTTATTTAAACACTACAATCTTTTATGTCACTTACCTATCCTTTTATCTATCCAAATATGAATGTCCTAGGTACTTAATCATTCCATTACTGTCCCACTATGCTCACAGTACACATAATCATCAGTCTTGTTCAAGACATGTTTTTATTAATTTCTAAGAAACCTGAAGTCTATGGATTATGTAACTTTTACAGTTAATTGTAGAGCATACTACCTTCGAAATAAAGCAAAATTCATTAATGTACATTAATTTTTAGATGCTAGGCTGGGTTGTATAAGTAAATTGGCCATCTCCTGTCAGCCTTGTCAGTCACAGTTATAAATTATAATAAATATTATTTATATGTCAGAGCATATACAGCTTAATACACTCTCAAATGTTTGCTATGTGTAAAATAATTTTCAAAATCGGTTCAGTAGATATGGATTACCCCCTACAACCTCACAAAATTGACCTCTTTATAATATTGGTATAGATAGGTTTACTCTTAACTCTAGTCTAGGTCACAGGTCAGAGGTCACAAAGACAAACTCGACGATGGAATAAGAGGTGATGAAGCGGAGTGTCAATCGATTGGTGGTGTCCAGTAGCCAATTATGTTTTAGTTCCAAGTAATAGGAAGCACGCTTTGCCATCAACTGGGCATTAACACTATCTCACGACTGCTAGGTAAGATACTGAGAAATTCCTAATGGCAAAACCCTATAATACTTTGCCCGACCTAGGAATCGAATCTTGGACTGCTTAACACTCGCACTTCTAGCGTTATACTCGGCTAATTACCTGTATATCTTTACTAATATTATAAAAAGGTTAACTTTGTTTTTTGTATGTAAGAGTTAATCTATTCTTTCATTGATAGAAAGCTACTTTATTGTTGAGTGCCATAGTTCATGTTTCATGATATACTTGATTTCCAGGCGAACGGCGCTGCAGGCAGAAACTAGTCTAGAATATTGTAAGAAAACTTAAGTACCTACGGCAGATAGGATTCCCCTGAACCGTGTTTCCTTATCACTTATATTACTGACCCCAAGAGTAAGTCTATGTTTAATTATTTTACTGATAACGTTGGATTTTCCCGTAGACACCGTTATACATAAACAATGTGCAATTTTGCATCCTCGTCAAAGAATTTTGAGCATAATGGGCGTAAAAACAACAGCATGGAGATGTATTTTTTATTTAAAAAACTTATAGCTAATACTCCATATTATATTATTGCAACAACAATTTTCGAAGTCATGTAATACACTCCTTACTTTAAAAGTGTAACATATAACAATAACACGTCCCCGTAAGTTTACTAATACGAAACACTTAACAACGAATGCACGCTACCACGAAAAACTTGACACCGTAGCCATGCGATCTCGAAAAACCAAATCTCTAATATTCACCTATTTGAAACACTTAAGCACCAAAGACGCGGGAGAGCAGAGTTAAACTGTCTTATGTAATGCAGTTTTTCAAAATGACTTAGATACAAGCGACATTTTAGGACATAAGTGAAAGCTTATGAAAAATCAATTAAAACGGGCTGTTGGTTTTACGCCCAGCCTCCATAGAAAAACGCACATAATCTTGAAGTGGGTAAAACTATGCCAGTGATTTACAACGCAAATCTCTCGATTACTGCGTCTTAATTTATATTCTCCAAAAAAAAACGGAGACATTTGTAAGTATATATGTGTTTTAAAAAGACTAATAAATATTCAAAAGATTTTATTTTACAACGCCTAATTAAGTAAACAAGAATCTAATCTTGCAAATAAAATTGTTATGTCGGTAAACAAAAGGTAATAGATATATATTTTTTAATTTTCCTTATCCGAAGTACTTAGCTCGTCAAATAAACCACTTCAGAATTTTAATCAAATTTTTGTAAGATGATAATTTAATCACAATTTATTTTTGTCATCACAAGACTGCCCCGTTAGTCACGTGGTGGTAAGCGTGACTGGTGAACGTGGGATCCTGGGTTCGATTCCCAGATCGGGCAAAAAGTGTTATCGGGTTTTTCCATTAGTAATTCCTCAGTAACAGCCCGGAGTTTTGAAGTTGGTAGTGTGACACCCCCATGCCTCAGAAAGCACGTAGATCTTTGACTGTCGTAACGGATAGTCAGAAACCAGAAAGTCTGACAAGCAGTCTAGCCAAGAGGTATCGTGTTCCTCAGTTACTGGGTTGTGGAGGTAAGATAGGCAGTCGTTCCATGTAAAACACCGATATTCAGCTGCATCCGGTTAGACTGGAAGCCGATCCGAACATAGTTGTGAAAGGGTTAAGCAGATGATGAATTGGCACAGTGGCTGGGCAAGTGGCTGCAGCGCTGTGTGTCGCGGGTTCATTTTCCGCACGGAACAATTATTATTTGCGTAGTCTACAGGTAGTTTTCCCGGGTTTGGCTGTTTGTATAATATGTGAGTTTATGTGTTGATTAACGCACCCATGATACAAGAGAAATTCTAAGTGTAGGGGACGTTTTAGAATACGTAGGTTAGTAGGTACTTTCCTATTCTTTATATTGACGTATTTATTTTCTTACTAGCGTGTTTGTCCACATCAAAGTTGGTATATTATCCTACGGGAACCGTACATTTTTCCGGTATGAAAAGTATTCTATGTGTTATTTACGAGTATTCTACGCTGCTTTCGATGTCAGTGCCAAGTTTCATCCAGGCCTGTTCAGCTGTTTAAGCGTGAGAGAGTAACAAACATCCATCCATCCATCCATCCATTCATCCTCACAAACCTTCGCATTTATAATAGTTAGTAGAAATTTAAAAATAAATTACAAAATAAATAATTACTTATTACAATAATTATTCAGCAAAAAATCATTAAACATACATTAACAATTCTTATCAATAAAAAGGTACTTGTCAGAGATTTAGACCCTTTTATTATCTGCAGGTAAATAAATCCTTATCATTGATAAGAATACCTACCTAAGATGTATATTTACGTAATAATATCTATTACAAGCCATTTATTACATAAGTACCGGAGTTATAAATGACCCATGTATGAACGTGGAGTAGGCGAAAGGAGTATTTAAGGATCGTAATAGGTGGCGTTCTGTGGTTTCTGCCTACCCCCATGGGAAATTTGATTAAGATCCGATTAGCCGTATAAGCGTGAAAGAGTAACAAACATCCATCCATCCTCACAAACTTTCGCATTATTGTAATACTAGCTTTTGCCCGCGGCTTCGCTCGCGTTAAGAAGTATCGATCATCTTTCATCCCCTATTTTATCCCCTTAGGGGTGAAATTTATCAAAATCCTTTCTTAGCGGATGCCTACGTCATAACATCTACCTGCATGCCAAATTTCAGCCCGATCCGTCCAGTGGTTTGGGCTGTGCGTTGATAGATCACTAAGTCAGTCAGTCAGTCATCTTTGAGTTATTTAAATTTAGATTTGTAAAATCAGTAAGATAAATATAGGGTCCATGTTTTTTTTAATTTGTTCTAAGTACCTATATTCACGGAAATAAAGCATAACTTCAGTGATTGATAGATTGATTGATTCGCGCGGAAAACATGAAGACGATGCTCTAATAGGTCAGAATAATAACAATCAATTGAGCCAATGAATAATCGGTCAAGTTCAGTACAAGGGGTCATAGCAACTCATGCGTTGGTCATCTGGAACATATTTTAAATATACGTACCTACTACAATATTTAGACTTATGTGTATACTAGTTTCTGCCTACGACTCTGTCTGCATTTAGTTTGGCGCCGCTCCCTTGTGTTATACAGCCTATACCTACTGTTTCTACAAGCTGTTGATTTGCAATGTCGTCAAATTCAAGGAGTTAACTATGCTCGTAATTCTTAACACAAATCAATAATAAAATAAATTTGTTTTAAAATTTTTATTTTTTGACGTGATTTTCCAATTCGAACTAGCCACCTCGCCAGAGGGTTTAAGCACTATGTACGCATTGATATAGCCGCGCGACAACTCTGCCTACCGCATACGCAACTGGGCGATGCTGATTTTTGCAAGAGGAGTATTCTGGAAAACAGTTTTTTGATTTTTGGAACTAAAAAAAAACATTTGTTAAATATTGGCCAGGTATCGTATTTATATTTGATTACTTCTTTTTTTCTATGACAAGCTCCTAAAATTGGACGAGGATGCAAATCAACAGCTTGTATAGTATAAAGTACTGACCAATTCCTCTATAGGCAAAGGTGAGCAATGGGTAGCTCACCGTCCGTACGTTAACTTAACGATAGACCGTGTCGACGGCGCCTTCGTGTTCCACGCGCGCCTCAAAGAGATGTCAGCAAATCGACTGTTTGCTGACATCTGTGAGGTAACCACATGACATCAGGTGATCCATGTGCCTGTAATTACACCGGTACCCTTACCCTTTAAAGCAAGCACAACAACTGCAACGCTGATTTGCGGCCGAAGTAGGTATGGTGGCTCCTTCACAAAGACGACAGCCTGCCTGATGTTAAGTGGTCACCGCTGCCTATAGACATCTGCAATAACAGAGGCCTTGTAAATGCGTTGCCATCCCAGAGACAAAGTTGAAATGTCTCATGTGCGTGTAATTTCACCGGTTCGCTAACCCTTCAAACCGGAACACAGCAACGCTTTGCGGCAGAAATAGGTATGGTGGTAGTACTTCCCCGGACAAGCTCCTTCACAAAGAGCTCTACTACTACTAAGAGTCGCCGACTTAATTACTAAATAAAGTAGGAAAACTCAGGTTTACAGATTGCTTTTTTAAACACACATATTTCTTGTTTACTGAACAATTGAACATGCACTAACACTTAGACCCGGTACAACTGTCTATTGACCATATCAATATTTGCTTCGACCAGGAATCGATGCTGCGACCTGTTGGGCAAACGTCTGTCCAATTTTAATCAGAATAAAATTTATAAAAAAGTAAATATAATGATTTTATAGACTGAATGCCTTGGTAGTTTAGTGGTCCTAAGTGCGACTGGTACGCTAGAGGTCTAGGGTTCGATTCCCAGGTCGATCATAAAGTGTTATTGGGTTTTTCTGTGAAATTCTCAGTAGCAGCTCGGAGTTAGGATTTTTGCCTGTTTAATGGCAATAGGCTCACCCCATATAATATGGGACCTAAACATATAAATGTAATCCTCCAGACCGATTCCGGCCACGGCGGCTAATCTTAATGCAGACTAGCCACGTACGCAGGAGATATTATAGTGCACAAGTGTGTGCGCAAACACAGGTGCACTCCCTCTTCCCTAACTCTCATAGCCCGTTGGGACGGAAATCCGACACGACCGGAGAGAGATCAGGCGCAGGACCAACGGCTTTACGTGCTTTCCGAGGCACGGGGGTGTCACACCACCAACTTCCAAACTCCGGGCTGCTACTGAGATATTCCTAATGGAAAAACCCAATAAAACTTTTTGCCCAACCTGGGAATCGAACCCGAGACCCCTTGCTCAGCAGCCGCGCTTGCAACCACGAGACCAACGGGGCAGTTGAATACTGCATTAAACTGTTATTATTATCTTGTTATCTACGAATTAAAAATACAACATTAAAATAATCAACTTGTTTGTCTACCAATTTCGTTGACATTTTAAATAAATAGATAAAATTATAATGCATTTTTTATAGATTTTTAGAAAAACAAGTTTATGCTATTGGCCGTGACATTGCAGTTGTAGGTATGTTTAAATAACTTGTGAACACCATTACTTATTTTTTTATACCAATTAATAGTGATTAATTGGGATGGTATGTTTAATTGCCTTTAAAAATTTAAAAGCATTTAAAAATTTAATAAAATAAAATTATTGAGTAACTACTACCTACCTAGCTATATTATTTGCCATCAATATTCTAAAAATATAAATAGCCCCATGTGTGAAAGAGCGTCACTGGAGAACGGCTCGATTTTGTTTGTTGTGTTCGTAACTTTTAGAATTGTTTGAAAAATTCACTGTAAATATGGTATTTTAGTATTAAAAGTTTCAATAAAAAAAAAATTTGACGTTTTGTAAATTTTACCCTAATGAAGATGGGGTGCATCGCTAGATTAAAAAAATATCATATTTTATCTACAATAGTTCACCAAAACTTGAAACTTACCCTAAGTTTACACCCCCACGACCTATCGGAAAATTTTTGACTGATTTCGTCGTTTTTCGCGTGTGGGGAGACACTAAATGGTGGCGGTTGACCACTTCCCAACCTTATTACTAAGGGCATAAAGGTAAATTGTCTTCGTTTATACTTTTTATCATCAACTTTGTTCGACCTATGACAATATACTAATAACTTCTGTTAACAACAGATTCGAACGATGTTCACCCTCGTCTGATTCTGATGACGCTAATATAAAAGCTAAGAATAATGATAGCACTGCCAGTGCGCAAACGCATGAACACCGTGGTCACGCAACCACGCAAGCGCGGCGCGGTTGAAAATAGAACGATTTGAATTTCGAAAATTGTAACTGTCATTTTTTAAATTCACGTTCGAATTTTGGTAGATTTGTTTTTTATTTATGGTTAAGTTTTTATTTTTAAAACTATTGTGAGATTTTATTTTTTATTATTGGAACTAAAAGTTTTGGTGTGTCAACTTTTTAATTTTTGGTGTTTTTTTAAATAAAAAGTATAAAAATGGTGAATAAAGTGTATAAAGTTAGTTCTGGGAAGGAAGAAAAGGCCGGGAGTAAACACAATCAGGTTTTAATGTCCATTGTTGGTAAGTAATTGTTGTAATTATTTTTTTACATACTGATGACAGTTTTTTCCTAGTTGATTAATATGACGCAAATACATGACTTGAGAAAACTGTCTTACAGTTTTAAAAACACTTTATACTCCAGGCATATTTAAATGGGAGCACTCATATTATGGTTTTTTTTTCAATAAGCTGTAGATGTTTTTTTTTATTATTTAAAATTGAATAGTTTTGGTTGGATCCCTTGCTCTTTATTTAGTGTTATTGTCACCCTTAAATCAAAAACCATAATTTTCCTTTTCACAAAATTCGATACTTTAAATAGATACAAAAGTCAAGGTCAATACTTAGTAGTTTTATTTTTTATTAAATAACTAATGTATTCTTTTTATTATTTAAAATGGACGCTGTGAGTATAACTCTGAAAATATATTTTTTAAATATAGATTTTTGATACAAATAGCCCATATCAGTAACCGAAAATCAAAGTCAAATTGTTTAATTAAATTAGACCATAAAAAGTTACTTAGAAAAAAAAAACTAGTTGAGGAGCAACTTTAAACCTATAATTAATTAAGCAAAAAACGGATCATTGAACTAACTAAATAACTAACTAAATAACTAACTAAATAACTAACTAAATAACTAACTAAATAACTAACTTAATCACTAACTAAATAACTAACTAAATAACTAACTAAATAACTAACTAAATAAATAACTAACTAAATAACTAACTAAATAAATAACTAACTAAATAACTAACTAAATAACTAACTAAATAACTAACTAAATAACTAACTAACTAGGTAGCTCTCTACACGCGACTTCATCCGCGTAGTTTTTTCACCTGCTTTAAGTTACGTCTTTGGTTACTGCTCCGCTCCCGTGCGTCGTAGAGTAATATACAGGATAAGTTTTTAACCAGTGCGTAAATTTTTTTTGGTAGTTCAGTGTCAGTAATAGAACACATTTCCGTGTTCAGTTAAAAAAAAAATAAAAAAAAAATTCATCCTTATCCGAGTTTGAAATAAGCAAAACATGGACATAATCTATTCGCCATACTATCAATGACAACTCTTGGCCACCGCCCGGGCGCATGGCTGGGGTGAGGGGGTGGGGAATGCGCTAGCGCTGAGTGACAATAAAATATGGTTTTTAAGTATACATGTTTCGTAAGCGATAACTTTTTTTTTAGTACTAAGACATATTAAAATAAAATATACGTGTTTAATAAAACGTGTTGAAGTTTATTATGGCAAAATTTACGCACTGGTTAAAAAATTTTCCTGTATTATATAGCCTGTACCTAATATTCCTCATCCCACGCCTCGGAAAGCACGTAAAGCCGTTGGTCCCGGCTGTCATTCGTAGATCTTTGACAGTCGTTACGGATAGTCAGAAGTTAAGAAATCTGACAACCAGTCTAACCAAGAAATCCGACAACCAGTCTAACCAAGAGGTATCGTGTTGCCCAGTTACTGGGTTGTGGAGGTCAGATAGGCAATCGCTCCATGTAAAACGCTGGTATTCAGCTGCATCCGGTTAGACTGGAAGCCGACCCCAACACAGTTGGGAAAAGGCTAAGATGATGACCATAATATTCCTCATAAATCTGGCTATCATAGACAAAAAGTTTTTTTCCAATCCGACTGGCTGTTCCAGAGATTTAGCGCGTTTGAATAAATAAACAAACAAAGAAAGCAGCTTTTTTTTATATTAGTAGGTTTATATTTAGACATTTTATATATCATATAACAAGTGGTACCTTTCCTATTTATATATTTTAGCCTTTTTTTTTTGTATATAGATAATTTGCGCCTATTACTAAGTCATAAACAAAATTGATAATACGAACATGACATTGAGAGAAAGTGCTTTAAATATATTATTTAGAGCCATATAGCAAATTTCACTCAAAGGATTTTTCTTTTACACACATATACATACATACCATCACGCCTGTATTCCTCGAAGGGCTAGGCAGAGGTATACCAATGTACACCCATAGCTTGCCGGAATCTTTAGGTCCCATGTAATTAGGGGCGAGCCTATTACCATTAATCGGGCACAAATCCTAACTCCGAGCTGCTACTGAGAATTTGTGTTGTTTTTCTGTTACAGAAAAACCCAGTAAAACTTTGCTCGGCCTGGGAATCGAACCAAAGACCTCTAACGTAGCAGTCGCGCGTAGGACCACTAGGCTAATGAGGCAGTAGACATTCGGAGAAAGTGCTAAAAATATATTATTATGGCAGATGGCAAATTTCACTCAAAAGAATTTTTCTTATAATTTTATAGAAATTGTGTTTATTTATAGATTTCTTTAGGACTCGCTTGTATAAATTGAGTATTCAACTAGCATGTCAATGGGAAAATAACAACCTGTATTTTTTTTACTGACGATCCCTATTAGAAAATAAAATTTAAATCTATTCATACATAAACTCACGCCTTTTTTCCATGGGGGTAAGCAGAAACCACAAAACGCCACCGCTACGATTCTTACATACTTCTTTCGCCTCGTCCATGTTCATACATCTGCTCATACAAGCACGCCGGTTACGAGTACTGCGCACCCGACCTTTCTGAAGAACCTCACCAATAAGGTCAGGGTAGGTGTTTTTAGCGCGTCCCCTCTCTGCGTTGCCACTGACATCTGCCATATAAATTTCTTTTATTAGTAGCCTTTCTACGTAGCTGTACAACTAGCGATTTGGAATATCAAAGTGAAAGCTAAAGTCAAATCATTTATTTCAATTAAAAAGCAGTTTCGAACGTCATTTACACAAAAGAAAGAAAAATTAATAATATTAAATCCAGTTGTAAAATTAATTAATAATATTGTAACAAGTACTTGCATAGTATTATTAAAACTTTCTGTCTAATTAAGCGATTATGCAAATCTTGAAGAAATAAATTATATTTTAAACCATAAATCTTGCTTAATAAAAAGTTTTTAAACTAAAAGAAATATATTTTACGCAGATAAAAAAAAAACTTGTTAATTTTAAATTACTTGGAATAAGTTTAATTAGAGTGATTTATACATTGAGATTTTTTTATGCTAGAGGTCTTGGGTTCTAATGCAAGATCGAGCAAAAGTGTTACCTATTGGGTTTTTCTCAGAGTTTCTCTGCACACTGTGAGTGTAATTCTCTAATCTCTGCCTAATAATTTTTAATACCTTCACGCCAGTATTCCCCGCAGGGTTAGGCAATTTATAATAACCTAAGAAAAATTTCATCGCCACGGTTGCGGAATGTGTTTGAAAGAGTCACCACCGCTGGGGCCCTAGAACACAAACGGCATTAGGAGAAACACGAATGGGTTTTAGTCAGCAAGAGTCTGACAATCCCTTCCGCTCCGCCCAGAGCGGAAAAAGTCAGTTGACGATTTTCCATCGTTAAAAAAAACAAAAAGGGGCCAAGTTTTCTTCACGTATTTCCAATCCCGTAAATACCGTACACCGTACCGTATTTAAAAATACGTATTCCCGTATTTTTAAATATTCCCAGTAAGCGTTTCTAATCGCCTTTTTTTTAATCTTTTATTTTAGGGGCTTTGATTCTTGTATGAATATGTCAGCCCCGTTAAGTCATATCTCAATTACACAACATCCAAACGACTTGTGCTCTCTTCAAAGGAGTGGAACTCTCTACCTGCGTCTGTATTTCCGAACGCATTCAACCCAAATCTCTTCAAAGTTAGAGTGAACAGGCTTCCTCTGGGTAAGCTCACTCCATCGTCGACTTTGTCTCTGTCGCCTCTGACCTAGACTAGAGTCAAGAGCTTACCCATCTCGAATAAATAAAAATATTTTGGAACGAAAACAAAAGATTAACGCCAAGTACAAAATATTCCTATAAACCTTACAGGCCCCTTTAGTACGGACATTCGTTTAAGCGTGTATACACGTGTACCATTAATAAATTAACTTTAAGTTATACGAATTCAATTAGAATAATTATTTTGCTACATATATTTTAATCGACCAGGAAAAACAAACAATAAACAAAATTGTAAGCAAAGCTTCCGAGAAACATCCGATAATTTTATTCAAGACGATTTTAGATAATTTTCAAATTAAATTTAACTACAACTGGATATTTTACCGTTAGTTACCAGGGGGAATGATTAATTATTTTAGTTTATTTATTCATTTGGAATCTCCAACAAAATTCATGACATACAACCATAATAGTGAATGAAAGGTATAACGCAGGAATACTCCTTCACTTATTCTGCCCACAGCATGCACAATGCCGGGGCTGCGGGTTGTTCGAAAGAGATACCGCGCCCCCGGAACGCAAAGGGCACATGAAGGAACATAGACGGGTTTTAGTCAGTAAAAGTCTGACACTCCCTCCCGCCCCGGGAAGGTATTTGATGATTTCCCGTCTATAAAAAAAAAAAAAAAGCATGCACAATAAAGTTAACAACTTGCTAACAAAGTAATCAGGATAAAATTAGTAACATCTAGAAACAGAAAATAATAAGAATAAGATGAATAAAGGAAATAATAATAACAGTACTTTAATTTAATTTAAAAGTTTCTTGAATTTTATTGTTATTTTAAATTGAACTTGAACTTTTCTTGAAAACCGTTGATTCGCAAATGTCTCTAGTCATCTGCAAAGTCTAGTAATTTAATAATTTTTCACAAAACTTTCAATAGTCATTATTGGAAGTTTTTATACCAAAATATTTACAAAGTGTAGATACCTAATTGAATTAACTGAAAATCTGAAAAGGGATCATTAATATTTATCGGCCCTTGTTGCTGACTGTACTTTAATAAAAAGAAAAATAGAAAGATCATCATCTGCCTAGCCTTTTCCCAACTATGTTGGGGTCGGCTTCCAGTCGAACCGGATGCAGCTGAATATCAGTATTTTACATGGAGCGACTGCCTATCAGACCTCCACAACCCAGTAATGGGTAATACGATACTGTTGGTAAGACTGGTTGTCAGACTTTCTGGCTTCTGACTAACAGTAACGACTGTCAAAGATCTACAAATGACAGCCGGGACCGACGGCTTTACGTGCTTTCCGAGGCACGGAGGAAACTCGCTATGGTAAATGGTCACCCATCCACAGACCAATCTCGGCAAGCGTGGCCTAACCCGGAAGATCGGTCTATGCGGCTGTAATTATTTAGCCACGAGCTAAAGAAAAATATAAAGATCTTAAACTTTTTTTAAAAATAAAACGCCTTCATTGTGCTCCATTTCTGGGAAAAAAAGACTTCATCCTACTCTCTTTCTCTCTGTCTATAAATAAGTAAAATTATTTTCATGGCATAAACCCATGTTCTGAGAAAACGAGAAAACAAAGCGATATGAAATATTGAGAGATGTTTATTTCCCATTTATATTTTTAGAATAATTTGTTTGGCTCACTCGATTCTCAGAAAGAATTCGAAAAGAAAAAGTGGATGCGGTTGATTTATTTTTACAGTAAAAAAAAATATAATTTATCTTTTTTTATTAATCTCAAACGGCGCAAATATATTAACCTTCATGAAAGTTATATGTTTGAGCCGTTTGGGGTTGAAACACTAGGGCCATGGGGACCGAGCGCTCATCTAGTTTATCGCGACATCGCGAAGCGACTGGTCGATTCTTCACGTGACCAGAGGGCTGGCCTATTCTTTGGCCAAAGAATCAGCATTGCCATACAACGTGGCAATGCTGCCAGCCTTCTGGGCACATGCCCCATTGACAGCGATGCGGATGAGTTTTTTGACGCCCTTTGACCTTACATTTTTATTTTAACTGTACATAGTTTGTAATTTAATTATTATTTAGTTTTTTTTTTCATTCTAATTAAATGTAAAATAGTTTATTAATTCAAATTGAATTATTAACATAGTTCTATATTTAATAAAATATTTATGCAATTATTATTCTTTATGAGCTAGTGTGTTGAAAAAGCTAATTACTTACAGACTTATAAAACACCACATTTACAGCTTTCTTTCTTTCACGCAATTTTTATGTTATACTAGCGAGCCCGGCAGACATTGTCCTGCCCTGAAAGTCGGTACAAAAATCCAGTTCCAGCCTACCCTACCACACCTACCTACTTACCTGCTTACTTAATCCAACTTTTTTTTTTTTTTTTTTTAAGATGGTAAAATCATCAAATGACCCCCCCTCGTCCTGAGCGGGGCGGGAGGGAGTGTCAGACTTTTACTGACTAAAAACCATCTATGTTCCTTCATGTGCCCTTTGCGTTCCGGGGGCGCGGTATCTCTTTCGAACAACCCGCAGCACTTAATCTACCTACCCTACCTACCTACCCACATACTTACTCTACCTACCCTATCCCTACATACCTACCCTACCCCTACATACCTACCCTACCCCTACATACCTACCCTACCCCTACATACCTACCTACCTACCAACAGGATAAAAAGTATTCTATGTCCGTCTCCTGGTTCTAAGCTGCCTCCCTACCAATTTTCACCCAAATCGGTTCAGCCGTTCTAGAGTTATAAATAGTGTAACTAACACGACTTTCTTTTATATATAGAAGATAGAAGATAATCGTACTAAATCTATACTACTCTAGATAAAGCTAAAGAGTGTATTTTTTGTTTTTTTATTTGAACGTGCTAATCTCTAAAACTACCAGTCGGATTGAAATGAGTTTTTTTATGATGATAATCAAATTCATAAGGAATAGTATATAAGGTGTTACCAAAATATCTGCCACGGATTTAATGGGAGGTAGTATTGTGTTTCAAGATTACAAGAGTGAAGAAATTTCATACCCCAGAATAGTTAATAAAATTTGAGAAAATAAAGTAATTAAATAAACATTGACTCTACTCTGCATAACGCGAATCACAAATTTAAAAAAATATGACACATTATCAATAATTTATCTTCACTATTGTAATCTTTAAACACAATACTACCTCTCATTAAATCCGTGGCAGATATTTTGGTAACACCTTATATATAGGCGAACCAGTACAAGAAGGCGTAATATAACGCGGGCGAGAATAACCACGCGACAACGCCACAGGCAGAATCTAGTAGCTAATCAGCTTACATATTTTTTTCTTATATCGTTGTCTAAAATGTACTGCAATGAATCGTGCCAAAGTATTTGTCACCACGTGGACGCACCTGACATTTTTATCTATGACACTCTTTAGGCGATCAATAAATAATGTGTTACATAGTTACACATACATACATCGTGATGGCCCAGTGGTTAAGGCGGGCAGCCTCTCATGCACGGGGCTGGGGGTTCACAACCGTGCACGGGCTAGTGTCAATGTGACTTTTTAACCAACTTCAAAAAAGGAGGACGTTCTTAATTCGACTGTACAGTGTACCTTCATAAACTAAAATGTGATAAACTTCAGATTTGGAAGTTGGTGGCAATACAAAACAACAAACAGAACCAAAGCCGCCGACTTCCAAAACAAAAGTTATTTTTACATTTTAGTTCTTGAAGGCGGTTGTATTTCGCTTTTTTTTTAGTTTCATATCTACTTTCTCGACTGCCCCGTTGGTCTCGTGGTCGCAAGTGCGACTGCTGTGCAAGGGGTCCCGGGTTCGATTCCCAGGTCGAGCAAAAAGTGTTATTGGGTTTTTCTATGAAATTCTCAGTAGCAGCTCGGAGTTTGGATTTGTGCCCGGTTAATGGCAATAGGCTCGCCCCCTATTACATGGGACTTCGATATACCGGCGAACTGTGGGTGTACATTGGTACACCTCTGCCTAACCCTTCGGGGAATACAGGCGTGATGGTATATTTATATATATTTTATATATAAAAAAACATACTTTCAATGTTTTTCTTGACATCGGTGAAAGAAAATATCGTGAGGAAACCTGAACATATAATTAATTAAATATCTTGGGACAACTCACACACGGCTATCTGATCCCAAGCTAAGCAGAGCTTGTGTTATGGTAACCAGACAACTGATATACATACTTATATAATTTATAAATACATACATATTATAGATAAATCACATCCAGACACAGAACAAAACAATCATGCTCATCACACAAAGTTTGTCCTGGGTGGGAATCGAACCCACGACCTCCGGCTTAGCAGTCAGGGCCACTAACCACTAGACCAACAGGCCCATCAAAACTTAATAAAATCTGAAATCGTCATATCCACTTAAGCAAGCATGATGATCAATACACGTGCCCTCCCTGTATGGAAATAGGCTTTTGTCCTGTTATGGGACAATAATAGGCTTTATTATTATTACGTGTGTAGCGATCCGATGTTGTTTTTCCGACATCCACACGGGCAGAAATTTCGTATTATAAATATACCATCACGCCTGTATTCCCCGACGGGTTAGGCAGAGGTGTACCAATGTACACCCACAGTTCGCCGGTATATTTAGGTCCCATGTAATAGGGGGCGAGCCTATTGCCATTAACCGGGCACAAATCCAAACTCCGAGCCGCTACTGAGAATTTCATAGAAAAACCCAATAACACTTTTTGCTCGACCCGGGAATCGAACCCGGGACCCCTTGCACAGCAGTCGCACTTGCGACCACGAGACCAACGGGGCAGTTAAATTCGTATTAATTATCTTTTTTAGGATTCCGTACCAAAAAGGTAAAACGGGACCTTATTACTGAGACTTTGCTGTGCGTCTGTCTGTCCGTTTGTCACCCAGGTTTTATTCTATGAACCGTATTAGTTAGACAGTTGAAATTTTCAAAAAGTGTTATTGGGTTTTTCTATGAAATTCTCAGTAGCAGCTCGGAGTTTGGAATTGTGCCCAGTTAATGGCAAAAGACTCGCCCCCTATTACATGGGACCTAAAAACATACCGGCAAACTGTGGGTGTACATCGGTACACCTCTGCCTCTAACCCTTACAAAGGAATACAGGCGTGATGGTATTTGTATTGAAATTTTCACAGATGATGTATTTCTGTTGCCGCTATAACATCACATAATCTAAAAAACAGAATAAAATAAATATTTAAGACGACTCTCATACAACAAACGTGATTTTTTTTTGCCGTTTTTTACAGATAATGGTACGGAACTCTTCGTAAGCGAATCAAAGTCAAAGTATTTATTTCAATTAGACAATTTACAGGCACTTTTGAATTGTCAAGAAGTTACAGTTGAAGCTAGTTGCTCGTTCCAAAACGTAGGTCTCTATGGAGAAGAATCCGACTCGAACTTCGCCGGTTTTTTTATTGACCACCAGTCCGCTAAGAAAAGAATTGCGACTCAATTATATGCTACAAAGTTATTATTATAAAGCAAGTGTTTTTATGTCAGTATTGTACAATTTATGAAAACTAGATTCTGCAGGCCCAGTATTATTTTATTATTACTTTGCCTTGCTCACTGTTGGATTTTCAACGTTCCATTCAACGCCGAGAGCTCAAAATCTAACAACCATCTTCTAGTCCTTCAGTAGTGCGATTCTCTAAAATGCAAACTCGAAAACGAGTCTCACTAAAGTGATCGAGCTCACTTCGATAACGAACCAACTTGTCATTGGTTTAGTATTCGTTCGCCGTGGTGACGTCACCGGCGTGATCGTGTTAACAGAATACCATTTTGTAATCTCACTGCGGATTCAGCTTTCGAATTACGAAGTGCGGCTTAGAGAATCGCACTGCTGATCTTAATGTCCATGACTAAAGACAAGAGCTTACCCATCTCGAATAAAAAAATGTAACAACCGAAATTACAAAGGAATATTAAAATGGACCTTATTGGTGAGGTTCTTCAGAAAGGTCATGTACGCAGTACTCATAACCGGCGTGCTTGTATGAACAGATGAATGAATGTGGACGAGGCGAAAGAAGTATGTAAGGATCGTAGCAGGTGGCGTTCCGTGGTTTCTGCCTACCCCCATGGGAAAAAGGTGTGGGTTTATGTATGTATGTATTAAAATGGTACTGTTTTAAGAAAAGTTGCTGTTTTAGAGTCAATATTATTAATACGAGCAAAAAACGCTGAAAAATATGCGCGTTTCTTCTTTAGGAACCCCTTTTTTAACTTTTCCCCACGCTAGGAATATCTCCTGTTGTAGTGTGTGTACGTCTTTAGTATGTAAGTATATGTAAACCTAGATAGTTGTTATATGTATGTAGCTAAGCTAAGACACTGTACTTGCGAGTCGACACAATAAAGTGAGCCTTTACCGTGTAAACATGTGTATCATTTCATACGACACTTCATGGCGACCCTGCCATACAAGGTCTTATCGTTAGTGAAATACGGACAGTGAAGAAAAATAAAATAATTTTAATTTCGGACACTTCAAAATAAAAATATAGACAGTGGCACAGTGTTGTGAAATGTGTAAACAAACGTAAATTTTTGAAACATGGGGACTACTCAAACTAAAGAAGAAACAATCATCGCGCAAACGGCTGCTGGTGATGGAAAGAATGACGCGACAGCCAACATGGGCTACTCCAGCATCAGCACGACAAATATCCTTCTCACTCTAATCACAGTTGTCCTGTTGGCAGCGGCATGCTATGCTATCTGTTATTATTATAAGAAGATGCATGTAAAATGGATGGAGAGGCAGATGAACCGCAGGTCCATATGTCGTAGGCAGACCTACTTCAAGAAACCCAACGACGCCGACACTTCCGTGTGAAAAAAAAAACAAAGTGTTTCTACCATAAATACAATCGCCGCGTAGTGCTACAAAAGTTAGTAAAGTGATATTTTGCTATAACTTCATCTCTGAACAGTATCAAAATAATTGCAATAATATCGCATAAACGCGTTTAAAAAGAAAGCAGTTATTGCGGTGCGGTGCGGTGCGGTGCGGTGCGGTTTGCGGTGCTGTATCGTGGGTGCGTTTACAAATATATAAACTCACATACACAAACAGCCAGACTCGGAATAACTATCTTTAGGTCATACAAATATTTGTTCCAGTCGGTAATCGAACTCGCGACACGCAGCGTAACAGCCAATTGCTCAATCACTGCGCCAACTTCAACCAACAACAACAACAACAACAACAACTTCAACTTTAATTTGTAACTTTTTTTTTGTTACTTTGTTGTTATGGTGGACATAGTACCTAATACATGAATAATGAATAAGCCTTTTATTCAGATCAACTTAAATCTAGTAACAATATCGACTTGAACTTTAGTAATACTTATTAAACTTAATTTATTCTACTACATACTTATTATAGTAGTAGTAGAGTACAGTAGAAACCTAATACATAATCTTTGAAAATTTCAAAGAGCGTCGTTAGCTTAGTGATCCTAAGCGCGACTGCTACGCTAGAGGTCTTGAGTTTGATTCCCAGGTCGACTAAAAAGTGTTATAGGGTATTTCTATGAAATTCACCGCAGCAGCTCGGAGGTAAGATGTGTACCCGGTTAATGGCAATAGGCTCGCCCCTGTTACATGGGATCTAAACATAGTGGCGAACTGTGGGTGTATATAAGTACACCTCCGCCTAACCTTTCGTTGAATACAGGCGTGATGATATGTATGTGTCTTTTACTACAACAATAGGACTCTATTTGAACCCTTCTGACCCTTTGAACCCTAAAATCTTACCGTAGGTCAGTATTTAAACCTTTGTTTAACTTGCCCTATTATCATAGTAGTTAGGATAAAATGGAATAATTTTCTCATAGCAATTGTATTATACTTTAATTAAATAATAATTAGATCGTCTGTACTCTGTATTATTAAGTCAGTAATTATTAATTAAACTCGTAATTATGGTTTAGTTATATCTATACATACAATGCTGCCTCGTTGGTCTCGTGGTTACAAGCGCGACTGCTGAGCGAGGGGTCCTCGGTTTGATTCCCAGGTCGGAAGAAACTGTTATTTGGTTTTTCCATTAGGAATTTCTTAGTAGCTGTAGCCCGGAGTTTTGAAGTTGGTGGACCCTCGTGACTCGGAAAGCACGTATAACCGTTGGTCCTGCGCTTGATCTCTCTCCGGTCGAGTCGGATTGCCGTCTCATCGGACTATGAGAGTTAGGGAAGAGGGAGTGCACCTGTGTTTTGCGCACATACTGTGCACTATAATATCTCCTGCGTACTTGGCTAGTCCGCATTAAGACGGGCCTGGACAGTCAAATATTTTTTTTACACATACAATGAAAGGAGAAGGCTACTCTTAGGCCCAGCAGTTAATTACATGAAATGTGTCCTAAAAAATCCGTTATTTTTTTCTAAAGGAAATCACAAAATACAGTACCACGTCTGAAGCGAGAAAACTTAAAAAAAAAATGTAATTAAAAATCGATTAAGTACATGCATGAATTCTTAGCAATCGATTGTGAATAATTCGGTAAAATCTCAGAATCCAGTGGTTAAGGCGCCCGCCCCTCATGCACGAGGTTGTGGGTTCGCAACAAGGCACGGGCAAGTACCATTGTGACTTTCTAATTCATTTGTACTTTCTAAGTTTATCTTGGACATCACTGACATCGGGAACCATGTCAGAAGCCCTTGAGGCGGTTTAGAAACTCTGACACTAGGGTGTGTGGAGTGCTGCGGGTTGTTCGAAAGAGATACCGCGCCCCCGGAACGCAAAGGGCACATGAAGGAACATAGACGGGTTTTAGTCAGTAAAAGTCTGACACTCCCTCCCGCCCCACCCAGGGCGGGGGAAGTTATTTGATGACTTCCCGTGTATAAAAAAATAAAAAAAAATAAAAAAAGGGTGTGTGGAGTCGTTAGACCTTACTGCCTACACGATAAAGAAGAAAGATCTCAAAATATGTATGTAATTCGAGTGTGAAGTGCTTCTCAATCGTTTCGTGGAATCAAGTGAATTGAGTTTCTTTAATTTTTCTTCGGTTAGCAACACTGTTCACCAACAGACAGATGACAGGCAGAAAAAAACCATCAGTCGTCCGTTTTCTTTCGTTCTGAATGCGCACATATTTTTCATGTTTTATTATGTAACCCATGACCTCGGCTTTGTGTATAATAAAAGACCATTCAACTGATTTTGCTACTTTGAATTGCCTGGCTCTTTAGGCTCTTTATTCAACTGATTACGCCTATCGATCGGATATTGACGATATGAATCGCTATGGGAATTATAGGTACCATTGCGACTGACCGCACTAAGTCTATTGTCAGAAGAGGCGATGAGGTGATTTCATCAGATATTCATCAGTGATGTGCATCTCAGCCTGTCAATACCTATTCAAATCGGGCCATATGGTCGCAAAACATAATTTGTTTACATTTTAGTTGACAACTGTCGAAGAGAACGAGATTTAGTATTATGGCAGATTTAGACAGGGTCACCCAACAAACAAAAACGTCACATAAGTCTTGACTTATACGACATAAAGTTGGATAGCAGTCTTATAATGATAGTGAGATGACTACTAGGTCCTTTAGACGTCTTTAATTTAACTTATTAGTCGTGCGACGAATATGTCACAATAAGCTGGTCTTAGCAACGTTGGTAAGACTAAACTAAACAACGTTATATTACAGTCTTAGCTAAAACGTTTGTACGATAACGCAATAGTCATACTAACGTTATAGTCCATTAAACGTTTTGAACTAAACAAATTAGGTCTTTGAAAAACCTTTGTATAACATCTATGTAATGTAGCAGTTGTATAGGCGTTTTCACAATGACGTTTATATAACGATCGTTATCCTGTTTTACAGCGGGCAACTGGAGACTCTTAAATGACTTGGTTGTTTATTTAATACTCAAATATAACCTATATATTACATGTTGTCCGTTTAATGTCATGCCCTGACTTTAATCAAACTTGTAGTCGCTTTTAAGTCAGGTTTTTACTTTAAAACGTCTAGGCCGACATATTTACGGAACGTTTTATTAAATTTACTACGAAAAATGGTTTTTGTTTTCATATTTTGACCCATGCTTCTTGAGCATATTTTCAAATAAAATTTACTTGAATGTTAAAATGTTTTGAAATCTGCACTCCACTTTTACTGTAAATAATATGAAAAGGGTTTTAAATTTATGAGGAACCCTAATAACTATAGCTGTCATGGCGTATTGCATGGTCTTGAAATAACCTTAATACGACTTTATGTCTTTACAACGTCGTAAAGAGATAAGTGTGTGACAAAAGCAACATGTCCTACATTTTTAGAAATAAACATATTTTTATTAATAAAAATATAATCATTTAAACACAAAATTACGAGGGAGCATGAAAATTTTAAATAAATACACATAGGTATATTATCATATAACTTTAATACCCAGTCAAACTAAACGCTATGAGACACAGATACAGTTATTAGTGAGATATATAAATATAAGTTAAATACCACTCAACTTTTATTTCCTTGTGATTATTTATTTTGGACTCAAATCTTGAAACAAAACCACAATCATGTGTCACTAACAAGAAAAATGAATATCATTCAAAAACACCTGTATGACAACATTACAACAAACGAGCCGTTGTAAAGTTATGATGCGACTTCTGCGCGACGAAAATAGTAATTCCATAACGTTCATACGACTTTTGAATGACTTTAACGAAGTCAGCTTGTGACTTTTGTATGTCCATTATACGACAATGTTGGTCGTATAACTGGGGCCATTTTCGCGTTTAGGAAACGTTATTATAACGTTAGTGCGGCTTAGGTATTACGATCAATGGAATTAAGATAACGTTTACTAAACTTTTGAACGACGTTAAATTGTTAGTTGGGAGTGCACAAGTCAGTTGTCAGCGCCAGTGCCCGCGCTTAAACTGACTTCTAAATATTCATGTGCGAATTTACAAGTCAGCGCTGACTTCCCGCCACTGTACTGACTTGAAATCAATTAATACGGGGATTTTTTCGGGTCAGCGCTGACTTGTCTCGATATCGGCGCCAGCCATTGACCCTGTCTAAATCTGCCTTTAGGCTTTTATTGTAATTGTATTGTAGGTAGAAGGACTGTAGGCTGCTGTGCTCACGTAATGTGCATATAGTCAATATAGTGCAGTATCTCAGTTAGGCAAGATACCTCCTGTACAATTCTTGAATGATATTCTCATAATTATTGAAGATGAAGCATAAATAAAGCATACATACATATATTGGTGAATTATTTTACTTCCTCTTCTCCCTTTTTTTAAACGTTGGTACCTACTGCTTGCCAGGCAGTACTTACTCTGTAACGATGATTTAGTATCTCTTCAGTTGTATTATGTATATGGTTGGCGCTATATCGAGCCATTACCGCCGACTTAGCATAACCGGCAAAAACCAAATTTTACAGGAGTAGGTTTTTTTTAAAATATTTTTGCTAACAATTGCGCTAATAATGTGAATTAGCATTTGCTATACTTAAGTTAGGGCCTAAGCACACCTGCTACTTTTAGTAGCGGCGATCGGCGTTTTTGCAACTGTATCGATACTGCATCGCGTTTTGGCGACTCTCTGCGTTCGATCGCAGCTTCCAAATCGCGCATTTTAGCGACTGCTCCGATGCTGCATCGTGTTTTGGCGACTAACTGCGTTCAGACGCAGTATCGGAATCCCGAACTGTTCCGATGTTAGATCGGGTCGGCTGATCCATTGTCGATTATCGATAGTTTGCCGATTTGCGATGGTATTGTTTATCCCACTTATTTTATAAATGCGAATGTTTTAGGTTAGTTAAGTGGTAGGTTAAGTGTTAGGTGGATGATGGATGGAAACATTCATCCATCCATGCTCAAAATGCATAAGTTTGTGAGGTCAGAAACTTCGCATTTTTTATATTACAATTACAATAAATGGCTGGATGGATGTTTTCATCCATCCATTCATCAGCCATCTATATATGCCTCCTCACAAACATTTGCATTTAAAATCCTACTTATATTATAAATGCAAACGTTTGATTTATTTTGGCGGAAAGGTCGACGAGGCTTGGTCCGTTATAGTTTAAAATGTCGTTTGCGATGAAAAACGCATTTTAGGTAAAAATGTCGCTTACGCTATGTCGGCGGTGGCTCGATATGTACGGGCTCAACCCGAAGCGGATCGCGTACGAACTAATGCGCTTCGCTGTGAAATTATGTTCTAGTGCCTCACGTGTGTTTCCGTTGTGAAACCAGCCTTAGTAAGAGTCTGACACTCTCTTCGGCTCCGCCCTGAGCAGAAGAAGAAATTTAATGATTTCCCATACTTATTACTATTAAGATTCTTAAGAGTAAGGTACCTACTGCTTCTAAGTGCATGATATTGGATGTAAAGACTTGTCTTGAACTGTAGCGACTGTCCAAGAGCGTGCCAAACGTGTTAGATCTTCGACACGTCACACATGAAGGCTCTCTACTTGCACTCTAAATCATTACATAACCGAAGAAATTCAAAAACATTTGCAAAAATCTACAATATTATTTCCTAGATAGCCAAATTGCACCAAATTTTCAGTAAGGTCTTGATATCATATCCTCTTACAAATAAGGCTGGTATGATTGAGTTAACATCTGGGCCCAGGATACTATGGAGTCCTACCCTTATCTGTCTGTTTGTAAATAAATAAATATATTATAAATATACCATCACGCCTGTATTCCCCGAAGGGTTAGGCAGAGGTGTACTTATGTCCACCCACAGTTCGCCGGTATTTTGTATTCGGTCTGTTTGTATTATCTAAATAACAGCTTCTAAATGCGTATGATTCTTGTCATGATAAATATACCAAAAAATATATTATTTGTAGTATCTTTTAATAAAATGACGTAAAAAAAGTTGAAATAAAGAATACGGAGAATAAAAAAATATTTCTTAATTATTAGGTCATATTATTAAAATTATACACTTTTTATACATACTATTATCTAATATTATATTAAACTATTTTAAGTCATAATATCTTTTATTAAAATTAGCGTCCCATCCAATTTTATTTGCCGAATATTTTACCGACTGTTTAGGTAGTTAAAATTATTGAACTTAATTATAGGAGCTTATGTTATATGTTTGGTGGTTTTTACACACATTCTGTGACATCTTAATGTACCAAATGGCAAATATAATGTTAATAATAGATACTTGATAAACTCGTTAGGTACGGTCAGCAGCAAAAGTCGTCAACAATGTCACTTTTATATATCATTTAAATAGACACGAAACAACAAAGTTCACTGCTATTCAGAACTTTTAGGCAATACTTTTTTTTCCGATGAAAAATCATCAAATGACTTCTCCCGCCGTGTGCGGGGTGGGAGGGAGTGTCAGACTTTTACTGACTAAAACTTATCCATGTTCCTTCTTGCGCCCTTTGCGTTCCGGGGGCGCGGTATCTCTTTCAAACAACCCGCAGCCCCGGCAGGCACGGCTCTGGCTGGCGTGCAATGCCTAAGATTTCATTTTATCTTAATGTTGGATCCAATTCGTATTTCCTTTGATATTGTGCTCGATAATATGGATTTAATATTACCAAATGTTTATCTACTTTTGTTGCTAACTGTACCTGTTCGTATTTAGCTTTTTAACCGGTTTAAACCGGTCGTCTCACTTTTAGCCGAAACATTAACTTTTCTATCATTTTCTCTTTTTGCCGAAAACAAATTCATGGAATAGGTCAGTCACATACTTACCATCACGCCTGTATTCCCCGAACGGTTAGGCAGAGGTGTGCTAATGTATACCCACAGTTCATCGGTATGTTTAGGTCCCATGTAATAGGGGGCGAGCCTATTGCCATTAACCTGGCACAAATTCTTTCGTCCGAGTTACTACTGAGAATATCATAGAAAAGCTTAGTAACACTTTTTTCTCGACCTGGGAATCGAACCAAAGATCACTAGAGCAGCACTCGCGCTTAGGACCACTAGGCTAACGAGTGCCCTAAAATCTTAGCTCTATGATAAAATCTAAGGCTTGTGGTGTGGTAGGTCAGTATGCCGTCGTAATGATAACTAAATTTCAAAGTCAAAGTGGAAGTCAAAGCATTTATTCAATTAGACCATTTACAGGCACTTTTGAATTGTCAAGAACTTACCTCTACAGAAAGTTGAAGCTAGTTGCTCGTTCCAAAACGTAGATCTCTATGGCTGGGTACTCACTTAGCAGTGTAGCACGCAACGTATCAGATACGGTATCAACCTGCAAGTGGGTACGGCTCGTCCACGGTCCTCCGCGTATCTAGCTACGAGCTTCCTAGCCGCCTTTGTGTTCGCAGTGAAACCGCCACTCGGCGGGTCACTGCGAGCTTACAGCGCTCCACGCGCGAGCGGCTCGCAGCGGGCTCGTGCCTACGTACTCACTTGATACCGTATCTGATACGTTACGTGCTACACTGCTAAGTTAGTACCCAGCTTATGGAGAAGAACGAGCGAGAGGCATTGTAGGCAGCATGGTTTCGACCAACACCTAGAAAAACTATGGCTCAAGCTGGGTCAAGAGTCAAATGAAGGGAAGAAGGCAGTTATCTTGGACATGGTACGCATAGTACGGCGGTTCCTCACTCTGGATCACTGACCACCGTCATCTTGAGTCGTACCACCTTTCTCAGGGTGAGGAACTTCTTTTTATAGTTACATATTTAACAACAAATGAAATTTATTTTAAAAAAATGATGTAAAAAATAATTAAGTAAGGAATACGGAGAATCAAAACTTTTTATAAAAAAGATAACCGCATTCGAAAACTTAAATGAGAAAAATAACTTTAGTTTTGGAAGTCAGCGACTTTGTTACTGTTTTTTTTTTTTTTTTGTATTGCCACCGATTTCCAAAACTAAAGTTATTTTTCACTTTTTAGTTTTTGGAGGCGGTTGTCTTTTTTGTTAAAAGGTATTTTGGAGTTAAAAAAAGCCGAATCGGATTCGAATTTCCCTCCTCATTCCATAGACACGTTTCTAATCAAAGACTGACTGAGTCATAGACAAGTTCTGTTAGGTGCATCTAAAAATACTTGAATCGTGTCTTGAGGTGCCAGGAACGCATAATTGATTAGCTATTTAGTAGCAATTAAGGCATCGTTTATATTTATCCAAGATATTTTTAGATTACTTAGGTTAACTTTATTTCGAGTTCAACGTACGAAAAGAATACATTAATTAACCACTAGACCCAACTGTTACATGGGACCTAAAACATACCGGCGAACTCGGCTGTCCCATTTCAAAACCTAGTAAGGGACACTTTTTCCAAAAATCCCTATCAAATACAAAAACACCAGCATTGAAAACTCACATTAAAGTGGTGAAATTGAATCATCAATACCCAGTAAATGCACTACTCGTCTCTGATCTAATTTACGTTTATACGCTCTCCTATAAAATTTAGTTTTAGGTCCTTGCTAGGTTTTGAAATGGGGCAGCCGAACTGTGAGTGTACATTGGTATACCTCTGCCTTACCCTTCGGGGAATTCAGGCGTGATAGTATGTATGTATGTATGTAGAACCCACTGGAAATGCTCAAAATTGCCTATTTATACCGCTGTCAACAGAGGCCTAGTGTGCAAAGTTGAAGCTATTCATGAAAAAAGGAAAACATAAGGACACAGTCTTTAGTTTATAAAATATATTTTACATTGGTTCAATATTAGATAAGAGAATAGGCGAGAGCCAAACCCCGAATTATGAGTTTTTACTTAGTCTATTCAGTCGGATCTGCAATTGTCCTTTTCGCACACGCCGATACGCCTAGCACTCGCAGGTGACAGCGATAGTTTCTTCTAATACCTATTTTCCAAAAATCTCTTCGTCCGTTTTAACTATTAACAAAATAATGTGTCATAAAATAGAAAGAAAATTGGTGAAAGCGTTTCTATGGAGGAGAGTCCAACCGCATTTAATCTTAACATTTTAAAGTTACGGCGATTTGATGACCAACGGAAATGGAAGGTTATGTTGAACTCTTTTTATGGATGGGTAATCATCAAATCATCATCTTCCGCTCTGAATGGAGTGGAAGGGAATGTCAGACTCTTACTGACTAAAACTTATCCGTGTTCCTCCTAATGCCCTTTGCGGTGACTCTTTCGAACAAATTCTGCAACCTTGGATGTTGGACTCTGCCCGACTAAAACCCCTCGGTTCCTTCGACCACCATGAGTCGGATCCCGGTATTTACTTAATGCATGATTCACTTTTTTACTCCAAGAAATTTAACTCAATAGCAACGGTATTTGCGACCATGAGACCAACAAGGCAGTCACCTATTAGATTGCTGTATGCACATTAAAACATCTTTTCTAACGTATGCTTTTCTTCTTTCCAGTATGTATGCCGATCCTGGCGTATGGCACAGCCATGGGGTGGATATCCCCTAACAAGGCGTTGCTCATGGGGGAGAACTCCCCCTCTAACTCCCCCCTCTCTGAGGAGGACGTGTCCTGGATGGCCTCCATCATGTTTATCTTCGCCCCGATTGCTGTGTTTGTGTATGGAGTGGCTGCTGACAAATTTGGGAGAAAGAATGCGCTGTTGTGTGCCTCTTTACCTATTACTGTAAGTTATCATTGTATTAGCTGCCGCGTTAGCATTGTGGTGCTAAGCGCGACTGATACGCTAGAGGTCTTGGGTTCGATTCCCAGGTCGAGCGAGGTGTTATTGGGTTTTTCTATGAAATTCTCAGTTAGGATTAGTGCCCGTTTAATTGCAATACGCTCACCTCCTATTACTTAGGACCTAAACATATCAGCGAACTGTGGATGCACATCGGTACACCTCTGCCTAACCCTTTTTGTTTGTTGGTTTTGTTTTTTATTGTTTTACCAAAAGTAATTTCCTTTTCCTGGAAATAATTTTTGCTTAATGTTACCAAACGGTTCATGTAACACTCTGGTATTCTAGTACATCCGTAAGACTAGAAGCCAACCCCAAAATAGTTGGAAAAAGACTACGCAGGTGATATTCTAAAACACCCTTTAACCCACAGCTTGGCTGGGCAGTAAAGCTGATGAGCGCACACCCGATCGCGCTGATCGGAGCCCGCGCACTCATCGGGTTCGGCTCGGGAGGAGGCTTCGTGGTGTGCCCTCTGTACGTCAAGGAGATCAGCGAGGACAGCATCAGAGGCATGACTGGCACCTTCGTCATATTCTCACAGGTTAGTATTGTAAATACAGTGATGGATGGAGAAGAAGAGGAAAGCCAAAGAAGATATAGAAGGATTGTGTGAGGAAGGAGGGAACGCCTTAGTAAGATCTAGCCCTGACCTTATTGGTGAGGTTCTTCAGAAAGGTCGGGTGCGCAGTACTTAACCGGCGCGTTTGTTTGACCAGATGTATGAACGTGGACAAGGCGAAAGGAGTACGTAAGGATCGTAGCAGGTGGCGTTCAGTGGGTTCTGCCTACCCTATGGGAAGAATGATATAAAAGCAGGGCTGCTATCTGTCTAGGATTTTCTGAATCTGACTTAGTTTGGTTGAAAGGATTTTTGTAACTCAATCACGCCAAAACGGCTAAACGAATCTGAATGCAATTTAGCACAGAAATTGATTATAGTTCGGAATAGCACATAAGCTACTTTTTATGCCAGAAAATGAACGGTTACCGTGGGATAATAATATTATCGACTTTGATGCGGACGAAGTCGCCAGCAGAACCTAGTATAGGTACAATATGAGCTGACTCAGCCGTTTAATTCACAAAGGCGTAATTGCCAATGTATTGTAATCACGTGCACATGCCTTTAATTATCTCCGAGTCAAGTTCAATAGAACGTTGCATGTGAACTGATTTAATTATAACCCGTGAGACGTTTTGAGACGCTTAAGCTGTTAATGATTATATCAGAGGGCATTGTATATAACTGCCTCGGTGGCCTAGTGGTCCTAAGCGCGACTGCTACGCTAGAGGTCCTGGGTTCGATTCCCAGGTCGAGCAAAAAGTGTTATTGGGTTTTTCTATGAAATTCTCAGTAGCAGTTCGGAGTTTGGATTTGTGCCTGATTTATGGCAATAGGCTCGCCCCCCTATTACATGGGACTTAAATATACCGGCGAACTGTGGGTGTAAATTGGTACACCTCTGCCTAACCCTTCGGGGAATACAGGCGTGATGGTATATATATTTTTATTTGTATAAGCATGCCGATTGAGTCTGTCTACTACATTATTATGGTGATCATGACCAGCTGCCCCGTTGGTCTCGTGGTAGCAAGCACGACTGTTGAGCCCCACGCTCAACAGTTCGATTCGGGTTCGATTCATAGGTCGGGCAAAAAGTGTTATTGGGTTTTTCCTTTAGGAATTTCTTAGTAGCAGCCCGGAATTTGGAAGATAATGGTGTGACTCCTCTGTCTCTCGGAGTGCGCGTAACGCATGTCGCCTGCCGTTAGGTCCTGATCTCTACCCAGTTGTGTCGGATTACCGTCCCATCGGACTACGAGAGTTAGGGAAGAAGGAGTGCACTTGTGTTTGCGCATATTCTTGTGCACTATAACATCTTCTGCGTACTTAGCTCGTCTGAGTTATTGAGATTTAGCCGCCGTGTCCGGAATCTGTCTGTAAAATACATTTATTTAAATAGCGATTTTGGTACCTAACCATAAAACGGGGTAAATAGCAATGCTCGGGGTTAATCAGAACGAAACTTTCGAAGAGATTTTAGTGTCATAATAATTTAGCCAGGCCATTAACCTTAAAATATAACGCAGCTATGCGCTTTTTTTTTAAGACGGGAAATCATCAAATAACTTCCCCCGCCCTGGGCGGGGCGGGAGGGAGTGTCAGACTTTTACTGACTAAAACCCGTCTATATTCCTTCATGTGCCCTTTGCGTTCCGGGGGTGCGGTATCTCTTTCGAACAACCCGCAGCCCCGGCAGGCATCGGCTCTGGCTGGAAATACTAAGATTTCATTACATCTTAATTTTGGTTCCAATTCGTATTTTCTTTGATATTGTGTTCGATAATAAGGATTTAAAAATACGTAATGTGTATCTACTTTTGTTGCTAACTGTACCTGTTCGTATTTAGCTATTAAACCGGTTTAAACCGGTCGTCTCACTTTTAGCCGAAACATTAACTTTTCTATCATTTTCTCTTTTTGCCGAAAACATATTCATACATCACAGCCCCGGCAGCAGCTATGCGCTAAGGGCACCTCCTGTGGGGTACAAACCTCGGCTTAAGACTTAGAAGAACAACAAGGTGACAGGCGAGATAATATCTTGAATCTCTATAATTAGCTATCTATTTATAACTCTACTCATTCTATGAAAATAAATCTTCCATTATGGTGGGTCCACAAGACACAGACTTTTGTCTGTACAGACATCTGCACAGACTATAAAGTCTGTGTACAAATTTAACTCAGAGGTCTTTACCAAATGTCTGTGCAGACTTTTTATCAGTTCAGACTTCGATTTTAATGAATAAATTAAGTAATTCAATAATCATAAGTTTTGCTCCGACGCAGACTTCCGACTTTTCTGATACACCGACATTTGTCTGTATTGATTTGTTGTACAGACAAAATTCTATAGAAGTCTGTGTTAAGTCTGTCGTGTGGACCCACCATTAGTTATATAAAAAACAAAACAAGAACGCAGCGGTTAATCTTAATACATTAGGTACTTATGTTGTTTGTGCTAACAGTGGTTTTTGTGCACTATATTTTGGACAACCAATTAGGTACCTGACATTTACAGCAAAAAAAACGAGACAAACATAAAAACGTTATATTTAACACTCACACACACACATTAATATCATTTAAATATTTAAACAGTATTTAGCATTTACATGGAAGAACATTAGAAGGAACATTGATGGGTTTTAGTCAGTAAAAGTCTGACACTTCCTCCCGCCCCGCACAGGGCGGAGAAAGTCATTTGATGATTTCCCATCGGTAAAAAAACAGTTACATGACAAAGTATTATTACAACCCAATAACACTTTGCTTCACCTGGAATCGAACCCAAAACCTCTAGCGTAGCAGTCGCGCTTAGTGCCACTAGGTTTACGAGAGGGGGGGGGGGGTTGAGATAATAATACTAGCTTAGTTTTGTCCCGCTGTAATCCCAAAGGCCTCTTCTCATACAGAGAAGGCACAAACACTGCTAACGTCATGTTTTGTGTCTCCTGCTTGTTTGGAGGGAAGTGGAAATGATATTTTTCTTACTCCTCCGCTAATCTTTTCTGATTAATTTCGTTGCGGGATCCAAGACAGTTGAATCGTTTCTCCGGGACTCGTCGACCTTCATTGCCTCGGCGCTTTTCTTGTGGTCGCCACTGTTGATTCTGGCTTACAGAAGTTGCAGTGGTTTGGGAACAGTGTGGCGGGCTTGTCCCATAAAAAAAATGTTTTCATGAAAAAGGCATGTCTACGGGTATAAGTATTGATGATACCATACAACCTGATACAGAGGTGGAAATTCTAAAAACTGTAACACAAGTCATTTAGTAAGGTAAAACAACCTCATAACCCTCCTTTTTGCTTCGCCGTAGTCGGGTAATAAAACAAATATCAAATGAAATCCAAAAATAAATTAATGGCAAACTTGATCATCTTCAAAAACGCATCGATTTGCAATCTCACAGTATTTATAGAACCGATTAAAATCTTAGAACGAGTTTTGGCTTTTTTGCTATAGAGTTGACATTGCCTTCAGTGGTAACGCGTTGTCATGTGACTTAAAAAATGCACAAAAATTTTTCGATGTCTTAGAGCTGGTTCACATTATGTCGGACGGACAGTTTACCGTTGACCGACTGTCGGGTGTTGCTGTTCACACTAGACGCTGCCGACCCGACCTAATGTGAACACCACTGACGGTACGGTCGTTTTACCGCCCGGATCGTCACAAAGCAGTCAGTTTCAAAGATTATTTTTTATATTGTTCACAAGTTTTATCCCATAATAAACTCCTGTCTTCTACAACAGAAATCAAAACTTCTGTATTTATTTCGCCCTTCATATTTACGTGTTTTCTCTGCATACACGTCGACGAAACTGCTCGCGCGAGTGCCGAGAGCAGGGAATGGGCGGGTGAAAGGGTAGCGGGCAGTGGCTCCGCCGCTTCGCGCTGACAAATGTGAACGGCGCTATACTTGCCAGTACACCAATATTATGCCGACCCGACAGAAATCGTGGCTGAACGTCCGGTAAAAGTGTCGCCTCCGTTAGTTTTGTCGGGTCGCCCATATGTGACGGCGCTATTGAAATACATATGCCAATATGGATCCGACACGTTTGTCGGCCCGATAAAACTGTCGTTCCGACCTAATGTGAACCCGCTCTAACACAGCTTTGTTTTTATTATTTTATGGAATAACACATACCATCACGCCTGTATTCCCCGAAGGGCTAGGCAGAGGTGTACTAATGTACCCACAGTTCACCGGTATATTTAGGTCCCATGTAATAGGGGGCGAGCCTATTGCCATTAACCGGGCACAAATCCAAACTCCGAGCTGCTACTGAGAATTTCATACAAAAACCCAATAACACTTTTTGCTAGACCTGGAAATCGAACCCGGGACCCCCTTGCACAGCAGTCGCACTTGCGACCACGAGACCAACGGGGCAGTCACTATAATGCTATAGTGTGTAAGTAACTATAATGTATTTTATGGTGTGTGTGCGTGTGTGTACTCTCCAGACCGATTTCGATCACGGCGACTAATTTAAATGTAAACTAGCCAAGTACGCAGGAGATATTATAGTGCACTAGTGTGTACGCAATCACATATGCATCCCGCCTAACCTAACTCTTATAGTTTGATGGGAAAAATAAAACATTAAAATGCGAGCTTAAAGAATTACGAGAATCAGCCTCACACATCAATCATCCTAATTACAAAAACAATTGCATGCAATTCGTGACAGGTACACCACGATATGATGAGGAAAATATAATTAGTTGTCGGTTTTTTCTTTCTCAAGAATGTAGATCATATAACTCAGGTGTTCCCCGCACTATACAAAGATAGACGATGTTTTCCTGTTAGGCTAATTTACACCGTTCGTGGGATTCGTCAGAACAGAATTTTAAGCATTTTGCTTAATAAACTTTATGTTCCTACCTCCATTGTTAAATGTACGGTCAACAAAAGAGATAAGTAACCAGAGTCGCTCAATAAATTCAAAGTTTTTCAAAAACCGATAGAAGTTTTTTGATGAATTTTATTTTTATTAATAGAAAATAAAAAGTTCATTTATTAAATTAAATTTTATTTAAAAATGACCACCGGTTCGAAAGAAAACGTCATCTACATCAGATGGTCTGGTTACTTATCTCTTTTGTTGATCGTACCCTGGCAAAAATTCTTCGCTTGTCTTAAAGCTGGGGATACACACGCCCGTAGCTTGCACACTAGTATACCAGCTCCTTGCACGTGCCAGCTACTGTCATATGTATACGCTAACTGGCATGCCTGTAACTGGCATATAAGTAGCTAGCACAACATTTGATTTACTTGCATGCCCGTTGAGGGAGGGGACGCGGGGGGTTGCTTAACTGACACGTGTGAACTGAACTGTGTATACGCGATGGTGATACTGGCATGCAAGGGCACAACTTGCATGCCAGTATTACTTGCAAATGTATCCGCATTGTGCCAGTTACTCGTACATGCCAGTAACTTTCATGCTAGCTACTTTTCCGATTTACTGGCATGTGTATCCGCGCCTTAAGACAAACTAGCTTATGCCCACGACTACGTTCGCTTGAGTGCTGGTTATCACCGGTTTTTATAACATAAAAACCCGTTGGTCTCGTGGTCGCAAGCGCGACTGCTGAGCAAGGGGTCCCGGGTTCGATTCCCAGGTCGGACAAAAAGTGTTATTGGGTTTTTTCCATTAGGAATTTCTCAGTAGCAGCCCGGAGTTTGGAAGTTGGTGGTGTGACACCCCCGTGCCTCGGAAAGCACGTAAAGCAAGGGCTTTACGTGCTTTCCGCGGCACGGGGGTCCTGCGTCTGATCTCTCTCCGGTCGTGTCGGATTGTGTGACGTCTGTGACAGTGAAAGTCCAGACAAAATCGGTCCAGCTGTTTCGGGGACATTAGCTCGTACAAACAAATAGTGATTTATCGAAAACTTGTGTTTTTGCTATAGGAGTACCGTGTAAACATTCATATTATTATTTATTTGGTAAAAAATTTCGACGTTACAAGCACACACTTTAATTTTATTTATTTGTACAGATTCTGACAAATCAATTTCTACGAATTCGTGTGTAACGAGCCTTACTTTCTGTCTCGCGCGCGTGTCTGTCGCAGCGGTGTAAATTGATTCAAAGAATATCGTCAGGGCAAACAAACGAAAATTTGTGAATTGGATAGTAGGGAACTTGATACCATTAATCAATGATTCCAAGAAAACAAATTCACAAAACAAACAATTTATCATCATACCATCACGCCTGTATTCCTCGAAGGGTTAGGCAGAGGTGTACCAAAAACACCCACAGTTCGCCGGTATATTTAGGTCCCATGTAATATGGGGCAAGCCTATTGCCATTAACCGGGCACAAATCCAAACTCCAAGCTGCTACTGAGAATTTCATAGAAGAACTACTAACACTTTTAAACATTCTTTCTTTCTTTCTTTTACACTTTTTTTTAAATTTATTTCAGCAATAAAAATGGTTTAAAAATTACGTTCTTTTGCCTCTTTAATCTTCAGTTCGAAGAATTTATTTGTGAACTGCCTACGAGATTAAGTACCTACACTTTGTATGTAATCCCCGTTAATATAAATTCTATTTGAAATGTGGTAATGGACAAATTTATTTTAGACTCCGTTAAAAGGTTCGGTAGGTTTTAGGTGCTTGTTAGGAAACCTAATAAGTAGGTAGATAATTCTTATTCAAGGCCTCATCATCATCATCATCATCTCAACCATAGGACGTCCACTGCTGAACATAGGCCTCCCCTTTAGATGTCCACACATCAAGGCCTACTTCAAGGCCACAAAGCTTCACATTCAAGGCCTATTTTGGTAGATTTACGTACTAGATTATTTGAGAGAGCTACCTACGCCTTTATTTGAATAACGTCTACAGAAATGTTTACTGGTCTAGTGGTCGCAAGCGTGACTGATGAAAGAAACGACCTGGGTTCGATTCCCAGATTGAGCAAAAAGTGTTATTGGGTTTTTCCACTAGGAATTTCTCAATTGCAGCTCGGAGTTTGGAAGTTTGTGGTGCGACACCCCTGTGTCTAGCTGACTGTCTGTTAGTCTATGGACTGACTGCCCCTCTATTCTTCTGTTTTGAAACCTAAGAAAATAAACTGCCTCGTTAGCCTAGTGGTCTTAAGCGCAACTGCTACGCTATCGGTATTCGAGGTTCGATTCCCTGGTCGAGCAAAGAGTTATTGGGTTTTTCTATGAAGTTGACAGTAGCAGCTCGGACTTAAGATTTGTGCCCGGTTAATGGCAATAGGCTCGCCCCCTATTACATGGCACCTAAACTATACCGGCAAACTATGGGTGTACAGTCGTACACCTCTGCCTAACCCTTCCGGTAATACAGCCTGGTATGATGATGGTAAATTCTTCTTTTCTGTCCCCAGACCGTTGGAAATCTGCTCGTCTTCGTTCTAGGAGACCTGCTGCCGTTCAACACAGTACTCTGGATCCTCCTCGCGATCCCTCTCATCCACTTCTGTATTCTGCTGCGACTGCCGGAGACGCCCTCCTACTTGGTAAAGCGCGGGAGGAATGAGGTAAGAGGGATATTGAATTTAAAAGGGACCTCGGTACCTAGATTTTTTTTTTATAGGTGGGTAATCATCATATAACTTCCTCCGCCCGGGGGGACGGGAGGGAGTGTCAGACGTTTCCTGAATAAAACCCATCTATGTTCCTTGTGCAACTACCGGACAGTTAACCTGTTACTCGCCAGCCACAGCCAAGCGCTTCATGCGACATGAGGCGCGACAAGCTTCGAGATGCAAAAACAAATGGTAGACAACGTATGAAGTATGCCACAGCTACCGGCGACACTACATGCGACTATAGATGGGCAATCCACCCAGGTGGGTTTAAACCCAGGTGGGTTTAAACCCGGTGTTTTGGGTGTTTTGGGATAAACACCCGATTTCCACCTAAATTTCGGGTGTTTTGTTTATTTTTGTACATAAATGACATTTAGTTTATAATTGTTATTCTTTTAGTGAATTATACGTAATTAGGTGAAATAAAGTATAAGAAACATAAGTTTGAGACTTGATATTTTCTAAATATCTGGAAATATATACTTTCTCTGCGCGGCATTAATGTGTATTACCTATCTATCTTCTATATAATTGTATATATAAAAATGAATTGCTGTTCGTTAGTCTCCCTAAAACTCGAGAACGGCTGAACGGATTTGTTTTATCTTAGTCTTGAAATGTTCGTGGAGGTCTAGGGAAGGTTTAAAAGGCGAGAAAAAAAAAAGTATAAAAGAAAGTCGTGTTAGTTACACTATTTATAAGTCAAGAACGGCTGAACCGATTTCGATGAAAATTGGTGGGGAGGTAGCTTAGAATCAGGAGACGGACATAGGATACTTTTTATCCCATTGCATTGGTAGGTAGGGTAGGGTAGGTATGTAGGTAGGTAGGTAGGTAGGTAGGTATGTATGTATGTATGTAGGTAGGTAGGCAGGTAGGTAGGTATGTAGGTAGGTAGGTAGGTAGGGTAGGTATGTAGGTAGGTATGTAGGTAGGTACGTATGTAGGTAGGTAGGTAGGCAGGTAGGTAGGGTAAATAAGTAGGTAGGTAGGTGGGGCACTTTTAGGGCAGAAAAGAAAGAAAGAAAAACCATTTATTCTTGCGAAAGCGACGCACAACACAAAAATAAAAAATAAATAAAAAATAACAATAATAATAATGTATATTATACGCCACTACCGCGCGAAAAGGCTGACGCTCAGCATAAAGCCATGGTCCGTGCACGTTTCTGTTATATACAATCCATCCATCCACCTATCCATCCGTCCAACCGTCCATCCATCCAACCATCCATCCATCCATCCATCCATCCATCCATCCATCCACCCATCCATCCACCCATCCATCCACCCATCCATCCATCCATCCATCCATCCATCCATCCATCCATCCATTCTTACAAATGAAGAATATGACAACTAACACGTTAACGCTCGAGTCTCCAACGCTAATTACACACTACAAAATAAATATGTAAGCTATTCAAAAAAATAATTTTCGAATTTCGTTTTTATCTCGTACCATTTTATTTCACCCTCCCTGATCTGACTAATGTTGCCTACAAAGATAAGAAATGAATGAAAATCACTTAAAAAACATATTTATTTTACATACACTAATGTAATTTCGTCAAATAAAATAAACACCCAATTTTCTGGGTGTTTATGAATGATTCCGGGTGTTTATCGGGTGTTTATCAAAGCACCGGGTTTAAACCCGGTGTTTGCCCATCTATACATGCGACGCTACACGGGGTGCTTCACGAAGCGCGACAAGTAGCGCGACATGTAGCGGCTACAGAATGCGCGCTGTGCGAGTGAGACAAATGTACTAGCGAGTACATTTGTCTCACTTGCCGTCGCTGTCGCAACTACTCGAGCTGTGGCATACCACTGCAAATCGTGTCGCTGTCGCAACTCCTGTTGCAAAGCGTGAAGCGTCGCCAGAGACTGTGGCTCGTCCCTTAAGACCACTAGGTCTTAACAGATTAACCGTCCGCTGAGCAGACACAATAGTTAAACAATCGCTATGACCCATATGTGGCTCATGGGACAGGGAACGGATTAAGCGCGACTGCTTCGCTAGAGGTCTTGGGTTCGATTACCAGATCGAGCAAAGTGTTGTTGGGATTTTCTATGAAATTCGCAGAAACTTGAATATAGAATTTGAATTATTGCCCGGTTAATGGCAATAGGCTCGCCCCGATAACATGGGACCTAGACATACCGGCGAACTGTGGATGTACATTGGTACACCTCTGCCTAACCCTTCGGGGAATAAATGCGTGATGGTATGTAGGTCTGTAGGTCCGTGTTATCGTGATTTTTTAAGGAAGTGATCTTTACTGTATTTATCTTATCATTGTATGTGCATGGTAAATACGCGATGTAACTAAGAATTAAAACTAATTACATAATAGCAGTTTTATGTATCTAACACTACAATTAAAATGATCCAAACTTATATTATACATGCGAAAATAAGTTTGTTTGTTTTTACCTTTTCATGCCTAATCCCAGTGGTTTGGTGGACCGATCATCCTGAAATTTTGCATATTATACGTTGTCAGGTGTACAGAAATGGACATAGGGTACCTTTTATTCCCAAAAAATATAGTGTTTCCGAGGAAAACAACTATAACATTCTTATGATATAATAGATGGCGCCACGTGTCTTACCACTATTAATATCAACTTTGACGCGGACGAAGTTACAGGGAAAAGCTAGTAATAATATAAAATGTGTTTGTAATGTAAATATACAAGGCCTAGGTAAACTATGGCGGATAAAATTTGTATAGTGTACATATTCAAATGTCTGTCAGGTGTTCAAACAAATACAATCAAACAAAACACTCTAGACAGACAGAACTGGGTAGATGACACCACTAACCAATAATTTCAAGAAACAACTTTACAAAAAAACATTTAATTTTAGCAGCAAAAACCCGATTTTTTTTTAAATAACTATAAAAATCGATTTTTGGTTGCTTTGAAATCAATAAATAGTTAGTGAATTGAGATGATAAAAAAGTGACGTCATAGTTGAGCAATGTCATAGAAAATCTATGGGGAATGGCGTTTTGACAGCTCATAAAAAGTACGTCAATTGATTAGTGGTGTCATCTACCCAACTATAATAATCAAAGTGTAGTTTCTTTTTATTTGGTTGTTTAAACGGGCTAATCTTTGAAACCACCAGTCGGATTGAAAAAAATATACCTACAAGCTGTTGATTTGCATTCTCGTCAAATTCAAGGAGTTAACTATGCTCGTGATTCTTAACACGAATCAATATATTATATTTTTTTTTTGATGTGATTTTCCAATTCGAACTAGCCATCTCGCCAGAGGGTTTAGGCGCTATGCACGCATTGATATAGCCGCGCGACAACTCTGCCTACCGCATTCGCAACTGGGCGATGCTGATTTTTGCAAAAGGAGTATTCTGGAATACTGTTTTTTGATAGTTGCAACTAAAAAAACAAGCATTTATTAAATATTGGCCAGGTATCGTAATTATATTTGATTACTTCTTTTTTTCTATGACGAGCTCCTAAAATTTGACGAGGATGCAAATCAACAGCTACCTTCCGTTCCGCCCAGAGCGGAAGAAGTGTTTAGATGATTTACCATAATTAAAAAAAGCTTTAACTTCTTGTATAACTTCTTAAAAATTCTCAAAGTGCCTGTAAATAGTCCAATTTAAATTTATGCTATGACTTTATATTCTTGCCTTTGTTTCAGGACACTGCAAAGGTACTGGCGTGGCTCCGTTCCCTACCAGTAGATGACAGATCTATCTGCGAAGAAGTTGACCGACTCATCATTGAACAGACCACTTGTGAACCTAAGTTCTCGCCTAAACTATTGTGTAAGTATTCCTCACTATTCCTGTACCTATGTCTTCCTTATAATTTCGTTAAATGTTCCTCATTATTTTATATGGATATTTAGTAGTTCCGTCTTTCCAGGAACTACTGAATACCGCGACATCGACCGCGTCAATGTAAACATGTTATCATACAGCAACAGCACATTTTTCCGGGATAAAAAGTATATAAATATACCATCACGCCTGTATTCCCCGAAGGGTTAGGCAGAGGTGTACCGATGGACACACACAGTTCGCCGGTATATTTAGGTCCCATGTAATAGGAGGCGAGCCTATTGCCATTAACCGGGCACAAATCCAAACTCCGAGCTGCTACTGAGAATTTCATAGAAAAACCCAATAACACTTTTTGCTCGACCTGGGAATCGAACCCAGGACCTCTAGCGTAGCAGTCGCACTCAGGACCACTAGGCCAACGAGGCAGGATAAAAAGTATGCTATGTGTTATTCCATACTACAATCTATCTCAATGCCAAACATTCCATTTCGTTCAGCCGTTTAAGCTTGAGAAAGTAACAAACATCTATCTATCCATCCATCCATCCACACAAACTTTCGCATTTATAATATTGTTAGTAGAATAAGTAAGATGTTGTCATTACGATGTCCGTTCCTCCCTGTCAAATGTTCAGACAAAGAGTGACCGGAGCTACTAAACCAAACAAGATGTTTTGTTCTCTCTATATTAAATATATAATAATATAAAATATACCATCACGCCTGTATTCCCCGAAGGATTAGGCAGAGGTGTACCAATGTACACCCACAGTTCGCCGGTATATTTAGGTCCCATGTAATAGAGGGCGAGCCTATTGCCATTAACCGGGCACAAATCCAAACTCCGAGCTGCTACTGAGAATTTCATAGAAAAACCCAATAACAGTTTTTGCTCGACCTGGGAATCGAACCCGGGACCCCTTGCACAGCAGTCGCACTTGCGACCACGAGACCAACGGGGCAGTTATATTAAATTAATGGAGATGAGAAACAAACAATTCATTTTAAACACGGAAATTGAAATAAACTTGTGTCATCATCTACTTCCTTTAGAGTCAGTGCCAAAATAATTAGGAGAGGTCTCTTGGCTATAAAGGACATGCCTTAAAATGGTGTCACTCCCGATAAACCGTTTTGCATGGAGTGTTCATGCAATGTCTTGCTCGTTCTTTTTACTTCTTTTCATCATCATCGATGAATGGTCTTGTGCCTACCCCAGGTTGTAGGGCTCACCTTCCGCCTGACCGCATTGCATCGCATCGGCCATGGTATCTTAAGGGCCAGGAATGAAAACTAACTCTAGATACGCCAATGATCATATCAGTCGTAGGACGTTACTGCTGGACATATTCCGCCACCATAGATTTCCAAAAAGACCGGCTGGAAGCGGCCTGCATCCTTACTTTTTACATCTTCGTAAACCTACTGTTTGGAACGATTAAAAAGCTTCAACTTTCTGGGTGGCTAACGAAAGTGCCTGTAAATGGCTTATAATTTGAATGAAATGGTTTTGATTTCGTGTTTTTAAAGCGCCTAGCATAAGTGTGCGGTGTGGAGTCATCGGAAATTCGATAGATTTTTAAATTGAAAATAACCTACATAGTACATTGTTTGTGTTTATCTAGATTAAGGCAACCTGAATTACCTGGATCACCTGGTAAAGATTGCCGGAAATCGTTAGATACGGGCAGCGCAGGGGAGCGCATCTATAGGGGAGGCCTGGATATATCCAGCAGTGGACATGTTCAGTTGATATGATGGTGATGAATAATGATGAAAAGCTTTGTTCATGTAAATGAATGTCGTATAGGTACATAATATTTAAAAAATAATAGGAGGAGGCTTTTGCCCTGCAGTAGGGCAATATGCTGATATTATATTTGATTTTTCTATCGTATAACTAGTCGTTTTTCTAGTATGAAAATAACACCATCTCATAACATAACATACCATCACGCCTGTATTCCCCGAAGGGTAAGGCAGAGGTGTACCAATGCACACCCACAATTTGCCGGTATGTTTAGGTCTCATGTAATAGGGGGCGAGACTATTGCCATAAACAGTCTGAAAATCTAACAAGCAAATACTTTCACATATTATGCACGTTTATGCTAGGCCGTATGACACCAATAATTGATGACGCCCGACCTCTTTATAGAACGTGGCGACCATCATGTCCTTGATTCTTGACCAGCCACCATCGCTCTCAATTCCGGCGGCCATTTAATTCGCTCCTGTCACTTTGCATGTGTCAAATGTCAATTGGTAACGTTTTGTTTGGGGTTAAACATTCAGGCGGTGTCAATCGCCTTACGTTTATATGTTTCTGGTCCGAGTAATTCTTTTTATAATGTATTGGCGTTGTTTTGACAACAACTTTATTGTTTTGTTGCAAGGGCAAAGTTAGGTCTGCCATGAGCACGCTGACGTAAAAGTATTCGATTTTCAAATTGGAACTGCCTTCAAATCAAGTAAACATTTGCAAACGGGTATTTCCAATTTCAAAATAGTTTCAGTTGCGGTTTCTCCGCGCGCTTGTGTTAGACTTACTTATAATAACTAATAAGCTAACTAAACTAACAGCTTCTTTTGTTCCTGGTTGGAAAATCTTCATGGGTGTCCTACACCCTGGGGAGGGCGGAGGGATCTGAGAGACTCTTATCTTATACCGGGTATCCCAGGAACGTAAGCGCCTTCTGCAGTAACTTTCAGTAACAGCCAGTTCACACCGAGACGCGACGCTACGCGCACCTTTCAATAGTACGACCCAAAATATAACAAAGATAAATGTGTATCTTTGTTGTATTTTGGGTCGAAATAATCATATTATTTCATTATGAGAAGGTGCAAAGTATTCTGAATTCAAACAATGAAATGTGTATCTTTTCGTGATGTAGATAAAGTTATATTTTGAGTCGCTCTATTAAATGGTGCGCGCAGCGTCTTGTCTCGATGTGAACTGACCTTTACTAACAACTCAACGTAGCGTCGGTTCACGACAACAATTCCTGCTCATTCCTTTCAACCATGTACTGATAAACCATTTTTCTCCCTCAGTTGCCAACAAGACGGCCGTCAAGGCGTTCTGGGTAGTTCTCATAGTGAACCTCACCCGTGAGTTCTGCGGCTGCATCGCAGTCCTGGTGTACGCGAGCCACATCTTCACAGAGGCCGGCAAAGATCCCAACACGAGCATCGCTCTGTCACCCAACAAGCAGTCGATTATGCTCGCTGCTGTTCAGATCGTAGGGTCGTTTTTGGCGTGTCAGCTTGTTGACAGGGCTGGGAGAAAGGTAAGATTGACTTACTTACTTACTTACATAACTATTTGTTTTTTTAAGCTTCTTCTTTGTTAAGGTCTTGCTGACTTAGGTGAACTTTTGACGTAGGTATTGTAGCCTCATCTCCGGGCATAAAATAATATTTAGACGACAATAGGTTGGCGCAATGTCTGAGCGATGGGCTGTTGTGCTGCATGTTGTGGGTTAGATTCCCGCACAGAATTTATGCCCTACGGGTAGTTGTTCCGGGTCTGGCTGTTTGTGTATATAAGTTCGTAAAGGTTCCCACAATACCGGAAATAGGTAATCTTATATAGGGCAACGGATTTAAAAAAAATATATGAATATTTGACTTACCTAACTGATGAATCAGAATTGAAACATTACCTACAGCCTAAAATTGCTCAGAACTCTATGAAATTACAAAATGTAATTACTGCCTCCCGCCAGTAGATAAGCACTTAGGCCCCATGAAAACTAGTGGAAAATGCCGTGCAAACTTAATAACAGCTGATTACTTAGAATGATCTTTTACGCATTATGCCAGTGGCTGGTTCGCCGCTTAACTAATAATTTGGTTAATCACTCTATCGTTTACTAGGTTTTATACAGCCGTCAGCGTGACTTTACTATATTTTGTTATACTTCTTCTTCTTCTTCCTGCCCTTATCCCAAGTTACTTGGGGTCGGCGCAACACGTTTTCTTCTTCCATTCCGTCCTGTCAGCCGTCATACTATCACTGACTCCCTTCTCTTAAAATAATACTAATTGTTAAAAAACGGTGGAATTATACAACAAATACATACCATCACGCCTGTATTCCCCATAGGGTTAGGCAGAGGTGTACCAATGTACACCCACAGTTCGCCGGTATGTTATTAGGACCCATGTAATAGAGCTGCTACTGAGAATTTCATAGAAAAACCCAATAACACTTTTTGCTCGACCTGGGAATCGAACCCAAGACCTCTAGAGTAGCAGTCGCGCTTAGGGACACTAGGCCAACGAGGCAGTTATTATTCCACGAAAATGTATTGTTTAAAAACGTTTTGACATTATTTTGTAAGACTGTTCCATCTCTGGGCAAAGGACTTCTTGTTTTCCTTCCATCTTTCGCGATTCTGTGCTTTCCCATCCAATTCTGTTATATTCCATCCAGTTCGACTGGCTATCTCCTTCGTGGCTTGCCGCGGTTCCGTTTATCTTAAGGCACCAGCTCTGTGTTGCTTGAAACACAGTTTGTTTGGTATGGTGCTGCAACCTTTTGAGCCACGTTAAGTATCCTTGTTTTGATCTAGCCTAAGACATAGGACATTATTTATTTATCACGTGTTTTAGTTTCCGTATAATAATTGAATACTTGGCTTAATTCTGAAAGCTATGCAGACGAAGTCGAAGACAGGGTCAACGTAGAGTGAAACGTTGTCCCGTTGACGAAACCCATCAGAATAATTATATTTGTTCCTATGCTAATTGACATACCCAGAAACCTGTGCCAGAAACTGATGCACTACATCAAAAATTAAATGGCATTCATAATTTGTTAGCACATCATTTCAAACTGTTATTCTCATAATTTATATTATTTTCCAGCCTCTTTTGGCAGTAACAAGCGTGGTAGCAGGTTTCAGCATGTGCCTCCTAGGCGTTTGGTTCTACCTGCAAAGCATCGAAGTCTTCATGCCCGGTTGGGTGCCGATCGTGGCTCTCTGCGTATGCATTTTCTCTGATGCCTCCGGTTTGCAGCCCCTGCCGTATGTCATCATGACAGAGATGTTCAACTTCCAGGTATGTTTGGTGCTTAGTAGGTACGGTCAGCGTCATCAACTGGTTATCCCCTTTTCGAACGAATTTTAATGCAGGAGGGGTACACCTAATTGATGACGCTGTGTGTACCTCTTTTTTTTTTAATACGGGAAATCATCGAATAACTTCCCCCGCCCTTAGTGTCAGACTTTTACTGACTAAAACCAGTCTATGTTCCTTCATGTGCCCTTTGCGTTCCGGGGGCGCGGTATCTCTTTCGAACAACCCGCAGCCCCGGCAGGTGTGTACCTCTGAGTTTAGGTAGAATGTAGGCAAGCCTGGGACTTTTTGTTGAATAAAATTGGCTCTGGAGATACACATTTTTGCTGTTGCTTACGATCAGGACGTCCACCCACAAGATGGACAGACGACCTGACTAAGGCCGCAGGTAGCGGTCCTTTTGGAAATCTATAGGGGAGGCCTATGTCCAGAAATGGATGTCCTACGGCTGATATGATGATGATGGTATGAATAGTGGCCTACGTTTGCATGAGCATAGAAAAAGATCGATACGAAAGACTATCTTATTTTTCTTGAACATAGTGACGAAATCACAGTTGCATCACAAATATGAAATTAACCAACCAATTATTCTGTTTCCAGCTCCGAGGCACAGTGGCGACCCTCATTAATGCGACATCCCTTGGCACTGACTTCGCTCTTCTCAAACTCTTCACCCCCCTCGTCTCCTGGATAGGCTACCATTCCATCTTCTGGGTGTTCAGTTTCATCTGCCTCTCAAACGTATTTTACCTCATCTTCTATGTTCCCGAAACGAAAATGAGGAGTCTAGAAGATATTTACGCGGATTTAGAAGGAAAGAAGAGTAAAAAGAAGGATGTGGAAGATGTGGTGGAGACGAATCATATTTAGAGAATATTTTTAAGTTTGCTTTGTTGAAGGTCGCCATTTTGGTTAAGAAAATGGCTGACATTTGGGTGTTAGACATTACTAATGATTTGTAGTACTTTTTATGACCTATCACAACGCGGTTTCCCCATAGGATTTGTACCTATGGCAATTGTAGACTGTTTTGACTAACCATTTATTAATAACAAAGTAACGTAACATAAAATGTAATGTTACAGTTAATAGAAAATTAATTTGATTTTCAGGGCTAAAATAAAATGTTTCTTTAGAGAAGTTACGTTTTAGAAATTATAGGTTAGTGGTCTCTAATGCCCAATTGGGTAGATGACACCACTAATCAATTGACGTACTTTTTATGAGCTGTCAAAACGCCATTCCCCCATAGATTTTCTATGACAATACTCAACTATGACGTCACTTTTTTGTCATCTCAATTCACTAACTATTTATTGATTTCAATGCAACTAAAAATCGATTTTTATAGTTATTAAAAAAATCATCGGGTTTTTAGTGCTAAAATTAAATGTTTTTTTGTGAAGTTGTTTCTTGAAATTATTGGTTAGTGGTGTCATCTACCCAATTGTCTATACAACGTGTCCCAAAATTCAACGATAAGCGGGCGCCAAAAGGTTGACCTGCTCATGAGCACTTAAGGAAAAATAATAAAAAAAATATATCTAAATTCTTTTTTAGTTACAAAATAAATTTAAAAATTCTCTGAAAATTTACACCTTGTATTATATTTTGAGCTACCACGGCTACAATTTCTTAAATATGCTTAAGATTTTTTTTGTATCGGACACCTAAGTAGTACTACTATTCACCACAACTCTTAAAAACACCACAATGCCCGCAGTTTTTACATAAAAAAATATCAAAATATTTTGTTTCCCTCAAATTTTTAAAGATTTTAACTTTCAGTCCACTTTGACTCATGGTCTTGCAAAAAAAAAGTATGAACACCGCTATGGCAAGTTATTTTCAAAGTTGACGCAACTAATCAACATTCCAAAATAGTATAATACCCTAAGATAACTAGTCACAAAAAAAAATCGTACCATTTGTAAACAAGAACCAAATTTCTTAATTGTTCTTGTTGTTAGTAATAAATTTTACTATGTTCCAAAAATGTGTTTGTAATTTTAAAAAATGTGAAATAAAACAATGGTAACTATTTGTAAAAATCGAAAGTAAAAATCTTTAAAAATTTGAGGGAAAAAAAATATTTTGATAATTTTTTAGTTCAAAATATCATACAAGGTGTAAATTTTCAAAGAATTTTTAAATTTATTTTGTAACTAAAAAAAAAAATTGAGGTATATTTTTTTTATTATTTTTCCTTAAGTGCTCATGAGCAGGTCAACTTTTTGGCGCCCGCTTATCGTTGAATTTTGGGACACGTTGTATACGGACGCCAACACATCAATCTACTACAATCTGTCAAATTTCTTTAATAGATTTTCAACTTTATCACTGCAGCATATGGTTCACAGTTGATAGCGAAAATTTGACAGTTTCGGGTAGCTTGATGTGCTGGCGTCTGTATCTATTATAACAGCTGGTCTATTCCGACATTGACAGCTCATCTCGAGTTCATTTTCGAGAGATGTCTACAGAATAACACTGCAGTTCAAAACTGCGTCTTTTTCGTATCTTGATAGACACATTAATAGGTAAACCTAGATACAAAATAAAGATAATTATTATTCGTATATTTCGTATCGTGATCTGAATTGGGTAGTTGACACCACTAACCAATAATTTCAAGTCACAGCTTCTCTAAAAAAGCACTTTAATTTACCCATGAAAACCGATTATTTTTCAATTTACTGTAAAATTAAATTTTTACTTACTATAAAATCAATAAATAGTTAGTCAATTGAGTAGGTCACGTAGTGACGTCATAGCGTGCAAATGCCATACAAAATCTATGGGAGAATCGCGTTTTGACAGTTCATAAAAAGTATGTCAACTGATGGTGGTGGAGACTACCCAATTTGTAAGCATCAGCCATTTTGTGTAAAAAATGGCGGGAATTACTTAAATTGAAGTAGGGAGCTCTTTTATACAAAAATATTTAAGTACTATTTATAGGAAATTGATACTTAATTTTCGTTAGACATTATTGTCCTAATTTAAATAAACATGAAAGACAATTTATAGTGGACATGTTTTAGAATAGGCTTTTTTAATTTCATTTCGATAAAAGAATTTCGTAAAAGATTTACAAAATTCAGTATTACTCATTATCTTAGTTTAAATTAAGAATCTCTATCGGCCATTTTCATATCATTCCATGTTGCCATATTAAAATAATAAATGTAAATTTAAGATCACTGGTTACATTGTCTATTTCTAGTCACCGATACAAATGTCTGATCAAATACATTTCAGGTAATATTTCATTTTTTGATAAAAATTTTGGCAAAATCATTTTTCATTATGATTCAACAAAATAGACAATGTTACCTCGAAAAAAAATTAACTAATAAATTTTATTTAAGTACAGTAAAAATACATACTTACATGCAACAAATTCTAAATAGAATATTGTAATAGTTTAAATATCCCAACTTTTAACTAGAGTCTGTCTAACGAAACCTGACCAAATGAAAAGGCGGCAATTTTAAAAATCGAAGTTGGTACGAGCAAAATATTATTAAATATCTTTAAAAAAATTAAACAATATTAATTCAAATTCAGTATTGTCGCTGAAAAGTCAAGAGAATTCAGCTGCGATTTTTTAATATTGCCACCCTTTCATGTGGACATCTTTCTTTGGACAGACTCTAGTTGCAAGTTATTTTTTTCATTTCGTTGTAACAATTTTCATAATAGGTACATCAACCTAGATAAGTCTATTAAGGTAGTCTGTAAATGTTGTACTTAGCAATAGATTGTATTTCGTTTGTGACTGTAAATATGCATGGAGTAAAGTAAAGAATGACCAGATAGTAAATATTGTAAAACTATTTTTGAATGTAAGGATTTTTAAGAAAATCCTGTGTTGTAAAAATAAAACATGGATAAAATAAGATATTAGAATACTTTAAAAAATACTTATAAGTAGGTATCTCATGTGATATAATTAAAAAAATATTTACTTTGAAAAATATTTTGTTTCTTTTATTTCCTACTAGCCTTTCGCGACGTCCCCCGCGTCAAAGTTAATTATTCCACGGGAATCATATATTTTTCCGGGATAAAAAGTAGCCTATGTACTAACCGTGTCGACGGCGCGTTCGTGTTCCACGCGCGCCTCAAAGAGATGTCAGCAAACTTGGATGGGGCCACTGAGGGCCGATGCCTGCCGGGGCTGCGGGTTGTTCGAAAGAGATACCGCGCCCCCGGAACGCAAAGGGCACACGAAGGAACATAGACGGGTTTTAGTCAGTAAAAGTCTGACACTCCCTCCCGCCCCGCCCAGGGCAGGGGAAGTTATTTGTACTAATCCAGGCTATAATCTATCTCTGCGCCTTTCATCCAGATCGTTTTAGCCGTGATTGAGTAACAAACATCCATCTATCCAAGTTTCGCATTTATAATAGTAGGCAGTAATAAGATAGGCAAGAAATCGAGTCGGAAGGCGCAGTGTGGAAAGATGGACCGAAGACCCGGTAAAGGTTGCGAAAAATTGCTGGATGCGGGCAGTACAGGCCCTCTAGCCAAGTCGCAAACGATAATCGTAAACGCTCGGTAGGTACCAATAGATTTTAAACTTTATACCCCAGAGCCTTAAGTTAAAAATCTATTAAAGATTTCGAAGCGTTAGCGACGGGAAAGAACGAAAACGCTATGCAATCTTCATTAGATCTTCAACTTAAAACCAAGCACATAAAGTTGAAGATCTATTAAAGCCTACTCAGCGTTTGCGTTTATCGCTTTGTTACATGGCTACAGTAGCAGGGCCGGACATTGTGGCTATATTTAAGGGAGGCCTATATCTTTTTTTTTATAGATGGGATATCATCCAATAACTTCCCCCGCCCTGGGCGGGACGGGAGGGAGTGTCAGACTTTTACTGACTAAAACCCAACTATGTTCCTTCATGTGCCCTTTGCGTTCCGGGGGCGCGGTATCTCTTTCGAACAACCCGCAGCCCCGGCAGGGAGACCTATGTATGTCTAGCATTGGACATCGGCTGATATGATAATGATGATGAAGAAAGAAATGAATCAAGATTGTGGTAAAATAAAACAAAAATGCCAGTTTTAGAAGATTTACTTATCATAATAAATAACCAGCTTAGTTTACAAAAGCATTATTTTTTTACATTTTTTTTCCCTTCGTTTTTATTAAAAAATATCGTTTATAATTGAAGTATAGGTAATTATTGCCAGTTTTACGTGTTACCAATGTCAATTATGATTTTAATTTTTTATTAAAAAATATTTTCTTTTCTTAGACCATGCTCGGCTTAAAATTTTTATACATTTAAGGGTGAGGCCACACGAACGTAATTTTCTGAGTTCTTTGAGCCGCGTAATTTATTTTCAACTGAAACTGACAACTCATTTTGCATCACTGATTGAACGGAACAGGAATGTTGCTTGAAACCGAATATAGCAGAAATTACGCGATTCACAACTCAAATAATTACACTCGTCTTCGCTTCCCCTAACGACGATTTTCTACGAAGGTACCAATTATTTCTTGAATGTACTGTATTTTGTTCCAATTTTCCATAAACTAGGAACACGGTCCTAGATCTTACTTGCTCGATACTTATAAAAAAGACTAGTTGCGTACAACATTGTTTAATAACTATATTTTATACATAAATATGTAGTGGTGGTCTCCTTTCGTTATGGCGTAACATGTAAGACGTTTTGTTTTCGAATTTAGGTCTAGATTAGAAAAAAAAAACAGTGTAAATAAAAAAGTACTTAAGAGTTTTCTTTTGTTTAAAATTTCACTGTAATTTTTCAGTATTGTGTATAATTCTAACTTATCTTAGAATTTAGATACATTTATGTTACCTATTTTTCCAAAACTTCCGGTCCGATTTTAATTTTTCACTAATTTGAAGCTAAATTTTTCCCGAATGATTAGAGGGATCCGTAAGGAAAAAGCAAGTTTCTAATATTTGTCATGAATATAATTTCTTAAACTATTTTCCAATGTTACGCCATAATGAAGAAAAACCCTAAAATTAGAGTGGTGTACTAAAAGGCCTCTAAGACTACCCATACAACATAAGTAGGTAGTCAGAAATCTCGCAACAGATATACAAACAAACACTGAAGAGATTTTGTATGAAATAAGTAACATTAAACGACTAACATCCATACATGCTATTTTAGGAACATACAAAACACACATCTTAGCTGTCATAAAAAAAGCTAATTTACACGTGCAAATAAAATTGCTCATTAAATACAATATATTCGAGCAATAATTTTGTTCCACCACACGGTGGAACTTTTATATTGCTCTTAATTATTGCTGACACAAGCAACAAACTTTGTCCGTATAAATAGTTTGAATTCTAAAATTAAAGTATGTATTTGGAGTAGACATAAACAAATAAATTAAGGCATTCAAAGTATCTTGGAAGTACATTGTGTTCCCAACCCGCATTGATTTAGTTAACAAGCGAAGACAGATGTTTCAATATCGAACATAATTGAGCTGTTTGTGAAAAGTTGTTGATAACAAATTGAGTTTATAAAGGGATAGATGTGTATGTCGTGGCCATCTTAGAATTGATCACTTCAAAAAATGACCAGTGAAGTTCCAACTATTTTCCATAAAATGGTGGTTTTATGATATGAAAAATCACACCCCAACCACTGATATAAACCATATGAAAAGCTGAACGCACGGCTGCTTTATGATTTATGGTTAAACATAAACGCTCCTACACACTATACCGGCGGCCCAGCCAGCGGGTTTTTGCCGCATGGATAAGCATTTGCCGCTGGCGGCCGCAGAGCCTTATTCCAGTTGTGACAGCCGGGTAGAACGCTGAACGAATTACTCGAATGCCGAGAGTGAACTGACGCCGCCGGCTTCCCGCGTAACCCGCCGGCATAACGCGGATGCCGGCGGCGTGTGTAGGAAGGAGCCTTTAGTGATCATATCATAAAACAGTTACATTATCCACCGTTAGAGGCGCATTTATGCAATATCTATGAGCTACGTATATTTTTTTAAACACCAGTACATAGGTACCTAAATTTTTGGAAGTTCTTGGGAAAGTCTCGAAAATATACCCTTTATTCCCATTACAATCACACACTAAGTTAAAAGTTTAATGTTTTAATATTATTTTTACTTTACTATTTCGATATTCCGATATGCGTATATTTCATACAAAATGTGAAGTTTTAACAATAAAATGGCGATTTTAATTTTTTCCTAAATTTCTTTACGACGTCAAAAAAATAATCATTTACTTTATTTTTTTTATTTAGTAACAATATAGTGTAGAACATTAATATCAACGACATACAACTAATTGGTGTTTTTTCATATTTATTGTGATATTTTCTTTAAAGATAGTCGCGAAAAAAAAAACTTAAAACTTGGTGATTTATAAAAGAAAATGATTGTAAGCGTTTAACGCTAAATTAAAATCATGTGTCGTCATCAATTTTATATAATATAAAACTATAATATAACAAGAGGCGAATACAACAAACAAAGCACTGAGATCGCGATAAAAAAAAGAACTATTTTTTTTTCGTTTATGTGAGGCCATGGTTTATGGTAGACTGGCCTGAGCTGCTTGGCCTTAATTTACTTAAGAAGCGAGACTTTTGAGGGTTCCGTACCGTTTCCGAAAGGGGCCCACGGGACCCTATTACTAAGCCGCCGATGTCCGACTATCTGTCTGTCAGCGGGCTGTATCTCATGAACTGTACTAGGTCGAGAGTTGAAATTCTCACAGCGTGTTTTACTATGGTCGCTATAACCACAAATAAAATGAAATTAAAATGGGGTCCCGATACAAGAAACTTGTTTTTATAGCCGTTTTTTGGCCCGGAACCCTTCACGCAATTGGCCGGTTTTTTATATTGTTTCAGTAATCCCTTAATTTAACACACAACTTTAAGAATTTTAATATTGAACACAAGTCCACGGGGCATTTTGGAGACCTATCGTCCAGGTCACGCCCACATTAGAATGCAGTTAATATAATTCATTTCTACCTACAATTTTAGAGATAAAAACTCTTCACTGATTTATATACGTTTTAATTTATTTGGCAGCTGTGCCAAGCATGTTCCCATTCAATATTAAGACACACGACAGACACACTAGCTGAGACATAATAATTTACATTCTCTTTAACCTATTGACCGCCAGTCACATATAGATGACAAACCTAAATGTGCCCCGTACGCCACGGTCACGATCCCATGACAGATATATTTTAGACCTCACCAGGTACTATATGGTAAGTATTAAAGGATGAATTAGTAGCTTGGTCCTGAGAGATTTTACTTTTTTGACGTAGCGGTCAGAAGGTTAAAATACATTCCCTAAGGTAGACCGCGAAATTTTCATTTTTTTATGTCTTTTCATAAAACGTCCAGTTTTTTTTAATGAAATTATAAAGTCAATAAGAAATATGACTTGTGACTTCTATTTTATTAATACATTAACATCGAATGTATGAATTGTATTTTGATCAATATACGACGCAATTTAGAGTTGTAATTGAGCACTTGACACCACAATTCAATTGACATACTTTTTATGAGCTATCAAAATGCGATTCCTTTATAGATTAAGATTAATTGTGACGTCACTTTTTGCCAACTTAATTGGTGGACTATTTATTGACATCTAAGCAACTGAAAATCTAATTAACTGTTTTTAGGGCTAAACTCTGACCTAGGCTAGAGTCAAGAGCTCACCCATCTCGCATACTCTTTATTTAAAGAAGTGTCTTTGAATAATTGGATGTCAATTACCCAATTTGCAAAAGCGAAGAAAATTCAAATATCACGGTCTACCCCCGAGTATTCGCCACAAACATCGAACAACAAGTCAACAAGGATATGATAGTAGTAAAATACTTACTTATAGGGATTTAGATTTCATTCTTATTGTTTATAGTCTTCTGTTTGGTTGTAAAAAATAATAATTGTTTTTTTTTTTTAAAGATTATAAACGGTGGATTGTATCATAAAAAAATTAACATGGATTTCGACCATGATTCTAGCCTCCCAATGTGATCAACATCTACTTCTATGCCCACTGCTTTATTGATCTTGTGGTTCCAAGCGCGACTGCTGAGCAGAGTTATGTTATTGGGTTTTTCCATTACGAGTCCCAGTAGCAGCCCGGGCTTTGAAAGTAGGTGGTGTGATACTCCAGTGCCCTAGAAAGCACGTAAACCCGTTGGTCTTGCGGCTGACCTCTCCTCGGTCATGTCGGATTGTCGTCCCATCGGACTAAGACAGTGAGGGAAGAGGGAATGCACCTATATTTCCGGATTATAACGTGTCCTGCGTATTTGGCTAGTCTCCATTTAGATTGCCCGTAATCGAAATCGGTCTGTAGAATATTGATACATGGTCATAATGTATGAAACAGCTGATTTCTTTTTTCAATATTCGACAAAAACAAAACAAATCTGGGAGGTAATCAACTACTACATAAACTGAATCCAAGGGAAAAGTTTTCGTTACATAGTCGTTTCCACCGTGTATATATTTTTTATTGCAGATGCATTGTGATGAGTATATTTTCTTTCTAGAACGGTCTACGGTTTAGCAATTTAATACATAGCTAATCCACTTAAAGCTAGACCAATTCTAAACTTTCATAAGATTTTGATAGAAAAGATTTTATAACGAAATCTACAATCTAAGTTAGGCTGAACATTTGAATTTTCCAATTGAAAGCCCTATACAAACTTGCAAAGAAACGCAAGACTTATCCAATTTGACGCTAGTTTTTACATTCAAAGAGAAATCTTAAATTAATTTGTATCAGGGTTGCAACAAACTCATGTTTTAATTAACTCTAAGTGTTTTAAGATGTTAAATATTATTTGTTTTAGTTGAAGTAGTAAGATTTTTTTATTGTCAATTTTACATTTGAAATACTTCCATTTTTTTTTTCTTTATTATTTTTAAATTTGTGAATATATTTAATGCTCCTATTTTGTATGTAATGTCAGTGTCTATATTTTCTAAAATATTTTTTTTTTCTATTTTGATTTCTATTAACAAATCATTTTATTCAAATAAAGCAACCCTGATTCTTTTCCAATTAAGTTTAATTTGCTTTAGACTATAGATTTATTATTTTTACAACCGCACAGACCTAAACACAGCCACAGTAGTACATAATTTGAAAACTACATAATAATTTAGATTTTCTGACGGTCACGCTATATATAATTCCATACATACAAAAGTCTCTACAGCTAGGCCAAGACTTGGTAATGGAATCATCTAAGAATCTTAAAATAAAAACAACATTTCGACTTGGCCTGGAGTATTCAAGGTAAAAAATGGTCTATACGTATAATAATTATAGATTATTTAATTTTAATTAAGATTATAATTTACAAGACTTAATTTTATTCTTATAAGAAGTGATTTAAAGACTATTCGATGACGACAATCTAAATGTCAAAATGTAGTCTTAGTATCGACATATTTGTTGGCCTTAAAACGATTTATTGAAAATCTACTTAATATTTAACGATTATTATTTGCATTCAATATTGTCATTACTTTATACTTTTTTTCAAGATTTTGTTTAAGGGGTTAAACATGAGACGTACTGTAGAAAGGAACTGTCAGGTATGTGTGACAGATTTATAAGTAGCTGAGTCGACGCCTCTATAAATTTGAACTTTACCTAAAGTTCAATGTCCTATGATTGACACATCTTTCAAGGGGTCAAAGTACTCATTAATGCGAACAACTTTTACTATGGAATCAATTTTGAAAATATGGAAAACTGACGATCAAAATGTACTGAACATTTCTCGTAATTTTTTTTACAGTTCAGGGTTGGTCTCTTAATCTGTACTAATATAATAAAACTGAAGTTATTTTCGATTTTGTTTAAACGCGCTTATCTTTGGAACTACCAGTTGTATTGGAAAACATCTTAGTGAATATGATCATAGGCGTATATATATGGGTGGGCCGTGCCCACCCCAGAATGGTCTTGTGCCCACCCCAGGCTGCAGACCGCATTGCATCGCATCGGCCATGGCATCTTAGGGGCTAGACCCCCCCCCTGAAAACTAACTCTAGATACGCCAATGAATATGATAGCCAGATTCATGAGTAATAGTATAGGCTATTCTCCATCACGCTACGATACAAAGGAGCGTAGCAGTAGTCCAAAGACATGCCACGGATTTATGAGTACTTTCATCCCCTAAAATTGTCTGTCGAGCTATATAGTACTGTCTCTACCCCAAGCCAAGACCTAAAAGCGTGACCGTCAGATTAAAAAAAAAGTATTTTATCTCCTGCTGAAGTACTTTGCTTGATAGCATTCGTACAACTTGATCCTTACCAGTCAGGCATCCGTTGCTATACTTTCTGGGGTGGCAACGGACTCTACAGTCTCCTTCTTTTCTTCTTTCTCTTCTTTGACTTCTTCTGTCTTCTCTTCTCTGCTCTCTGAGGGTTTGGAGTCGGTGGAGATGGAACTAGATGTTAGGCTGTTCGGTTGGGAAGACTCTTTGCTTGGTGGCTCTTGTGAACTACGGTTGTCGGGTTGTTTTTCTTTTGAATCTGCGAATTTTGTTTGTGTTGAAAATCTGCTGTTATTTGAATGATTTTTATGTTCTAATGAGAGAATATAAGGGCTCTTTCAATTTATGCGTTTGGTGCCGGACTGCTGCGGTGGCGAAGCGGTGCGTTTGTCGTATTGCGTACGAACGGTCGTTTGTTTTCATACAATGCGCGCGGTGCGGCAACAGTGCGACCTCGGTACCTACACACGCTCGACGGCAGGACGACAGACGTCACGCGTCAACTGTATGAAAAAGGACAACCGTCCGTATGCAGTCCGAAAAACGCGCCGCCTCGGCACCGCAGCGGTCCGGCATCAAACGCATAAATTGAAAGAGTCCTAAGGGGTGTAAAAAGACTCAGCACATAGCCGTTTACTGCGCATACAACTAAGTAACATTGAGCAAGAATAATTGCTGGGAAACAACTTCTTGTGTGAAAAATCAGTGTGTACCATGGAATGTAACACACGTAAACTATTATGTTTTATGTGGATACAATTACAGTTCAAGGAAAATTTAAACGTTATTAAAAAAATGTTTTTGTAAAAACTTCAATAATACTTTGGATTTTTTACCATCAATGGTATTTTTACACCCAGTATACTGGACGGTATTCAGCTGCATACAATTAGTCGAGAAGCCGACCCCAACATAGTTGGGAAAAGACTATGCAAATGATGATACTATTTATGGATGTTATGATCTGACATTTTATGAGATTTCAATGAAAATTATTAAAAATGGATGACAGTTAAAATACACATAACTAACCAATATAACTAAAATAATATAATCTATAAATATGAACGATTAACACGATTAATACAAAATATCTTTTTTTATCAATTTCTAACAACAATCTACTAAAAGTTCATTTACACAGATCAATTTAATTGCCCGACGAATACAATAAAAAAAATATAGCTTTTGAGTATTGCATTTCACGAGCAACAAATTGCCCCATGTAAATGATCAGTAAAATAATAATACTAACAATAAAATAATAAACGTTTCAACTTAAAATGGGATCTTCTATCCCTTGAGTAAAATCCTTCCGTTATCTGTGATCAATCACTTCTATTGCATACGGGAATGCAGCCACGCTTGCAACGATAACTTCGCCCAGAGCAAATCTTTGAGTGGAAAAAGGTTTCTTTACTATTTATTTATTTAAACTTTATGCAACAAAAAAGTATAAAGGCGGACTTAATGCCTTAAGCATTCTCTACCAGTCAACCAAATGTGGTACTATTTTATCTTTGGACTTAAGAAGAAAGATTAAATAATATTTTTACTAAACTTTCTAGGCCAGCCAAATTTTTTGGCTAAAATGGATAAATTATACAAAATAAAAGGTGATATTCAATTGATTTCTAATTTAGAAAACATCCGATTTAAAACCAATGGTCGGAAAATCCTATTGCCTTGACCTGCCACTAGGTGGGGCTAGGGTTAGCCAGCCTTGTTCTAAATAAAAACTTTTTTTGCCTGCATTAAACGTCGTTGAGACAGAAGCGGTAACAGACAACTGACAGTTCAATGCATTATTTGACAGCTGAATGTACTATTTGACGTATTGTGTCACATTGACACATGTCATATTTGACATATTACGTCAAATAATACATTTAACTGTCAATTGTACGACACCGCCACGACTACCGTCCCTGTATGCACTTTCAATTGCAATTGACAAAAGAGTCGTAAGTATTTTCGACGAATATTTAACAAAACAAAAACAATTATATATATACCATCACGCCTGTATTCCCCGAAGGGTTAGGCAGAGGTGCACCGATTTAGGTACACCCACAGTTCGCCGGTATATTTAGGTCCCATGTAATAGGGGGCGAGCCTATTGCCATTAACCGGGCACAAATCCAAACTCCGGGCTGCTACTGAGAAATTCCTAATGGAAAAACCCAATAACACTTTTTGCCCGACCTGGGAATCGAACCCGGGACCCCTTGCTCGGCAGTCGCGCTTGCGACCACGAGACCAACGGGGCAGTTACAAAAACAATTATTTAGTGAAATATTATGTAGGGGTGATACAACACCAATCGATCAATGGCAGAATGGATAGTCGATCGATTGGTGTAGTAGAAACTATCAAACGACGTCGACTAGTCCATTTAACCATCAATCGAGTGCATAGATCGACCATCAATCGATTGGTGTGGTAAACCTCTAAAAAGGTGTTATTATAAGGTTTATGAAAGTAGGTTGTATGTATAACTTACCAGCTCCATGTGTCGCCGGCCAGGGTTTCCTGACGAACATATTCTCGACGATCCTATCTATGTTGTCCTTTTCAGAGGAATTCGCTGGCCTGCTGGTGTGAGACAAAAAATGTGGTCAGAAAATACACAAATAAAACGTAAAAGTTCAAAATGTCAGTCTTAATTTGTAAGTCCTTTTTGGTTATTGATTCTGGACTACAGCCTCATATGAATAACATTTTAATTAAGATCTGGTCACATTTTTGTTAATTAAGTAACTAACTTATTCGACAGACATTATCCTGTACAAATTTTTGAGTTGATTTAAATCTCACAAAAAACATCGAATTTTCAAATTTCCAGAAGCATCTTTCTATAAACCATTTTCAGTCTATTATTTTGTTTTTAATTATTAGATTCATGATTCGACTTATTTTTTCTTGCTACATAGTACAAGATGCTCTTTCGTGTGTTGTAAGGGTGACACTCCACCAAAGCAGGGACGAAAAGAGGTATAACCAATGAGCTTGCGTCATTTTGACAGTTACAATATCCTATTGGTTAACTACGGGTCATCTGTGCACTGCAAAGGAGTGGAACTCTCTACTTGCGTCTGTATTTCCGATCGCATTCACAATAATCTCTTCAAAGCTAGAGTGAACAGGCTCCTTCTGGGTAAGCGCACTTCATCGTAGACTTTGTCTCTGTCACCTCTGACCAAGGCTAGAGTCAAGAGCTTACCCATCTCGAATAAAGAAATAAATCTCCTCTTGTCTCTGCTTTGGTGTAGTCTCGTCCTAAATGCCTTCCACGAGTAGTACTGACCTGTCGGCGTGGTGCGGGCTGACGATGGGTATGGCGGCGGTGGGGCGGCGCTGGGCGCGCGGGACGGGCGCCGGCGGCTCCTGCGCCTCGCAGTTGTAGTACGTCACGCCGCCCGTCTGCACACACACATGTTATTACACGTCAATATTATAGCCCTTATTATTCTGGTAATACAGCCGGCCATATTTCAAATTAAGCCCAGCTTCTTCTTAGCGTTTCGATGACAAACTATTATACAGGTAATTATATTGTTGCGGCCCAGAATCTGGCCACTTTGACTACGTTGTCGGTGGCAGCCATTAAATCTTCCTGCGTGCAGCTGTTAGGGCACGCAGGACACGATGTGAGATATGCCATCGTTTGTGCTGTACCGCACAGACAGCTCATGTCGCTACCGTCACCGAATCCCCACCTAAACATGTTGTCTTTGCTTCGAGCAACCTGAGTTCGGAGTCTATTTAATTTAGTCCAGCTATACCACGCAGACACACGTGGTGTAACAAGACACATTTATTTACAACGCTCTTAACTACTCATACTGACCATCAAACTTCTTTTTGTCTACTTATCACCGTTTTTTGATAGTGCGCAATGTGACGAACGCGCGTATGTTATGGTCTGGGGAGGGGGTATTTAAAGGTTAGTTATAGCTTTCAAAACTTATTTTGATGAAAATGATCCCAATAATGGGAAGACCATATAACTATCAGCATCCTAAAGTGTCTTTTAACATCCTATATAAAGCAATCTTAAAAGATCAAAATTGTATAAAATACGTACGTAATTATGATGCGGTGCATACATCTGGTGCTGGTACGTAGGGTGCGGCGGCGCATGGGGCGGGGCGTTGGGCAAGGCGTGGGGCGGGGCGTGGGGCGGGGCGTGCGGAGCGTGGGGCGGGGCGTGGGGCGGGGCGTGTGCGGCGTGCGGCGCGTGGGGCGGGGCGTGCGGCGCCGCCGGGTACATGGCGCCGCCGAATACTGCACCGCTGCTGCTTTGCTGCGTAAGTAAAGAGTCCAATTTCAATTTTGTTGCGTAAGTAAAGAGACCAATTAAAATTTTACTGCGTAAGTAAAGAGACCAATTAAAATTTTACTGCGTAAGTAAAGAGACCAATTAAAATTTTACTGCGTAAGTAAAGAGACCAATTACAATTTTACTGCGTAAGTAAAGAGTCCAATTACAATTTTACTGCGTAAGTAAAGAGACCAATTAAAATTTTACTGCGTAAGTAAAGAGACCAATTAAAATTTTACTGCGTAAGTAAAGAGACCAATTACAACTTTACTGCGTAAGTAAAGAGACCAATTAAAATTTTACTGCGTAAGTAAAGAGACCAATTACAATTTTACTGCGTAAGTAAAGAGTCCAATTTAAATTTTGTTGCGTAAGTAAAGAGTCCAATTTAAATTTTGTTGCGTAAGTAAAGAGTCCAATTTAAATTTTGTAGCGTAAGTAAAGAGGCCAATTAAAATTTTACTGCGTAAGTAAAGAGACCAATTACAATTTTACTGCGTAAGTAAAGAGACCACTTACAATTTTACTGCGTAAGTAAAGAGACCAATTAAAATTTTACTGCGTAAGTAAAGACACCAATTACAATTTTACTGCGTAAGTAAAGAGACCACTTACAATTTTACTGCGTAAGTAAAGAGTCCAATTTAAATTTTGTTGCGTAAGTAAAGAGTCCAATTTAAATTTCGTAGCGTAAGTAAAGAGACCAATTACAATTTTACTGCGTAAGTAAAGAGACCAATTAAAATTTTACTACGTAAGTAAAGAGACCAATCTAAACTTTACTGCGTCAGTAAAGAGTCGACTATATCATTGTGCGCCTGCGGTTTCATCGCGCCGCCTGCCTAAAAAACAAGCGGCAAGAGAGCTAGGTCTAATTTGAAAATCACCTATTAAAAATAAAGAAGATTCTATTTATTTTATTATTGATTCGTGTGAAGAAACACTTGCATAGTGACAGTCCCTGAGGCGCAAGCTGAGCGTTGCATTTGCGTGGGTGCCCATATAGATAGTGTAGGTGTGATATCGGCCTAGAGTGCGATGCATCCTTTGCTTGGTTCAAACCGGTTTTAACCGGACCCAACTCTCTAGTTTTGGTAATCACTCACACAAATGCTAAGCTCAGATTACGCCTCGCGGACTACACCTTGAATTTGACGAGGATGAAAAGCCTGCACCTTGAATAATGTTATACAGATATCCCTGTATATAAGTTCGCGACGAACTTTAGCGTCATTAAAGCAAAGCAAATGATATTTATACATATTTGTAATGTCACAGCGAGTATTTACCTGCATATACTGAGCGGGCATCATGGCTGGCGGTGCGTAACCCTGTGCTGGCTGTATTTGACCTGTAGGACACATATTTTTCATGTTTAGCTACTATTGAATTTCGGCTTACACTGAAAGCCAGTGCCGTGTTTTCGTGCCATCGTGTACGGGCCTCGGCATCATGCTGAGCGTCAGCCGTTTAGTGCGGTAGTACCTATCTCTTGCCATAAAGACAACCACGCCGGTTACGAGTACTGCCCATCCGACATTTCGATATTTTTCACAATATGGTTGAAATAACTAATTTACAATGTGAGAAAAGACGATGGGGTCACATAATATCCTTATTTAGGTTAAAAATCCAGAAAAAAAAAGAAAAATCAAGAAAGAAACCTCTGCTGCTCTAGATGATAAATAGTTAATTATTGGAATTTTCCAAGTAACTGATAATTTAGTTATTTTAATGATATTTGACTTACCCATAGTGTGTGGTGTAGGTATATTGTGTAAGTTGTGATGATGTGGCACTTGCGGCATCTGCGGCTGCTCCATCATGCCCAGCCGCACCTGTGGGCAAACAGCTTTTATATTTGTGTTGACACTGATACACGTAATAAAATAACTTATAAAACGTAATACACTCAGCGGCATGGAATGTGGCCCAAGCGCGTTATGTAGCTATTATCAAAATTGAACTCAAAACAGCGTTCTTTTTTTGTTGTAAACCTTAAATGTTAATTCGTATCCCTAATGCGAATGATTAATTAACAAAAAAAGAGTAAACATTTAAAATTTATCAAAATTACAAAAAAACGACATTAAGGTCAAGTTTAAAAACAATGTTTATGAATGAAATTTACAAAATAACGCTATGGTACTTAAAATTAATAGCGGGTATTTGCACCTCTAACTCTGATGACCACCTGCATGTGATCAGGCATGCTGGGAATTACGTTTTTAATGTCCACATGTGGTATTTCTTCTCAGGCGGCCAACTGAACGGGTTTCATCTGACTGATCGTCCCTGGAGGGTTGGAATTGGATCGGGTGTGTCTTTAAAGCAGGTCCTAGCCATGTTCTCTCGGATTCATGCCTGCGCTTCGTGCCGGCCACTCCAATTTTGTAATTCTCGCCGCCAATAGTTAATAATCCACGCAACGAGCTGTGTGAGGTCGGACATTATCTTGCATTAAGATGAAATCTTTCCAATCGATGAATCCCATGAATGTTTTAACATGTTCTTGGAAGATCTCTTCAATGTATTGCATTGCCGTTAGACGGCCTACAACTGCTGCCAACTCTGTGCGCGCTTCTGAACAGATCCCTCCGCAAATCATAACTAATCCACCATGAAAACTAACGATTTCCCTGGTAGTGATTGGCAGAAACTTCTCTTTATGCCTTCTCTACCCACGTTGGCGGCTATCTGGACCTCTTAAGGCCACTTTCCATTCGTCAGTCCACAGAACTTTACTGCATTGCTCGTGAGTCCAATTTGCGTGTTCGCGAGCGAACCAAAGTCGAGCTACGCGATGGTGCCTGGGCAGCTCTGAACATCGAATTGGTCTTCAAGCACGCAGATCCCGTTCCTCCATTCTTCCTCTTGTTGTTCGCTCACTTGTGTTGATCCCACTTGCCGTTTGTGGCCGCTGCCGTATTTAAACCGCAGTAAGAAACCGATTTCTCAAAATTACGAGAGCGATAAATCGATCATCTCGATCTGATATCCACCTAATACCACCACTTTCTGGTCTCCTTGTGTAAAGGCCAGTCTGGTCGTACCTTGTTAAGGCGTACCTGAGATTTGAACGAGGTACATTTAAAGTTTCGGCAATCTCTCGCTGCGTTTGCCCTTTACTCCGAAGCAACACAGCCTGAGCAACATGAGCTGAAGTTAGAGGTATTGTGATTCAATTCTGGATGCATAAATGACTACAGATTAATTAAAAAATCAAACAATAAAGATTAAATGCACGACCATTTGAATATCGAGTTTTAACTCGCCAATGTTTTGTGCGTTTCGATAACGAACTAACGTTAAGGATCACAGAAATTAAACAAATTAACTTTTTTTTGTGCTCACTCTCTTAAATTAACAGAAACAAATGTCCTAACAATCTACCATTCGAAATTCTCATATGTGATATCAAAATCGCCTATTATCGGTTTCTTTATGTTTGGGCCAGATTCCGTGCCGCTGAGTGTAGGTTAATAATTATTATGTTTTATAAGTAGCGCCATCAAAGGAACGAATTAAAAATGGCGACCAAACAATGATGCTTATGTTCAATTCGTTCGACAGCAGGGTTCTGGTGTCGAGTCTTAAGAGGAAACAGAACCCTCTTCATATGTGCGATGGTGATCACAAAAATGGTTTTAGAGGGGAAAAAACCGGGTGCCTTTTCAAAGGTTTCCCCCGGTACACAAAAAATAAGTATAAATAAGCAAAAGCCTAAGTGTATGGTGTCGTTACCTGTGGTGCATGCTGCTGCTGCGGCGGCGCGGGCAGGCTGTGCGGCGGCGGCGACGCGTGGCTACCCGCCGCACTGTTCGCCAGCACCTGTACATACATTACTTATTGAAAGTCAAAGTCAAAGTCAAATCATTTATTTCAATTAGGCCATTAAAAGGCACTTTTGAACGTCATTACTTAAAAAAAAACATTAATATTGAATCTAGTTGCCCATTCCAAAAGGTAGTTTCGTATGGAGAAGAACGGGCAAGAAACTCCATACATACTCTTTTAAAAAATAATGTAATGTGACTAGTAGTTTTCTACAATTTCATACATTTCAAAATAAGATACTATAAGTAAATGCTTACCTGTAATAATTACAACATTGAGTGTTGGACATTGTATTGTCTCCAGAATTAAAGGTTTATGCAAAATTTTAGCTCAATCGGATACCAATAAGTGGGCGAAAAACAGTTAGCAAATTTTGAAGCAACAACTTACATACCTACATACGAATAGTTAGTTATTATGTTTTTTTTTGTCTGAACCTTACCAGAATATATTGACCCCCTCATTAACCCGTGGCACGACAGCTGAGCAAACACAATAGTTAAACAATCGAAACTTTGCACCCGGCGTGACACTTTGTCGTGCCACGGGTTAATAAACTCGGAGTAAAGTTACAATAAACTTAACCCCCTAAAAATGAATTGCTAAATCGAAGTTAATACTGGTGTAACTTTACTTCACGTTTATTAATAAGGCGGTTAAGGTCTAATTGAGAAACATGTGAGTTTCCCTACCGTTACGTATATTTTTACATCCGTCATTATTACAACTGCAATTATATAATTACCTGATGAATAATGTGTTGTGGATGCGCGTGCGCCTGTGCGTTGGGTGCGTGCGTGGTGTCCGCCACGAACCCGGCCGGACCTGAACAATCATAGACAACATTCATATTGAGAGGCAGGACAATGGTGAATGTATGGTATATGTATGTATGTATATGCACATAAACTAGCAATATCCCGCGGGTTCGCACGCGTCAAATTACGTCTCTGATTGCTGCTACGCTCCTGTGCATTGATGCGCGATGTTATATAGCCTACACCTGCCTCGATACACGGGGTGTATAACGCAAGGATTTTCGGAGGAGAAGTTTGGGATATCAGCACGTTAAAACAAACAAACAAATAAATAAATAAACGCTAGCTTACGCTTAGACCTTTTAAACAACGCAGCGAATTTAAATGCAGTTTTCGACGATAGAGAGAGTGATTTAAGAGGAAGAGTTATAATATGTATATAATAACATCACGCTACGACCAACGAGAGCAGAGCAGTAACAGTTGACGTAAGTGAACGCGGGTTACACCGGGGGATATACACTCAAATTTTTATAAATTTGAGTGGCGTATACCCACTTTTAAATTATGAAAGTAATAAAAACATACCAGCATGATATCTATGTGGTGGCTGCTGTTGTTGTTGTTGTTGATTGGGCTGCTGTTGCTGTTGTTGCTGCTGCTGTTGCTGTTGTTGTTGCTGCTGCTGTTGTTGTTGCTGTGGCGGTGGTTGCTGTTGTGGCTGTTGAGGCGAGTACGAGTCAGCGAGCGGGCGCTGACGTAAGCTGCTGTAGCGTTTACTGCCACCACCTGCGTGAAAGTAATATTATGAGCTTTATTTGCTTGTATTTTAGGTTAATAATCGATGTTGCAGAAATGTCTACACCCTGTCCTTAAGAGCGCGCATCCAGAAAGTTGGCAACGTCGCAAACAGCTGTCAAATATTTCCCTGTTTTGATTAATTTGTCAATATTACTGTATGAAAATAAGAAATATGGCTTACTAATGCACTAGAATATTAATAATGAATTGCAATTAAAACACTGAATTTGATGTTGTACCCGTTTTAGGTGTAAAAAAGGCATTTGTAAAGTTTCCAAATACTTTTTTTACATCTAAAACTAAATATTCGGTGTTACGATATTAATTATTGCATTTCATAATGAATATTCTAGTGCATTAGTAAGCCATATTTCTTATTTTCATACAGTAATATTGACAAATTAATCAAAACAGGGAAATATTTGACAGCTGTTTGCGACGTTGCCAACTTTCAGGATGCGCGCTCTTAATTAATCTATCTAAATAAAATAACACAAACAATACTGTTACACAACTGCCTAAAAAAAATATGTGTATTCATACAGCGAGCATTAAAATAAATCCGGTCACCAGTCTCATTCAGTGCGTGTATTAAACTCACCAGTAGCCGGTTGTTGGTTCTGTTGTGGCTTCTGTTGTTGTTGTTGCGCGGCGGGCTGTTGCTGCGGCGGGGACTTGTTCGGCGCAACATTCGATTGTGATTGAGGCTGTAGGAAAATTAATGAAAATGTGCCTAAATATTAGGAGGATAAGTCACAAGTCTCTTTGATTTTGTTTATACCGACGAGAAAATTCACCGATGAAGAGTCAAGAATCGTCGAGTTTTCTTTACAATATCCCTTCTATAATGAATTTAACGACTACGGGTCAAGGCAGAATTTTCAGCTCTGTTACTATTGCCTTAAAGTTCATTATCAATTGATAACAACAACTGCTCAAACATACTGTTGCACTGTACAAAGCTCTTTATCACATAAACCCCCATTTAAGGTCATCGCTTTATAACAGCATGGCTCCGACACAGCAAACAATTTGCCGTTCCAGTTTGAGCTTTAAAATGTGTGCAGTAAATAATTTTATAATGATAATTATGGTCGGCGTCGCCGAGGCCGGTAAACTAGAGTCGCACCGGGAGGGCTGGTTTGAAGTGGCGCAAGAAAATAATATTTAGAAAGACATGGGGAGGGCTTTGCCCAGCAGTGCGACAGTATGGGCTAGACAAAAAGAAAATTACAAGATAAAAAAAGGTGAAGGCTCGCGGGCGGCGCGCTGGCAAATGACTACTGGATTTTTCGAGGCGATGTCGGTTGGGCCGTTGTTCGCGATGACCAATAGGCATGAACTCTCACCTGTACGTTAGCGTTGGGTTTCTTCCTGGCCTGGTCAGTGGGCACGGGTCGTTGCTGAGCGACGGTCGCGTTCACCTTGCGCGGGGCCTGACCTTGACTGGAAATTATAACTTGATTTTATATCTGTAATGTGTTACCGCACGTCATGTTCTTGAACGGGCGCTGTCAGTTGACTCTAGTCATCTCTTAACTGCCATGTCTTGTATCTTAATGTTTTTAATAGTTTCTTATTGATATACTACCTATATAGCTATCACATATAGAAACAACAAAAATAAAGTAACAAAGATTTTGAAAAACAATTTCTTGCTTGTTCTTCAAACAGCATTTTTTACAAAAATTACTGTTTAGTTAGAGCATTTACATCATGTTTGCCTGTCTGTTTTTCCTAGCTAATCTCCGAAAAGGCTGGACAAATTTTGAAGAGTCCTTTACTAGCAGATAGCTGATGTTATATGGAGTAACAAAGGTCACTATTATTTCAGAAAAAAATAAAATAATCTCCATCATAACCAAAATCAACCTAGTCATAAATATACCGGCGAACTGTGGGTGTACATTGGTACACCTCTGCCTAACCCTTCGGGGATTACAGGCGTGATGGTACATTTTTTTTTTCATAAGACAAAAAGAATGCACTTTTCAGACAACAAAGATTAACGCTAAACCTCACTTGTTATTATTAACATTAGCAGTGATAGTCAAGTTCTCCAAGGCGGGCATCTTGTCCTGTCTTGGCGGCTGCTTGGCCGGCAACTTGACGGCGACGCGGCCGGTGCCCTGCTTGACCATAGGCTTCTTGGCCGTCTTGATGGACGCGTTGCGCCGGAGTTGAGAGCCGTTCTCTATGGGCTCGTTGATTGAGGGCTGAGACTTGGAGCGTGGGCGAGGGGTGCGGGGTTTGCTGTTGGAGAAATGAAGGGTTAAATGTAACATTAAGGTTTTTCGCGCTAAGAAGTTTTCCAGCAATCCATACTGATATTAAAAATGCGAAAGCAACTGTCTGTCTGTTACGCTTTCACGACTAAACCACTGGAACGATTTTAATGAAATTTGGTACGGGGTAAGTTTGAACACCAAGAGTTATCTTGGGGTTCATACTTACCCCGTAACCTACGACATCTCGTAGCCTATGTGACCTATGTCCTTACATTTTTTTTTTTTAGTCGCCTATCATGTTTCCCACTGCTGGGCAAAGGCCTCCCCTTTGTCCTTCCAAACCTCTCTGTCCTGTGCCATGTCCGGCCATGCTCGCCCCGCAAACAAGACCAGATCGTCACACCGTCCTTACATTACTTAGGCTAATTTTTAGTCCGCAACTTCGCTAGCGTCCGCAATAACCGAAATTTACACGGACGAAATCGCAGGTAAAATCTAGTGTTATATAAACCAGGCCCTTGGAAAAAGAAGGAGTATTGGCTAAACCCTGTTCTAGCTGGATAATAAACCATCCATTTTGCTGTGCCCTAACAGGGTCCATAACTGTACTTTGGCTTTAAGCCTTATGTAACATCTTTTTACACATTATGGTATGCATATAAAAATGAATATTTACATACCCGTGTCTCCTGCTAGCATCAAGCTCAGGGAAGTCCTCAGCAGTAGGAGGTTTCCTGGGCACCGGCTGAGCCGCCGACTGCCTCCTGTACGCTTCCTCGTCTTCCCAAGTACGAGTGTACTTGTTGGGGCCGCGGCTGTGGGGAAAGATAAGATTATAACAAAAGCGAAACAATATGCCATAGTTGGCGCAGTAGCCGAGCGATCGTGTCGCGGGTTCGCTTCCCGCACGGTACAAATATTTGTATGATTGCAGATAGTTGTTTCGGGTCTGGCTGTTTGTGTATGTGAGTCTATGTGTTTGTAAACGAAACCTCGATACAGGAGAATTTCCTAGTTTGGGGAAACTTTTTTTTTAAAGAAAGAAGATAAATAATTATCCTGCACTCCAGAACAGGGATAGTCTAATGTTTTTTTGCACATTGTGAAAATTCACAAATTTTACAGAACGGACCAGCAGACTAAGAAAAAATCGTTATGAAGACCAATCAAAGAAAGAAAAAAAAGTCCGTTAAAATTCTAAAAAAACCTGGTAATAAGCATGTTTAGAACCGCTAGGAGTACAACATTAACTCATACTCTTCCGAGAGAACAAATTTTCAAAGCGATTTTTCTTGATTAAAAAAACATGCAGTTGTTTAGATTCTACAAGGAAATAAAGAACCTAACATACATACATACGCGCAAAAGCATAATCGTTCTTGGCAGTCGGGCAAAAAAGCAAGTAATCTTGAAGAGAAAATTTTCCTTTGAAATACGGCTCATGCAAAAAGCTCTTCGTTTAACAATAAAAAAAGAAATCAAGATTTGTAGGCGATACTATTATATATTTATGTAAGCATAAGAAGTCAGAGTAAACAGAGCAGCTATATGCTCTAGCAGTTTGAATTTATTAATTGATAATCAACTTAAAAGCTCCACAAATAGAGTTGAAAATCGTGGACATCTTGAATCGCTCACCACAGTAGCGTCGCTTTGACACGGTGTATAATTTGCTATTAAAATTAGGGCTTTAAATCGTATGCATTAAAGTACGTTTTACTATGACAAGTGGAAAAGGTGACAGCTCACGGGCGATGCGCTAGCAACGCAGGATTTGTCGAGGACATTTCTTTTTAGTTTCTGTGTCGGAGCGGTGCTGTTATAGGAAGTGATGACTTTATTTGTGTTGTAATTAAGTTCATTATCGATTAACAAATGAAAACTGCTAGAGTATTTTGCTGCTATGTTTACAAAACCCTTTATAAAACACTTTTATCTATAGTAAAAGGAAAAATATAATAATATAATGCATTGAAATAAAGCATATTGAAATGAAATATATAATTAATAAAATCGGCATGCTGACACATTAGATTCCACTAACCGCCATGACTGTCGGAACCTCCAAATTGATATGCATGATAGAAAATTTTACACAATATAATTTATTTGTTATATCACTGTTTAAAGACCATTCCCACTAGGGGCGTTCCACATTGGCGCCAAACATTTAAATTATAGTCGCTTTTTTCTTTCACGATGAAAGCGTTAGTTAATGTTTTTTTTTTCAATTTGCAGCTCAACAACTGGTAATAAAAAAAAACTAAACTATTAAGTATGAAGTTTCTTTTCCATTCTTCTCCATACGAAACTAACTTTTGGAATGGGTAACTAGATTTAATTTATTTTTCCCTTCTCGTAAATGACGTTGAAAGGTGACTTTTAAAGGTCTAATTGAAATAAATGATTTCACTTTAACTTTGACGTAAATGCATTTATACAACTATAATAATTAAAATCATCAAAATAACTCTCCGAGTGAGTGTCTATTTAATGACAACATGACCTTTTTGGCCAATTATAACTTAGAAAGTTATACTGACAATTGTAATGATTAAAATTTTGTGAATATAGTTACTGTCTCGTCAATTCTTTTGACTACTATTGGAACTGATACTGAGCTGCAAATTGCCAAAAACATACAAATTTTGTTAAGTGGACACCGCTGTTTATAGACATCTGCAATATCCCTAAGGCCTTGCAAATGCGTTGAAATAAGAGAGAGTTGAAATGTTCCATGTGCCTGTTATTTATTACATCGGCTGTTATTATACCATACTGTACATTAGAGAAATTCATGAAAACGGTGATATTTTTCCTTTATTTAATCTCCTCTCCTTTATTTAAAAAAAGGAGTTAGAATTTGTGCCTGGTTAATGGCAATAGGCTCGCCCCATATGACGAGGGACCTACATATACCGGCGGACTGTGGATGTACATTGGTACACCTCTGCCTAACCCTTCGGGGAATACAGGCGTGTCAGTATGTTATGTGTTATTTAAATAACTTTAATATCAAAGTATATTCACCCGTATCGTCTGTTGCGCCTCGCGTGTGGAGGCGCGTCCTCGTTCCTAATATCATACCCGTAGATCGCTACCAACTCGTCACGGGATTTCGGTACCTAAAACAATAATACAGATTTTACATTTTAGCTCGCAGCTTTCTGCTTTCGTCCGCATGAGTGCCGGCTACCGCGGACGCAGACGAAATCGCGGATTAAAAAGTAGTCTATGGCTGTCCTACCTCTTTCGCAAATCTCATTACGATCGGCTCAGTAGTTTTGTCGTGATGAGGCAACAAACAAACAGACAGATGTACAGCGAAGTTTTTACAAATTGATCGGACAGTTAAGTCACTTCTGCAGAGCCTCGTCGAGTGGGAATGGAACCCGCAACACGCAGCGGAGCCACCCAGAAAAGCCACTATTACATCAGATTTACTTTTTTAAGGATGAGAAATCGTCAAATGTCTTCTTCGTCGCTCGGAGCGGAAGGGAGTGTCAGACTCGTACTGAGTAAAACACATCCATGTTCCTCCTAATGCCCTTTGCATTCCAGAGCCGCGGTCTTTCGGTCGTCTGTCAGTCGGATCTATCGAACAAACTCCGCAACCCTCACAGGCACTGGCTTTAGCGGGCCCCATCTAATATGCTGTCATGTCTTTAAGGCGCGCGTGGAACACAACGCGCCGTCGATATAGGCCTAGTTCTGATCGAACGGCGAAACACCCAACGCTCATCTCACGGAATCGCTCTGCGACTCCCGACGCCAGGGCGTGACAGAGGACTTGAGAGTATGATTCTAACCTGTTCGTTCTCATTGTACTTGTCGTGCGACCACTTGTTGACGATGTCTGACTTGCGCGGCGGTCGGCGGCGCTCGGTCGGTGGTTCGGTTCCCTCCTTCTTCTCTGAGGCGGCCTCGGAGGTGGCGTTGCTGGATTCTTCTCCACTAGAAGAAAGGTAATGTTTTTATTAAGTTTGAAAGTCTCTATGGATTTTCTTGTTCGCTCTTCTGAATAGGAACCTACTGTCTGTTTGTTTACTAAACCTTATCACCCGTCTGTCACAGTGTTTGTATACAGAAAGTAATTTTGATTAATTTTTGTGTGGAACAGAAAGCAAAGGAGAAAGATTAAATTTGTTTTGTGGAATACCAGATTAGTAAGTTATGCTGTAATAAATTAAACAAATCCTCCAAAGGCCTCTGGTATTGCAGATGTCTATAGCTAGTGATGACCACTTAACATCAGGTGGGCCGGGGGAGATTTGCCATCCAATGGCATAAAAAAAAATGTATCCTCATAATACCGAGTAAAACACTCTATGCGCAAGCGCACATAAAGTGAAAACCGTACATTTACACCGACAACCTAATCAAAAGGCAATATTTAACAAATACAATAAAGAAACTCCTACCTAAATCAATGTATCATACACACAAAAGTATTTAGACAAACGCCACACACACTTACATAATTGCAAGCAATGCGTTTGTATTTATAATTACAGTCAGTGGAGCGGTAATGACCGAACTGCTCAGTGATGCGGCAATAGAAAGCTGCGTATTAATGTGCTGAATTTATTACTGAAACTATACAAAGTTAAATGGGGTATATTGGTGGCTCTTTGTGTCTGAAGTTTTAATGTTTGTAAACGCACCCACGATTCGCGGTTAACCCTCAAATGATTAGATAATTACATTCGAAGATTAGAAGTCTGTACGACCATTGAGAGGATATAAGAGTTATTTCTAGTATGGGGCAACGTTTCATAAAGTCAAAGTCATTTATTTCAATTAGACCATTAGAAGGCACGTTTGAACGTCAATTATAGAAAAAAAAAATAGAAAAAAAAAGTTGCCCATTCCAAAAGGTAGCTTCGTATGGAGAAGAACGGGCAAGAAACTCCATATACACTCTTTTAAAAAAAATGTATTACAATATGTAGTTATTACATTCACACCATATACATAGAAAAAAGTATTTGCAAGTTCTATACTGGCTTCTGCCCGTGAATTTGTCCGCATGGTTTCTTCCACCGCCTCACACGTTAAGTTATGTCTTTGGTTACTACTCGCTCCCATTTGTCGTAGTTATGTTACATAGGCTTTATTCTTCCTTATGAATCTGGCTATCATTTACAAAAAGATGTGTGGCCCAACTACACTTTTTGCCCGACCTGGGAATCGAACCCAGGGCCCCACGCTCAAAAGTCGCGCTTGCCATCACGGGACCAACGGGGCAGGCTATATCTATACTATAAAAACGTGTATTATCTATGATAATACCCCTAAGAGATGAAATGTATCGTTAGTTTTTCTCTCAACACGCTATCGTAAAGTGGCTCTTACTCCACCCGCCTTTAGGGTCATAATCTAACGTTACGCACGCGTGCTTCTTACATTACCTAAGCTCATGAATATATGGTATATAGTTACCTGGCCGCAGTTCGGTCGTCGTGTTCATAGAAAGTCCCCCTCTTGGGGATGTACTGCGGATTGCTTCGGTCCTCATCGTCGTCTACACGGCGTTCGGTCTCCTGTAACGATAAAAATGATATTCTAGAATACGCTAAGTATATCAAAACTGCAATATTCTTTTGTACAGTCAGCAACAAGAGCACAATATCATCGAAATGGGTCTAAAATTAAAGGTATTGCCTAAAATTCTAAATAGCAGTAAGTTGTGTTATTTCGGGTCTATTTAAATGATATGTAAAAGTAACATTGTTAATCGACTTTTGTTGCTGTCCGTACAAATCCTTACTTTATTATTACTACTAATTTTATTATTATTTTATAAATTATATTTGCCATAGTACCTATTATTAGTATTAGTGGTTACTATGGCAAATATAATTTATAAAATAAAAGGTTGAAATTGAACGTTTTTTTTAAGTATATACTTTTATTTTAGATTTTTTATGTAAACACACCAGCATTTATAGATGTCGTGATGGTCCAGTAGTGGATAAGGCACCCTTCCTAACACAGGTTTCGAATTCGATACCAACGTTACATTTCTTCAGCGACCATCAATGTGAAGAAAATGTATGAAATTTAGAGGCATTTTTGACAAATTGAGACTCGAGATTAGATTTTGTAGAATTGCCCCCAGAATAAAGACTACTTATATTTCTTTAATCTGAGACCTTGTCGGTTATTGACTAACCAACATTTACGTGGGCGAAGTCGCGACCAAAAGCTAGTCCTATATCATTATTTATTTTCTGTAGCGTCAAATTCAGGGTTAGGCCAGTCTCACTCCATACAAAACCAGTTCTCAACATTCATTCTTCAATAGAACGGAGATAAGTAACGGTCAAATTACAAAATGACGGTAGCTACAAAACCGAATTTGCAAAAGAATAAAATAAACATCTAAATACTTAAATAAAAAAAGGAACTACGGCAAATACTAAGCAGCTGTGTCCGCATAAAAAGGACAATTTGCATTCATTTGTATATCAAAAGAAACTTATTGTAATGTGAAGCACATTATAAATTAACATATAGACTGTTTTCTTTGACCTTGATCTAGTAAAAAACCTGATTTCTTGTATGTATTTGGATGGAGATTGGACTTATGATTCTTAGGCTGACTGTACACTGCAATCTATACTAATATTATAAAGAGGTTAAGTTTGTGAGTTTGTGTGGTTGTACGGAGATAATCTCTGGATCACCTAAACCGATTTTGAAAAATTCTTTCACCCATAGAAATCCACGTTATTTGTGAGTGTCATAGGTTGTATAACATCACGCTAAGACACACGGGAGTGGAGCATTATCAAAATAATTAACGTGGAAGAAATCGTTGGCAAAAGCCAAGACGCTATTGATCCGCACTGAATTTTGGCCACGGCACTCAATCTCAATGAGACTGGCAAAGTACAGGTCGCGCGATGATTCAAGATCGCTCGAGGAAAATAGTGGGGGCAATCGTTCATTCATAAAGTCGTTAAAATTGAATGAGCGCATGCCCTTTCCACTTTTGCCGAGCGATCATAAACCACCGCGCGACCTGTACACAGGAGACATTATGCGCACGAGTGCACAGTGCGGGTGCAAATACAGGTGCACTCCCTCTTCACTCTTATAGACTGAAGAAACGGCAATTTCTTTAATTTCTTTTTTTTTATTGTTTAAAAACTATATCTGTCAGCCATTTCTATCCGGTAAAACGTTCTCAAATCAACGGACCGATATACTTAAGTAATTATAGTCAAGTTTGGACGGATGGCAAATTTGAACAGTGCAAAAACCCTTATGGCTTACTTATTAAGTACCTCTGTGTTATAACGGGCCTATTATGAAAAACCGGTTGAGATTATAATATGCCTAAAGGGAGACAAGTAATTATGTGGGCACGGGCTGTTAATGTATGGCTTTTCAATAAGATATTTTTCAAGGGTGGACGACTATTTAGGCGGTTTTGAAGGCCAACAGTGTACGTTAATACCTGACTGACCACTTTTCAACCTTATTACTAAGGACGTAAAGATGAGTTCACAGTACATCGTTGGCCTTTTCGTTTGAGATATTCTTCGTTATCGCGTATCAAGTAAATACTTTGTTTGAGCGCACTAATCTTCGGAACAATTATTAGTCTGATTCTGAAAACTCTTTCTCTAATAGGTATAAAGCTACGTTATCTATCCTTAAGTTGTATGGTAAAAAAAATCTTTTTTTTTCACAAAAATTTACTCTTTGAAGCTAAGAAAGTGGTGAAACTAGAAGAAAGCAAAAACAAAAAGTATCCAGTAGGCCAGAGCCAAATAAATTAGGGCTGAGTAAGTAGCAGATGATCCCACCTATCCACCATTTTCGTATGTTCAACGTTCTGTCAAACACCCTGTATTTTATCAGCAAAAAAAGTAAAAACATCGAAAGGAAAAAGACGTTTACCGTCTTTTTCCTTTCGATGTTTTTACTTTTTAACCTAGTACCTATATCATAAAAAAGCAAAACGTTACTCACTGACTAAATACAAAATCTCGATAACCATATTTGACCTATGCAGCTGAAAGGCAGGTACCTACGTACTTTATTTATAAGAATAAAATAATCAACAATTTCACATATTAAAATTATCATTACTTAATTGGGTGCCGATTGTGTATTTTCGTTCTCAATCAAAGTGAATTTATTGGTAAATCAAATCAAAACAAAATAATTGATAACCCAATGAATCATTTATTATGTTATTATTACGAATCAACCTTTAAACCGCAACACTGATAACTTAGAAATCGTGTCAGATTTAATTAATGAAAGGAAAAGGAGTATTCGTTTATCAGCTAATTAATTAGTGATTGTAAACTGTGATTAGATGCCTCGAGGGTAAAGTTCCTACTGCTAGACGGATAGATAACGGATGTAAAAAGACCCTTAATGAAGTCGAAAGTTATTTGCTTTACCCATCATTGGATATATTTTTGGTTTGGATAATTTCTGGGAACCTAAGGTTATAGTACTTCTGAATATACATAAATCGAAATTTCTATAAAAAAAATGGACTGAATGATCTCTAAAAACAGGGCTTCCTCTCTCCTACCCTTTTGCTGTGTCCTACATGTCCATAATGATCTCAATTATAAAGTAACCATCTAATAATACATATGGAAAGCAATAAAGATATTGAGTATTAAGATATGATGATCAAAGTGCCACCTGTTTAACTCATTTATTTTACGAAAATCACACACCACTCGACCTCTCTACTGTTGCATGTTCCTATAAGCATAATGCATTGCGCGCTACCATAAACAATGATTTTTTTCACACCAAAAATAAAAGCCGCTTCCCAAACTTATTTTTGTTCAAAGTTACTTGTTTGTGCCCGGTTAATGGCAATACGCTGGCCCCCTATTACATGAGACCTAAAGATACCGGCGAACTGCGGGTGGACATTGGTACACCTCTGCCTAACTCTTCGGGGACTACAGGCGTGATGGCATACATACATGTTACTTAGTTTGATGGTCACCATGCGTAGTTAACGGCTATTTGAAGTGTCTTGTTACACCCCGCGTGCCAACTGAGGACTTGACCTTAAATATGACATTTCTTAGAAGTCCCCTCTCGTTATATTCACAAAAGAGTTTTGACAGAACGGACATAACGTTTTTCGTTCGCTTTTGTGAATCGTTTCTCGTTCATCCTCTGTGTAACCGACTGCAGTAATAGTCCGTTAAAATCTCTCTCGGCGAATTTAAGTGAAGTGAGAATGAGGTGAGCTGTCATCTCGTCTTAGGTAGGTTTTTACCGTGGTATCGGTATCGTATCGGCAAAAAGGCGTATCGAGGCATCCCTAGTTTTGACAGCCCATTTCAAGTTCACTTCTGTAATTTTTAAAGAACTATATTTATCCCTTTAGTCGCCGACAATCTTCGTACAGTTCTCAGATATATATTTTTAACAACAATGTATAACATTTTTTGATGATAAATATAACAGACAATAAGATAAGAAAGTGCATGTATGTTTACTTTTTTGTGTAAACATGTTTAAATTGGTCATAGGCCACGATAATGACTAGATGAGCTTTCTCTTTAGAATAAGACAAATGCTGCAGACTTAAACCCAAGATTTCGTTCGCGTGAGCGTTCGTTATCAAGAGGCTTTCTTGCTGAGCGGAAACATAGTCCTTTTGTTTTTTAAAAAAAAGTAAGCCTTACAATACTCTTTATAACATAATCTATTTGCCAGTGAAAGTCCCGTCAAAATCGGTTTAGCCGTTTCCGAGATTAGCGGGAACAAACAAACAAACCAACATTTTATCATAAGGGCACAACATAGTACATAATATTTTATGTTGTATGAATCAACATTATTCTGCTTAACCATTATGTTCAATTAAAATAACTATGCAAATAGGTAATTCCCCCTAGAATAATGCGATGCCCCATTTGTCTATGATACTCTGAGTAAGTACCCATAGAATGACATCATAAAAAAGTTGCAACATGAATGAAGTCAGAGATAACAAAGTAGGTAGGTACCTATTATTGATAATTATGCCTGTTTATTATACTTAGTGGTCTAGGAACATGGAAGAATTTACAATAACACTAAAAAATATTAATTTGAGTTTGGAAGTATGTACTATTCAGCTAAAACATAAAAACTATTAAATAAAATAAGGGTTTTGCAACACTGATTTCCACATCCATCACATTTCATAAAATAAAAATATATAAATTATATATAAGTACCTAAGACAGTAATATCATAATATAAAAGAAATCATAGAATGTACTTTTACTTTTGCCAAAACAAAAACAAAACAAGCAACTAACAAATCTAGATAAACAACGAAAACTAGGTCGCAAAGACATTTTAAAAATAGAATAAGTCTATTTTTGTCGCGTCTTTTCAAGGGTTTGTATTGTTTTGAAGATTAGCTGCAGGTTGAATTCTGGGATGACTTAAAAGTGCTTAAGTTCTTTGTTAAAGTGATGACCTGGTTTATGTAGTACCGTGATGTTTCATATGAATGAGCTTGTATTTTCTATACAGCATGTCAAGTCCTTTCCGTTTTCAAAACAAAGATTAATTTAAAATTGAAGTGCATCACCATACTTATGAACTGCGAAAATGTGGTAATACTACGAACAGTGATGTTGCACATTGTATTCAAATAGTATCTCAATAAAATCTAAATCAGAATGTGATCATCATTTGTCACAGGCATTGCTTTGGTTTGGCCAAGCTGTCTCCGCATTTAGCCTCTAGATTGGGCCATTGTATGTGAGTCTCTCTATGAGGTTTTACTCGAACCAGCCCAGGCCCTCTAGCGAAGTCACAAACGATAATCGTAAACGCTTGGTAGGTACCAATAGATTTTAAACTTTATACCCTAGAGCCTTAAGTAAAAAATCTATTAAAGATTTCTAAGGGTCAGCGACTGGAAAGAACAAAAAGGCTATGCAATCTTCATTAGACCTTCAACTTAAAACCAAGCACATAAAGTTGAAGATCTATTAAAGCCTATTCAGCGTTTGCGTTTATCAGGCTGCAGGTGCAGGTCATCCCAAAAGGTTAATAGCCTTTTCAGACTACTTCTTCTTTTTTACTGCTACAGGCTGCCAGGCACACAGTCATACAAATAACTAAATGAATCTTTGTTCCCAACTTTGCTGGGATCAGTTACGGAGTCTTACAAAAAAAAAAATTGTATTGTACCAATGATAGTATTTCAAAGTTTTGTGTTTTCTTATGCATTTATTATGTGTATTTTATGCTTTGGTACTTGTCTACAGTGTGTGGGATAGACTTCTGCAGGAGGCAAAGAGCCAGATATTGTGCAACTTGGTTGTGCCCTGAGATGGCCAAGATTGAATAATTTTATGGAAGAATGTTATGAAAGTATTTTGTTCATCAAAACTTAACAATTGTTTTAAAACATACTTATCAGTTGATAATTGCACTTCCTAACGTAAATAAATATAAAATGAAACAGGTCTGGTTTTTATTGCATTTTTATGTGGTTGGAAAATGTCTGTCATATAACAGTGTTGTATGGCTGTTAATGTGACATGCCGTTATTATTGATAATGTCACATATTTCAGGCATAACATAAATAACATTAAAAAATATTGCACTACATGCATACTTGCGCTTACATACACAACATTATATCAATGAAGAGTTCTAGAGTTGGAAGGATGCTCAATAATGTTCATCGTTATTTGAATTTCTAATCTATTTGAAATTATTTTGTTATTATGTTCCAATGACCTACTCACAGGTCATAACGTAAAGTTTACAAATCAATCAATCAGATATTTTTCCATAAATGCCTAGTAGAGTGGTATTAACAAACAAAGTTTATTTCATATTTTGCTGGTAGGAAAAGTACCTTAGCGGGACAGGAGTACACTATACGAGAAAATTGAAATAGAATAGTAGTGACTGTACCTTATTCTCGGAATCCTGATCAGAGTGCTCAGAGTCGCTCCCCTGAGAGTCATAATCCGTGTCGGGCTGCCCGCCATCCTGCAAACATCCTTCCACCTTTAACAACTGCATTTTCCACACAAAACTCTTTTGTTTACAACCTACGTGGCGGCAACGTTTCTAAAATTAAAGTCTAAACACATCGGCGGCGTTTCAGTGAGTGGTGCCCAAATCGTGACCTCAATTATACTAAAAGAAATGGACATTCCGTCACGCGAGCGACCGAGAGAAAGTAAGCTGTAATACTTTTTAGCGCCAAAACGAAAGTTTGCGCTATTGTGGCTAGACCCAGTACTTACGTTCCCGGAGTTATTGTGCTCGATATCCTGCGATGCGTCCGAATATTCTCCGGAATCTTCGTGTTCCCGTCTCCTAACCACGGACGTCATATCGGCGTCCTCTCTCGTAACCTGCAGAACTTCCAGTTTGACGGCTTTGTTGTTTTTAAACGGGTGAAATGCAGCGTAATCGTGCTCGTTATACCGTCGCTAATAAGAAATCCCCTCTCGTTTTACGAAAAATGAAATGAAAGAACGTCAAAACAAGGGGAATCTAGCGGCCATAAAAACCTGCGTTTCGTTTAACTGTTACTTCAATTACTGATAACCTGAATACACATGCCAAATTAAAAAAAAACAAAAAGCATTACTTAAAAAAAAATACTCTACTCCAAACGACATATTTGTAGGTGTTTTTAAATCACCGCTTATTACTGTTTCTTTTATTTCGATATCAAAAATATTGATTTAGTGCAGTGAAAGTGATTGGATGCAACGAAACGCATTGTAGAAACTTGGCAACATTGTTCACTAGAACGTCATTTGGAAGAAATTCGCAATAGTGCGAACAAAGTTTTTCATTGCCAAATAGAAAAATCTAACGAAAACTTGAATAGCATCTTAGTAAAAGAAAACAAAATAAGGATATTCAAGTAATGAACTCTTTTTATTGAATTTCTTGTCATGTAAGGCTACAAAAATATAAATGTTTAAGAAATGGAATATGTGAGTGTTTAATTTTTTTGTGATGAGAATACCATCTAGTATTGTATTGTGTTTTGATTTGATGTCCCAGTTCCTCCTGTCAAATCTGTCAATAATGTATTGTGAAATCGTGAAATGTCAATAGGTCATTATCATTAGTTTCAGGAAAGAGAAATAAATACTACAGTGAAACTTTCATTTTCTCCAAGTACAATTGAAATCCTTTTTAAACGAAGGTCGAAAGCAGAAAAGGCAAACAAAATGGAAAGGTATACATGGATCCTGAAATCGCCTACAACCTCTTGTTTTGTTGATATTATGATTTATTTTTGTACATCACAAAAACATTTTCAGTAAACCCGAAGAAGAAGCAAAGACAGTGCAACTACTAGCTAAAGGTATCATGGAGATGTATGAACCACCATTAACAACCATTAATACCCATTTAAAGGAATTAACGTAAGTTTTAAAAATACTAAAAAAGGTGTTTTGTTTCCATCTTTTCCTTATTATAAAATAACGCATATACCTGTTTATTGTAAAAAGGTACTAACAATTTTACTTTCAATTTAATAACTACCTATTTCATACCCTTTTCTATATTTAATATATATTTGTTTTACTTACCTATAGGTTTGCTTACTCCTCATGCATGAAGTTTTTTTTTTAATCTTTATTAATTAAGGAACTTTTTATCCTTTGGATATGTCAGTTCCATCGGACCCTTATCTACTTGTTACATCTTACACACTATTCATACATCTCTAGATTCATGAAGTTGTTGTACTATTGTAACTTTTATCATTCCTAATGATGTAATTTCCAACTTTATCTTGAACATTATTAACTTAGTAAGTCTTTGGTTTCTACATTTTTTTGATAATAAAGTATACTACTTATGATAACACACGCTTCTATTACTAAAAGAATTTTCAGAATCAGACCAGTAGTTTAGGAGACTCGCACATTAAAACTAACAACAAAGGGACTCATTCAACTTTAGTAAAGATTCTTTCCTTGAATTGACAAAACCAATTTAGTTTTAATCCTCAATAAAATATCTCTATATTTCAGAGAAAAGCAAGATGCTGTACAGGGCATGCTCACATCAGAAAGGAGGAAGCTTGAAGATCTTCAGAATGATGTTGTGCTTGATGCACTGGTAATTTTCCTTGCACAATTCTACACTATCAATATCAGTACAGAATTGTCCTACATTGCACTTGCTGGTGCGTGGTCTCCATTCAAGAACCTTATAATCATTTATTGTGGGGCATCAAATGATTATAATTACAGATAATGCAATTTAAAACACAATATAAACCTCTATCTATAATCTCTACAATATAAAAATAAATTGCTGTGTGTAAGTCTTGCAAAAAGTAGTAAATTCCTTGAATCATTTCTTTTAATTTCGTTTTGTTTGCCTCAACCCTGGAATGGTTTAGGTACAATAGAAATTATAAAATCCTGGTTTGGGATCTGGATCTGGTACATCTAGTTAGAAATATTTTCTATGTAAGACAATTCCATTCTTCATGATCAGTTTTAATGTAAGACACGGAACTGTATGATATGTTAAAGATAAATATAATTTCACTGAATCTTTGTTATTTCTCTACAGGACCCACTTTAGGAATTGCGGTTTTGGAGCCTTGTAGATGAAGCATTTCACTCAAACCCAAAATTAATATTTTAAATCTTTTCAGTTAGCGGACATTGCAACTAATCGTGAAAAACTGGTCACCATATCAAATTCGATGATGTCATTACACAAGAGGGTACAGACATTACAGGTATACCTATATGTGTTATAATTACATTCTGCCCATTAATTTAGATTTTTCAAAGAGTTTTTTGAGTTTCGAACTATATAGCTTATGGTGAACAGGGGCGGATCTAGGTGTGGGTTTTATGAGTTGCACCCTAGGACCCCGATTATATTAAGAACCCCAGCCCTCATTGATGACAAAGATACTAACTGTATACATTATTATAACAAACTGTTATTTGTCAAAATGGCAATTAGTTTGACAAATTCACAGTCCGCCCCTGACATTAAAGTTCTTCATACAAAAATCATTTGTATAGTGGAGTCAATGTTGCATTAAGACCTTTAGTGCCGTAAGAATAAAGTTCAAATTGCAAAAAAAATGATGTTGTAGCACTGAAATAATAATTCGTTTTTTAATGATACATGCCAAGTTTTTCTCTTTCATTCCAGACAAGAGCTGCAAATGTGGAGAAAGCCGCCAAAGTAAAGGCAGCGAACAAACCAGCAGCATCTAGCAGTTAGTCCTAATTATTATTTATATTTAGAATTAATTACTTAAAAAGAACACTGTCTTTAACATTTAAAAAATTGGACACTAAACACTGTCGTTTACATTAAACACAAAACAGCAAATAAAAAAATACAAAAAAATGTAATCTAAAGATACAAGTAGACGATCGGACCGCCTTACAGAAAACGAGATAGCGCTATACGTCAAAAAGAGAAATCTGTACTTCTATTTGCTTCTGCCGTACAGAGAGAGACAGCGTCATGTAGCGTCACTTGTACTTTAACTTTTGCCCGCATCTTTGTTTGCTTAATTTCAGTTATCGTGAACGATATTCTCAAGCAGTTCAATTAATTAATTGACAATGAACCTTAAGTCAATAGAAATAAAGTTGAAAATCGTATTGCCCGCGTCTTTGTTTGCATAAATGTCGATCATCGTAGACGTAGACTTACATGTCAGCGCAGATAGAACAATACTTTCTGTATTTCATTGATTAATTGATAATAAACTTAAGGCCAATAGAAATAGAGTTGAACATAGTAAATGCCGCACGATATTGCTGCTCTGTTTACGCCGATACTTAGTCGCGGAGTAATAAGTAGTCTTTATGCCAATTTTAGTTACATAACAAACAGACAGAGGTGCTTTCACATTCATAATATTAGTGTAAATGTATGTTGGTATGTGGAATAGAAATAATCTCTATAGTTATATGTATACTTAGTTATATGGAGTGTAACAAGACACATCACTTAGCCGTTAACTATGCTTACTGCCCATCAAACTAAATTAGCAGAAAATTGCTGGGAAATAGGTTTAAAGAATCTTTATTTCTCAAGAAGAACATGATACAGTTCACTTAGATGAGATTTAACTTTTAACATAAATAATCGTCGTTTAATGACGAAGCATGCAGATGTAAAACAATCAAAACCACAATAACAATGTACGAGATCAATTATAGTAAACAAAACAAAAATGTAGGTATACATAAAGCTGCGGGTTGTTCGAAAGAGATACCGCGCCCCCGGAACGCAAAGGGCACATGAAGGAACATAGACGGGTTTTAGTCAGTAAAAGTCTGACACTCCCTCCCGCCCCGCCCAGGGCGGGGGAAGTTATTTGATGATTTCCCGTCTATAAAAAAAAAAAAAAAAGGTATACATAAAAAACAAGTTACTACAACTGGCCAATTTGACACCAAGGTAAAAAAGAAATGACTTCTTTTTGGTGCGAATGATCACTATTTTTGATAATACGCAAAACGTTACATTTATGGTTGCATGCACTGACAATAGGCTCGCCCCCTATTACATGGGACTTCAAAACATGTGCGAACTGTGGGTGTACAGTCACGAGCATCAATATGTATACACCTAGCAACATTCTAAAGCAATTTATTTCCCAAGGATTGATTCAAATTTAATGGTGTTATGAATGTTGCATTATGTATCCCATGCTATTATGAAATCGGTCCTAACTTAACGTTGCAACCGTTCATTTACTAGAAAATCGCTTTTTAACTTTGCCAAGTGTAAACATATTTATGCTCGTGACTGTACATTGGTTACACCTCTGCCTAACTCTTGGAATACAGTATAGGCAGGCAGGCAGTACAGTACAGGTGTGATGGTATGTATGTGCAACAGTACTGAGGTCGTGGGGTTTAAACCTTTTTTTTTTTATAGACGGGAAATCATCAAATAACTTCCCCCGCCCTGGGCACGGCGGGAGGGAGTGTCAGACTTTTACTGACTAAAACCCGTCTATGTTCCTTTCATGTGCCCTTTGCGTTCCGGGGGCGCGGTATCTCTTTCGTACAACCCGCAGCCCCGGCAGGCATCGGCCCTCAGTGGCCCCTTCCAAGTTTGCTGACATCTCTTTGAGGCGCGCGTGGAACACGAACGCGCCGTCGACACGGTCTGTCGCTAGTGAACGTACGGTCGGTGAGCTACCCATTGCTCACCGTCCACAGACACGAGTCTACGGTGGCCGGGAGTCGTCTCGCGGCTCCCGACGCCCTGGGGTTTAACACTTAACTTATTTTCGTAAAAACCATTTGGAATTTTGACTTTCACAATCTCTGCAACCAGAAGTTTCCCAGGTACAGTTAAGAACAATAAAATGAACATGTCAGTTTCGGCTTTGCCAAGTGTCTTTTTTACATCCATAAATGTTATTTTTCCTGTTAAAACTTGTTGACTTTATTCTTAGAGACATAAGGTAGATATTTACTTAATACATTATATTGTATTCAAATGAATTAGAGTGTACTTATATTCTGTATCTTATTTAGTATTTACTATAGATATTAATTATACTTATGTATGAGAATCAATTATAATGTACTTTGATTCAGAATCGTATGTAAACCAAGGCTGCCCAACTGATATTGTAGGGCCAAATTTGTTTGCCTGTGATGGCCCCGGGCACGCTTATAGTAATATGTTATTACTAAAATTATACACAAGAATAAAATTCTATCCCTTGATATGACCCAAATAAACATACAAATAAATAAACAGACAGGTCACGCTAAATAAAACCGTTTAAAGATAATTATATGTAATTGATTTGCAATTTATGAATCATTAGATTTAAAACCAATATGGCTGGAAAATTCAAATGCCTTAGCAGGCTACTTAGTGGCTTCTAAGCTGGGGTTGGCCAGGCAGGCCAGTATGGAGCGGCATACATTTTCGTCTTATAACTTTTATGACAATCGTATAAGGTTCAAATTCAAAAGATATACTATATTTCTAGATGAAGTCTATTAAAATAAAACACAAAATTTTATTGAAACTTTATTTATTTTATTTAAAACTTAAATTACAATAAATCGTAAAGTATATTTAAAAATAAATATTATATTTTAAGTAATTATAATAATAACAACGCTATATACTTAAGTATATAAGTACTAAAGTACATACGTAGTGCCGATTCTGTTATGCACAAATTAAATCTTATTAAAGGTATTTCTATCTTTTTCTCTCTAATAAAGCTAGAAAGAGACGGGCATGTTAGACTGAAATGTCCATGCAAAAGTTTCGCACTCATTCTTTTATGTGGCAAATTGTCATTCACGTAAGCTACTGCGATTGGTTGACGGATTTTATCAACAGCCAATCACATCGGCTCACACACATTTGACATTTGCTCACATTAATCTTGCATTGGTTTTCATTTAAGAAACCACCAGTTAGACTATCACCATCCTTCTCTCGCACTGTCATTTAGAAAAGATAGCAACTCTTTAATATTGTTTTAGTTTGTATACAAGAGGATCGGCACGATTGTAAAGCTAATGCCATTCTAGGCAACAGTTTCTTTTTAAAGAACAAAAAATATAGAGGGCGCTACTTTCGCTTGGCCCATTTAGTAATCTATGGATTACATTAATAGCATAAAAATCATTGAATTTAAAATTTATTGTACAAAACATAATTAAATATTTACTGAACTGTTAATTAATATAGCTCTAATGTACTTCGTGCGTTGTGAAACATGTTTTTTATTTTTATAACCAGTTTTCGCATATTTAAACCATTCTATTAGTCTACGAATCATAACAGCAAGAGCCATTAATGGAAGTTGCGAGAATGAGATGGAGAGCTATATGTATAGCGTCTTCCCGTTCCCGCAATCGAACAATGATCGTTTAAACATTTTTTTTTTACATTTTAAGTAATGCTGCTTAGTAAGTAACTTGCTATTGGCATTGCATTCCTTATAACTAATATTTAGAGCATTATACAGAAGAAATTCTTATTTTTAAATAGTGGTGAAAACATACTTGTTCCTACATGGGCATACGTTACAAATCTGTCATGCTCTTAACTTGTGTACGACTATTTCTAATATGTGAAAAGACTAAATTTCTCCTGTATCCATGCTCCAAAACTAAATCGATATAGCTATCGGTAAATATAAAACCGTTATTAAAAATAACGTTATAACTAAACTAACAGTTATTGTCTATAAGCATATTTTGAGATGATCATAACTTAGTCTAAAGTTTAAATGTGCCTAAGACTAGTTAGATTTTTTTAAGTAACGCTTAAGTGTCCACATCTAACATGGCAGTAAAGATTCACAAAAATGATCTACTGTACAATAAATAATTATGATTATAATAATATGAAAATAAAAGCATATTTTTTTTGGAATTTTTTCATTTTTTGTGTTGGTAATATTGTAAATCACTTTTGACGTGGCAACACTGTCCTATCAGGTATTTGACAGGGGATTATTGTAAGTTAATGTTGCCAGAGCAAAAAATATAATTTTGCCTTACTTTTCCCATTTCGAATCGTTTCGTCTTATCTTACATTAATTGAATAATGACTACGCCAATTTTTGTCGTAATATTTAAGATTAATAATATAAAAAAATATAATATTAATCTCTTAATACCTAATCGGTCGGAGATCGTACTCAAGATAATTTAATCGCGGGCTCTAAATAATAATAGATACCAGTATTGGTCAACAAAGATATTCCCTACTTATCTACATTCAAAATTGCTTTACAAAATTTTGACAGGCACTTATAGTTTTCAAAATACCCTTACGCCAAAATATTTTTTGGTCATTACTTTTACCTTACAACGTAGGTCAACGCTTATTATAACAGGTTGGTTCCGACGCGGCAAACAATTTGCCATTCAAGTTAGAACTTTAAATCGTGTGTGCTAAAATATGTTGTTTATTGACATGGTAAAAAAGTTGACAGCTTGCGGGCGGCGCGCTCGCATACAACGGTTGAATTTTTCAAGGCGATTGCAGTGGGGCTGTAGCCGTATTGAAGCGGCATTGTCATAATAAGCAATGACCAAACATCATGGCTCAAACATTCCAACTATCTATCTCTTAAGCACCTACTTAACATGCACTACAAAACTAAATGCCCGAATTGGGTATTAGACACTACCAATCAATTGACATGTTTTCTGAGCTGTTAAAGCGTGATTCCACTCCCATAATATTTTGTATGACAATAGTGAACTATGACGTCACTTTGTCAACTATTTACATTTCAAAGTAACAAAAAATCGAATCTTACAGTTACTTGAAAATTAAGGGCAAAATAAAGTGTTTCTTTAGAGAAGTTAAGTCTTGGAATTATTGATTAATTGTGTCTACTACCCAATTTTGACAACATCCAAAAAGTTTTCATCTACCCAAAAGTACCGTAATATCTTCGCTAACCAAATTGCCTGGTACTATTCAACAGTAAGATCCCCCTGTCAGTATTCACCAGCTTAGTGGTGACGCACAATGGGGTAACCAGGTGGGTCGGATGTTATTTGCGAAGGTAAGCCTCCGTGACGTCACTCAGGACGGTCACCACGAACGACTCGATCCCTGATTCGCGTTCGCCGCGAGCGATGCGGAAGTAGCCATCTTCGCCCCATGCTGTGCCCCAACTGTTGGCTACGATCTGCGAAAGGAATTCGAAATTTAAATAAAGGATATGTCATATAAAAAAAAAAAAAATATTAGTATAGCTCTTCGTGAACGTGCTCGTCCGGGAAGGTACTACCACCATACCTATTTCTGCCGCAAAGCAGCGTTTCTGTGTTCCGGTTTGAAGGGTATGGGTGAGACATTTCAACTTTGTCTATGAGATGGCAACGCATTTGCAAGGCCTCTGGTATCGCAGATGTCTATAGGTAGGTATCGGTGATCACTTAACATCAGATTGGGCCGTGGGTTTGTTTGGCATCCAATGGTTTATACAAAAAAATCGGGTGTGGCTGTATCAGGGCCATAAACATAGATAATGGACTGAGCAATACCCGCACAAAATTTACTGTATACCATCACGCCTGTATTCCCCGAAGGGTTAGGCAGAGGTGTACCAATGTACACCATATTTACTATTCTAAATAAAGCGAGAAAGCGACTGCGACTCTGTTCTGTAGATGCGCAGTGACGAAGGCACGGTGCTACAAAGCAACCGCTCCTGCAAGACTGTCACGTGGACCAATCCGGTTATGTTATTTTACTCCTCTTCCCAAGAAGTTTCCTTTATATAGCATATGAAGGGTTATAGTTCTTTTTAATAAGGTACACATTTGCTTGTCAATTCTTACCCAGTATCTGTCACCATTCTCCTCTCCCCACCCGACGATCCTGACGCTGTGTAGACCCTTCAGCTCACCGTTACCGAACCGGGAACGACGGTAGATCCCGTCCTGGTAGTGGAAGAAGTCTTGGTAGACGGTCATTACAGCTGGAAGAAGGAAATTGGATTTTAATGTAACGTGTTTAAGAGTGTAAATTGAGACTTCGAAGATTAATACTGTATTCTGAGACTTGACTACTACTAACATTTGCCTTCATGTACATTATCGTATACAGTAAAATATTTTCATCCTCGTCAAATTCAATGCTTGTGATTCTCAGCAAGAAGAATCAGTCATAAAATAAATACCTACCTAGGTTTTTTTAAAGTGATTTTCTTTCAAACTCTTTTTAAAAAGGTTCTCCTCAAAATGTTTTAACTTGTTTGTTACGTACCTATACGTAAAATCAGTTGTTTTTGTTGATTTCCAAGATTTTCTACTTGTTTGTATGAGATAGTATTATCTCATACAAACTGTGAAGTAGAATATCAGGTATGCCTGTCTGTATAGGCATACCTATGCTCTTAATAATATGATAAGTACCTAGGTAAAGAAATGCTAAGTAAATGCGCAATTTTTTACTGTTTTCAAAACAAAGCTTTCACATTTTTGGAATGCCTAAATTATCTTATCCTTATCACTTATCAGTATTCGAAACGTCAAAACACATTCTCATCTAAGAATTTCATCGCGTTACAAGATTATTATCTCATGACTCGAAAAATTGGAGGTGACATCAATCAGATAAATTCATTTGGGTAGTAACAGGCCGTTTGTATTTATAGCTAGCCAAATAATTGGACAATTGAAGTTGTGACGTCATCGAAGAAAAAAATACGGTAGGTACTGTTCTTTGGCTTGGATAAACTTTCCATGGCTGGCGATTGATTTGACAAAGTAAATTATTTGCGAAAAACACGATTTTAAACCAATATTAAAAGGATAAACTCTGGTAAAAAGGTAATTTTATGAATTTTATAATTAATCCGGAAAGTATAAAAATTAATCATCTAAACAATCTTTACATTTCATTTTATAGAAATTTCCACCCGATGTGTAAAGACTGGCAACCCTTTTCATTTCGTTTCTGTTGTACGAGGGATTCCCCAACTATCATGAGTGTTGTTATTTCCGATAGTTTGCAAAACAATATGCAATACCTACAACAATATTATCCGGGAAATACCCTTTTTATCTCACAACGCATTTAGGGAATTTCCCCAAGTTGTTGTTTAGCTTGAATTCAGATTTCAATCTTACATACTTTCATGAAAATAATATTATTATTTTTTTGTGCCTGGAGTGGTAAATACCAATTAATTTTGCCAAGAGCAGTAAAATAGATTGATTCGTAGATAGGGATATATATGTTGCAGTCAAAACTCTTAACCAGTCAAAAGTACTATTGACTGGCAAAATCAGTCAAAACTACTTTTGACTGAACAGGTTGGTCAAAAGTGGTTTTGACTGAAAAATATTGGTTATTAGTACTTTTGACTGCAAATTTGCGGTTAAAAGTACTTTTGACTAACGCTCTTCGTCAAAAGTAGTTTTAACTGCAATAAAGCATCAGTCAAAAGCACTATTAACTTGTCAGATGTGAATAATGCTTAAAAAGCATAGTCGAGGAGCCCCGCTTCGCGGGGCTCAAGGGTTTACAAAAAAAATAACCACGAAGTGGATGGCGGGGTCTGTTCGCTCGCTTCACTCGCTCTCTAGACCCCGCCATCCCCTTCTAACCTAACCTGTCCGAGTCGGGGTGCCCCAAGTCCCGAACTCGCTTCGCTCGCTCTTTCATCCTATAATTTACTTTTATAAAGAATAGATATTATTAATTATTATTGCAGATTAGTGACTGATTTTTAAGAGTTTTGACTGATTCGGGCAGTCAAAACCACTTTTGACGGAATCACTTAGTCAAAAGTACTTTTAACCAGCTCCATTGGGCAAAAGTACTTTTAACTGTTATTTTAGTCAAAAGTATTATTGACCAAAGCATACGGTGAAAAGTAATTTTGACTGATTTTGCTAGTCAATAGTACTTTTGACTGGTTAAGAGTTTTAACTGCAACATATATAACACTCTGCCATAATGTAGCTTTCTATCAGTAAATCTCATTTTGTAATCGGACTACTTCTTCCAGAGATTAATTATTTCTTAGATAACTGACAAACAATTTTAGATACATCTTTAAAATCCTAGTTTAGATTTCACCTAGCTTTTATAAGAACCGGAATCCAAACATACAAAAAACGAATAAAGAGACAACAAGTGTTTAATTTTGAACAATATTGCTCTTTACTTACATCATTTTATTTTAATGAATATCTTAGGAGATATCAAAGTATTAAGTCTGCAAAATCTTTCGGAATATTAATGGTATATATGGCCCCAAAACTCCAAGGTCCACTCACATTTTCATTTACAACAACACAACTATAACGGCCTCATTCATAAAGATAAATAGTCTTAATCAAATAATAAAAATTCTACGTAAACAGTTTTCAATGAGGCTACTGTTAAATTTTAATCTCTTAAAGCCAGTGGAGCCCCGTGATTTTGTTATCTAAACTTTACAAGGATACCCGTAAATATTTTGTGCTAGCGAAATGCTCGCGTCTTCGACCGCGTCGCTTATTTCAACCGCCATAAGTTACGTCTTTGGTTAATGCTACGCTCCCGTGTGTCGTAGCGTGATGTTTTATAGGCTATATTAGTCAGAAATATTGTAGCTATCTATTAGTGAAAAAATGGTTAAATTTGGTCTAGTAATTTCGGAGCCTATTTGTTGCAAACAAACAAACAAAAAATCTTACCGCTTTTTAATATTAGTATAGATTATATTTGTTATATGAACATTGATATCAACCCCCAAGGTTGACAAGTGCTGTAAATTAAAAGAGTTCGATAAACCTTTATGATTGGAATCACTGTTTAAGTTATCTGTTGTGGTATTTGGTTGCATATTTTTGGCCTATCGTTAAATAAACATGTTGTTTTGGTTATCATGCTTAACGTTGATCTATGCTTGCTCAAGTGTCGGTTACGAAATACCATACATTCATTTGTACCTAATGGTGATGGTGGTCTAGGTATTAGGCTGTTAGGCTGTCCGCCCACGTCAGATAATCGGTGACCATTTTTTTTGTCGGAGAGAATGTGACTTCTAATATACCAACAGCACACGTCCTAAAAAGTCGATCCCATAAAACTGGATCTATTGAATCCGATAATCGCTCCTACAATAATGGGAAGTAGGCGGAGGCCATTAACAAAAACAAAATAACAAAAACAAACCTTGCACAGGTCCAGACTGCATGATGTCAAACATAATATCATGTTCCTTGATCAGCCTGCCGGGAGGTCCGACCTTGTACCTCGAAGTGCGCTGAGGAACCACGGGAGTGCAGCGGTCAGTGAGGAGGTTTCCACGCTTCTTGAAGGGACAGTGAGTGATCTTCGCCTTGTAGGGGAAGCACTCTTCGTCTACTAGCCTGTTGGTTGGAAAAGATTGGGTTAGGTGCTGATAATGGTGGAAGAAGGTCGAGAAGTGGCCGATGCGATTAATGATTGGCCAAAAGAAACTAGACGCTGGATGCAGGCCGCTTCCAACCGGTCCTTTTGGAAATTTATGGGGGAGGCCTGTGTCCAGCAGTGTACGTCCTGCGGCTGATATTATGATGATGATGATGAAAGAATGTACCAAGGAATGAATACACGCAATATTTTTTTCTGTATCATATGCTGATGACATGACCTTGTGGATACGACCGTCCAAATTTTCTTTGCTTTGAATTCTTCATCCGTCTTGCCTTCTTCTTCTCTCTCCATGTCATCAGAACATACAGCTACCACCGAAAAAAAGTGACGATGCTTTAGGCTAGAGAGAAATCTGGGCAGAAAAAAGGCGCCAGGATTGCTCTGAATGCATGCGGTCTAGCCCATTGTGATTGTACCATATCAGTGATTGTACCTGTGCTATTCTTGTATACCTTACGACATACGAAACAAGAACCAAATTCCCACTTACCCATGGTTTTTGGCGAACATCCAGGCGGTATCAATGTTTCCACCGTGACATCCCTGCTGCTGCCTTAAGTTGCAAGACAGGAGTGTTTGAGCACTCAGGCTCACCTTCTCAGCACCGTTGGACTGGATTGCGAATCTGTTGGCAAATATATTTTTGATTAGTCTTATAACACCAGTAAGTGTGTTTAGAGTAGACTTGATCATTATATAGCGCGGCTTACTGCCCCGTTGGTCTCGTAGTGGCAAGCACGACGACTGTTGAGCGTGGGGTCCTGGGTTTGATTCCCAGATCGAGCAAAAAGTGTTATTGAGTTTTTTTATGAAATTCTCAGTAGCAGCTTGGAGTTAGTGCCATTAGTTGCATTTAGTGTCATTTGTGCCCGGTTAATTTCAGTAGGCTCGCCCCCTATTCCATGGGACCTAAACATACCGGCGAACTGTGGGTGTACATTGGTACGCCTCTTCCTAACCCTTCGAGGAATACAGGCGTGATGGTATGAATGTTACTATAACTTAGCCCGCTACAGGCTTAGGATAAAGATGATCATTCAAATGCCAACCAAACTCGAATAGTGTCAAATGTGACAATCCAAATAACTCCGTTGATGTATCGTTATGAATAAAATAACCACTTAGCAGTAAATCAGAGTCCAATTCGAAATCGTCACGATTTCGTGACCAAACGAAAGAGCGAAGCGAGAAACTACGGCTCTGATTTGGCGAGGGATTCATTTTGTGCTCAGCAATCTACCTAAATAGCTAAACTACTTATGTATAGGTACATATCCTTTGATATAGGTAAGTATAGTAAAACTGTCGCAACGGCCCAGCGTTTTAAGACACCCGACTTTCTTACATGGGGTTGTGCGTTCAATTCCAATCAAGTTTTAATGTGATTTTTTCGAATTATATTCATATTTTCTAAGATTGTTTTTGAAAATACATAATTTAAGTCCGTAATCGCCAATCCGGCTTGAGCAGGCAGGGTTAACAATGCTCGTGTCTTCTTTGTATGAGAAGAGGCCTTTGCCCTGTAGTGGGACAGTAATAGGTCGGTATTACCTACATTATCCTGCTTAGGTATGCTAAAACATGCGAGTTTGCAATTACCTCAACTATTAGGTCTTTTTCAATGTATGCGGTCGATCGACTGCTGCCACACTAAAGTAGAGTAGGTAGGTGTCAAACTTCACACGGGACTTTTTTAGGGGCCGACTTTTTAATTGTTACCTAAAAAATAACTTTTATCTAAAGGATAGATAGCTTTATCATCCTTACTAATATTATAAATGCGAAAGTAACTCTGTCTGTCTGTCTGTCTCTCTGTCTGTCTGTCTCTTCTTCACGCCTAAACCACTGAACCGATTTCAATGAAATTTGGTACAGATATAGTCTGGGACCCGGGAAAGGACATAGGATAGTTTTCATCCCGGAAATCCCCCGGGAACGGGAACTATTAATCCACGCGGACGAAGTCGCGGGCAAAAGCTAGTATAAAATATTTGTCAAACGACTATATTTACTCTTCAGATAAAAGTTATCTGTCGGTTGGAAAATCAGTCCCTAATAGGTACCTATAGGAGGTATTTATCAGCCATATTGTAGGTATAGGCATCAGATCAAAAAAAAAAGTCCACTTTGATGAGACTTGCATCTTCATTTCTTACATTAAGTTGCAAAGATTCCAAGTATTTTTTCTATGTAGCCTTTAATGTCCCAATGCTGAAGAAAGACCACTGTCCCGATTCTTTTTTTGCGCCATATGGACTCCAAGTTAATGAATAAGTAAAATCCTAATCCTAACTTCCTTACTAATATTATAAATGCGAAAATAAAGTTTATTACCTTTTCACGCCTAAACCACTGAACCTGTCTGAACCTGTCTAAACCACTGAACTGTCAGGTGTACAGAAACGGACATAAGTTACCTTTCATCCCGAATAAAAGTACTTTTCCCGAAAAAAACAACAATAACGTTCTTATAAAAAATCCCTAAAACAAGATAAATTGTAGCAGTCGGGCGGGACCCATTCTAGAAATGGAGGATTAGTGAATTGAGAGCACATAAATATATTACATTGCAGATGGTCCCGAATGGGTCCCGACTGCTGCAATTTATCTTGTTTTAGGGATTTTTAAAGAATAGCAGTCGGGTTTTTTAGTTTTTTAAATTACCGTTTTTTATTTTTTTAGTGTTTTAAAAAAGAAATTAATATACCCAGTATCACTCTTACAGTAAATACGAATCTACCGACACCTCTCAAGCTAAAATCCATCGAGCCGTTCAGCCTGCAGAGCGAGCCAAACATTTGAATTTGGCACCAAAAATCCGCCATTTTGTTTTTTTTTTATATATACCCAGTGTCACTCTCACAGTAAATACGAATCTAACGACACCTCTCAAGCTAAAATCCATCGAGCCGTTCAGCCTGCAGAGCGTGCCAAACAATTATACATACAAACATACATACATACATACAAACATACCCTCGAAAAACATAACCCTCCTTCTGCCGCAGTCGGGTAAAAATAGATGGCGCTACGTGTCTTTCGAATTTTAAATATAACCGACAGTGCCCCATAAAATGAAACAAAACTGTTTTGAAACATACACAGCATAACTGTCAACATACAAAAATAACCTCCTTCCAAGACGAAACAATGAAAAACAAAACACAAACGACCTTATAGTTCCACAACATAATTCAACTTTTTGCCTCCACTTCTCTACCTGGCTCAGACGAAGGCACCAAGTGTACCCAAGGACCCTTAGGTTTATTTTTAGCCTCGTCTCGGGTTTGCATACGGAGAAATAAGACGCGTATCATTCTTACATTACCTACTGGCGGCTTGCATTCTTGATGTTTGTTTTATTTTTGTACCCTTGAAATTGAGTTGGTTTGAGGAATTTGTAACTTAAGATGGATTGACTGGACATTATTAAAAGTAAACGCAGATAATCTTGATGAGGTCGGTTTGTATTACATGGGGTTAGCAGAGCAGAGGTATTGTATCTTATTGTATACTAGCTTTTGCCCGCGACTTCGTCCGCGTGGATTAATAGTTCCCGTTCTCGGGGGATTTCCGGGATGAAAACTATCCTATGTCCTTTCTCGGTTCCCAGACTATATCTGTACCAAATTTCATTGAAATCGGTTCAGTGGTTTAGGCGTGAAGAAGAGACAGACAGACAGAAAGACAGACAGACAGACAGAGTTACTTTCGCATTTATAATATTAGTTTAGATTATATCGAAGCAAATTGGCAATTTCAGACTTATAATAAATACTAGCCCGTGACTACGTCAGCGTGGCTTATTTCTTAAGTTACGACTTTGGTTACTGCTCCGCTCCCGTGGGTTGTAGCGTGATGTTATATAGCCTATGATACTCACAAAACACGTTGCTTTCTGTGAGTAAAGGCCTATTCAGACCTAAGCGGTATTCGCTACCGCCTGCGGCAGAGAAAACCCAGTGGGTATGCGGTAATATTAGTGTTCAGACCTAAGCGGTATTCGCTACCGTTCGTAACCCGCGCGGTATGTACCTCTACCCACAGCGGCAGCGAATATCGCTCAGGTCGCTGTAGCCGCGGTACTTGATACTAAATACCTGAGCGAAACCCGCGCGGTATGTACCTCTACCCACAGCGGCAGCGAATATCGCTCAGGTCGCTGTAGCCGCGGTACTTGATACTAAATACCTGAGCGAAACCCGCGCGGTATGTACCTCTACCCACAGCGGCAGCGAATATCGCTCAGGTTTGAATAGGCCTTAAAAGAATGTCTAAAGTCGGTTTAATAGATGCAGAGATTACCCCGTAAAAGCTCACTAACTCACAAACTTTACGTCTATATAATATAAGTAAGTATACAGGGTGGAAATTTATTATGCTACCTGGAGGGAAGGTACTCTAAATACTTAAGTAAGCAAATTTTACTGAAAGGAAATATTCCTTTATTTTTAAAAAGAAACAAAACTGCATTTAAATAATTTTGAAAATATTCTTGCCACACCCGGGAATCGAACCGACTAAAATTCGAAAAAATTTCATCCTGTACTTTTATGGCACTAATCCATAGGGTCAATCATAAGGATCAAATCCCTGCAAACATGGTAAATTAAAATAAAATAAAAACATGCAATTTTATTGTAAATTTATTTTATTCGGACGAAACAAACGAGTAAAGTAGTTGCTGAAAATGAGCTTCATTTCTTGGATGCATGAATTTATTCCTTTAAAAAAATCATTATACCTAAGTAACTTTTGGTAGCGTAGTAAAATTTTTAATATTCACCACAACACCCTTCTAAAAGTTATTCAAAATGAATTCCTTTCACCACAACACCCTTCTAAAAGTTATTCAAAATGAATTCCTTCGAATAATGAATGTGTGCATCGAAGAAAGTGAAGCTTGCAAGTTACTGTACCTACTCGTTTTTTTCGTCCGAATAAAATAAGTTTAGATGGAAATTTCATGGTTTTTGTTAAATTTAGTTTACCAGGTTTGTAAAGATTTGATCCTTGTGATTGACCCTATCGATAAGTGTCATAAAAGTACAGGATGCTATTTTATCCGATTTTAGTCTGTTCGATTCCCGGGTGTGGCAAGCGTATTTTCAAAATTATTTAAATGCAGTTTTGTTTCTTTTTAAAAATAAAGGAATGTTTCCTTTCAGTAAAATTTGCTAACTCACTTGAGTAGAGTACTTTCCCTCCAGGTAGCATAATAAATTTCCACCCTGTAGATTAAGATAATCTTACCTATCAGAAACGATAGTAGCCAAAGACACAGCCCAGTCGGAGCCACACCAGCCCTGGTCAGCGACAGGAGAGATGTAGTTCCTCCAGTGGGTCCTAGCGTCGAACTGGCGAGGGTAGTCAATATCCTTGTCAATGTTGATGGGGCCGAGGCGGGCAGTCTCGCGGCTCAGCGGTAATGTACCTGGAAATAAAGAGGAGATATAAATTTCAGATTTTATAATTATATTACTTAGCTTAGTTCGCGTGGTTTTAGTCACCCATGTTAAGCTACGTCTTTGGTTACTGCTCCGCTCCCAAATGTCGTAGCGTGATGTTATATAGCCTAATCTAATAGCCTTCCTCGATAAAAGGACTAACCAATACAGAATTAATTTTTCGATTCGTTCCTGTAGTTTAAACAAACTCTTCAGCTTTATAATATTAGTATATCTAGATTATCTTATTATTAACTGCCTCGTTAAGCTTGTGGTCTTCTAAGCGCGACTGCTACGCTAGAGCTCGTGGGTTAGGTTCCCAGGTCGAGCAAACTGTTATTGGGTTTTTGTATGACTTTTTCGGTAGTAGCTCGGAGTTAGGATTAGTGCCCGGGTAAGGTCTCTCTTTTTCATGATGGTACCCGTTAAGGTATGTCCGTTTCTGTACACTTCACAACGTATTTTCTAAATTTCAGGATGATCGGTTCAGTGGTTTAGGCGTGGAAGGTGACAAACAAACAAACTTACTTTCGCATTTATAATATTAGTTAGGATGACATTTAAGAATCAAGTCGTTCATCGTCCTTTCTTTAAAATTACTGTATTTACACCCACTTATTCTTTTAAGCCATTCAAATAAGTATTACTTGTATCCGAAAACAATAAGGCGTTGCACAAACGTAGACACTTTTTGTTACCGACACCGGACACGGGACACTACATGATTGGTGTGTCCGGCGACGACAATACCATATTATTGCCGATTGCTACTACCCACTAGACACAGTTGCTGATGGCAATTTATGAACACCAGTAACAATTTTGTGCCGTATTCTTTCAGTGTACAGTTGCTAACATCGAAGACTTGTGTTAGACAATCAATGTATAAATGAGTTGATTTTATACATGAAAATTAAACAATATTTTTAAATCTAGATTAAAGTTACTACGTTCAGCTACTACGTAATGCAATAAACAGATAAATAAAATATTAACCACTAATTGCCGGTTGCTAGCAACAAACACAAGACACTAAAGTGTCCACGTTAGCGCACCGCCTAACAGCCTCAGGCAATACCTATTTACAGATCTGATTTCATTGTAGACAACAACAAGCCGAGCACACTTTCACCTTTTGTTCTAAGTTCAATGGCTGTCTAGATTGAACTACTTTCGAGGACTAATGTGCATGTTTCTATAGGTCTTTAGATTCTAATAGAACTGTGACTTGCGATTTATAACAGTCTTTGTGTTGTTCAGCGTTGAAAAGCTGTCTGGTGTGTCTTTACTAACGACTATCTATCTTATACTCTACTAGAGTTTGGATGGATGGATGTTTTTTACTCTATCACGTCAGAGCGGCTGAACGGATCTGGATGAAATTTGGCACAGATACAGATTATAGTCTGGAATAGGCCTAGGATATAGGCTACTTTTTATCCTGGAAAAATATACGGTTCCTGTGGGATAATATATGAACGATGTGGAAAAAGTCGCCGACACAAGCTAGTCTTTATAAAAACAGATATATCTTTTGTACGTATTTGTGTCACTGTAACTTACTAGTAACTGCTCATAAACGGCTGGACCGATTTTAGTATTGTTTTTCAAAACTTTTATATCAATGGCTATCAGTGTTCTGAATATTTATAGTGAAATGACAAAGGTTATTAAAATTTAAAAAAAAACCTTGTAAGTAGGTACCATTATTTTTATTCTACATTGAATGGAGTTTTTGTATAAGCCTTTCAACCGTGGAATAAAATGACCTACTGACATTTTTTAATAGAAAATGCTGTTAAAAAAGAGTAACATTTATTCACAAATTTAGATCATTAAAACTAAGCCTAAAGAAAGCTAAAAACACTAAAACTTCAACCGAAGTCGCGCCAAAATCTTATAGCATAAATGCGATCCAGTTAAAAGATAGCCCATAATAAACGTCAACATCATTGGCTACTTTATAGCCCACAAAATTAATCACTTAACATAGCACTGATTCATACTATATGTAAATTCACCCGGTTACAAAATACATGCTATTTTGTACTTTATTTTCAAAGTAATAAGGGCTAATAAGCTTATAGACGGTATGATTTGTTAGTTTAATGGAAGTGCATCTCCTTGTATCGTGTTGGACTTGTTTTAAGTGAGTTGTAAATAATATCGATTGAAGATCTTGTTGCTAACTGTTTTTTTATGGAACACTAGCTTTTGTACCGCGACTTCGTCCGTTTGGAAGTCAAAGTCAAGTTCTTAGCTGACGGGAAAAATACTTTGACTTCGACTTTGAGCTTGTGATCTATAATTCAGTACTAACCTATATCAAACACCTTTTTCTATTTATGTATTTTATATTTATTACTTACCCAGTGCTAACAATTTGCGCGCGTAAACAAGCAACACTCTCTTTTGCTTTACCATCACGCCTGTATTCTCCGAAGGGTTAGGCAGAGGTGTACCAATGTACACCCACAGTTCGCCGGTATATTTAGGTCCCATGTAATAGGGGGCGAGCCTATTGCCGTTAACCGGGCACAAATCCAAACTCCGAGCTGGTACTGAGAATCTCATAGAAAAACCCAACACCACTTTTTGCTCGACCAGATCGAACCCAGGACCTCTAGCGTAACAGTCGTGCTTAGGACCACTAGGCTAACGAGGCAGTCTCTTTCGCTTTGTTATGTTAAATACTAACTCTTGCCCGCGACTTCGTCCGTATAAAGCGGAACAAAAAGTACCTAGCTTATGTCCTCTCTTGGGCTTCAAACTTACCCCGTACCTTTCATCAAAATCAGTGGTTTGATCGTGATGCGTAACAAACAGACAGAGTTAGGTACTCTCGCTTATTTTATAATATTTAAATATGGTTATAGAATTAGATGTGGGCGCAGGACCGGTCATTGTGGCTATATTTAAGGGAGGCCTACCTCCAGTACGTCGATTCTGTAAAATTCAGACATGAACTCGCATGTCACGTCGCTATTCAATGACATCAAATATTCAATCAAATTCAAATGACATTGTTTTATTTGACACTTTGAAGTGCGAAGTGAGCGTCGAAGTGACGGTGGAACTACCGTATAGAATGCCACTACAGCGGTGGACGTCGTTCGATTGCAATGATTATGATATGATAAGTAGGCACCTATAACTTACCAAGTGTAGTGAGTGTCATGATGGCCCAGTGGTTACGGCCGCCTCTCATGCACGCGGTTGTGGGTTTGCAAACTTTTTGCTAATTCATATGTACTTTCTAAGTTTATCTTGGACATCACTGACGTCGGTAACCATGTCAGAGGCCCTTGAGGCGGGTTAGAAACTCTGACATTAGGGTGTGTGGGGTATTAGACCTTACTGCCCACGCGATGAAAAAAAAGAAGACTTACCTAGTTTATAAATAAGCCCATCCTTGAGTTTCTTCCCGTGGAATTGTGTGTAGTTGGTGGCTCTCCATCCGAGGCGGGCGTTCCTCACGTTTCTGATGACCTCGTCGCTCATCAGGCAAGGATCCTGGTCGCATCGCCAGTTTGACTGCTGGTCGCATTCACTGGTGAACAAAATTATGCCATGGTTAGATATAGATAATACCGTGTCAACGGCGCATTCGTGTTCCACGCTCGCCTCAAAAAAATGTCAGCAAACTTGGAAGGGGCCACTAAGGGCCGATGCCTGCCGGGGCTGCGGGTTGTTCGAAAGAGATACCGCGCCCCCGGAACGCAAAGGGCACATGAAGGAACATAGATGGGTTTTAGTCAGTAAAAGTCTGACACTCCCTCCCGTCCCGCCCAGGGCGGGGATGGATTGATTTTTACCATTAAATAACTTTGATGGTAAAAATCAATCCATCATACCATAAAAGCCATGTTTTCTGCAATGATTCCTCGCTAGCAACAAAATATTATGAATCAACTGTAACTATGCGTTGGCACAAATTCTGAGTGGCGTAACGATAAATGCTATATTTATCCTAATGTCATTCAATACCTTATGACATCATATATCGATACTCAGGGTCTAGATCAAGGTATAGATTTGCAGAAGGATAGCTCGCAATAGCAGCATATTTTCAAACTACTTCTATAAATAGCTCTGAAAAAACGTTCTTTTCATCTTTACACCCCCACCTGGTTGCCATTCCATCAACTTGCACTAAGCGTTTCCGATCGTCTTATCTCTTCAAAGTTAGAGTGAACAGGCTTCTTCTGGGTAAGCTCTCTCCATCGTCGATTTTGTCTATGTCACCTCTTACCTAGACTAGAAATCTAGCGCTCACCCATTTCAAATAAAAAAATAAAAACATTATTTCTTCATTAATCCTAGTAGTCTAATAGTCCAAAGCGCGACTGCTCCGCTAGAGCTCTCTGGTTCGATTCCCAAGTCGAGCAAAGTGTTATTGGGTTTTCGTATGAAATTCTCAGTAGCAGCTCGGAGTTAGGACTTGTGCCCGGTTAATGGCAATAAACTCGCCCCTATTACATAGGATCTAAACATACCGGCGAACTGTGGGTGTACATTGCTACCACACCATTGTACACCTCTGCGTAACCCTTCGGGGAATACAGCCGTAATAATGTACGAGTATGTATGTATGTATTATTTCTTCAATCCCTACACGCTGTTCTTAGGACTTACTGAATTCCCTATGACATTGGTGTCGATTCTGTTATGCACAAGCTAAACTTAATTTAGACTATTTCTATCTTATTCTCTCCAATAAAACAAGAAAGGGACGGACATGAATAAGACTTGTCAATTTTAGTTGATCTGAAACCTCTATACAATTTTATTATAGTTGACATGTCAGAAAACATTGATTAAAAACACAGAAAAGTTCAAGACAAAACTAATTTGACATTTCTAACTTAGTTCTAAGGTATCACCGTCCTTTACTTTCACTGTTTATTAGTAAGAGATGTCGATTCTCTAATTTTAGTTTAGTTTGTGAACAAGGGAATCGGCACCATTAACTGTTGATGTTCCTACAAATCAATGCGCAAACGCAGGTCAACATGATCCCTCCAACCATTAATAAACCTTCTGTACCCATCTGTCTGCATTAACAACTAGGGACGCGACATATCGAGGCCGACACTCGATAATGACATTGTTTATCGATCGTAGGCGTCTGTTTATCGATACATCGCTCGATACTCGATATGGCGATAATTGATGAATAATGTACAGTGATACTCGCTGATATTATTGTTTTACTTTATTGATGGTTGACTGAATTTAGCTTGACGATGCGACGGTGTTTGATTTTATCGAGCTGTCATCCCTTGTTTGTGGTTATGTATGAATGGTCTTATTTTATGTACCACTAGCTTTTGCCCCTGATTTCTTTTGCGTGTTATTGACGTGAAACGTCGTTAAAATCACTTTACTAAGAGGGATTCACTGACATAGACGTTTCATGTTAAATCAACGGCCGTTGCGTTGCGTTTCTTGATTTGTTTCTGCTCCATTCCCGTGTGATGTAGCGTGATGTTATATAGCCTATACTATTCCTCATGAATCTAGCTATCATACACAATAAAGATATTTTTTCTAATCCGACTGTTAACCCTAGAGTTTTTCACGTTTAATAAATAAACAAAATAACTCTTTAGCTTTATTATAAAAGTATAGATAAACATATTAGTGATGACGTCACTGACCTGGTTGACATCAGCAAAGTAACGTTGTAGTATGTAGGTTTCTTTTGGAGATGTCAAGTTTAAAATGATATTCGCTAATTGTTTGTGATGATTCCTAAGCTAACTGGTCAATATTTGTATTGCCTTTTAGGCGACGCCTACTTTAAGAAACGGGACACAGTTGTTATGCGGGCTGGCCGACTTATGCCCGATTCCTAAAACTTACCGACCCGTATTAGTAAATCATACTAACAAATAAATGCCTTCGTATTTTCGCTGTTATTAGAGTTTATTTTTGAGCATAGAGGTAGGTTTATATCCATATTTTTTGTAAACATTTCTACATTCACAATTATTGTCACCAGAATTTTTACAAACGACCAGTCAGGAATTTAAAAGAATTACGACTGGTAAGATAAACGAGTCGTTTTGCATATAGGAACCGAGCATTAGAGTGACATTTCACCTGGCGTTGGTTGACGCCGCGTAGGTGCTATGCCAACGTCGCTTAGACAAAATTACACTAAAAGTAATGTCGTTAAGTTCAGAGGCGGATTTACGTAAGTATGGACTTTATGGGCCCCATTTTAGCCCCCATTGAAGACAATGGACAATATTGTGAAATAAAAATAATCTTAAAAGAAGTATTTCTTTTTCAAACAACTGTGACCAAATCAATATGGTACTTTAAGCATAAAGGTACTAAATTACACTTAACAGTAAAAAAAAACCGAACCTACCCAAAATTTAGGTGATAAAAGAATTTTTTAAATATTTTTTGTATGTTTGATCATTTTAGTAACGAAAGCTTTTTTAGTTTGATGAATTAGGCAGGCCCCAAATAGTTTGCCCGGCCCAGCTGGGCCCCACAAATTCACGATCCGCCTCTGGTTAAGTCTTCGCGTTAACGCTGCGAATACGTTCGACGAACGCCTACACTTGATTTAAAAGGTGTTTTACTATGCATTTACGAGTTATTGCACGTTGCTTGGTAGTCATCATTACTAAAATCGTAATACTTATTTGACGCCACTCTGCCGTAAACTACAAGGGCACCCTTGTCCAGTATAACCTGATCTTTCACTGTGGCGCCACTAGCAACAAAACACGTCAAATAAACGTCAAACTCAATACTTTAACTTTAGTTCCAATTTCTGCCGCAAAACTAAGTAAAACTGGGTGCCTGAGTATTATTTAAGGTTTGAAATAATTTATTGCGTATAAATGTCAATGTAATCAATTTTATTACCATAATAACACATTGTTTTCCCAAAGGAGACGCTGAATTGTAGGATTATTTATGTTTAGTCGTAAAATTACGTAATTTTAATTTATTTGGTTGTTTACGGTGCAAGTAAGTACAAGTTATGGCTGTGTTTACGTTTATGTTTAAAGGTAAACTATAACTTTAAAGTATCAAAGCCAAAGCATTCATTTCAATTACACAACAGTCATTTTTGAATTATCAAGAAGTCAGAAATTTGTAGCTAGTCATATAAAGAAGAACGAGCAAGAAACTCCAAAAAATATTTAGGTAAGTCCAAATATCTACCGATAACTAGATACGTCTGCTGCAAGCATGGCGGACAGCTCCTCAGGTATAGGCATGGGCAATGTGTATCATTTTTGCGATTGGATCATTTGCATCTGTATCACTCAACTGTTCCGGATCACTGATATGTTTCATTTGGAACAATTGGAACATCGGCACCGGCTCAAAAGATACAAACACAAACTGTTTTGAATCATGATCTGTTACGTCGCGTCGCTGTCAAACTAAGGCAGAAAAATGTTAGATGACAAAAATTTGATTTTTTATTTAGAGAAATGTGCAAACTGTAACAAATTGATCAAAATCGATTTCCCTTCATACTTTACTGAAGCTGTTTGTTCATTTGCGCGAACATACACAATTCAAAAAGCTTTGTCAAAATAAAATGATATTATGATAACTACCTAGTTTCCTATTTCATACAAAAACCAACCTAATAGTATTTGATATGTAAGCACCTTAGTGGGCATTGTTACGTACATTGAATCTAGAGCCGCTTCCCGCTAGTTAGCGAGTGAGCGGGATACATATTAAAAGTTTAAAACCAAGTGATCATACTGGTTCACTACTGAGTCACTGAGCCACTGATCGAGATACATAATCTCGCTCAGTGGCTCAGTGACTCAGTGGTTCACTCGTCGCTAGCTAGCGGTGGCGGCTCTTGACTTTGTTTGTGTCTCTCTCAAATCTCTCACTCGCGAGCGAGAGCGAAGTCGCTCGCGTTCATCCGGTTCGCGAAGTAGTGATCCAGTGTTCCAAATGATGCATTTAAAACGTTACTCAAGTTCCAATCTTTCAGATCAGTATGATGTTTCGGAACAGTGAGTCGGTTCAGTAAAGAGTTACACACGCCTACTCAGGTATAAAGATGTCCTAAAGCGGCACTTTAACAAGTGCGACTTGGAACCGTCACGGTGGGAGCAGCAAGCCGCCCATAGACTTGACTGGAGGGCTATGGTAAAAACTAAGGTTCGTAGCTTTGAAGTGCAGCGGCGCCTTGAGCTTGATGCCAAGCGCGACGAAATAAAAGCCCGACCACCTGCGGCAATTATGTATAACTACGTAGATGGTGTGCTCACATGCCCTCAGTGTCCGAGGATCTTCATAAAGAAGATTGGCTACATAAGCCACATGCGAGCACACGAACGTCAACTTCGAAGGAGTTGAAGCAATCGCCTTGGCCGAAAACGGTCGGATCGATCGAAACACGTCTGCTGTATATGTTTGCTTCTATAAAATCACTACATACATAGGTATAGGCTATTCATGATTAAATAATACCAGCCTAAAAAAGATCCACTGCAGGGCAAAAGCCCCTTCTCACACAAAGAAGGCATGAGCATTTTTTTTTTTTATTATTTCTTTCAAATTATAAAACATAAAAATATACCTTAAAACAATTAATGATTGTGTTGTTACTATAATAATAAATAAATATCTTGGGACAACTCACACACGGCTATCTGATCCCAAGCTAAGCAGAGCTTGTGTTATGGTAACCAGACAACTGATATACATACTTATATAATTTATAAATACATACATATTATAGATAAATCACACCCAGACACAGAACAAACAATCATGCTCATCACACAAAGTTTATCCTGGGTGGAAATCGAACCCACGACCTCCGGCTTAGCAGTCAGGGCCGCTAACCACTAGACCAACAGGTCAAATGTTACTATAACGATGACGTAACCACTAACTTAAAGCAACTATTTATGTAATAACTAATTTAACCAGTAGGTAATTAATCAGTACTTATACAGTACTTAAACAGTAAGAAGTGCTACTTAAGTACCAGTCGGTGCATTAAATCACTCAATAACGGTAAGTTCTCAGTCCTTAGGTACTTATTAATAGATACTTCAAATTCATCAGAAAACATACATTCTTGCATCCAGGAAGTAATTTGTAATCTCGAGAATGTTACTCATGTGATTTTAATTGATACACGTGGATGTATGTGGACAAAATTCAAAAAAAAAAAAAAAAAATTCAAAGCATTTATTTCAATTAGACCATTTACAGGCACTTTTGAATGTCAAGAAGTTACAGTTTAAAGTTGAAGCTAGTTGCTCGTTCCAAAGCGTAGATCTCTATGGAGAAGAACGAGCAAGAAACTCCATGGACACTCCTTTTCTTCAATTTGGTTTTACAAAATCTTGGTTACAATATTCATGTTGCTTCTATATGTGAAAACAATGAAGGTGAATATTAAACAATTAAATAATACTAATAAAGATGTAGGCCATGGCAGATAAGAGTTGACCAGTCCCAACTGACAGCGCCCGTTCACGAACATGACGCGTGCCTCAGCACCGTTCAGCTCAACCATCTTGGAGGGAACTGAACGATCCAATGCACGCGCCACCGTCAGCGAGACATTTAAGTGAGCATGACAAAGCTCTCAACCGCCTTGCCCTTAATGTCCAACACATAGTAACTTAAGAGAAAAAATATAGTAAGTGCTCCATGGTACTCACATTTACAAAATCGAAATATAAGTAGGTATTATAAAGATGGTGTGGTATGCTTGTATGATCAGATATATGAATGTGCACGAGGCGAAAGGATAAGGAGGTAAGATAAGATATTTTTTAACGATGGGAAATCATCCAAATTACTTATCTCGCCCTGGTCGGGGCGGGAGGGAGTGTCAGACTTTTATTGACTACAACCCATCCATGTTCCTTCTTGAGCCCTTTGCGTTCCGGGGACGCGGTATCTCTTTCGAACAACCCGCATCCCCGGACGATTATAAAGGTGGTGTGGTATGCTTGGTGGCGTTGTATGATTGATGGACGAGGCGAAAGGAGTATTTAAGAATCGTAGCTGGTGGCGCTCTGTAGTTCCTGCCTACCCTTATGGGAAAAAGATGTGAGTTTTTGTATAACGGGCGGTGGTATTACACCAACAAGGCGTGAATTCAATGGGCGAGAATTGAAATCACGCTAACCCACACTTTCACGCCGAAAGATGTATCGCGCCGACCAGCTCCGTTATCCATCGAATTGAGCGAGTTTTTTTATATCATTAGACGCAAAGAAGCCAACGGCCCACCTGAAGTTAAGTAGTTACCGCTGCTTATAAACATCTGCAATACCAGAGACCTTGCAGATGCGGTGACATCCCAGAGACAAAGTTGGAATCTAAATATATATAAGTAACTCAAAAGTGACTGACTGATTGACATAGTGATCTATCAACGCAGAGCCCAAATCACTGGACGGATCGGGCTGAAATTTGGCATGCAGGTAGATATTATGACGTAGGCATCCGCTAAGAAAGGATTTTGATAAATTCCACCCCTAAGGGGATAAAATAGGGGATGAAATTTTGAATACCTCTTAACGCGAGCGAAGCCGCGGGCAAAAGCTAGTATATGTATAAAGTCTAACAAGACCATAGTCGCAGGCAGAAGCTAGTCTCACATCTTTTAATTATCTCAATAATATCAAGTTCGAAATCTTTCTCGGAACGTAGAAACGTGATCGGTTTCCAGTCCGTCTAACAAGACTCAAGGCTCCAAGGCAGAACATAGATAGAATGATGTCAGACCCGCTAATAGTTCTGTTAAATACTGAATTATAACAATTAGTGCGCGCATTGAATGCGATCATTGCATGATGATACAATGCGCCTGAAATGTACTGAAGTGATAATTAGATAAGTGCAATTATGGTGAGGTTCCACCGCTAGCGATGAGCGAGGAGCGTGCTACAACTTGTGTGCATTAACATGACATCTGCCTTGGATTTTTTAGTTTATTAAACACTATTATTTCTTCTACGAAGATGGCCTCTTAGCCATAATATTATAAAGAAGAAAAGTTAGTTTTTTTTTTCTCTGGAATTGTTGGTCAGATCACAAAAAATCTTTCACAGATAGAAAGCTACATTATTGCCTAGTATTATGTTTTAAGATAGGGCCTTTGCTCACGCGTACATCTGCGTAATGGTGGGTCAACACGACACAGACTTTTGTCTGTACAGACATCTGCACAGACTATAAAGTCTGAGTAAAAATTTTTACTCAGAGGTCTTTACCAAATGTCATGAATATCATGAGTTTTGCTCCGACAATCGTACAGACATGTACGCAGACTTCCGACTTTTTTATACACCGACATTTGTCTGTACAGATTTGTTGTACAGACAAAATTCTATAGAAGTCTGTCTTAAGTCTGTGTCGTGTGGACCCACCATAAATGTCGGATAGCGCGGCAGCAGACAAATATGCGAAATAAAAAGAACAGTAATAGTAAATCAGTAGTTAAGTTTTGAACGCGTAACAGACAGACAGATAAAGATATTGTCGTATTTTATTATATTGATTTTACTTCCACAAAGAAAAAATCGCAGACAGAAACTAGTAGGTATTTAATTTAGGTAATTATTAGCTCTTATTAACAGTATAATAACTAGGCGATTTGGTACGATTCCCAGGTCAAGCAAAGTGTTATTGGGGTTTTCTATAAATTCTCAGTAGAAGCTCGGTGTTGGGATTTGTGCCCGGTTAATGGCAATAGGCTCGCCCCCTATTACATGGGACCTAAACATGCCGGCGAACTGTGGGTGTACATTGGTACACCTCTGCCTAACCTCTTCGGGCAATACAGGCGTGATGGTTTGTGTGTGTGTATTAGCTCGTATTATTAGTTTAATAACTAGGCGCTTAAACCACTTTAACCAAGGCCATGCCAGGAAGCAATACATTTAAAAGTCCAAATTCAATACCTAGCAATTTACGCAAAAACGTCAAAACTCCATTACTTTGGCGCAAACTTTTTTCGCTTCCTTTTGTAAGTAAATTAAAACTTTACATAAATAAAAATGACGAAACGTTTAAAACAGTTTATGAATAAAAACTTAGGTCGTTGACCGCTGTTGCTAAGTCCAAAGTCTAGACTTTTAGTGCTCAAATGATTGTGTCACGGTGGCAAGCTTTTGTTCCACAAGAAAAGTAATAAAACCAACGAAAATTATAAATGGTATTAGGTTTTTTATGTTCCTGTTTAATATATTTAGAAAAAAGCGTCTTGACTTCATCTGCAATTTTGTATTTTTTTTATTAATTCTAATATGTATTATAAAAAATTTTAGAGACCACTTAACACCTGAGGGGAACTGCTTGTCTGTCATCCAACGATGATTCAAACAAAAAAAAAGAATTGTTTGTTTTTTTGTAAGAGCTCACCTCTGAAAATACTGGTCCATATATAAATATTTTTTCAATAATTGAAAGCTATTTTTTTTATTGTACATACCTATTCATATTTTCCATACGAACGAAGTCGCGGGTAAAAAATAGTACGTATGATTGATTAAATAAATACAAAAAGGAAAAATCTATCTTTCATTTTTTGAAACCTTTTTTAATTTTGCTATTTATCTAAACATAAACACACTATTTTGTTCATCATCGATCCAGTCTTTTATAGATTGGATATAATTTAAATTTCTATTTAAATGTCATCAAATTATGCTAGCAAAATTATGCTCATAAACACACTTAATGAATTGGCTGTTCTATATTATTAGAAAATCGATATTTTATTCCGCAGTGTAAACGAATAAAATTTTAGAGATGAGACACCGTTATTTGTAAAAGCTATCGATGAATTTAACAGGCAATAGCATACTCATTGCCAAATGGCATTGCTTTTTAAAAGTAAAAGATTATTTGAATATCTGATCGATACTTTCAAGATCACCTCTTACAAAAAATAAATAATTTGAACTCTTTTCAATCAATAAATAAATAATTAAATTAATTTAACCCAAGAAAACGAGTCATCCTATAAGAAACAGCCAAGCAGATCTTGTAACTAATTCCATTATCATCATCATCATATCAGCCGAGCGATTCCCACTGCTGGACATGGGCCTCCTCTAAAGATAGCCACAATGACCGGTCCTACATTGCCCTCATCGAGCGATATCCCGCGACTACTAAAGAACAAACTTTAACTAATTTACCTTTTTATTAAATTAATTCAATCGTGTGACTGTCTATCACGAAATAAGAACAAAAATCATTTGAACATCTGTAATTTGTTTCTGAGCGAAACGAAATACGATTTCAAGGATAATTTACGATTGTTATATTTATGTTGGATTTAAAGAAATCAATGATAATTTGCATAATTATATTAAACTAGCTGTGAAGTTGTGAACCTGCGGTTTCACCTGCGTTAAGTTGCGTCTTTAGTTACTGTTCTGCTTCCGTGGGTGTTAGCGTGATATTATATAGTCCAGGGGTTCCCAACCTTTTTCACACTTAGAAGATTAGAATTTTTTCAGACTTTAACTGACCAAAAAAACCAAACAACGCGCCTTTCGCGTACTTCCCTTCTATAATATTATGCATTTCATTCCATTTTAATATAATGTTAATCAATCATTTGAAAAAAATTGTTCGTTGATTTTGAAGTTCAGAGGAGCGCGTCGCGGCTCCCCTATGTACTTTCTACGGCGCCTAGGTTGGAAAGCTGTGATATAATCCATAACCTTCCTGAAGAAACGGGCTAAATGGCACAAAAGGATTTTTTTCCACCAGATCAGTAGATCCTGAGATTAGACCGTTCAAATAAACAAACAAACAACATATTTAACTTTATAATAATTATGTATTATAATAAATGCAGCCCAGGTGTCATTCGACTTCTAGATTAGTAGGTAGGTAAACTAGCTCGTCAGGTTCCGAACGATTTATCAAAATAAAAATATATTAGATACCTATAATCTAATATGTTTTTATTTTAAATCGGTAAAAAAACAGTTTTCTACAAAAAATTTAACGAATTAGGTAATTCATTTAATTTTTTGTAGAAAACTGTTTTTTTTTAAGTAAAATCTGTAGGTACTTATATCATAAATACAGATTTTGCCTGCTTACGCGAGATCGCGTTAATCTTAGAAACTATAAGTCCAATTTGAAAAAATCCCTAATATAATAATTTCCTGCATGCGTGGCTAGTCTGCATTAATATTACCCGCCGTTTGGAGAATAAATATACCTACAATAGTTCAATGACGAATCAAAAATCAGTCCTTTATAATACCGGTATTATCAGGGATATGATGTCAGGATACCCATATCGACACTGTTATCTGTTAGATAACAAGCACTATCTATCCAATTTAGTTTCATATTTACTTTGATAAAAGGATGCTTATTAAGTATCTATGCAATCATGGACGTAGTGGAATACTCCGGTGTCCTCATTTCACATATAACTGCCCGTGTCTTCTGCGTAGCTTATCTCACCTGCGTTAAGTTACGTCTTTGGATACTGCTCCGCTCCCGTGGGTTGTACCGTAATGTTATATAGCCTATCATCATCTTCCTGCCCTTATCCCATGTTACTTGGGGTCGGCGCAACACGTTTTCTTCTTCCATACCATCCTGTCAGCCGTCATGCTATCACTCACTCCTTTCTCTTTCATATCATTCTTCACACAATCCATCCATCTTTTCTTTGGCCTCCCTCTTCCTCTCCATCCATCCACATTTATAGTCATTACTCTTTTGGTCACATGTGTGTCATCCCTCCTCTTCACATGCCCATACCAAGACAAACGGTTCCCTTCCAACTTTTCTGTCACTGGCGCTACTTTCAAACTTCCTCTAATATACTCATTCCTTACCTTATCCATTCTGATCACACCACACATCCACCTCAACATTCTCATCTCCGCAACATGCAATCTTTTTTCATCCGTCTTCTTCATGGCCCAACATTCCGATCCATACATAACGACAGGTCTTATCACGGACTTGTAGATTTTCCCCTTTAACTTGAGCGGACTTGAGAATGTTATATAGCCTATGTTACTAGGGAATAATGTAGCTATCTCTTGGCAAAAATGAAAATCGAATGGTTTAATCAGTCCAGCAGTTTCGGAGCCTATTTGATACAAACAAAAAAAAAACTTTCTCTTTATAATATTATTAGTATATTAGTACAGATATCACCTTGGTGAATTGTTTCGATATATTTAATTGATGTAATTTGTTCAAGGAAATAAATCGACGGTGAATGAATTCGGCGATTTTTTTAATTATTTTCAAATTAAATTTATAAATACGAGAAAAAAAAGGGTTTTTTTTAACGTAATCTATAAGAACGATATAGTGAATTCTTAAAAAATCTTTTTGAATATGATAGCAAAATTCTTGAGGATTAGTATAAGCTTTATGACATCACGGAGCAAGAAACAAAAAGAAGTAATATAATGTGGGTGCAAAAAAAGAACACGCGGAGGAAGTCGCGGGCATAAGATTGTATTCTTATAAAGTTTAAATGCACCATCCCTGAATATAGGCATTGCTGTCCTTGTATCAATATATTATGCTTTCAAAATTCCGTAATTATCAGCAATTTGGCGCAAGATATGACAAACGCGATGTAATTTAGTTCCTATTTACTGTGTTAAAAGGATGCATTTAAGTAAGCAATCATTGTCCGCCACATAATTTCCGGTTCATTACTAATAGAGTCATCTCATTCTGTACTAAATTACACAGTACTTTATGACATACAATACGTATTCTTTACTTTGTACATCATAGTTTTTTTTTTGTCGTGGTAGCCCCGTGGTTAAGGCTCCCGCCTCTCATGCAAGAGGCTGTGGGTTCGCGACCGAGCAAGTACCTTCCTTTTACTATTTCATAATATACTTTTTAAGTCTATCTTGGCCATCACTGACATCGGTGAAGAAAAATATCGTGAGGAAGACTGGACTTTTCTATATTAATATTATAAAGAGGTAAAGTTGTGAGGTTGTAGGGGGTATCTCTGAACCAATTTTGAAAACTCTTTTAGCCTTCGAAATTCACGCTATCTGTGAGTATCATATGCAACAGGCAACATGTAGGTAGTAATATAACAATGGGTCTGCAATCGCCAATTCCCCTTGAGCAAGGGTGGTGATCAATGCTCGTGCCTCCTCTAAATGAGAATAGGCCTTTGCCCTGTAGTATTAGTATCCTGCCCTATACACAGATCCAGGAACAGCAAACTATCTCAGCATGCCAAGTAACCAACATTTGTCACACAAGTGCCATAACATATGGCCAATATTTGAATATTGGCGCTGTCTTTAAACATGATTGATATCATAACAGATGACGTCACGCGGCCTGTCACTCACAGCTGACATTGACATTGATTGTAACCGGGTAGGCGAGTAGAATAAATAAACATAGCAATATGATACAATAGTCATGTGGGTTTTTATGTTTGTGACTACAAGTGGAAACGATCGATTGTTAGTCATTGTTTTGAGTTGTTTTTTAGCTTTTAGATTTTTTCGTTACTTCCGATTGAACGCCATTATTGAAGAGTAGGGTAGGGTAGTTTATCTTGGACATCACTGACATCGGTGCCATGTCAGAAGCTCTTGAGGCGGTTTACAAACTCTGACACTAGGGTGTGTGGGGTCGTTAGACCTTACTGCCCACACGATAAAGAAGATTATTGCAGGGAAAAATATCTGGTGGGCCTGTGTCACGGTCGTTGGTTTAACATGAAACTTCTTCTATGTCAGCGAGTCGCTTTTAGTGTTAAATATTGAAGAAACCTATTTCGTTATTTCTCGCTTATCTGACTTGGTTTCGGACATCGTTTCTAAAACTTCGTAAAATTGCCCTTCTGTACTAAGTAAACAAAAAGCGTAGTAGTCAATGCTCGTTTCTTCTCTAAAAGAGGTATTAACTCGGACAAAAATAACAGGCCGGTTAAAAAAAATGAGTCAGAGATATTTTTAATCCTCATTTTACGATGGTCCTTTGAGCTTCGATATTTGAATGGTTGCGTAATATAAAAAGTGATGTCACACATTACCTTTACCTGTCGAACGAATTAAAAAAAGAACTTGTTTATATTATGGTACCAGAATTGATGAAATTTGGGTAATAGACAAGGTTTTACCAAGTGTGGGTCAGTTTTCTGTTTCCAGTGTAACCGGGCACTCGATTCAGAACTTTAACTATTGATGGAACAGTCGGGTTTTGCATGGATTTCCTTAATTGCATTCCGGAGTCTAGATTCGGTCCAATTACATGGAGCTTAAAAGTATCTGATGGAATGTGCTAATACAAGCTTTGTTATAATTTATGATCACTAGATCTTATTTAATGAAGATAAAATTGTTTTCTTTTTTGTAAGAGTTCATATTTGGAAGTGCTTCTCCAAATGCAAAAAATAAATTTATCTAAGCATGTTTACCATAATTTCATGCAAAATCTAGCTGTTTTCTTGTGTATTTTTCACATGATGCAATACATTTTTCATTAATTAACGTATCCTACCGTTAGACCGTCTGATGTTAATGCATTATGCGACCTTAAAACCTGCTAATGTATAATTGTGAATGTTTACACGACTATTTGTTTAGTTAGACTGGCCAGTTGAGTTTGGACCCAGCAGGAGAGCAAGACTAGCTCTTTGAAATCCTATATGAAGACAGACGAAAAGGTCAAGTAAACTAGGGCAGGATTATTTAGAATTTTCTGTTGAAGGAATACGTTATGCGAAAGTGTGCATTTTTTTGGTATCTATCTATACGCACTTATCTCCGAAACTACTGGTCCGATTCTGAAAATATTTTCGCTAATAGGATGCTACGTTATCACTTAGTAAAAAAAGCTATTTTTTTCTTAAAAATAATGAGGGATCTGTAAGATTTACGCGGATGGAGTTGCGAGCAAAACCTAGTGTCTTGCAAACCGCAGAACGTTTCCTTGGAATATAGACAAAAATAATTTCACGCAGGTGTTTTGTTTATTTTGATGTTGTGTTGCGCGAAGTGTTTTTTTATCTTTCAATAAAACTAAAGTCTTGAAAATACGACTACAAATGATTCATTTTAAGTGATTTCACAGAAAGTAAAAAATCTGTTTGATGATCTTCCGTGTAATAAATGGTACAGACATGTTTTTAAATAAAAAGTATTGTGGTCCTAAGCGCGACTGCTACGCTAGAGGTCTTGGGTTCGATTCCCAGGTCGAGCAAAAAGTGTTATTGGGTTTTTCTATGAAATTCTCAGTAGCAGCTCGGAGTTTGGATTTGTGCCCGGTTATGGCAATAGGCTCGCCCCCTATTACATGGGACCTAAAACATACCGGCGAACTGTGGGTGTACATTGGTACACCTCTGCCTAACCCTTCGGGGAATATAGGCGTGATTGTATGTATGATTGTATGTAAGTACTGTGAAGGTTGCATGCCACTGCAAGCAGACCGAAACGATTGAAGATTGAAAAGACTAAATTGACAGTTTCATACGTCAAACATAAAAATAATGTGCTTTCGGCACATTAACATAAAGCACACTACTATTTGGACACAAAACTGTCAAGTCAGTATCTCATCATCATCTCCTTAGCCTTTTCCCAACTATGTTGTGTCGGCTTCCAGTCTAACCGGATGCAGCTGAATACCAGTGTTTTACATGGAGCGACTGCCTATCTGACCTCCACAACCCAGTAACTGGGCAACACGACACCTCTTGATTAGACTGGTTGTCAGACTTCTTGGCTTCTGACTATCCGTAACGACTGTCAAACATCTACGAATGACAGCCGGGACCAACGGCTTTACGTGCTTTCCGAGGCACGGGGGTGTTACACCACCAACTTCCAAACTCCGGGCAGTTACTAAGAAATTTCTAATGGAAAAACCCAATAACACTTTTTGCCCGAGCTGGGAATCAAACCCGGGACCCCACGCTCCTCAGTCGTGCTTGCGACCACGAGACCAACGGGGCAGTCTCTAAGATTATTAAATGCACTTTAGTAGTTAAGCACAATAAAAGTGGCCATTTATTTCGAAAGAAATGAAAACTATATTGATTTTTATTCAGTGATAAAAAGTCAATAACCTTTATAGCCTAGAGCTGTTACCTTTCTCGTAAAATGTCGATATTTTTTGTCCCAGTTTTTTAAGTGTCTATTGATTGATTGATTACTGATTATCTATTATGATTTTTTGCTCTTAACAAAAAACGTAGAGCTACTGTTCATTCGTATGTCTGATTAGTAATAATTAAGATATGAGATTAGACGAAAAGCGCCAGTAACAACACATTTGTTGAATGGGGACCCCGTTTAATTATTTACTTTTGTTTTTTTCTTAGTCGCATTAGAAATATTTCAACTATCTACCTATTCCGGTTCATGAAATACAGCCGATGACAGACAGATGAACGAACAGCGGAGACTTCGTAATAAGGTCCCGTTGGTGCGGAACCCTTAAAAGAACAGCAATTAATTATATGCGATAGGTACAAGAGTTTCACAACTTTTCAGCGGTGAAAAGTTTTTTATTATATTTGAAAATATAAACGAGCACTTCAGCCCATTTAATTTGCTCGGCACTGTTTAAAAGTAATAAAAAGTGCGTTGACACTTCGTTTAATGACAGCCAGTGTACAATAATAACGTTACAATGGCCAGGTGTGTATTTTATTTTATTACTTTACTCTACTTTTAATTTTTTAAAGAGGATTATCTACATCTACACTAATATTATAAAGAGGAAAGACTTGTTTATTTGTATGTTTGTATGTAACGAATAAACTTAAAAACTTCTGGACCGAATTTAACAATTTTTTGTCAATAGATAGCTACATTATCCCTGAGTAACATAGACTGTATAACATCACCCTATGACCCACGCGAGCGGAGCAGTAACCAAAGACGTAACTTCACACGGACGAAGTCGCGAGCACTTCGGTAGTTATTAATATTTTTGTAACGGTCTCTTTTGTGAATAAAACATAATAATGTCGTGTTAACTTGTAATTTATTTTACGACCACATAAATTATCGGATAAAAAATTCGTTTAGTTAATTATTTATTTATGCTACTTTAAAAAAATATTGATTTAAATGTCAAGTTTCTGTGAAATTTTGCTTGTAAATTAAAGGATTGGTACGATTTCTCTAAATTTATTAGTAACTAGCAGTGCCCCGCGGTTTCACTCGCGTTACGTTAGGTTTTTGGTTACTGATCCGTTCCGTGGCTCATAGCGCGATGTTATGTAGCCTATAATCTGTTATTCTGAGGTATAAGCTACGGAATGTCTCGCAGAGTCATTATTTTGGTGCGAAGTTATTTTAAAACTGTGATATCTCCTAAGATACTCATTGAAATTAAATGATGTAAAGGGCAATTTCGTTCAAAATTAAACACTTGTGATGAATAACGTATTTATGTTGATAAGGATTAATACTATGTTCATGAAAACACCTTCGCAAATAATGCATTATTTTAAAACAAATTTTCTGGCCATAAAAATGGCTATAGTGAGTCAACATTAAATGTTAGGCATGTACTACCGCGGACTTTTTTTTAGTATATTTTAAGAGGAACAATTCTCTCATACATCATTTTTGCGTAACTTTAACCGTTTACGCAGCGCACGCAACGAAAGCCCTCAAAAGGATTTTTTTCTCCCCGTTTTTGACACATTTTTACCGACTGCTCTGCTCCAATTGGTCGTAGCGTAATGTTATATAGCCTATAACCTTCCTCGATAAATGGGCTATCCAACACAAAATTTTTCAAATCGGGCCGGTAGTTTCTGAGATTAGCGCGAACAAACAAACTCTTCAGCTTTATAATATTAGTATAGATAGCGCGCTTATTTCACCCGCATTATGTTACGTCTTTGGTTACTGCTCCGCTCTCGTGGATCATAGCGTGATCTTCTTCTTCGTGTGAGTAGTAAAGTCTAACGACCCCACACACCCTAGTGTCAGAGTTTCTAAACCGCCCCAAGGGCCTCTGACATGGTTACCGATGGCAGTGATGTCCAAGATAAACTTAGAAAGAACATATGACTTAGAAAAAGTCACATTGGTACTTGCCCGTGCCCGGTTACGAACCCACAACCTCGTGCATGAGAGACGGGCGCCTTAACCACTGAGCCATCAACGCGCAATATGGGCATTAGCGTGATGTTATATAGCCTATGACACTCACAAATAATGTGGCTTTCTATGGGTAAAAGAATTTTCAAAATCGGTTCTGTAGATCCAGAGATTACCCCCTACAACCTCACAAACTTTACCTCTTTATAATCATCATCATCTGCCTAGCCTTTTCCCAACTATGTTGGGGTCGGCTTCCAGTCGAACCGGATGCAGCTGAATATCAGTATTTTACATAGAGCGACTGCCTATCAGACCTCCACAACCCAGTAATGGGTAATACGATACTCTTGGTAAGACTGGTTGTCAGACTTTCTGGCTTCTGACTAACAGTAACGACTGTCAAAGATCTACAAATGACAGCCGGGACCAACGGCAAACTTTACCTCTTTATAATATAAGCATAGAAATATATTTTATAGGTAATGTGATGTTTTTCTTCAGGTGGCTATGCGCCTAAGTTAAATAAAAATTCAAGGAGTATTTCGGTATCATTGTGTTCATTAGCATTCTATTTGAAGGTAAAGCTTGTTAAAGATGCGGTATGCACAAACTCAAACAGATCATAATTGTCAGCAAACACACGCTTATTTGTTTAGTAAATATTTTTCATAATAAGCTTACTAACAACGTCTAGACACGCGTTGCGAGTGAATACATTAGTCAGAAGGAAGGAAAAGAAATAGCTAGATACTATGGTTAGTAGGATGTGATTGCTGTATCGGGGGATTCGATCAACTTAATTGCAACACGCTTTGAATAACCATTTCGTGTTTTGTAATAGTAAATATTACCAAAAATATAAAAGGAAAGAATTTTTTTGCTCGTTTGTTTGGACTGAATAAGCTCTGAAACTATTGGACCGATTTAAACCATTTTTTCACCTATAGATAGCTACATTATTACTAAGTAACTTAGGTTATATAACATCACGCTACAACGCACGGGAGCGGAGCAGTAACCAAAGACGTGAATGCGGGTGAAATAAGCTACGCGGTCGAAGTCACGGGCGGAAGCTCGTGTTTTATATATGACCTATAAATAGTTGCTCGGAGTCTGTTTTTTGTTAGCCATTATACAGGAGAAATTAGAGTTTGTTTTTAAACAAATAAAAAACAGCAAAAGAATAGTTTACATGTCCAAGACAGTACAGCTGTGTATGATAAAGCACCTGCGATTTTTCTAATTTCGATGTCCATTGATAAAGGTGACCCCCTGCGACCAGGTGACATAGCGGTCAAACGTAAGTGCATCGATTAAAAAAATATGACTCAGTGCAAGACAATTTTGATTTAAATCTATAGTCTGACGCCACCCTGTCATAGTCGTGACTAATGACGTCATCTTCACGTAACAACAATCAGTCAGTGTTGCGCAATACATCGACAATTCGGTCGAGTGACGAACCCGCTAAATGTCACTGTCATTTTCACATAGTGATGTGAACGCTCAAGGTTATTAATATCGATAGTCGTTTTTTTTATTTTATTTTTATTTAACGGGCCATAAAGTAGATTGCTTTAATTAAATCTGATAAAATGTCAGTGTTAATTAATTGGTAACTTGATTGCTAGGATAGGATATTATTTATGGTAGAGAATATGGTGCGTTACTATATGTTAACATGCTTGTCTATGATTTAATGAAGTGTTTATGGTTTCTTAAAGGTTAGAAGCTTTTTACAAATTTAAAAAAATCAATTTATTTAAATAAAAAAATGTAATGGAAAGACTTGTATTAAATTTATAGTGGTTTTTTTTATGCCTGTGTTCCCGGAATGGTTAGGCAGAGGTGTACCAATGTACACCCACAGTTCGCCGGTATATTTAGGTCCCATGTAATACATGTCTTTTAATTATTGAAATAATGTACCTAATAAATATGATTGAAAGAATTTTAACGTTGATTGTCACTATGATTAGATTGCACATTTTGAACATTTTTAATTACGAGAATTAGTCTTATAAACACCAGTTAAAAACGTTCGAGAATTGTATTGTATTTAGTGGAATTGCCGACATTTTAATATTTTTTTCATAAATTATTTTGCTCAAAGGTGAAAATGATCTAACAATACTTCCAAAAGATTTATACATTGTAATTGCAGTTTACAAAGCAGACAGATTGAGATAAATAGGTCGTAAATAGGGATGCCACCCGTACCTAATTATAAAAACGCATTTTACGGTATTTCGATTAAACGTACTTCACACTTTACTAGCCTGTGGGTTTGTCCGCTTAAATGTTTACTACAAGAAACCAAATTACGATTATTTTGGCTTGAAATGAATAAATAAATATTTAATTTATTTTAAAATGTTTATCTTACAAAAATAAACAATACTACGTATATAAAATTCCTAAAAAAAAATATTGTCCTGCTCTAGGAATTTCTCCTGTATCGTGGAAGCGTTTACAAACAGATAAACTCACATACACAAACAACCAGACCCGGCACAACTACCTGTATTCCATACAAAAATTTGTTCCGTGCGGCAATTGAACCCGCGACACGTAACGCAGCACCCAATCCCTCAGCCACGGCGCCAACGATGTCGCCAAAATAATAATACACTCTAAACATACTATCACGCCTGTATTCCCCGAAGGGTTAGGCAGAGGTGTACCAATGTACACCCACAATTCGCCAGTATGTTTTTAGGTCCCATGAAATATGGGGCCTGTTGCTAATACCTAGGCATAAATTCTAACTCCGAGATGCTTCTGAAAATTTCGTAGAAAATCCCAATAACACTTTGCTCGACCTGGGAATCAATCCCAAGACGTCTAGCGTAGCAGTCGCGCGTAACACCACTAGGCTAATGAGGCAATTCAGAACATATTACTGCAAATATTCAGGTTACGCCTTACGGGGGCGAGCCTAACCCTTCTGGGGGACACTTTAAAATAATACTCTATTTGCTTTTAACTGCCCCGTTGGTCTCGTGGTCGCAAGTGCGACTGCTGTGCAAGGGGTCCCGGGTTCGTTTCCCAGGTCGAGCAAAAAGTGTTATTGGGGTTTTCTATGAAATTCTCAGTAGCAGCTCGGAGTTTGGAATTGTGCCCGGTTAATGGCAATAGGCTCGCCCCCTATTACATGGGACCTAAATATACCGGCGAACTGTGGGTGTACATTGGTACACCTCTTGCCTAACCTTTCGGGGAATACAGGCGTGATGGTATATTTATGATGGTTTTTCTATTTGCTTATAAACGTGACAACCATAGCCATGAGTGATATTAATAGGTCTCTCACATGATTGATTCGAGCGAAAAACGTTTGCACACCTATTTAGGTCAGGGAGATTTGATTGATTCGACGAAAACGTCGTTTGTCTAAAACTTAATGAGCCTTATTTGCTGATTTAGTGAAATGTAAACTCTAGTTTAGTGCTATCGTATATTATTGTGTAAATATTAGTTTTAGCGGCTTAGTAGCTATCTTTGAAGGTTGTTCCATTTCTTTTTTTTTCAGTATTTTATTTCAGGTCACGTTGTGTACCTGGCTTGCCCGTGCCTCGGAAAGCACGTAAAGCTATTGGTCCCGACTGTCATTCGTAGATCTTTGATAGTCGTAATGAATAGTCAGAAGCCAAGAAGTTTGACAACCAGTCTAACCAAGAGGTATCGTGTTGCCCAGTTGCTGGGTTGTGGAGGTCAGATAGGCGTGCTCCATGTAAAACACTGGTAATCAGCTGCATCCGGTTAGACTGGAAGCCGACCCCAACATAGTGGGGAAAAGGCTAAGGAGATGATGATGGTTGTGTACCTGGCTGATAAGGTTCATGAATTTGTAGACCTATCTATACTAATGTTATAAAGCTGAAAAGTTTGATTGTTTGAACACGCTTAACTAAAGAATTACTGGTTCGATGAAAAAAATAATACTTTGACGTTTGTATAGCAAATTTATCGAGGAAGGTTAAATGCTATAAAACATCACGATATGAGAGCGGAGCAGTAACCAAAGACTGCGGTGTTAGCTAGTAATTTTAAAATCTCAAACTAGACTGCAGAAAGACTATAGTCACACCACAAATATACGACTATGGGAGATATGCGCATACAGATGAACATACATATGTATATACCCTACTTAAATCATAACCCTCCTGTATCTTTGCCGTAGGCAACTAGGCAGGTAAAAATATTGCTAAGATGACGTAAGCTTGGCGACTCTAGGCTCTCAAACCGTATTATTTATTTATAAAAATAAATATACCATCACGCCTGTATTCCCCGAAGGGTTAGGCAGAGGTGTGCCAATGTACACCCACAGTTCGCTGGTATATTTAGGTCCCATGTAATAGGGGGCGAGCCTATTGCCATTAACCGGGCACAAATCCAAACTCCGCGCTGCTGCTGAGAATTTCATAGAAAAACCCAATAACACTTTTTGCTCGACCTGGGAATCGAACCCGGGACCCCTTGCACAGCAGTCACACTTGCGACCACGAGACCAACGGGGCAGTAGGTAGTATTATTTATTTATTTAAACTTTATGCAACAAAAGTACAAAGGCGGACTTAATGCCTTAGACATTAAGGTTATTAAAGGTTTGTTTACATTCCACATCGATATTGACGAGCAGTTAACACACACTATGATATTGTACCTACCATCAATTCTGATTAACCCTGAAGTTGGGTTATGTCATTTTTATTATTTGAAATGTTTATTTATTCGGTAACCGTACCATTGTAACGATTGGTATTTCAAAGGGCTTCCGTAATATCTCGTTAAAAGTTTTGTTGACAACCAATTATAGGGTTCCGCACGCAAATGGTAAAACGGGAGCCTATTACTAAGGCTCCTCTGTCTGTCACCAGGCTGTATCTCATGAACTGTGATAGTTAGATTTTCACAGATAATGTATTTTTGTTGCCGCTTTAACAATAAATACAAAAAAAAAAACAGAATAAAATAAATTACTTGTATGCTCATAATGCGTACCTATGGATCGCGAAATATTGAAGGGGGCTCCCATACAATGAACGTAATGTTTTTGCTCGACATTGATAACGGCAACAGGTAGACGCTTGAAATATTCACAGAATATTTAGTTATATGTTCACGTTAAAAATAAATAAATAATTAAATTAAAATAAAAACAAATAGACACAACCGACATGTTTTTTTTGCCGTTTTTATAGATTATGGTACGGAACCCTTCGTGCGCGAGCCCGACTCGAACTTGGTAGTTTTTTTTTAATTTCACGGCCACTGTATTTGAAATTATTACAGTGAATTTATTTATGTCTAAGAGAATATGGCCATGTGTTATTTATAAGGGAATAAATAAATAATGTTGTTTTGACTGCGATATTGGCGCCTTGAATTACCTACGTAAGCGATAGTCGCGGTTTTGATTACCGTACGTTTCCATGGCAACGAGATTACACCCATTAACAACACCAGTTGCTAGGTATTGGTGATGATTGGACTTGATCTAAGGATTCTTTTTATCATGGATACGTTCTAATAGGAAAAACGGAGTGGTGTGGGTTTCTTACGGACAAAAACCCCATAGTTCAAAGTCAAAGTCAAATCATTTATTTCAATTAGACCATTAAAAGGCACTTTTGAACATCAAATAATTAAAATCTATTGAATCTAGTTGCCCATTCCAAAAGGTAGTTTCGTATGGAGAAGAACGGGCAAGAAACTCTATACATACTCTTTTAAACAAACGTTATAAATTGTTAACATTGCATTATGTTGTACATTTACATTAATTCCATAATGAATATGCTAATTTCAAAACGATCTATCAACAATAAAAATCACTCAAAGTACTAAGTTCTTTCTACCACGAGAACGGCCATCTACCATGAGACGGGCGGGTTTCCCTATGTGGTTTCTGCCTACCCCCATGGAAAAATGGCGTGAGTTTATTTATGTATGAGACGGGCGGTCGGTATACTTGATGACACGCCCCCGCTTGGTCTTAGCTAGCAGTCATCGGATCTCACTGAAGTCGTCTACTCAGAACCTAGTTATTTCGGTATGAGAGACCTTCAACAAAGCAAAAACGAAAAATAAAGTCTAAAGTTTTGTATTTTTAAGCACACTATCTCATTTCCTTGGGAAGTGATAACAAGAACAACATGGTGTTTTTGTAAAACTAGGTTTTAGCATATTTTAGGCATTTCCTGCCAAAAAAAATCTTATCGTGGTACTAATTATTAGGTACGTTACTTAGGTTGTTGTACAGAAGAACTTTACAAACTTAAGAAACAATGGATTACAATTTAATTAGACAACTTTTAGCAGCAAATACCTTGTATTTGCAACTAAAAAGTTATTTTTAAAGATACCTCATACAATAATCCTAATTTTTCAATGCAGGTAGGCGCTCCTACACAGGCAATTTTTTCCGATAATGTATGACTGCAATACATTGCCAGCAATGATTTCAGTATGGCCCAGCCATGCCAAAATTGTTGCTGAAATACTCGAGAATATTTTCAGTGTGGCTCGACAACTCTGGCAAGCATTATCGAAAAACTTTTTATATGACCTCATGAGCCATATTTTCCCAAAAATATGTGAATGTAATACATTGCCAATATTTTAGGTTGCAGCTACACCTATACTAATATTATAAATAGGTAACATTTGTTTGTAAGTTTGTATGTAGGGGGTAATCTCTGAATCCACTGGACCGATTTTGAAAATTCTTTTACCCATAAAAAGCCACGTTATTTGTGAGTGTCATAGGTTATAAAACATCACGCTACGACACACGGGAGCGGAGCAGTAACTAAAGATGTAACGTAATGAAATTAGCCACGCGGACGAAGATGCGTGCAGTTTGCTAGTATTGAAATAAAAATTTTGCCCTTTAAATAACAATCTAAAAACAAGAATAACAGACGCATTAAAATCATGAGTTTACATTGATAGGTTTATAAATAAATAAATTATGGATCCTTACTTATCTTTTTTTAACATAAAGCAGCTAAAAATATCCAATAATATCTCTGTTTTTAATTAATATTTTTGGTGTTATCACGTATTTTATGTCCACCATTCAACAAATGTCATAACTGGATTATAATTAAAAATTCAGTCGTAAATCAATAAAATAATAATATCATTTGAAAGATAAAGATCATCTTGCCATGAAATAGATATTCTAATATTTTAATTTTAAGTAAACTTGCAAAGACTTGCAAGAATACGTTAAGGGGGATTATACACATAGCGCGCTTATACAAAAATACATTACAAATTGCACATAATTAAGTCTCGTAAGAAATTTAATCATCAATATCCACATCATACCATCACGCTGTATTCCCCGAAGGGTTAGGCAGAGGTGTACAAATGTACAGCCACAGATCGCCGGTATGCTTAGATCCCAAGTAATAGGGGGCGAGTCTATTGCCATTAACCGGGCACAAATCGTAACTTCGAGCTGCTGCTGAGAATTTTATAGAAAAACCGCCTTCCCAAACGCGGAGGAAGGCCATAAGGATTTTCCCACAAAAAAATGTAGTAAGCACGTGTACAGATAGCGTCATCAATTGGTTACTCCTCTAGCTTTAGAATCCGTTCAAAAAGAGGGTGTAATTCTCCAGACGGCGGCTAATCTTAATGCAGTGTAGCCATATACCTACACAGGAGATATTATAGTGCACAAGTGTGTGCGCAAAAACAGGTGCAATCTCTCTTCCCTAACTCTCATAGTCCGATGGGACGGCAATCCGATACGACCGGAAAGTGATCAGGCGCAGGACCAACGGCTTTACGTGCTTTCCGAGGCACGGGGGTGTCACACCACCATCTTCCAAACTCCGGGCTGCTACTAAGAAATTCCTATTGGAAAAACCCAATAACACTTTTTACCTGACCTGGGAATTGAACCCAGGACCCAGCTCAGCAGTCGCGCTTGCGACTGATGATCTCGAGACCAACGAGGCAGTTAGAGGGTAAGCAGTAGATGACGCATGACGCGCACTGACGACATTTGTTTTTGATGTGGACATCGCAAAACAGGTAAACATCTGAACCTCTCATGTACCTCTATTTAATTTGCAAGTGTAATTTTGAATGGTCAGACAAGGAAACCCGATTGACAGTCACCAGAAAGAAAGAGACAAAAAAGAAACCGTAATAACGCAAGCCCAGTTCATGTCTGAAGGACGTCAAAAGGATAATACAGCTTTAAACTTGATTTTATAATCTTTTCCATTGAAAAATATAAACTCGCACAATGTATTTGTGATATTTGTTTGTTTACTTTGGACTGCAAAACATCACGCTAGTATTCCCCAAAGGTAAAGGAAAAAGAAAGGCAAAGAAGTGGAACTGCGTCTGTATTTCCGAACGCATTCAACCCTAATCTCTTCAAAGTTAGAGTGAACAGGCTTCCTCTGGGTAAGCTCACTCCATCGTCGACTTTGTCTCTGTCTCCTCTGTCCTAGACTAGAGTCAAGAGCAGAAAAACCGGGACGGATAGAGGTCTTCAGCAGGTGGGTGAAGTCATAATTTCGCAAGATCGAGGTGAGCCTATTTGCTATTTACTGGGCACTTTCGAGTTCGGGTTGCTAGGTATTAAAAAATCTAAACGGTAAAACGCAATGTAACTTTTTCCAATATTGAATTGGCTTGACGTGCAATGTTAACCTGCCGATTCTAGGAATTGGCAGGTCACCTCAAAGTTCACTTCACCCAAACAAAATAACACTGCTAAAGATCGATACTTTTCCATCGGTAAAGTTTTGCGAAAATCCAAAATAAGATTTCTCTCATCTTCAATTGGACGTAGTTACGCAAAAACGATCCAACCCTCAAAGTGTTGATACGCAAAAACGATCCAACTCTCAAAGTGGACACTGAGAGTTGGATCCTTTTTGCGTATCAACACTTTGAGGGTTGGATCGTTTTCGCGTAACTACGTCCAATTAACCTATTTATTTTGGATATTTAACTCTAATCAATTTAAAATTTATTCTAAACATGCATATTGGATGTAAATTTTCCAGTTTTTTCTAGATAAAACATTTACCATATTGAATTAGTTTAACATAATTAGAATTGTTAAAAGATTGATTTGCTAGTTTTGGCAGAACTAATCCTTAATTAAATCATGATAAAGTTCAAAGTTTATCACAATCGTCGAAGGCGTTTAGGTGTAGAACAAACTCCCTTTCACAGACCAAAAATGCCAAGTTCATTGACCTCGGATTTAAACCGAATATACGTATTTGCATCTGCTTTACGGTTTTATACGTCTGTTAAGATAAGACGTTATTATGAACACGTGAAGCAAACACAGGAACGCGTATAGAATATCTTAGTAATGTCGATAACCTTTTTATTTTGCACTCAGAAACTAGCGCCTATAAAATCTATACTAATATCATAAAGCTGAAGAGTTCATTCCTTTGTTTGGTTTTTGAACGTGTTTATCTCCGAAGTGCTTAGTCGAAATCTGAAAATTGTTCCACTAATAGGAAGCTGCGTTATTAATTATAAAAAAAAGGGATCCGTAAGATTTATGTGGGCGAAGTCGCAGGCAAAAGCTAGTGTTACATTATAATTAAATGGCGTAACCTTTTCAGGCACTAGCCCTCGCGCACCCCGTCTACTATACTGAGCCCTAACACTATCCCTAAACTCAATTCAATCAGGTCTCATAGATGTTGAGGAAAAAAACCTATATGGCAGACGGGCACAAAGTGATCTTATAAGATTCTATTTTTCCCTTTCATGTACCGAAAAAAGTGTATTCTAATTCGCTGGCAAACGTAAATAAAACGTATTTTGCCAAGACCACTTTGACAATGACGAATTTCAAAAATATGCAGCTTTTTATAATGATGCAACCCTAATGTTTGTTAAGGTGTAGTACGACACTCTGACACACGTTGAAATGACGTGTCACGAACAGGACAGTGACGATGAGTAATTCTATATTATGCAAGAATTTTGCAATGATACATCCCAACCTAGATTGCCATAAAGAAAGTACAATCCGTGACATTTTGGTTGTCAAACTATTTGAGTTTTTAAAGGAAACAGCTACCTTTTTTTTCATTCGAGATGGGTAAGCTCTTGACGCTAGTCTTGGTCAAAGGTGACATAGTTTACGATGGAGTGAGCTTACCCAGAAGAAGCCTGTTCACTCTTACTTTGAAGAGATTAGGGTTGAATGCGTTCGGAAATACAGACGCAGGTAGAGAGTTCCGATCCCTAACTACTTGCAGTATTTTAAAAAAATAACTTCCTTGAAATTCGTCATGTGCCTACTCTTATCCCAACTATGTAGGGTTCGGCTTCTAGTATAACCGTATGCAGGATCTGACCTTCACAACCCAGTTATTGGGCAACACGATACCTCTTAGTAAGATTGGTTGTCAGACTTCCCAGTATCTGAATATCCGTAACGTCAACAATCTACGAATTACTGCCGGTACCAACGGCTTTAGGTGCTTTCCAAAGCACAGGGATAGCACACCACTAACTGCCGAACTCCGGGCTACTATTGAGAAATACTTATATTCAGAATTATACAGATATTTAATTGTCTGTCTAAGTAACAAGCGCCGGACATCAGTCTATCGTCTCAGCGACTACATTTGATAGCAAGCAACATGTTACACGCAGCAATATTAATGTGAATCAACATCCAAAGCTTCATGCATGTTGCGAGCCACACATAAATTGTTGCTGCAACAATGTTGCGCAACTTAAGAGGCCTCATATCCACTCTCATACACATCTTTGAAAAAGCCACAGTCGGCATAATGCTATGTATAATTTCATATGTACATACTTATGTTGATGTTAACCCCTTTATTTATGCACGAATGCGTAATGGACGGTATACGCACTAAGGATTTTCCGAGACTGCCAATACAAACACAACAGCTGTATTGGAAACACGTCGAGTTTCGAAACTTGTATTTTTAGCCTTATCTGATCCTGGGAATTGAATAAAGCTGTGAAGTAGTCATCCTTCCGTTTAGTTAGTTCGGTTTTCAGATTTCGTAGTATTTATTAGGGAATTTCCTGTCAAATAATCTTCACCTGCATGTATTTTTAACTTAAGTTAATAAGAACTAAAGTCCTTTTTTGCATGGACGTAACTTGAATATTTGCAGTAATATGTTCTGAACTGCCTCATTAGCCTAGTGGTGTTACGCGCGACTGCTACGTTAGAGGTCTTGGGTTCGATTCCCAGGTCGAGCAAAGTGTTATTGGGTTTTTCTATGAAATTCTCAGTAGCAGCTCAGAGTTATGATTTGTACCCGGTTAATGGCAATAAGCTCGCCCCCTTTTACATGGAACCTAAAAACATATCAGCGGACTGTGTGTGTATATTGGTACACCTCAGTTCTAACCCTTCAGGGAATACAAACGCGATGCCAAAAAAAAATGTAATTCAAAACTGTGATAATTTCCATTAATTTGACCTATTTCTTCTATCGTTCGCATATCCATTACAGTTCGAATCTCATGAATTGAAACAACATTGACACAATTTTTAACAATCTGGTTCGATTTTATTATTGGCATTGCTTCGATAATAAGGTATGGCCAGACGGCCATTGACGTCACAGATTGGTATTTGATTTTCTTTTGTTTTGTCATTGCTGTGCGTTTTAGGTATTGGGAATAAAAGGCTTTGGGAATAACACGGTGAAATTAATTGGACAGAGATGCAGTGGCTTATTCTGTAAAAACTCTACCTTGATTAGTTTAGGCGAAATGAGTTTGAAATGACCTGTCAATTCATAGCATCGGTGGAATGACAGTTAAACTTTTTTTTTCTTGGGAAAAATTCTCATGATCATCATCCGTCTCAGAGGAGGCGTAGGGGAATGTCGGACTGTATGCGACTAAAACCACATGGTGTTCCTCACAGGAACCAACCCGAAGGTATTGACCTGGAGATGAGAGTTTACTTCAAGCTTCGTTCACCTATATTTAACGAGCAAAGAAGAGACCAATCATAAACACCGAAAAAAATTACAAAGTCATTGTAAAAAAATTGCATTCTAAATTCCGATTCCGGCCACGGCAGCTAATTTTAATACAAACTAGCCAAGTACGCAGGATAATATTATTGTGCACATGTGTGTGCGCACTTAAAGAAGCGGGATTCTTTAAGTCTCATAGTCCGATGCGACGACAACACGACACAACCGGGGAGAGACCAGGCGCAGAAAGACAAAGTAGATAACGTTATCATAAAAGAGAAAGTATTTAAGTAATCTTGTTTTTTATTACTCAAAAGTGAATGCATCTTTAGAAATATAAAGATACGGCTTATCACGTAAGTACATAAATCCATACTTCTCGGTGATTCCCGCAAATATTTGACGAAGGACAATGTCACCTTTTGGCGCAAAGTTATCGCGAACATTTTATGTGTAAAAGTTGAATATAGTACTATCTTTCTTCGTTCACAGAGCTAGTTTATGTGGGCCATTACTAGAGGTCATGGCTTTTTATATTAAAACTCTTTGGAAGGCAAGCAGGCCGACAGTCCACCTGAAGTTAAGTGGTCATCGCTGCCTATAGACATCTGCAATACCAGAGGCCTTGCAAATGCGTTGCCTTCCCAGAGATAAGATAGGCATAAAATACAACCAAACAACCACACAACCAACCAACAACCAAACACAATACCAATAGTCTTTTCTCTATTTCAATGTAAGGTTCAAACTATTTTAAGCCTAGATTTCCTCACCGTTCTGAAGTGGTATCTAACATCAAAATTGAAAATATATTCATAAAGATATCGAATAGTTCGGAATTAGTGCTCAAATATCGATACATTTTTCGTGCCCACACTCACACCTATGTTCATGGCGGCTTGCCAGCGCTATACCACCTGGGTCATGTCTAAATATAAATAGTCATTAGTACGACTGCAGTTACACGCCTGCTAACTGTCATAATTGCATTGTGGTTTATGAAAATACACTTGCGGTTTCACGCAATATCAGCCAGTTCGGTACGACTTCAAAGAGGTTTGAATTAATACGCTTATAAACTCTTTGGCAGTTCTACGGGATAATTGTAGAAACTTTTTGGAACGTTCGAATTTTAAACTCAGTTTCAGTCTGTCAAAAATGTCTTAATTTTTGACAGGATTTTGACATTTTTTTCGCTGATGGGGACTAGATTTTGAATGTTTTTAATAATAAGAATTGGTTTTTAGGCCTACAAACGCAATGCTGTTCAGTTAAAAACTTGGTGAATTCAGGCGAATTGTTGATCATTGGAATGAAATAGAATAGATTTTTATCTGCCATAATAGACTTATTATAAAAAATAAAGTAATTTAAATCAACACAATTTCAGGGGGGGGGGGGATGACAACTCATTTCATCAAAACTCACTGAGGCAGATTTTTGCAGAATGGCACGTCTAGACGGGTTAATTTCATAGACATTTTATAAGCAACTCACAGTTTCCCATACAATGTAGGTATCCTTAAGAGATTACCGTTTGCAGAAAGGGATTTACCTACGTAATACAGATGCTAATGAAGATCATGACTTAACTATTAAACAGACAACCAGCTGCACAGGTGTTGGCAGTAAGCCTGTAGAGAGGACGAAGAAGGAATTTTAACTAAATGTTAAACACATTCACTATGTATATTGGGCATCTGAGAAACGTAACGTAAATTCCATTGATTTTGAAATTGGAAATCCCCGGGGCGCACGTAATATTTGTTTAGTAAGTACAAGCGAACCGCCCCGAATTGCTTTCCTGTTGGAAATTCCAAAAAAAATTGTAGAGTCAGTTCACACCGAGACACAACACGGCGCGACGCTGCGCCCACATTGTAATAGAGCGACTCAAGACATAACCTTATTTACTACACGATAAGATACACATTTCTTTGTCACAGTTCAGAATACGTTACTCCTTCTCACAGTGAAATTCTCACAATGTATGTATCTGATATTGTAACTTTTCGTGTAGTAAATAAAGTTAAAATTTGAATCGCTCTATATACACATACAGCAGAGCGATTCTCTAAACCTCACTTCGTAATTCGAAAGCTGAATCCGCAGTGAGATTACAAAATGGTATTCTGTTAAACACAATCACGCCGGTGACGTCACCACGGCGAGTTCGTTATCGAAGTGAGAGCGATCACTTGAGTGAGACTCGTTTTCGAGTTTGCATTTTAGATCGCACTACTGACCGTAATGCGAATCTTGTCGGTGAAATTACGAACACGACAAAAACATCAATCAGCTAAATCGATACAGTCGTTATCAAGTTTTGGGCTTAGCAACACATTTAGCCATTCATTATTGTTTAAATAGAAGACTAACTATTACCCGCGACGTCCTTCCCCTATGTCCTTTCTTGAAATTCTTCAATCTAACCCCGTACCAAATTTTATCAAAATCGCTTCAGCCATTTAGTCGTGAAAGTGTAACAGACAGACAGAATTACTTTCGCATATACAATATTAATTTGGATTATAGAAGATGAAGGAACTTGAACGATATTTATAAATAACTAGACTAGATAGGTACAGATTCTATTAATATCTGGTAAAGAAAGTCAATGGCGGGAAGAAAGTGGTAACACTGCCTTTAGTCCATACTGGTAAATTGGCTGACAGATGAGCAAGTACTTTTAAGCCCTACGATCTATTCGACCTTAAAGTTCGCCGGCGAAAAAGACTGTCGATTCAAAACAACGATTAGGTGTCTTGTTAGTACATCTAATAATACCAGCCTGTGATTGTCTCACTGCAGGGCTAAGCCCTCTTCTCATACAGAGAAGGCACGAGAATTGATCACCACGTTTGCTCAAGGCGAATTGGCGATTTTGGATTTTATATTATTTAAAAGTCCAGGTTCCTCAAAATGGTTATCCTTCACCAATGTCGCAAAAATCAAAGTCAAGTCAAATTATTTATTTCTATTAGACCATTAAACCACTTTTGAATGACAATTACATGAAAAATTTTTTTTTTTAATCTAGTGCCCAAGATAAACTCAGAAAGTACAAGTACATAAATTGAGAAAGTCACATTAGTGTGGAATTTAATCCAGATCCGTTTAGCCGTTTGAACGTGAAAGAGTTACAAATATCCATCCATCCATCCATCCATTCATCCATCCTCACAAACTTTCGCATTTATAATATTTAAAGCAGTATTAGTAGTAAGTTGGACTAACAGACGTAAACTATAGATACTAATTATACTGCTTCATGCAAATCCTATCAACCTTGAATTACTTCTATTCCAATAAAGCATTGACCATGAACTCTAAATATGTGTGGGGAACCGAACAATTGTTACCAATTCACTATTTGATCTTGACATCTTATTGTGACGTCATACATGAAGTCTACACACAGAGAATCAATAAAAAATTAAACTTCGAATATCGTCTGATTGCCCGCGACTTCGTTCGCGTTATAGTTGATATTATTATCCTACGGGAACGGTACATTTTTTCGGGATAAAAATCCTATGTGCTACTCCAAATTATAATCTATCTATGAGCCAAATTTTATCCTGATCCGTTCAGTCATTCTAGCGTGGTTAAGTGACAAATATTCATTCATCCAAAGTAGTAAGTTTGCTAATGCTTCGCACGCGACATCGTTTGCGTGATTTTCTGAATTTTTTTTTTTTTTTTTTGTGGACATGATAATTTATTAATAATAATTCAACTACAAAGTTAAAACTAAATAGGTAATAATTAAATTACAAACTAAGTATGTACAGTTAATATAAAAAGTAAGGTCATAGGGCATCAAAAAACTCATCCGCATCACTGTCAATGGGACATGTGCCCAGAAGGCTGGCAGCATTGCCACGTTGTATGGCAATGCTGATTCTTTGGCCAAAGAATAGGCCAGCCCTCTGGTCACGTGAAGAATCGACCAGTCGCTTCGCGATATTGCGATAAACTAGATGAGCGCTCGGTCCCCACGGAATGAATGTCTTTATAATGTATAAAATATGAAATTTTACGCTTTCGGGAGTTGATTAACAAAAACCTTTGGAATAGTTCAAGTTACCTCAAAACCAAATTCAATCTTAATCGGTGCAGTAGTTTGGCCTGAAAACGTAACAAACGGACAGACAGACCACACATTATCTATAGAGTGACAGCAATTTTATTGTAATTGGGTGTTAGACACTTCCAATCAATTGACATACTTTTTATGATCTGTCAAAACGTGATTCCCGATTTTGTATGGCAATAATAATGGTGACGTCACTTTTTTGTCAAGTCAATTGACTGCCAATTTATTTATTTTAAAGCAACAATTTTTATTTTATTATACAGTTAATTGAAAATAAATCATATTTTCAAGTTTAAAATATAATGTTTCTTTAAAGAAGTTCTGTCTAGGAATTCTTGGCCCGAATCGATCGTAGACTAAAAAAATATAAACAGGTACAAAGCCGCCATTTCCGTACCAACCTAATTCCATTTTTAAAAACCTCTTTTAAATTATTACAGTCTGGCAACACCTGCTTTTGAACAATTAATTGCGTGTTGACAATATAAAACTGTCAAAAATTACCAGGGCGCCATATAATACGAACAGATGGTTTAAATTTAGAACATGATTAATCCGCGAATCGTGAATTCGTGATTCAGAAGAGAATTGGGTTGAAAACCTCATTACTTCGCGAAGAATTCTTACGTGGCACTGTTTCGTAAACATAAGATATTTTTGTTTACATTGTGTTAAGCTGGGGATACACACGCCCGTAGCTTGCACACTAGTATACCAGCTCCTTGCACGTGCCAGCTACTGTCATATGTATACGCTAACTGGCATGCCTGTAACTGGCATATAAGTAGCTAGCACAACATTTGATTTACTTGCATGCCCGTTGAGGGAGGGGACGCGGGGGGTTGCTTAACTGACACGTGAACTGAACTGTGTATACGCGATGGTGATACTGGCATGCAAGGGCACAACTTGCATGCCAGTATTACTTGCAAATGTATCCGCATTGTGCCAGTTACTCGTACATGCCAGTAACTTTCATGCCAGCTACTTTTCCGATTTACTGGCATGTGTATCCGCGCCTTTAAGTTTTATTGGCGGGAATTTGAGAGGCTGTGAAGATTTGTTAACATAATGTATGACGACATAATAAATGTATAATAATATGTTTAGCTATTTTTTTTTAATTAATCTTTTTTGACTGCCTCGTTAGCCCAGTGGTCCTACGCACGACTGCGAGGCTAGAGGTCTTGTCTTCGATTCCCAGGTCGAGCAAAGAGAGTTATTGGGTCTTTCTATATAGCAGCTCGAAGTTAGGATTTGTTTGTTGTGTGTTAGTTTTTGATGGCAATAAGCTCACCCCCTATTACATGAGACCCAGAAAAAACTAGAAGGCACCTTCAGATGAGATTAGTTTTTGTCAATTTCTGTAATATCTAGCTATCTCATATCTTAAATGGTCCTATAGAGTCTTTTGATTCGTACATGAAATAGGATCGATAGGTAGGTATAAAATGTTTCGTGTTTTAGAATTTTTTTCGCTGACTGGATATTTTTTCAAAATATGTGAATTCGATTCAGAATATCTCAAATGGTAATAGATCTTTTCCTAAGAACGTTTTCCTGTAACTATAACGGTTAGGTAAGGTACCTGCCCTTAGTGAACCATTCAATGAAGAATGTTACTAGGTATGCCAAATCGCTTGAAATTTTGTCTCAGTAAAGCATGTAGGTATACAAATACACTAGTATTGGTTGTAGTCAAAAATACCTAGTACTTTTGATTTTATAGGCATTCAAAGTTTCGAAAAATATCGAGTCCCGCTAAGTCACGCGACCGCTTGTGACGTCATACTACAACGCGCCGCGCGGGCCACCCGGCGGACTGTGTGAGCCAGACTGAACGTGTGACGTCATTGCACATCACACCGTCACCGACAGCCCGCGTCGTGCGGTTCCAACTTGTTTTACTTCTAAATCGGAAACTAATTGACGTATCGAAGTAATTCTTTCACAAGTATTTTTTATTTTTGACAGAGAATATGTAGTGCCATTAATCAAAATTAGTTAACATTCTTCATTCTATATAATAAAAATCTAATTGTTGCGTTTTCTCCGACTGTTTGTATCAAAAGAATTTCAGCCAGATTGTCGCGATGTATAACCTTCACAGAACCTATGCGGTGCCATGTGACACTCTAAGACCGTTCTAAGGTTCAAAATTGAATGGCAAATATCACTTACCAAACGTGACAGTCTTGAGTAACGGTGTCTCCGGGGAAGTAGAACTTTCCGCCGTATTTACAGCTCCCATAAACGGGCTCTGGGGTTGGTTCGTCCACAACCCCCAGACAAACTTTAGGGTAGTCTGGGCAGCAGTCGTCGTGTCCAGCAGTCCTGTTGCAGAACTCGTCGCAGTAACATTTGCTATCTGAAAGAAGATTGTATACGTCAGAAAGGACAATCAGAAAGGTTCTTCTCTTTTTGATATATCTTTAATAATATAAACTACTAGCTTTGCCTTGCCACATGTTTGCTACTGCCCCGTTCCCGTGAATCGTAGCATGTTATATAGCCTATACCTAACAGAGCTTCTCAACATGGGCGAGGCCGGTCTTCTGAACATGAAAAAATTCAACAAAAAAAAAAACAGAAAAGGCCTAAAAATCTTTAGAAAAAATCTTCAATAGCATAAATTTTAATTAACATTATATTAAAATTCATGCTTTTGCTGAAAAAAAAGTACGCAGAAGTCGCGTTGCGTTGTTTAGTTGATTTTAGTCCCTAAGTCTGTCAGAACCCCCGCCAGGGCCATGACAAACAAAACTTATCCGCGGATTGAAAAAGATTGGGAACCTCTGGCCTATACTATTCCTCATCAATTTTGTCACGCACATACTTAATGCAAAAAGACTAAGATAAAGACCTACGATGACCACGACCACGGCGAGTTTCGTCAAAAAGACCGGGTGCGCAGTATATGTAACTGGAATGCTTGTATGACCAGCCCCCCAAGTCAAGTCACAAACGATAAATGCAAACGCTGAGTAGGCTTTAATAGATCTTCAACTTTATGTGCTTGGTTTTAAGTTGAAGATGGAATGAAGATTGCATAGCGTTTTCGTTCGTTCCAGTCGGTAACGCTTAGAAATCTGTAATAGATTTTCAACTTAAGTCTCTTGGGTATTAAGTTGAAAATCTATTGGTACCTACCGAGCGTTTACGATTATCGTTTGTGACTTGGCTAGGGGGGCAGATGTATGAACGTGACAAAAGGAGTATGTATGTGGCGTTCCGTAAAAGGCATGAGTTTATGTATGCAAGTTGTGAAAACCTACCTAGAATTCTATGTGAGCAGGCATCCTGCCTATCCTTGCAGCACTGCCCTGTGGTGCCACAGTATGGCCCGGGCGGTAGGTCAGGTCCGGAGTACGCTAGACCTAAGCCCACTGTCCCGCATAGCAACAGCACGATTGGTAATCTGAAACAAAAGAGACAGGACATGAGGGACCGACATAATAGACGTAGGTATTCAAAATAAAAGAAAACTTTTTCAGAATTTAACTGCCTCGTTGGCCTAGTGGTTCTAAACGCGACTGCCACGCTAGAGGTCTTGGGTTCGATTACCAGGTCGAGCAAAAAGTGTTATTGGGTTTTCCTATGGATTTCTCAGTAGCAGCTCGGAGTTTGGATTTGTGCCTGGTTAATGGCAATAGGCTCGCCCCTATTACATGGGACCTAAAAACATACCGGCGAACTGTGGGTGTCATTGTTACACCTCTGCCTAACCCTTCTGGGAATACAGGCGTGATGGTATATATATTTTTTTAATATTTATAATGTTTTTTCTAAGTTTATCTTGGACATCGCTTATACTTCGGTGGTGGGGTGGAGTGACGGCCATCATGGCTCACGCACAATGTCCACCATCGAGGACCATAAATCGACCCCAAACCAACGGGGCAGTTCTCGCGGTAGAGGTCAATGTCCCGACAACCAATTACTTTCGAACTAAACCCTCAATAATCATAAAAACAAACGAACGCATTCAACCCTAATCTCTTCAAAGTTAGAGTGAACGGGCTTTTTCTGGGTAAGCTCACTCCATCGTAGACTTTGTCTATGTCACCTTTGAGTAAGACTAGAGTGAAGAGCTTACCCATCTCGAATAAAAAAAATAAAAAATAATATATAACCAAAAAGTTCTAGAACTTTAAAGTATGGTAACACCAAACCCATTGGCAACGTTATCTGAAACATAGAAATGGGTCGTCGCACTCACTAAGCTCAATGAATAAAATTTACAGAAACGACACTTTGTAATGTAAGACACATGTAGGTACAAACTATAAATTAAAACGACTTTAAGTGTAGGTGGTAAGAGCGAATTTAGAATAGCAGATTGACATGACGACGATTGGGTATTTCAGCAATGAAATTTTTGAAAATAGAAGACTCGATGTGAAGTAGAACTTTTTATTTCGTTTACAAATGCAGGATTTTTTTTTATTAAAAAAAATAGTCCTCATTCATGTAATAAACACTTTAGTAAAACAATTTTTAGAATAACTATGAAATTAAAAAAGACATAAGCCATTGAAATCGTTTTTTTTTTTACTCTTTTTAGTAATAGGAAAGGAGATTGAGCAATTTTGTATGGAGCTTGGGGACAAACTTAAAGTTGTTGTACATCAACCAAATGTAGGCTAGGATATTGCTTACTTCAAGTTGTTTCTAGAATATATGTATAGTTTTTTTTAATTTCTGTACTGTCTGAGCACAGTGGAACATGTTAAGTAACCTAACCTAAGAGGCTGACCTCTTGTTATGATCCTTGTTCTTATTTATTCGATATTTCGGGAGGTTCCTGTGTGTTATAGGGAAGGAAGAAACGCCTGGGTGTCACCACTGTAACGATCGCCCGAAGGACTCAGTAGAGTATACGGTGCAAGACTTAAGCATAACCCATAAATCAAATCAATTATTTAACTTTTAATTAATTGTACATTTTACAGACAGTACCAATATTGCTAAAACTTTGCATTCGATCATCTTTATTCAGTTAAAGATTTTCGCTAGTAGTTTCGTTACTGTACAATATTAACAGTTAAAATGCCCTGATTTGCCCAATCTCCTTTAATACGGAGTTTAAATGGCCGTAACGTTACTTGACGTCACTGTACATCAGTGTGTCCACCTCGTATTTCTTGGTTCCAGAGGTGAGTTGAGTTGAACTCCAGGTAGTATAAATTCCATGCAAACATGGACCTTAACTATTAGGCCGTGTTCAAACCAAACTGACTGTCAGCCGCCGAAAGTGAGCGAACGTTGCGCAGATTATTTTATTTCCATACATATTCACTTTTTCGTTCACATCTCGATCGTCAATCACGATACGTTATTACGCTATGCGTAGACGCTGACATTATTATGTTCACAATACCGTTTGTTTTCACGTTTACACTGGGGCTCACAGTAAGCCTGCTCACATTCGGCGGCTGACAGTCAGCTTGGTTTGAACACGGCCTTACGTTGAAGCCTGAATTTTTTCTAGCACAGTGTAAACTGCGGTCCATCGCCATCGTAAATAACTGTCGCTTCTGCACTTTCCACATTACAATTTTATTCTTTGCCTTTCAGCCTTTACGATTTATAAATTGCTTCCATCGTTGTTAATATTTTCATTTTGTTTTTGTTAGTGAAACCATTAAATCTCCCTCTGTGGTTTATGGCAGAGTCAGTATAACGGATCTCCATGTTTATGTTGGCTGAATGAGTGCTATGAATTAACTACTAGATTTATTTTCATGGGCTTATTTATTTGTTTTTCTAATGTTACCATTGATGTGCAGTTAATTATGTTACAATATGTTTTGTTTGAATGAGAGCGTTTTAATTAGTACGTGCTCGTAAAGCAGGTTGTTTTAGTTTGATTTTTTTTTACAAGAAACATGTATGTAGACATATCTTAGAATAAAACTTATAAAGTGGAAAGATTTTTTTGTTTGTTTCAATTTTATCAATTTTTTCATCAGTAGACAGCTACTTTATTCCTGAGTAACATAGACTACCTATATAACATCACAGTACGACTCACGAGAGCGAAGCGTTAACCAAAGACATAACTTACCACGGGTGAAATAAACCACGCTAATTATGCTTGCACTATATGGGGATTGAACCCAGACCCTGTCCAAAGTCACGAAATATCATTGATTTTGGCTATGGAAAGTAATAAAAGTTAAGTAAAAGAAAATAAAGTTAAATTCTGATTACAAACAACCACAGAAATTGATATAAAAAAAGAACGTAGGTATTCATGTTCCATTTTCAAATAAGGAGCAATAAAAAAGCCTATAGATTGCTGGAAAAAAGAAACAAAATACAAGATGGCCGTGTGAATTGGTTCAATTTACTTTATTTTATTTTAGTATAATTGTTAGCATAGGTGACGCAGAACATTATGACCTTTTATTACTTTGGCATTGGGTTCAAATTCATTTTTTACGTGTTCATGACTAGACTTATTATATTTGGCTGATTTTATGACCTAATTTTATTTAGTACTAGCGAACTGCACGCGGCTTCGTCCGCGTGGCTAATTTCACCCGCCATAAGCTACGTCTTTGGTTAATGCTCCGCTCCCGTGTGTCGTTGCGTGATGTTTTATAGCCTTTGACACTCACAAATAACGTGGCTTTCTACGGGTAAAATAATTTTCTAAATCGGTTCAGTAGATCCAGAGATTACCCCCTACAACCTCACAAACTTTACCTTTTTGTAATATTAGTATAGATGAAGATGAAGACTGGGAAAAATCTTAAGCAAATAATAGGAAAACAAACAATAGAAAATTAAAATTTAGCAACTGTTACAAACCACTGAACATCTAAAAACATTGAATGAACGTGAAAAGAAAACATTTCAACATTCAAAAACTTCTAAGCCACAATACAGCATCTCGTGCCAAAATTCATCAATAACTGTCAAGCAGTTTCGTAGTGATTGAGCAACAAGTTAACAAACACTGATTTATGATGCTAGTGGGACTTCTCTCGAAGATCACGTAGACAATATAGGTGGATATGTGCATTGCCCTTGTCTTAAGTCCCTAACAAAGACTTAACAAACAGAATATAAATCATTTGGCCACTTAAACTCGATTTCCATACAAAATTTACGATATGCAAGTTCGACAAACTTATTTGTGCGGTTTTAAAAGTGGTATTTTCAAAGATATTGTATGGGAAGGTGTCAAAATTGGGTGGTGTGGTTAAGTTTGTATTTTGGCTATCTTGAATCTTGAGTTTCTATTTGCATAATGTGAAGGGATAAAGGTCTTTTGTTTCAAATGTCGATAGACTGCTATAGAAGTTGTAAACTTGAACTAACCAGGTTATATAAAGGTGACTGGTAATTAGTGACCGATACTTGTACAAAATGTATTCTTCAGACCGATTCCAGACACGGCGGCTAAACTTAATGCAGAAGAACTTAGCCTAGTACGCAGGAGATATTATAGTGTACAAGTGTGTGCGCAAACACAGGTGCACTACCTCTTCGGGAAGAGGGAGTGCACCTGTGTCCCATCGTATCGTATCGTATCTCATAGTCCGATGGGACGGCAATCCGACACAACCGACAGATCAGGCGTAGGACTAACGGCTTTACGTGCTTTTCAAAACACGGGGGAGACCCCTCCAAGTAATTGACACTAACTGACCGATACTTAAACATTTCATGGTCAAATCTTAAAATTGATAATTTCTTGAAACAATTATTTTATGAAATAGTCATACACTTCATGAAATGATCAATTGTAAGGTATCCGAATATGTTGGATGCAGCCCGCTACCAACCGGTCCTTTTGGAAATCTATGGGGGGAGTCTATGTCTAGCAGTAGACGTCCTACGGCTGATATGATGATGAAGATATCCGATAAAGCTTTTTTAAGACATATCTAACGAATATTTGGCCAAACCACCTCTCTGTCGACATCTTCAGGGATAAACAGCCGTGAAGTTATGTTGTACCAGCCTTTTTGGTCAGGGCCTATGACGCAAGCATACTTGCATACCACTTAACTTAGACCTGTTAATTACTTGCCACAATACGTACGCATTTGTACCAAAACCATCCGGTTTTCGAACGTTTTTCTAGGCACAGTATCTCATAACTATACTTCTATACCAATTTTATAAAGAAGAAAGATTTTTATGTTTGTTTTTTGCACCAATCAGGCTTCAAAACTACTGAACCAATTTTAACCATTTTTACCACATACCATCACGCCTGTAGATGCTCCCCGAAGGGTTAGGCACAGATGTCAGGTGTACCAATGTACACCCACAGTTCGCCAGTATGTTTAGATACCATGTAATAGCGGGCGAGCCTATTGCCAACCGGGCACAAATCCTAACTTCGAGCTGCTACTGAGAATTTCATAGAAAAACCCGATAACACTTTTTGGTCGACTTGAGAATACAAGCCAAGACCTCTAGCGTAGCAGTCGCGCTTTGTACCACTAGGCTAATGAGACAAATACATATTGCAGTGAAAGTATTTCTGGATTTCTGACCTAAATAAGTACTAAATCTCAGTTGCGATAGAATAGCGGAATATCTCTCTAATGAAGATGAATCATCGGCACACATGTGTTGTAGGTCGGTGTTAACACCCTAACTAGCAATTGCATTGATAACACTATCTAAGACTATCTTCCTAATTCCTCAGAGATAGTACGCTATTATGTTTCAAGTATGTGGGTGCTTGCTTATACAAGATGTTGTTTTGCATCTTCGTCAAATTCAAGGAGGAATAACTATGCTAGTGATTCTCAATTCAATTCTATACTTCTATACTAACGTTATAAAGAGGAAGGCTCCGAAACTACTGGACCGATTTTAACCATTTCTTCACCAATAGATAGCTACATTATTCCTGAGTAACATAGAATATATAACATCACGCTATGACCCACGGGAACGGAGCAGTAACCAAAGACATAACGCAGGTAAAATAAGCTAATATTAATTAATTATAGAGGGTTTCTTTTTTATTATGTTCTATTTTTAAATTTCGTTGGATGGCAAACAAGCCGTCGCGTCGGCTCACCTGGTGTTACGCGGTCACCGCTGCCTATAGATATCTGCAATACCAGAGGCCTTGCAATTGCGTTGCTATCCAAAAGACTAAGTTGGAACGTCTCATGAGCCTGCAATTACACCAGCACCTATACACTTCAAACCTGAACTGTGTCGGAACACAGCAACGCAGCTTTGCGGTAGAAATAGGTATGGTGGTAGTACTTCCCCGGACGGGCTCCTTCACAAACAGCTCTACTTCAACTGAAGCTCTACTACATCTTATAAATCACAACAAATTTAATGTTGCAAGAAAATTAATTGGCTTTTAATACCGGTATTTAGGACAAGCACATGGAGGAATGTTAAACGGTTCCTAATAAGAAGACTAGAATTTTCCAGGAATTAGAACGACCTAAATATAACTAATTGATTCTAGGAATCACTAATTAACTCTTGCGGTAATTATATCGTGTACTTCCTTCGTATTGTATTGGCATTCCTCTTGCAAGATTGTTAATTTATAATATACATAGTAGATGCCCACTTACATTGAAATTGTGTGATTAATTTACTAGTATGTATCCGTTTTATTTCTCGCATTTTGAGTGAATACGCGTGTCCCCATAAAGGATGATCACAGAAGAAGCGGATGGATTGATTGACGGATGAATTAAACCAATAAAGTCCCTTTTAAACGTATTTTACAAAAATAAAAAAAGAGGATCTAGGTAGTAACTGCCCCGTTGGTCTCGCGGTGGCAAGTGCGACTGCTGTGCAAGGGGTCCCGGGTTCGATTCTTAGGTTAGAGCAAAAAGTGTTATTGGGTTTTTCTATGAAATTATGCTCGGAGTTTGGATTTGTGCCCGGTTAATGGCAATAGGCTCGCCACCTATTACATGGGACCTAAATATACTGGCGAACTGTGGGTGTACATTGGTACACCTCTGCCTAACCTTGCGGGGAATACAGGCGTGATGGTATGATGGATCTAGGTAGTTGCCTATTCTAAAAGGTAGTTTTGTTTAGAAAAAAAATGGGCAAGAAACTCCATATGTACTCAATTAAATTAATTATACGAATGCAAAGAAAATAAAAGTCATTCAAAGTACAACTCACGGATGATGAATGGACAAAAACATGCAGAAGAAAATTAAGAATACGGTCATATGGAATTGAAAGGTCGTTGGCCTCATCTGGAATAATCTGGATACAGCGTTTATTCTGTAAAAATCTTCCGAATTGACAGGTCACTTCACCTAAAATCATCAAAAGAGACTTTTACAGATCAGCACTAAAGAATAACTGCGGCCCAAATCAAATCAAATCAAATCAAATCAAAGCATTTATTTCAATTAGACCATTTACAGGCACTTTTGAATTGTCAAGAAGTTACAGTTTAAAATTGAAGCTAGTTGCTCGTTCCAAAACGTAGGTCTCTATGGAGAAGAACGAGCAAGAAACTCCATGGACACTCTTTTCCTTCCATTTGGTTTTTACAAAGTCTTGGTTACATTATTCTTGTTGCTTCTATATGTGAAAACAATGAAGGTGAATATAAAAAATAACAAAATTATAATAACGATGTAAGACATGGCAGTTAAGAGATGACCAATCCCAACTGACAGCACCCGTTCACGAATATGACGCGTGCATCAGCACCGTTTAGCTCAACCATCTTGAAGGGAACCAAACGATCCAACCCACGCGCCACCGTCAGCAAGACATTAAAGTGAGCATGACAAAGCTCTCAACTGCCATGCTCAGTGTCCAACACATAGTAACTTAACAAGTAAATGGCTCCATGGTAGTCACATTTACAAAATTGAAATAAATTATGTTCAATTATACAAATCTAAGGTTTTCAGTGAACCTATGCAATAAATCAACTGTACTATGTAGGGAAAAATAAATAATAATTATAATAACGGTAGACGTTATTAAAGTCAAAAAAAAAGGTGCTAAAAACATCATTCCCTTTCGAAAAATAAGCATATTAATTTGTAAGCTCGAGTGGCTGTGGAGCAGGACCAGCATTAAGCCAAGCATTTTTATCATTTATATAGTCTTCTAATTTGGAACGCAAAGGGCATTAGGAGGAACGACGATGGGTTATCGTCAGTAAGAGTCTGACATTCCCTTCCTCTCTACCCAGAGCCGAACAAGTCATTTGATGATTTCCTATACTTCACAAAAAAAAATACCGATCTTTAATGAAACTGCAACCTCATAACTGAGAGGCGTGCGCCTTAACCACTGGGCCATCACGACATTTCACATTACTTCCTACCAACAAGCAAATCAATAAATCATAACTAAAAGCATTTCACATAATAATGCATCATTATTAAGGGCCCCATATCGAGCACTCAGACAGTCTAAATTAAACATTATTGCAATGTGTTACAGTTTGTATTGCATTGTAATTGGTCATCATGATCGATGTAGGTGATTAAAATTGATAACAGCTGTGATTGAAGATGCAATGTGGTGTGGTTTGATAGTTGTGGTGTTGTTGAACTAGATCAAATGAAATCTTAATGGAGATATCTTTTGATAAACGATGATGAAAAAGATGCAGTTTAGCATTACAGTTACCTAATCTATAAATTTATATAAGCTGTTGGTCCCGGCTGTCATTCTTAGATCTCTGACAGTCCTTACGGATAGCCAGAAGCCGGGAAGCCTGACAGCCAGTCTTATCAAGAGGTATCGTGTTGCCCAGTAATTGCGTTGTGGAGGTCAAATAGGCACTTGCTCCATGTAAAACAATTTCAAGGCAGCTATAAATCGAATTTTACTGTTAATTGAAAATTAATGGGAATTTTAGGGCTAAAACAAGTGCTTTTATTTAGTAGATGTGTCCTGGTTTTTTTTTTTTTTTGCTAGCCTTTTAATTTTCCCACTGCTGGGCAAAGGCCTCCCGTTTCTTCTTCTAAACCTCTCTATCCTGTGCGATGTCTGGCCATGCTCGTTCCGCAAACAAGACCTGCCCCCCAAGCCAAGTCACAAACGATAAACGCCAACGCTGAGTAGGCTTTAATAGATCTTCAACTTTATGTGCTTGGTTTTAAGTTGAAGATCTAATGATGATTGCATAGCGTTTTCGTTCGTTCCAGTCGCTAACGCTTAGAAATCTTTAATAGATTTTCAACTTAAGGCTCTTGGGTATTAAGTTGAGAATCTATTGGTACCTACCCACCGTTTACGATTATCGTTTGTAACTTAGCTAGGGGGGCAGATCGTCACACCACCTGCGCCGCGGTCTACCTCGGCGGCGATTTCCTCCATCAGGTGTTCAGTGAGTGACGATCTGTGCCCACCTCTCCGGGTGTATTCGTGGCACGTGGCCAGCCCACTCCCACTTTAGCTTGGCTGTTTTTTCCCCAACATCTGCTACCTGAGTTATGGAGCGCAGGGTGGTGTTTCTGACACGATCTGTTCGCTTACTACCCACTATGCTGCGCTCCATTGCCCGCTGGCAAATATTGGTTAATGATGTCAAATACATACACCACCTAAATGTACCGGCGAACTGTGGGTGTACATCGGTACACATTTGCCTAACCCTTCGGGGAATACAGGCGTGATGGTGATGGTGGTGTCAAATAAGTACCCAATAATAACAGTTTAACAGACTAACACAGATATTATACTGACCTAAATACCTCAATGAAACTCCGCATAATATTCGGGAGGTATCTTTATTCCACTTAAAATAATAATGAGATGTTGACACAGTTGTGAACCACTGCAATGCTTTGAATATTATTGTCGTACAATTGAAAGTAAAACTGGCACTGGTTATATGAAACTGGCTGTCAAAATTACATAGCAGTATTCTGTAAAATATCTTCTTCGGTGAATTTAGGTGAAGTGAGAAAGAGGTGAGCAGCCGGTAACCGTCAAAGTTTGGTAAGGGGCGCTATTATAGTAACTTTTACGAACATTCGTGTTTGTATATTCTCAGTCTCATTTTACCTAAATTTTCGACATTGGTTGTCGCTGATAATTATGACACTAAAATTTAGTTTTTTTATTACCTATATTAAATGTATGGGTACCTATTTATTTTCTAGAACTGGCTTCCAGGTCTACCGTCATGGTATCTAAAGTTTTTACCATAAATGCAGTACATGATTCTAGGCCCAGGGACGAATTTTCCCTTAATTGATTCAAAAATAACAGCTATCTATACAAAAGTGCAATACCTACAAGATCAAAACGTATGAAACAACTGTTTTTTTATAACCGTTATAACTGTTAACGGAAACGTTTTCGTACAGTGTCCCTTCCCGTTATAAACAAAAGTGTCAAATTATAAGTAGGTAATTCATCGTTATCTTCGTCACAGCTACCAAAATCTTTATGGCGCGGGCGTCCTGTTTAAAGTAGTTTGAAACAAAATATCTTGTAGTTCTTTTATCGTTTATGAGAATGCTGCAATAAATCATTGTTGTCACCGACATCGGCATGTAGACTAAACAAACCGAATGTCAACTGGACCAAAATATTTACACGATACATTTGACACGCACGTTTTTGTTACGTTGCAACACTGTAGCTTTTGAAGGGACTTTGTTGTGTAAAGAGAAAGTATTCAGATTGGCTGGCAAGGATAAATGTTGCCAATTAAATGTTTTTTTTGTATTGTAAATACTAGCTGTATTTTTTTAAATTGAATCTGTATTTAAGTTTTTCTTTTTGCTGTTTTATGTTTTAGAAGCAGTATAATTATTATCTGCATTTAAAAAACCATTTACGAACAACTATTATCTATTATTTTCTAAAATAACAAAACGATCAAATATTGAAATGAACACCATTACAAAATACCCATAACCTACATTCGGTTAAAAAAAAAACAATTGAAAAAACCAACACGTCACGAATGTTGACATTTTGTCTCTGCTCGTATTCTTACGGTATCTCTATGGCATAGATAACGGAGGAGAAGCGCTAATTGCTGTAATCGACCTTGGCATTCCTTTATGATGAACTAGTTTCAGTCAATTTGTGTGCCTACTTATAAATCTTGGTATGTTTGTTTCCTTGGTGATCCAGAAAGAACAATTAAAAGATTGCAACACTTTTATTTATATACTATAGCTTCTGCCCGTAACTTTGTTTGCGTGGAAGTGAAATATACCATTACATTCGGCAATAGCGGAGGTTTAGTATCATTAGAAGATTTTTTGGAATCTGACTAGTGCTTTCAGAAATTATCTCTTTCTACAAACAAAAAACTAACACACTTTATAATATTAGGATAGATATATAAATTGTCAACGATTGAGTTTTACTTCCACAGATAAAAAAGTTATGCAAACATAAAGGTTTGCATGATTTCTTAAATAAAAACTTGAAATACTTGACAGGAAAAAGAGAAATTACTTAAAAAGTAAAGACATATAACTTAAAAGTCATAAAAGTTTAAAGTGATTGCTTATATCATACTTTAAATCAAGTACGCTTCAACTTAATACGAGAGCTACCTATATTAATTAATTAACTGTCAACACTGAAATGGCCGACATCTTTTTGGCGCCAACATTAACTACACATGCGTTCACCCGTTAATCCAATGGCGCCAGACCATTTAAAGTCCGGTTTTTTGATGTTAAATACAGCAAAAAAGGTGTCGGATTCAAGTAAAAGTGAACTCGATTGCGGCAAAGTATGTCAGACAGAATTAAAGAAATAATTCGCGAACGAGAAATAATCTATTTCAGTTTTATTAAGCCTGCCATATTTTTTTTTTGGGTAAGTATTTATTTCTTATGCCAATTTTAACTTGTCTTTGGAAATATTCATCTGTTTAGTATTTTCTCAAAAAATACTATTGTAGTATAATTTATTGTTTGTTTGTGTATGGGTCTTTATACGTTGGTAAAAACAACCAAGAAAATTATTAAAAAATATTTAAAAAATAAAAACGGTTTTTTTTAGCGAAGAAACATAGTTATTTTTTCCTCATAAGCTTTTAGATACACGCTATGCCTCCACGAAAATTATTTAATAGAAAGTAGATTATAAATGTAAGTAATATCTCACACATATTAATTTGGGGTCAACAGGAAAAGTTTAAAACAAGTACAATAACAGCTACGTCCTCCAAAAAGGCCTCTATTAAATCACTTGTTAGGTTAGGTTAGTACCCATCAAGTATAAAAGCTGCATTTAACGACGAAACAAATTATACCTTAACTGTAAACAAATAGATTTGAGAGTTCTTAACACACATCTTTATGTAAATTGTTTCTATTTTCATTGAAGAAACACGATATTTTACGCATTATTTCCCTTCAAGTGTTTTTAAACGACCCAACCATTAGTACTTGAGACGTGCTTGAAGACTTTGCTTGTTCAATTGTCATCTTAAACAGATTTACAGTACCTAAGGTACTCCTAAATTTGCATGCAAAAGTATGGCATTAGAATAAGTGAGCTCACTCCTCTCAGTATGAACTTCTTCGCGCGATTGTACAATGGGAACATAAGGTCTAGGGTTGTAAACTGACGGTCACATACGATAAGCGTCCGTCAATTAACATTAAATGACCGGTCACATTGGACATTTATTGTCATACTGGTCAGATAAATTAGTATTCTTTACTTGGTGTAACTATTATTTTCGTAAAATATTGAAAGTCAGGCAAATTTTTAACTTTATGAATGTGAAATAATACCTATTGACTTTCTAAACCAACATAGTGTGTAGATAATTTTTAAAAAATATAGACTCTCACGTAGGTATTTATTTTTATTTATACTGTATTTTATTAAGTATTTTTTATTACTGTGTTATAGATCGATGAATGACATCTGGTTAGCTTCGATGATTCTAAAACTTCCGTAGTTTTATAGAATAAAGTCTATTTATATTAAAAAAAAACGTTTCTGACGTTGCTGACAATAAATGACAATAAGTGACCGGTCAAATTGGATAAATGTCCAATATGCTCGGTCAGATTAATCGGTCACATATAACCTGACGGTCACTTTACATCTCTAATAAGGTCCCATGTACGTAATATCGGACTGTTTAATTAATCCCTAGTTTCGTGGGACCGACTTTGTAGGACATGTGCTTTGGTATTAGAAATCATCATTCTCTCCGACAAAAAATCGGTCACCGATTGTCTGACGTGGGCGAACAACCTATTCGAATTTGGAAAACTAAAACATACGATATTTGGCGATATTTTTATATTTATTTAACATCGCTCTCTTGATTTTGAACATAAATTATATTAAGAACCAATTTTTGCGGGAAAAAAATAATATAGGTACTTACTTAAAAACCTTTTGCTCATCATCATCATATAAGGATGGCATAGTAACCTATTCATCGAAAAAGATTTTCGCCTGCCGTGCGATTCTCTAACATATTTCAACGTTGCGCTCGTCGACGACGCTACTGTCAAATCAACTCTATGCGTTGTGCGTGAAGTTGATTTGACAGTAGCGTCGTCGACGAGCTCAACGTTGAGCGCAACGTTGAAATATGTTAGAGAATCGCACGGCAGAATAGGCCGGCTGTATAGGTACCAATACAAAGATATTTTCTATACCATATTCTTCTTTCTTGTTGTAAATATGTAATAACACCTTTCAGATCAAAAACGACATTTTTCCCTGTATGTATATTCTTAGAACATAATCGGTTTCGTAATACGACGATCAAAGACAGGTTAATAGCTGATGTAAAAACTCAATACGTCGTACGAAGCTTAAAATCAGGTTTTGATGATTTTAATATTATAATACGGGTACAGATAAATCATCGTCAGGATTTTACGTTACAAGCCCGTTTTTTTTGCGATTGACATTTATCACATTATCACTTACAAATGATGAAACAGGTGATTATTACCCGACTGCGACAGAAGGAGGGTTATGTTTTTCGACGGTATGTTTGTATGTATGTATGTATGTATGTATGTATGTATGTATGTATGTATGTATGTATGTATGTATGTATGTATGTATGTATGTATGTATGTATGTATGTATGTATGTATGTATGTTTGTATGTATGTATAATTGTTTGGCACGCTCTGCAGGCTGAACGCCTCGATGGATTTTAGCTTCAGAGGTGTCGTTAGATTTGTATTTACTGTGAGAGTGACACTGGGTATATCAAAATAAAAAAAACAAAATGGCGGATTTTTGACGCCAAATTCAAATGTTTGGCTCGCTCTGCAGGCTGAACGGCTCGATGGATTTTAGCTTGAGAGGTGTCGGTAGATTCGTATTTACTGTAAGAGTGATACTGGGTATATTAATTTCTTTTTTAAAACACTAAAAAAATAAAAAAATAAAAGGGTCCCGACTGCTACAATTTATCTTGTTTTAGGGATTTTTAAAGAATAGCAGTCGGGTTTTTTAGTTTTTTAAATTACCGTTTTTTTTTTACCTTCTTTATTTTGTAATCACTTTTTAAAATTCTATTTACTCGCTGCACTAACATTCTAAGCCATAATTTACTACCTAACCTATAATTTACTTTAATTTTTCCGTGGCTATGAAATAGTGCAAGATTTGCATTTTGAATGTAAACTGATCTATAATCTAATCGTAAAAAGCTGAAGAGGCTTTTTGTATGTATGTTTAAAAGCGCTAATCTCTGGAATTACTGGTCGAATTGAAGAAATTCTTGAGGAATAATACTAAAGGTTATATAATATCACGCTATAACCTACGAGAGCGTAGCAGTAACCAAAGACGTAACATAACGCGGGCGAAAAAAAACAAGCGAGAGAAGTCGCGTGAAGAAGCCAGTGTATTTTTAATATTTTTCAATTATTTTTACACACCAAAAGAGATGGATTTTTACAAACTATTTTTTTTTACAGAATAAACATTTTTATTACGTATATTTTAATTTTGTACCGACGACGTAAAAAACGAAAAAGGAAAATCAGTAGCATCTCCGTATTTACCCGGTAATGACGCATCGGTCCAACAATGTGATAATGTTGTCCAACAATGTGATAATGTTGTCTAACAACTCATCCGATAGGAATGTGTTAACTAATCTGTACACGTAATTGAGATTAGCCCCAATTATGTATTCACGTTTTGATTTACAACCTTTTGCGGCTTTGATAACGAATAGACATTTATCGATCGCTTTTGTAAAGACTAGCTTCTGCGCGCGACTTCTCCTGCGTTTTTTTTTCAGTCGTGTTAAATTACGTCTAAAAACACTTGATTATTATAGCTCAAAAAAAACTGATTTATTTCCAATTAACAGTTTAATTAGATTTATAGTGGTTGAGAAATCAATAAATAGTTGTTCAATTGAATTGGCAAAAATGTGACGTCACAGTTTACTTTTAGCAAACAAAATCTAAGTATTGGGGAATTTTGGTTTTGATAGCTCATAAAAAGAATGTCAACTGCTCTTCCCTCCATTACAGCTCCGCTCCCGTGTGTCGTAGCGTGATTTAGTTTAGGTTTTTTTACTATTCCTCATGAATCTAGGTTTCATATACAAAGAACATTTTTCCAATCTGACAACATTTTTCAGTTCTAGAGATTAGCGAGTTTAAACAAACAAAAAGCTCTTCAACTTTATCATATTAGTAGGTAATTATAATAAATACCGTCATTACGAAAATTATACTAAACAGCTAATTAGGATAATATTATACAACTTACAGGAGTCTAGACTCAGTTACGTCAGGCTAATTTTAGTTCACTATAAACACAAAAAAAATCCTAACTAAAAGATGTTTTTTTTTTTCCGGTTTGAAGGGTATGGGCGCTGGTGTAAGCACGGACACATAAGACATTTTGTCTCTAGCATCACAACGCATTTGCAAGACCTCTGGTAATACAGTTGTCTATGTGACCACTTAACATCAGGTGAGCCGTCGGCTTGTTTGGGTTGTTGTACATTCGTCACATAGTAAATTCGCCATGAAAAAAAAAATGTGTAAAATCATCACAATTCTCAATATATTAATTTTCTTTATTGTAAATTCGTCATATCGTCAACGAACCAAGCTTATTCAATGTCCTGTTCCTTTATAAGAGCTAATGCAGCACACTTGGCAAAGTGCTTTTTCTCTTCTAAGTATGTCATTCAGGTGTAGGGCATGTGTTTAACTGGCAAGAGCTTATTTGAAATGAAACCTCATACTTGTAATTTAACATGAGAAAACACTTGTTTTACGAGAATTTGTGTCAATTTTACAATAACCCTAATGCACCTGTGACGAATTTACACATATGATTAATACATGTGACGAATTTATTATCAATGTATGGATTTTTCAAAATGTGACGAATTTACTTTGTGACGAATGTACAACAACCCGCTTGTTTGTAAAGATATTTAAAAAAATAACCAGGTACGAAAACAAAATTACCTGAAAAACTATAAAATTGTAAGCCTAAGTAAATATTGTAACAACGATTTAAAACCATTACCTACTCATTGTGTTCCAAAATGACATCATACTGGCCACGGCCATATAACAAAAACTTCAAACAAAAATAATACAAAACGAACAAAAACCGATTAAACAGCGGTAGGAAAAGGAATCGAGAACCGTGAAATTGTAATAAAAATAACTAAATTTTAAGCTTTATTATTAAAAACTAAAAGACAAAAAGTTTTGATTATTGTTTATGGTCATATCTAATAGACTAATCTCTATGGCATGCAAATGGATAATAGTTTGTGTTATGTCATAAATCATTTTATTTTTATAAATATTTTGTTGCGCACGCATTGTGATGTGAAGTAACGAAAAAATGTATGTGCTTACAAGTAATTAAAAAATATATGCCCATCCATTTCCGAGATTAGTAGGAACAAAGAGACGGACAGACAAATATTCGAAAACTTGAATTTTTGTTACAAATAGGTACGTAGGTAGGTTATTTGCTTTAACTTTCATAAGCATTTAATATAAAGCTCTTATTTTGACATTGCAAACAGACACTTCAATTTTATTTATTTATAAATTTTCGCTAGTGACTAAATTACAATAATATTAAACGCACCTCGATAAAGTATTATTCGATCACTGGGAATCGAGCCAACAGATCGATTGACCGATGCCACTTGACCGATTAAAAATGTATTAATTATTTATTCATAAATCGGTTGCATAAAATTAGAGCACGAAAATGCTTCTGTAACGATTGAATTATGTCTTTAATGTGTTTTATTAGGTAATAAAATATATTAACTGCCATTCATCCATTTTTTTAACTGGGTTATATCTGTGTAGTTTTCACTGCCTACGGATTACGCGCTGAAAAATAATAAATAACCTGTAAATTGCTAACGCTTTTTTTTTAAGTCCCATATTACAGTACGGCCGGCGTATCTTGGCGAGTCTGAAGTTAGCCGCTTGGCTGCGCAATGGATCTTTTAGGAACAAAATTGTCCACTGCTCAGTTCATCGGCTAACTTCAGACTCGCCAAGATACGTCGGCCGTACTATACACGTAGTTACCTAATAGCTACAAGCCTGCCGTACAGGTATCAGGTGATCATATTCTAATGCTAGGTTCTTATAAGCAAAATCGATAGTTTATCTTACCAGTCGAAATTCCTTTGAATGCTTGACTGATCTTTTGTGAAAATTCCGGTGACCATTTTAAATGTAAGAAATGTTAACACAAAATTTTGGATATATCCAAAATTTTGTGAAAAAAAAATGTTAAATACATTATTTATTCTTTTCAGCATACGAGTAGGTTTATAAACCTGCTGAAAAATAAACTTCAATAACAGCGAAAATACTAAAGCATTTGTTTGTTAATATGGTTACATTTACCGGTCGGTAAGTTTTAGGAATCGGGCATTAATATGATGTACACGAAAAATCAGGAACATTAGTATTATCAAGACGTTTGAAAATATATATCACTAGCAACAAACCATGTTCACTGATCTTTTTATTCAACTGTCAAAGAACCGGTTTTGAATGCAACTTTCACTGTCCGTTATTTGATACGATTCTCGAATCAGAATCCTTCCATTTTCAAATTGACTGCTATCCTTTTGAATGTGTTCCTTTTTTAAATTGTGTTGATGCCAGTATTCATCCCTGGGACATAATTAGTTGATTGTCTTGCAGTACGCACCAGAATAGACTGAGTGGGCTATTGTTAAGTACAAGGCTAAAAATAGTTTCGTGTAGTAATAATACCTAGGTCTATTGACGGAACTTTACAAAATGAAAATTAAATACGTCTTGGATGTCAAATATGCCGTAAAACATATCAAGTGACACTCGACAATAGTGTTTCAGTAGCTTTCCATTTCTATAGGACCAGTACTGCCTAAAAACTAAAAAAAATATATAACATCACGCCTGTATTCCCCGAAGGGTTAGGCAGATGTGTACCAATCAATGTACACCCACAGCTCGCCGGTATATTTAGGTCCCATGTAAGAGAGGGCGAGCCTATTGCCATCACAAACTTTACCTCTTTATCATTATACATAATGACTCCATCGACAAAAAAAAAATATATATTGTATCCTCATTGTGATTGTATCAGGAATCGTAAGTATAGATGTCGTCTTCAAAAGAAACCATTAATAAATTTACCCGATATATATTACGATTTATTGTTATTTATGATTATTTTTACGTTTTCAATGTTATAAAATCAGGAAGCATAGCCACTTACGATAAAAAAATATGTCAGTTTATACATCATCAATACCTAGGTAGGTTATGAAGTCATGATAATAAATTCAGAATTCCATAAACCCATGACCTACTTTAAAAAAAATAACAAAAACATCTAAATCCTCAAAAGAGTTCACTCATCTGAATGTCTAACATAACAGGGATCAATAAATAATACGTTCACAAAAAGAATCAAACCAAACGCCTATAATTTATTATCAAAACACGCTAAGAATTTCCAAACGTAAATATATTATCATCGCAACATCGATTTTGACGTGAAAAATGTAAACAAGACCTAGTAGTTCGCGGTATTCTTAAAAAAATATAAACACAAGTTTTAAAAATAGTCTATACTAATATTATAAAGAGGTACGGTTTGTTTGTTGGTTTGTAACGAATAGGCTCCGAAACTACTAGACCGATTTTAACCATTTCTTCATCAATAGATAGCTACATTATTCCTGAGTAATGTAGGCTATATAACATCACGCTACGATGCACGGGGGCGGAGCAGTAATCAAAGACGTAACTTATGGCGGGTGAAGTTAATCACGCGGACAAAGTTCGCTAGTTTTTTATAAGATTACTATGGTCTTATACGTAACCGTAATATCTGCTTATAACCGAAATAAACAATGTGTAAGTTACAGAACTTTTTACACTTTTTATTTTATAGTTTAAGCTTTACTTTATGGTCTATAAAAAAAACAATGAAACTCTCAGCTGCTTGTCAGAATTCCCGCGTAAAAAATTAGGGCTTAGGAAAATAAGTGTTCTAAATTTAAATTCAAACGGGTCTGATTTTACAGGAGATGATAATAACGTTAATCTAGCAGATAAATGAAATGTCACGCGTTTAGTATAACATAAAAACGGTAGAAAAAATTATAAGACCAGACTATTATTGTACCACTGCAGGGCAAAGACCTCTTCTTAAACAGAGAAGGTCACGTTTGCATAGGGCGGATTGGCGATTTTAGACTTACATTAACTAAATATAAATATACCATCACGCCTGTATTTCCCGAAGGGTTAGGCAGAGGTGTACCAATGTACACCCACAGTTCGGCGGTATATTTAGGTCCCATGTAATAGGGGGCGAGCCTATTGCCATTAACCGGGCACAAATCCAAACTCCGAGCTGCTACTGAGAATTTCATAGAAAAACCCAATAACACTTTTTGCTCGACCTGGGAATCGAACCCGGGACCCCTTGCACAGCAGTCGCACTTGCGACCACTGGGCAGTTAGATTAACTATAAATCGATATTTTCTTCACTGATGTCGTTGATGTCCAAAATAAACTTGGAAAGTCCGTATTTAAAAAGGCACAATGGAAAAAGATGTTAAATGAAAAATCTACTGTTTTTAAAGACAACATGCTTTGGAAAAGCCAAGCTTTTATTTACTACGATACTACAAACTGCAAAAATAGATTTCATTATTATTTGCTCGCTGCATAATCGCGCATAATGACGTCATTCAAAAAAATATGTCAATCAAGAATGATCCGACTGCCTAGTACACTTATTTAATCTGAGCTAGTACGGTAGCCTATTGTTGCTAAGCGCGACTGCTCCGCTAGAGGTCTTGGGTTCGATTCCCAGGTCGAGCAAAAAGTGATATTGGGTTTTCCTATGAAATCTCAGTAGCAGCTCGGTATGAAATTCTCAGTAGCAGTTTTGCTTGGTTAATACTAATAGGCTCGCCCCCTATTACATGGGACATAAACATACCGGCAATCTATTTTTATATACACCTCTGCCTAACCCTTCGGGGAATACAGGCGCGATGGTATGAACAATCAAGATTACCAATTTCTGACAACAATGACGTAATTATAAAACACAAAGTCAAACCAAATAATACTTAATCAGCGTGACACAAATGGAGTATACAACTTTTTTTTTTCATTAGTGCCCGTAAATGTCAATGCCCTGTTTACAATAAAGCCTCTTAGCATTCAAATCAGACCGTTTGTCAGTGTAATCTATGCCATTTAGCTGTCAAACCGATTTAGCCGAACATAAGTAACGAAGTTTATTAGTCTAGACCAATTTACGTTATCTATACGAACGGAATGGGCGTTGATTAGAAAAAAAATAAGTATAAGTCTCGATACATCCTGGCGCCTAAACCATTTATTTTTAATCTGTAATTAAAAAGTGAATCTGTCTTGTACGTCGTTAACTGTCAAACAAAACATTAAGTTATAATTATAAGTGGATGTGACTAAGTTTCTGTTTATTATTACCAGAATTTCAAGGTTAATCGTATTTTAGCCTTTTTGGATACTTAGTGCAATTTATATTTACATAATAATGTATCATTCTTATTTATAGTGTTAGGTTAGGTAGATTCTGCCCGCGATTTTGTTTGTTGATATATTATTTCACGGGAACCGTATATTTTTCCTGGATAAAAAGTAGCCTAAGAGCTATTGCAGACTATAATCTATCTCTGTGGCAAATTTTATCTAGACCTGTTCAGGTCTAGCGTGATTGAGTAACAAACATCCATCCATCCAAACATTCGCATTTATATTGAATAGAAGATTAATAAAATAATGCTCTTTGAGTGTGTTCTGCTTTCTGTTTTACACGTTTCAAAGTTTAGACGTCCAAAAAATAAACAAAAGAAAGTCGGTAAAAGAGATAGCACACCTAAACAGGCGTGTTATCTCTTTCACCGTCTTTTCATTCTCGACGATTTTAAATCGCAAATGAATTCGAAATATGAACATTAGATTTTTTATCGCAATGGCCACGTACATACATTAGCACGATAGATGAATTCAATTGTATCACAAATAGGTCAGTGTTTCCTACCGGCGAGGTCTAGAAGAAAATACAGATTATATCAGGCTCTTATCATCCTGTGCTAGTTGTTAAAAGCAATGAAGGGAAACGGTTACTAACCTTTATAGTGACGTAGAATAGTTTCAAAGCAAAGGAAAGAAAAAATAAAGCTTTTTATTTGAGATTCGAATTCGAAATTTAACAAATTAAAATTAAAACCATTATGTAAGCAAAACTAGTGAATAAAAAGGCATGTGTGGACAAAATGGCATATTTCCTAAGAATAATAAAAAATTGGTACGGTTTTAAGAAATAGTAAAAGACACGGTTTGAAGTTTTTCTATGTCAAAGTCGAAGCACTTTTGAAGTGTCAAGAAGTTACAGTTTAAAGTTGAAGTTAACTAGTTGCCCGTATGCGTCTCTCGTCGCTCTATTTAATTGCTGTTTACTTATAAAACTGACAAATCCATACTTACACCTTTACTAATTTTATAAATTCGAAAGTAACTTTGTCTGTCTTTCTGTTACTCTTTCACTACTAAATCACTGGACCGATTTTGATGAAATTTCGTACGGCGGGCGTAAGTTTGAACCCCAAGAAAAAACACATCCGAACTAACGGACGAAGTCGCGAGCAAAACCTAGATCACCACAATCCTAGCGTTTGCTTTTCTCTATAAATAAATAAAAAGTTTTTTTTTTACGAATGTAATTATTTTTTATTTTTCACAATTCGGTTTATAATATTTAACATAAAACCAAGGCAAGTAATTTCGTAACGTATGCGCTGTAAACACTCAATGACAGCCATTGTCATGGTAATTTGGTTAACAGCTGAAAATATAATATTACTACAATAACTCCAGTACTTATTTTATGACCTTTTTATGACGGCGCCTATTCTTATTCTGTTTTAAGACATTTTGACCTGGTATATACCTTAGATAGATAGATATACATTAATATTATAAAAGCGAAAGTTTGTCTGTTTGTCTCTTCTTCACGCTCAAACGGCTGAACGGATCTGGATGAAATTTGGCACTGAGATAGATTGTAGTGTGGAATAATTCATGGGATACTTTTTATCCCGGAAAAAAAGTCGCGGGCGGAAGCTACTCCACAATAAAAGCTGTAGAATTTGTTTGTTTGTTTTCTTGTTTGAACGCGCTTATCTCCGAAACTGCTGGTCCGGTTCTTTCGCTAATAGAAAGCCTTTCTCTCATGCATGAGGGTTTGATACCGAGCAAGTATCAATGTGAATTTTTCAATTCATTCAGTGGAGCAATAGTAAGCTGATTTTTTTATTATTTTAATAGGTAACTAGGTTATTGTTAAATGCTATAGCAGCTATAGGCTATGCTACATTTATTATTCCATAAAAACAAATAAATGAGATAATTGACGCGGGCGAAGTCGCAGGCAACAGCTAGTTTCAATTAAGCAAATAATATGTAAAACGAGGTTTTCGACCTGTTGTGAGATACAATACATGAAACACTTGAGCCATACATACTTACATACATACATCGGTACTTATTTGCAAAATATCTGTGATGTCATAATTTCTTGTATTTCTAAGATACATTTTCACAATACCACTGTTAGCGCAGTGGCTGAACGAGTAGGTAGCTGTTCCGCTGTGTATCGCAGGTTCAAATCCCGTACTTAATAAATATGTTTAATGGCCTGAAGGTAGTTTTTCCTGATCTGGTTGTTTAATGTAGGTCGCACAAACTTACCCACATTTAAATTTTTGACACATTAATTTTTCGTTTGAGAAACTCATGGTACTTTATAATCAATGTAACTTTTATTTATTTTTTCATTTTTGTCTGTCTATCTGTGTGTCTGTTTGTTTGCTCTGGCTAATCTCTGACAAGACTTTCACAGGCAGCTAGCTGAAGTTTTAAGGAGTAACACAGGGTTCTTTTATATTAGAAAAAGAATTAGGGTGGAGCCAGACGAGCGTAATTTTGTGAGTCGTGAGTCGCAGAATTTCTGTCAATGGTGCTGATTCTCTTGTTCACAAACTTAACTAAATTTAAGTTAAATGCATCTTTCTCTTTCGATTTCTTAAGGAAAAGGACAGAAGATACATATTCGTTTAGTCCTGTCAAATTAGACAACGCCTAAAGAAAATTGGCGAGTTCCTAGTCGCCACGTTTTTAATCGCGTTTAAATTATCTATGGAGTGGCTAAATTTGACAGAACTTAACTAAAATTTTATCTTCTGTCCTTTTCTTAATGAAATGGAAAGAGAAAGATGCAACTAACTTAAATTTAGTTAAGTTTGTGAACAAGAAAATCAGCACCAATGTCATACAAAACTCCTGTTTCGATCACACGGCGACGCAAAATGTGTTGTCAGTTTCAGTAGAAAGTAAGTTACTCGACATTAATTCTGCGACTTACGAATTACGCTCGTTTGACCTCACCCTTAGGGAACGGTGCAAAACAAGCCGATATTCACGCGAACGAAGTCGTGGGTAAAGCTAGTATGCGTGTACCTGATGTACTTGCCGATGATATTACAATAATATGCTTATCAGTAGATAAGGTCCCATTAGATTATAAACAGGCGCCTTTGATTTTTTTATGGTTTTTATATCCGCTATGTTTAACCTTTATAAATTTATTTAAACTTTATGCAACAAAACTACAAAGACGGACTTAATGCCTTAGGCATTCTCTACCAGTCAACAAAAGAAAAAAAAAATGAAAATGTTGTAAGTATTTTAGACTTATAATATACCTGAGTACTATTCCGGTATAAATTTAAGGTATTTTATTTAGATACAGTATTTTCAATGTAATAATTATATTAAGGACTAAAGGGATTCATAATAAGAATTTAAAAAAATATTAAGAGTAATCCATAATTTACAAAAAAGTCTTTGAATATTTTTTCCCATTCAAGCGTCCATGGCCCTTTTCATTTTATATTAAAAAATCCACACGAATATAGGGTTATTAGTTGAGCCAAAGTTTAAAAAGAAAGTATAAATAGTTTAGATCGTTTCCAAAAAAGAAGAAGCAAAATAAGATATTGTGATTGAGAAATATTTACCTAATCTGATATGATTTGATTCGCATTTTTTACATTTTATCGTAATGAGCAAGTTTTGATAACCTAGATATTTATGGTATTTGCTACGAGATAACTATATTTATTTTTTATTTAAATAATTTTTCAAACAAAAGGTCGTTTTAAGATGATCTTTAAATAATTACAGGCGTTAACGTTAACGTTTTTGACAAAATCATTCGAATAAGGATTGATAAAATATTCTGTGACTTAGATTCTTTTTTCAAACTGCTCAAAACTGTTTTTTGTTCGATATTTAAAATAAGTGCTTCCATAAATTAATGTTTTTGTTATTCTTAAAATAATATAATATATGGAGACTCAATGTGGTCATTAAAATTCATTGCACGTCTCACACCAATTACACGGTTACCTACACGAACGCTGTTGAAAACAAAAGTGGCGCTTGAATATATTAAAATAAATAAGCACAGAAAAAAATACTTACGTGTAAGCCATGACACCTTAACACTAACACAGCCTTAGAGACAAAAAAAAAATGCAAAATCCTCTATAGTTCTCAAAAACACAAGTCCTCAAAAAAAAACAATATTAAAAAAAAGTCAACTGCCCATTTTGTTCGAACTCAAAAAAGCACAGACTAAAGAATAACTATTTATTTGAAAAGAAAAAGAAAACAAATAAACGTCACTTTTGAATATCGAATTCGCGCGGGAAAAAGTGAACGGTGGTCGCGTTCGGTCCGTACGGATGTCGCAACAACACTACGGATGGCGGCAAGCAACAGCTGATTTAAATAGCGGTTGATATAATTTTGTATGTATAATACATATTATTGTATTAAGTATATCACAATCGTGTGTCTTACTGAACGATGAGTATTTTAAAGTAATGACTAAGCATCCCTTATTATGCGTCTGAGTAGCGGGGTGCACGTTGACACTTTGACAGTTAGTTTGACAGTTGACACCAAAGGTTGACATTGATTTGTACCTAATGTATTTTAATAAACGTGAAACTGAGATATGAACTTTTTTTTTTAATTATAGCTCATTATTGATCTCTTACTTTTTTCTCTTTTTATGAGTATCCGTAGTCGTCATAATAATAATCTTTCGTATGAGGAGAATCCGAGAGTTGCGTTTTATTTTTTGGCAAGTTCCAGAGGGAACAAAGGTTTTCCCCAAAATTACGCGTGGGTTGCCAGCCCAAAAAAACCCGGAGTCACCTTCACTTTATGCGAAAATCCAGACATTGGTCAAGGCTAAATCAATATTTTTCCGTGAAGGAATGGAATAATTCGTTCCATGTAATAGGGATCGAGATTGTTGTTGTCAACTGGGCGCTAATCCAGACTTACCGAGAAATCCTTGATAGAAAAACCCAATAACACTTTTGCACTCCGGAGAGTCGGATCCTACAATGCGGACATAATATTTTTTTAGATAACTGTCTCGTTGGCCTCATGGTGGCACGACTGTTGAGCGTGGGGTCCTGGGTTCGATTCCCAGGTCGTCCTAAACAGGAATTTCTCAGTAGCAGCCCGTAGTTTGGGAGTTGGTGGTGGTGACACCACCAACTTGACATGGGGGTGTCAACCCTCGTGCCTCAGAAGGCATGTAAAGCCGTTGGTCCTCTTGATCTCTCCTTAGTTTTTTCAGATTGCCGTCCTATTGGAGTATGAGAGTTAGGGAAGAGGGAGAGCACATCTGTGTTTGCGCACACACTAAATTGTGCACTAGAATATCTCTGCGTACTTGGCTAGTCTGTATTAAGATTAGCGGTCGATGTGGCCGGAATCAGTCTGGACTATCCATACCCTCCATACATTTTGACATAATATTGCCGTAGCTGTGGTCGATTCCGCAACATCAAGCATTGCTACGCTCGTACGACAGGCGCTGCTACTTCATTTGTTTAAGTTATTTCCCTTACAATTTCCCACTGCTGGGAAAACTTCTTCCAGAGACTTTTTCTCCACTTAATGGACGATTTCCACCAAACGGCTATATAATTTGATTAAGCAAATTCAGGCTTGTACATAATAGTTTCATGTTTGCATGGACTACTACTTGGATCAGCATACGCGCGGACCTAACAGAGTTCTAGGCAATATAAACTCCATGCAAACTAGAACCTTAACTATTATGTAGAAGCCTGAATTTTCTTTAGCACAGTGTAAAATGCGTTCCTGTGCCGCCCGGTTGGTGGAAATCGTATATAACAAATTATGATACACAAAATAGAACCTAACCTTACTTAAAATTAATGCTAATATTGTGAGTCACAATATTCAAACATACTCTCCTATTTAAGGCATTTTAAATGTGTCTGAGCATTGGTTTTAACTTTAGGTAAACTCATAATAATTATATACTTATTTATAATATTACTTATTAATTTACAAAACAATTTTATTTAAAGACTAATTAATATAATTCTTACAATATTTATGACGCAACATAAAAACAATTTTCCTGACAATTAATATGAGAAAAACAAATTACGACAGATTTATTTTTGTTTATTAAATTGGACCGAGATCCCGAGTCGCCAGACTAGCGTTATTTTAACATGGCCTTATCTTTGAAAGAAAAAAAAAGAAAGAAAGAAAAAATGTTTTTTGACCCAAACCATGTTCACACAAAAATAATTGTAGAAAGGCTATTTAATAAAAAAAAACACTGCATCGACGGATGGTGTTGCCGTGGCTAAATGTTGTGCCAAACATTAAAAAAATAAAACCAAACCAACCAACCATTAAATAAATTTAAAACATTTTATTTATTTATTTATTTATATTCTTTTATTTGCCATCGATACGCTAAGAAGAAGAAGAATAATAAAAAACGAAAATAAGGAGAGAATATTAGCTGTATGGTTTAATAGTCGGAACTTAAAAGCGTCTAGCTAAAGTAAGAATGAAAGAAAATTAATGCCTTAGGCTTAATAGTCAAGTTATGGTACACGGAAAGCGTTTGGCAATAACTAATAATGGCTTATTACTCGACAAATGTGTCAAGTTTTGCGAACGTACCTAAATGTATGGATTAGCTGTTCTTTTCTCGTGATTTCAGGGCTGGTCTTATAGTAAACGTTATTCATAATGATGAGTACAATGACCCCTTTTCAAGTTTCTGTCTTTCTGTATTAGTATACGTTTAACATTTTTCACTAGCTTGTTACTCGGAACGATGCAAGGATTACAACGATACCTCAAACATTAAAATCCGTTCAGCCGTTCAGAAGTTATGGTGGAATAAAAAGGAACTCACATAATACATTAACCTTGAAAACATAACATATCACATTTTTTTGGGCAGTCGTGTAAAAAGAACCTAGGATTGAATTTATCCGCTAAGTATTCATAACTTTGTTATTACATATTCCTCTATCATATCTCAAAGTAGCCATACTAAAATGACGTAAGTCTAACGACTCTCGGATCTTAAACTAAAAGTAGTTACATCCAGAATTATTCAAATAAGGAATTAATGGTTATTAAAACTTATGAATGAAATTATAGATGAATGAGTCAAATGGTACTACGTCAACATCTTAGTAATACTGTTTAAAAATAGAACGCCGTAAGTTGGTAGACCACCGACAGTGCTGCCAATTCATTTGACCTGGTGGACAAAATTGGAACTAACGTCACCATAGATGACAAATTAAACGTCAGAAAAAATTCAAACCTCGAATTAAAGCTGCTGTCTGTCTCTTTCGTTTTGTAGTAACAAACGCGACTGCTAAGCATTAGGATCTTGGATTTAATATCTAATTCCGTCAAAGCATTAATGGAGTTTTTCTTTAGGAAATTGTCATTGGTAGTTTGACGACAACGGGCCTTTCCAGTGTTGAGGAATTTGTCTGAAAGAGCCACTGCGGCCTTGAAACGCAAAGGGCATGAGGAGGAACGCAGATAGGTTTTAGTTAGGAAAAGTCGGACACTTTCGCTACGCTCAGAGCGGAAGAATTAAGTCATTTGATGATTTCCCATCTAGAAAAAATGGTGATGGTATGGTGTCTAGTAGGTATATGTATACATAATCTACTTCACGACAAGGCGACCTGTTACAATACGGAAATGACATCACAAACCTACACGGAATCGCTTCAGTTTCCTTTGAAAATGACTGTATTTCTAACAATTTAAATCCAACTACATATTATTATATCATCATTCAAATTGTCGCTCGTTAAACGCTTGAAAAATTAAAAGTAATTATCACTCGCTACGGCGTAGCATGACTACGCCGTAGCGATTAATACTTTTACAATTTTCATTTAAGTGTTAACTACATTTTAATTTAAATTACATTTAAGTTTGAATTACATTTAACTCTAAATTCAATGAGCAAAGTTTACAAACACCCAAAAAGTCGTGTAGGTTGAATTGAGCAACTTCTTTTTTTAATTCATTAGAAAATAAATAGGTGATGTTTTATACGAAAACATTTTTGAGCTTAATGAAAACAAAATGGATCCAAACGAAAACCAAAATATTGTTAATAAAAAAACGTCCTTAAAAATATAATTACTTTCAGAACTTGCTAATTAGCGAATATAATTAAAACTCCAATACTCAGAAATATAGTAGTTATCAGGTTTATTTTTGGACAAATAAATAAAAAATAACTTGGATAAAAACCTAGGTTTTGCGATAACAGTTGTAATTCGTGAAAGGTGCCTGGGCTCTAAGCCATAGCGATAACATTTTAGGAATTTAATTTGTTTTTTATTAATACTATACTTATCCGGCGTGCTCGTATGATCAGATGTATGAATGTGGACGAGGCGAAAGGAGTGTGTAAGGATCATAGCAGGTGGCGTTCTGTGGTTTCTGCCAATCCCCATGGGAAAAAGGCGTGAGTTTATGTATACATGTATTTAAAGTAAGGATGACACATTTTTACTGTGTAACCTACTTTAAAAGGCCGAATGACATAGCAATTAGCCAAGTTTATTCTCTGAATTAATTAATATGCACTCTTAATGAGAAATGACAGCGCTATTCATAAGCTCTGATGTAGATGGATTAAATGGTTCCAGATTAGGGGAATAATTCTAGTAACTTTTAATATCATTCGCAATCTAATCTCAACCAGAATTGGTCTCAAATGTCTCTCAATACAATTAATGTCAAAAAAGTAGATTGATTCCTACGTTTATTGACATTGGTTGTCGCTGAGATGAGATTGCGACTAGATTTTGAACGTTTTCAATTAGTAGAATTGATTTTTCCTCGCATTCCTTCATGCTAGAGAGAGAGAAAAAAGGAATAAAAGAAAGAAAGAAAATCAGAAAAAACTTACGCAAAACCATTTGTACATAGCATTTTAACAGCTATTAAGAATACAGCAACGCTGCATTTTATAATGCAGAAATATTTGTGGTCGTGATTAAAGCTTTCCCAGATGCGATCGTTCACGATGAGCTCCTTTATTATCAGTGCCCTCGTAATCTTGACATTGTCTGTTTATTGATAACAAAATCATACCTTTATCTATTACTTCAACGATAGACTTTAGACTTCCATAAAACTAGCAACACTACAACCTTCCTGCACAAACACGACCATATCTCAAAAACTACCAATCCGATTGACATAACATAAATACACAAAAATAGCCAGACAAAATCCCTATCGATCCTAAAAATCTCATCACAATCGCTCAAGTAGTTTCAGAGATATGATCGCTTAAAAAAACACATAGTCAAACATAGATTACACAGTTGTTATCTGGCTGAAACTGTAAATCCTCGGTGTCTGAAACTAAAACTGATTTAGTACATTTACAATAGCTCTTAAATATGTCGTTACGTTCACCTGAAGTTGGTTAACGAGTTTCGTTTTGTTGCCAAACCGCCGCCACTATAAATGAGCGCAGCCGGAGGAATGCGCTTGTTTGATATTCCAAATAACATATGACGCACATCAGGTGTTTGCAAACATGGTTATTTTGGACTCTGTACATCCCTAGCTACACGTGTCATGGGATGAACAGGAGTCAAGGGTAGAGAATATAAAAATAAGTTTAAAAACAAAAACCCGACTGAAAATGATATAAAACAAAGCCGTCATTTTGAATTTAATGGGACATTATATTGCATGTACCTAGAGGCCGATTAAGACGATTTGTTGAGGTATGATGAGAAATTTAGAAGTTATAATGGAAGAGATAAACATACATACAAACCGGTGAAAATCATACCCCCCCCCCCCCCCCTTTTTTGCTTTGACGTAGTCGGGTGTTTTTTTTTATAAACCTAGGACTGATTAGGGCCTTGAGCACCCTGGCGGTTCCTACTGGGGAGGGGGAAGGGAACCGCTAGGGTTTGCCACAGCCTGTGGCAGATCACACTCAGGACCAATGACTTTACGTGATTTTAAGGTACAGAGGTGTCACGCTTATTAATCGAACCCAAGAGCGGACGATAAAAGTTTGTTTTTGAAAGCTGATCTCCGAAAACCCTAAACAAATTCCAAAAAATCATCATCACTAATTGAAACACTATTGCCGAGTGCTATAGAATATACTTGACTTCCACTCAGACATCGTCACAGGTAGAAGCTACTCGATAATAACCTTCGCCTACACACCTCTTAAACTTCGAATCCCAAGGTCCTGGACTCAATACAAAAATAGCTCACCTCCAGGAATCATGGACTTATGTGACCGCGCCTCAAAAGTATTGTTTACGACGTCTCGAATTGAGTTGGCGCCGAAAGAAAAGAGAAACGTTAAAGTTTAAAGGGTCGTAAACAGTCCCAGACGTAACTGTTGATCGGGAATAAAGAATTGGACTGAAGCGAAACAAAGGATTTGAAACGAATGAAGTTTCTCAATGTCAATACATGAAGGTTTAAGATCTAGTCGCAATCTCATGTCAGTGACAATCAATGTAAAAACGTATGTAATTTAGAGATTTTTTACGGTTCCGTAAAACGGGACCCTATTACTAAGACTCTGCTGTCCGTCCGTCTGTCACTAGCCTGTATCTCATGAACCGTGATAGTTAGACAGTTTATTTTTTTTACAAATTAATGATGTATTACTGTTGCCGCTGTAACCATAAATAGGTATAAATATACAGGGTGTTTGGTGCATCGTGTGCCAAATTGAAATGGTCGACTGAGGGGGTCATCTGCTATCCTTTCAGACCCCTAAACACTTCTCATGCCCTGTGTATTATTTTTCATCGACTTTTTAATGTTTTACAAAAAAAATACCAAAATTTTACATTCAAGTTCATTTTTTTTTTAAAGTACACGTCGTAGACTCTCTATTTTAATTTTATTTAGATGTGCATTGTACTACAGTACTTTTAAATTCAAAATTAGTGACATTAGCCATCTAGTTTTTTATTTATTTACTCGCAAAGTTTTGGACTTCAATTAAAGCTGTCCATGTTACAGCTATTTACATGGCTATAAAAAAAAAACCAAATGAGACCGGGATCTAAGGACTTCGTCAAAAATTCTCTAGTCTATCCTCTTGCTAGTGATGTGCCACATGCCATAAAAATCTTTTTACAACTTCGTGAATTCCCTAGAATTGTGAATCGAGTCACAAAATACAAAATTCCAAATTATGGTATAAAAATTTTGTTTTGCTTAAATAACACCTGAAAAACGTATTAAATATGTTATCTCACTCTTACAAGATAAAATCTGTCTCGTATCCCTCTTTTTTGGGGGAGGGGGTACTAGAAATAATAAAAAATGCATTTTTAACATTTATTTCATATTTTTTTGCATATTCTGCTTAAATTGTTGGCCTTTATTGCGAATGCAGGCCAGACATCTATTTCGTATTTCCACAGTTGTTGTACGAAGTCGCATTTCCTCCTTTGAAAAGAGTTCTGACTTTTAACCAGAAAAAATGGAAAGGTTTAGTGTAAACGTTTGGGCAGGAGTGATTGGAATCAGGTAATTGAACCGCATTACCTGCCCGAAAACTTCAATGGCGACAACTATTTGGAGTTCCTTCAAAATGACGTGCCCGAATTAGTGGCCGAGGTGCCCGTATGTAATGAAAATGTGCCCAAAGTATTCCAGCATGACGGCTGTCCCGCGCATTGGCGTTTGACTGTGAGGGAATATCTTGATAATGTATTCCATAATGCGCGGATTGGTGGCCCTTTTGCATGACCGGAACGTTCCCCAGGCCTAACTCCGCTAGACTTTTAACTAGTTTTTGACTAGTATACACCACGGAGGTTCCGACTAGGAATGTACTACTTCAACGCATTCAAACGGCGTTCAATAAAATTAAGGAGAAAATGCGACTTCGTACAACAACTGTGGAAATACGAAATAGATGTCTGGCCTGCATTCGCAATAAAGGCCAACAATTTAAGCAGAATATGCAAAAAAATATGAAATAAATGTTAAAAATGCATTTTTTATTATTTCTAGTACCCCCTCCCCCAAAAAAGAGGGATACGAGACAGATTTTATCTTGTAAGAGTGAGATAACATATTTAATACGTTTTTCAGGTGTTATTTAAGCAAAACAAAATTTTTATACCATAATTTGGAATTTTGTATTTTGTGACTCGATTCACAATTCTAGGGAATTCACGAAGTTGTAAAAAGATTTTTATGGCATGTGGCACATCACTAGCAAGAGGATAGACTAGAGAATTTTTGACGAAGTCCTTAGATCCCGGTCTCATTTGGTTTTTTTTTTATAGCCATGTAAATAGCTGTAACATGGACAGCTTTAATTGAAGTCCAAAACTTTGCGAGTAAATAAATAAAAAACTAGATGGCTAATGTCACTAATTTTGAATTTAAAAGTACTGTAGTACAATGCACATCTAAATAAAATTAAAATAGAGAGTCTACGACGTGTACTTTAAAAAAAAAATGAACTTGAATGTAAAATTTTGGTATTTTTTTGTAAAACATTAAAAAGTCGATGAAAAATAATACACAGGGCATGAGAAGTGTTTAGGGGTCTGAAAGGATAGCAGATGACCCCCTCAGTCGACCATTTCAATTTGGCACACGATGCACCAAACACCCTGTATATGGCAATGTGTTCGCGTTTTACTCTCTGGGTACGGAACCTTAAAAATGACCTAACTAATTATTCCTGTTCAACATCATCATCGTATCGGCCGCAGGACGTCGACTGCTGGACATAGGCCTTCCCCATAGATTTACAAAAAGACCGGTTGGGAGCGACCTGCATCCAGCGTCTCAAAATACTCTCTAAATATACCACAAGTATAAGCAGTAAATAACTTAACTCTCTGGAAGTCGTTCTTAATATGCTCCTGCTCCAGAAACCTTATTCACGAATTGGGGTCCTGGTTATAAATAAATCAACTGCAAGGTTCATACTTACACTCATTTTGAAAATCGTAGGGCTTTCTCGTGCTTGTAACTTTATTGTTGGACGAAATGTTTTACTTATCTTCTACTAAATACACTGGGTCTTACTTATAAAAATAACGCTAATTCATACTTAGTTACCTTTCAATTGACTGACTGAACGATGAAACACTATTTTAATCTGCCAACACTTAGACGGTCAGCATAGAACATGAACAAATTTTTCGACTAAAGAACGAAATCGAACGAACAATTGAGCATAATTGTCAAAATTTACAATAGAATTCATAGACCAAAAATGTCATCGTCACAGCTGATTGAAGCCCGCCATCTTACTTCTGAACTATACTTAAACAACGGCTCGCCGCTGTTTAAATTTTTTGTCACTGAACTAGTACATAATAACATCTCAACGCTGATTAATGTTCATATGTAAGATTTTTCAACTTTTATAAGTAAGGCTGTAAATGTTAATCTTCTTCTCTATTTACGTAGAAACCTTCCTTGTTTTTTTCTTCTCCGTGGGGATCCTCCTGAATGCTCTCCGTTTGGGGTAAACGAAGAGGTATATCGGACTCTTACCGACGAAAACCCCACGGTTCCTCGTGTTACCACACGTCAGGAGCCTGGTATTCGCTCGACACATGATCCGCGCTCCCGACTGGATAGAAACCTTCCTACGTTTTGCAACGAGCAACTAGCTTCAACTTTTTGACTAACAGACTTACTTCTAGACAATGACGATGAAATGAATGTCGTTGACGGCACGTTTGGCGTAGTGGCTGAGTTGTTGACTGCTGCGCTGCGGGTCGCAGGTTCGATGTATTTCCCGAAGGGTTAGGCAGAGGTGTACCAATGTCCACCGGTTCGCCGGTATGTTTAGGTCCCATGTAATAGGGGGCGAGCCTATTGCCACTAACCGGACACAAATCCAAACTCCGAGCTGCTACTAAGAATTTCATAGAAAAACCCAATAACACTTTTTCTCGACCTGGGAATCGAACCCGGGACCTCTAGCGTAGCAGTCGCGCTTAGAACCACTAGGCTAAAGAGGCAGTTCCACGCACTTCCATGTATTTATTCACATTTATCATTCATTCATTCATTTGTTATATTTTACCCTTTTTTTTAAAGAGACATCGGCTCCCATTTTGTTTTCATATATTCAGTACATGATTCTACACCCAGACACTAAAAATATACGTAGTTTATACTTACCAAAAAAAAACAGTTGTTCCATACGAAATTGTAACACCTACAAGGTCGAAATGTATGGATCAGCCAATTCCAGCCGGACCATTGCCGGCGTTGTCATAATGAAGAACGACCATTATTCTTACTCAGAAACAAAAATAATAACCCGAAAAGATACTCAACCCTGAAAATCATGACGCATGTCTGAAATAAGGTCAATAAACATACTTATAAGATGAATGGCTCATTTACAAGTAACAGCCAATATTTACCTCAAACATTATTATATGTTCCGAGTATTTGAACAGATGTGTTGCTTTTCCTGTAGTTTTTGTTAAGTTCCATAATAAAATATTTTTTGAAAAATCGGGCCACAAACTACGTCACAAAAGATATTTTATTCCTTATTTGAAATCGGTTCAAAATGAGGTCGGCTTATTTATAGAAATACAATACACCGTCAATTATCTTATCTAACATAAGCCTATATTCCTCGAAGGGTTAGGCAGAGGTGTACCAATGTACACAACAGTTCGCCTGTATGTTTTGGTCTAGTGTAATAGGGTGCGAGCCTATTGCCATTAACCGGGCACAAATCCTAACTCCGAGCTGCTCCTGAGAATTTCATAGAAAAACCTATTAACACTTTTTGCTCAACCTGGGAATTGAACCCAAGACTTCTAGCGTAGCAGTCGCGCTTAGGTCCACTAGGCCAACGAGGCCTAGATATTGAGATTTTGTATGTAAATACATTATTAAAATTACTCGTACCTCGAAATAACAAGTTAGCAAGCAAGTGGTGTATTAATCGATGATCACCAAATTCAATAGATATGTCCTCTGCAAGGTCAAACTCACTAATTGCCTAATAACTTGCAATTTTCTCATAAAACTCTGAACACCAAAGTTTGGGACAATTTTATTCCCACGTTGATCTTGGAAGCAGATAAATGTGTCTAGACCTAATTTCCGCAACCGTTTTAGTGTTTGTAAGAATTCCTTTGAAGATTCTCTATTATTTGTCTGTTATTGTTCTGCTAGAATGCAAACCTCAAATCTTTATTGCAATATACACGCTTACTTTTACATCGTTCTGGAGCCGAAACACGGGAGCTCCAGTCGAGTAATAGTTACTATTGGCATTGTTATTTTTTTTTTTAAGACGTCGTATAAAGAAGGTCGCTTCCAACCGGTATATGTGGAGATCTAAAGGGGAGGCCTATGTTCAGCAGCGGACGTCCTATGGCTGAGATGATGATGATAAAGAAGTTAGTAATGCAGCGCTTCTGTCAGATCGATGAATGGATTTTTCAATGGCTACCGCTCGTATGTGTAGCCGAGTGTCGATAAGGTTTACACACACACATATACTTTGACTGAAAGGAAGTGTTACTTCGAGTTTTCACTAATTCACAAAAAAGACGATAATTTAAAATTTTCTTGTTTTTTTTTGTAATTTATTAAAAACTAGCGACCCGCCCCGGCTTCGCACGGGTGCAATGCTGATACTAAATACATATAAACATTCTTCTTCAATCACTCTATCTATTAAAAGAAACCGCATTAAAATCCGTTGCGTAGTTTTAAAGATTTATGCATACATACAGGGATATAGGGAGAAAGCGACTTTGTTTGATACTACATAATATGTAGTGATATTATTGCCACTAGTTTCTGTTTCTATGATAGAGCTTACGGCTTTCGGTTCCAGAACAATGTCAAAGTAACCATGTATAATGTGAAACATCCAGGGCCCTATTTAATAAAGCTGACAAGCTGACTTTTATGTCAAAATTGGCAAATTGTCTTGACAAGTGCTGTTTAATAAAACGGACATTTATGACATAAGTCATGCAAGATAAATATGCCTGTGACAATTTTTCTGTTCCTTTACACTCTTGAACTTTACCGCGATTTACAAATTATGATTTAATGTTTTTGCTGCACCCTAATATTATAGTCGTAAAATACGGAATTAACTAAATAACGACTAATTAAATTAAATACTGCCAAAATATTACTGTCTATAAAGAAAACCAAATTGAAAGAAAATTCAAGCATAGTGATATGTGTGTAACGTAATGTGTTTAGTGATGGGATGTATTTATATGATGGGTTATTGATATTTTTTATAGAAAACGCAGTTTATGGCATGTATTTTAAAATATATTTTTTTACATTTAAATGTGTCCGGTACGTAAGCGACCATATTGCAACGCGACAAAAGGGTGCGTACAATTTTTTTTTTGTTTTGAATAAATATCGATTGTGTTTTGAATGTATTTTTTATATTTTGTATTAAATAAACATTTAACTGCCTCGTTAGCCTAGTGGTCCTAAGCACGACTGCTACGCTAGAGAACCTGGGTTCGATTCTCAGGTCGAGCAAAAAGTGTTATTGAGTTTTTCTATGAAATTCTCAGTAGCAGCTCGGAGTCTGGATTTGTGCCCGGTTAATGGCAATAGGCTCGCCCCCTGTTACATGGGACCTAAATATACCGGCGAACTGTGGGTGTACATCGGTACACCTCTGCCTAACCCTTCGGGGAATACAGGCGTGATGGTATATATATATATATATAAATATTTAAAAACAAATTTCAAAATAATAAAGCATTTTTAAAATATTAATAAAGAGAATGAGATATTAACGACTTACAATCGATATTAATAAAATTGATTTGCAAAATTTCACTGCCCTAGTATTTGCCATTCTGGCATGTGTCACAGCCAACATCCTTGGACGCATAAATACGTACTCATACTGAGTTACATTTACTTATTTCAACCAAAATCTTTAGGAATTATCATATCTTTTTGGAGTACATCATTAGTATTCCTAACTAGCGAGTTTTTATTTGAGTAGTAGTTGATAATATTTATTTAATTTGAATGACAGTTCCCTGTAAATACAAATCAAACAAAAACTTATCGAGTAAAAAGAAATAAAACAGCACAGTACAGTTATTATTGTATTTATTTACTCAATTACATTTGAAATATTAATCAATTGATATAATTATGTGTTTCCCGGCCACTGATTTGAACTAGCCTTTGCACGTCATTCGACTCACCGAATTAAGTATTTGATAACACAATTATTATTATTTGACCATAATCCATGATGAAAACTGCCCAGGCCACCTTAACCAGTTTGATCGCCTTCTTTCTTATCCAGTTAGTAATAGATAATTCCCGATAATCATGGTAAAAAATGTGATCCATGTTGTGAAAATCACATGCAACAACATGACAGCTCTTCTTGATATTGCGGATCGGTCAACAATGATCTATCTACTTGCATAATGAATGCACATCGATACATTTTCGGTACAATAGACGTTTTTGCATATTATACAAAATCACAGCGATTGTAAATTAATGTAACATTTTAAAAAGTATACACGAGAAACCACTCCACGCATTCAAAAGTCAACTCATATTTATGTCACCTATACTATAGTCCAACTAGATGGTTCTCGACCATCATCAAAGGGGCAGTATAAAATTGAGTAGCTATATGTTTGAGCACTTTGTCTTTTATAAATTGGTAATTTGATTTGAAAAACAATTTCCAACGTTATTTTTAATGTTTATAAGTTAAACATTAAAAGTAGAGGTGAAATTTTTTTGCAATATAAAATTTCGCGCCATAATTGACACGTTAATACAGTAGGTAAGTAGTACGGTACGTTGATCTGACACGTAAATACAGAATTTCTACTCTTTTTCTTTTTTAATAAAAACTTTTAAACAAAAAAAAATAACCGCCTTCAAAAACAAAAAAGTGAAAAATAACTTTAGCTTTGGAAGTCGGTGGCTTTGGTTTAGTTTGTTGTTTTGTATTGCCACCGACTTCCAAAGCTAAAGTTATTTTTCACTTTTTTGTTTTTGAAGGCGGTTATTTTTTTTTGTTTAAAAGTTTTTTTATTTTTTGCTTTTTAGTATCAACTTCCTGTCATCCAAATCCATGAAGGAACTGTCATACTACGTAAATTAACTTAACACCACTAAAAAGTCATAAGAAATCAGAATACTTATGCGATTTCGTTTACTTGGAGGACAAATTTTCGAATACTACTGAATATATCTGTGTTACCCTTTCGAGTGTACACGCGTGATGTTATGTTGTGTGATGGTATAAACAATGCTTAGATATGATATAGCAACAATCGCGGTTAATCTGCTGTTATTTATTGAAGAGTTCCCTCGATTTCTACAAGATCCCATCATCAGATATTGAAATGGTGGCAATGGGACCACACGGGAAGCACCAGCTTTCAAATAAAAAAAGAATCATGACAATCAGTTCACCCAGTCGGGAAATTCGAGGTAACAAACATAAAAAAAAAAAACAGTCGAATTGATAACCTCCTCCTTTTTTTGAAGTCGGTTAAAAATAAAATACTCCGCTTTTACTATCTCACCGCAGAGCAAACAAAGGCCTTCCCTTATATAGAAAAGGCCACCACACTTGTTCAAGGACTAAAGCTATCGTAGACTATTTTTTCGTATGAATACGCCCGTAGCTTGCTCTGAAGTTACCCTAGATCGGAAAATCATGTACAACAAACGAAATAATGTATCGCAGAGTTTTCAACGCGAAAAGCCGCAACTACAGCTGTCGGACTATGATGATTTTTCAGTTTGACGTAACTGCGTCAGATAATTAAAAATATAGGGAATAAAAGAGGTTACGATCCAAAACGTAATGACTACCTCGTTGGTTTGGCCGCATTCGTCTATTCCTAGAACAACTACGCTGCGCGCGCTGCCCTCTTTTGTCAAATCCTTTCGCCATCTGTCTTTGGAGGTTTTTATAATCCTACCAAATTTGATATAAAGTAAAATGGCCAAACCATGACGCCATTTTAGTGAATTTTAAATTTTGTCGTTTATTTTTTATCATTGTGACTTAATTCATGTTTTTGTTACATGTCATTTTTTTGTGGTTTGTCGTATTATTTCTTAGTAAAAAGCTATTTGATTTATGAAGAAGTGTGTATTCCTGACTCTTTAAGAAACTAAAATCTCGCAACGGATTTAAAGAAAGTCCAATAATGAATACATCAGTACCTCAAGTAAGTATCATTGATATATGTATTACAGATTGTTACATGTTACATGTTTATTTGCAGATTTTCTTCTATACGAATTCTGTTTATATTATTCATAATCATATCAGCCGACCGACTTCCACAACCACCGGACACTTCGTCCCTTTCAGGAGCAATAGAACAAACTATTTTGCTTTAGTTGAATTGTAGGTGCAACTTTCGTGATGTCAAATGACGTACCGCCACAAGAATAATTTATATTCGTTGGTAAACCTTTGTTTTTATGTTTTCAGCTTATAATATACCTGCGGCGAAGAACCACTGGCCTTTGCGTCCGTGCTAACAGTGCGCAGGCATCATTTCAGAAATGTTCAGCTATATCTATCACATGTTGCAACGTGTTCCGCTCACTATAACTTAATTCTGTAATTTGTTTAATGTTACACTGATATTAAAGCTTGATCTGACAGAATCGATTCAATCGTTTTACTTATAAAATCGCTCGCACCTTAGAAACACAATTTTTTCCATCTGTATAGTAATATTATAAAAGAAAACACATACATATCATCACGCCTGTATTCCCCGAAGGGTTAGGCAGAGGTGTACCAATGTACACTCACAGTTCGCCGGTATGTTTAGGTCCCATGTAATAGGGAGCGAGCCTATTGCCATTAACCGGGCATAAATCCAAACTCCATAAAAGAAAAAGATTTGAGAATTCTATCAAAAAGGAGTAAAAGAGGAAGTGGGTGAAGAGTGAAAGCTTTTATGAGAAATACATAGTCTACACCGACAAAAACAATAGCAAAGTGATAATTTTCCAATAAATATTCGTCGTCCCTATTCGACGTAATATATTTTTAACCATTTCAGCAAGAAAAAAGAAATTTAAAATTCTCAACATACGGCTTAGTTGCCGGTCAAATTCCAGTGACAATTCGCAATTGCATGTCATCACGTGATGTATTCAAATAAACGTCAATCTACTGTCAAACAGAAATATGTCAAGATTTTCAATGTATTTTGGGTTTTATTAAACAGAAAATTGACAAAACCTAGAACTGTCACCGTTATTTTGTCAAATGTCACATGTCAGCTTTATTAAATAGGCCCCAGGTGGTAGGTTATAATAAATGTTGCGGAGTTTTTTCGAAAGAGTTACCGCTGCCCTGCAACGCAAAGGGCATTAGGCGGAACACGGATGGGTTTTTGTCAGTAAGAGTCTGACACTCCCATAAATAAAGAATCTTGTATCTTTTCTCTAGTTCTTCACCCAAAGCCAGCAATCCACGACAAAATGCTTGAGATTCTTAACGTGATTTTAATATACTCGGAGAAGTGTTGGCCTATGTCCAAAACAATAGGTATTTCATTATTTTGTTTACGTACCTTGACCGTACGCTAGTTTACCTGTTGAACCAATACCTTTATTTAGATTCGCTTTAAGACGCTGACAACAGTTAATTTCAATTTTAGACTGCATATAAAAGAAGAAACTAACATAATAACTGGTTGTCAGAAGCCAAGAAATCTGACAACCAGTCTAACCAAGAGGTATCGTGTTGCCCAGTTACTGGGTTGTGGAGGTCAGATAGGCAGTCGCTCCATGTAAAACACTGGTATTCAGCTGCATCCGGTTAGACTGGAAGCCGACCCCAACACAGTTGGGAAAAGGCTAAGCAGATGATTATGATGACTGCATATAAAAGAAGTGCCCCTTTTTTTAGAAGCCTTTCATGAGTGAAATGCGACTAACAAAAGAGGCACTTCTATTATATGCCTCTCTACATGACCGAACCATCTAAGCATACTCTTTTGAACCTTTGCCACTACATCCTCTTATAATCGGCAACGTTCTCGTATAACTTCATTCCTCGCTCTATCGCATAACTTTATACATACACGTACAATTAAAACCACAACAAAAAGCTTGTGTTCTGACAAATATCAGAAACGGACAAAATAACAAACAAATCTACACGTTTGTTTAACTTGAGTTGTGTTAATGATAACATCCTTGGCATACAATATCTGGTCTTCCTCATGATCTGCAGTAATCCTCGGAGTTTAGAAGCAAGGATGATATGCTATCGAAGACTTTCAAGTGGGCGGTTTAATCGCGAGATACTTGACGACACTTGTAATTCGAGAATTCGGTTTGAAAGGTATAGCGCTGGACTACTGCCCGTCTAGCCAAGTCGCAAACGATAATCGTAAACGCTCGGTAGGTACCAATAGATTTTAAACTTTATATCCCAGAGGCTTAAGTTAAAAATCTATTAAAGATTTCTAAGCGTTAGCGACTGGAACGAACGAAAACGCTATGCAATCTTCATTAGATCTCCAACTTAAAACCAAGCATATAAAGTTGAAGATCTATTAAAGCCTACTCAGCGTTTGCATTTATCGTTTGTTACATGGCTACAGATGCTGGTGTAATTACAAGCACATTGATATACCTATTTCAACTTTATTTCTAGGATAGCAACGCATCTGGCATTGCAAGTGTCTATAGGCAGCGGTGAAGTTGAAATTTTGTTTTCTTTTTCTCCTCCGCTGTTCTTTTCTGATTAATTTCGTTGCGTTATCCAAGACAGTTGAGTCGTTTTGCCGGGACGCGTCAAGCTTCATTCGCCTCGGCGCTTGTGGTTGCAATGAAACGTTTCTCTGGGACTCATCGAGCTTCATTATTTCGGCGGTTTTCTGGTCAGAGCCACTGTTGATTCTATTTTGCAAGAGTTGCCGTGGTTAGAAATAGAGTGGCGGGGTAGACTCAAAATAAAAAGAAGGAGCGGTGACCACTTTGTACCAGTACAGCTCTTTGCGAAAGAGCTCGTCCGGGGAAGTACTACCACCATACTATTTCTGCGACAAGGCAGCGTTGCGTGTTCCGGTTTGAAGGGTATGGGTGCCGTTGTAATTAAAGGCACATGACACTATAACTTTGTCTCTGGAATGGCATCGCATTTGCAGAGCCTCTGATATTGCAAATGTCTATAGGCATCGGTGACAACTTAACATCAGGTGATCCGAAAAAAAAACTTAATATCGATTACAACCGTTTAATTTGCCCCAAGACCAAGGGCTCAGTTTTTTTAAATTAGCTTGTACATCTACGAAATATTCCTCTACCTATCCTCAAAATTCAGTCACAATAAAATGACGTAGATCTCGCGACTCTTAGATCTCAGTCAACACTCATTTCTATGCTCTACGCATAGACTATAAACTAACTCTTCCATTGATCCTGCCACTGCCAATGCATTTGGCCTTTATGAATGAATATTGCCATACTGTGTCTCATAGCTTGTGGTATCAAGCCTGGTATATAATATATCTACTATTGTTCCATTGTATCGTCTTTACATGGGTTTTAGTACATGATTGTCCTTGTCCTATTTTTGATTACGCTAAAATATTTCCTTAATATTGATTCCGACGCAAGTATCAGAACAATACATTTAAACTAATAAAATAAAGTAAAAGATTTGTATTTTTGTTTGTAATGGATTAACTCAAAAACTACTTAACCAATTTTAAAAATTCTTTCATCTTTGCTAAGCTACATTATCAGCTAGCAACATAGGTAATATTTTTTTTTTTTAAATAGGATACGTAAGATTAACTCTATGAGGGAAGCATGTGTCCAGCAGTGGACGTCCTACGGCTGATTTGACGATGATATAGGTATTGTCATGCAGAAAATTCACGCGGGCGAAGTCGCACACAATAGCTAGTATCAAAAAGATCTCCGCAACGATTTTCCGAATAAAACCATAAAGAATAAACAACAGGTAATAAAACAGCACCACAGATAAAGTAAGATCCATAAACACACCACAGACCACACTTGAAATTGTTAGAATTTTTTAAATTATGATAGTTGAAGGAGGCATGCCCACGCATTCTACTGAAAATAGATATTGATTTGAAACACCATTCCTTTGGCATTGCAGTCTGGTTATTACTATTGATTACGCTATTGTTAAAGATTGAAAAACAATTTATGAGCTGTAAATCTTTAGGTATTATAGTAGGTAGGACGTGCATTTGAATAAGTTTTCTTTGATCTTACATTACTAAAGATTACTTAATCTGTCGGTCTGTCGGAACTCCTCCGCATATGCAAAAGACGGTCGCCAGGTGAATTTTAATGGTTCTTAAAATGTACACTTAATCTGAAGATCACTGAAGCGCCGCCGCCGAAACAATAAGGGCGCCTACGATAGACATTCGCTAGTGTGAAGCGGCACTTATTGGTCGTCTAACTAGTTAATATAAACATGCAGCGCTTCAACGCTTACTGGTGTAGTTTTACACCTATATTGTTAATGAATAAGTTGTAGTTGATCCGTCGGCAATAAAGCATTGCACTAACATCTGGATCGCAGTGTCGGTTCTAAAAGCTAGTAATGATAGTACTGGGATCTATAATCCTCCATTTTGCTAGGTCATGTTTGCAGCGACCTAATTGCGTCCGGAGTCTATTGATCATGAACGAAAAGCAAAGTACGTAATTTCGTATGGTTGGATTAGGTACTAATTTTGTTTAAGTTTAAAAAAAAAAAAAAAAAAAAAACAATATTCTAAGCAGATTTTGAAAAAATACCTTTGGCAACTCTTTAAAAAAAAAGTTGCAAATGTCAGATTTATGGCTGAAAATAGAAATATAAACACCAGAATTTGACAACCTCCTCTTTTTTGAAGTCGGTTAAAAGTAAGCCCATTAAAAAAATGCTACAAGTTTAATTTCCTCTTAATTTGTTTTATGGATTCTAGTAAAGCGTTTGACTAAGCTTCAGTCAATTATTATAGTGCAATAAAAGCAAGGACGTAATAGTGACTCAAATGTTTTTGTTTTATTGCACTTTTTTATTGTTTTTGTACAGCTTCTTAATACTTGACCTACTTACAACACACTTGTACTTGTATTTTGGGTAAGTAAGGTGTCCCACAGGGTAGCATGTTGTGGCCAGTATTTTGTATATTATCTACTTTTCATTTTTATTTTAAAAATATTAAAGTATATAGTTCTTTTCGTATACCTATCATAAATTTAACAAAGATATTTGAAATATTACTGTTATAAATACAGTTAGACGGTAAAAAGTAAATATTAACCAATAAGAAAAATCATCAGAACGCTCTTCCTTTCTCCTACATATTTAAAACTAGCTATATAGCCTGTGGTGTCACCCGTGTTCTGTTATATTCATGGTTACAGCTCCGCTCCCGTTGGTGTTTGCGTATAAGCCTTTCTCTTGAATCTCTTTATCCATTGATGAAACCGCATTGAAATCCGCTGCGCAGTTTAAAAGATCTAAGCGTATAGACGGCGAGAAGCAACTGTTTTTAATACGCTTTTATTAGGTCGACCTGTATGTATGTAACTATATAATCAAATCTAAGAAAACTAATTTAACCATCTTCTAAAGATCGTAGCGTTATGAAAATTGGCAGTTGTATGTGATTTTGATAACAATACAATAGCATGGTACTGTCGAGCTGATCTGATGATGGAGCCGGAAGATATGAACTGGAACTTCATGATGGATGATCGTATCATAGCCGTGTTTGGACTTGTTAGAAAGGTCTTGTAATGAACTTTGACCACGATTAAAAGCTAAAGCGTGTTTTTTTGTGTTTTTTAAACTATTAATTTTTATTATACTATGTAGAGGATATAAAGATTTTGCTGTGCCCGACGGTGTCCATAAACATAATTAATTCTACTGTACGTACCACCTGTATGTTTCACATTATTGATTGCAATAAAGATTTCAGATTTGAGAGCAGAACATCTGTATAAGTTTCTAGTATTTGTATGACAGGAGTGTCGTGTTGGCCCAGTGGTTAAGGCGCCCGCCTTCCATGCACGAGGTTGCGGGTTCGCAACCGGTCACGGGCAAGTACCAATGTGACTTTTTCTAATTCATATGTACTTTCTGAGTTTATCTTGGACATCACTGACATCGGTAACCATGTCAGAGGCCCTTGAGGCGGTTTAGAAACTCTGACACTAGGGTGTGTGGGGTCGTTAGACCTTACTGCCCACACGATAAGAAGAAGATGACAGGAATGGCCTTAACCAATATTGATACTGTAACCTAAATACTACTCTAGGTCGTTATTAGGAATAGTAGGCGTCTAGCCAAAAACCTTTCTAGTTTGATGGACGGCGAAGTTTTTCAGGGTTCATTACTATGAGCAAAATTTTGTGCAGATAATTGTCGTGTCCTCAGTATGATGTGAAGACATTAGAAGCAACGTGCTAAGAGTAGATCATTCAGTTCTGTCTTTGGTTGCTGCTCTGCTCCCGTGAGTCGTAGCGTAGCGTGATATTATATAGCCTATACTCATCATCATCATATCAGCCGCCGGACGTCCACTGCTGGACATAGGCCTCCCGCATAGATTTCCAGAAGAACCAGTTGGAAGTGGTATGCTTCCAAAGTTTTTCTGCGGTTTTAATCAGGTTGTCTGTCCACTTTGTGGGTGGACGTCATACGCTGCGCTTGCCGGCGCATGGTCTCCATTTGAGAACTTTGTGGCTCGATATAATATATAGCCTATACTATTCGTCATGAAGCTGGCTATCAAAAACCAAGGGTTTGTTTCGAATCCGATGGATTCAGTGGATGGCAGTTACAGAGATAAGCATGATTAAACAAACCAAAAGATATATACAGCTTTATTATATTAGTATAGATTAAAAATATCTCCCAAGAAATTCATGCCATATAAGATTATAACTAAGGCGTGTGATCTTTGTTAAAAAAAATGTCTACAGAACCACACTTATCACTTGGTCCGACACCCGTTTGACAGGTTCTAGTTTTATTACCGATATATGTTAATTCTAGTACTAGCAATTTGGCAGCAGCTTCCTTCATAATTCATTTATCAGGATCGTAAAGCTTCTTTGTATGAATATTATTGTGAAACTGTAACTGTGTGTGATTCTACACGAAAAATTCTCGCCTATCCAATCCACTGATTGGATAGGCGAGAATTTTTCGTGTAGGAAATAAATACTCTATTCATAACGCAACATACCATCACGCCTATATTCCCCGAAGGGTTAGGCAGAGGTGTATCAATGTACACCCACAGTTCGCCGGTATGTTTTTAGATCCCATGTAGTAGGGGGCGAGCCTATTGCCATTAACCGGGTACAAATCGAAACTCCGAGCTGCTACTGAGGATTTCATAGAAAAACCCAAAAAAACTTTTTGCTCGACTTGGGAATCGAACCTAAGACTAGCGTAGCAGTCGCGTTTAGGACCACTAGGCCAACGAGGCAGTTACACTCGGCAGGTATACTCTATTCATGTAGTAAATAATATAATTCAATGTTGTACGACCAAATCTTTTATATCTATCGTATGAAATTAATCACCTGATGTTAAGTCGGCAGCGCTACCTATAGACATCTGAAATACCAGAGGCCTTGCAATGAGTTGCTATCCCAGATACAAAGTTGAAATGTCTCATGTGCCTGTAATTACGAGCATCGCCACCTTCAAACCGGGACATAGCAACGCTGCTTTGCGCCAGAAATAAGTATGGTGGTAGCACTTCCCCGGATGAGCTCCTTCACAAAGAGCTCTACTACTTTCCTCTTAATAAAAAGATCCAAGGATTTAGGATAAAGTAATAATAATATAATAATATACCATCACGCCTGTATTCCCCGAAGGGTTAGGCAGAGGTGTACCCACAGTTCGCCGGTATATTTAGGTCCCATGTAATAGGGGGCGAGCCTATTGCCATTAACCGGGCACAAATCCAAACTCCGAGCTGCTACTGAGAATTTCATAGAAAAACCCAATAACACTTTTTGCTCGACCTGGGAATCGAACCCGGGACTCCTTGCACAGCAGTCGCACTTGCGACCACGAGACCAACGGGGCAGTCGGGGATATAGTAGGTATAATGACCAAAAAACTTTCTAAAACAAGAGAATATAAATTAAAGCCATCTGCATTGTACCACTCATTAAGATTAATTTCACCTCTACACGGATACCTCATCTCTGAGCTAAGGACTATATTTAGAAGCTGAAAATAAACGTTTACAACATCGGTATTTTAATCGATTCGTTTTGAAACCGGCCAAGAGTGAGTTATCACTTGTTTCTTTGGGTTCCGTAACCAAAAAATTACAAATTCAACCTTATTACTAAGACTCCGCTATGTCATCCGTTTGTCACAGAGCTGTATCTTTTTGGACCTCTAGGGATTTTTTGTTGTGTATGACCGATTATCGGAACGTTAGATAGAGCCAAAGTTTTGTGGTACCGACTTTTCGTTGGTCACCGATTGTCTGAAGTGGGCGGACAGCCTTAGGTCCTTCGCCCACGTCCGATTTTTTGTAGGACCGATTAAATGGTTGTTATAGCTAACAACAGAAAATAAAAACAAAATGTACATACAAGAAACGTATTTTTTTGATGTAGTGTTAAATATTGTACTGTGATACCACACGCAACCGGTTGTATACGAGTCGGACGCGCACTGGGCCTTTTTAGGGTTCCGTACCTCAAAAAAAAAACGGAAACCGGATTACATTTTGTGCATAAATCATAAAAAATATAGTAAGTATTATGAAAGCTCGGAAAAAAACTGCGAGATTTGATTCCTGTACTATTTATAATATGTGCCTGCAAATTTATACGGAACCCTCCGTGGGCGAGTCGAACTCACACTTGTCCGGGTTTTTACATCGGTTGACGCAAGCAGACTTTATGGCGCCTGTCCTTATATGCGTTTATACCTCAGGAACAGAATTGACGTAAGCAGTAAGCAAGCTTTATTATTAACTAGAGTTTGTCCACGACGTCCGACGCAACGTCCGTCGTCTGTGAGAATTTTCTTACGGATCCCTATTTTATTGGTAAGAATTTTTTACGTGGGTTTATTTGTTTGGCAGAAATAACTCCATTCATAAAGTTGGTAGGAAGGAACCAGGTATTTTTTGTAGGGAATTCCTCATGTACTGCCTTCGACTCGGGGAAGATGGAGGGTAGAGTCGGACTCCTACCGACTACAGGCCTACGCAGACCGGGAAGACATCGCAAGGGATTGAATTTTTTTACCAATGGACATTCAAACGTATCGACAATCCATTGGTTTTTTTTTTGATACCCCATGGTGTTTCTCCAACTACCTTAGGCTGACATGGGGGTCACTCTGGGCATTTTTTCACACCCCGGCAGGCAAACCACCACGTGGAGGGTCCCGTCACCAGGTCCACCGTGACCCACCGGCTGCCCTGAATCCAGTAAGGCGCACGGGAAACACCTCGCGCGCCATTGCAAGGATACCTAATACCTAGATTTGACCTCGGTTGACCTTTTGATAGAAACTTACTGTCAGGTTATGGCACCGGAGCTAATCATAAATCGCTGATGACCTCTAAAGGTTAAGCTAGGGTTTTGCTACACTACTCCGACGATCTACTTTCACTGAGTGTTCAAAATATACGGGACTTAGTTGTGCGCTGAAACGCTGCGTTATTCTAGAGGTTGAGGCATAATTTAAATTATTGCTAGTAAACGACTTGATTTTTGGTGTAAAAAATCACTGTTTATAGTAGTGCGCAATGTGATGCACGCAAAATATTGTGCTTAGGTGCAGACAACAGTTACACATGGGAGTATTTAAAATTAGATTAGAACATTTCAAACTAATTTTCGACAAATTTGGAACTTTGACTAGTTTTCTTCGTTTGTATGTATGTATGTATGTACATTTCTCTGGCACGCTCTGTAGCCTAAACAGCTTGATAGATTTTAGCTTGTTCTTTTTAGTTTTTAATTAAAGTCCATTTTTTACATAGTCAGATTTTTGATTTCATAAATTTTCTTTATATACCATCACGCCTGTATTCCCCGAAGGGTTAGGCAGAGGTGTGCCAATGAACACCCACAGTTCGGAGCTCGGAGTTTGGGTTTGTGCCCGGTTAATGGCAATAGGCTCGCCCCCTATTACCTGGGACCTAAATATACCGGCAAACTGTAGGTGTTCATAAATTTTCTTTTTTACATTTCAATTTGACAACCGCTACAGGCCAGCCCCAAATAAAATCACGTATGTTTTCAATTCAGCCAGGCATAACAGTTCCTTTCTATTTACGCTATTAATATCAGATTTATCTGACGCTTTTATGATCCTGACATAAACGCTTTGAGAATAATATCGTTAGTTATGCTAACTCTAATCTCAAATCTTATGCTAAAATTCTTAACGGAATGCTTTTAGATTGAGATTTTATTTCTACTAAGCGGGCAAAAGCTAGTTGTGCCCGCTACTTCGTCTGCGTGAGTTTTTTCAGTCGCGTGTATTTACGTCTTTGGTTACTGCTCCGCTCCCGTAGGCCGTAGCGTAATGTTATATAGCCTATAGTATTCCTTATGAATCCGGCTATGATTTCCAAAAAGATTTTTCCCAATTAGACTGGTAGTTTCAGAGATTAACTCTTAAGCTTTCTAATCTATGGGAGATACGCGTTTTGACAGTTCATGAAAAGTATGTCAATTGATGGTGGTGTTAACTACCGAATATTAGTATGGATTCCTGTAAGTGTTAAAAATATTACTTATTTTATTGTTTTTTCAGTTCATATATGTACTTTATAAGTTTATTCTTCTTCTTAGCGTATCGATGGGAAATAATAAAATATAAATAATGAAATAAGACATTTCTTAAATAATATGTTCGACCCAAAATTCGGCCACGGCAACACCATTCGCCGACGCAGTCATTAGGTATTATATTATAATATATAAGTTTATTGTAGATACCACTGACATCGCCGAGAGAAAACATCGCGAGGAACCCTGGACTTTTGTAATTAATATGTCTGAAATCACCAATCTACCTTGAGCAAGCGTGGTGATTACTGGTGATCGGTGGTCTTGCCTTATCTAATAAGAGAAGAAAATTTTGCTCTGCATTGGGAAAATAATAGCCTGGTATTATTAACAGCCAATTATAATTGGTTCAGTTTTGTAGCGTTATTAAACAGATATGATATATGATATACCATCACGCCTGTATTCCCCGAAGGGTTAGGCAGAGGTGTACCAATGTACACCCACAGTTCGCAGGTATATTTAGGTCCCATGTAATAAGGGGCGAGCCTATTGCCATTAACCGGGCACAAATCCAAACTCCGAGCTGCTACTGAGAATATCATAGAAAAACCCAATAACACTTTTTGCTCGACCTAGGAATCGAACCCGGGACCCCTATTAAACAGATGAGTATTATTTGCATGAATCATAACCTGTTTAATTGTAACTAATAAGAGCAGCTATTAATAGTATTTTGCAAAATTGTCCTTTTAATTAAAGTAGGTACTAAAATAATCATTATGATTACAGTAATTGAGTGTAATGACGTCAGCAATACAGCTTCTGACTGTTGTTATGACTCAGATTTACGTACTAGGAACACACAACTCTCAGTATTCATTAAAACAAATGAATTAATATTTATCTCTACGTATTTGCTTTACATATTTGAAGAATTTAAATGCATACATATAGTATACGTAGAATTATTAGTAATCTTACAGACAATCACGCCTGTATTCCCCGAAGGGTTAGGCAGACGTGTAACAATGTACACCCACAGTTCGCCGGTATATTTAGGTCCCATGTAACAGGGGGCGAGCCTATTGCCATTAACCGGGCACAATTTGCATATAATATAATAGATATTGATATATACTGTCTCGTTAGCCTAGTGGTTCTAAGCGCGACTGCTACGCTTGAGGTCTTGTGTTCGATTGCCAGGTCGAGCAAAGTGTTATTGGGTTTTTCTATGAAATTCTCCGTAGCAGCTCGGGATTAGGATTTGTGCCCGGTTAATGGCAATAGGCTCGCCCCCTATTATATGGGACCTAAACATACTAAGGCTTGTGGTACATTGGTACACCTCTGCTTAACCCTTCGGGGAATACAGGCGTGATGGTATGTATGTATGTTTAGACATAGAATTTTTTTCCCGTATTTTGTTCCCTGAAAAAAATAGCTATTAGGACTTTGGCCTAATTCTGAAGTGTACTCAGACAAAATCGTGGGCCAAAGTTTATACGGTAAACCACAATGCTATTAGTTTGAATGAAATTCCTTTAAAACTATGAATAGGTGGTTTTATAATTCCACTAAATATTAATGACTATAAATATAGAGTTCATTAATGAGTTCTCAGTATTTAATTGGATAATGCCGTGTTGGAGTTCCTTCCTTCTTGAATCTTAAATCTCGAATGGAAGACGATCTTGGTCAGTTTTGGAGTATTGTGAGGTGAGGTGAGTTGTTTGGTGAGATGACATTTATACGTCATGTAATATAGAATTACACTAGTCTTTAATGTAAAAAAATGTCGCAGTGCAAAATACAAATACAAAATGTTTAATTTTGGAACACAAACATTACGGTGCAGTTACATAAAGGAATCGATGATAGCTGCAAAAGTTGAAAATGCAGGGCAATAGGCCTCTTCTCATACTTAAAGCAGATTGGTAATTTTGGACTTATATTAATTATTATAAATCCAGGTTTCGTCACGATCCAGGGTTGCGGAATTGGTTCGAAACAGTCACTGCGGCTCTGGAACGCAAAGAGCATTAGGAGGAACACGGATGGGTTTCATTCAGTAAGAGTCTGACACTCCTTTCCGCTCCGCCCAAAGAGGAAGAAGTGATTTGATGATGGTTTCCTCACGAAGTTTTCTTTTATCGATGACCATGTCCTTGTTTATGGGAATAAATGAAAACAGGGGAGCAATGATTCTACAAACTTTTAGTAACGATCGCAAATTCATCTCAGTTCAAACTGTTAAAAAAATGCCTCTAATTTTTTGACATGGATTGTCGCTAAGATGAGATTGCGACTAGATTTTGAATATTTTTCATTCGTAGAATTAGTCTTCAGGTCACATTGGACTAGGTACCTACCCCAACTACAGAACATAAGTGCAAATCAAACACAACATACCAAAACCCATTGGCCGAATCAAAAGATTAATATAACGAAGTAAATATACAAATATTTTTAACTCGAAGTGCATTCTGACGTCATTTCAAACAGTCGCAACTCCACACATTTTGCTGATCGAATTTGAACTCTATCCCAAAGACAAAGGGGTGTTGTAATTGTAGTTATTTTGAACAGTATGAGTCAGTGCATACAAAGTGGGTGTGCAGGTGTGATGCATCAAGATTCGGGGCTTTCATAATCTGTTTACAATGTAATAACTGTCTTGTGCTAATCTTGGGATTTAAAGCATTCGGACGACATCTTTATTGTGTGCAAACACTGAGTAAATACTTAAATTCTTGAAGAGCTTACGTACAGTCAACAAAACTATATAGTATACAGGAAAAAATTGTCATGTTTCTACTACACTGCCAATATTCACTTTTATTGTATGCGTAATTACTTTTTGACCTTATTGGTGTTTTTAATATCGTGCGGATTTCATCACGCATGCGGGATTGCCACGCATGCGTATCCCCCGCAAATGAATTTTTAATACAAGTATTTTATTGTAATGCATGGAACACGCACGCGGGACACGGGACGTGATCCTGGGCAGCAGATTAATTATTATTAGCATGCGGGATAAAATCTGCACAATATTAAAAACACCCTATGACACGCTTAAGAGAGATATTTAAAAGAATAGGCTGCTCAGCGCACTCACAACATTGTTTAAAAGTAATCGCAAGTAAGCTGCCTGTATACCAAATAGCTTTCTTGACTGTACGTATGCATCCGTGAGTGTTTAGCCGAGAGAATAATAAATGATTACTAAAATCTCGAACAAAGTGTTATTAGGTTCTTCTAAAAAATTCTCAGTAGGAGCTCGGAGTTAGGATTCGTGCCCGGTTAATGGCCATAAGCTCGCCTCCTATTACATAGGACCTAAACATAGGTACCGGCGAACTGTTGGTATACATTAGTAACCACCTCTGCCTAACCCTTCGGGGAATACAGCCGTGATGATATTATGTATGTGATGTATGTATTAGTGACACTTTTGCATGGGTCAGCAAATTTTTCTATAGTGACAACATCAAGTATCCGAACACAACACCAATATCATACAAATAAGTCCACATTTTTGTCAGTTGATGTCATGAGAATGATATTCGAACCTCGGCGCCACCTTGACTCAGATTAACATGGCTACTTAGATCTTAAGATTGTGTGCATTGCGGAATAGGTAGACAGTTTATTAGAGGTATTATGTCTGTTGTGTCTGGTACGTAATCATGCTAATGGGTTGCGGTGAAGTCGGGATTTTGGGTAAATTGCTAGGAGATTTAAGTTTAGAAGTAGAGTTGCTAGTGCATGCCTATCGTCATCATCGTATCGACAGAGGACGCCTATTGTTGGGCATACGTCTAATGAACAATTTTCCAAACGCGGCTCCCGGCAGACTGGTAAGGGAAAAAAGCCGTAGAAAAGACTTTGATATAAAATCTTCCCACTATTTAACATTGTTAAACATAGTCCACTATACCAGGCAGTTAAAATATTCAATAGGTTACCGCTTAGTTAAAAACCACACTATACACAAGCTCTTTCAAAGCAAGGCTCAAGGCATTCTTGTTGGAGAGATGTCTCTACTCTATAGACTATCTCTAACCACTTAATGACATATAGTTATATTTTGACAACATTGCTTTTTTTTTTCTTTCCCCCCCATTGCTCCAATGACATTGTTATTAATTTACCTTTTAATTTATTTGTTCTTTATTTTATTTTATTTTATTGTAATGTAATCACTTATTCATATATTTTGTGCTGCTTGTTTTTGTTTTTATTTTTTAAGATTTAAAATTCACATACAATGTAAATTGTTTTTTGAATAAATGAACTGAACTGAACTCCCATTAATGGGGCACAGGACCAGACTCGTCCATTCATCGCAATTCGCTCTTGGATAATGTTACACCGCTCCACATAGGGTTTCTTCATGTCAAATTAAACTTGTATGCCTAACGATGTCCTTTGCTGCACACAATCCAGCAATCCTGCACAACCCTCAACACTGGACTGGTAAATACTCTTTCTTCTCTTAATAAAAATCTTTAAAAGTTACGTTTTATTTGCTGTCAACATAATCCTATGTAAAGTCCGGTTTAGAGGATAATAATATGGGTGCCGGTGTAATTACAACTTTGTCTCTGGGATGGCAAGGCATTTGCAAGGCCTCTGGTATTACAGTTGTCTATAGACAGCGATGACCATTTAACATCAGGTGGGCCGTCGGCTTGTTGACTATTATATCTATCTGCCTAGCCTTTTCCCAACTACGAGTATATTGGGGTCGGCTTGCAGTCTAACCGGACGCAGCTGAATACCAGTGTTTCACATGGAGCGACTGCCTATCTGACCTCCACAACCCAGTTACTGGACAATACAAAACTTATCTTGATAGGCTTGTTTGCCATCCAATTTGATTCACTTGCTCTACAACATAATCGTATGCAAAGTCTACGTATAATATAAACTTATAATCCTAATATTTATGAAACGTGTTCGCGAATTAGTTTGTTCTATTTATAAGGCATCACCGTTTACCCTGGCTACTTGAAGTTGTATACCTTTTTCAGATTTCGTACCTAAAAGGTGCCAAACGGAATTCTATTATTAAACTGCCCTGTTGGTCTTGTGCTGGCAAGCTTGACTATTGAACGTGGGGCCCTAGGTTCAATTCCAAGGTCAGTCAAAAATTGTTATTAGGTTTTTGTTTTCCCCATTACTAATTTCCTATAACAGCCCGCAGTTTGAAAGTTGGTGGTGTGGACCCTCGTGCCTCGGAAAGCACGTAAAGCCGTTGGTCCTGCGCCTGATCTCTTCGCGGTTGTGTCGGATTGCCGTCCCATCGGATTATGAGAGTAAGGGAAGAGGGAGTGCACCTGTGTTTTCTCACACACTTATGTACTATAATATCTCCTGCATACTTGGCTAGTTTGCATTAAGATTTGCCGCCGTGACCGAAATCGTACGATACATATGTACATTCATATTATTTTTTTATAGCAATTAATGTACCGTCTCGGTTTATCAATGCCAATCCCACAGTATCTCCCGGATCAGCAAATAATCGTATAAATGTTAATTGCAAGTTAAATTAACTCTGACCGAAGTTTACTATGTATGATGAATCTATTCGCATAATTAACTCAAATCTCATCAGACGGATATAATTAACGTTTTAGTTCTAATCGCGTTAATTCTACAATTCTGATTGAAAATTCCTTTTGTATGTTATCTTCATTGCATTTTTTATTATTTGATGTTGTTAAGGTACTGTTTATTTTAATATTCATTCGAGTTGAGATTCGAATCGCTAGCATAGTAACCTCCTGGAATTTGACGAGGATGCAAAACTGCACTTAGTATGCTAAAATGGCATAGGTTTGGCAATACTAGTATCTTGGCCGTAAGTACCTAATATAATAATACCAGCCTGTAACTGTCTCATTGCAGGGCAAAGGCCTCTTCTCACACAGAGAAGACACGAGCATTGCACACGGCGGATTGGTGAGTTAAGCGTGAAAGAGAAACAAACACCCATCCACCCTCACAATTCGTCTGGGTTAATTTTGGTTATATTTAAAATTCAATCATGATTCGAAAGACACGTGGCGCCATCTATTATCATAAAGCGTTATTATTGCTTTTCTCGGAAACTAAATAATATGCAAATTTTCAGGATGGTCGCTAACAACCAAACTTACTTTCGCATTTAAAATATTAATTAGGACAGTTAGGATAAGTTCAGGTTTCCTCACGATGTTTTCCTTCACCGGTGTCAGTGCTATCCAAGATAAACTTACAAAGTACTAGACGGTAAGTAAAGACAACAAAAGAAATGCTAAGCATGTAATACATCCTGGTCAAACTGATTTACTTAAGAAAAGATGGCGGGAACTTGTGCTATATTGTTAAAGTTTGTGTTTATGTAAAGGCAAGTACATACTAAGCAATTCCATGTAATTAATCGCTCCATGTAAAACACTATTATTCAGCTGCATCCGGTAGGTAAAGCCGACCCCAACATAATTGGGAAAAGGCTAAGCAGATGTGCCAATGGCGAACCACTCTGATTGTAAAATCAAGGAGTTTCTTGCCCATTCTTTTCCAAACCATTTTATTTAATTTTATTTTATTTATTGAGGGATAATAAACAGCTACAATATACATGCGACATGTTGAAAAAAAAAACATATGGCGTGTTGACAATATTGTGGCCTACTATACATTATCCGCATATTACAAAAAAATAATATGGTAATGAGTGCCAATAAATGAGCCAACTAGAACACACAACAACACGACACGCACGGTTTTACAACTAGATGCATTTTTTTTTTTGTATATAACGTTCCTTTTAGCATACCATCATGCCTGTATTTTACGAAACCTTAGGCACGGTGTACCAAGTACACCCCCAGTTCACAGGTTCCATGTAACAGGGGGCGTGCCTATTGCCATTATCCGGGCACAAACACGAACTCAAAAAAGCGTCCTCCTTTGGCCTAACTGTTTTAATGCCATTAAGTTTTAACTAAAACTAAATATTTTTATCTAAAATATTGTTTATAATATTTAAAAACATTTTTGATTCAACCTAACTTGAAGTAAATGAAGAAGAACTTTGACTTTGTAAATCTGAACGCTTTAGTTAAGATACACCTTAATGTTACATGAAAATTAGACATGTTTGCTAACCAGGCATTGTTTGCGAGAACTGTGGGCAGCAAAGTGTGCCTTCATGAATATTGCTGGACTACTTACGTATAGGTACTAAGTACTTATTATTCGGATTCCGGTTTCTAGTTAAACTTGGGAATATTTAAGCATAATGTCAACTTTAAAGCAGTATCCCGGAACTTGTTTCTGCCATCATACCATCACGCCTGTATTCCCCGAAGGGTTAGGTAGAGGTATGCCAAGGTACACCCATAGTTCACCCGTATAGGCTAGCCCCCTATTACATGGGACCTAAATCCCTTGTTAAGGGGGCTAGCCTATTGCCATTAACCGGGCACAAATCCAAACTCCGAGCTGCTGCTGAGAATTTCATAGAAAACCCCAATAACACTTTTTGTTAGACCTGGGAATCGAACCCAAGATCTCTTATGTATCAGTCGCGCTTAGAACCACTAGACTAACGAGGAACTTGTTTCTCTGGCTATGTAATGTTAATTTTTTTTATTTACTGGCTTTTTTATACCTGCGAATTCGTTCGCATGAATGTCGTTATTTGTGCGGAACTAGCATTTAACTTTGTCTCTGGAATGGAGACGCATTGCAAGGCCTCTGGTATTGCAGACGTTGCAGATAAGCAGTAGTGACTACTTAACATCAGGTGGGCCGTCAGCTGGTTTTTTTTTTTTTTTTTTTTTTTTATTTAGCCCGTACTGTCCCACTGCTGGGCAAAGGCCTCCCCCAATTCCTGGATTATCATTGTAAAAAAAAATCTTTTTCCAAAATAAAAGCTACTCGTTAGTTTGTTATTTCGGGAAACTAATTAACTATAAGCCTTGCTATTAAGTGCATTAGATATCCTATCTACTTAACATCGAGTTAAAATTACTAATCAACTAGAATATGTCATAGGTACTTCTGTATAGAGCGCGCTGAATTACGATTCAAGCGAAGTTTACTATCCTGCTCCAAATGCCTTTTACAGGTGGCTTCCATCAATATCTTCCCACGCTAATGTTCCAAAAACTGGCTACCATATTTTAATATCTATAGACTAGGTTCAGCCCGCGACTTCGTCCGCGTGAATTTTTTCACCCGCGTTATGTTACGTCTTTGGTTACTGCTCCGCTCCCGTGCCGTGTATCGTAGCGTGATGTGTTTTTTTTTTTTTAAAACTTTGCACACTAAGATTTAATCCCATATCGTGGGTGCGTTTACAAACATATAAACTCACATACACAAATAGCCAGACCCGGAACAACAAACAAAAATCAAATAACAATTTTAAACACATAACCTTTCCCAATAAACAGGCTAAACAACGCAAAAAGATTTTTTCCGAATCAGACTAGTAGTTTGTGAGATTTACGCATTTAAACAAACAAACTCTTCAGCTTTATAATATTTGTAAAAATGAAACAATAAAACACTTAGCATTTTAAAAGGGCGGCCATCTTGTTTCCATCTGTCAACGAACGTTATTTGAACTGAATTTGGAACAATAAAGAATTTACTAAATGGGTTAGCCATAATTATAGTTATTTGATGGGGAACCTTGACTTTATTACCTGTTTTAGTTCCTGGAACAGTCTCTTATATGTGGAGCTTTTATTGCTCTGTTTATTAATGCGTCGAATACTAGGAATGGGAAGTTCCTATTGGCAGTTCCCAATGGGAAGTTGGCAGATGCCAACAACAAGTGTGTTATAATTTACGATCACTTCAAATTACACCATTCTGTCAGTCAATTAAGGTTGGTATTTCAATATTGGGCTGTTTATGGGTAATGTTCTATATTTTTAATACCATTTTTTTATGGCTTTGTAATATTTCTGGTTGCAACACCTTCCAGTTTTGTTAAGTAGCATATGTCAAACGAATATCTTTAGATATAATATGTTTACACTAGCATTACCTTGCTGTTTTACCCACGTTTAGTAGTCTTTGATTAGTAATCCGCACCTGTGTATTGTAGTACGCCATCGGACAGCACGTAAAGCCGTTGGTCACGGCTGTTATTCGTAGATCTTTGACAGTCGTTACGGATAGCCAGAATTCAGGAAGTCTGACAACGAAGTGTTGTATAGTAACTGGGTTATGGAGGTCAGATAGGCAGTCGCTCCGTGTAAAACACTGGTATTCAGCTGCATCCGGTTAGACTGGAAGCTGACCCCAAAATAGTTGGGAAAAAGCTAAGCAGATGATGAGCCGTGTGTCGTAATTCGAATCTTAATGAGCTAAATGAAGAGTGGTTAAGTTGGCTATTGGATTTCGAACGGCAGCGGTGAAGAGGGGGGATTTTGGTTATCTAATAAAAAAACAGATTACTTATTCTAATTTTTATTCCCAAAAGGATTTTGTGACTGCGTCTGAGAGTTATAGAAATACAGATACTTGTAACAATCACTAGATCGAGCTTTGTCCATTAAATGCTTGCTGATAGCCTTGCACATTTTATCTTTAGACGTGTTGAATTCAACGCCATCTTCGAAAGTGTTGGCTACATCTAGAATATCTTGTCCTCTTTCGTCACAAGGGTTTTCTTCGACGTAGTACCTGGAAAGATTGGTGCTTATTAAGGCTTTATATGAAGAGGGACAGGCAAAGAGTAACCGGTATATTCCGTTAAATCTCGGATTAATTTAGGCGAACTTGGCTAATGCAAAGAATTTTCGGCTTGACAGCTAACCTCATGCCTATAGATGCCTATGTTTAATAAATGAATTGTTTTTTATTCTTATTCTCACGCTTACTTGACCTAAATTCGCCGAGGAGGATTTTAACAGAACAGCTAGGCCTGCATAGGCCTATGTAGAAACAACGAACATGACATAAGTAACGACAAGCAGTATGCACGCTCATGTTAAAAATGGATAAAAAAACATGATAATAGATTATAAGTATTTGTTAGTTACGGTTGCACAGACTTCTCCTGCATAGGCATTATCATCATTATCATTTAGCCAGAGGACGTCTATCGCTGTCCACAGCACTCCACACAGCATTGCCACAAAGTGCAGGTAAAGGTTCACCAATTACTTAGTAACTAACTGATGCCTTTGCATTCAGTATTACAGAGTGTCCTAAACTATACTACTAATACTATAATATTAGTGGCTATATTTAGAGTAGGCTTAAGACCTTTAGTTGACTGGTAGAGAATGCTTAAGTGCAATACTTTATGAATACTTGAATTTTACGCGGATATAATCACGGACAACAGCAAATCCAAAATTAAACCCCAAACTCACCTCAAACAGTTCCTCATATAAGTGAAATGTTCCAGAAAACAGGAGCAAGGCCCGAACTGGACCAGTAGCGGCGTGATGGGGGTGCTGACGGCATCCAAGACCTCGTGTCGGGAGTCACTGCGGCGCCTCAACTTGTCCACATACGTCTCCTCCACGACACTTTCCCCATACTTCTTTAAATACAGCTTCCTAATCAAGGTTGAAGTCATGACAGGCATTTGCTTGTTAACGTTCATCTCGAAGGTCCTCTTGTTGTACTCCTCGTGTTGCTTGTCTATTGCCACTTCTCTCTTCACCTCTGTGATGATGGATTCCAGGTCCTGGGTCGGGGAGAGGGTGTTGATCTTCTTGCATAGGGCCTGGATGAACCAGGAGCCGTATAGTTCGTTTCTGGAAGAGTGGAAGATTTTATTGAATAATTGTATAGCTAGGAAATGGCTAGAGTATTTTCTCTGACTCAAAAAGAAGGGTGTTATAAGTTTTTTTTTTAATAGAATGTAATATTGTTTTTTTTGGGACTTGTCCGCCACACTACAACATGACCTGTACAGTGTACATGGTACTCATGAAAGCCAGAATCAACGGTGACAGTGATTCACCAAAATATAGCCTAGGTTTTGATGATATATTTTATTATTGTTGTTTTTTTTTTAAATAAATAAAAAGAGTTCAGTCTTTGCAGAAAAGTAAGACAGAAAGTACCTGTGAGAAGCTCGGCCCACGTAAGAACTATGGAGAATCAGCAGATCAGATTCCACTGGCAGAATGTATGGCTCCAAGTCTTCTTCATCCAGGTCTTTGCGGATCTTGCCTGCATGGAAGACTGGGACGCCTTGCATGATCTTTGTGCCTCGACACGCCTGGAATGAAACATGGGATAGTTTTAATATGATGTACGTTTTTTTTTTCACCATCATCATCACTATAGCAGCTATAGGATGTCCACTGCTGGAATTAGGCCTCCCTCATGGATTTTCAAAAAGACCGGTTGGAAGCGGCCTGCTTTCATGTCGTCTGTCCACCTTCTGGGTGGATGCCCTACGCTGCGCTTGCCGGTGAGTGGTCTCCATTCGAGAACTTTGCGGCCCCATCGGCCATCCATGTGCCCTGTCCACTGCCACTTCAACTTGCTAATTCGCTGGGCTGGGTGGGTTGGATTTAAATATAAATCTATCAAAAATGCCTCTGTGAAATGAAGGTAAATAAGACCTTCGTTGTTGACAAGATTTTCACATTTATAGCTGAGATGAGATATGCATAGAGATTTTGACTTTGATTTTGTAAGCTTTTAATGATGAAAATTCGCTTTATCGCGTACCACGAGTGCTAGTTTCAGGTGGCACGGGAACATAGTTCCTGGAAGAACTTGGGGAGAGGCATTTGCCCATCAGTGGGACAGCGTAGAGAAAAATAAATGTCAGTGTTTTCTAGCCAACTACCATGAAACACATAAACAAAAACTCTTTTAAATTATCATCATACAATTTCTTGTAACGGTCAGAATCTATATGAGTACTACCTATATTCTTTAATCACCTACCTATGTCCACCCAAATATCTATATAAATTTGAGATGGTACGGACTGTGCAAGCGTGTGCACCTTAAGCTCAATTCCGAATTTAAAAGCTCAACTAAAGCCGTAGCGGAGTGGTATCGAACTCTGGACAAGAAACAATAACTAACGTCATACATACAATCAGGTAGGTGAAAAACGTCGCTTTAAATTATTATCGGATAATAGATCCTAAAAACATTCCAAAGTATTTGCTAAGTACGTATAAAACGGTGGAATTTGGGTATGACGCACAATTGGACAGATCACAAAAGATCTTATCATCCTCGTATCGTGGGAATCAGAGACTTAGGAGTTATCATCAATACTTGTAGTTAGCAGCTTCTGCCCTGGCTTTATCAATATTATGCAAAAAAATACCAGATATTCTTGGTTATCCTACCCCACGCCAGTTTTCTAAGACCCGCCACGATATCAAGAATGACACAACACCGATGCAAACTTGCGTAGTTCCTTATCATCAAAATAATAACATTGAAGTCGAAAGTTCCGTTTTCATTTACGTAGATCAAAAATAAATAAACACCAATGATTCATTCGATTAAAGTGTCTTTGTCTTTTGAATTTTGATAAAAACAAAAATGACGAATGGTAGATACCCTGGTGTTCTTATCAGGATCTGATGTTGCGTTCGAAGTCGGCATTGAAGGGGATTAAGTATTGTTACAAGGCCGGAAGGAAATCTCAAGAGGTGTGCTTCATTCATTCCGTTGATAAGATGAAGCGGATCTAGAAAAAATGATGATACAGCAGGTGTAAAAATAATACCAGCCTATTGTCCCACTGCAGAACAAAAGCCTCTTCTAGCATTGATCATTACGCCTGGCGGATTGATGCTAGCTGATCTATTTTGTGTGGTGATCAACAAATGGTGTGAATTGAAGCCTAAGCAATCGTGGTTATGAGGGTAAACAGCAGAAGTAGAAGAAGAGGATTATCCTTGAAGTGATTCTCTTAATCAGGGACACTATACTCAATTTTACGATAAAAAGTAAAGTAGAATATTTGTTGGTTTGCCTGGTATTCTCGAAGATAATCGGTCCCCATTTACTGCCACTTATAAAAATATTTTCTGACACATTATTCGGGCAACTAATATTTCAAACTTCAAACCGGAAAAATTAGGCCAAGTATAGTAATACTTGGCCTAATTTTGCCGGTTTGCACAAAGGTTGCACAATGTTTTTGTTTGATACTTCAAACAAAAACATTGTGCAACCTTTCATAAAGATAGATAGACATATTACGATTGTGATAAAACCCGGAAATCCGGCTTAAACCGTGGTCCCCCGAAAGCATATTGGGCTTATATATTATTATGTCTGTCAAACCACAAAACAATGGCAGAAGAGATACACATTCTTAGCTTAATAATAAAACATGTCCTCACAGCCGATATATTCTGGGGAATAATATTCGTTTTTTTTTCGTAAAAATGTCCTCATGGTCTGCCTCTGCTTCGGAAAGGAGTGTCGGACTCCTACCAACTAAAGCCCTATGGTGTTCCTCCAACTACCTTTGGGCAGGACACGGGAGTCGCTCAGACCATTCTTTCGCACCTCGGCAGGTCACCCGTCACCACGACCAGAAAGGCACGCGGGGAATTTAGATTAACTGAACTTGAGGTGAGCTGTCATTTTGTCAACCGCCAGTTGCGATGAGATCTTTGTTTTTTAAAATATCATTGTATGGCAAACAAACCAACGGCCCACCTAATGGTAAGTGGTCACCGCTGCCTAAAGACATCTGCAACACCAGAGGCCTTGCAAAGGCGTTGCCATCCCAGGGATAAAGCTGAAAATTCTCATGTGCTTGTAATTACACCAGCACCCATACCCTTCAAACTAGAACACAGCAACGCTGCTTCACTGGTGTAAAACTCACTTCACTTCAAACAACTCACCTGGATAATAAAAATCTTGGGTTTCGTCACTAGGGTAGGCTTGGAGTAGTCCTTGAAATGGTTGATGACTTCTATTTCACTGTAGAGCTGATCTTTGGCCCTCAGCATGCCGTTATTAGAGCCGTGTGTTAATATGGCGACTGCCACACATCCATAATCCGTGAAATCCCTTTCGCTGACTGAAATGGGATGGACAAAGATGTTAGGTACTGAGTAGGATAGAATATAAATGGCCACCACAGCTGCTGCAGCGCACGCACTATGGTCTACCATCGAGAACTAATTGGGAAAACCAAATCTCCAAGATTGATAGATAATATTCTCCGGACTTAATTTCGGTCACGGCGGCAAATTTCATTGTACACGAGTCTAGTACGTAAGAGATATTTTAGTGCGCAAGTGTGTGCGCAAACATTGGTGCATTCCAGTTCCCTGAGTCTAAGCGTCTATTGCTGGATTGCCGTCCCATCGTGGTATTCAAAGTCCGATGGGGCGGCAATCCAGCACGACTAGAGGGAGTTCAGGTCATTCTTTAGGACATGTACGGATTATCTCTGCCAATTCTTAAACTCAACGTAAACTCAAAATATTAATCTTCAATACTAACAGCACAGTCAGCAACAAAAGTAGATTAATATTTCAGATCGGTAAATTCGTATTATTGAAAATACGAAATGTGTCTAAAATTAAGATAATATGAAGTCTTAGGTAGGTATAGCCTAAAATTCTGAATAGCAGTGAGTTGCGTTATTTCGTGATTATGATATGACATGTAAAAATAACATTGGTAACACATTTACACACATTATATTTACATTATATTGTTTGTTGTAACTTTTGTTGCTGACCGTACAAAACTGAAAAGTTTGTTAGTTTCTTTCTACTAATCTAATTCCAAAATTCTAATAGGAAGCTACGTTACCCCTAAGCGCTAAAAGATATATCTCATTATCAAAATTTTGTATCAAATAAATCAGCTACCTTTTGTTAGCAAGTAAGTCTAGCTTAGGCCAGAATTGTTGTATTTGGTGATAAAATTGCTTAAAAACACTTACACTTTTTTAGCTCATCAAAAAGGGCATCTTTCGTCAAATTGTTATGTGGCGTCACTTCAAACCCGAAATTCTTGAAGGTACTAGTCAAAGAATCAACATCTTTTTCTGTCCCAAGCCTTGGCATGTGCCCATCAATTTCTTTCTGATTGAAAATAACCAGTGCATGTTTACCAAAGGTCTCTAGTTCATATGTCGTCGCTTCTTTGGATAAAGCTCTAGTATTAAAAGAATATTGTGTCTTAGATTCATTATTCTCAAATGTTTCTATTGCATTCGTTTCATATTGTTGTAGTTTATCTATAGAACTCTCTAACTCCTCACTACTTTCTACAACATTAACTTTGGTATTTTCGTTGTATTCTGGTGCTGCTGACATCATTGCGTCTAAAGAGACTCGGTTTTCATTATGGAAAACGGAATCTTCTTCTGTAACACGTAGAATTACATCTTTACTAGAACCTTCCTCTGGGTCGTCGAGTCCGCTATTTTCGTCACCATCATCTACTGAGTCTAGAGTCCCTGCGTCGCTTTTAGCATCTCCTATGCTATCTTGGGTTTTGTTCTTTCTACCCCGTTTTTTCTTCTTTCCTTTGCTTTTCTTTAATAGAAATTCGAAACCGGAATAGTTCTGGTAATACTCATTGTTATCGTTTTCCATTTTTCGGTAAATTAATCAATATTGCGGATCACTGAAACTGTTTTTCAACCACAACGTGTTTTTTTCCTTTCACATTCACTTGTAATAACACCTTCGATATTTTGTCACCTGTTTTATGTGCACAACCTATCAATTTGATGTGTTTGACAATTTGTGCTGCAATATCGGCTATACTATCATTGCTGTTCTATTATAATTTTAATCTTATCAAACAGATAAGTACTGCCATCGACATGGGCGACTTATGTGGTGACATCATACACGGTAGGTATAGGTACATCTGTAAATTTTTGAGACAAAAAACAAAGACATTTTTCTGTGTGTTTGTCTGTTTCGCCACTTTGTTCTTTTAAACTAGGAAACAGATCTTGGTGTGATGGCCCGCCAAAGCATGTGAATTTTCCCGCTATTGGTTTTAAATCAGATTTATAAATAACAAATTAATTAAGAATGTTTTCTTGTGTATAATTTTAGGACTTACCTACCATCTAGAGACTAAAAAAATTGGCACGCCAAGAAAATCTGTTGGTCAGGCTTGATTTACAATATTTATAATATTATACAGAAATATCAACGTTTTGATTTATGTGCCAATTCAAAAAATCGCACGCGTCCGAAGCATGGGCGGAGCACTAGTTTCATTATATTTTACCTTATGTTATACATTCAGTCTAATTGTGAATACTTACTTAATTATTTACAATAGAAACAATGGTAATTCCAACAATAACGCCTGAAATTAAATTGAACGCAAATTCTTATCAAGACGTAACTAATTATTTTTGAGGACATCATAATATTCGAAATGACACGCTTTTACGAAAACTTTACACAAGTTTTTACATAGTTGTAAATGTAAAAACGTACGTACAATATTCTATTATTGCACAAAAATTAAGTGCCAACCTAATAATCTCTATATAAAACAAAATCGGATTTTAATGCGTTTTTGTAAATAGATAGAGTGATTCAAGAGGAAGGAATAGGTATAGAACATCACGCTATGACAAACGGGAGCGGAGCAGAAACGAAAGACGTAACTGAACTCGGGTGACACCATTGAGTATAAAGCTTGTTAATTTCTAACCTTTAATTAAATGTCTGTGGCAAATACAAAGGGTTCAAAAGTAGGGTTCACTGTCTTATTTCCCGTCCAATAAAACTAAATTGGAAGCATCAAGTACTTTATTAATCAATTAAATATTCGTAATGTTTAATCGAACACAAAGATATTTTTAAAGCAACACCGCACTTATGCGTCCTCTGTCGTTGCTCAGAATTAGGTTAAAGGCGCTGTGGGATTGACTGCAGGATGAACGGTACAAAATAATTTAGTGTAAGACCGAAACTGCTTTATACGACCGAAACCGAAACCGAATTTCGGTAACGATTTCAGTTTCGGCCGACACCGAAACTGAAACTTCCTTGTGTGAAAACTGACTTCCTTCCTTGCACTCGATTTTAGTTTGGTAGGTAATAAATAAGGTTTATGTGCCTCATTAGCCTAGTGTTCCTAAGCGTGACTGCTGCGCTAGAGGTCTTGGGTTTGATTCCCAGGTCGAGCAAAAAGTGTTAGGTTATTCCATGAAATTTTCAGTAGCAGCTCGGAGTTTGGATTTGTGCCCGGTTAGTGGTAACAGTCTCGCCCCCTATTACATAGGACCTAAAAACATACCGGCGAACTGTAGGTGTACATTTTGGTACACCTCTGCCTTACCCTTCGGGGAATATAGGCGTGATGGTATGTATGTATGTAATGCATATAGTACCACTAATGCACTATTGACTATAGTAAGTATCAAGTAACTTTTTTTTGTCGTATATATACATTCTCTTTGACTTCGCCTTGCGGAAGGTAGTGTCGGACTCCTACTGACAAAAACCCCACGGCGTTCCTCTACCATTGGCCGGGGCACGGGTGGCCGGAGATAGTCGCGCGCCCTCCAGCGCCCGGTGCGTCTGCTGCGAGTGGGATGGGAGGAAGTAGCCTCCCTCTCCCGTTCCGCCGCCTCCTTAGCGGCCATCACCAACTCGGTAACCATGTCAAAGGTCCTTGAGGCGGTTTAGAAGCTCTGACACTAGGGTGTGTGGGGTATACTCAATACTCAATACTTTATTGCATTCCACATGTAGTACTTAGGTAGTAAAAACTTAAAATTAGATCACATGGACCCTGTCGGGCACAGCAAATAAGTGAGTTAGGAGAGAGGAAGCACTTGTAAATTATAATTATTATACAGTAGGTAGGTAATTTCTAAGATAAACTAATTGTAGGTATTTATAATATAGAATATAAAATATAGAATATAAATAGGTATCTATTGGGATATCTTGTAATAATTAATAAATATAATATAAATATTTAATTTTGACTACTAAAATTATGACTTTATATGTATATCACTTAAATATTCATTTAATGAGTAGTAGCTTTTCTTTAACAAAAAATCTCTTAGTTTTTTTAGAAATGTGTGAGTTTTTTCTTCGTTTTTTATTGATCCGGGTAGTTTATTATATACTTTAATGGACATTACATAGGGACTTTTTGAGTGCATTTTTAGTCGAGAACTTGGTATGTTTAGCCTAGATCGGTGTCTGAGTAGATAGCGCGACTGGATGTCTTCACGTTTTGAGTAGAACTCGTGATGTTTTCGCACAAATTTGCATGTTTCTAAGATATATATACACGGAAGGGTTAAAATATTGTGTTTTTGAAAGAAAGGTTTACAACTATCGGTTTGCTCAATGTTTACCAGGATTCTGACCAATTTCTTTTGCAGCGTGAACAGTATTTGTGCATCTGTACTGTTTCCCCAAAGAGTGACACCATAGCTAAGCCATGCATAGGCATAAGCATAGTAGGTGGTGAGGGCTGTCTGAAAATTGGTGGTCTTTTTTATTTCACGGAGGGCGTAAGAGAATTTAGAAATCTTTGAGTGAGTTTTCTGTATGTGTGATTTCCAGTTTACGTGTGTGTCTATAACTAGTCCGAGTAGTGTAAATTCGTTAACAGTTTCTAATTTTGAGCCATTGAACGTAAAATCTAAAGTTAAAGGAGTTTTTTGGTAAGGGTGAAAAGTTATTAATTTTGTTTTGGAGTAGTTTATCTCGAGGTTATGCTCGTTCATCCAATTGCAAGTTTTTGTAAGAATGGAATTAAGGGTTTTTTCTATATTTACATTGTCTTGGCATGAGACTAATATGGATATATCGTCGGCGAATAGGACACATGGCCCTTCTATGATTTTAGGTAGGTCATTAATATATATTAAAAATAAAAGGCATCCTATTACGCTTCCTTGAGGGATTGAGGCGTTAATTGTTTTACTATGTGATCGGATTTGTTTAATTTCATTATTTTTATGGTCAAAGTATTCTAGTTCTACTAATTGTTCCCTATTCTTTAGATAGGACGTTAGCCATTCGTGAGCCCTTCCGCGTATACCTATTCCGTATAATTTGTTTAGCAATATCCCAAATTGTACTTTGTCGTAGGCTTTAGTCATATCTAATAATAATCCAACAGCGTATTTCTTGTTATTTATAATGTTAAGTGCTTCTTGGATATACTTGTAGACTGCCAGAGTTGTGGAACGGTTTTTTCGAAAGCCATTCTGGCAGTCATCAAAAATATTATATTTTTCACAAAACGTATAAATACGGTCACACATAGCTTTCTCAAAGATTTTTGAGGCTGAGGGTAAGAGAGCTATGGGACGATAGTTGTTAGGATCTGTTTTCTCTTTTTTTTTATGGATTGGTTTTATTACAGATATTTTTAATAAATCAGGGAAGATACCTTCTTCAAATGACTGGTTGAGTAGCAGATAAAACGGTAACGTGAGTTCATCTGCACATTGTTTTAGAAGCGTTGGTGGTATTTCGTCAATCCCGTGACTATTTTTATTTTTCAGGTTTTTTATTAATTTGTTTACTTCCCAAGCATCTATTGGGCCAAGAAACATCGTGTTCTGTGTGGGATTTAGTACAGAGGTGGTACCCGGTGTGCTACCAGAAGAATTGTCGGTGTTATCTCCAATGGTCGCAAAGAAATTATTAAAAATGTTGGCTATTTGTTTAGGTTTGGATATAAGGTCGTTATCTATTTGCAATTTAATATTAGTATGTTCTTTTTTATGTTTTTTGTTTGATCTCTCATTTATGATACTCCACATGGTTTTTACCTTGTTATTAGATTTTTTTATTTTATTTATATATTGCATCTTTTTTGATTCAGTAACCATTTTTTTTAATATTTTTTCATAGTTTTTATAATAATTTGTAATGATAGGATCTTTTGTTTTAAGTGTGAGTATTTTTAACAATCTTTTGTTTGTACAGGAGATTTTAATGCCCGTTGTTAGCCAGTATTTTTTAAATTTGGTTTTTAATTTGACTTTACATATAGGTATACAAAGGTTAAGGATATTTATTAGTGTATCATGAAATGCTTTATAATTCTCATTTATATTTTGGTTTTTAGGTAGTATTTTATTCCAATCGTATTCTTTTAATTTAGACTTAAACTTTAAAATATTCGCGTTGTTATATAATCTTTTTTTAACATACAAAGTTGTTTGTGCAGCTAAATTTCGTGTTGGTGTGGTGATGTGTATAATAGTTCCGCTATGGTCTGAAAAACCTAGTTCCTCTACTGTTGTATATATTTGGTTTGTGTTAGTGTTTGTAAATATCAAGTCTAAACATGTAGATGTATTTTGTGTTACTCGTGTGGGTGTTTTTATGTGTTGCGTGAGTTTATATTCTAGCATTAGGCCTAAGAATTGGTTAGTTTTTACATTTTTCTCTAAGATATTTATATTAAAGTCTCCACCTATAATTATGTTAAGTTTATAATACTTATTGTTTATATGATTCAAGATACATTTTACCTGATTAATAAATATTTCTTCCTCTCTTCTATTCCAATACATTGTTACAAATAATATGTTTTCTTTGGGTAACACAATTGCACACACTTCTAAAATATATTCTATGGACATATTCGTTATATCAGTTATCTCTTTAAATTCGATATGGTCTTGCAGGAGGATGCAGACGCCGCCTCCCCCTCGCGTGCTGCGGCAGTATGACGCTGCTATTTTATATCCGCTAAATTGGATCAAGCTTAATTTTTCTTTAGACAACCAGGTCTCTGATATACATATTGAATTATAAATTGGGTTATCTACGATGAAGGTTTCTAATATATGCTGTTTGTTAAAGAGACTTTGGATATTTTGAAATAAAATTTTAAATTGTTGGTCTGTGTTTTCGAAAGGAGTAATTATTATGGTCTTCATTACTGGCTGTTGAATCTCGTTGGCGGGTATTGGGGGAAGTTTTTAAATTAATGTTTTTCTCGTTTGCTATGTAGTTAGGTTGATTTTTATGTGTTTCATCTTTTAAAGTGAAAGCTTTTCCTTCCACATACAATTGATTATTTCTTATTACTGCATGCAAGCCTTCCTTTCTTGCCTTTATCATTTCCTCTCGCATTTGTTGTCTTTTCTTACGTGAATTTTCGTCCAAAAATTCAGATATAGATAATCCTGTTCCTTGAAAATAGTGACTGTTGTTTTTGATGTATTTTGCCATTCTTTTACTTATTAATTCTATTACTAGTGGTCGGGTATTAGTGTTTTTTTTGCCTAATCTGTACATATTCTCCACGTAACCCATCAGGTCCACTTGTAGAATATCGCGAAACATTTCAATGATTCGGTTATGCAGGTCGTTTTCAGGCTCTTTATAGTATTCAGTAAGGCCGTAGATGACTATCTTCTTGCAATTACTTTCAATACATTGGATTACAGGGGATGTGGATAATGATTTTATTTCCGATATTTCTTGTTTTAGTTTTTCGTTCTCTTTCAGTAAGTTTTCTATTTTGGTGTTAATTTTCTCAATATCCTGTGTTCTTAGTTCGTTTTGTTTTGATAAAAAGCTGGTTTTTTGTTCGAAGTCATTAACAAGTTTCGTAATAGCTTTGTTTATTTCCGTTTGTATGGTGCTACGCAGGTCTGTTATTATTGCTTCGTTATTCTCTTTCAGACGCTTCATAATGATCTCGCTTAGGTTGTGTAGTGACAGTTCAGCTTGTGTGTTGATGTTTGGGGTGGTTCCTTCTTCTGAGCACATCGTATCGCCCAATAAAGTCAGGTTCTCAAATGTGGTGGAATCATTGTTGGGATAGGTTTTCCTCCGAATTGTTACGTTGTTTTCTTCGCTAGGTGGAGTTATTCGTTGGCTTATTATGGATGTCTGTGGTCGTATAGGAGTATTGGTATTTCCTGTTTTGGGCATTTTGCATCGGCAATCTTGGCATTTCCATATTTTTTTATGATCTGGAGTCATTATCTTATTAAAATGGTTTATGGAGACGTTCGCACACTCTAGATCATAGTCTTTGTTGCATAGTGTACAAACGAGATGCAGTTTATTTACAAGATCTTGAGTACAACCTGCGCAAGTGTGCGAAATTTTGTGCCATTTCGTATAACAATCCTTTATGCTGATACTGGTGCTGGCCTCTAGTGGGCGATAGTGTTACTAAGCATCAGTGGTTCGATGGATTCGATAAATGGGGTTCGGTACTATGTACTGGTTCCGCCACAAGAAGATAGATGGCGCTGATGTAAGGAATCAAACCAAGATGACTGGCAGTTTTTAGTAATCGTTATAGATGATATTCTTATTATTGTTTTCCTTATTAATCACTTATTAATCACTCTCGTACCTTTTTAGTGCTTCAACCATCAAAACTTTCCTGATTGTAAACAAAACAAAACGGGTTCTGCTAGTTGGACAGCTGATATTTGTTTACAATTTGAATAATGATCGTTGATCCGTGTGGCACTTGGTAATTATGATTTTCCTTTGATGTCTTCGTGTATTTCTTGCGTACTTTTATTGTAATCACTGATGCTTACAGTTTGTAAGAACTGAAGCTACTTTAACTTGTAATTTTATCACTTTAACTATTTTTAAATGAGATAAATACGTGGAGCCGATGTTAGCTTACGCACAGTAGCGCCCTCTCCCTCCTAGGTAGGGGTCGTTAGACCTTACTGCCCACACGTCAAAGATAAAGATCAGCTCCTCGCAGAAGAAGGCGACGGACAAAAAATATTAAATCAACACAATATTATGATAAAAATACTATTTACACGAGTGTCCCAAAATAAGATTGTTATGTTTTCAGGGTTAATGAATGTATGTAAGTTTCATTATTCTACTATAACTTTTAAGGCAGTTGTCCGATCTCCGATGATGAACGAAAAACGAGTAGAACTAGAAACTATAAAAGTGTTGGCAATCAGCGGGAAGCGAGTGTCTAGTTTTGATAGTTTTGTCGCTGGGCTATAAGCGAGTGTGCAAGTGCGACGAGCGATTACTCGCGCCACTCGCCCGCGGTCTACTATCCATACGTGTACTTTCAATACCGCACTTTAAAGAAATGATCAAGCGAGCGAGCATCGCTGAACGAGTATCGCTGAGCGATTTTTTTTTTTAAGCTCGTCGCTCAGCGACAAAACTAGTAAAGCGAGTCGTCGCCGGCAGTGCGAAAAGTCAGAGAGCAACTTTTAATATAGGTATGCATCTCTTTCGTTTACACAGAATGTACATTTATTATGCGTTTCTTGAGAGAGAAAATCGCCGATTGTTAGTCGTTTTCTCGCCTGCGCGGGCGGTCGGACCACTGCTTAAACGTCTGAACTGATTTAGATGTTTTTTTTTTTACCGATGGGAAATCATCAAATGACTTCCCCCGCCCTGGGCGGGGCGGGAGGCAGTGTCAGACTTTTACCATAGTATATAGAGGGGAAGTAGGCTATCTCCGGCCCAATCCGCGATATAATTGCCTACTGTCTCAGGGTTGTCACTTTTAGCTAAATTTTAATTCTGTACCTATTTATAAATTGGCAAGGGTCGGGAAATTGTATTTTTTACTTGTATTGTCTGGGTTTGTGAGGTCCGTTTTACCTAAATGATGATGAACCTTTCACGATGAAAAAAGAGCGACAGGCCAGCAGACGAGCGGCGTGGAGCGGTGATGAGCACAAGTAAACGGTAGGTTACTGATAGTACTGCCAGGCCTCCGTCACTCGTTCAAGGTTACACGCTTAAGGGTCCCTATCAATTATGTGGTCTAAAAACCGAAAATTATTTTTTTTTTCAGTTCAAATTTCTCAATAACTCAGTGACTAATTCAGTGATCATTAGTCAATAAAGTTCAACAATGGTTTTCCTAACAAATACAGAAATGTATTCAAGATTCAGAGCAGTAGGCATTATTTATAAAAAAGGGATAAAATAAACCGGCGAGGCGGTGTGGCCGCGACTGTCCGCACTTCGTCGGATTCGCCCAAAACGCTAACAAATATTTATAGACTATGAGCTTGTGTTTAAATTATTTGCATAGTGTAATACTAGTCAGTTTTTTTTTAATAGGCGTAATGTAGTAATTGTACACATAAAGGACCATATTTATTTTTATTTTTAATAAATACAAACATATCTATAAAATCACACATTTATTACAAAATTACAAATTAGCTACACAAAAATACTTTCTTCGGTTTCGACTATTACGAAACGCCTTGTTATTAAATTTTAATGTGTAATATATCCGCATCCTTATAAATAACTTTTGCAAATATAATTTCGGAAAGCATGGGCAGGGCAGTGAAAAATGTATATCTTTTATTTGTTCATAAACAGACGTACCAATTTTGCAGTTTATGTGATCATTTTTAAATGCTTTTTGGAATATCTGCTCCATTCTCTTAATATTTTCTACAAAGTCGTCGGGTGGAACCACTAGCAAAATTTGGTCTTTGGAATCATTTTTGTGGTACAGGTACCTAGATTCTGCACTTAAATTGCAAACTTGCTGGTTAGCGTTTAAATACGATTTAAGTTGTTCGCAATCCTCATGACGATCCATGCATTTTTTTAACAAGGCTCCGCATACGTAAAAAAAAGCATTTTTTTCGGGAATATCAAATTCTATATAGTCTGAACAACTAATATCACGAAAAGCACTATTTGACTGCAATATCTCTGGTTGGTTAATATTGATAACGGCTGGAACGTTACTGATTTCAGTAGTGTCATTATCCGTACTTTTGTAATCACTTAAGTGAACTAGGAATTCTGTCAAATCTTTCGTACAATTGCCTTCTTTCGGAGCCCGGGTAATATTGGCAAAGAAAATTTTACGATATGCAGATATAAATTGTCTGCTGGTTGATTCTAGAGCATTTCCATTTTTCGATCTAATTTTACCAAAAAAATTCTCTATCACGTCCTGATTAAGACGTCTAGTTAAAATGTATTGATATCCTTCTTGCTTTAGATCTTCGTACAGATGTAAAATTGACTGGATTGTGATCTGAAACCCTTGAATAAAATTCACGTTTTGAGTAACGTCGTTTCCAGTTCGGGGATCTCGTAATTTTAATGTTCGGAAAAAAATCAACATTTTATTGAAAAAATCAATCTGTTCTTTACGCCCACAAAACGCTCTTTTGTACTTATAGCTGTCACGGAGACTCGATGAATTCAATGCGTCAAATAAATCGTTCATCAACATTATTAATTCGACTGTGTGCCTTGCTGATTCATCTATCACATTAAAATCTATGTATGTAGACAAACCAGCTGCTACAGATCTGCTTAAAAGTTGCGTCGCGTAACGAACTTTCATTTTTTCAAAGTTCGTAGAGTACATATGGCTGTTAGTCAATTTATGAGCTTGTCTAAAGCTTTTCTTCTTATCATGCTCATAGAATTTTTTTATGTGACTAAATTTTGCAACAGCGCCATTTTGGAAATGAAAATCATACGCCATCAAGTTGGTACGAACCAACTTTATCAAATGTGGTGCGTCAAAAATATAATAAATTTTATGACCATTAACAGTAAAATAAGTTTTATTCACGCAAATCCCTCTTTCTTTAGCAGCTTTTAACAAATCTGGTCCCATATCTGAAACGCACACTCTGATTCTTAATCCGATCTCAAAGAGTTTAATTATAAGTTTATCAATCCATTTAGATATATTAGCATCGCTTGAACATTCCGATAATAAGGCGTAGCCAATTGGCTGGCTCCATTTCACAAAAATACCTCTCATTATTACCACTAAGGCATATTTTGCTGGTGTCGGCGATTGAACGCCATCTACTTCGTGAAAGCCTATTATTTTGTCGTTTTTTATATCATAAAAGACGTTCGTTTTTAAACTCATAGCGTCCATCACTAAAGTACAATGTCTTTCTCTCTCCGACATATTGTTTACTTTTAATTTTAGTGCTGTCATTAATTCTTCATTTATATGAGTAGTCATCGGAATGTATAACTTATTTAACGTACTTCTACATGGCAGACAAAGAGTTTTTTCTAATAAACGGTAAGCTTGTGGGCTGACGTAGTACAAATTTAGGCAAAACTTTTTGTAAGCGATATTGTATCCGTTTCCTTTGTTAGCACATTTTAAGTATGTTTGAGCCTTAACAAGTTCGGCTAAGTCCTTAGACGTAAAACGATCACATAATTTATGAAACATATCTTGTGAAGAATTTCCTGATTCATTTAATTTTGCTCGTAAACGCTTTATACATTCTGATAACTCAGATTTTAGTTTCCTCTTGCGTGGAGTACTCGCAGAAAGACCAGCAGTAGTTTGAGTTAAGTTAGCCGTGGTGTTAATATCCGTTTGGCATGATAAAGTGGCAATAGTTAAATTAATTTCATTTGACCCTGAAGCACTAGTTGTTTCTGTTTGACTTGAATTATTATATGAAGTGGTTGTTTCCACTTGTGTATGTTTGTCAACTCTTTTTAGATTAGGCAAATTTAAACTCGGCAAACAATTTTTTTTTAGTAATCTTCTAACGCTGTTTTTCATTATGTCTTCTGGGTGGAAATGGGCTTCACAAACAACATGCTTGGGTTGAGATTTATTTATCAAATCCTCGCGATCAATTAAGCGCAGCCACTGATGGCGTCTGAAATGGAAAGCACATTTAATATACATTAGGTATCTATAATAAAATAATGAATAAAGTGACTAAAATATTATCAAAAAAAAAACATCGTAAAACAACAAAAAAGAAATCTAACGCCTGCCTCTTAGACTATACTTAATCAAATTTTTGTTCTGTTGTTATGATTCGAACTTTGCTCTAAGTATTTATCTGATTCACAATTAGTCAAATACCTATTTTTAATTACGACGATTTTATAAAGTAGGTTAACTGTAAGTAGGTACTTAGTTACTATACCTACAATAGGTACTGAGAAATCGGCAAACGTAAACAAAGCAATAGCGGCAAATCAATTGACAGATCAAAAGTACCTAATGCATTCTAGTGGGAAAGTAGGTCTACCTACTTCCTCTGTCTGATATATACAGGATGACATTGAATAGATGCGACAAATTTAACTATACAATATTACGTGTTATCAAGAAAATTTTGAACATACCAACAGAAAAATTAATAAACTTTTATTAGTGTTACGAAAAACGTTAAAAAATTTCAAGTATCAAAGAATTTCGCGCACTACCGTTTTCGTGTAGCGGCCACGATACGAGTTTAAGTACATTCTCGCTATGAATGAATCGCTCCGCCTCCCGTCAGCCCGGCCGCCGCGCCCGCGCAGCGGGATTCTTTCGCGCCGCGCATGATTAAAGAAAAAATTTGTGATACTAAATTTCCCTTCATACTTTCGTCGGCTTAGAACGACCAAAAATACAATAAAAGTAAATAGTAAAACAATGATAACGTATTAGGTATAATCTGAATAATGTTTGTCACAATAACAAATCAATTAGGTAAGTATTGTATTTTTGGCGTATTTAAAAAGTTGGAATCACGGTATTTACAACAATTATTAAGTATTTACAATAAATTAAATAGATAAACTTACGTGTATTTTAATAATTGTTCAAAATGTCCACCACCGTTTTGTAAACACAATCGAGCACGGCGCGGCGGCGGCGCCGCAAATTGTCCTTAAGTTTTAATAGCACTAATGTTTGTGATTTCAGTTTCAAATGCACTTATGATTTTGTCTCTTAGCTCGTCTAAAGTTTCGGACTCTTCTTCCCACAAATAAAAGTCTAACGGTGTTAGGTCAGGTGATCGTGCCGGCCATGCTATGGGGCCGCGGCCGCCGCGACCTATCTACCTATCACCGTATTCACTTTGTAAATATCTTACTGTGTCCACACGACAATATCGAGATACTGTACGTTGGTCAACGGTTCACGACTATTTCGTCTCGTCCTAGGCATTGTTACACAAACACAAGACAACAATACGAATTATTCGCGATACGTAAAGCAGGATTTGCGGAAGGCGCGCGCGACCATGACCTACAAATGTTTTAGGGCGACTAATTAACGAAGGAAGGGTGGGCGGCGGGGCAGTCGCCGGGAAGGGATGTCATTGCGCTGGCGCACACGCGAGGTTTGGCAACGTCGCGCGATACTTATCTTACACTAGCAAATAAATTAGGTAAATGACCGCTATGAACGGCAACGTTTAATAACATTGTAGTACTCCACGACGATTACTGAGGACTGCGATGAGTCGGACGAGATTTCTTGATACTTTAATTTTTCTTATTTATTTTGCATATTTTTTTTTTTCTGGAATGCCCATAATTTGTATTTAAATGAAGATAACAACATCAATGGGCCATTTTAAAACGATAATAACTTAATTTTTTTTAACAATTTAGATTATAGAAAAAACATAAAATAATTACTATGTTACTGTAACTGAAGCTCCCATTTCATTTTGTCGCATTTATTCAAAGTCATCCTGTATACCTAAAACTAATACTTACAACAAAAACTTAGTAAGTAGGTATCTCATCATCAAGTAAAAATTATAATTATGCTTAAATAAGTGACTTGCTTACCTTTCCTGTTCAATAGGTAATCTGAACAGAGATAATTCTGGAATTGATGAATTATTAAGACACCCAAACACACAGCAATACGTTCTCCTGCGATAATCACACATTTTTCATTCATTAAGCGGTGCCGAAAAGCCGTGACGCGCGAATCTCATGCGGTGTTAGCCCCGACTGCGCAGTACTGCGCACTCAGAAACGGGTCGAGATTTTGTTAGTGTGCGTGCGGCGACGCAATCAGGGCTGCCAGCAAATAAATCGCGGCTATACAGTTCAGTATCTACATTTATACAAAAATTGGTCGCATTATACATAACCGTTCTATATATCATTTTTCTTCTTAATATCATAAAACAAACATACTGACCTGTACTTTAATGCTGATTCGTTTTAATTATTCTTTTTTTAGTACTAGTTACACTCAAATAATCTTATATCACTTTTGCGGTTGTGGTAATTTAATAAAAAAACAACAAATCTTCAAAAAGTAAATAAACATACCTGACCCACGCACATGCTATTATTTAGCGAGAGAGAGTGAAATAAATTGTTAATTTGTTTATAATTCTTTAATACACATTCCACCTAAGCTGCACTGTATTTTTATTAAATATTTCTATACTTACATATAAAATACAAAATATTATTATTTGTTATTAATACAGGGTGTTTGGCAGAACGTTGAACATACTATTTCCGTATGTTCAACGTTTTGGTGGATAGGTGGGGTCATCTGCTACTTACTCAGCCCTAATTTATTTGCCCCCCTGGACACTTTTTATTTGCTTTCTTATAGTTTCACCACTTTCTTAACTTTTCTTTTTAAATCTTTAATGTTGTCAGATTCTTATGAAATGATTGCTTTAATCAGATGTTAGCTAGAAAAAAAATTAAGAGTCTTCAAACATAAAGAAAAATTTAAAAAATACTTTAAAAAATGTCCAGGGTGCTAGGGCCAAATAAATTAGAGCTGAGTATGTCACAGATGATGACCCCACCTATCCACCATTTTCGTACGTTCAACGTTCTGTCAAACATCCTATATATAAAATAATTAAAATTTACTGTAACTAGTGGATGTCACAGTTGCAACTTATTAATTATTATGTTTATTGCACGATGTAAGTTAAAGTTACTTCATACTATAATAAGGTCCCAAGGGCACGAAAAAACATAACGACACGATTTTAGAATCTAACGAAAAACATTATGACAACTTTGAAAAAATACCTATTCTGACTACCGAACAAAATCACAACCAACCCCCTCAAGCAATCACAATCAGGAACTATAACCACACGAGTTCACACGACACTCCACTCTATCATAGTTGTCATGTAAGCAATACTTTATCTCCATCTCTGTTCATCCCCAGAGTGAGCGGACAATTTCGAAAAAAGCAAGAGGCCAATTCACTTTCCATTTCCTGCAGTAGGTATGTTTTTCTATCGTATTATACAAAATGATCATGTATGACATTCATCCGTCCCATTATACAAATTTTGTATCCAATTATACAAATTTTGTATCCAATTATACAATCTGACAGCCCTGCGACGCATAGATACTATGACGCACACATACAAGCCGCGCACGGTGCGTTTGTATGAAGATAACTTACTTCCCCTCTTTATACTATGCTTTTACTGGCTAAAACCCATCCATCAATCCATGTTTCTTCTGGTGCCCTTTGCGTTCCGGGGGCGCGGTATCTCTTTCGAACAACCCGCAACCGATTTAAATGTATGAGGTATCGTTACAATTCTTGCATCGTTCCGAGTAACGTAGGCTAGTAAAAAATAAGAAAAACCAAAGTAATAATTTTGCAACGTAAATTAATACCAGCGTCATTTTTTTTTTTACTGAACATCGATCCTCTATTCTAGACCAAGATTGTAAGCGATAATGATACGATGTTCAGAACATAATGTATGATTATCATCTAGATTCTAGAACGTGACAAGTAGAATTTCCCTTAAGGGTATTACATCGCTCAAGTCCTAAAAACACCTTATGTTTAAAGAAATTTGTTGAGGAATCCTTCCGTACGTTTTTCATATAAAAAATATATGTTATACTTAAAGTCATCCTTAACAGATCGCATTGATTAGAATTGTAATAAACTTGCCCAAATTTTGGAAAAAAAATAATTAAACAGGTCATTTTTCAATCTTAATTGCAAATTGTTGATAAAACAGCTGAATAGTTCGGCATGAATTTTATACCTAAAGACATGTAATGACATATCAAACAATTCGCATTGTTTACTTTTTCTTGTTTCTGTTAAGAATTTGTAATAATAACTAAAAACTCGAAATTTCATCAATTCCCCCCACGAGGCACCCCCGCTATGCCTGTGACGCCAAACTTCAGTGCCTTGATGGCTGTTGTCAAGGGTGGACTACACGCATGTTATTTTTTCCAAAATAAAAACCAAAACTTCATTTTTTTAATAATTTATGAATGAAGCAATATATTAAATAGTACAAATATAAATATTTAGCAAAATAAGAATTGAAATTAAGTTCGTAAATAAATAAAAAGAAATTTGTAATTTCGTTTAGTTTTTGAATCTATCATAGAGTAAGCCTGACTACTATGCCTATGTATAAAAACAAATGCTTGTCCGAGCTCTCCAAGATTATTGGTAAATACCTACTCTTTGAGTAGATACATTATTTCTTTGGTGTTTATTTTTTTTTATTGTTCTTAGCCTTAAGAATTTCGTTTGACGGAGAACATAGATTTAGGTGTTTATTTTTTTTTTAAATTTGCTTACCAAACTTTCAGAATGTATCATGTATGAGCACAACTATTTCCGTTACTGAGATCCGATAAGCACTGACTTGGTCATCATCAGACCTTAAGAATGTACCACATAATAATAAGAATACACGAAGCGTATTGTTAGGAGTTTTCTTTCTCAAGAGCCCTGACCACCGGTGGCTTGAACCCTGTTCCCGACGCCGCCGGTGGGCTACTATTTTTTTATATTTTTAAATGTTCTTTTTTTATTATAGTAATATTTAAAAATATAATGAATATGTATAATGAATAAATAAATGAAAGAATAATAATAAAATCTTTATTTCAGACCATGTCTATAATAATTACAAAACGTTTATTTTGTGCACGAATAAATGTTTTCAGGATATTTGAGTCCTGTTTAACCGCAGTGACCTGTAGGATGCTGTTAGTGCTACCCCGGACTCTGCTTAACAAAGAAGCGAGCCGCTTGCGCATGATGGCATGAAAACCGTCTGCCCCGGCTTCCGCAAACATACTAGAGGCACTACAAAAACGAGTACATACATAGTAGCAGCCGTGCTTAGTAATATAGATATTGAAAGCTAGGTCATCCTAACTATTTTCGTTTCCGAGAACCGATAAGCACTTACCTGACCACCATCAGACCTTTAGAAATATCACATGAACACTCCGTACTCAATTAGATAATTGTTGAAAGTTAGGTCAGCAGGCAAAGTGAATATTTTATTTACACGGTTACCTTTACATCGTTCGGGAGCCGAAACACAGGAACTCCAGTAAAGTAAAATTACTATTGGCGTTCTTAGTTTTTTTAACACGTCTCAAAGAATTTGAAAATTTGTGACTTTTTTTTTGTCATTCGAGATGTAAGTGCGTTTCTGCCTGATCGAAGAATGGATTTTTCAAAGGCTCGCATGTGCAGTCGATAAGGTTTACACACAAATATATTATGCATGTACTGCAAGGAAGCGTCACTTCGAGTTCTCACTATTTCACGAATGAAACCATCATCATCACGCCTGTATTCCCATACAGGCGTGATGGTGTCGAAGGGCTAGGCAGAGGTGTACCATTGTACATCCACAGTTCGCCGGTATATTTAGGTCCCATGTAAAAGGGGCGAGCCTATTGCCATTTATCAGGCACAAATCCAAACTCCGGGCTGCTACTGAGAATTTCGTTGAAAATCTCAATAACACCTTTTGCTCAACCTAGGAATCGAACCCAGGACCTCTAGAGTAGCAGTCGTGCTTAGGACCACTGGGCTAACGAGGCAGTTCAAATTAAATTTTCATGTTATTTATTGAAAATAATATAGCCAATAGTTTCTGTTACTATGACAGAGTTTATGGCTTTTGGTTCCAGAACGATGTAAAAGTAAGCGTGTATAATAAAATAAATATAAATTACGATGCACCAAATAATACATAATATAAGAACAAAATGTAGGTATTAAATCTCTCAGAGAGCGAATAAAATAGGCAAAAACAATGACAACTCTGCGACACATCTGTGTTCTTGCTTAATGTTAAGTTCCTTTTATCGTAGCATAGTAGATATCGGTAGATGGCGCTAAATTTAAAAAATAATAGTACAGATGTCAAATCCTCAAGGACATCGGGCGATGTAATAACCTTAAGTTAACATCTGAACCAATAAAAAAAAAACTCTAATCACAGGTGACATTTTACAAAACTGGCAATGGTCAAACCTGGCTTATTTTTATTAGCAGTCAGGGCATAATTGTTTCGCAGACAGTAAGCACACATGGTTTTTACACGAATTGCATTGGTAATTAGACAATGGAAGTGAGGTCTAACAACCCCACACACACTAGTGTCAGAGTTTCTAAATCGCTTCAAGGGGCTCTGACATGGTTACCGATTTCAATGATTTCCAAGATAAACTTAGAAAGTACATATGAGTTAGAAAAAGTCACATTGGTACGTGCCCGTACCCGGTTGCGAACCCACAACCTCGGGATCCTCCGCTAGTTTTGTTGAAGTTCTTATTATGTAATTAGTTTTTTTGTACCAGTATATGGCCATAGACAATGGCACATTGGAATGGTATAATGGCAATAGGCTCGCCCCTTATTACATGGGACCTAAATATACCGGCGAATTGTGGGTGTACATTGGTGCACCTCTGCCTAACCCTTTCGAGGTGAACTACACTAAGCAACTCTTTATTTTATACATAATACTAGCTGACCCAGCAAACGTTGTTTTGCCATATATATTTTTTTTTATGGATATGGAAAATAGATGTTGGCCGATTCTCAGACCTACTCGATATGCACAAAAAATTTCATCAAAATCGGTCAAGCCGTTTCGGAGGAGTATGGCAACGAAAACTGTGACACGAGAATTTTATATATTAGATTTACTTGTACGGAGGCCAACAAATCAAGCTACCACAATCTGTCAACTTTCTTTAATGGTTTTTCAACTTAATGACATAAAATTAAGGTTCATATTCAATTTGGAAAATTTGACAGTTTGGGATAGCCTAATGTGCTGGCGTCTTTATGCATCTTGACCCTAGTGTCCCAGACCTTGGAAAGGCGTTCGACTGGCCAAAGCCATCTCGCAGACGCCACATTCTGTTGTCACCTATAATTATACACGTGTTCAGAACATGATGATTATCGTCTAGAAGGTGACAAGTAGATTTTTCCATTAAGTTAACATATGAACCAATAAAAAAAATGCTCTGATCACTGGTGTCATTTTATAAAACTAGCAACGGCCAAACTTGGCTTATTTTATTTAGCAGTCAGGGCATAATTGTTTCGCAGACTGTAAGCACACATGCTTTTTACACGAATTGCATTGTTAATTAGATTTGCAGCTTTCCCGTATTTTTGGCGAAACGTACGTAAATAAGAAAAACCAATGTAGAATTAAGTTAGGGTCTGAGAGACCGCTGTCGATCTTTACACCAATGTAGCTTACCGATATGGAACTATACCTACACCGCAACTAAAAGCGAAGCTACTCAGACGTTAAAACAAAGGAAGCGCGGGGAAGGGTTTTTTTTTAATGGAAATTCATCAAAGCGGTTAATGCGGTTCACAGAATACATCTTCTTACTAAATATAGTTTCAACAGCATAGTTCTTATAGTTTCGGAAAAAAGTGGCTGTGACATACGGACGGACAGACAGCCAGACAGACATGATGAATCTATAAGTGTTCAGTTTTTTGCCATTTGGCAACGGAACCCTAAAGAGGCGTATTTATTGCGACGCAATTTTTAAAGCTAGCAATTTTTTTAACTGTCGATCACGCCTGCTTGACTCTATATATAATCTATGCCTGAGTCTGTCGCTGTCAAAATTTAAACGTCAGCTACACCGCGACAGTGTCGTGGGTGTCGTGAGACGCGTTTATTTTTTTAGCTTTTAATTATAAATAGACCGAATATGTATTACGTGAAGTGCAAATTTTTGATCTATAACAATTAGTTAGTGTTTACTTAATATTTTATTCTTGTAGAGTAAGTGTAAACAGTGAAAATGTTCAGTTACAAGTATCTCACTCGCGAACACCTTGAGGGGTTCGATAATTATAAGGTATGGGTTCCTCTGTTTATTAAATTAGTGTTTTCCGCCGTTTAAAGTAGCCATGTATGTTACAGACTTGCAATACAAGGCTTAGTTGACGTTTTTAGTGCAGTATTATCCTGATATAACCTTAAAAGATATCGATTTGTTACGCATCGCTTTACCAGGAAGTAGTCGATATAATTGCCGCATTATGATGATACGTTTAACTTAAGTCGTAGTTTTATTTGTCTCATTGATTTACTCGTTTCATATGACTCATTAGTATGCTATGTATGTACGAAACTATATTATTCAAGCGCATCGACAGTAAAAAATGGAATGAAACTCGTTCTAGTTTTGTGAATATTTTTACTGGAAATACCGGTTAAATTATAAGTGCGTAAATTTAAGAAAACCGGTCTTATTCCAATGCAATAAGAGTTATTTACACACAGTATATACAAATACATTGCACTATTATTTTGCAGTATTATTAAAAAAACACAGTTGAAAAAATTGCTTTTTTTTTAATCACTGCTATTTGAAATATTTGGGTCAATTCTAATAGGGTTATCCAAGGTTGAGTTTTATCTCATATTGTTTTTATGAAAGATAAAATAATAGGCATAACAAAAAATGTAGTACACACACACTATCCAATTACACATTAATTTCATTAATTCATGAATTTAATTTTCTTTTAGGGAAACAAAATTATAATCAACACTTAGGCTTTTTAGGAATAACAGAAATCATTTGATAGCTGACTCCTTAATCATGATAAAAAGACAAAAAGGATAATGTTATGTGTGTGGGTGTGTGTGTGTTATGTTTTGATAATAATATGTTATGTTTAAAAAGACTAGCAATCCAAACAGTTTTTATACTTTAAATTTATCCTATTACCAAACATCTTTGTATAAAAATGAATGGCTAAATATTTTGCTAAGCGCAAAAACAGCTAGACCGGTTTGTTGTTTTTGTGTTACATACCATACAGACTTTTGTATATTTACAACTTTTTTCAATTATTTTTTTTGTTTTGTTTTTAATTTTCCATTAAAGTTTATTATGAAAGATATGTTTTGGCTGGGAGAGTTGGAAATTAACTATGGTGTGAAACTGGGTAGTTGGCCTATTACTAAGACTTTATCTATATCTAATAGACAATGGTGTCGATTCTGTTATGCACAAGCTAAACTTAATTTAGACTATTTTTATCTTTTTCTTTCCAATCAAACAAGAAAGGGACGGACGTGAATAAGACTTGTCAATTTTAGTTGAAGTAAAACCTCTATACAATTATAATTGGCAAGTCAGAACGTGTTGATTAAAAACACGGAAAAGTTCAAGGCAAAACTAATTTGACATCTCTAACTTAGTTCTAAGGTATTACCGTCCTTTTCTTTCGCTGTATGTTAGTAAGAGATGTCAATTCTCTAATTTTAGTTTAGTTTGTGAACAAGGGAATCGGCACCAGTATCTAATAAACTTTTCTGAAGCAGGTTGAAATAATGGATAATACTGTTTTTAATTATTTAATTGGTACACATATAGCAATACGCAAAAAACAGTTATAAAATTAATACATACATACATACTTATTGTCATGCGTTTTTCCTTTGGGTAGGCAGAAACCACAGAACCGATGCGGAAGGAAAATGTTAGGATGATAATCCTTACATTCTCCTTCCTCCATTCGTCTTCTCCACACTCATACATTTGGTCATACAAACACACCGGTTACGAGTAGGTACTGCACACCCGAATTTTATGTAATAAAATTCCTGAAATTTTATTATCCATGCCTTTTTATAATTATACAAGCATTCACTGCTTCTACAAACAATTCCATACAAACCACTTATTTAAATGTGAATGAACAAAAAAGGTTTTCATGAAGTTCTTAATAATTCGTTTTTTTTTTTTCAGTATATGGCCATAGACACCAGTCCGCTGAGTGTCTATGTTATGCATCCGTTTTGGAACAAAGTTGTAGAGGTGAGTACACTAAGCAACTCTTTATTTTATACATATCTTTGCATATACTCTATGCATCTTGGGACCCTAGTGTCCCGGACCTTGGAAAGGCATGCGAGTAGCCAAAGCCGTCTCGTAGAGCCCCTTCAGGCAGCTTTAAACTTTAACTGGTGACTGGCGTCTGCGAAACATCATTTCACCCCCTTCTGCGAAGCCGTTATGCTAGAGAAGAAAGTGGCGGGACGTCTGAGGCGGAGAACCTCTCGTCCTAGCCGCCGCGGGAGTCGCTCTGGGCGTCGGGAGCCGCGAGACGACTCCCGGCCACCGTAGACGCGGACCTGTCTGTGGTGAACAATGGGTAGCTCTAGCCTCTAGCCTATGTTACTCAGAAAGATGCAAGGATTGTAACAATACCTCATATATCTAAATCAGTTCAGGCGTTTAGAAGTTATGGTCACACATACATAAATACATACATTAACCTTGAAAACATACGTATAACAGTCTTTTTTTTGGGGCAATAGTATTTTGATGATGATGATGATGAACATTTTTGTTTGTAATTGTTGATCTTATTATAGTAATAGTTTTTTATTAGTAATAGTTTTTTTATAGGACTACATAACTTTTAATAGCATGTTCTTAATTAAAAATATGGCAGAAATCGGCAAAAACTTTTGCTCATACATTTTATTCGGAAAAACGATTAATAAACTCGGCTAAGTGCTAATAAGCGCGACTGCTGCGCTTGAAGTCTTGAGTACGATTCCCAGATCGAGCGAAAAATGTTTTTAGGTTTTCTATGAAATTCCCAATATCAGCTCGGAGTTAGAATTTGTGCCCGGTTACACAATTCGACCGATCGATTCGGTCCGATTACATGGGACCTAAATATACCGACGAAATGTGGGTGAACATTGGTACTGCTCTGCCTAACCCTTCGGGGAATACAGGCGGGATGGTGGGAATACAGTCCGCCACACGCAAGCCACAACCATGTAAAGTTTAATGTTGACAAGTAATATGATTGAAAATTTGAATACTTGCTAAGGCAATAAAATTGCTACTTCAGTCTCGGGGTGGCATTCTGCGGGTTGTTCGAAAGAGATACCGCGTCCCCGGAACGCAAAGGGCACATGAAGGAACATAGATGGGTTTTAGTCAGTAAAAGTCTGATACTCCCGCCCCGGCCATGGCGGGGGAAGACATTTGATGATTTCCCATCTTTAAAAAAAAAAAGTCGCGTGATGGCAAACACGACTGTTGAGCGTTCGGTTTCCAGGTCGGGAAAAAAGTGGTATTGGGTTTTTCCATTAGGAATGTCTCAGTAACAGCCCAGATCTTTAAAGTTGGCGGTGTGACACCCCCGTGCCTCGGAAAGCACGTAAAGTCGATGGTCCTGCGCCTAATCTCTCCCCGGTCGTGTGGGATTGCTGTCTCATCGGACTATGAGAGTTAGGGAAGAGGGAGTGCACCTGTGTTTGCGTACACACTTGTGCACTATAATATCTCCTGCGTACTTGGCTAGTTTGCACTAAGATTAGCCGCCGTGACCGGAAACGGTCTGGAGATTTTTTTTTACATATTTTTTTTTTTTTTTTTTTTTTTTTTTTTTTCTTTATTCGGGAAAATAAACAGTTATACATTAAAGTCTTATACTAAGGTACATATATGCAAGAGTTATAAATGTATAACCTACGACATTTTCCGACATATATAAAAAATATATATACCATCCCGCCTGTATTCCCCGAAGGGTTAGGCAGAGGTGTACTGATGTACACCCACAGTTCGCCGGTATATTTAGGTCCCATGTAATGGGGGGAGAGCCTATTGCCATAAACCGGGCAAAAATCCAAACTCCCAGCTGCTACTGAGAATTTCATAGAAAAACTCAATAACACTTTTTGCTCGACCTGGGAATCGAACCCAGGACCTCTAGCGTAGCAGTCGCACTCAGGACCACTAGGCCAACGTGGCAGTTCTTTTTACATGTTGACAAGTAATATGATTTAAATTGGAATAAGTCTATGGCAATAAAATTTCTTTCCACTCATAAAACAAGGAAATACTTGTTATCTAAATACCTATATTTGCTAACACTGAACAGTGACGAATATCGTATGATTCCTTATCAGCATCTAAGGTTATCAAAAAACATGACCATTTACTTAATGTCAACCTTGTTCAGTTGGATTAAGGTACAAAACTGTTTATATTGAAAACTGTTCTATTAAATATTGTTATCAAACCTTATTGTTTATTTTATCGTGTGGGTCATTGTTGTCATAATTAATTTAAATAATAATAATTGTCTATTGCCACTTAATTTTGAGTCTTGTGGCAGAATTCGGCCTTGTAAACAACAATTAAAAATGGATTGGATTTAATAAATAGCATTATTATCGTAATAAAATGATTACCCTGAAAATGCTATCAGCAATTCAATGATCACTTGATATTAAGATTGGCAAAGGCCTATATTGTTGCTACTAGACATTTCAACTATCTCGTTCGCCTAGTGGTCCTAAGCGCGACTGCTACGCTAGAGGTCTTGGGTTCGCTTCCCAGGTTGAACAAAAGTAGTTATTGGGTTTGTCTATTAAATTTTCAGTAGCAGCTCGGAGTTAGGATTCGTGCCTGGTTAATTGGCTATTGGCTCCCCCCTATTACACAGGACCTTAACATACCGGCGAACTGTAGGTGTACATTGGTTTGCCTCTGCCTATCCCTTCGGGGAATACAGTCGTGATTGTATGTATGTTGACTATCTGATTGATTCTTGACAATTGAAAACTTGCCTGTAAATGCTTTAATTGAAATTAATGCTTTGACATACATAAACTCACGTCTTTTTCCCATGGGGGTAGGCAGAAACCATAGAACGCCACCTGCTACGATCCTTACCTCCATTCTCTTTTATACATAGCTAATGCTTTGACAATTTTTCCAGTTCGTTCCAAAATGGGTGGCTCCTAACGTTTTGACGTTTGGCGGTTTTCTGCTCGTCGTATTGAACTTCCTGCTGCTGTCGTACTACGACTACGACTACTACGCGGCCAGTACGCCATTGTACAACGAGACTGTCGGCGAGTCCCCCTTGAATGGCCACATGGAAGTCATACCACAATCCTTGTGGTACTTCATCGGTGTATTCTTGTTCTTGGCTTATACTTTAGGTAAGATTTGAAATTTTTATCTTTTCGTTTTTATACTTCTAATAAGTAGTACTAAGAGTATAAAGAGGAAAGGTTTTTTGTTTAATTTTAGGGTTCCGTACCTAAAAGTCATCTTTATGTTGTAATTATCTGTGGAGGCTTGTTATTAGCAACTTAGTTATATGTTATTGTTATTATAATGTTATTAGTCTGTAAGCTTTCCTAAAATAAAATAAATAAATAAAAGGTAAAACGGGACTCTATTACTAAAACTTCGCTGTCCGTCTGTCACCAGGCTGTATCTCATGTGCTGTGATAGTAAGACAGTTAAACTTTTCATAGATGGTGTATTTATGGTGCCGCTGCGCTATAACAACAAATACTTACTAAAAAATATAAAATAATTATTTAGGCAACAAATGTGATTTTTTGCCGTTTTAATAGGTAATGGTACGGAACCCTTCGTGCGCGAGTCCTACTCGCACTTGGCCGGTTTTTTTGACATTGATTATCGCTGAGATGAGATTATGACTAGGTTTTGAATGTTTATAATTTTAATGAGTATTGGCCTTCTAATGGTACGTAAGTGGTCACCGAGGTATGTCGTCGACGACGCGTGAAATCCTCATTAAAACGTTATTCTTACCTTTTTATAATACTTTTTTTATTTACTTAGGTCATATCGCATAATTTAACATAAATATAAACTACACGCATTCTGACCGCGGCTTCTTCCGCGTCAACTTTAAAAACTATCTCAGTGCCAAATTTCATCCAGATCCGTTCAGCCGTTTAAGCGTGAAATGGTAACAAACATACATCCATCCTCACAAACTATCACATTTATAATATTAAAAGGATAAATATCATAAAATTCGTTGCTTATCTATGGTAATCTAAACTAAGAGTGTAAAGAGAAAAGATTTAGGTTTATGTTAGTGATAAACTCAAAAACTACTTAACCGATTTTAGAAACTTGGACTTATAATTAATGTAAGTCTGAAATCGCCAATTTGTCTTGAGTAATCGTAGTGACCAATGCTCGTGCTTTCTCTGTATGAGAAGAGGCCGTTGCTCCTCAATAGGATAATAATGAACTGCTATTCCTACTAATATTAAAAATGCGAAAGTTTGTGAGGATGGATGGATATTTGTTACTCTTTCACGCTAAAACGACTGAACGGATCTAGTTGAAATTTGGCACTGATATAGATTGTAGTGTGGAATAACATATAGGTGGATTTTGTCCCGGAATGTATGGTTGTATGGTTCCCGTATGTCGCGGGCAGAACCTAGTATCTGTATTATTATATCTGTAATTGGTTATATTGTTCTAGATGGCATCGATGGTAAGCAAGCTCGGCGCACTCAAACGTCAGGTCCGTTAGGAGAACTATTCGACCACGGGCTGGACTCTTACACAGTATTCTACATACCTGCCTGTCTTTACTCTATCTTTGGACGCCTGGATTACTCCATTCCACCCCTCAGGTAAATTCCAACATTTCTTTTATCCATTGCTTTTGATATTATTTTTTTTGGTACTGAAAATTTCATAGAAAATCCAATTTCTATAAAATTCTCAGTAGCGGATTTATCGATTATAGATTTTATCTTTCGTATACTGACTCGTTAGTTATACCTCTACCTAAACCTTCGGGGAATACAGGCGTGATGGTTTGTATGTATGCTCCTGACTTTGGCAGTTGAAGAGTGCCTGTAAATGGTTAAATTGAAATAAATGTTTAGGTCTCATGTAATAGGGGGCGAGCCTATTGCCATTAACCGGGCACAAATCCTAACTCCGAGCTGCGACTGAGAATTTCATAGAACAACCCAATAACACTTTGCTCGACCTGGGAATCGAACCCAATGTCTCTAGCATAAATAAAATAAATAAATATCTTGGGACAACTCACACACGGCTATCTGATCCCAAGCTAAGCAGAGCTTGTGTTATGGTAACCAGACAACTGATATACATACTTATATAATTTATAAATACATACATATTATAGATATATCACACCCAGACACAGAACAAACAATCATGCTCATCACACAAAGTTTGTCCTGGGTGGGAATCGAACCCACGACCTCCGGCTTAGCAGTCAGGGCCACTAACCACTAGACCAACAGGCCCGTCTTATAGCAGTCGCGCATAGCAGTCGCGCTGAGGACCACTAGGCTAAAGAGGCAATTATCTTTCTTATATTTTTATCTAGATATAACATAGATTTAAAGACGTGACGCTAAATATTGTGCAATTTGTTTCAGAATATACTATGTGATGTGGAATCTTCTGCTCAACTTCTACATCAGCCACTGGGAGAAGTACAACACTGGCGTGTTGTTTCTGCCGTGGGGATATGACTTCAGTATGTGGGTAAGTCGGCAATCAGTTATTACCAAATAGCTATACAGGGTGTTTGGCAGAACGTTGAACATACGAAAATGGTGGATAGGTGGGGTCATCTGATACTTACTCAGCCCTAATTTAGGTGGCCCTGGCCCCCTGGATATTTTTTTAATGTATTTCTTACATCTTTCTGTAAGCTTGAGGACTCATAACTTTTTTTCTAGCTAACATCTGAGTAAAGCAATATTTTTATAAGAATCTACCAACATTAAAGATGTTAAGAAAGTGGTGAAACTAGAAAAAAGCAAAAAATATATATTTGGTAATGCAATTAATAGAGACGTAACCGACGACGTTGAAACTATTTTACATTGATCCGTATATACATACATACCATCACGCTTGTATTTCCCGAAGGGTTAGGCTGAGATCTACTAATGTACACCCACAGTTCGCCGGTATGTTTAACAGAAGGCGAGCCTATTGCCATGTAAATTTATTTTTTAATTTTCGCTTCCAGGCGTCTACAGGCTTCTTCATTTGGACGGGTGTGAAAGGCACAAGCTTCTACAAGAAGTACATATTCGCTGGGTACACATTAGCTAATGTGTTCGAGGTACTCATCTACGCAACGGGGGTCGTCACCAACCTGCCGGTCGCGCTGTATAATATCTATCAGTAAGTATGTGTTTTTAACATCAAAAACTTATCAACAGCTGTTTATAACCGAGTTCAAAAAGGAGAAGGTTGTATGCTTGGTTGTGTGGTAGTTTTCTCGTTCAATTGTAGACCGATTTTGAAACCGTTTTTGTTTTTCGATTTTGACTACTAATTATACAATTTGAAAATAAATATTTTTGTGATTTATTTATTCAAACTTTATGCACATAATGTGAACAAAGGTGGGCTTAATGCCTTGTGCATTTACTACTTTTTGATACTATTACTAATACCATAAATTACGTAAAATTGGTTATTTGTTACAAGTTTTCTCTTGAAGTAGATCTTTCACTGTTAGAAAGCAAGACTGTTGCCGAGTAACGTTTGATGTATTTCTTTTTATATTCTTGAGTATGTCATGACATAAAATGTCAAACTCCAATATTTACGGCACTCGCAGTCTTAAAATCAGCGACTTCTCTTATTCTAAAAAGCCTTTGCCTTGGAGTGGGACAATATAGGCTGATATAATTCTTATAACATGTATTCCTTTGCCCAGTTTTCATTGTAGTAAACTTCATGTTTTTTTTTCTAGATCCTACAAACTGCGCACAGGCAAGATGCGGTCTCCTACAGAGGCGCTGAGACCTCTATGGTCGTTCCTGACCGTGTTCCTGGTCTGTTCCGTATGGGTACACAAGTCTAGCCGGCTTCCAGACTACGACCTGAGAGTGCTGTTCCTGCTTATTGGAACATTGTTCAGTAATGTAGCTGTGAGTATTAATTATTTTTCTGGTTACGTACCCAAAGAGTCCGCCGTCCGTCCGTCTGTCACCAGGCTGTATCTCATGAACCGTGATAGTTAGACAGTTGAAATTTTCACAGATGATGTGTTTCTGTTACCGCTATAACAAAAAATACTAAAAAACAGAATAAAATAAATATTTAAGTGGGCTCCCATACAACAGACGTAATTTTTTTGCCGTTTTTATTAATAATAAAATAAAATTATAAATAATAATATAATATTTTTTATTTTTATTACATTTATTTATTATATTATATTATATTTTATTAATAATGGTGCGCGAGTCCGACTCGCATTTGGCTGGTATTTTTTTTAAGAATTAGGTATCATCAAAAGACTTCTTCCGTCCTTGGTGGAGCGGAAGGGAGTGTCAGACTCTCACTGACTAAAACCCACCGTGTTCCTCCTAATGCCCTTTACGTTCCGCAACCCTGGCGCAACTAAACCCTAACGACTTTGTTCCAGTGTCGCCTAATCGTCAGTCAGATGAGCAACCAGCGCTGCGACGCCGTCAACTGGTTGCTGTGGCCGCTGACCGCCGCGGCTGCCACATCTCTGCTGCTGCCCCACTATGAAGTGACTGCCTTCTACTCCGTCACACTGCTGATCGTGCTGGCACATATACATTATGGGGGATGCGTTGTGAGTATTTACTTGTTTTTTATATAATTGAAACAAACTATTTGACCTTGACATATTTTTATATGTTATCTTATTTATGTATGTATGAAACATCTACACTAATATTATAAAGCTAAAGAGTGTTTTTTTGTTTATTCAAAAATCGTGCTCTGAATGTATCACTGGATTACAGTTTTTTTATGTATATTTTAGCCTGATTCATGAGGAATAGTAAAGGCTTTATAACATCGCTCTATGAGCCACGGGAGCAAAACAGTAATCAAAGGCGTGTAAATTAAATTAAGTGACCAAAAAAACTTGAAAACGAAGTCGCGGGCGGACGCTAGTTTTTTTTTAAATAAGCGACGACTTAATGATTATGTTTTTGTTGTACAAACGCTAGCACATCAAGCTATTACAAACTTCCTAATTTGTACAATTAAACATGAACCTTATTGTTTTATAATAAAGTTGAAAAACTATCTAAGACAATTGACAAATTAGGGTAGCTTCATGTACATATTATATGAAAAATATAACAAAACCTCTTTTTTCTCGCCAGGTACGTCAAATGTGCGACCACTTCAGAATAAGCTGTTTCTACATAAAGCAGAGGTCAGATTGACTCTTAGACGACAATGCGTGTTAGTAACATAACATACTGTAATAAATACAGTTTAAATAAACAACATCATGTACACGCGGTTTTATATAAATAACATACACAACATATATAATACATATCTATGGTATTGAGATTAGATTATTTTAATTATCATGAGACATTTTGGAGTCACAGGAAACGTACCAAAACACCATTTGAACTTAATACGATTCAAACTTAAAGGCGGCTCGGTAGTTAGCTGCGAGTGTAGGTTTACGCAGGAATAGTCAAGTCCATAATGATTAAGAGTCTATTTGATTACTTGCCTATCGTAAATATAATTAAATGGAGCCTAAATTACAATTAGTGCGTGTCGTGATGGCCCAGTGATTAACGCGCCCGCCTCGCAACAGGGCACGGGCAAGTACCAATGTGACTTTTTCTAATTCATGTGTACTTTCTAAGTTTATCTTGGACATCACTGACATCGGTAACCATGTCAGAGGCCCTTGAGGCGGTTTACAAACTCTGACACTAGGGTATGTGGCATCGTTAGACCTTACTGCCCAAGAAGAAGAATTATTATTGACTTGACTATACCTGCGTGAACTTGCACTCGCTGCTGACTTCCGAGACGCCATTAAGTTTGATTCGTATTATACCTGCCTTATAATGAAATGAAGTACACTCTATAAGCTGTCATATGACAAGGCTTTCATCTCTGTTGGGCAATGTTGAAAAATGGGCCCAGAGTTCTTATAAAAAATGCCAATGGCCCTTTATCTTTGACAGTGTAAAAAAAGTTAAAGCAATTGCAAGGAATTCGAAATTTAAAATAATCTAATTTCATAATGTATCACTTATAAATGCTGTTTATTTTATTAATGCTGCAATAATAGCATAAAACTAAAAAAAAATGGTCAAAATGATTTTGTCCATTTTTTTATAAAAACAGTAGAATTCATTATAAAGCTGGTAACACAACATTACAGCATAGAGGAGATTAAACTCTATACCATAGATTAAAAAATAGGTTTAAATAAAAAGGTACATTTTGTTGTTATTATTTTTAATTGTTATGTTATTTTTATAAGGATTGTACACACAGCGGAAGCTATATTTTACGATATACGCAATTTTAAATTTAGAAAGAAAATAGTTAGGTTTAATTTGTCATCGCAACATTTTTTTTATTTGTCATCTGTGCATCATTTTCTTTTTTTTTTTGTTCTTTTTTTGTCTTCTGTGTACGTCTTTATTTCAAGGGTTCATAACGCGCATTGTCTGTTG